>JAWHQI010000145.1:2589852-3884778 GCA_033032865.1 Dactylorhiza incarnata | reverse complement strand
CCTCACTTTGTCTTGCACTTTCTCTTTTCACCACCAAGTTTCTTTATTTGGGGGCACACGACCTTTTGATTCTCCAAGTACGTTCTTTCCACTTATCCTTAAATGTGAAGACATAACTTTTCATGAGACACTAGTATCAACATAAGAGTCATCAACTAGTTGCTCCATAACTATTGTCTTGAAATCAACCTATTTTTTCATCTTCAAGTTCCACCACCGAATTTTTGGCAACATTTTTATCTGTCTTAAATTTATTATATTTAATTTGCACGTCCAACACAACTAACATATGTTGTGTTGTCAAACTTTCTCCTGATATGACTTTGTAATCATTACAATCATTTTATACATTTTGTGAGTCATAAAATAATCAACTTGTGACTTATTTGGTCTGCTTTTAAACATAAAAAAATGTTATTCCTTTTTCATGAAAAACATGTGATATTCCCAACATCATGTGTTATGACAAAGTCTAAAATTGTTCTTCCTTCTTCATTTCTTCCTCCATACCCAAATACTTCATGAACGGTTGTGTAATCTATATTTTCCTTCCCTATATGTCCATTTAAGTTTCCTCCTATGAAAATATTCTCTCTTTGTGGAATTTCCCTTACTAAATCATCTAACTTTTCCCAAAAATGCACTTTAATAGCTTCACTTAATCATATTTGTGGCGCATATGCACTGATCACATTAATAGTTTTCTTTCCTATAACCAATTTAAGAGCTAAAATTCTATCACATTTTCTACTTACCCAAACAACCAGGGGCGGACCCACATAGGGGCGAGCGTGGGCGGCCGCCCACACTGAATTCTAAAAAAAATATTTTCGATAAGAGTGAGCAGGTTATTTACCATGACAGATAAGTTACAGAATAATAAAATATATTGTAAAAATAGCACATTTGTGTCTTGGTTTAGTTGGTGGAGGTAGTAATTTTTATTCAAGTGGTCATGAGTTCAAATCTTACCCACAACAAAATTTAATGTTTTTTATTTTGTAAATAATTTTGTTATTATGCTAATTTTAAATTTTTTTTATAAACAACTTCTTTGTTATATTGTTGTTAATTTTTTTTTTGCAACAAAGTTTATTGTTATGTCGTATAAATTTTTTTATATAAATTAGTTAATTGTTATATATATTGTTGTTTAAATTTTTTTTATAAATAAGTTAGTTGTTTAAAGTGTTTTTATAAATAAGTTCATGATTATGTTATTGTATGAAAAATATCAAAAACATTTAAAATGAAAGGTGGTATTCAAATAATTCATAAACGATAATGAATTGAGGTTTTAATCTATAATCTGAATTATATTTACAGACAATAGCCTGCAAGTTTGCTGAGGAATATGAAAACCCAAGGGACCGAGTTTTTTTTTTCCGAATATACCCCAGTAAAAATATGCGACCTTTCAATGCTTGTGGATCGAGATAAAACTATGACTTTCACGTTTCATCTCTCGAACTTTCTACTTATAACCAATGAAATCTCGCTGCATAAATATATCTTTTCACTATTGTATGCGCAACTTTTGTATAATTTTTGTCATATTAATGTGCTTGTTTCATATTTTTCGATTTATTTTTTTTTTTCAATTTTTAAGTCCGCCCACACTGGAAAAAATTCCTGCGTCCGCCACTGCCAACAACTTCATCCCTCCAAGTAATATCCACAATAATACTTACTTCATTGCTTGTTTTATTTTTTCCTGTGTACCATAATTTAAAACCTGAATTGTCTAAAAATTTAGTTTTCTCACCCACCCATCTAGTCTCTTGCAGACATAAGATATTTATCCTTCTCCTAATCATCGTATCCACTACTTCCATCGATTTTTCTGTTTGCGTACCTATATTCCAACTTTCAAATCTAAGTCGGTCACAAATCCTACGATCTTACTTTTCTAAGACGTTTAATAAGTGAGGGATCTTGCCTATTTAACAGTACACCCAAGTCCTCTTGGAGGTGCAGCGGTCCTTGCCAAGACGCCGCATTCGGACCATACACCGCATTCTCATACATATACATGTGTGGAGAAAATGTAAACTCATGACCAAATTACGCTTATCAGGTATTACATGGATACGACACTAAAAAACACGCGACTTAATATGACTTCGTAATATAGTGTAACATAATGTCAACTATTATAACCACTAAGGATATTAAAAACTTTGAACACATTTTTTAAACAATTTTATTAGTAAGCCAAAAACATTCACAAATACAGTTATAATAACTACTCTTTTAAAATATGAAATACCAATCCAAACATCAACATAATATGTGGAGTCAAAGTTAATCATAAAAATAAAATTTTATGCATGCGCTTATTTTAAAGATTACAATTAATATTGGTTATAATGGAGTCAAAATCAGAAGTTGATATGCTTCTATTTAAACATAAGTGTTTTACATAAGCATGATAAAATAAACATAATTATTACCAATGCAAGATTTGCTTCAAATTATAATTTATTAGTAAATAAATAAATACACACACACATGCACACTACTATCCTCTCATAAGGATTCTTGAAACACTATTCACATCTTTCCTCCATCAACTCATCTGAATAGCTAAGATTTAAAATAGCTAAACATCTTTTAACTTATTATTGACTTTTAACTAGTTTACAACTTAACCGCTAAACAAATTCTTATCAGAGAGTCAGAGATAGATGAGGAAAGGTAACTTTAATCATCTAAGAAAATAGTAGGCGCGGCCGAACATCCGCCGTGATCCGGAGCCTGCAGTATGCGCAAATCCATGATTCGCACTGATTCCACGCACGAGCAGCAAGTGAACTGTACATTTACAATTATTGTGATAATTATAGAGGATTTGAGCCCATACCCCTCTCTCAATCTGACACCCTCTTACGCCAATCAACCCCGCCACAGCAATTTAACACATCTTTTGAACTATGAATATCTCTATGATTGGAGGAAATTTTTTCCTATAGAGTGGAATTAAATACTAAAAATTCAAAACAAATGTGCATATAACATCACACGCAGACTAGAAAAGAAGCGTTTATAGTTCATGATTTACTCGCCATTAATTCACTCAAGCATAGATATATCTGTCACCTTCTCAATAATTTGTTGGGATATAGGAAGTCACGTTTAAGGCTTTGTTTGGATTGAAGGAAAGTGTAGGAAATGAAACAAAATCCAAGCAATTTGTCGATTGAGTAATAATCTCCAGCAAGATTGAGGCATGTCAACAGTTTTTCATTTGATTTCATTCATAAATACAGGTTTGTAGTTCTGTCCATTTTCATCACTCCAGCAGAGAAGAAAGGATGGAGAGAGAAGAATCAGAGAGTGGAAGAAGAATCTTTTAATATTTGTCCATTCAACAATAATCCCATTACAACCACACAACCAGAGGTAATAGAAAATATGTTACGATCATAAACTGAAACTAATTTAAATTGAAATCATAATTACTCCTGAAATTTTATCATCTAGTACAAAATAAAATTATCCTAATAAGTAATAACTACATGAAATAAACTGAAATAAATCAATAATTTAAAATATTAAGATAATATGTAATTAATCTTCTGTGCTGCATAAAAGAGAGTTCCTATGGGGAGATGAGCTGAAATAAATGCGGATGTACTAATAGATTAGGGGTACAAAAAAAAAGAATAGGCTATAGTTAAGAAAGATTTACAAAAAATAAGCAACAAGCTCTACCATTTTCAAAGAATGAGGATAACATAAACAATGTTTGCCATCTCTAACGACAAGTAGCAGCCGTTCGAGTAGCAAAACGTCCTATGCTAATTTGTTAGTAAGAAAACAACGGTAACTATTAATTATTGAATTCCTCAAGTTATAATTAGAAAAGGAGCCTCAGAATATTATGAGATAATAGGTATCATAGATACTTGAAAGGTAAATTTTAAAAAATCACATTTAAGACGGTAATGTTATATGAATTAAGTGTTGGAAATAAAATATGACAAATGAAATCTCTAAGATGGCTTAACAACAAAATTATGAAAGATAAATTAATAAATGATATTATAATAAATGATATTAAAAGAACAACTAGAGTGATATATATCGAAGATAAGGTAATTAAAGAAGAACAAGATCAGATAAAATTTGAAACCATAATATTGAGTACATAAAAGTTAATGTTTAGGGATCATGAAGGAGAGAGTTTAGATTTAAGATAGCATAGATATAAAATGTTCTAACTTATTTTATGAAGAATATAGGTTACATAGCTAGGGAAACAACCACCAAGTAATGAATGAAAAAGAGGAACCATAAATAGTTAAGAGAAGGCTAATGATGATGATGACAATGAAAAAGAAGAATGGTGGCATCAGGCATTAGAAGCTGGGCTCCAGATAGTGTAGTAAGAATGCCCCTCCTAGAATTTTTTAAGAAAAAAGATTTTGATTTCTTTTACCAGAGACGAATTGGGCTAACATTGTATTCCAACACAACCCACGGATGGGATCAGCTTAATATAAAGGCCAAAAATGTTGTAGAATGCCAAAATGCAACAAACACTCATTCAAGGAACATGACCTGTGCCAAGCATGAAAAAAACTGGTGTATCCACTCATTCAAGGAACAAAGAAACCAGGATTAATTCTCAATAGGAACAACACAATAATTTGAGTGCAAAGGGAGGGACTTAGAGATGACTTTGGAGATTAGAAGATTGATATAGTAAATATTATAAATACTTGCACAAATATATGATGATTGTAGTTTTGTTTCGGTTGCATGAACATTGGCATGATCACATGGAAATCCGTATGGTATGTTCAGTTGAATGGAGTTGGGTTCTGAAATTGAAATTGGAGATCCAATTCAGTTGTTCATTCAAGGGTGGAATTGGAAGTCAAAATGAATTCCATGAAATTCATTTTGAATTAAAGCCAATTTATTTTCTATCATTGGAGAATTCTATCAACGATCTGTGCTCGCAAATATATGCAAGTCATTCTTCACATTGATTTGTGTGATATTTTTTCAATCTAAATTTTATATATATGTTACGCACGTGCGTGTAACTTCATTTATCTTGTCTTTATTCTATGTTTATTGATGTGACCCCCCCCCCCCTCCTTATATAAGGAGGTGGTATGGGAGAGTTATTCTCATCCTTTGGTTATTAGGGTTTGGGTCTCCTCTTGGAGATAGGCTTCTTGGAGGAACCAGCCTCCAGAAGAAGGGCACGAGTATACCTCGTGGTTGTATCCGGTGTTTGCATCTACTAAAGTATTTTTCTCGTACACGTATCAATATACTTGTTGGGATCAGATGCAACTTGAGTCGTATAGTATTTTGCTTTTATTTTCCGCATTTTTATTAGTGTCACGCACGCCTTCGCGAATGCTTTTTTGTTTGAGTATGTGTTTGTGCATTTGTATAGCGTTGTTTTGAAAATAAAATGATCAAATTTTCAATTCCGAAATTATAATTTAATATTTAAATTTGTGAATTTAAAATTAAGTTCGGGGAATGGGAAATGAATAGCCATCCTTTGAAACCCCCTGTATTTATTCCCATTAATACCACCTCTGCCATCCCATTGAAATCTCTTAAAACCCCTTTTTATTTTATCACTTTAAAGTTACTTCTTGAGCTTTTTTTTTTCTATTAACCCCCCCCCCCCCCCTCCCGGTTAGAGGAGCTTGGGTAATATTGAGAATTTCTCGATTACCCACCCTCGCGCCCCAGGAGTGACGCCCACCTGCTCCAGTCACCTTGTCGGAGCACTTATCCACCAGCCGGCGCCTCCTTGGGTTCCGGCGACCTGTCCTCTGCCTGATCCCATCGGAAACGACGAAGCCGCCTCCGGTTTCCGTCACCTTCATATTTTCTGCCACATTTCTTGTTCCCGTCGTCCACAACTACCACCAAACCAGTATACTACATCCAGATTCCCTGCGGCAGTCATTCCAGAGTTCCGACTAGTTTCCTGAGCCGAACCAGTGATCCCCACCACCGTTTGTCATCACCAACCATACTCCTCTCCGATCCATCCCTACGAGAACCAGGCAACCGGCATTTCTCTGCAACAATGATCCTATGGTATACTCCTCTATCTTGATTTGCCCAAAAACATGTTAAATTAATTTTATGCTTAGTATTATATGATCACTAAATTTTAGAGCTTGCCCAATTATTATTTCTACCCATTTGTTGAAAAATTTTCGTTGTTCATTTATTTCTTTTGCATGCTTGTGGATGAACTGGGCATATGGTTGAGTGTGAGCGCTTGTTAGTCATCGTATGCGGGTTTACAAACCTTTGTTTAATTTGTCGCATGAAATTGCTCGAGAAAGCTTCACTATCGCCGCATCTTTTAAGCCGGTTCCAAATTTAATTTTTTAAAATATAACTTCAGAATTTGGAATACATCAGGATCCGATTAACGTTCTCGTAGTTCGGTAAATTTGATTCAGATCACCAAAAAAGTTGGCTGGAGACAGTCGATGATGGCGGGCGTCTTGCCAAAAAAATGGAAGCCGTTGGATAAACCTCAAATTCTTGAAGAATTTCTTCTCGTCGTTTGAAGATCACTA
This sequence comes from Dactylorhiza incarnata, assembly GCA_033032865.1. Taxonomy (NCBI): domain Eukaryota; kingdom Viridiplantae; phylum Streptophyta; class Magnoliopsida; order Asparagales; family Orchidaceae; genus Dactylorhiza; species Dactylorhiza incarnata. The sequence continues at coordinate 3,878,206 of JAWHQI010000145.1, read as the reverse complement.
CTGATGAACGCCCATCGATTCGATTGTCAGATCTCCATAAACTGTTGTTGGACAGTTGTCGCCCAAAAAATGAAACTTGTTGAATCATCCTCAAATTTTAAGGAAGTTTTTATGGTTGTTCCGAGACTTGGTGGTGGTGACAATTTGTCAATTTGATGATTCTGATCAACGAATCTCCGGCAATTGTCGTCGCCAAAAGAAGAAAAAAAGTATTGACCGTCCTCTGATTTTGGGAGAAGCTTCTAGTGGTGGCGGTTCATCAATCCGATCAAAGTATCTCCTACAATCGCCACTGGATAACCGACAATCATTGACAGAGTTCCAATTTTGGCGAATTTTGAAGCAGTCATAATTCTATGGAACCCTTCAACTGGAGAGTTTCTGGATTTCACCGAGAGGAATTCAACGCCATTTTCTGATTAAGGTTCCATCAAATGGTTGGAGAGAAATCAAACGACTCCATAGAAATCTACTACTACTCATACATTACCTCTATTAATTAGTCGAGGGCTGATATTTTGTGCAATGAGAGACCTCGAAATCGAAACGTTTTATAGAGAGTTAATTAATAGAGTAATAAATTTCTTTGTTACGTGATATATTTGATTTTAGAAATAATAATAACTTCTGCATTGTACTCTCTCAAGCAATCGTACAGCATAATTGACTAATTATTTTTATTGCATACTCAATTTTATTTCATGACTAAACAACCAAATTACAATTCAGGTCAATTCTTATTTTGTTTAACCTTCCAGACCAATTCCAATTTTAACATACTTAAGTTCATGCTTAATTAGAATTCATTTACTATCGGAATCGGAATTGATCTCAATTCCCGGATACAATTCAAATCATGTTCAACCTAACAGATCCTTACTGGAAATTGTCCAAAATTACAATAAACACACGCATAGCAAATCATTGTAGCTTAAATAATACAAACATTCAAATGAAAAGTAAGAATTTTGTTCTCTTTTTCAGTTATATCTGTGAGGACATACTTTATGTCTTATGGCATAATCTAATACAATGTCACAATTAGACATGATAAGAAAGATAGTCTTCTATGCTGATTCATCATACCTGAGCATGAACTGATTTATAATGATCCGCCTTGTGCCTTCCATGTTCCCTGTGCCCATTATCATCCATGTCCACACCCAGAAATAGCAAAATAATGCTGACAACTGCTAAATAACACATAAATCAAACTATCAAAAGAACTTATTTACCACAAAGGAATATTAAGGGACAAAACAGAAAATCAAAAGAAGTTAAACGGACCCTAAGATGCAGAAACAGCAAACAACACAATTGCATGATCACGGGATATTTTCATCATATCAAGTAATCGCACTTTAGATGAGAAACTCCTCATCCACTACAATTTACAACAACCCAAATCTGATAGCACAAATAGAAAAGAAATGGTCACACAACTCAACTGAAGAACTACAAAAGACACACACAGGATCCAGAGTAAGCATCCCCAGGTGCATAAGTCATTCCCTTGAAAATCAAATACAAAATGCATAATAAATTGGCTAGAAGATGAACCTTCACAAGCCCGATAGTCAGCAATCCCCGACATCACAGACTCAATGCCCATAATCTCTATAATCACCTACTAAATGTCAACACTCATAAAAAACGGCACCAATGATATAAAACTTGTAAGCAATAGGTCTCCGATGGCCATTAACAAGGAAATGCAAAACAAGTTTGAAAGTAGTTGCAATGTGAAGATCCTTAAGAGGACCTACACCACACCCTTCACTATACCTTCTAATAACATTGGCCGACACATGTAAACACTATACCACTAAAATATCACAATGTATACATGATCTATGTTCTACTATGACAACGTTTTATCATTTAAACATTTTCTCCGTTGTTTTATTTTTCATCCTTTTCGCAACTTCTTAAGGCAAGTCGCCTACATATATAAAAAAATGTGCTTCTCATTCCTCTTCTACGAGCCTCATTTCCCACTATTAGCATCCCTCTTTGCCCGTTTCTCACTATTTCGCTAAAGTATTGTAATTTCTCCATGACCCCACTGCTCGTCCCAATAGTGTTGAAACCAGTTTCCCGGTTTCAGCGTTCGAAAGGGGGTTGCGACTAACCCTTACTTGACCTAAGCCTAGACCCTTGACCGGTTACTAGGAACTGAAAGATCCTGCCCTTGAAGAACACTTGAATCTAGAAACGAACCCCTTAAGCTTCAGCGAGGAGGTCCCACCACATACCCGGAAGATCTTAGAGCGCTTCCCCTCCCAAGCCAATGCTGAGCCTGGGCACCTTGGAGGGCACTAAGAACCACCTCACCATCAACCTTCGATGACAAGGGGGAGGGGGGGGGGGGGGGGGGGGGGGGGGGAGGTGCTTGCTCACAAGACCACGCGAGGGAGGGGGTAGGAACCAACCCTTCCCAAGGTGCCCATGGGGGTCTATTTATAGACTTCCCAAAAAATGGACTGCGGATAGCAAAAATCCTGCTATCCGCAGTCCAACCATGACCGCAATCAACCACGCATGAGGGGGGGCGAGTGGGACTCGAAGTGCCCACTCCCCCCCTCACGGGAAGTCATACCGACCTCCCCACCCATGCCAGGCGAGTGGGAGGAGAGGTGGGCGAGTGGGGGGGGGGGGGGGGGGGGGGGCTGCCCCCACTCGCCTCCCTAAGAGGGAGGTGGCTGAGTGGGGGGGCTGCCCCCACTCGCCTCCCTAAGGGGGAGGTGGCCGAGTGGGGGGGCTGCCCCCACTCGCCTCCCTAAGAGGGGGTGGCCGAGTGGGGGGCTGCCCCCACTCGCCTCCCTAAGAGGGGGTGGCTGAGTGGGGGGCTGCCCCCACTCGCCTCCCTAAGAGGGGGTGGCCGAGTGGGGGGGCTGCCCCCACTCGCCTCCCTAAGAGGGGTGGCCGAGTGGGGGGGGGGGGGGGGGGGGGGGGGTGCCCCCACTCGCCTCCCTAAGAGGGAGGTGGCCGAGTGGGAGGGCTGCCCCCACTCGCCTCCCTAAGAAGGGATGGCCGAGTGGGGGGGCTGCCCCCACTCGCCTCCCTAAGAGGGGGTGGCCGAGTGGGGGAGCTGCCCCCACTCGCCTCCCAAGAGGGGAGGTGGCTGAGTGGGGGGGACTTCCCGCACTTGCCTTGCTTGGCCATTCTTCCCTCTCTCGGGTCATTCCTTAGCCTCGCTCGGCTTTGGTCTACCTCGTCGCGGAACCTTTCCTATTACAACCTCACCCGTGTCGGGTCGCACCGACTCGGAAAATATGAGGGTTGTACACAATCCCCGCTCTTTTCGAGCTTGCCCCAAGCTCGGAAAGAAAGTTCAACCCACCGATTTGACGAGTTGGTGGGACCTGAGGGGAATCCACGAAGGGACTTGCCAACGGGACATCCTTGCCGAGCTTTTCGGCTGATCCTGACTTGAGACGGAAGGTGAACCTTTTTCCACTAAACACCCCTCCTATGAGCCGAGCTCAACGGGAGGTGGAAAAAGCTCAACACCTTAGGTCGAATTGACTTTGATTTGAGGTGGAGGAAAGACTCAGCACCTCTAGTCGAGCCGAGCTCGACCTGAGGTGGGAGGAAAACCTTTCTCCACTAGACGCCCCTCCTGCGAGCTGAGCTCAACAGGAGGTGGAGAAAGCTCAACACCTTTAGGTTGAAATGATCTTAACCTTGGGTGGAGAGAAACTCAACACCTCTAGTCGAGCTGAACTCGACCTGAGGTGGGAGGCGGGAACTCCATACCTACCAGGGAGCCGAGCTCACCTGGTGGGGGAGGGACTCAACACCTAACAGGGAGCCGAGCTCACCTGGAGGTGGAGGAACTCAACACCTAACAGGGGGCCGAGCTCACCTGGAGGTGGAGGAACTCAACACCTAACAGGGAGCCGAGCTCACTTGGAGGTGGAGGGACTCAACACCTAACAGGGAGTCGAGCTCACCCGGAGGTGGAGGAACTCAACACCTAACAAGGAGCCGAGCTCACCTGGAGGTGGAGAGACTCAACACCTAACAGGGAGCCGAGCTCACCTGGAGGTGGAGGAACTCAACACCTAGCATGGAGCCGAGCTCACCTGGAGGTGGAGGGACTCAACACCTAACAGGGAGCCGAACTCACCTGGAGGTGGAGGAACTCAACACCTAACAGGGAGCCGAGCTCACCTGGAGGTGGAGGAACTCAACACCTAACAGGGAGCCGAGATCACCTGGAGGTGGAGGAACTCAACACCTAACAGGGAGGCGAGCTCACCTGGAGGTGGAGGGACTCAACACCTAACAGGGAGCCGAGCTCACCTGGAGGTGGAGGAAACTCCACACCTAACAGAGAGCCGAGCTCACCTGGAGGTGGAGGAACTCAACACCTAACAGGGAGCCGAGATCACCTGGAGGTGGAGGAACTCAACACCTAACAGGGAGCCGAGCTCACCTGGAGGTGGAGGAACTCAACACCTAACAGGGAGCCGAGATCACCTGGAGGTGGAGGAACTCAACACCTAACAGGGAGCCGAGCTCACCTGGAGGTGGAGGAACTCAACACTTAACAGGGAGCCGAGCTCACCTGGAGGTGGAGGAACTCAACATCTCTAGTTGAGTCGAACTTGACCTGAGATGGAGGGAACTCAACATCTCTAGTCGAGTCGAACTCAACCTAAGATGGAGGGAACTCAACATCTTCCAGGGAGCAGAGCTCAACTGGAAGTGGAGGCAGCTCAACAAGAGCCCGCACGTCGGTTTCTCTTCTCGCCTACTGAAGCCCAAAGACAGCTAAGGGAGAAAGGAGAGAGAAAGAGGCGAACCTTCGAGGGCAGCGACGGCTGCCCCACCTTGCCCTGCTGAAGCCGAGTGTACTCGCAGGAGGATTGTGGCGTCAACGACCCAAGCCCTGGGGAGCCGCCTTCATGAGGCGGATGCTCTCCGAGACAGCTGGAGGGGAGTTTCTGCCGATGACATCCTGCATGGGTTCTCCCCTTCTCCTGCGCAACCCGACTCGTCCCCTTGCAGCGGTGGCTATTCCCCCTAAACGTGAAGGTGGCTAGGGACTTCTTCTCTTCTTTGGATCCTCGTAGGAGCCATGTATCTCCTGCATACCTGTTTCCTTTAATCCTGCATGCACCAATAGGGGTGAAGTAATGACTAATGTAACATATGTTATCACTGAACCAGTTACCATTGTAATGAATTTCTTAGCTTACTTTCTCCCTTTACTGCTTGAGGATTTGATACCTTACTCGAACCGATCATTGGGTAGTTAATCGATCCGATGAGCCTCCCATTTGCCGACATAACTGAGCCCAGAGAACGGTCTGTAGTCAGGGATCTTACCGATTGGAGGTGGAAGTACCCGCCTGCACCCTGAGTGCTTACCTTCCACCTGCACCCTGAGTGCTTACCTTCACCCGGGGGCAGAGGAACTCAACGCCTTCCCAATCTCATTGGAGGCGGAAGCACCCATCCGCGTCCTAGGTGCTTACCTTCACCTGGAGGCAGAGGAACTCAACGCCTTCCCAATCTGACTGGAGGTGGAAGTACCCATCCATGTCCTGGGAGTCTTAGCTCAACCGGGGGTGGAGGAACTCAACGCCTTCCCAGTCCATTTACCGACTGGGGGTGGAAGTACCCATCCATGTCCTGGGAGTCTTAGCTCAACCGGGGGTGGAGGAACTCAACGCCTTCCAAACCTGACTGGAGGTGGAAGTACCCATCCATGTCCAGGGAGTCTTAGCTCAACCGGGGGTGGAGGAACTCAACGCCTTCCTAATCTGACTGGAGGTGGAAGTACCCATCCATGTCCTGGGAGTCTTAGCTCAACCGGGGGTGGAGGGACTCAACGCCTTCCTAATCTGACTGGAGGTGGAAGTACCCATCCATGTCCTGAGTTCTTAGCTCAACCGGGGGTGGAGGGACTCAACGCCTTCCTAATCTGACTGGAGGTGGAAGTACCCATCCATGTCCTGGGAGTCTTAGCTCAACCGGGGGTGGAGGAACTCAACGCCTTCCAAACCTGACTGGAGGTGGAAGTACCCATCCATGTCCTGGGAGTCTTAGCTCAACCGGGGGTGGAGGGACTCAACGCCTTCCTAATCTGACTGGAGGTGGAAGTACCCATTCATGTCCTGGGAGTCTTAGCTCAACCGGGGGTGGAGGGACTCAACGCCTTCCTAATCTGACTGGAGGTGGAAGTACCCATCCATGTCCTGGGAGTCTTAGCTCAACCGGGGGTGGAGGGACTCAACGCCTTCCCAGTCCCCTTACCAAGTAGCGAGTCGACCCGACGAGTCCCCCATCTACCGGCATGACTAAGCCCGGAGAATGGTCTCTAGTCGGGGATCTTAGATCGGGGTATTACCCCAGAACCCTTTTTTCATTCCTAGTTCGTCTATTACAACTTCACTACCCTACGCCCCTCCAGGGCACTTCATTACACCTCGCCCTTCTTGGGCACTTCACTTACATCTCGCCCTTCCTGGGCACTTCACTTACATCTCGCCCTTCCTGGGCACTTCACTTACATCTCGCCCTTCCTGGGCACTTCACTTACTTCTCGCCCTTCCTGGGCACTTCACTCGGCCGCATGCTCCTTGGCCGTCTTCTTCACCACTTCCTCCGTCTCCTCAACTTCTTCTTGGTCTTTCCAGGTGAAGTTACTCCCCCTTGGTTGGACGGGGGCGTTCCTATCACCTCCCTGCCGGGGTAGCTGGTCCTGGGCGAGCTGTTGAAGAGCACTCGTGCCTGGAGGTTCAAACCCTCCTCTGAGACTGGCTCTCTCCCTTGCTGACAGGTTCTCCCCACTTCCATCAGTGGTGGTGAGGCGATCCTAGGCGCAGGTGGTGTCGAGCACTCGCCGCGAGTGGAGGGTGCGACCTGCATGAACTCCAGGATCTTCTTGCTGAATTCGTCGAAGTTGCTCTTCTTCACATACTCGCAAGGCGGAGGCGGGTCTCCCAACTCGTCGCTTCCAGCCATGAGACTTGGCTCAGAGTTTTCCGAACTAGTCGCTTCCACGCTCACCGCACCAGAATGTTGAAACCAGTTTCCCGGTTTCAACGTTCGAAAGGGGGTTGCGACTAACCCTTACTTGACCTAAGCCTAGACCCTTGACCGGTTACTAGGAACTGAAAGATGCTGCCCTTGAAGAACACTTGAATCTAGAAACGAACCCCTTAAGTTTCAGCGAGGAGGTCCCACCACATACCCGGAAGATCTTAGAGCGCTTCCCCTCCCAAGCCAATGCTGAGCCTGGGCACCTTGGAGGGCACTAAGAACCACCTCACCGTCAACCTTCGATGACAAGGGGGAGGGGGGGTGCTTGCTCACAAGACCACGCGAGGGAGGGGGTAGGAACCAACCCTTCCCAAGGTGCCCATGAGGGTCTATTTATAGACTTCCCAAAAAATAGACTGCGGATAGCAAAAATCCTGCTATCCGCAGTCCAACCATGACCGCAATCAACCACGCATGAGAGGGGGGGGGGGGGGGGGGGGGGGGGGGGCGAGTGGGACTCGAAGTGCCCACTCCCCCCCTCACGGGAAGTCATACCGACCTCCCCACCCATGCCGGGCGAGTGGGAGGAGAGGTGGGCGAGTGGGGGGGCTGCCTCCACTCGCCTCCCTAAGAGAGAGGTGGCCGAGTGGGGCGGCTGCCCCCACTCGCCTCCCTAAGGGGGAGGTGGCCGAGTGGGGGGGCTGCCCCCACTCGCCTCCCTAAGAGGGGGTGGTCGAGTGGGGGGGGGGCTGCCCCCACTCGCCTCCCTAAGAGGGGGTGGTCGAGTGGGGGGGGGGGGGGCTGCCCCCACTCGCCTCCCTAAGAGGGGGTGGCCGAGTGGGGGGGCTGCCCCCACTCGCCTCCCTAAGAGGGGGTGGCCGAGTGGGGGGGCTGCCCCCACTCGCCTCCCTAAGAGGGGGTGGCCGAGTGGGGGGGCTGCCCCCACTCGCCTCCCTAAGAGGGGGTGGCCGAGTGGGGGGAGCTGCCCCCACTCGCCTCCCTAAGAGGGAGGTGGCCGAGTGGAGGGCTGCCCCCACTCGCCTCCCTAAGAAGGGATGGCCGAGTGGGGGGGCTGCCCCCACTCGCCTCCCTAAGAGGGGGTGACCGAGTGGGGGAGCTGCCCCCACTCGCCTCCCAAGAGGGGGAGGTGGCTGAGTGGGGGGGACTTCCCGCACTTGCCTTGCTTGGCCATTCTTCCCTCTCTCGGGTCATTCCTTAGCCTCGCTCGGCTTTGGTCTACCTCGTCGCGGAACCTTTCCTATTACAACCTCACCCGGGTCGGGTCGCACCGACTCGGAAAATATGAGGGTTGTACAAATAGCTATTTCTATCCATGAAGAATATAATCTTTTACTACCTTCTACATCATGCGGTCATTTTGTTGCCTAGAGTTTTTCCCGAAGAAGTCTTATGCATGTGTGCTATTTATTGGTTAGTGGTATGCGTTCTTGATAGTGAAAATCCGACTATTGTTTCCCGTGGACGTAACCCATCTTGGGGTGAACCACGTAAACCTGTGCCGTCTGTGTTGTTGTTTTTGGTTTTGATGTTCATTCTACTCGAATTTCGAATTTCCGTGACAGTATGTTCGTGATTAATTAACTTTTTTTGGTTATGCCGTGAATGTTCAATTATTGGAAGGTAAAAACTTACATTGATTCAAAACTTAATCAGCTTAACTGCCACTGAAATATTCTCCATACACATTGGAACTATAGTTAAATCTGTTTTATTGGCGATTAATGAATTAGATCGCTTAATAGCATGTGTATGGTATAGAGGTTCTAAAAGTGGTAATAAAAAACAGTCAAACGGTTCTGCCAGCTTATGTCATCTTCAATTTTTAACTAACCAAAAGGCTCAGCACACCTTCTACTTATATCTTCATAGCATAGTCTCACTTAAGCTAGCATAAGTAGAAAACCAAACGGTTTCAAGTACCCAATAGCACATTGAGCTATCATGTTATAGTGTCCAGAACTCGTCTCTATCAAATTAACAGCACATATATCCATTTAAACAAAGTGCGAAGATATTCTATTAATTCTCATCAATTCTCCATAGAAACAAGAATGTTCGGCGGATTTAGCATTGGCACAGCCCTAAACTCGCAGAAATTTTATGTATTCGCCCGCCAAAAGGCACGAAAACGAACATTTCGAATGCTCAAACAGTAACAGATAGGAAATCAAAGCCATGGAAGTAGAGGCAATCTCCTGTTAGTCAGTAGAGCATCAAACCTAGCTTGAAGATTCATGCCGGCAGAGCTAGAAACCTTTCTTCCAGGAAATCAAAGCCGGAATCAACCAAGCAGATCAACAATCCGTTCAAATAAAATAGGAAAAAAAATCCTAACAGCATAGCTTATCGAGCTTTCTGGAGAGAAGTCAAAAGGGGGGGAAAACGGGAGAGAAGCTACAAACCCTCACCTCCGATGACGATTCCAGAGAAACAGTGAGGAATCTGCTCCTCCCTGCTGCCTCTCTCTCTATCTCTCTCTAACTCTTCGCCTCCCTTTCTGAAACCCACTCTCTCTATCTCTTCGCCTTCTCTCTCCGAAACTCGCTCCACTTTTTTCCCGGTACTTTTTTTTTATTTTAGTCCCCCCTTTCTTTCTCTCTCCTCCGTCCATGAATACCCCGACCGGTTGGTCCAGCTTCCCATCTTTTGCATCCGTTTCCGGATTTGGGATAAAAGTTTTTCGCAACATTAATAAAGGAACCCGTTTTCGGTATTTATATGTACCTTCTTTAAGAGGTGCGCAAGCAGATTCGATCGTAGGATCTTGTGATCAACGATCGAGATGCAATATATTTGAAATACTTCTTCAAAACATCTGAAATACTCCCGCAATACGGTCCGAATATTAATTTGCACCGTTGAATCTCGCAATCCTACGGTCGGATCTGCTCGCGCACCTCCGGGAGATGCGCATACGTACCCAAAATTTTTCGTTAATAAGGGGTAATGTTAAAGACACCTAAATTGGCTATATGCACACCAATAGTTTTGCCAATCAGATTCATGGTACGGGTGGGAGGCGGGATTATTTCATGTTTTCTGTTTATCAAAAGGAAAAGAAATTGAGTAACAAAAAACTAATCTGATGTAAAAATCTTGAGAAGATTCTCACTCGATATGATTTCGGAGACCAATAACAAAATTTTGAGAAACATTTCTGTCTCTGATGCAAAAATGGGGAGAAATGCAGGCCCATGATTTGGTCTTGGTCTCTGGCGGTGATCGAAAAGCCGGCGAAAACTGAACTCCAGGGTATGTGCAAACTGGAGAAGTGGCCGGCGGCTGATCATCGGAGAAGAATAGGGGTGCGGTGGTGGCGAGGTTTAGGATGAAGCTGTGACTTTTTTTGTAATTGTGTATTAACAAAACGGCCTACATTTACAATATAGTGATGTGCATTTATCATTGATGTGCATGTAGCCAGTTTAGATATGTCTTTAACACAGCCCTATTTTTATAGGGTTATCTATTAAAACACAAAATTTCAATTTATATACTTAAATTTCATCTTGTAATCGAACAACATTAAATTTAGCTGAGTTTCAATTACGCCGATCGAATTTTATCCTACACTCGAAAAATAAAATTAAAATTATGCAAAAAGGTCATATTCATTAGTTTTTTTAAGAGTGAAAGAAAATCGATTTAGTTAAATAATTTAATTAAAAAAAATGAAGAAATAGATGTGGTTTGTGAAATTTGGAACGGCGGATTAAAACTAAAAAATAACGCCGTTGCCGGGGATCGAACCCGGGTCACCCGCGTGACAGGCGGGAATACTCACCACTATACTACAACGACCTGATGTTTAGAGAGCAGGTTAAAATTTATAACTTGTATGAATAATTCAATATTTTAAACATTAAACCTAAAACAAATTCGCGAAGAAATCATTAGTCTCTTCATATCGAAAGAGTTTCTTCATCCCCGGCAGCGAAACAGTAAGGAGGAAAAAAAGCTCCTCGGCGATCCAGTCACCTATCGGCAATAGTGATGGCCAGCTTCAGCGGTGACGAGACAGCTCCATTTTTCGGCTTCCTCGGAGCCGCCGCGGCCCTCGTCTTCTCTTGTAAACCCTAACATCCCGCTCGTCAAACTCCCGATTTCTTTCTGGATCTGCGGCCGATCTTATACTCTGTGGTATTTTGTTCAGGCATGGGCGCGGCGTACGGAACAGCGAAGAGTGGCGTGGGTGTGGCGTCGATGGGCGTGATGAGGCCGGAGCTCGTTATGAAGTCGATCGTGCCCGTGGTCATGGCCGGAGTTCTTGGTATCTATGGCCTCATTATTGCTGTTATCATCAGCACGGGGATAAACCCTAAGGCGAAGTCTTACTACCTGTTTGATGGCTACGCGCATCTGTCCTCGGGTTTGTCCTGCGGCCTCGCCGGTCTTTCCGCCGGCGTGGCCATTGGCATCGTAGGTGATGCTGGTGTCAGGTACTACTCTATCATGATTACTTGCTTTTCTTTAATTATGGATCATTACAGACTCAACAGTTTGATTTACTTAGAAAATGAATTTTTGCAAGCATTGAACCATGGTTTTATTAGATTCCTTAGGCTGTGTTTGGGACTTTTCGCACTTTGCCCCCTTCGAATTAGGCCTCTTTGACACATTGCCTCCCGAAATTCATTTCTTGACACTTAACCCCCTCCAAAACCGGTTTCTTGGCACTTAGCCCCTGTTACATTAAGAATTGCCAGCCATCCAGATTAATAAAAATATGTCCAGATCACTACACGTGTATGCCAGCCAGCCAATATTAATAAACCAAGGACAAATCCAGAGCACAAGTCCGGCGTGAGTAATGATGTATGCCAGCCAACGTGTCAAGCATCCAGCAAAAATAGATATTTTCCAACGGCACTATTCTCGCCAGATGTCAGCAATCAGGAACTAGAATTACTTAGCAAATGTAATCAGGACCGTAGAAATTATATTACCGTTATCTGGATATTATAAATATCCCTGAATTGTAATCGTGAAGTTTAATCAATGAAAATGTTCTTTACTGTTCCTCCTCATCTCTCTCCCGACTCTCTATCTTCTCTCCCACCCCTTGGCATCTCTCTGCCATTCTTCTGATCTAGGTTACGTTCATCAGACTACAACATTGGTGCTCTCGTCCTATTCGTATTTTCTTCATTACATCGCACATTACGATGGCTGAAAATACACGATCAAAAGACGTGCTCCACCAGATTCTTGAGGCACAAACCGCAATCCAATCCGAACAGCAGGCACAACGACAGCAAATCAACGAACTGCGAGAGGATTTCATGGCAAAAGAAACGATTCTTGCACAGCAGATAATCGACACAAGGGACGGAGCAGCCGATCAAAATGAGAACCTCCAGACGGAAATGATGTCGCAACTCGCCAAGATTCAACAAACGTTGGACATCTTAGCCCAACGCCCGACATACACCGAAATCGGACAACCATCATCTTCGGCAGGAGTCTTAGGCAAATCGCCAACTCCATCTCAGGTCGTCTCGTCACACCCCTATCCGCATGTTAAATTTGCTTGTACACGTTTTCAAGAAGGCGATCCAACCGACTGGCTATACAACCTAAAATTATACTTTCAATTTCACAATATACGAGAACGAGACTACCTAATGATAGCCGCGTTACACTTGGACCGACCGGCCTCGCGTTGGTACCAAGCCACCTTAATTGATCACCTGAAGCTCACCTTTCTTTTGTTTGTGGATGCCTTAGTCAAACGTTTTGGTCCCTCCTCTTACGAAGACCCAGCCGGCACCCTCACTAAATTACAACAACAAACTACTGTTTTGGCATATAAGGCGGACTTCGAAGAATACACTACTAGAGTACCAGGACTCACCCCGACATTTTTGTCCAGCATGTTTGTCTCCGGATTAAAACCAAGCATACGCAATTCAGTTTTGATTCATCGTCCGACTGAACTACACGAGGCCTACTCCCTCGCACGCATGTTCGAAGATCAAGAAGCAGCGGAGGCACTTTCCCATCCACACAAACACAGAATTGATCACGTCATTAATCGCACCACGACACAGCGGCACGAAGAGATACCTGCTCGCCCAAATGCACCTCGCATTCAATGGCACAATAATATACAAAAACACCCACAAACGTTGTCAAAATTTCCAATTAAACGACTATCTACCGAAGAAAGACAACGGAGACGCGAACAAGGTTTGTGTTACAATTGTAACGACAAATATACATGCGGTCACCGTTGTAAAGGTTCGGGCGCCCTGCTCTACTTTCAAGGCACCGATGAACCAGACGACACAGACGACCCACCAGACGAGGCAGTACCCGAAACTGCTGAATTGAACGCCTCAATTTGTCTCTGTGCTCTAACGGGAGACACACCAGGCAATTGCCTTCGATTGACTTCTTATATACATAATAAACCATTCGAGACTCTAATAGACAGCGGAAGCTCACACAATTTTATTTCCGAAAGAGTAGCCACATTTTTAAACCTCCCGATCCTAGCTATTAAGCCATTTAGCGTGTATATGGGTAACGGAATGTCACTCAAATGTTTAGGAAAATGTTTAGATTTATCCCTGCTCATACAAACCGTGCAATATAAGTTGCACTTATATGTCCTCGATCTACAAGGAGCAGATATTGTGTTAGGAGTACAATGGCTTCGATCACTAGGACCAGTCACCACTGATTACTCGACTCTCACAATAACCTATAACTCTGATCATGGACCGATCACACTACAAGGGCATCATGCTACCCCTGATCATTCGGTTTCATCATCGCAGGTTGCACGGTTAATGTCATTACAGGCCACCACACTTTGCATATTCACATCCAGAACACACCCACCGACCAATAATAGGGACACCAAAATGAATTTTGACAGAACCTTACCACCAGCTGTTTTAAACCTTTTGCAAAAATATCACCACTTATTTGATGACAAACCCAAATACCCACCTATCAGACCCATTGACCACACAATTCCACTACTACCAAATTCACATCCAGCCAACATTAAACCCTACCGATACCCACACTTTCAGAAAAACGAAATCGAACGTTTAGTAATAGAGATGTTAAATGCAGGACATATCAGACCTAGTACCTCCAGTTTCAGCTCCCCCGTTATCTTGGTTAAAAAGAAAGACAGAACGTGGCGATTTTGCGTAGACTATCGGGTTCTAAATAATATGACAATCAAGGATAGATTTCCGATTCCCACAATAGACGAGTTATTAGACGAGCTCTTTCACGCTCGATATTTTACTAAATTAGATCTTAGAGCCGGTTACCATCAAATTAGGATGGACGAAAACGACATTCACAAAACGGCATTCCGCACACATCACAGACACTATGAATTTACAGTCATGCCGTTTGGTCTCACAAACGCTCCATCAACTTTTCAATCCCTTATGAATACAATATTCCGCCCACATTTAAGAAAATTTATCGTCGTTTTTTTTTATGATATATTAATATTTAGTAACACGGTCGATGAGCATTTATCTCATTTAGAGATAGTATTTACAATATTAACACAGCACCAACTATATATTAAATACTCAAAATGTTTCTTTTTAAAATATGAAATTGAGTTTTTAGGGCATTGTATTTCAAATGGAACGGTCTACCCTAACCACGCCAATATTTCAGCTATCGAACAATACCCAACTCCAAAAACACAAAAGGACATACGCTCATTTCTAGGACTATCGGGTTTTTACAGAAAATTTATTAAAAATTATTCTTTACTAGCCAGCCCCCTCACCGATTTATTACAAAATATTAATTTTGAATGGACTGAGAAAACACAAAAAGCTTTTGAATTGATAAAACAACTTTTAATTTCCAAACCTATATTATCTTTACCAAATTTTACTGAATCATTCTCAATAGAGACTGATGCGTCCGGGATTGGAATCGGGGCAGTATTACTGCAAAAAAATAATACGATTGCATTTTATAGTAAGAAACTGTCCCCACTAATGCAAAGAAAATCAACGTACGTACGAGAAATGTACGCAGTCACATCAGCGGTAGCTAAATGGAGACAGTATCTCCTAGGTAATCCCTTTCACATTTTCACGGATCACAAAAGCTTACACAATCTTTTAACCCAAGACTTACACACACCGGAGCAGCAATGCTTCCTTTCCAAACTCATAGGCTACGATTATACCATCACGTATAAACCAGGAAAAACAAATATAATTGCAGACTCGTTATCCAGAGCCGTACCCAGTACCAGCAACCCCACCACAGAAGCACAAACACAACATATACCCACAGCACAATTAAATACATTTTCCATATCCAGCACCACATCCTCACTTTTGGAAGGATTAGCAAATGACTATGCCAAAGATCAGTTCACCCAACAATTGTTGGAAGACTGGTCTATAGACCCAACATCTCACCCAAATTGGACTCACAAGGGTCAGCACATCTTCTTTAAACATAGGCTTTACATACCACAGAAATCAGGAATAATAAACAAAATAATCAGAGAATCACACAATAGCTTCTACGGCGGCCATTCTGGTATAAACGCAACCCTTCATAGGATTCAAACCCAATTTCACTGGCCCAATATGAAACAAAATATAACTGAATATATCAACAAATGCGACATTTGCCAAAAGGCAAAACCAGAGAATCATTTACCATATGGCCTACTACAACCTCTACCTGTCCCAACACAACTTTGGGCTGATTTAACAATGGATTTCATTACGCACCTACCAAAATCAAACAACTATACAATAATCATGGTTATAGTTGATCGATTATCAAGAGCAGCTCACTTTGCCCCTCTGACCCATCCACTTACTGCACCTATAGTCGCAGCAGCATTCTGGGAGACAGTAGGGAAATTACATGGAATACCAAAAACAATTGTGTCAGATCGTGACTCAATTTTTCTAAGCAATTTTTGGCAAGATCTCTTTAAACTACACGGCACAAATCTGCTTTATAGCTCTTCCTATCACCCACAAACCGACGGATTAACAGAACGAACTAACCGTTGTTTACAACAATATCTCAGAATTTTTACTCACACAAATTCAAAAAAATGGTCCTTATACTTAAGTTTAGCAGAATTCCACTTCAATACATCCATTAATACCTCGACCGGCATGACTCCTTTTGAAGCCATGTTTGGTCGAACGCCCCCGGGGCTACTTTCCTACTGTGCAGGAAGTACCAGCAATGAAGCTGTGGAGCTAACTCTACAAACCAGGGATGAACAGATCCATCAACTACGGGAGAATCTACAACGTGCACAACAGCGCATGAAGTGTGTGACTGACAAAAAGAGGACAGATATAAAATTTGTGGAAGACGACTGGGTGTTACTAAAGCTACACCCATATCGCCAGCTTACTCTTCACCGGACTCAGTGCAGGAAGTAATTGGGGAAGTAGCATACCGCCTCCACCTACCAGCAGATTGCAAGATACACCCGGTGATACACGTCTCTCAACTGAAACCTTACAGGGGACAAGATGGCATACAAATTACCCCCTTACCAACACAAAGCTACCGGAATATGCCAGTACATACTCCACTTGCAGTGGTTAGCTTACGCCAAATTATCAGAGATAACCTGAGCGTACCACAAGGTTTGGTCCAGTGGAAGGATCTCCCACCCGAAGACAGCACTTGGGAGGACCTCGACTCACTACCCAGCTCATTAAAAATTACAAGACCAGCGGAAGAATCGACCTCAACAACACCAGATCTACACAATCTCACCGATAAAAACCTAGATCTACACGATCTAGAGACTCCTAAGTGGACGCAGAAGAAAAAAAGAACACCAAAAATTCGAGCATCCGGAGCATCCAGAGCCATTCCATCCACAAGTTAGAGTTTACCGGTCATTCCAGAACCAAGCACGACGCTGTTCAAGAGCTCAAACCCCTCCTTGCTAAGCAGAAAATCATTGTAGAAGAAGCGCCAAAACAGCCGGATGCCCAGAGCTTTCTCCCCGCCTAGGGTTTTCTTCCACCACACAGGCGGAAAACGATGAGGGCATCGTTTTAAAGGAAAAGGCGATGTTACATTAAGAATTGCCAGCCATCCAGATTAATAAAAATATGTCCAGATCACTACACGTGTATGCCAGCCAGCCAATATTAATAAACCAAGGACAAATCCAGAGCACAAGTCCGGCGTGAGTAATGATGTATGCTAGCCAACGTGTCAAGCATCCAGCAAAAATAGATATTTTCCAACGGCACTATTCTCGCCAGATGTCAGCAATCAGGAATTAGAATTACTTAGCAAATGTAATCAGGACCGTAGAAATTATATTACCGTTAGCTGGATATTATAAATATCCCTGAATTGTAATCGTGAAGTTTAATCAATGAAAATGTTCTTTACTGTTCCTCCTCATCTCTCTCCCGACTCTCTATCTTCTCTCCCACCCCTTGGCATCTCTCTGCCATTCTTCTGATCTAGGTTACGTTCATCAGACTACAATAGCCCCCTCATCTTATATTAGTCCTTTTTAGTTGTATTATATCATCCGAAAATTATAAAATAGAGGGGTATTTTAGTCATTTTTTTAAAATCAATACAATCAAGACTGCAAAAAATTTAAAAAACCGATTTCTTGCCCTCTCGATTGCATTTGAGCTTGAGTGGATCCATGGCTGATGACTTTCTGAACTTTTCTAGAACAAATTTGAACACGATTTAGTACAAAAGCTAGCAAATTGATGATGTTCTATATTTGAGCTTGAGGAATGCTTGAAATTGTGCCTTGAAATTTTTGGGAATGCAAGGTGCTGCCTTGAAATTGTGTCAGATGCTTTGCATGAGTGGCTTTTGTGATTCATGGCACCTTACCATTCAAGATTTCATACAAAATAATGCAAAATACAAATCTCATAGTTCACCAACATTTACATGGCACCAAAATACAAAATAATGCAAAATACAAATCTCATGATTCCATAGCTACAAAAAACATATATTTAGTTCCATAGCTACAAAACATATATTTTTCTACCATCATATTTAGTCTCATAGCACAAGTTCACAAAACATAAATGTAATAAATATATTGTTTCCATAGCACATGATCACAAAACATCTGAACTTGTAGTCTTCCATAGCTCGGCAATGCAACCTTAAAATTTATGCTACGATCATATCAATCCAGTAAAGTCTTCACAAGTCTCCGGTTGACCTGTAAAAAACACAGTAATTATGAAAATAATTTTATCAAAATTTCAGCAATAAATAAAAGTCATTAGCTCATCCTTACTTGCAAATGTAGAATGTGATGGACCACTTAATGCTTCATGATCAGCAATGGTATTTGTCTCCGCATTTGAACGTGTGACCTTCTTTTTCATCTAAATGAAAGTAGAAATTAATAAAACAAAATTGAAATCCTTTGAAAGAAATGTAATAATTTAAATGAACTAACCCGTAGTTTTAATCTGGAAGTTGATGTTGTTGGCAACGTGGGCTCATTTTTCTCGGATGATTGGCCACAACTTTTTTTGTTATGCCCTATAACGCCACACTTGGAACAAGCATACTTTGCACCACATCTATTGATACCATATTTCTTGTTATCTAACTCGTCTTCCTCTTTTCTTCTTGCATGCTTCGAAGGTCTACCGGGCTTTTTTGATTTAATAGTCCACGGAACCACGAGATTTAAGTTACATTGAGGTCACTCACCTTTTCCTTTGATAGGATTCAACATGTGCTCATAAGCTTTCAAGAAAGTAGTCTTTTTATACCAATAATCAACGTAGTCTTCGACTTTCTCCCTTTTAAAGAAGATGTATGCTATAGCATGCACACATGGGATTCCACTTAAGTTCCACTTCCTGCAACTACATTCTTGGGATGTTAAATCAACTAACCGTTTATCACCTGCCCACCCCTTCACCTCAAATTTATCCATTCCATTCCACTCCAAAGTGTAGTCTTGGACTCCAATTTTGTTATTTTCTAAAATCTTTTGAATGGTTGGGCATATATCTCCACTAGATTTATATATTTTATCTCTTTGAGTATATATCTTTTTCATCAAAATAATTCTTATAATCTCTAGCATGGTGATTATGGGTTTGTCCCTGGCCTTTAATATGACATTATTAAAGCTCTCACATAAATTATTAAGCAACATATCACATTTTGGCCATGTGCTAAAATGTGATCTTGCCCAATTTTTGGGATCTCTAACTCTTACCCATTCATATGCCGCAATGTCGAACTCTTTTAACTTATTCATCTCCCTGTTGAAATCAACTACCTAGCTGAACATGCTGCCTTCCACAACAAAGATTTGAGCTGCAACCCTTTGTGTAATTGCTTGAAGTTACTATACATGTGTCTTAAACAAAACCTGTGTTCTGCGTTTGGTAATAATTCTTCAACTGCACGTATTAGTCCCTTCTGTTTTTCAGAAATTATAGTCCATGCGTAATGATTAACAATGTTTAAATCTTGCATTTACAGATTAATAAACCATTGCCAAAATTTTCTATTCTCTCTCATGACCATAGCATATGCTATAAGATACATACCAATGTTCCCATCAATACCTACTGCGCATAATATAACTCCTTTGGTAGAGGTTTTCAAGTGAGTTCCATCAAGTCCTATAATAGGTCGGCACCCAGCAATAAAACCCAACTTCAAAGCACCCCAACATATATATAATCTTTTGAAAACACAAGAGTTATTTTCAGATACCTGTTTGCACTGTGGTTTTACCGTTGGGTTTGGATTACTTTGGCGGATCTCTTCACAATAATCCCATAGTGTAGCATACTGCTCTAATTCTGAACCGTGAATGATCTTGTTTGCGTGCTGTTTGGCTCTATACATCTTCCAAATAGAGAGCTGCGTTCTATTTTCCATTTGCATTGTTTCTTGCATAGATTTTACGGGCCACTCGGGGTTACTCCTTAAGTGGTGTTGATATTTATTTGCAAGAAACTGGCGTACAGTGTTTAGAGCTTGAGGCTCTACAACATGTATGTTCTTCTTTTATTGTCTTCACTTGAAAGGTATGATCATTCTTCGAGACGAATGAAGCAGACATAACCCAACCACATTCACAAATAACTTGAACTCTGTCCTTATCATTTTTTTATCTAGTTGGCCGCCCTTGCATACTTGAGTACGTCTGCACTGCATCTCTGAAATCTTGACATGTATTAAAGCATAGTCCAACTTGAAATTCAAAATTGGCAATACCTGCATCACCTTGATACTGAATAATGACGCTTCAAAGGGCATATAGAATGAAGATGCTGTTGAATAATTGGATCTAATATTCCACGTCATCCTTTAACATACAAAAAAATTAATTACAACCTATTCAAGAGATGTCTAACATAATTTCAATAGAAAATTTCACATTACAAGTACCACTAGGAAATTTCACAACACATTTATCACTAAAATATATCACAACCATAATTTTGCAAGGGCAAAAAATGAAGGAGCATGATACCTAAACAAGATTGATCGTTCGTTCACTGTCAAACTTGAATGCCGATGAATTTGGATTCCCAGTTGCTCACCTTCTTCCCTTTCGATCACAGGCTTCAGTCTTTTGCGATCAATCTGAAAAAAATTTAACAAACTCATCAACATAAATTTAGGAGAAAGACGAGAAGTGAACGCCTACACCTGCTCGGAATGGCAAACCGCCGCTTCTTCCATCTTCCCCGACCGACTACGGTTTTGATTTCGGGCGAAACAGGGTGCGCCGGCGAACTATCAAGCGGCTAGGGCTTTGCAGGCGGGAGCAGGACTGCGTCGGGGGAAGATCGCGGAAACGAAGGAATAGTTACGATATCTGGCTCACGGTAAGTTAGGGTAAATGAGATTATGTTTTCATATACCTATTTTGCCCTTCTCTATTATATCTATTTACTTTTTAATAACATACATTTCATATATTAATATGATAGGGGGCTAAGTGCCAAGAAACCAGTTTTGGAGGGGGTTAAGTGCCAAGAAATGAATTTCGGGGGGCAATGTGCCAAAGAGGCCTAATTCGAAGGGGCAAAGTGCCAAAAGTCCCTGTGTTTGGCGTGCCGCAGCAGCGGAGCCAAACGGCTCCCCCACTAGCGTTGCTGTTCCATGTGGAGCTTTCCTCCGTTCTGCGCATTGTTCCGAGCCGGAGGCATGAGCTCCAGCCCGACGTTTCGTCCCGCCCCGCCGTCCGTGGGGAGAGATTATTAGGACCGGACTCCGTTCCGAGATCTAGAACCAGGTGAAAGGAGCGTGGAGCTATCAACGGGCACGATCTAGAGATAAAAACTAAAAACATAAAGTGCGTGGGGAACGCGTTTGGTGATTGTGCGCGATCTTTTTCGGTCGCTCGTTACCCGGACAGAATAACTTCGCATCGGTGGGAGCCGAGTACCCAAGCAAAGCCTTCAATGTTCAAGTAATGGTTGAGGTTTAAGCGATTACATGAATGACAACGTTAGGGAGTATAAGGACTCCTAACATAGATGAAGCCCCCCGCTAGAAACCAAGACACTACGTGATGATGTACATAAAAAACAATTACATAATTAATTGCGAAATATAAGATAATGCATAAAGGTCGCCGCGTCTCCGGGAGAGCTTTCGTGTACTGCGGACGGTCGTCCAAGTGCGCGTGCGCAAGACATCTACATGTGGAAGAATACATGCTAATTGTTAATCAAACCCATATGATGAGGCAGAGAAGAAATCGGGAATCCGCAACCCATACGAGGGGCTACCGCCGAAAGCAACTGAATTATCGCCGTTGGAACACTTATTTCTTCGCTGGACTCCATCCGAGACTGATTTACCGCCAACAACTATGCGTGGAGTTGATGATCAGCTTGTTGTTGACGAAGAGCAGAAGAAGTGAGACCTTCATCTCCGTTAAAAGGCTTCGCATTGGCGTCTTCTATCTACGCAATCAAGATGTTTGGAAATAGGAGGAGGCAGCGCATCAGCCGAATGCGCCACCGCCCTTGGATTATGTCATGATCAGAGTATTGTCTGGTGGGGTAGTTTTGGGATCAAATATTTTACATCCAGAGATTGTTGTAGCTGAATATCGTGCACGAGAGATCGAACACTTTTTCATCAATGGGAAAAAGGGGGCAAATGAACAATCCGTGTCTTGGTTAAACATGTTAGGCTTCAATAACTTTGAAGTGTTCTAAACCCTAAACTGTCGATGTATTGCCCTAAACCCTAAACCGTCGGAATAATAAATTGTAGCTAAATATCGTGCACGAGAGATCGATTACTTTTTCATCAATGGGAAAAAGGGGGCAAATGAACAATCCGTGTCTTGGTTAAACATGTTAGGCTTCAATAGCTTTGAAGTGTTCTAAACCCTAAACCGTCGATGTATTGCCGATTGAACTTGGATAATGAGGTAGCTTTTCATGTCTATTCATTTTTCAGAAAATAATAAATTGTAAATTTTAGGCGCTGTTAGGGAGAAAATTTTTTCGATCCGGATCCCGGACTCTGCACCACTCATTTATGGCCAGCCGTCACCTACTTTTGCGCGTGGAGACGGATGAGGGAGTAATTGACCTTGGCTGCACACAGTCCGGGCGTTGGATCGAAAAATTTCGCGTCAAACCAGGTCTTTTCTCTAGCATAGTAACCGTGGAGGTGCGGTTGACTCGTCCCGCCCGTCGGATCCATCTTTGATGTTTGGCATCAAGTCAATCGATCCCGGAGGTTTCAATCCCCACCGCCCAAAATGTATGAATTGGATGATTCTCAAGTACTCGGCGCTTTCATTAAGGTCGCCTTTTTTTCTCGCAAAAATTTCAGGGCAAATGCGCAGCAGCCGAAGCTCTTTGTGGGAATGATCCTCATACTCATCTTCGCCGAAGCGCTGGCACTCTACGGCCTGATAGTTGGCATCATTCTTTCCTCCAGGGCCGGCCAATCCAGGGCGGATTAGTTCATGCAAACTGACGAACCGGCGGGTTCAGGTGGGTTGGAACGTGTTGTTCTGTTTACAGATTTTGAACCGGCCTTGCATTTCCATTCTCGAATGAGTTTGTGCCCAAATAAATGCCAGCAAAATGTTGAAAGTAGCTTTTCTCTGTTCTCAGCTCCAACCGCTTCATTTTTTTTCTTCTATTTAGGTTCCAATATGTCTGGTATATATACAACATACCTGTAAGGGAATACCCTTCTATGGTTTAATATTTGTGCTATTAGTTTGGTTTTTTTGTTGTTTTTATGCATAAAATAGAAGAAAAAGTTTGTGAGAAGCCCGGATTCGTTATAGTTCCTCCTGAAATACCCCCAGACACACGAATTGGTTATTCCTGAACGAGTCATGAAGGATATAACAAGCATGCATTGTCTCCGCACTGGATCAAGAACTTGATCAGAGGGATCAAAAACCGCTAATTCATATAGAGCCATCGAGCCAACCCAACCAGAAACTAGAGTTGAATGCATTATATGGACGGAAGGCAATCTCTGTTTGACATAGTGGCGGCGGTCGTGAACGAACACATCTATGGAACTCCATCCACTTTTATGTTCAAAACTATTTTTTTTGGTGGCGGTCTAACACATTTTATGACAATTGTATTTTTGTCCAATTGTGTTGGAGCAAAAACGCGGTGCCAAAGGGACCCTAGGAAAGTAGATGAGCCTGAATGAACTATCATTTTGTACCTTTTTGGTTGTGCTTAACATTTGGGTGGCCTTTTCGGTGCAAGTCGTGTTTATATCCGGTGCCTATGGTGTACTAATTATCGTGTTCATGATAAATGATTCCGGGCCAGTATAGTAGAGCAAGTAAGCTTAGAAATCATTCAAATACTAAGGGTTTGTTTGGGACAGCTCTGGCGTCTGGAAAAGCTATTTTTCAGTCGCAACCACGGATAAATAGTTGGTTGAGGGCTCAGCTCTTTGAAAATCACGTTTGTAAATACGGCGTTTTTGCGTCTATTCAGAAATCTTCCGGCCTCCAGCTTTCCGCTCCCAAAATCACGGGTCGTTATTTCGCGCACCAGCATCCCGCTCTATCTGCTCCGTCCGCGCTTCCTCCTGCTCTTCCATGCTTCCTATTGCTCTTCCACGCTTCCTCAAACTCTCCCTTCTCGCCATCTCCTTCTCCGATTGTTAGAACCCTGCGAACTCCTCATCGGTCAGATACGTCCTCCACGACCGCATCCAACTTCTAGGTCATAACCCTGCGAGCTCATTTGCCGACTCCTCCGTCTACTCCACCGAATCAACCGCCGGATTCTCAAGCGAGTAACTCCCCTCTGACATCGCCCTTAGCTTCCCCGCTGACACTGTTTGTTCTTGCTGTTTACCCTCCTGGTGTTTTCCCCTCTTTTCTCCCCATTGCTGGAGTTTATTCGCACGATGGACGATGCTCATTTCTGCTGTTTTCTCCCCATTGCTGGTTTTTCCTGCTGTTTTTCCTCCAGCTTCTCCCACTGTTTTCTCCCTATTGTTAGTGTTGTTACTCTTTTCACAGAGATGGACAATACTAAATTTTTACTGTTTCCTGTGGCTTTCAAACAGTTCGAACGTGATTATTTCATTCAAATATCAACCATGAAAAATCTAGATACTATTTTTTTACTGTTTTCTGTGATGTTTCCATGATTTCTTATGTTCTTACAAAGCAATCATAACATGCAAATAATTTTATGTAAGATTTGAATTGATGTTAAATATATAACTTTCATGATTTCCATGTTCACCGTGATTTCAATATTAACCATGCACAATATTTCATGCTAATTATGTTACAATGTTTTTTTAAAACAATTTTCAAAAAACTATTCATAGTTTAAATGAAAAACTCTATTCGATCAACACTTATGCACAGATTGGTCAAACAGTCTACTATTTTTTGATCATTGCTTCTCAAAAAACTCTATTCACTCAGCTCTATTCGATCAGTAATTTTTTCATCAGCAACGACTCTTCCAAACATAGTCTAAGTTCACTGCCACCCGCTCGACAAATTAACTAGAATCAAGAATAGACAGTCATTTGCCATGAAATAGATAGTATTTCGTACCAATAAGAAAACAACAAAAAAGAAAATAAGGTATTTTTTTTATATTTTAAAGAAAAAGTAAATCATCTTGTAGTAAAAAAAATCGGTCACTACTAATTCTAATCAAATAAAGCCTCAATAAATAAACTGTTAAAAAAAGAGTTAAGAATAACGATTAGATTTACCAATATTACAAAAAAGTACACTCTACACATTATTTGACAAAATAATTGGTGTCAATATTTGGGCAATTCAGAGTGCTACTCATTTGATTTTTAATAGGAATCTACAAACATATGTATATATATACACAAGCATCTTCGAATGGGCTACGTCCATTCTCGATGCGTCGTTGCAGGCTTCGCCCGCTTGACATTCAAACGGGCTTCGCTCGTTCTCGATGCGGCAATGCGGCCTTCGGCTGCATTCAAGCGGGCTTCACCCACCCCCCGGCAGTTATGGGTTTCGCCCGCCCCCAGCACTTATTTAAAATTTAAAAAATTTAAAGTTTTCGGGCTTCGCGCGCCCCCGGCACATATTTAATATTAAAAATTTTAAAGTAATATAAATTTTAATTATTAGAATTTAATTATTAACAAATTTATTTTTAATATTTAAAATTTTAAAGTAATATAAATTTTAAATTTTAAAATTTAAAGTAATTTATTTTATTTAATTAATTATGAAAATGGAAATAGAAAACCACAGGGGGTCCGGCAAACCCCCGGCCTCCGGCGGCGGTGGCCCTGCCCGCTGCCAGACAACCCCGGCAGGTTCGCCGGAGGCCGGCGAACCCCCTGGTGGGCGCCGGTCAGGCCGCCGGCGGCATGGGGAAAACATGAGGCCAGGCGGAAGCGGAGGAAAATATCGGGATTTCTAGACTTGGGAGAGAAGGATTTTTTTGATCTTAGGCTTTTTGCAGTCCCGATTGATCTAATTCAATGGCCATTATTTGCAGCAGCTACATCCAACTGTTCAAATTCATTTTTTGATGTCTCAAGATGTGTCTATTGTCTTATATAATAAAAATATCTTGAGGTCTACTAAAAAGTTTTTGAATTTTATGAATTTCAACGTTATTTTTATTATCGAATATAATGTAATTACACAAATAGCTATTATATTTTATGAATTTTCATTTTTTTTCATAATATATATGTTAAAGTCATTGGAGTAAAAAAATGAGGCTATATTTGGCAATTTTGAATGTTGCACCAAAGACAAGTTCTTGTATATATAGTAGTTAAAGATAAAGTCTACTTGCAAAATTTTTTCGATGAAATGAGATGAAATGTGGACCATCAAATGAATCGTGGTCATAGATCATCTTTCTCCCCCTCACCCAATAATAATAAAAAATATTTCTAAAACACTTTCCTCTGTAACCCTCGTTCATTCCTACCCCTCCCGCGATCTCCCAGCACCAAATTCCTCCCAGACGGTTCCTCCGATGTAATCCAGTGAAAAATCACCTCACTCCTTTCTATCCTGCCGCAAAGCCCCTTTCCCAGAGGTGAACTTCCTCTCCTTCCTCATCAACAGTTCCTCCCCAGCATCTGCGTGGGAGGTACGGCCGCGGCTGCACAAGGGACCCCCCATGCACTATCACTCGTGTGTGTGTCTCTCTCTCTCTCTATATAGACTATAGTACAAATGGAGGCAAGATTAATGCAAAAGATATAATAAAATATTGCAGAAGGTAATTTGCACTCTTCATAAAATAAAACTTTCCAATGATTCAAAATGGTATCATCCATGGTCGTATGAAAGATCTAGGCTCCGTTTGGCACGGCGGTGGCGGTCACGAACACAACGGTTATGAACCGCCGTTCGCGAATGCCCCACCTCACCTAAGGAGCTTCATCCACTTTTATGTTCAAAACTGGTTTTCTTTTCTTGGCGACTTTTATGTTCGAAACTAGTTTTCTTTTCTTGGCGACGGCCTTAAATGTTGTCATGCGAAACATACATTTTATGACGGTTGAGTTTTTGTCCAAACTCACTGAAGCAAAAACACCGTGCCAAACAGAGCCTCTAATCTACTAAAAAAAATAATACACATGCTTTGCAGAGCTATGCACAAAGATAGAAACAAAGGTAAATAACAGAAATAATACAACTAATGAGAAAATGAATCAAATTAAATGCTGCAAATCAAAGTCTAAGCTCAGTTCTACCAGAAAACTAAAATCCTTTACTAAGGCTTCGTTTGGCGCGGCTTATTTGCTCCAGTGAGTTTGGCAAGACAGGTTATGACCGCTATCAAGAAAATAAACTAGTTTGAGCATAAAATGCATGAATTGTTTTAGGTGAGGTCGTGCGTTCACGAACGACGGTTCATGACCACCGCGCCAAACGAAGCGTAAGCCTCATATCACTGCCCCCCACAACTCAAAAGGCGGAGAAAACCAACAATAAAAATCTTCGAAGATAAAAAACCTAATAATGTTCCAAATCAGCGGAAATAGCAAAACTCATCCTGAAAACCTTCGGGAATGCGAAAAGCACAGCAGCAGATAGCTACGGAAAACCTCTTGAACACAAGGGCATTGGCGATTGAAGCATTATTATCAAAATTTCAGAGTTTAATAATAAAACAGCAGACTTACTCAAATGCTGCAGCTTAGAAACCTGCTGTAGAACTCACAGGGGTAATTTACCAATTTTAACCTGGCAAACTCCCAATAAATGTTTCAGCAATTCTGCAGAATTAAAATGCATGGTTAATAATAATAATAATAAGGGTTAATAATCAGGAGCTCTCATTGGATTTTGAATAATTACAGGGACTTCCCCTTTATTTTCGAAATTACAAAAAATACCTCTATAATTAACCTACATTAGGAGTGCATCAATCCAAAAGGGACCTTAATTGTACAAAAAAATTAATAATATAAATTTGGAGTGGAGGTTTTTCTAATTTCAAAAAATAAAGGGAAGATCAGTGTAATTATGCAAAATCCAAGGAGAGATCTCAGTAATTAACCCTAATAATAAAAGAATTGAACATTACTGCAGATAATTAGCTCCAAATTTCAGTATCAGCAACACTGCTCTAACTGCAAAACAGCAAAAAGAAACACTTCACATAAATTTACCAAAAAAAAGTAAAAAAAAAAAAGGTAAAAATTTTGAACTGCCAAAATAAGAAAACTACTTCCAGGAACAAAACCAGGAGATTCACCTTCGGCGCTCCTACTAAAAGCATGGATGACTCGCTGCCAATCAAAAAAGCAATTGATTTAAACTGGTACAATGGGAAGTAAAATCCATTTCTAGCTGTTCTACAAAATTTCCTAATACAAGGATGAACATAATTGAATATTTTCTCACCCCCTCCACTTCGCTTTTTCCACCAGCCATAAACCAAGGGCATGATTGAGTCATGGCGAACTGGACCAATGCCACTCTTTCAAGGACTGGAAAAATGCCGCTTCGGATGTGTATGAGAACGAAGCTTCTCACAGATATTGACCGTCTCTGAGATTGAAGTATACTGAACTTAGCTGCACTTATAACGCGAATAAAAGTTTAAGAGAGCAACGAAAGAAGCCCTAAACCGCTCAAAGTTTGCCCTCTTCGGAAGAAACTCCAATACATACACTACAAACAGTAAAAAAAAACACCCATATACAGACGAATACATGCGAAATATCACACTATTTGATATAACAATAATTAATCTTTACATGGATTCCGCCGGATATTCGGTTTGGTTCATCCCAGCCCATACTGAGCTGAACAGCACGACTTTGCCCTTTTCTACCGTTGTCCTATGAGCATTACCCAGGAAGTCACCCATCCCAAGACTACTCCCACCGGAGCACGCTTAACCTTGGAATTTCCAACACAACTTCACCAGCTGCTCCAAAAAGGCGCCTCTGCTGAACTAATTTGGTGAGTTCTTTGGGAGGAAGATAACAAGCACAACAAACAAAGCAATACAAAATGCAAACTTCAGAAGCTAACTTCTTTCCCCATGCTCTGATTATAGGAATCAGGAATTCAAAAGAAAAATAAATTTCTCGTTAGTTGTTGCCATCTAACACGAAAAATCTAAAAAAAAAAAACTGTACAGAGATCTGCTGAATCATGTAATGAGTCCCTAGGCGAAAGAATATGGTCAAACTAGAACCTAAAAAATGCATAGGCTCTGCCCTGATGCCAAGTAAAGCTACAAAAAAAAAACATTATAATCCATTTATCTTAATCTGTGTCCATATAGAAAGCTATTCCTTGAACCAGATCTGGCATGACAAGTCAGACTCCCATATGCACGAAAATCCTCGACT
Organism: Dactylorhiza incarnata; assembly: GCA_033032865.1. Lineage (NCBI taxonomy): Eukaryota > Viridiplantae > Streptophyta > Magnoliopsida > Asparagales > Orchidaceae > Dactylorhiza > Dactylorhiza incarnata. Next base: position 3,848,863 of record JAWHQI010000145.1, on the reverse strand, counting down.
CCCGCTTTCCTTTCCCACTGCTTTGCAACCAAAATTGCCCCCCCCCCCCAACACAAATATAACCGGAGCGCCCCTCCCGAGCAGATAATCCATGATAAACAAGACCAAGAATTCTCCGCAGCTTGCAATTTGGAAATTCAACTGATTTTTCAAAAAAAAAGTTGATGTCTCAACTATGTGTTCTCCATAATCATCATGATGCTAAGGTGCATGGAGATTTGGGTGTTCATGAGATTCAGCTTGCAAAGCAGATCATCCTGCTCTTGGGTGGTCTATGATAAGTTCCTCACTTGTATAAATTTCTCAGAGTTAACCAACTGCAGTGATGAATTATCGATCGGAATTCCAGGATATGCAGCAAGACAATCATCAAGAGTTTGTAGGGGGTCTCATTGCCATGTGCCTCTCAATCAACTTGTCCACAAAAGCTCTAATCTGGAAAAGTACACATGGCTTTAAAATACACAGATTGGTGACGCTAATAAAATGTAATGGATGTAGAAATTGTAAGTTGGCATTTCAACAAGCTAAAAACACCCAAAATCTACATTATTATTCATTAATTTATTCGTTATATATTAAAAGGGAAGACTTTGATTGTCCATGGTCTAAAATAGGGCAATCAAATGAAGCTGAGAGTCTGAGACTTTTTGAATCCACAATTAATTTATTCGTTGTATATCTATATACGAATAATTACCAAAACTTCCCCCGGAAGATAGCATAATTACAGATTGCACCCCTCTTATTATTGAAATTACAAAAACCTCCCCTGAATGTTATAAAACATAACATTTACCTCCCCTGAAGTTCATATTTCATAACATACATGCACAAAATACCCCCCCCCCCCCCCCCCCCCCCCCCCCCCGCCCCCTGTAACATTGAGGGAAGATTTTTGTAATTTCAATAATAAGAGGGGTGCAATCTGTAGTTTTGCAAACTTAGAGGGGAGGTCCCGGTAAATGGCCCTATCTATATATGTATATATATTGTTTACAGAAATTAGCAATAGTGCATAGGGTCCCCCCTGTAGGTACTGCGTGGCAGCCACATTACTTGGCCGTTGCTCTGGTTGGGTACTATCGGTGTAGCAAAAGGAATAGACGGGGATCTTGTGCACGAATGTTAGTATATTAGAATGTAAAAAAAAATTAACTAAAAAATGTGTCCATCTGAAATCTGTGAACAAATCAAGAGAATCAATGAACAAAAAGAAAACAAACCTTGTTCTTACGCCTGGAATCTAGAAACTCATAAGCAGTCATCAGTTTCTCTGATTCTGTGCACTGCTCAACAACCTAAAAGAAAATAAAAATCCAAGAAATTAATAACTAGTGCACAAAAATAAAATTCCATTAGGACCTAAAGAAAAAACATGTATTAATTAAATAACATGAAGTCATGAAAGATATCAGTTGACAAACTGTCAAGAACAAGTAATCAATAATGAAAACTGAGATGTAGCCTCAAGTTGAAGAAACAGTGTTATGGTCCACACGACAAGTTTGTTATGGTCCAACACGATCAGATTGTCATGGTCTCACACGACCGGTTTGTTATTGTCTCACACGACCAGTTTGTTATGTTCTCACACGACCAGTTTGTTATGGTCTCACATGACCAATTTATTATGGTCTCACACAACCAATTATATATTATCCGTTATTGCACATATTTAATTAATGTCGATATTTAGCGTCGTCATGTGTCTATGTTAGACATCTTGTGTTAATCGAGTCTATGTTAAGAGTCGTATGAATCATTAGCGTCTTTTATTGTTTTGAGCATTTCTTTATGTTGGGGTTATTTACACCCATGCCATTATGTAATGTTATTTTTAGACCCTTGGAGTCAAGAATGAAGGTATGCAAAAATTATGAAAGTTTCATCATCCTCTCTCTAGTTACTTCTTCCTCTCCTTTCTAGGGTTAGGGTTGAGTAAGGCTCTCCCTCTTTCTCTTTTTCACCACCCTTCGGGAGAGCTCGGCTCCCTTGCATCCCCCGACGTTCCCCACATCTCCACCTCCACCAAAATAAGCATGTAACAAAGTCTCAAGGAATCAATCATCATGATTAGCCCATTTGAGGTAGGCTTGTTAATCATTAAATAATTTATTACTTTGAACAAAATTTATTGACATTAATTTAATTTCTCTTTCTCCTTCCTAATATTTAGTTTATTTACACTTCTCATGGGTACATTCCAGCTTTTCGTTGTAAATGTCTCAAATATTTTATTCAGGCATATTTCATTCTAATTACTTCTCTAACATAATTATTCCTAGTCCTTCAGAGTTTTAGCATACAACCATATTAGCCATCTCACTTATGTCCCACATAATTTAGACATCAACAAGTTTTTACTGCCCCACACAAATATCCATACAAGATAATTTAGTTCAAGTCTCTGTGATTATCCTCTTAAGGATAATAATACTCCCAAGGAGCTTCTCCATTTTAAGGACTCAATCATAATTCTAGAAGTTATATCTTCGTTCTTTTGTAGTATAATCAAGCCAAAGTACTTAAATCTATACACCTACTTTATATTTTAATAATACTGATTGGTAGTTTTTCTAATCACATGTCGCGCCTTTATTCTACTAATTCCAAGGCTACAGTCTTCTAAATATTTCTCCATATTTCCAACATTTATGTCACTAATTTAGTACATGCCTCACCAATTAGAAGTCTATCAACTGTAACAACACACACATCAAGACACCTAACTTCAAATATCATTTGTATCTATTTCAATAACCAATGCAAAAAGATCTGAACATGTATTTCAATAACCAATACAAAAATATATGAATTCAACGCTAATCTTTGCTGTAATCATACTGCGTGCTATCATACATAACTTGTTAAATTACAAAATAAAATATGAATTCATTGGATAGAATACTCTCCCCTTGACATAGATCTAGGCTTCGTTTAATGCAGCAGGGGCGATCATGAACACGGGTGGTTATGAACCGTCGTTCATGAACGCCCGACCTCACCAAAGGAGCATCAACCACTTTTATGTTCAAAACTAGTTTTCTTTTTCGGTGGCGGTCATAACGGTTGTCATGCCAAACATACGTTCTATGGCGAAGGCGTTTTGTCTAAACACACCGGAGCAAAAACGTTCCGTCAAACGGAGCCCTAGATAGAATCTTCACTATCTCCTTGATAAATATGGATCCCATTCTTACAATTGATGATTTATATGCAGTGTTTCTGGAATGTCATAAGACTAATTTTATTCAAGTCAATTCATTCTTTATTAGTTATTCTTGCACACACGCATGCTATTCATCTAAAATTGTTTTCCTATTCATGTTTTGATACCTCTTAGGTATCGGCGGACGGTGGCGGGGGCGGCGGCGAGCGAGAGAGAGGGGTAGCCTGGGTGTCGTCGGGCTGCAGGCGGGCGTTACCGAGCGTGAGCGGGAGAGGGGAATAGGTTAGAGAGGGAGATAGATAGATAGATAGATAGATAGAGAGAGAGAGAGAGAGAGAGAGAGAGAGAGAGAGAGAGAGAACAAGGGGAGCAGCCCCACTTAAGATAATTGATCAAAAGATAAAACATACAACCCTAGGGTGATCCCTTATATAGGGGGAACCCACCTATAACAAGAGTTTACTAAAACAAGCAACATCCAACATAATAAAATAACTGAACGCTGAAATTACTCGGGCCGGTCGGCCCCCCTAGGCAGCCACCATTTCACCGCCCGGTTCGCCGCCAGCTCTTGCGCGCGTCCGTCGCGAGTACACCTGCCATTCAGGCTCATCTGTCTGGATGTCGGTAACAATACCCCCATCTGGAAAATTGGCCTTGTCCTCAAGGCAATAATCTGGGAACTGGCGCCTGAAATCCTCACGAAGTAACCATGTTGCGGCGGAGGCGGGTCGGCCACGCCAGGCCACACGGATCTCCTCTGGGGTTGCCTCGCCTGGCGTGTAGTGGCGCCGGTCAACAATGGCCTCTGGGTAAAGTGGGTCGGAGCCGGAAAAATCCAAGTCCGTTGGGATGTGGTCGGTGACCGGATGGTCGTCGACAACCCGGCGGAGTTGCGATACATGAAACATGGGGTGGATTCGACTGTTCTCCGGGAGGCGGAGCCGGTAGGCCACGACTCCAATGCGGCTCATGATCTCGAAAGGCCCGTAAAAACGGGGTGCTAGCTTGGGGCATGGTCGGCGGGCTACCGTAAGTTGCCGATAAGGATGTAGTTTGATGAACACCCGTTCACCAATCTGAAATGATAAGTCTCGGCGTTTCTTGTTGGCAAATGAGATCATCTTTGCCTGGGCACGCCGCAGATGATGCTTCAGACTATCCAAGATCACATCCCGATCATGGAGGTGGTCGGCCAAACTGGCGACCGGGCACTCCCCCGGAAGGTGGCGGAGGATGGAAGGTGGTGGCCGGCCGTAGACTGTCTCAAACGGCGAAGTATGCGCGGAATAGTGATAGGCGGTGTTGTAAGAATACTCGGCCCAACACAGCCACTTTGCCCACGAGCCCGGTCGCTCTCCAATGAAGCAGCGCAAGTAGGTTTCTAGACACCTATTCAAGACCTCGGACTGGCCGTCCGACTGCGGGTGGTAAGCTGTATTCATCCGTAAGTGCGTGCCCTGTAAGCGGAAGAGCGATGTCCAAAAGCTACTGAGGAAGAGTGGATCACGATCGCTGACGATCGAGCGGGGAAACCCATGGAGCCGCACGATCTCTGCGATGAAACTGTCCGCCACGGTCGCCGCTGTGTATGGGTGGCGAAGAGTCACGAAGCGGGCGTACTTCGTCAGTCGGTCGACAACGACAAGGATGCAATCAAAACCGTTGGAGCGCGGCAGGCGAGTGATGAAGTCCATCGCGATGTCCTCCCAAACTCGCTCTGGAATCGGGAGGGGCTGAAGTAGGCCACTAGGAAACATGGTTTCATATTTTGCCTTCTGACAGGGTAAACATGCCGCCACATAAGCCTTCACCTGGCGGAGCATGTGGGGTCAGAAAAGAGACGCGGCCAGGCGGCGGTAGGTGCGGAACGCGCCCGCGTGGCCACCCGATGGTGTGGAGTGAAACTCTGCAAGTAGCTGGGGAATCCGCGAGGATGAGGCCGAGAGAACTAGGCGATCTCGATGGAAGAGGCGGACCCCTATGAGAGTATAAGGGGGTCGGGAGGTGGGGTCGGCTAGTAAGGCCGCCCGAATGCCCACCAGCTGCAGGTCCCTGTCCACCTCCTGCTGGAGGCCGGTGGCGTCGTCCCACACCGGTCTCGAAATGGCGGTCAACTCTGGGGGGTGGGGATGACGGGATAGTGCATCGGCCGCGCGGTTCGTCTTGCCCGACCGGAACTCGATCGTGAAATCGTAGCCAAGGAGCTTCGCAACCCACACCTGTTGTGTCGGCGTGGCAATCTTCTGGTGTAGGAGGTAAGTACGCAAGTTGTGGTGATCCGTACGGATGATAAAGGGGCGGCCGAGAAGGTAGGGTCGCCAATGCTGGACCGCCAAAACGAGGGCCATGAGCTCGTTTTCGTAGGCGGATCTGCTCCGCAGGGCTGTGGAGAATGTCGGCTGCAATAGACTATAGGCCGGCCTGCCTGCATCAACACGGCGCCGACGCCGGACCCCGACGCATCACACTCCACTACGAACGGCTGACTGAAATCCGGCATTGCCAATACCGGGCCCTGAACCAAGGCCGACTGCAATGCGGCAAACGCTGCCATCGCGGCAGGGGGCCACTCGAACGGTCTATCTTCTGTTGTTTTCAACAACTGGGTGAGGGGGCAGGCCAACCCGCCGTAGTCTCTGATAAAACGTTGGTAATAGCCGGTCAGCCCGAGGAATGCGCGCACGTCCCGAACAGAGTGTGGAGTCGGCCAACGCAGCACCGCCTAGATCTTGTGCTCATCCATGGCCACCCCATGGGCGGAGATAGTATGACCCAAGTAGCTGTCCGCCGAAGTGCCGAAAGTGCACTTCTTACGGTTGACCGTAAGATGGTGACGGCGGAGGGTGGTGAAGGTCTCTCGCACGTGTCCGAGATGCTCCTGCCAAGAACGACTAAAGACAAGTATATCATCAAAGAAGACAAGAACATGCTTACGGAGCACTGGTCTGAAGATGTCGTTCATGGTTGCCTGGAAGGTAGCCGGAGCGTTAGTGAGCCCGAAAGGCATCACTAGAAACTCAAAGTGGCCGTCGTGTGTGCGGAAAGCCGTCTTGGGCACGTCTGCCGGCCGAACTCGGATCTGATGATAGCCGGCGCGGAGGTCCATCTTGGTGAAGAAAGCCGCACCGTGCAGCTCGTCCAACAGCTCTTGGATCACTGGGATGGGGTACTTGTCGGGAACGGTCGCCTTGTTCAGCTCCCGGTAGTCCACGCAGAAACGCCAACTTCCATCCTTCTTGCGGACCAGCAAGACGGGACTGGAAAAAGGGCTGGCACTGGGCCGAATGAGGCCCCCGAGTAACATCTCCCGAACGAGCCGCTCCATCTCGTCCTTTTGCGCATGCCCATAACGATATGGCCGGACGGACACCGCCGCCGACCCGGGGTGGAGGACGATGGCGTGATCGGTCGGCCGAGGTGGGGGAAGGCCCGTTGGTGTAGTGAAAACATCCTCAAAATCTGCAAGCACTGAGGACATCGCGGGAGGAAGGGGGTCGGCCGTCGCCGAAGGGCCGGCCTGCAGAGGCCACAGCCAGGCCGAGAAGTCAACATCGGTAATGTGCGTCATCGCGCGGAACGAGATCGGGGAACGTAGGAGAGTCGGATCGCCCGTTAAGCGGCATGGCTGACCCCGGTGCTGGAAGGCCATGGTCATCGACGCCCAATTGACGCGGACGTCCCCCAATGTCTCGAGCCAGGCCACTCCCAAGATTGCATCCAGACCACCCAATTCGAACATATAGAAGTCAGCCGTAACCGTGCAGGAGCCGAGAGACACGGTCACGTCTCGGCACTGTCCAAGCGTCGGGCGGCGGCGGCGGCCGTCACCAAGGCACACCGAAAAATCGGGCGACGGATCCATCGGTAAGGCGAGCTCGGCGGCAAGTCGGGCCGACAGGAAGTTGTGACTTGCCCCGCTATCTACCATCACAATGATGGGTCGGTCCTGGACCATGCCGGCTAGTTTCATCGTGTGGGGTCCGGTGAGTCCCCCCACCGAATAAAAGGGAAGCTCCAGAACGTTGAGGGGGCGTCCTCTAACTCCTCCGTGGTGTGCTCTGGTAAGATGTCCAACGCGGGGGGCTCCGTGGCCATGGGGTCCCCCTCGCCATCGCTGAAAATGGCATGGAATTCCTTGACGGGGCAAACATGTTGCGGAGAGTACGGTTGGTGGCACCGAAAGCATAGGCCGCGGCGGCGTAGGTCGTTGTAGTCGCCGTTGGAGACACGGTGCGGTCCCTCAGGACGCGCAGGGCGGCCGGGCGGCACGATGGCTGGCCGGTAGCCGGTGTGTCGGGGTGGTGAAGGTCGGAAGGGTGGGGGGCTGGTTTGGCGAGGTCCAATGTCCGCCTCTACCGCCCGGGCGAGTTCTAGGGCTTCGGACACTGAACGGGGCTGGTGAGTACGGATGCGAGAGCGGATGTTGGGGCTCAAGCCTTGGAGAAAGAAGCCCAAATAGTGCTCGGGGGGCAGTCCCGGAAGTTGAGTCACGAGCGCCACGAACTCGTCGATATATGCGTCGACAGTGGTGGATTGGCGATTCATGCACAGGCGCTCGACGGCGGAGCCGGTGTAACGGAAATCGTAGCGGGTAACCATCTCACGCTTGAACTTCGTCCAGGGAATGTCGGGGTGGACTTGGCGGAGCCACCGAGGCCAATGGAGCGTCGAGCCCTCCAGGCCGACGATGGTTGTGGCCACCTTATCCGCGTCGGGCGTGGCGTTGAGGTCGAAAAACTGCTCCGCACGTGCGATCCACCCCAAAGGATCCACGCCCGAGAAGCCAGGGATGTCCAAGGAGAAGGGCGGTCGGCCGGGTGCTTGAAAGGGCTGGAACGCGGCTGGAATGATCCCGGGCGGCGGCTGAAGGCTGTCCGGATTGGGCGCAGCGGCAGCGGCTAGGGCGGGGCTCCCGGCAGGTAGTCGACCAAGCCCTGGCAGCAGCGGGCTGGGCGGGGTGCCAAGCAGGGAGGTGGATCCAGCGGCGGAGCCCGCACCCGAGCCCGGCTGAGTCGGCAGCGGCAGATCTGGAGCGGAAATGGGGGCGGGGTTCGCGGCGGAGAGGAGGGCGTCTAGGCGTGCGAGGATCGTGGCTTGGCCGGCCGTGAGTGCCTCCACGGAGGACTGAAGGGAGGAGAGGTGGCTGTCGTGGGTAGCGAGCCGGTCGGCGAGGCTGTCATCGTCGGTGCGTGGAGCGCCCTTCAGAGGCATTTCTGAAATCCGGCGGCGGCGAGCGGAGCGGCGGGCGGAGCGACAGGTCGGACCAATGATACCTCTTAGGTATCGGCGGACGGTGGTGGGGGCGGCAGCGAGCGAGAGGGAGGGGTAGCCTGGGTGTCGTCGGGCTGCAGGCGGGCATTACCGAGCGTGAGCGGGAGAGGGGAATAGGTTAGAGAGGGATAGAGAGAGAGAGAACAAGGGGAGCAGCCCCACTTAAGATAATTGATCAAAAGATAAAACATACAACCCTAGGGTGATCCCTATATAAGGGGGAACCCACCCATAACAAGAGTTTACTAAAACAAGCAACATCCAACATAATAAAATAACTGAACGCTGAAATTACTCTGGCCGGTCGGCCCCCTAGGCAGCCACCATTTCACCACCCGACTCACCGCCCGGTTCGCCGCCAGCTCTTGCGCGCGTCCGTCGCGAGTACACCTGCCATTCAGGCTTATCTGTCTGGATGTCAGTAACATGTTATCTCCTTCATATCTATGAATGAATGATAATGGTCCTCTTCTACGGCCTTCATATAGATGATTCTTTCAGTTATCATCTTTTAACGATGCTAAGGTCAGTTCTAACAATCCTCCATATGCTCAATTAATAATACTCTTCATGCCATCTGTCAATGCATGCTTCCTTGTTGAGACCTTGACTGATTGCATGCACATGAAGTAACACCCAGTCTATTCGAGCTCTATAATATCAACCTCGTGATTGCACATGCACTGCCATACAACTCTACATATTGCATACATCCGCCAACATGAAACAAAAATCATAGGATCTTATCTTAGGTTTTCCTATCTTCATGTATCATCTTTGACTCTTGGAGCTAAGACAACATCAGTAAGACCACAGAAATGGGGACACAAACACTAGATATTTGGGGACCCATAAGACAGTGTTACACCTCACGAAGGCCAAAGGAGACGGCGGAAGAAGATCGGGCTGAACCATCCGGTTCAGCCCGCCAACATTAATTAAGAAGAAGTAGGGTTGAACCACACTGGTTTAGCCCCTATGGGGGGCCGGCCGGCCCCCTTGGGTCCGGGTGATATATATACCCGGACCCCACTTTGGAGTGCTCATCAAGTATTATTATCAGGTATTTCCTCTTCTCCCTAACCCTAGTTTCCTCCTTAGTTGTTCTCTTCTTTTCCGTTCTCTCTTGCAAGTTCATAACATTTGGTATCAGAGCATCCTTCCTGCGACCATGGTGACACGCACGGAGGCGGAAGTCGCGCGGTTGGCAACCCTAGAGGAAAACTATGTGGGGTTGGCGGATTCGGTGGCGGCAATCGAAGAACAAATGAAATTATCTACCAAAAATCTGGAAGAGCGCTTCGACGCCCGCATGGAGGAGATTAAGACCCTCCTTACTCAAAATCTGAAAAGGAAATCGACGGTCAACGAAGGCTCGGACGTTGAAGCATCAGAGCTACCATTTGTGCAATTTCCGGGGACCGGGATGGGCGGAAATCAGCAACTTCCTCCGTCCTGGACAGCCACCGGGAGCAGTAACCCGACGGGTAGCGGGATCCACGGAAGCGGGCAACCGATCGGACACTGGACGGGACACGACTCCTACGGCATCACCGGTTCTCACGCGGGGGTGACGGAAGAAGTGTCGGCGCATCACCTGGAGGCCGGCGCACCATCGGGTGGTCGGGATGGAGCCGGCGATAGTCGGCTAGGGATCTGGAGGCCCGCCTCTCAGCCACCGGTGCGGCTTGGCAGGGAGTAGCGCCGCAGGCCTGGAACGGGGCGGGACAGCCAGCAACTACAACTTGGAGACCTCCGGAGCAGATGGGAGGGGGTTATCGACCTAATGGAGCATCGAACGGGCCTATTGGAGGAATCACGGGCATTTTACCTCTTCCAAGGGCCTACGGGCCTCCTACAGGGGTCGAAAATGGAAACCCGGCCTATGATCGCCCTCCGGCAGCCCTACATCTTGGAGGGGGGCAACACAGGGGAGACGGTCGTGGAGGCCCTTACTACCCCAGCCCACAGGGACCTCCCATGGGGCCAATGGAACACCGCCGACCAGTTGGGCCAGGACAGGAAGTCGAGGGACATGGTCAGATGAATCCAAGAGCTTACAAGCAACCCAAGAGGACACGTATGGATTTCCCGAGATTCAGAGAAGGTGGGGACGCGCTGGAATGGGTGTAAAAAGCCGAATTATTCTTCAACTACCAGGAGATTCCGGAAGGGCAGTGGGTCCAGTTGGCGGCTTTCCACCTGGAAGATGATGCATACCAATGGACCAAATGGTTTCAGCGTGGCCGAGCATACGTTCCATGGACGGAATTCGTGGAAGCCTTCTCCGCGCGTTTCGGATCACTGGAATATGAAAACGTCGAGGCAACGCTTCAGAAGCTTCGACAGAAGGGAACCGTGACAGAGGACCGCACCGAGATTGAGAGGCTGGCCAATCGGGTCAATTGGGAAGAAAGGACACTCCTGGGCTATTTTGTTTCTGGTCTGAAGGACTTCCTGCGGGATGAGGTGCATGCGTATATGCCCCGTAGCTTGAGTCACGCCATCAGCCTAGCCCGGATCCAGGAAGAACGGTTCAACCGTCAGAGGAACCGGACCACGGCGAGAGCACCGACGGTCCCAGTGGCGGGGCGAAGGGACCCACCACCGGCAGTTAAACCAACGGTGACGCGATTGACTTGGCAAGAGCTTCAGGCCAGGAAGGATAAGGGCTTGTGCTTCAACTGTGATGAGAAGTACACCCGCGGACATACTTGCCAGAAGGTTCAGGTGTTCATGCTGAGGGAGGAGGAGGAGGAAGATCCTACAACAGCCGTTGAAGAGGAAGAGCTGGATCTCGCCGAGTTTGGAGTATCCATCCAATCCATGGAGGGGTGCAACGCACCTTTGACTCTACGCATAGCCGGGAGGGTCGGCACAGAGCGGGTGACCATACTGGTTGATAGTGGGAGCACCCACAACTTCATCAACCCCGCGGTGGCCATACGGACGGGACACACTGTTGATAGGGAGGCTACGGATGCAGGGGTACGTCTGATACACCGGCGTTTACCTTCTGCCAATTCGAGGCTCCGACATGGTTCTGGGAGTGCAGTGGCTGCGTCAATTGCGGCAAGTCACCACAGATTGGGACAGGCTGACCATGGAATTCACTCAGCAGGGGACGAACCATTGTCTGCACGACATACGGTCATCTCCTCTTAAGGCGATTTCACTTTGGAGCTTACAACGGTTGGAGGAACAGGGCAGTCCCATGGCGATGATCGTGGGAATAGAGGCGCCTTCAGCGACCTCCCCGGAGGTCCCAGATCAGATGCGGCCACTATTGGTCCAATACGAGGACGTGTTCCAGGAGCCTCAGGGCCTTCCACCGCCACGATTCAGAGATCACGGTATCCAGTTGAAGGAGGGCGCTCCCCCTACAAACGTCAGGCCATACCGCTACCCATATATACAGAAGGCAGAGATTGAGCGGAGTGTCCGGGAGATATTGACAACAGGAATCATACGACCGAACACTAGTTCTTTTTCTTCGCCTATTATTCTGGTGAAAAAGGACGGCTCGTGGCGATTCTGTGTTGATTATCGTAACCTGAACGACTCCACCATCAATGATAAGTTTCACATACCCATGATCGAGGAGTTACTGGATGAGCTGCACGGGGCGTGCCTTTTCACCAAGCTGGACCTGCGTTCCGGCTACCATCAGATCAGAATGAAGGAGGACGTACACAAAACAACTTTTCGGACACATGACGGGCACTATGTGTTTCTAGTGATGCCCTTTGGGTTATCCAATGCTCCGTCTACGTTCCAGGCGGTGATGAATGAGATTTTTCGGCCACTTCTACGTCGTTCGGTGCTGATCTTCTTCGATGACATTTTGATTTATAGCCGCAGCTGGATGGAGCATCTGGAGCACGTGACACAGGTCCTCGCTATCCTCCGCCAGCACCAGCTCTACGCCAAGATGTCCAAATGTTCTTTCGGGCAGGCGGAAGTGGAGTATTTGGGCCACTTAGTTTCGGCCCAGGGAGTACGCGCAGATCCCAGCAAAATAAAGAGTATGATTACATGGCCGCGACCGACGACAGTGCGGGCCTTACGCGGGTTTCTGGGCCTTACTGGCTAGTACCGCCGATTTGTTAAGGATTATGGCAAGCTGGCACGTCCCCTCACACAGCTTCTGCAGAAGGAGGCCTTCGGATGGAATGAGGAAGCCGAGGCGGCATTTCGGGCTCTCAGGCAGGCTATGACGACTACACCGGTCCTCGCCCTCCCAGATTTCAGTAAGGAGTTCGTTTTGGAGACGGACGTCTCCGGGGTAGGTATCGGTGCGGTCCTGATGCAGAAAGGACAGTTGCTGGCCTACTTTAGCAAGGCTTTAGCCCCGCGCACTTTGGGCTTATCTACGTATGAGAAGGAGATGTTGGTGATATTGCATGACGTGATCTTATGGCGGCCATACTTATTGGGACACCACTTCAAGGTCTGAACTGATCATCAGAGTCTGAAGCACTTCTTGGAACAACGGCTAGCTTCACCTCTCCAACAAAAGTGGCTGACGAAACTCTTGGGGTACGATTACGAGATCGTATACAAGCAGGGCAAGGAAAATGTGGCCGTCGACGCTCTCTCGCGCTTACCGGAGAGCACCCTCTATCACATTTCCAGGCCCTTGATTGAGTCATTGGATGATATTCAGCAGGAGATCACATCGGACCCAGAGCTACACCCCATTTGGGAGGCACTTCTACAGGGTCGGCCAACCCAGCCAGGCTACCACCTGCACGGCGGACATCTTTACCACCAGGGACGGGTCGTCATCCTCGCCACCTCCGCGTGGAAGGCAGTCATGCTCCACGAGTTCCATTCTTCGCCGACAGGGGGCCATGCAGGCGTGCTCCGCACCCTTTAGCGGCTACGGGCCAATGTGTTTTGGAAAGGGCTACGACGAGACGTGCAGCAGTTCGTACAGCAGTGTGAGATCTGTCAGCGGTAGAAGTATGAGATTCCGCAACACATTTGGGAGACTATCTACATGGATTTCATTGATGGGCTGCCTAAATCACAGGGCAAATCGGTGATTCTGGTTGTGGTGGACAAGTTGTCTAAATATGGCCATTTCATTGCCCTGAGCCACCCATATTCGGGGGAAACGGTGACCGATCTCTTCGCTCGGGAGGTGGTTCGCTTACACGGCATCCTTCGGTCGATCATCTCGGATCGCGACCCGGTTTTCATCAGCAGCTTCTGGCGGGAATTATTCCGCTTACAGGGCACCCGTCTACGCATGAGTACGACGAATCATCCCCAAAGTCCAAACAGATGGCCAGACAGAAGTGCTCAATCAGGGTGTGGAGACTTATCTGAATTGTTTTGTTATGGACGAGCCGCGTTCGTGGACTCGTTGGTTACATTGGGACGAATATTGCTACAATATGTCCTATCATACAGCCAGCAAACTCACTCCTTTTGAGGCCGTCTACGGGCAACCCCCTCCTCTTGGTACCTACGAGGCGGGGAACACAACCCTTCCAGCAGTGGATCGCACATTACGGGACCGGGACCGGACCCTGACACTACTCCGGACCAATCTCCGTGCAGCGCAAGATAGGATGAAGGTCCAAGCCGACAAACACCGGACCGAGCGGGAGTTCTCGGTGGGTGATGAGGTTTTTCTTCGCCTACAGCCGTACTGCCAACTATCAGTCTCACGTCGGGCGAATCAAAAGCTGGCTCTGCGATACTATGGACCGTTCCGCATCACTCATCGGGTCGGACCCGTCGCCTACACCCTCGCTCTGTCGGAGGGCTCACGCATCCACCCGACCTTTCATGTTTCCCTGCTCAAGAAGAAACTGGGCGATACTGAGTTAGTCCCCTGCTACCCGAAGCCACGACTGTCGGGGAGTTACGCCCCATTCACATGGAAATCTTACTGTCCAAGTGGAAGAAGTGCGGCCCCGAGTATCGCCCTGAAGTTCTTGTCAAATGGAAGAATATGTCGGTCGCGCACAACACCTGGGTTGACCTCCTTGAGTTCCGCGAGCTCTTTCCGGACTTCCATCTTGGAGACAAGATGGCTCTTGATGGGGAGGGGAATGTGACACCTCCTGACGCCATCCGGTTCCGAGGATACCAATACGCACGAAGGCCAAAGGAGACGGCGGAAGGAGATTGGGCTGAACCATCCGATTCAGCCCGCCAACATTAATTAAGAAGAAGTGGGGGTGAACCACACTGGTTCAGCCCCTATGGGGGGGCGGCCGACCCCCTTGGGTCCGGGTGATATATATACCCGGACCCCCCTTTGGAGTGCTCATCGAGTATTATTATCAGGTATTTCCTCTTCTCCCTAACCCTAGTTTCCTCCTTAGTTGTTCTCTACTTTTCCGTTCTCTCTTGCAAGTTCATAACAGACAGCTAAGAAATATCCTATAACATATATAATTTAAAATTTTAAACATTTAAATGCAATGATACCTAATAGAAAAAAAAATCACTCTTTTTGATGTAGGGTAGGCTAAGTGGGTGTGGTACTAAAATACAATCCTAACATGAAATGTTGGGAAACTAACTCTATTGTTCTTGGCTACTATATGTAACACACATGCAAGATTCGAGGGCGAAATTACAACATTGTAATCAACGGTTAAATCTCACGTAGATAATTTGAAGCAAGACAAAATATTTTTTTAAAGCAAGCAGGCTTTGGGTTTCCTTCGCATGGATGGTCAAAGTGAGAGCGCACAACGAATAGATCCTGCAAATCACAAAATAATCCGAGCAAACCACAAACCTATAGATCCAAGCAAGTATGAAATCACAACGCCATATTAATAATGAGAATTAAAGTCTAATTCAACAAAATAACACTCACCAAGTAAAGGGGTAACCGTAGGCATGGTAGATCCGATGGTAGGAGACGAAGGCAGACGAAAGCGTGCTGTCACGGGGCGGCGACGGCGGTGAAATGATGGTTAGGGTTACATGGGGGTGGCGGTTAGGGGGAAGGAGGTGGATCTGGGCCGCTAGCTGGATCAGGGCTGGGAGTAGGAAGCAGGTAGGGAGGAGGATGTAAGCAGCGGCTTGGATGTGAGGTTGAGGCGTGGAGTTGCTGAGAGGGGATCGTGGGCTTCCTGGGAGGCAGGCTTGGCTTCCAGGGAGAGAGTCATGGGTTTTCTGGAAAAGAACCATGAGTTCGTTTGGGGGAGGTTAAGGCATGAATTTATGGAAGGGATTGGGGCTTAGGGTGGAGGCGAGATGATCGTGTGTTTGTTGTTGGAGAATCAAGATGTTTTACTAGACGAAGTGTGGGCTTGCTGTAGCGTGTCAGAGGGGCTTAGGAGAGGGGGAAACAACAATTATGGAAGGGGGATACAAAGGGGATGCGGGAAAATACCTAGGATTCGTCACTTAGGGCCTCACGAAGCCGTCACCGTAAGAGGATCGCTGGATTCCGAGAATTCTTCTTGTGCAAAATTTGTCATAGCCCAATGGCCGCCCCTTTGCTCTTATTTATAACAAAACAACATTAGGGCATCCTGATATTAATAACTATGATTGGTTGTGACTGTCAAGTACCCGATCTCACTAAATAATGGCTGGAAAAAATAAAGTAGTAAATGAAAAATACATAAACAAAAATCCGGACGCATTCGTGGAGTCAGATCGTCGATCCGGTCAAGTTCGCTTGCGCGAATATATGAATGTGGGCCTTGCCTTGCGGCAATCCACATATGATGGGTGATCCCCATCACTTTCTCTAAACAGCTAAGACATCTGGACTCCTAGTTTGATACAGTTCAAAGCACTGAGATCCTGAAGAATGTTAGTTATTCTATAGCATATATAATTTTCACCTTGAAAATAATTCAAACGTAGATGGTTTGAAATTTTAAGGTTGGGCGTCCAGCATGATTACAGAAAATTGGCAAATGGCATATAAAGTCCTTATATGTCCACTGAAAAATACTGGCAGATCTATTCACAAGGGCAATCTATAGCAAAGTTTCAAGAACGTTCAAGTAGCATTCAGAATAAAAGACATTTACTCTAGCATGCTGAGGGGGAAACTTGAATTACTGAATTAAATCCATGGTACATGTAGTTCTTTAATTGGGCGTTAGTATATATAGCTCGAACTATGTCTGTCTCCTTGAGTCATAATTCTCCTCACAATTTTGGGTTTGCATGTTATGCTGGAATATTATAATGTTATTTAGAATCTCTTGACTTCATTCCTAATTAGTTATTCCTACATGTGCATCCATCCTATTTATGCATAAATGTTCTTTTTGATGTTTTCTCGAAATAGAAATTCCTTGATTAGTGGATTTATAGGTCATCTGGTTTTGATATAAATATATGAGTAAAATATCCATGAGAAATGACATCAAATATTCTCCAATTCTCTTGTTTATAACTTTAACATATATTTGAAACACTAATTTTTAAGTAATTACTCGGATGATTTCCTTTTATATATAAATAAG
Source organism: Dactylorhiza incarnata (assembly GCA_033032865.1). Classification (NCBI taxonomy): domain Eukaryota; kingdom Viridiplantae; phylum Streptophyta; class Magnoliopsida; order Asparagales; family Orchidaceae; genus Dactylorhiza; species Dactylorhiza incarnata. The sequence goes on along the minus strand of JAWHQI010000145.1, from coordinate 3,831,958 downwards.
GGTACCACAAGTGAAAACAATGATGAGTTGAAGGAAAATATAAATAGTAAATCACTCGAATCTTAAAGCAAGTGTATACTTTAGTTAATGTTAAGCTTCATCAAGTTATGAATATTATAACGCACCTTTGTTGCAGTTTTCTTCATAATTGATTTATAACCTTCTTTATCAATTTTCCTAGTTTTATATAAAGGCATCAGCAGTGATGTAACATAATCCACAACACCATGCTTAATTTGCTCCACTCCTCCAGGATGACCTTCACATGATGATTTGTTATCCGCTGCTTGGGTGGAGGAAATTCCTTCAGCCAGGCCATGTTGCTTTAAAGACTGCGACTTTTGTGTTCTATCGAAGTCCTCGTCATCCCTCAAATGAACCCGCCTATAAAATTCTTCGTCTGCATCCATTGCCTGTAGTTGCCATCTCTCAATAGCTGAAGAGTCTTTCACCACACCATTACTAGCAGAATCTGTATCAACCCATGCCTTTGTCAATCTATTGTCGATAGTTCCACTTTCTCCCGAATGTTCCCCAAGGTTTAATGGGCATTCAATCTCATTTGAAAGGCTTTGGTGCATATCATCGGAGAGTTTTGACCTCTCAACATTTCTTCCAGTAGAACTAAAATCGAGAGACCAATCTCTAACCCTGCAATTTCTTGAGTCAATCTCAGACATGCAATCTTGCTTTCCGAAAACGCCAACCGAGGATCTCTTCCTGAGATCAGAGTCATCCAGCTGTGCATATTCATCACGCCTAGCAAATTTGTGAAATGAAGGTATCTTTGGAAGTTCTCGGAATGCATTGATCTCTGCTTCTGAAGAAGCAAATGCCTGTAGAGAATGAGATAACCAATAAGGGTCATTTACTGAGAACTTTGCAAAATTACTGGGACCCATCCAGTTTTTTTTTTACATATTTTACAATGTAAACTTAGATGTGAGGTTTTGTTAATTTTGAAAGATAGAGGGGAGGCCCCTCCTCAATTATGCAAAATTAAAGGGAAGTTTTTTGTATTTATTCCTAACCAATAATACAACAATTCAATCCAATTTGACCTAACAAAATCACAAGGCAATCATAAAATGACAAAAGAGGTGTTTAGAACAAACCTTTGCTGCTGCAACAGCTGAGGCGTGCGCAGATTCAGCAGCAGCAAGAGCAGCAGCTTCTTCTTCAGATATTGCAGTGTTACCCTCCATTTTCGATTCCAAATCCTCAAACCTTTTTGAAGTGTTGGCAAATTTCCCATCTGTTACCGACTCTATATTGCCCGCCTTATCACTTCTCCGAAGACTTCCATCATACGAAGAAAGTAACAGAATACCCCTACTATCCATTGCATCATTTCCCTTGCATAAAGGTTTAGTACCTAATGTTTGATCTTTATATCTAAATTTTGTTGTGTAAGATGCAGCTGTCTGCTTTAGAAGCTTCAATCTACCATTGGAAGCTTTCTCCTTGCGAAAAACTTCTATCCACATACTTATTAGCTGGCTTGCGATGGCACGAATATCTCTACTAGTATGTACGCATACTTTTTCCTTGATTGTCTTTCCGATGCCTGCAATAAAATAAGCAATAACATGACACCAGTCAATATTGGGCGCAAATATCTGTATGCATACGACACAAGACACACAAGACATATAGAGATTCCAAAGAAGGTGCGTAGATTCCAAGATAAAATTAGTTTAGTTAAAGTATAAATATTTTAAACAATTATATTACAATTTTAAAATAAATAGCAGGTCAAATAATCATTCTCAACCTCATCATCATTACTAATATTACACTGTTATTTGGGGTCAGTTTTATGAATCCCTCTGACATATTCATGTTGAGTGCAGTATGTGGTGTTAACATTGGTATGTAATTTTTTATTAGAATTAGTGTTAATTAGTATCTTTGTATTACTCCTCTATATATAAGAGGAGTCCTCACATTATTAAAACGATTCAGCTTTTATTTCTTTAACATGATATCAAAGCTAGGTTCCGAACCCTAAGTGCGTTCGCCTTTCGCTCATCGTATCCGACTGACCACCAACGGAGACCGCTCGTCCCACTTTTGCTCGTTGTTCCCGACCATCCAAGAGCCTCCTCTCCTCACTTCCACATGCACAATGTTGATCGGCTCACATGACAGATCCCGTCAGCCGATCGGCACTGCCCGACAGAACGCCGCTTTCAGCGATCCTCCAGCGGTCCGATTGAATCTAAATCTTAGGGGATGTTTTTTGCTTTGATCTTCTTATCATCGTACTGGATTTCTAGACAATTCCAATGGTTGGATGCTCCCCAAAATCTAAACAAAGTATTTTCTCTCTGAGAAGTGGAATGCTCCCAACTCCAAAATTGATGCACCCCGAGCGGCATCAACTTAAGTTTATTTCTATTATATTTTACTCATGTATTTTCTGTTCACGCATTTTTATTTTCATGTGGTATTTTGGTTGTGTGGTGTCTTCGCATGTCTTGCATGTTATTTCCTCTTGTATTTTTGTACGTGTCTGGTTGTGTGATGTCCTTGCACATTTTTTCTTTTTGGCCTATTGGTCCGACCAACCAATATGTACTCAAATAAATCAGTCCGTTAATGCAGGTACGAAAGAAAGCGAGCATGCAAGTTTTATGCAAAAATAACCAAATTAGAAAATTATAAATTCTGAAAAATTAATTCAGTTTGGGAGTTACGAGATTAAAATAGGTGAATTATTTTTTGTAAGTTTCAAAAAGTGTCTTAAGTACAATTAAAACACTCCTTGAAACCTCTCTTTTATTAAATATGTGTTGGAAGAGAGAAATAATTAGAGGATGCAATATTATTCATCCACTTATGGGCATTAAATAGGACTTACGTGGACTCACAAAATTAAAACTGCAATGTGGGACTAAACTCAAATACACCTAAAGTCTATAATAGACCGACATTGACTCGATAATTCCAACACTCCCCCTCAAGCTGAAGGGGAAACCTTTAGCTTGAACATCATAATAACGACAATGGAGGTAGGCGATGTGGGACAAAACATCGGACAAGCCACCAGTAGAAATTCCAAACCGGGGAATCAAGTCGGGGACATAGCCACACTCGACGTGGACTCGCTGGAAACCGGTCAACCAACATCACCTACACATGCGAAAAAGGAACGAAAAATGAGGATCAAATCATCAACCGAGCAACCGGGGATAATCCGTCGGGGATACATCCGCACAAGAACGGTTCCACACGTCACAGTCCCACATGACACGGTCCCACGCGACAACCCGGTGAGATTAGAACATCAATACCAATCGTGTCCCTAACACACAACCAATCGAAAGAAAACAAGGGGAGTCGCTAACAACATACGACCTACGTCTGAAGGCCGTGTCGAGCGAAGGCAAAAAATCAGGAAAGATCATCCGAGCCGCCTTCATCCCAACACTCCCCCTCACATGGATAACACTTGCAGGAAGGCATAACAACAACTAAACAAACAATAGGACACGTAATAAACGAAGACCACAAAGGAAACTACAATAAAAAGGAAACTCTGTCATCTCCATCATCGAGAAACAAGCAGCGGGATCCAACATCAGAGGTACCACCAGATCAATCGAGAGCACACACATCAATTAGACATGATCAATAGCAACTGGGAATGGGGACATCAACGCAGGAGACGACGCCGAGCACACGAAGAAGACGGTATCCAGCTGCAGAGCCTAGTGAAAGAAAGAGGCGGCAGCAGGATCTGGACAGGAGAGAATGTCTGCTGGATCAGGACAGGAACAGCGGAAGAAATCCCATCATCGACAGAGAGAAGCTTCCCCAGGCACAGCAAAACGACGGCAAGTCGTCAGAGGGAACATCGGTTAAGAAACCGCCCGCACAAAGAAGACGACGATTGAACAGCTGACCAGCGGGGTCAGCGAAGGAAAAAAGATCGACGGAAGAGAGAAAGGTGAAAGCCACGACGTTGTTGGACCTCTCGAAGAAAGGAGATGACGAGCTCGACGAAATTAGCGCAGAGCGCAGACGGCGAGGGGGGGCATATGCCGCTCCCGTTGACCGAATCAGAGATAGATTGCGTCAATGGGAGCGGAAGCAGCGGCACACAACGGAAGCGCTAGCAAGCGCTATCGACGAAAATGAATCAAGGAGTGGAAGCCAAAAGAAGGGGGGCAGCTTACGGGATTAGGGCTTCAGATGGGCGAGAATTATTTTTCCCACCTGCTCTGATACCATGTTGGAAGAGAAAAATAATTAGACGATGCAATATTATTCATCCACTTAGGGGCGTTAAATAGGACTTACATGGAATCACAAAATTAAAACTGCAATGTATAAACCCAAATACACCTAAAGTCTATAATAGACCGACATTGACTCGATAATTCCAACGATATGTATAAGCCTAATACACTCCATTTCATTTGGAAAAGGCGGCCTGGACAACCCATCGAAAACGAGACTTCTCTCCGTTTTCGACGGGAAGTGCCAGTCCCGACGCCGAATCCTCCTGCATGGACTCCGATCGACACCAGCAAAGCCTCCAGTGGGTTGGACGAAAATCAGCGTACCAATCCAGTGTTTCTTCCGACGAGAACGAGCCTTCCTGGAGACCTTCCGGCCATCCCAATCGCAACACTGATTCGATTCCATGCGTTGCCAACCTCCTATTCCGACGCTTGGTCCTCTTCCTCAGAAGGTAACTCATTCCTTCCCCTTCCCCCACTGACAGCCCTAATATCGTGTCTTCCTCCACATACCAATCATCCTTATGTGGCTTTCACCCGTTTTGGACCTACATTAATGTCGTATCTGTCGAGCAAATCTCATCCCAGGTAATCTTGTGCTTGTTTCCTGTTTTCATAATTTTTATGTAAAACTTAAGTGATCAATAAAAAGCTTGCTCGCTAATCCTCTCGCTCTCATTGACGTTATTGTGCTACAGGTTATTTCCTTAGTCGTTTGCATGATATTATGTTCAAAATTGCCAGTGAAAGCAGAGATTATTGCTTTTGGTTTGCTTGCTATTTCTCTAATTAAATCAACGAGCGCTATGAACTTTTCAACCATTGTTTAATCATTCGTTCCAGAGTTAGTCGTTGCTAGAAGCGAGTCTTATCTCCATTTACTTTCTCCATTCAATACAACAAATTAATTTACATCATAAATGGTGCCTTATCTGACCTCCGCTCTTTGAAGACTTGTTCTCTGTAGCCCTCCACTGTTCTCTTGGAGGAGTTTTGTTGGTGGAATTTTTTAGGTCGGACATGACTGATTTTGGTGGCTCCATGCCCCCAATGGAACTACCTGGGTTGGTCAGAATCACAATTTCTCCCAGACCACTACAATCTGATTGAATGACACAAATTATTTATCATGGTCCCGCTCTATTACCCTGACCTTAAATAGTCAGCATCTCTTTGGCTATTTCAGTGGCTCCACTAGAGAACCAGCCAAAAACATTACAGGTTGGCCTAAATAAGAGTTCGGGAACTCTCTTATTATGTCATAGCGCACAAATTCCATGCTGGAGTCCATTGCTCAAAATTACCTTTTCCTAAACACTGTTGTTGATACATGGAAACATGTCGAGTCTACTTACTCCTGCAAAAGGAATGCAACACAAATTTACCAACTACGCCACAAGATTTTTCCTCTTCGACAAGATGACTGCTCTCCATCTGCTTATAATCTTGAGTTTACTGAGCTATATCAAGAGTACGACCATTTTAACTCTTTTATCATGTTCTGTAATGCAGACGAGCTCTTGATCAGGGCTCACGAGGATCGTAATCGCGTGTTTGAGTTCTTACATAGGTTGCATAGTGATTTGGATCAGATTACCGTCCAAATTCTGGGACGTGTTCCTATCCCTTTACTTCCTAAACTTTATAGCATTGTACAACATGAGTTTGACAACGGGCAGTCATGGAACACAACTATTGTTACCGAGGAATCGACATTAGTGTCTCTTCAACCCAATTTTGGAGGTCGAGTTTCTCATAATTTCAAGTCAAAGCCTACAGATAGGATCATTTGACTTGTGATTATTGTGGAAAGTTTCTTCATGCTTTGGATGCGTGCTTCAACCTACATGATTTTTCTCCTCCCACGGTCGGATCTGCAACAAATGGAGGTCGCGATCATGGTAGAACTCCATGGAGAAGCTCTCCATCATATTACCCAGCTCATCTGGTTGAGGTTCCTGAGGACAGTTCTCCTAAACATATTTGCCCTACCTCCTACTCAGTTGTCTTCTTTTTCTACTGAAAAGATGTAGTCTCTTCATTGGTGGATGCATGGTCTTACTCCTAAGACTCCCACCGCCTCTACTTCCTCATCTGCCTTTGCTCACACGGGTTCACCATGTGCCCAGTCTGCTACTTCTTATCATCATTAGATTATCGACTCAGGAGCCACTAATCACATGACTGGATCGACTTCAGGTTTTGTGGCATGTTCCCCTCTTTCTGGAAGAGTTAAAGTGAGCATTGATGATGATTCTTTCTTCTCCATTGTTGAAAAAGGATTCATCACTTGTTCCTCTCTCACTTTATTTTTGTACTTCATGTTCCAAATTTTAATCGTAACTTACTTGCCATTAGTCATTTGACTAATTCTCTTCAATGTCCAGTTACTTTTTTTTCCATCTCTGTGTTTTTCAGGATATGAAGACAGGGAAGGTGATTGGCTTTGGCAGCATGCAGGACAGCCTCTATGTGTTTGACTCTTCTAACGGGCCTCCATCTCCACAAGCTCTCCGTACTACATAGACATCTTACCTTGCTCACTTGGCAATGTCGTCTTGGCATCCATCTGTTGTTACATGCAACAATTATTTCCTGTTATTTCTTCTGTGTTTTAAAAATCTTGTTTATGATGTCAAACATCATCGTATTTTTTTTAATCATGTATTGTTACCCAGCACTACTCCTTTTCAGATCGTTCACACAGATGTTTGGAGATTCTGCCTCATTGCCTCAATTTCTGGATGACATTGGTTTATTACTTCTAGAGACTATTCTTCTTGCACTACTTAAGTATATTTAATGAAAACCAAGAGTGAAGTGTTTCCTATGTTTTAGAAATTTCATAACATGGCTTCTACCCAATTTTTTGATATTAGCAAAATTTTACGTACTGATAATGATCAGGACTATATCAACGCCTACTTTGAACACTAGATTGTTGATCATGGCATTATCCATCAAACTTCATGTGTTCACTCCCCTTCTCATAATGGGACTGCTGAGCGGAAAACCATCACCTCTTAGAAGTTGTCTGGCATTTACTATTCACTAATCACTATGAACCTTCCAAAATTCTATTGGGGTGATGTCGTTTTCACGGTTGCCTATTTCATCAATTGCATGCCCTCTCGGGCCTTGGGGCACACAACCTCTTTTATCACCGTAGGGGTAACCCCAACTACTCTCCAACCCAAAATTTTGGTTGTATGCTTTGCTCATATACATTTTCCTTGTTGATCTAAACTTGACCCCGTGCTCACAAGTGTATGTTCCTTGACAACTCTCCTACTCAGAAAGGGTATAAATGATATCACCCTCCTACCAAGAGAATCTTTGACAAGCGGATATAACCTTTCGTGAATCCGAGCCTTATTACATGACCTCACATCAGGGGGAGACAATAATTATAGAATAAGTGAGCTCTCCTACTATATTCTTACTGATTCCTCCACCATACTTTATTCCCCCACATACTCAGACTCGCGACGAGATTCCCAATCCAGGGGATCTTCTTAAAGAAAAGGAATTGCAGGTTTAAACAAGATGATGTAAAGGACAGAACACACATGCTCATCCCATGCTTCCAGTGCCAGTGCCAAACCTGTCATTAGATTCCTCTGAACTTCTCATTGCCCTAAGTAAGGGTATCATATCTTGCACTCAATACTTGTTGTCTCGTTATGTTTCCTATGACACTATAACTCCTTCACATACAGCCTTTGTATTCTCTTGCATCTGTATATATTTCATGCTCATGGCAGGAGGCTCTTGGGCATCAAAAGTGGAAAGAGACAATGATTTGAGGAAATGTTTACTTTGGAAAAAAATCATACGTTGGATAACACACCTCCCATACAAAAAGAAGACTGTTGGTTGTAAGTGGGTTTTAACTGTGAAGCAAAACTCTGAAAGCTTGGTGGAACGTTTCAAAGCGAGACTGGTGGCAACTGGCAAGGGCCTCCCATACGGAAAGAAGACCGTTAGTTGTAAGTGAGTGTTCACTAAGAAGCAAAACTCTGAAGACTTGGTGGAACTTTTCAAAGTGAGACTAGTGACAAGAGGATATACTCAAACCCCGAGGATCGATTATCAAGAAACTTTTGATTCTGTAGAAAAAATGAAGTATACAAGGCTTGATATCTTGTGTTGCGTGCAAGGGATGAGATCTTACCCAATTGGACGTGAAGAATGCATTCATACATGGAAACTTTGAAAAAAAGACGTCTCTCCCCTGATTTTTATCCTCCATATTCTGAAGAGAAAATGAGCAAACTTAACAAAGCTCTCCACGAAATGAAGCAATCTCCGAGAGCTTGGTTTGATCGTTTTCACAAAGTCATGATCTCTCTTTGATACAGACAATGTCATGCCGACCATACTTTATTTATCAACTCAAAAGGGACATGTTAACGACTTTCATTGTCTATGTTGATGGCATCATCATAACAAGCAATGATGTTGAAGAAGTTAAAGTTCTAAAGGGGGATCTGACGAAAGACAAACTCATGCCAACCAAAGTCATTGTTCTATGTTGACGAAAGACATCGTCGTAACAAGCGATGATCTCTCTTTGATACAGACAAAGTCATGCCGACCATACTTTATTTATCAAACAAGGGGACAACATGTTAACGTCTTTCATTGTCTATGTTGATGACATTGTCATAACAAATGATGATGTTGAAAAAGTTAAAGTTCTAAAGGGCAATCTGACGAAAGAGTTTGATGTAAAAGATCTAAGGAAAACATAAGTATTTTCTGGGAATTGAAGTTGTTAAATTTGATACTCCTATGAAGGCCAACCACAACCTTGGAAGGGATGAGGATATTATTGAAGACATTACTGGTTCCAACGTCTTGACGGACGATTAATCTACCTATCCGATACTCGTGTTGACATAGCTTATGTTGTGGGAGTTCTTAGTCAGTATATGCATTCCCCAAGGACAAGAAATCTCGATGTTACTCATAGAATCTTGAGGTATCTGAAGACTGAAGAGGCATACTCTTCACTCCCATTACTGACTTGAAAATTGAAATTTACACTGATGCGGATTTGGATGGATTTGTTGAAGGCAAAAAATCTACATTTGGGTATTGCTCGTTGATTGGTGGGAACATGGTTACTTGGAGAAGCAAAAAACAACCTGTTATCTCAAGGTCTAGTGCATAAGCTGAATTTATAGCTATGACACATAACATATGTGAAGGATTGTGATTATGCTACCTTATGTGTGATCTAAGGCTAAGCGAGGCTAGTCTCATCTGGTTGTATTGTGACAACAAAGCTGCAATCAATATTGCCCACAATCTCGTTCAACACGATCACACTAAATATATTGAGATGGTCAAATATTTCATCAAAGAAAATATTGAGAAAAAGATTATTTGTAGTTTATTTGTTCCTTCAGAGGGACAATTAGTTGATATTCTCACTAAGAGTCTGGGGGTGAACGTTTTATGTAGTTTTATTGACAAATTGAGCATGAGAAATATAACATGCCCACCATGAGGGAGAGTGTTAGAATTACTATCTTTGTATTACTTGTATTACTCCTTTATATATATAAGAGGAGTCCTTACAATATTAAAACGATTCAGCTTTTATTTCATTAACATTTTAACACAATTTCTACAAATATTACCTTTGATATACCCCATTCCTTCATTGTACATGAAGTATTTGTTTAGTCATGGAGATTGAGAATTCAAAGGTGATTATGGATACAGTGGGGCCACTACTAAAATAATAATTTGCCCATCAGACATTCTAAACTATACAAACAGCTTAACAGGTAAAACTAGTGCTTTTACCACATCATACTTCATGTCTTATCCCCCTGAAGAAGAAATTGTATAAACTATATATTCATATCTATGAGTTGAAGAAGAAGTCGACTTCATAAACTTTCTAAGCCACAATATTATAAAATCCCTCAATAAAAAAAATATTTTTCTCTCGTATTGACCCAAAGATCATGCAAGGGTCAGTTGCAAGAGCCACCGACATTTTTTTGTTCACCCATTTACCATTCGAACATGTCTAGCCATAATAATAATAATAAAGGAAGCCATAAATAAGTGAAACAATACTAAAACTTGGTCAAATTCATTCAATCATGGAAAAGATAAGGAATGATTATCAGGGAAAAAAAGAGTGCCTTTTCTTGCAGCGACGTCAGGGTCAACTTCTAATGGAGAATAAGCTAACCACAGATTACACGCCTCAACTAAAAGAGAACAAAAAAACTAAGGGAGTGTGAGTGGATAACAGAGCCAACAGTTCAACAGTTAAGTCAAAAAATTCAAATAAAGAACAAGTGTTGATGACAAATACTAACACTCCCCCCTCAAGTTGGGTGTGTAATGTTCATAATGCCCAACTTGTCAATAATCTTCCTGAAGGCGCTCAGACTCAACCCCTTTGTGAGAATGCTCACAAGTTGTCTGTCGGATGGAACAGACAGTATACAACCAACAACTGTTCTAAATGTCGCCCGACATGTCGTTTTTGAAGGTAAAACGACAATTTTCTAAAAAAAAGAATGTCTGCTCAAAAAAATATAGGCCGACATATCTGATTTTTTCGATATATCGGCTGATACAACTTTTGAAGATATCATCCGCTATTTTATTTTATGTTATGTTACCAAACTAGCAGTATATAACTAAATCATCTATATGTATAATGTATTATATTATGCATGCATAAATCAATTAGACTTATTGCTTCATTTTTTTATGTGTTATTTTTACAATCAATTTTGTATAATTATTTCACACTACATTTTTTTTATTTCATATTACAAAAAACATGAAACATTTACTAGTTGATTGTATTTATAATTTTAACATAAATTTATTAACTTGGCAAGACTTATACTCAATCAAGGATATTTAGCTTTTAAATCTTATTTATTTGTTATAAAACTTAGCGATTTCGTCCTCCTTCATCTGCACCACGCTCCACCTGCAAAACAACCGACTTTGGTACTCCTCTCTTCCGCCAATAGTAGATCCGTCATTGTTTTTCTTCCCATTAATCGTTGTCCACAGATTCCCCTCCCCCCCCCCCCCCGACATTATGCATCAATCTGTCTTGCATGAGGATCTTCCTCTCGGTGTCTCTCCCTCTGTCCGGGTTCGGCTCCGCAGATCCAACGCATTGGTGGGTCTTCCTATACAAATCTAGTCGCCTTCGAGCCGCAGATCCAGCGCCTGCATCTGTCGAGAGTAGAGACGTCTTTTCCCTTCGGAAGGACCGGCGGGACATCTTCGTTGAGTGCCTCCCAGTCGCCTGCGGGACATCGTTGTCGAGATGCCAGCGTTCTTTCTCCTTCTGGAGTTATTTTCTGACTGAATCAATTGTCCCTGTCAAGGGCAGCGCCCAGTGCAGCTTCTTGCAACCCAAAGGGCGCTCGACGCATCAATGTCGTCTCTCTGGACATCGCCTGACATTCATCGACGCCTATATCGTGCACGCCTTTTTCTCTGGATTTGTTGTCAGGACATCTTCGCTCGAGCCGCTTGCTGCAACCTGGAGCCTCACGCCTTTTGGTTTCCTACGACTGCTGTTATCTTGAGTCTTACTTTTCAATTGATTAAATAATTAACTATTACTTCATAATTGAAGAAAATAGTTTTTAATTAATTAATTACTTGGTAATTAATTACAATTTTTTAAATGACGTATGAGGCGGCCCGACACGAATATTGGGAGGGATAGTCTCTCACGTCTCGACAATGACAAGTTGTGTCGCCGCCATATCCTCGCCAGACTCGACCACACAAACATAAACAATTGCTCGCTCGTCTTCCGCTCTCTGCGCCTTTATGAAACTCGTTGATTATTTTGATCCACCGTCACCCATGCTGTCGCCGACTCCTGTGAGCCTCCTCAAGCCTCAATTGTCGCTTTCAACGTCGCGGATCTCATTGGCTTGGATCCTTGTGCCATTCGTTCTGCCAATCACCTCCATCCAGTATCCTCCGCTCAGGCCACAAACTCCTGTTCCGTCGGCCTCTCTGGCGGCAATTCCTGTTGGTGACCGCGCCGCAGTCGGCGTCGCCACTTCCGATCGTCGTGACTCACATTCAGCGGGCACACTTGCCCTGCCTCCAGCCATTATGCATGACAAACTCTCCTCAACAAGCAACTCCACCACGCTAGATCCCTGCAATCCTCTGCGGCAGCGACTAAAACGCGATGATTGCGGTGGCTGGCCACTTCAGCACACTGATTCCACTCACCGGAGGCAAGCGGGTCAAAGTTTTCCTCCAACCATACGCACCCCACGATGGTGCATTTTTCTTCCCCCTATAAGTATATTACGAGAATCCACCAAAAATTGGCCCCCAAGAGTCCAAATTGCCGAAAGGTTAAAAATTCTGTCAGGCGTGGTGGGATTGCATTTGCACATCGAGCGACGATGGTGCGTTTTTCTCCCCCCTATAAGTATATTAAGAGGATCCACCAAAAATTGGCCCCCAAAAGTCCAAGATCGCCGAAAAGGTTAAAAATCTCAGGAGGCGCGGTGGGAGTGCATTTCATATCGAGCGGCTTACGAGTGTTAGTCCGGTAGCTTGCGGGGCTAAGAGGCGCACGCCGAGCGGAACGCGTTGCACGTCGAGCTATTCGACAATCGTGGTGGATGGCCACTTCAGCATACCGACCACCCTCTCCGACGGCAAGTGGGTCAATTTTTTTCCCTAAAGGCAAACTTTGGGCAGCTTGCGGTCTCCACTACAACGACTCGCTACCATGAGTTGTTTTGGCGCGAAGTAAAGAAGCCTAATGATCAAATCGGTTGAGCTTCATTCGAGCTTGTGGACAAGTTCGATTTGAAGGCTGTGAGAGATGTCATGGGCTTCGTGCTTAGTTATTATGTTGTTGTCTTTAGAGTTTATTATGTCGTCTTTCATCAGGTTTTATTGTGACTGTCATTTTATGTCTTTTATTTACGTTTATTCACTGGTAAGTCTATTTAATGCCCCTCGGGCTAGTGGAATGATATGGAAGAAATATTCTCTTTTCCTTGTCTTATTTATGAGATTTTGGTAGCTCTCAAGCACACCCCACATAGGCAGCCGCGGTTCCGGCTACACAATACCCTTTGTCTTCGTCATCTCCACCTCCGCCCACTCCTCCGACGATGTTACCGTTGTTACGGGAATGGCCCATAACAGAGACTTCCCCTTTTATAGGCCTCCCAAGAAGGATCTAGACTTCTCCACGCAAGGAGAAGACTAGATTCTTCTATACTCTTCTACACATTTCTATACCTTACACGCATGGCCCTTCTCCACAATTCTAGAATGATCAAAACATATCCACACCAGTCTAGAAGATTCTCCGCACACCTTGAATTCTCTAAAAGACAATATAGTATTCTACATAACTCTAGAATACTTTAGAAGACTCAATATAATTATAGACTAATCTAGGCGCTTTTATGAAATAACACGTGTACGGTTGAAACTAGTCACGGGGCAATTGAGTTACCCTTGGAACCGTGACCCAAGCAGTTTTCAATATATCAATAACTGTGTCCAAAAACAATAGTTGCAGACAATGGATTCCTGCAAAAAAATTGTAAATCAGGACATGACCATGGAATTCTCCGACTCACATTGCATCCAATTCGATGAAGTTGTCACAAGTTTCATGGTGGCATACTAACATATCCAAACAGTTGTCGGCTTTTCAGAGCCCAGGTGATAGAGTGAGACCATGGAAGGTATTAGAGGCACCAACTCTCGACGATGTAACAGGAGAATCAACACTGCTCGGCATGATGACTCGAGAATATAAATCTAGAGATCACCACACGAAGATCACCCAAAGATAGAAAAATTTATAGACCAAGGTTTCTTCATTCCAAGAAGGAAACCTTAGGTCTACCAAAGCTCATGATCCAACCAACAAATCCAAGAGAAATCAAGATATGTGATAGAGGAGAGGAAGAAGAACCATCTCCTCAAAAATGATGGAGATCAGGAGCCGAAGAGGTGGTAAAGTATCCATCCCGAAGAATCTTGTGCCCGACTGCACGGATCGGCACAAAACCAAGTACGAGCTCTCATAAGAGGGTTTAAAGGGAAGATGAGGGTTGGTCAGGCGAGAAAGAGGCTCAGGAGACGATCGGCGGCCGGAACGGGGAGATCAACAGCCGAAACGAGCGCAGTCGGCGTGTGCTATGCCCATAATTTCCACCATTAAATACTAGAACATTACAGCCGGTTATCAAAAGCAGGCATACTAAGAGATATCAACCGTACTGGTGCTTTAGACAGAGTTAATCCAGGATGTAAGAAGATAGGCTCAGATGAGTACAAAAAAAGAAATCCAAAAAATTATCCTTTTCTTAAACAGCCTAAAAATTACACTTTTCAATGGATTAGGGGCAGCCCGGTGCACAAAGAATCCCCGTGCAGCGAAAGTCTGAGGAAGGATCCCACCACAAGAGTGAAATGTAGGCAAACCTTATCTTGCATTTTTGCAAGAGGCTGCTTCCAGGACTCGAAATTGTGACCTCAAGGTCACACATGACACAACATCACCATAACCGGTGCGCCAAGGCTCCCCTTCACACTTCTCTATGGATTAAAAAAAGACAATCCACCACAGGCTAAAAAAAATTATAGTATGCAACTAGCAACTGGTGAAAACAGTAAATAGAGAGAGGATTACCAGAAAGTCGAACAGCTAAGAGATCAGTTGAAACAACAAGAAGTAAGCGAACACAATGTCGCAGAAGCTGCGTGGCATTCTTCCCCAAAGAATCCTATTTAAATTTGTCAAAAAAACAACAATTTTAGACAGTCATTTTCCATCATCAAGCAAACGACTCTAGCACTATGAGACTGAAATAACATGCAGTAAAATAAAGATAAAAAATCAGCTTACACATATCCAAGAGTTTAAAATGCTCAGTCCTTCTTTGGTGCCAGCTAAGGACTTTAGAACATCAATTGGGAGACTCAACATCTCCTTAGCAAGACGCAATCTTCCAGAAGTCGTTTTAACACTGATGAACAAGTCCTGCAGTAAGGCTTCCTCAGCCAACAATTTCTGTGTTCCATCTGAGGATCTACCAAATGTATAATCAGAAAGTTTGCATGCATCAAGTCTCCGAGACATGTCTCGCAGTTCATTTCTTTCACAATCAGACCTTACTTGAATGTCCTCCATTGTCTCAACCTCCACAATATAATCCTTACCCGTAGTTAAAATGTCATTAATGCGTATCGCTTCTCGAAGACCACTCATCATCGCACCACCAACTGTATCTGGATGCTCTTTGCAGGTTGCTTCTCCAGCGAAAAATAAACAGTTTGCAACTGGCTTACCTAAAATATCATAGTCCTCCCCGGAAGCCCCTACTGCAACAAAAGAGTAGGCACCTCTGCTGAAAGGATCAATACCCCAATTTGTGACAACATATGCAACTGGATCAGGCACAGAAGCTTCACCGAAGAGCTTCCGGAGAACCATCAAAGCATGATTAACGTGATCAACCGAACTAGAGTTCTGACCACATATAGCTGCTTTCCCAACGACGAGTGCTAGAAGAACAGGGGCCCCGACTGTCTTTTTGATATTCCAGAACATGAAACAACGGCCCCTGCTAGCTGTTGTTTCTGCAGTAGCCCCAAAATAATCTATACTTTCATCCCAAAAAACATTAGGGAACTCCAATACTACCTTATTCAACACACCAAAACCAAGTCTTTGGATTGAAGACTCTTTCCAATCAGGCAGAGTAGGTGAAAACTTAATGGTATTTGCTTTGAGGCATCCTAACGGAATGGTAATTAAGACCGCATCTGCAGAAAACTCGCGTCCATCTGATGTGCCTATTTTCACTTTGGTTAGTTGTTGACCAGTTTCATCAGAATCTGCAATATTATAATTGATTTCAGTGACTACGTGATTTAGGCGGACATCAACCCCCATAACCAAATTATCTATAACAGTGCCATAACCCCCCTTAATCATACAATGAGCCCCACCAAATCCCCCATAAACATCATCTTGATTCCAATAAGGAAGAGATACATGCTCGAGTGGGGCAGCACATCCATATTCCAAGTTTGCAAAGTGCCAATCCATCACCCTCCTTTCAAGAGGACTCAGAATGTCTGTTTTCTGAATAATATCAATGCCACAAGGAGTTTCATTTTTGGCATAATTTCCTGAATCAAAAACCATGTCAACCTGTTCCGGCATTTCAACAGGTGACACTGACAGAGCCATCCGGCGCCTTCTAAGAGCGTATTCCAGCCCATCCTGAAGAGACATAGACATTGCATTCTCGCCATTTTCATCAATGAATAGCAAGGTGTCATCAAGGAGACTATTGTATTCTGCTTCAAGAGCGTCATCCAAATCAGGGGGCACTTTATGACCTGTTACAATATCATAAAGTGGGCAATCACTGTTCAAAACGGTCAACTCCAGGCCTAACTGAGAGCATATTAAAGAGGAAGGGTCTGGCCTTCTTTCAGTTGCGACATCAGCCTGAACACCGGTTATGATGCTAGCTCCGAGATCAACAGGAACAGAAAGGGATGTGCGATCGGTACAAACCCGACCTCCTATCCTACTTCGAGCTTCCAGAACAGTAACATGATAGCCTTGACGCTGCAGATGGCGTGCTGCGGTTAACCCAGCAGGTCCAGCACCAACAATTACTATTTTTTTCTGTAAACTAAAAACTGATTCAGTATTAACAATCCCTATGGTGGGCTTCTGCTTCAGGGACACATGGGATTCCAAATTATCGCCTTCATCTCTTTCACAGCGATGAACCGCACAAAAAGTTGCAATTTTATCACAAAAATCTTCCCTTGATTTGCAGGGAGATTTAGATGATTGCATATCACCTATTCCAAACACCGGTTCAATATGGACTCCAGTAACTTCTCCAATATTTGCATGGCAAGATATTTCAGATCCTATGCAAGAATCAGAGGAATCCTTGTCATCACAAGCTTCATCAGAAACTTTTTTTTTATGTTGGTCTAGGGATGTTGAAGAGTTGACTAAAACAGTCAGATTTGGCGAGGTCTCAACTTCCATAACATGGGCTACTTCTTCCTCAGATCTAGGGTTCTTCAAAGCACAACTTCCCTTGGGTTTTGATTCTTTCGGTTCCCCAGAATCAACTAAAACTGGGTTTCTAGGGCATCTTTCAGTAGAAACTCCCGAATTGATATAACCCTGCAGAGGAAATTTTGATGAGGACACCTAAACGACAGTGTTTTCATATAAAAAGAAGAATTAGAGGAAAATACTTCTCCCATTAACATCTTAATTAAGACTAGTACAAAAAATAACTCAGAACAGGCCATTCATCCATTAATGCTAAGTTTTCCTCCACCATTAATATGGACGTCGTGACTTCAGATCACGGATACAGCTTCTCTACGACGCTGGGTAAGATTACATGGATCAGACTCCCGCAGAAGACAAAACTGGTGGGAGCTTCATACATTGAGTACGACATCAAGAAAATAATTTTCATAAAAATATTACATTTGGTCCACTACGTTGTAAGGTAATTATTGGAAAATTATAATGAGCGAAGAAAGGTTATTCATATGGTTCATATTGATCTTGAGAAGAAATACGACACATAAATGATTTAGTACACATTTGGGAAAATAATTTGTTAAATATATGTTCAAGTTATTAAAAAACAAATATATGTACGATAAGAATTGAGTAGCAGATAGAAGTACTTGTCGCTGAACAGAGAGCTCCCAAGCATAATAGGATTACACCATCTTCTTTTATATGGGTTATGGAGATAAAAGGTTCAAAGTGAAAAATTGAGAAGAAATACGACACATAACTGATTTAGTACACATTTGGGAAAAATTTTTGTTAAATATATGTTCAAGTTATTAAAAAACAAATATATGTACGATAAGAATTGAGTAGCAGATAGAAGTACTTGTCACTGAACAGAGAGCTCCCAAGCATAATAGGATTACACCATCTTCTTTTATATGGGTTATGGAGATAAAAGGTTCAAAGTGACGAATCTGGTGTATGCTATATTGCTATTCACAAGTAAAACAAAGAGAAAGAATCAAATATGGAATTATAGGATTTAAAATTTATAGGTAATATGGACAATACTGCTAAAAGATAGTGTGGCACTTAAGTATGACAGAACTAAGTATCTATGATATACTATAATTTATAAATGAGGGCACAAATTTTAGAGTTAAGATTAACTGGTTGAAATGGAGGATGGCTTGGGAATACTAAGGATGAGAAAAAATTTGGTGATCTAAATGTGCATTATCAAGAATTACAATTAGATTGAAAATATAGATTAACGAATGATTATATTTAATGGGAGTGACATCAATAAAAAAAGAAGATATAAAATAGATTTATCATTTATGTGATATAAGCATAATATACAATGAAGGTCAGAAATACATAATTTAGACAAGAAATATAGTCAATGTTGATTCGTGAGTGATTAGATAAATGAAGTGTTTGACCCAAGATAACATGTATGAAGGTTGTTAAAATTGATTTGTATAGTGGAAGATTAGAGTACAAAGCTCAAAAGTTAAATAATTTTTATTAATTTTCTCATCCATCTATGCAAGTCATGTACACACATATGTATAGGTGGGAGGATTGACACCCTAACTCCAAACTACGGTGTGAAACTAATCTATATTAGAGGGAGAGAAACCACTTAATGGGCTAAATAAGTTGGCTTTATTCTTTTACAATATAGTTTAGATTTAATACTGTAGAGAAATGGTATAAAACCTTGTAGTATATTCACTTAAAAGGTAAATACAAGTATGGATACATATATATAGGAAGAGAGAGGAGAAAGAAATCCTATACAAGAGATGTGGGACTAAAAGAGAGGAGAATAAATGGGCCTAATTAATGGGCCTTTACACATGTTTTCCTATATTCTCTAACACTCCCCCGCAAGCTGGAGCGTACAAGTCGTAGGCACCCAGCTTGGATAAGAACTGCTGGTATAATGGCCGAGGAAGAGCTTTAGTCATGATGTCAGCAACTTGTTTTGCAGCTGGGACATGTTCCAATTCTATCTTCTTTGACTGAACCTTTTCCCGGATGAAATGACAATCAACTTCAATATGCTTTGTCCGCTCATGAAACACAGGATTCTTGGCAATATGAATAGCAGCCTGACTGTCACAAAGAAGAGTTGCCGGAGAGGAGAGTTTGACACCTAAATCTCCCAAAAGTCCTTCAAGCCAGGTTAATTCAGATGCGACAGCAGCCATAGCTCTATATTCAGCCTCAGCCGAGGAGCGAGCAACCACAACCTGTTTCTTGCTACGCCATGTTATAAGATGTCCACCAAAGTACGTACAAAAACCAGTCGTGGAACGCCTGTCATCTGGAGAGCCAGCATAGTCAGCATCCGAGTAAGCAAGAAGAGATGGCGAGGTGGATGGTTTGTAGACAAGGCCTTGTCCAGGAGCAGTTTTCAAGTATCGGAGAATGCGCTCAACAGCTTGGAGATGAGAAGTCCTCGGAGTGTGCATGAAGCGACTTACAACGCTGACGGCAAACGAAATATCTGGTCGAGTAACTGTAAGATAAATCAGCTTCCCAACCAAACGACGGTAGTACTCTGGATTCTCAAGGAGTTGATCAATCTCAGAACCAGCTGCACATAATTTTTGGTTTGAATCCATAGGGGTATTTGCAGGTTTACAGCCAGAGAAACCTGCCTCTTGAAGTAAGTCAATGCAGTATTTTCGTTGGGACAGGACTAACCCATCGGGTCGACGAGCGACTTCAATTCCGAGGAAGTATCTAAGATTGTCAAGATCCTTTGTTTGAAACGCCGAGTTCAGATGCTCCTTGAGTTGTTGTATCCCAGAGATGTCGTCCCCAGTGATCAAGATATCATCAACATACACCAGGAGGATCACAGTTCCCGTGGGTCCTTCTTTGATGAATAGCGAGAAATCAGCAGAGCTTCGTCGAAAACCAAGTGCCAGTAGGACTTTGCAGAATTTTTCAAACCAAGCTCTCGGAGATTGTTTGAGGCCATAGAGAGATTTCAGAAGGCGGCAAACATAGGCAGCACGAGACTCCCCCGTGGTCTCAAACCCGGGAGGTTGGTACATATACACTGGCTCCTGTAGATCACCGTTCAAGAAGGCGTTCTTGATATCTAACTGAAGAAGAGGCCAACGGCGGTGGACAGCAACGGAGATCACCACACGAACGGTGTTTAACTTGGCTACAGGGGAGAAGGTTTCATCGTAGTCCAAGCCCTGTTGTTGAGTGAAACCGCGGGCAACGAGACGAGCCTTTAAGCGGTCAAGAGTCCCATCGGCATTTTGTTTGACCGCGAAAACCCATTTGCAGCTGACACAGTGTTGGCCAGGAGGAAGAGGTACCAGCTCCCAAGTGTGATTAGCGCGGAGAGCGACCATCTCTTCCTCCATCGCAGCACGCCACCCCGGATGCTGTAGCGCTTCCTGCACAGAGTTAGGGAGGGAAATGGAAGAAAGAGAGGTAGCAAACCAGTGAAGAGGTGGAGATAGCCGGTGGAGAGACACGTGGTTTGCCATCGGATGAGCTGTAGAGGCGGAGGCCGGATCAACCGCTGATGGAGAGGCACCGGTAGCCGAGGGCGTCTGACGGGGACCATCCTTAGATTTACGACGAGAGTATACTTGAATAATGGGAGGAGGTTGTGCAGGAGATGGAGATGGTGAAGGTACAGTAGGGGGCAGAGATGGTGAGGGTGTAGCGTCCGTCGGAACAAAAGAACGAACAGTAGTGGAAGGTAATGTGCTTGTAACGGAGGGAGAGTGGAATGATTGATCTTCACAGAACGTAACATCAGGTGAGACAATGGTTTTGCCGGTTGTTGGAGAGTAGCACACGTATCCTTTTTGGGTCCGAGAATAGCCAACAAACATATACTTGGCAGCTCGTGGGGCAAGTTTATCGATAGACGGACCGAGAAGGTGGACGTAGCAGACGCAACCGAAAATGCGAGGTGGAATAGGAAAAAGAGGAGTGGAGGGGAAGAGTAGTGTCATGGGAGTGGCAAAGTTAAGAACAGAGGAGGGCATGCGGTTAATGAGATGGCAAGCAGTGGAGACGGCAAAGTTCTAGTATTCCGTAGGAACCCGCATTTGAACCATGAGTGCCCGAGCAACATCCAGAAGGTGACGATTTTTCCGTTCGGCAACGCCATTTTGTTGGGGGGTATAGGCACAAGAGGTTTGGTGAATTATGCCAAACTCTGTGCAGAGAGTGGAAAAGGAGCGGCCAGTGTACTCGCGAGCGTTGTCAGTTCGAATTATTTTAAGTGTAGTGGAGAATTGTGTCCGTGATTCAGTTACAAAGGCACGAAACACAGATGGTAGCTCAGAGCGATCATGAAGTAAATATAACCAGGTAACACGGGAATAATCATCAATAAAAGTTACAAAATAACGATAGCCATTAATACTTGGGACTTATAAGGGCCCCATACATCAGAATGTACTAAAGATAACGGAGTCGTGCTCCGGGTACATGAAGGGGAAAAGGAAGAGCGATGTTGCTTGCCGTAGATGCAGGCTTCGCAGGTAAACTCGTGAAGAGGTACATCAGGGAGAGCTTTGCGGAGAACTGGAAGAGGAGCATGCCCAAGTCGGCGATGCCAGTCAACAGTGGAGACAGACAGGAGAGCGGGAGGTGGGAGATCCAAGAGATAGAGCCCATTCAGCAGCCGACCGCTACCAATGATACTCCGTGTACGGCGATCCTGAAAAACAAAAGAAGAGGGAGAGAAGGTTACACAGCAATCAAGATCCTGTATCAAACGACTCACAGAGAGTAAGTTGAAAGGAGAGCCCGGAACATGAAGAACCGAGGAGAGCTTTATAGTGGGAGTGAGGTGCAGATCAGCAGCACCAACAACCGGGGTAGTAGCACCATTTGCAACAACAATAGACGGAGGGTGAGACGTCTGTATATACTGAGGTGGTTTCTGGGAGGTGATGTGATGCGTTGCTCCAGAATCTACGATCCAATGAGAACAGTGAGATAGGCAGGTTATACCTTCAGTAGAGAAAGAAGCAACGGAGCCAGGAGAACGGCCAAGACTGCCTTGAAGCTGTTGGAACTGAGAGCGTAGGTCATCATATTCCTGTCGGGTAGGACCAAGCTGATCGGCTGGTGAAGAAGCAGCAGGAGGTGCCGAAGTAGCAGCAAGGTGAGGAGGTAGACCATGCTTTCGGTAGCAGGTTGTTTCACGATGACCGTCACGACCACAGTAAGTACACTTTAAAGGAGGTCGGCCACCACGTCCTCGTCCCCGAGACGGGGGACGGCCACCTCGAGCAGAGGAACCAAGGGTAGGTGTTGGAAGGAGCGGCTGTTGGAGAAGAGCCGGAGAAGAACTGTGCGGGGCCTCAGATGGAGGTGTAACCTTGATAAGCATGGAGCAGACAGCAGACAGAGACGGTGTTGTAGTAGAGGAGAGTATCTGAGCGCGAACGCTATGTAGATGAGGAGGTACGCTAGAGAGTAGCATAGCAACGGTCACTGCCTCTTTCTGTGATCGCTGAATAGCGAGATCTGGAGTGGGAGGCTGATGTTGAAGCCAAGCCTCATGAAGAGTCTTTGCCTTGGCGACATGAGAGAGCATGTCATCGGGCGCACCAGGCTTAAGGTTCTGAAGATCAGATATGATGTCATACAGATGTTGGAGACTGTTCTGCCCAGAGTAAAAGGCATGAAGTTCATCCCACATGGCTTTAGCGGTGTCATGATACATAGCCATCCTATACGGCTCCGAGTCCATGGAGTTGAGAAGCCATGTTTGGACACGACCATCATTCTTAAGCCAGTCAGCAGAAGGCTCAGCAGTAACCTGGGTTAAGTGAGAAAGGAGCCCTTTGGTCTGTAAGACTCGACGCACCGAGTGCACCCATTCCACAAAGTTACGCTTTCCGGTAAGAGAGATAGTGGTAATTCGAAGTTCATCACGAACATCTGAGGTCGGGGCAGCCGGCGGAGCAGGCGACGGAATGGCAGTGGAGGAGGAATCGTCGAGGGCCATTGGAAGGAAGACGAATTGAAGAGAAGACGGCTAGAGACAAGGAGTAGCGGCAAGGGCAGCCTGGAGGAGCTGCAGTCTGGAGAAGCCGCCTTGGAGCAGCAGCGGTCTGGAGCGGTCTTGGAGCTGCGGGCTGGAGCGGTCTGGAGCGGTCTGGCTAAGACCGGGCGAGCAGATCGCCGCACGCGAACAGGAGCAGAGCTTGAGGAGATCGCAGAGATCGCTGAGTTGGAGGTCGCAGAGCCTGAGGAAGAAGATCGCAGAGATCTGGAGCAGCGGTCTGGAGGGGCCGGAGGCAGATCGTTCCTGACGAGGCAGAGACCGCTGAAGAGATCGAAAGAACCTTTGCGAACAGAGATCGCTGTTTGCAAGACAGGGATCGCTGCTCAAGAGATCGCTGCGAACAGGGTTGTTTGCACGGCAGAGACCGCACGGCAGTAGAAGAGACCGCACGGCAGTAGAAGAGACCGCACGGCTAGATGAGACCGCGCAAGGTCGTCCGAGCAGCGAGCAGAGGAGATCGCAGGTCTTGAGTTCTAGAGAACCTTTGCGAAGCACGGGAGACCGCAGGAAGAGCTCGCGGCGAAGAGATTGCAGCGAGGAGACCGCTTGGGAGAAAGAGAGTTTGAGAGAGGTGGGTCCCACGTGTGAGGAAGGAGAGGTCTATATAAGAGAGCCAAAGAGGAGAGGAAGCCGGGAGAAGCAGAGCTGGCAGCAGGGTGGAGCGGTCTCAAAAAATGAGACCGCGAGAGCTCGAAAAAAAAAGGGGGGGGGGGGGGGGGGGGGAGGTCAAAAAATGGGAGACCGCAAATTCTGGACCGAGTGCTCTGATACCATGTAGAGAAATGGTATAAAACCTTGTAGTATATTCACTTAAAAGGTAAATACAAGTATGGATACATATATATAGGAAGAGAGAGGAGAAAGAAATCCTATACAAGAGATGTGGGACTAAAAGAGAGGAGAATAAATGGGCCTAATTAATGAGCCTTTACACATGTTTTCCTATATTCTCTAACAAATACTTCGAGCAGCAACCCACGGGAACAAAAGAAAACGAAAATTCATAAATATTTGATGATGATGATGATTAGGAAGGGAGAGGGAAAGACAAAAATAAAGTAAAAGTAGTATTTCAAAATGTTGTCACAGAATTGACATAACACTCCAAACAGGCTACAACACTCAAATGGAATTAATGGAGAATGATGCTTCATCAAAACAACCCAACCCATTGGGATGAGGCTAAAAATGATTTAAGTTAGAGGACAATAAGCTTCAAGACAAAAGTATCAAGAACAAAAATCTGTAACTGAGTAAATAATCAGAAAACATAGCAATTCTTTACTACCATTTTAGGAACACTTGAAAAACTAAATACATCCGATAATTTAGGTTAAAACAGTAAAACTGTAATGTTGATAACTGACACATTACCTGATTGGATATTTAAAGAGCATGCCAACTGTATATAAGAATGACTTACATGCTGGTCTAGAAACCTAAATATTTCACAGCTAAGGGATATTTGGGGAGGTCCATCGTCCAAAGTGCTCTCAGATAGCCCACAATCTTCAAAAGTCAATATATGTTTCACATCTTTACTCCAAAGATATAAAATCAAATTCCTGTCGTGCACAAAGCTAATATCAACCAAAATACACTTCAAACTTCGTCAAAGTGAACAACTTAAAAAAGTAATAGTTTGTCTTGCATATAAACTAATGATGAATAAACATAAAAGAAAACTATACTTCAAGAGCATGTGAAGAATTTCATCTTCCAAGGAAGAACAATATCATCGATGACTTTAACATAAACAAACTTTGCATCCATTTGTCAAATGTATATTATTACTCTGTAGTTAGAAAATGACAAGAAAACATCACTTAACAAAATAGGATGTAGAAGATAATTATTCAAGTTTACAAACAATGGAAATAAGTCCAAAATATTGAAATAAAACAGGAAATTTTCTAATTGAACTAACAATGACATTGAACATGAAGTGATGGACCACTTCTTATCAAGGTATGGATTGCTATGCTGGTTGCAGATACCTAGATGTGTACCACACCAGCATAGACGACTAATATGAGGAATATGATAGCACTTGTTCTCAAATATGTGTATGCTATGTGCTGGCATAACATAGCACATAGGTGCAGCACAATACATAATATACCATAAATTGCTGGGATTGATTAGTTAATTCAATCTTTCACTAACATAATTGTCAATCTTCCTGTTGAAATAGCCCATGTATTCGGCCCATGCGGTGGCCCATTTATTTCTCTTCTATATCTCTTTAGTCCCACATTGTGTATAAGTTTTTTCTCTCACTTCTCTCACCTATAAATATGTACTCTCCCTTTGTATACAAAATGATGAGAAATACAAACAAGCTTAAGCTTTTTCTACATGGTATCAAAGCGAGGTTCCCGATACTTGTGGTCTTCCTCTTTCTGACCACCTGCCTCTCGCGCGATCTCTCTGGTCGCTGCGATCTGCCGTTATCTCTACTCACTCTTCTCGCGCGATCTCTCTGGTCGCTGCGCTCTACTCGCGCCTCTGCGGTCTCGCGCGATCTCTGTGATCGCTGCGCTCTACTCCTGCTCCGTGGACTCTCTGACCGCTCAGCTCCGTGGACTCTCCTGCGGTCTCGCGCTCCGTGGCCTCTGCGGTCTCGCGCGATCTCAGCTCCGTGGACTCTCCTGTGATCTCTCTGACCGCTCAGCTCTGCGACCTCCCTTCTTTTTAACCGCTGCCTCTATCATTCCTGCTCCGTGGACTCCACAGAAGCTCTCCCGCATCCCCTCCTTTATAGCCCGTCCCGAAGAAGTGTGGGGTCCACACCTCGCAAGCTCGTCGCGGTCTCTTCGCGCTTCTCTCGCGATCTCGCGATCTCGCGAGCTCGCCGCGGTCTCTTCGCGCTTCCCTCGCGAGCTCGTCTCACCGCCGCGATCTCGCCGTCGATCTTCTCCAGCAGGCTCGCTCGCGATCCTGCAGACGTGCGACCTCGCAAGCTCGCCGCGATCCTGCAGACGTGCGACCTCCTCTCGTTTTTCTGCGATCTCCCTGCAGTCCGCCAACTGCCAAGCATCGTGTCGCCGTCGGTCTTCTCCAGCAGGCCGTGCGAGCTCGCCTCTCGTGCGCCTTCCAGCAGACCGTGCGATCTCAAGTCGCTAGGTCATAGCGCTCTCTAACCGCAGACCGCCAAGCGAGCTCTGCCCCTCTCCATCAGCGAGCTTATCTCAAAACCGCTGCGGTCTCTTCAAACCGCAGCCTGCTTCTAGCTGCTCCCTCCGTACAGCGGTCTCCAGCCTTCTCAAACTGCAGCGGCCTTCTCTGCTATAATGGGCTCGTCTGAGAACTCCTCGACTTTGCCTCCTGAGACCGCCCCCCAACATTCTCCTAGTGTTCAGCACTCTTCTAGTGAACTCCGTGATGAGCTGCGGATTACTACTCTCTCCCTCTCCAGGAAGAAAAACTTCATTCCTTGGGGTCACTCAATCCGCCGGGTCCTCCAGGCTAAGGGTCTTCTAGCTCATCTGACCGATGATCCCCCGGCTCCTACTACTCCTGAGTGGCTCAAGAATGATGGTCGGGTCCAGACCTGGATCCTTAACTCTTTGGAGGGTGAACCATATGAAATGGTCATGTACCTACCCACGGCCAAAGGGATGTGGGACGAGCTCCACTCCTTATATTCCGGCAAGAATAGCCTTCAAAGTCTCTTCGACATTATCTCTGACCTTCAGGCTCTGGACACCAGTGGACCAAACATTACCTCCGTTGTCGCTCGGGTTAAGTCACTCTCTGAGGCATGGCTTCAACACCAGCCGACCACCGCTGATCATGCCACTCAACGCGCGCAAAGGGAGGCCGTCTGCATTGCTATGCTAATGGCCCGTGTTCCTCCACATCTTCTGAGTATTAGGGCACAAGTCTTGGCCTCGACTCCCACTCCCTCCTTATCGGCTGTCTGCTCCATGCTACTCAAAGTATCCCAACCTCCGGAGGCTCTTGCTCCTCCCTCACCGGCTCTTCTCCAAACTATCCATGCTCCTTCATTTCCTCCTTCGTCTAGCCGAGGAGGTCGGTCGGCCTACCGTGGAAGGGGCCGTGGTGGACGAGGGCGGCCGAAGTGCTCGTTCTGTGGTCGTGATGGCCATTATGAGTCCACCTGCTTTCGGAAGACTGGCAACCCTCCTCCTCCTCCACGACCGACTGCTGCTGTTGTTGAAGATAGCTCCTCATCCTCTCGTGTCGATCTTGAGGCTCTACGCCTACAGTTCCAGCAACTCCAAGGGATGATGACTCCACCTGCCTCGGTCGCCTTCGTCTCCAGCCCAGGTATCGTCGGTCTCTCCACTAGCCCAGGTTGGATAATGGACTCCGGTGCTACTCATCATATTACCT
Source organism: Dactylorhiza incarnata (assembly GCA_033032865.1). Lineage (NCBI taxonomy): Eukaryota > Viridiplantae > Streptophyta > Magnoliopsida > Asparagales > Orchidaceae > Dactylorhiza > Dactylorhiza incarnata. Next base: position 3,804,201 of record JAWHQI010000145.1, on the reverse strand, counting down.
CGCGGCAACCTATTCAATATTTGGATACTCCTCATCCAAAATGTATCACTGTGGCCAATGGGGATACCGTTCCCGTTTCCGGTTCTGCGGACATCTCGCTCACCTCCTCTCTTTCTCTTCGCTCGGTTCTTCATGTTCCGGGCTCCTCCTTCAATTTACTTTCCATTGATCGTCTTACTAATGACTTGGATTGTTCTGTAATATTTAACCCCTCGTCTTTTTTGATACAGGATCGACGGACGCGGACTACCATTGGTAAAGGACGATTGCGGAACGGACTCTACCTCCTTGACGATTCTCCCACCATCCTCTCCTCTGTCTCCTCCATAGACTGGCACCGACGTCTCGGGCATCCTCCTCTACCCGTCCTCCAGAAGGCTCTCCCCGATGTACCTCTTTCTTCGTTTAAATGTGAAACATGTATTTTCGGCAAACAGCCGCGTTCTTCTTTTCCCGCACATTGTACTCGGAGCCCGGCTCCTTTTGATTTAGTGCACTCCGATATTTGGGGGCCATATAAAACTACTAGTATTTCTGGATATCGATATTTTCTCACTTTTGTTGATGATTACTCTCGGTTAACGTGGCTATACCTGCTTCATGATCGCTCTGAGCTCCCTCGTGTCTTTAGAGCGTTTGTCCTCGAGACCCGTACGCAATTCTCCACTACCATCAAAACCTTACGCTCCGACAATGCTCGCGAATACACAAGCCACGATATCGCCACGATATCGCCACTCTATGCTCAGACTTCGGAATCATCCACCAAACATCCTGCGCTTACACCCCTCAACAAAATGGTGTGGCCGAGCGAAAGAACCGTCACCTTCTCGAGGTTGCCCGCTCACTTATGCTTCACATGAACGTTCCCAAAACATATTGGAACTTCGCGGTCTCCACTGCCTGCTTCCTTATCAACCGTCTCCCTTCCTCCGTTCTCCATAATAACACTCCGTTCAGCCTTCTTTTCCCCTCTACTCCAGCCTTCTCTCTCACACCCCGCACCTTTGGGTGCACCTGCTATGTCCACATCTTGGGACCCTCCACGGATAAGCTGGATCCTCGTGCTACCAAGTCCATCTTCGTCGGCTACTCTCGAACTCAGAAAGGTTACGTCTGCTACTTCCCTACAACTCGTAAAATAACGGTCTCTGCCGATGTTACCTTCTGGGAGGATCAGCCGTTCTTTTCTGATCCTGGATCCACCCTTGCACCACCACCCGCTCCGCGACCTGTCATCCCGGTCAACGACACTTCCGATCCCGTTCCTCCATCTCCGGCTCCTGATATTGCTCCCACTCCAACCTCCATTATCTCTAAACCACCGATTATCCGAGTCTACACTCGTCAACATCCTCGTTCCGATCCGACTCCGCAGTCCGACTCGACCTCCAGTGCTCCGTGTTCTGCTGATCAGGTAACAGAATCGACTGCCCATCCTTTGGCGAATTATATGTCATTACATCGCCTCTCACCCCACCTTCATACTCTGGCCACTTCTTTATCGTCGGTTGCAGTTCCTAACTCTGTGCAGGAGGCTCTTCAACATCCTGGCTGGCGTGCCGCCATGGAAGAAGAAATGGCTGCGTTGTGGGCAAACCAAACCTGGCAACTGGTGGATCTTCCCCCTGGCCAGAAAACTGTTGGTTGCAAATGGGTCTTTGTCATCAAGCATGCTGCGAATGGGACCATTGACCGGTTAAAAGCTCGACTGGTGGCTCGCGGCTACACCCAGCAACAAGGTTTGGACTACGACGAAACCTTCTCTCCCGTCGCCAAACTGAATACAGTCCGGGTTCTTCTCTCCGTTGTTGTGCACCGCCAATGGCCCTTACATCAACTGGATATTAAGAACGCCTTCTTAAACGGTGATCTCACTGAAACAGTATACATGCAGCAGCAGCAGCCCGGCTTTGAGACCACGGGGGAGTCTAGGACCCCGAAAGTCTGTCATCTTTTGCGGTCTCTCTATGGTCTCAAACAGTCTCCTCGAGCATGGTTCGACAAGCTCAGTAAGGTCCTTCGTGAAGCAGGGTTTACTCGGAGCTCGGCTGACTTCTCCCTGTTTACTCGCCACCAGGCAACAGGCACCGTTCTCCTTCTAGTCTATGTGGATGATATCATTATCACTGGCAACGACTCAAAAGGAATTCAGACAATCAAACAACAACTCAGCTCTGTGTTCCAAACAAAAGATCTGGGGAACCTTCATTACTTCCTGGGCCTGGAGGTAGCCAGGCGACCAGATGGCCTTGTTCTATCTCAGAGAAAGTATTGCCTCGATCCTCTTAATGATGCAGGCTACTCCGGCTGCAAACCCATCAATACTCCTATGAACGCAAATCACAAGATTTGTGCTCAGTCCTCTGACTCTGATCTCGTGCTTCAGAATCCGGAGTACTATCGCCGTCTGGTAGGAAAGTTGATCTATCTGACTGTTACAAGACCAGATATCTCCTTCGCTGTCGGTATTGTCAGCCGTTACATGCACGCCCCTCGTTCCTCTCATCTTCAGGCTGTGGAACGGATTCTCCGATATCTAAAAGCGGCTCCTGGTCAAGGCTTGGTATACAAGACCTCATCCTCAATTCCAACACTGGTGGCATACTCTGATGCTGACTATGCCGGCTCTCTGGATGATCGTCGGTCAACCAGTGGTTTCTGTACGTACTTCGGAGGACACTTGATTACCTGGCGTAGCAAGAAACAAGCAGTGGTTGCGCGCTCCTCAGCAGAAGCAGAATACAGGGCAATGGCATCCGTGGTCTCGGAACTTACATGGCTTGAAAGTCTTCTTACGGATCTTGGGATAGAACTTCCTGCTCCTGCTCCTGCTCTTCTACTTTGCGACAGTCAGGCTGCTATACATATTGCCAAGAACCCGGTCTTCCACGAAAGAACCAAGCATATCGAGGTCGACTGCCACTTTATCCGGGAGAAAGTACAAATGAAGAAGATCGAGCTAAAACATGTCCCTAGTACTGAACAAGTTGCGGATGTCCTCACAAAGGCACTATCCAGTACCCTCTTCTATCAATGCTTGTCCAAGCTTGGCGCATACGATTTGTACGCTCCAGCTTGCGGGGGAGTGTTGAAATAGCCCATGTATTCGGCCCATGTGGTGGCCCATTTATTTCTCTTCTATATCTCTTTAGTCCCACATTGTGTATAAGTTTTTTCTCTCACTTCTCTCACCTATAAATATGTACTCTCCCTTTGTATACAAAATGATGAGAAATACAAACAAGCTTAAGCTTTTTCTACACTTCCAAACTTTGTTGATCATCCAAAAGGCTTGAAATGCGATACTATTTTGGAAGGTTTCTGCTACAAGGATAGACATCATGAGTCAACTATATATTACGATTGACGACGTCACAATTTTAGGGTGGTTATAAGGTGCGGTACATATGGCTATTACATGTATAGTACCAAATCAAACACGATAGCATCTTGTTTGATATTTTGTTTTATTTTTCATGATATCTCTATGACAAACTTTCTCTAGCAAACAAAATTTTAAATCACTTTCTCCACTGAGTAGAGAAAGACAACTCCATCAATTGATAATGTCATTCCAATTAAACCGAGCTGCCTAACTTCTTCCACAAAACTTTATAATCTCTACCAAAAATTCCCAAAAAGATAAGCATGATAAGACCATGATTGGTGTGTAGATAGAGAAGATGGCATTGCATGATGAATATGAAGCTCTTGAAGAGTTCAAAAAAAGAGTTGGCATGCTTAAGGAAGCCACAAGAAAAAACAAAAGTGCCACTGCCACCACGTATCAATTTAAAGTGGATATAACTCGAGCTATCGGTCTAATGAGAGAGCCATGTTGATGGGGATCACATTTCGCGGGCGGGCCAACCCTTATTGGAACCCACCTGAGTCTACTTACACGGGAGGCGGAGTTAGGATCATCGGATGGATGATCCGAGCCAGTAATGGCAATCAGAACGACGATGGCATATTTATGTGTTTTTTATGTAATTTTTGTAATTTTATTTCATGTATATTTAGTGTTTTTATGTTTCAGACGATCGTAACCGTCCATAGTGGGTTCTAAATCTATAAACAGGGATATATGGGCTGATTTTCAGATATTGCAGATTTTGGACAGATTTTGCGGGCTTTTGCGATCTCTCCACGGTGCCAATTCCGTGGATCCTTGGTGCCGAAGCCAAGATAACTACCTTTCCACTATCCATAACTAACTTCTCACACATAACTGCCTAGAACTACCCACAACCGCCACTAACCGCTGCCATTTAATTACTGTAACCTCCCACCTCTCCCTCTACCACCACTCCTAGCCGCCGGAAATCATCCTACCAAGTGCCGGCCAGCCATATTCCTCCTCCCCCACTCCATAAACTCACTCATAACCTCCACAATTTCTGAAATTTTCCCTATTATCTACAGAAACCGCCCACTAAAAACAGCAACCGCCTGAAAACTTCCTCCTCCAGTCCAGAACCCTGTCCCAGCATCTCCATTCACGTTCAGCCTTCAACGAACTCCCAATTCCTCCTACCTGCAAGCAGCCTGGTTTGCCTGCCTGCAGTCTTCCGTTTACTGCAGTTCTCTCTTGATTCCAACACAGATTGCCTCCCTCCTTCACGTTCCTGTCCACAGCCTGAGTATAATCCTAACCAGTCCCCACACTCGAGTATAATCCTAACCAGTCCCCACACTCTTGCATCTCGTACTCGTTAACCAGTCCACGAGCCCAGATCCAAACCCAGTAAGCCAATTCCTGGCATGAAATCTTCACTCCAGCAGCCCTGCTCCTCCAGGAAAATAATTTCCAACTGCTGTTCATCCATCATCCACCCTGCTGACCACTTGAAGTCACCAAACAGTGACCCGTTACCTTTACCCACACCTAATCCTTACCCCGAACAGCCCTCCCAGCACTTCTCCCTTGCCCCTCTTCTGCACCCAGTCTTTCGTTCTTGTAGTTCAAAACCAAAACAGCCACCTAGCACATCTCTCTCACCCCAACCAGCCGTATACACGCTACCTGAGACCCTATTTGCTGCGAACTCCCTTCAATAATCAGAATCTGTGCAGAACCACAACCAGTTCGCTGTCCAGCCACTGAAATCAGCAGTAATTCAGCCCCCGTTCTCATATTTCTTGTTTAAGGTCATAGTTAAAGTCAATTTTACTCTTTGTTGCTTATTATGTGAACTATCATATCATTTGGGATATTATTTCGTTTCTATTTGCCTAAGCTTGTGATGTTTGTTGAATTTATTAACCTAATATTTAATTGAAGTAATCTCTCTTTAATTTTAATTAGATCTTGCTTATGTTTCTAACGCCTAATCTCTAGTGTGAATGTTTGTGGATCTTAATATTAATTTTATAATTTATTGCAATTAAACGTTGGATAATCGCATGTGCATTGCATAATTTTTAGAATTCCCTACATCACCACATTAATAATAAATTACCAGCGTTCCCTTAGGGCACAATTGCACATCATACACTCGCATTCATCCGTTAGAGTTCCGTTAGGGCACATACACACCTCACATCCGTCTCACATCACATGTAATTAAGAAAATCATATCTCCATTTACGATTACATAAATGGTTAGTGTCTTTTGTCCGATTGGAGCTAACCATTCATGCAATCCTATCAGTAAACGTGTACGCAAAGGGCCAAAACTTGTGAGGCTTGACATGGTATGGGTTTGAGATATTCATTAGGTTTAAATTCCAAATAATCTACTATAAGAAAGTGAGATAGGTGAGACGAGCAATTGAAGTTGTCGACAAGCATCGTGTCCAAGGGTACGTAATTAAATTTCAACAAGCAAGTGCTGCAAAAATTTAAATGAAGGCAAGTTTGACACCATGAAGTAGCTAAGTTATATGAGACAAGATGCAAGGAATTGAAATATTTTTTAAGTCATGAATTGAAGATAAGATATGATGCAGATACAAGTATCCACCCAGGAGTTGGCGTTCAACGAGCATCAGTGATTAGAACCACGTGTCACTAAAGAAAGGTCGAAGAGTGGTGTGCCAAGGGAAGGACCGTAGTTGTTGGTAGCTATCCAGTGGACAGGAGGCTTGAGTATATGAATACTACATCATAGCAAGAGAGATATGGATAATTTCTTAGAGATATCTCCAAGCTTCCCAATCCTAGGAAGGGGATCTCGCCAGAGGATCCTGCAACTCACCGTAGAGGTGACGGGATGACCGCGGATAGGAGTAAACTCAGGGAATCACGGTGGAAGATGTTGAGTTTCCCCATTCTCTCCTCGAGTCTAGTGAATATCTATGTAGCCGTAGTTTTTTTTTTTACTTTGGGTGGACATGCCCACCACCACTAAAATGACCATAGTTGTTGATACCTATCCGGTGGGTAGGATGCTCAGGTATATGAATACCCCATCATAGCCAAAGGGAAAGGGACCATTTCTAAGAGATCTCTCCAAGCTCCCTGACTTCTTGTGATGTGATACATGTAATTGGAATAGGAGGGGTATTACCTTAAGCTTAGCGAAGGGACCTCATAATAAAAGAGAATTTTTTTTACGTGCATTCATTTTCTTCTCAGTGCCTTAGAGATAAATCACCCACTCGGTTTAAGGACGAGTAACTTTGAGGTTGATCAAACGATTCTTAAAATTCTCGCGTAGTTAGTGGTTCTTGACATAAACACGATACGCACGATCTTAAAATCTTGTCCGAGGGATATTTTAAGCCATGATGGCGGGTCAGAATAAGAGTGACAGATCCTTAGGGTAGACCTCACCCTTCAGAATTTTCCGAATATGCCACCCAACTGGTATAATCGTCGCTTAAAAAGGAGACTGGATCATGCAAACAGTGGCAACACTCACTCAAGTTAGCACTATCACTCCAACACAACCTATTCCCACGGTCATAGCACTGCCACCAATCATGCATGTGATCAGGGGCGGATCCAGGAATTTCAACTAGGGGCAAGACATTAGATGAAGCAAAAAATATAATTAAACAAAATTGATAAAAAAAATTAAATATAAAAATGATATAAAGCAGAATTTGCCAAAATAAGCCGTCGAATTTTAATTCTTAGTCAAAATATTTAAGAAGTAAAAAATTATACTAATAAACAAAAAAGAGACACAAACCTCCATATATATGTTACTTCAATTGTTCACGACAACTTTTAACTTCATAGAATTCATATATGGTCAAATATTTGTCAATCTTCTCTGTTATTTCTCGCTCAATGCATAAATTTATGCAATTTGCAAGAAATTCATCCTCCATCTTGTTGCGAAGTTTCATTTTAACAAGCTTCATAGCATAAAGTGATTGTTATGTAGTTGTTAAGACTGGAAGGGTTGGAATGAGTCGAATCAATTTGTAAATAAGATAATGTCTTCGATTTTTTCATTTCCACAAATTTCTCACAAAGTTTGGATATTGTGGGTAAATTCTTCAAATCCGTATAAGAAGGAACATCAAGTTCATAATGTTGCAACTGAATATTCAACACATAAATCTTATGTTCACTGAAATCTTGAGGGTAGAAAATCTTCGCAAGGGTACATATATCATCAATATTGAAAGATTTGCATTCATCACTTGGATCTAAAGTCATGCTAAGACGAAGTAGTTTCATAGAATTTTGACTGAATCTAGAGTTCAGCTCCTGCAACCCACAATCTACTGTGGCATAGAAAATGTCTACTGGAAAATGATGTTTCACTGTAATGATATCATGTGGAATTCAAAATCGACGATCATTGCATCGAGCATTCATGTCAGAAACTTCGATTTCCTTTTTCTCACAAAATATTTTCACATCTAGTAAGTACATTTTCCAGTCATATTCTCGTAATTTTGAATGAGAGTCTTTGTTGTTGAAACTAAGTTTATAGCATGTCTTGAGATTGATGTTACAGTGTTTTGCATAGAACGCCACTGATTCTCAAAACTTCGTTTATCAAATGCAAGATGAGTACATATTGCATGCTCTCATCTTTCTAAAGGCCAATCCAGCATCTCCTCGTTGAGCAGGTGCCCTTCCATTATCACTAATATCAAGCAACACAAAACAAGTGACATTATACATATTAATAACGCTACAAAGAGAGTTTAGATGAGACGATCATCTAGTGTCCCCATGTCGTTGCAATGAACCAATTTAATTGACTCTCGTGTCGGTCTCCATTTCTCCAAGAACACTCATATGATCGAAATATTTCTTTCGAGCGGCTCGTACTTGATTATTGTTTTTGGAGGAAACATCAATAAAGTTAACAATATATTTCAATTCATTAAAAAAATTATGCATTGTCTTCACTTCCCTTGGTATTGCAACAAGAACTATCTAAAATTAATGTGTGTAACAATGAACATAATAAGCATGTGAACATTTATTGAAGAAAAAATAATCATTTTCATTCACCACGCATGTTACATGCACCATTATATCTTTGGCCCCGCATATCTTAAATACTCAAATTATGATGAGAGAGAACTACAAAAAAAACATTTTTAAAAGTTAGTGCACGTGTATCTTTAACATGAAGAAGATCTACAAATCTTTCATGTACTAAGCTACAAACATCCACAAATCGAATCATGGTAGTCATTTCACCTCTTTTTGACTCATCTCTAGATAGTACCAAGATGTTAGGATGTAAATATGTAGAAATCTTATAAATCCTAAAGGATGAAGTATGGCTAATTTACTTGGATGTTGAAAGATAAAGATGGATGTTGAAAGATAAAGAAGACTTGATGGGAAATTGAATACTTTATTATCACTCAATAAGGCATCTCTTTTTTATAAGTGTGGTTAGCCGGTCTATTAATACTTTGAGGACTCTAAATGCGGATTTTGTGATTCGTATTCTGAGGTGTCCAAAGGGAACTCTAGATGTTGGGATAATGTCTAAAAGCAACAAACATATAAAAGTGTAAGGATTTAATGATGTTGATTTGACAATTACTCCAAATAACAGGAGATTCGCAACAGGAAATTGTGTTCTTATAGGAGGGAACATGATGTCATGGAAAAGTCAGAAACAACACATTATTGTTAGATCCATTGATGAGGCTGAAGAAAGTGTTATGACCCAAACATCTATACTATATTAAAAGGGAGAAATCTCCTTTGGCAAAACATTCATAATGGCAATACTACCCCTGCTTTTTTAATCCAATGCCAACAAATTCTTTTATTTATTTCAAAATAATTTAAATTATATTGTTCATCTACGTAATTATGCATTCAAAAAAGTAAAAAAGCAAGTTATCGAAATCAAGTTGTCAAAAATAAGTTTTTAAAATCAAATTTCAAGTAGTCATAATTATTAAATTATCTAATAGTGACGGTCAAATCAAATAAATAAATGTGACTTTGAAAGGAGAAAAGAGAGAGGAGAGAGAGGGTGGGTCACGTGTGTGAGGTTGCGAGCCGTAGAAGTGTCATCGCGTCGTGGCACTGTCGAGGTGGGGGTACTGTCGTGGCCGCGCGGGCGTGGGGGGGGAGGGGGGGGCGCGTGTACTGTCACTCGTAATATTTACATATCATATAAAATGCTCCAACAAACAATATTTTGAACCTATATTTTCAGACGGGGTATGTGGGAAAGTGCGTAGAGAAACTGACCTGCACTCCAGATATTCCTGGACACCACCTTTGCGCTTTAAAACATCCTTAAATTTCACTTTCTCAACAGGAGTAAGTGCATGAGCTTTCAGACCAGCAGTTACTGCTGCTGCACCACCATTACCTGTATCCCATACAACGCTGGAAGAATTAGGTTTCTCAAAATTGGTGGTAGACTGATCATCATCAACAGAATGATCTGTAAAAATCGCCGGCTGATGCATGAGAACATCCCAATCATCATCCCCTTCATAAGCCATGTCAACATGCTTACGTTTTTTCACACTCCGCACAGTTCGAATAACTGTTGGTTGAAGATCTGAACTTACAGTTGGTTTAAGTTCTGAATGAACTGGCTGAAGATCTGAATAAGCACAATCAAGTAATTGAAATTCTCTAGGTTGTTGAGTTCTATTATTCAGTGCGACATTATGCACAGATGCAGTAGCACTGCTATCAATGAAAAGGTCCTTCTTTGCAACTAGTATTTGTTCTTCAGGTACAAAATTAACGGATTGATTTTCCAATCCTTTTTCAACAGATTGATTCAAAAAACTTCCACCAACAGGTGCCACCATGCATTCCAAAGAGGATGGAATTTTTATCTGTTCAGCAATATCTGAAGTTGCATCAGACAGTTCTGTTAGCTTCTCAGAAACAGCACTTCCCCTCTCAGTTGTCTCAACAAGTGGAAACCGGATGTATTGATCTCCGGTAACAATTTTCTTAATTGAAGCTTCCATACATGTGTTATTCAACAGTTCAACAGAGCCTGAAAGATCCTCTGGGATCATTGTCAACTGCAGAGAGGATGAACGTTGAACAAGACCAAGGCTGTCATCAAAAGTTTCCATTTGGGCACACAATGATTGAATTGAAGTTTCTATACATGCGCCATTCAAAATACTGTCCCCTAAAGAGCCAACCACATTCTTCTGGGATAGCGGGGGAGGAGTTGCTTGTGTTTTATAATCAACTGATTGGTTCAATGCATCAGCGAACCCTGAAAAATTCTCTGGAATCATCGTCGACTGTTGAGACGATGAACCTTGGACAAGACCAGGGTTGGCATCAGAAGTTTCCTTTTGGAGACTGAGTGTTTCTGAGGTCGAATTCACTGGATTTTGATTCATTTCATCAATTGCTTGAGATAGTTTCCTAGACTCAGCAACCCCATAGGTTGCACCTGGAGATTCAGTACTGAGACAAAATTTAACAGTTTCATGTTTTTGACTTATATTACCATTACAACAATGCTGTAAACCATCATGCAAGGATTGTTTTTCCTCTTTAACCTGGAAAACTCGCAGTCCACCCAGTTCTCCACTATAACTTGGATTGCATCCATTATCATGGGCCAGAATACCAACTTCTTTACTTTCTTCTTTAATCTCATTTATCACCAGGTCATTACAAGATACTGCCAAATCTTTCAAAACTTCCTTTGGTGATTTGTTAAGATCACTAATGTCAACCCTTGCAGTGACTGCCTTAACTTCAACTGTAGAAATCAAGGGGGGAGCTTGTAAGACCGCTGTGTCAGATTTTCTCCTTCTTCCTCTCTTCTTCGGAGCCTGTAAAGGGATTGTTTCCCCGGGAAACCCATCTTTGGAAACCTGGTCAGAGGTTACATCAACTCTGCCAGCCACCCCCACCTCTGTGAGGGGAGTAGCAGTAGATTTTCTTCCCTGCCTAACTCCCCTAGGGCGTTTTTTCTTTTCATCAGATCTTTCTTTTGAACCATCCCCAGAAGCAACAATTTTTGCTATCTTCTTATTCTGTGCTTTAGCTGACTGCAAACCACAAACACTGCTTGCCTGAGCCCGCTGGATGTAAGAAAACAAGGAATCTTCGAAACTCGAATCAGAAGAACCACCGGGGATCTCCTTTGACAAAATTCCCTTAGATCTACCAGTTTTAGGCTTTCCAGGAAGTGCCAACTTGGCAGATGAAGCAGTTCCCCCCATTAGATCAGGAGAAGAACCTGTAAGTACATCCCCACAAGATCCTCCCCTAATGTTATCCTTAGCCTTCTTCGGGCCCTTCAATTTCTTCCTAAAACTAGCCAGTGTAGCATCCAATCCGCCAGAATCAAACTTTTGGGAGCTAGGGTTTTCAACACTGGATGGTGGGAGTGGAGGCCTGCCCTTCTTCACAGCCCGTGGTTTCTTCAAATTGAAGAGAGATCCAATGGTCCAGTCGTCCTCCTCATCTGGTCCATCCTGGCCTCCCAACGAAATCAGTAATTTCCTCTCCTTCCCTGTACAATCATCACCCATCTCCGAGTGCCTTGCCTGAGGTTTATACATGGCCGAATCTGGAAAACCTAACCCTATCTCTCCACTGGCCTCAGAAGAAGCGCGAAACCCTTCGGGCGGCTGCAAGGTCTCCTCCTGAAAACCCGGCTTTCCATCGTTCATGATGTCAGTATCTAGGTTTCCGTGGCACCCAGAAAGCCGAAAACACTCAAGACTTGAGCATGCATCAAACAGTTTATGGAAGAAACAGAGGGCGGCTCCTTCGATGGTAGCAAATAAGAGGTGGCGGCGGCGGCGGCGGTAGTGGCCAGATGATTACCTAAGTGAAACGAGCGTTTGGCTACGGACAGAAAGTGGTAATGGTTTACCTGCTGGAGAAACGACGGCGAAGGGGTCTGAGATCAGGAATGGACAGTGAAGAGACAGATAGAGACGAAGGTGGATTCATTTGTGCGCACTGCGGGGAGAATCGATAGCGGAGCTGGGATTTCATGCTTCAGCATTTTCAGAGTTTTTGAGCCCTTTTTTGTTTTCTCGCCTGGTTTTGTTGTAGGGGTTTTTTTCTGGCGGAGAAACGAGAAATAATACATTAAAGCAGATCAACTTTTTTTAGTTTACAAATTATTATTCTCAGATCAATTTTAGACTTGAGCATTCGATATCTTTGTTCTCCTGAGCAGGATCTGACAACGAAGGAACATCTCTGGCGACCTTCTCAGTACTTCAATGTGTGCACGGATCGTGATTCGTAAGATAAATGCGCGGATAGAGACCGAGTTGAGGAAGAAAGGTGATTTATTCACCGTTTATGCGATTTCAGTTTATTTGGGAGAGTGTAACCCTAGCTATATAAATCTTCCCAAACAAATCCTAGCTATCTAAATCTTCCCAAACAAACCAAAATCGCATGAACGGTGAAAAAATTATGTTTCTTCCTCAACTCGGTCTCTATCCGTGCATTTTTTTACGAATCACGATTCGTGCACACAATGAAGTACTCAGAAGGTCGTTAGAGATGTTACTTCGTTGACGGACACTGCTCAAGAGTATAAAGATATTGAATGCTCAAGTTTAAAATTAGTCTGCGAATAACAATTTGTAAACTAGAAAAATTTGATCTGCGAATAGCCATTTATGATCTGCAGATAACAATTCCCAAATTTAAGCCATTTAGGAGTTTATGAGTATGCAAAAATAATCAAAGAATCGAGAATCAAATCAAAAAAAATTAGAACCGAGAAGTGTCGGAACCGACAGAGAATCGAAACAAATCAAAACAAATCAAAAAATTAGTTCGGTTGTGTTTTCGGGTATATGAGACCAAGAACTGATTATTGAAATTAAGCATTTGAATTTTAGAGTTGTCGGAACCAATTATTATTAGTAATTTATTCTCTAGTTCATCGTATATTACTTCAGATGCATATTCTGAGGAATTTTTATTCATTTGACATGCATTGAATGGATGAGTTGCATTCTCAATTATTAATCACATTAAGATGAACTCTTTCACTAATACACATGTTGCGGGTCGCTCGGGTGCTCTGGTAGACCGGTCAAATTGAATCACCTTAGCTCGAAAGTGAGCCGAGCGCGCAAACAGTCAATGAATGAATTGATGAGTGATACGAGGACTTTGAACGTGGAAAACCCGAAAATGGTGAAAAATCACGCGGCTGGAGTTGTGCCGACCAAATTCCTATATATGCTTGGGGGTTACAATCGGAAATTAAGAATTCGAGCGCAACAGGCCGCGGCTCATTACAAAGGTAGAGAGAGAACTCTGAGGGTGACAGGTCACCTCTCGGAAAGCTAAGTACTTCTTCTGGGAACGAAAATGAGATCGCTGAGTCGTCTTTCGGGACCCAAAGGATTCCCGAATCGCTTAGGAAGATGGACTTCTGGAGCAAAGGAAAATTCTAAAACCACGAAGGAGATCTTCGACGCCCGAAAGAGATCTTTGAGTGCTGAAAGAGAACTCAGAGGAAATCTTCAACGGAACTCTCTCGGGTGTCGAAGGCAAGGTGTCTTGAAATGAAGGTCCTGAGCTCCTTTTATAGTCTTGGGCATGGGTAGTCCGGTAATTTTGTCATCGTAACCACCGTAACCATCTGACGGGTGAATCACGTTCGTCCGTTCGGAGCACACGGATCGCCATTTTTCGTAAATGACCGGTTCGCCCTTCGGGCGGGTTGGGCAGTTCGGGCAGCTTCGTTGGAGGTGATGAAGACGACGAACGAGACCTGCAATCTGAGAAATTAAGAAAGGTTAACTGCCCGCGTGTCGGGAACGTGAAAGCGTCATGAGCATGCGCGTGAGCGTTCTTAGCGCGCAACGAACATGGGTGTGTTATGAGCGTGCTACGAACGCGGGTGCATTCTGAGCGCGCAACGAACGCGGGAGCATTCTGAGCATGCAACGACCGCGGGAGCGTTCTGAGTGTGCAACAAACTCGGGAAATGAGAAGTCGCGCGCCTAAGGGGAAAATGAACTCCGACCACACCTGACGAGGGGGTGCAGTTGCGACCGCATCCCCCGCAAAGGCGGGGGGGGCTTGGCCGCACCCCCTATTATGGGGGGTGTGGGCTACCCGCACCCCACTAGTGGGGTGCGGGCTGACCGCACCCCAAAAGTGGGGTGCGGTCTTGACTGCGCCTGGCACCGACAGAACGTGAATTGCGTGCGGTGGGTTTCTCGACTCTCACGATCATGGGTTGAACTTTGACCCCACTAACTCCACCTCTTCTTAGTGGAGCCTCCTCTAAACGCACACTGAAAGTGCTTATAAATCTACAGGTGTACATCAACACACAATATATAGTTCTGCAAATTAATTGTTCAATACTTTGAAATGATTAGTAATATAAAAATATATGTGAAAAAATTATGAACCAGGAGTAAAACCGAGAACCGAACCGAAACCGAACGAGAACTGAACCGACCTTTTTCGTTCATGTTGCGGTCTACTCGAGGCTCCTTAAACCGGTCCAAAATTGACCGTCTTAGCCCGGGAGCGGACGAGCGAGCAAGCAGTCACAGAGAAGCGAGACGGTTGGCAAGGGATCTTTTTTATCGTGTAAACCCCCGGAAAGGGATGAAAAACCACACGTCCGGGACGGTGCCGACCAAACTTCACTATTTATGGCTTCTTTACAGGGCTTGCTTGAGAGACCGAGAGCGACAGACCGCTCCTAGTTGCAACTTGAGGGGAGAGAGAGAGAAGCGTTCGGAGGGTGAAATGCCACCACTCTCGAAGCTCAGTCTTCTTCTTTGCAGTGGTGAGGAGCGCCAAGCTCTAGAACTTGGGCGTGCTCTGGAACTTGGGCGCGCTCTGGAACTTGACGCGCTTTGGAACTTAGGAGGAAGAAAGAAGAGAATAAGATAGGAAAAAGAGAGACCTTGAGAGTCTAGTTTTCGGCCCCAGGGGTGGTTACGGTGGTTACTGCGGATAACCGAAGACCGTAACCACCACATACTAAACACAAACCGATTTTATAAGGTCCACAACGCGTATTAATTTGGTATTGTTCTAAACGCAAACCAATATCCTTTTGGATATTCACACCTACTTATTACGGGTGGTTATACAGGCGGTTACGCGGAAACCACCCGTCGAGGTGGGGCGGCCAACGAGGAAGGGCGGTCGGCCACGGGCGGCCGGCCGGGAGGCCCAAGCGGTCGCGGGCTCATGGCCACGGGCGGCCGGTGCGGGGCAGCCCGCGAGGCCGTACGCCGTACGGGAGCGCGACAACGGGCGCATGGCCACGGGCGGCCGACCGCGAGGCCATGCGCAGGCTGGGAGCGCGGCTGCGGGCGCACGACCACAGGCGGACAGCTGCGAGGCCACGCGCCGATCGGGAGCGGGCCGGTGCGCGGCCGCGAGCACACTGCCATGGGCGGTCGGCCGGGTGGCCGGCCGCGAGGCTTCCCAATCCTTGCGGCGTCCGGCCGGTCGCGTGTGCCGCGGGCGCGCGAACTCGGTTGGTCGGGCGGCCCCGACAAGCCAAGCGTCGGTCGGACGACCCCGCACGCCAAAGGAGCTCGACCAAGGGCCGCCGGTCGGTCGCACGGCTAGGTCGTGCGCCGTGAGCGTGTGGCCACGACCGGCCGGCCGCGAGGCCTAGCGGTCGTGCGCCGGGGGCGCGCGGCCGAGGCCGGCCGGCTGGCCGGGCGATTGGCGGCTGTTGAAACCGAGACTTGCGAATAAGACTTAGTCTCTGTGGAGTTCGGGGCCCTCAGCTAGCCGAGGGGCGACCAATCCTTACTCCTCCCAAAGGAGAGCTCTAGGTTGAAGGTGTTGGAACTAGGGACTGGACCAAGGGCTTAGTGGGGAGGTCCCGCCACATACCCGGAAGCCCCTTAGGAACTTCCCCTCCCAAGCCACTACTAAGCTTGGGCACCACTGGAGGCTCTCCTCACCCCCCTAGAGAGACTTGGGGAGGGAGAGAGAGAGGGAGAGAGTTAGCCTAGAATGAGATCCCCCCAAATGGTGCCCCCTTAGTCCTATTTATAGGATTTCTGAAGTTGGGCTGCAAATAGCCGAAAACTAGTCTGCCAGATTACCAAAATACCCTTGAACTGGGCTGCAGATAGCCAAACCCCGCTGCTTTTGGACTGCGAATAGCCAAAACTGGACTGCGAATAGCCAAAACTGGACTGCGAATAGCCAAATCCCGCCGTCCCACGGCGCTAAACGCAGACCGAATGCCCTCCTGGGCTCGCCCCCCTACTGGGCGTGGGGGCGAGAGAAGCTCGCCCCTTCCTTGGACGTGGGGGGAGGGGCGAGAGGTGGGCTCGCACCTCCTCCTCCCGCCCCTCAATGTTGGGAGCAGGGGCGAGCCCCCGGGCAGCAGCCCGGGCTCGCCCCCCTTGGTTGGGGAGCGGGGGCGAGCCCCGGGCAGCAGCCCGGGCTCGCCCCCCTAGCTGGGAGCGGGGGCGAGCCCCTGGGCAGCAGCCCGGGCTCGCCCCCCTTGGTTGGGAGCGGGGGCGAGCCCCCGGGCAGCAGCCCGGGCTCGCCCCCCTCGCTGGGAGCGGGGGCGAGCCCCGGGGCAGCAGCCCGGGCTCGCCCCCCTAGCTGGGAGCGGGGGCGAGCCCCCGGGCAGCAGCCCGGGCTCGCCCCCCTTGGTGGGAGCGGGGCGAGCCCCCGGGCAGCAGCCCGGGCTCGCCCCCCCTTGGGGGTGAGGTCTTGTCCCTCCACCTCTCGCTCCCCTATATAGGCCGGGCAAGCAGGAGGCTTCCTCCCTCACCGCTCGTCCCCCTTGCCTCTACCTCCCTTCCTGCTTGAGTCGAAGCTACCATGATGCTCCAATGAGCCTTAGGGAGTATACTCGGCGAATATCGGGGTTGTATACAATCCCCGCTCTTTTCGAGCGTGGCTCATGCTCGGAAAGAAATGTCCAACCCTGCATATTCGACGAGTGTCGATGGGAACCCGGTTATTGGTACTATCTCGCGAAAAACACAGCGCCTCCTCGAGACGTCCTCCAACCCTGCCGGCCAGTGATAGCCCGGCTAGCGGGACCACCTTGGGGGAGAAATACATAGCCTCCCCGAGAGGTCTTCCAACCCTGCCGGCTAGGGAGAGCCCGACAAGCGAGACCACGTCGGGGGAAAAATACATAGCCTTCCCGAGAGGTCTTCCAACCCTGCCGGCTAGTGAGAGCCCGGCTAGCGAGACCACCTCCGGGGAAAAATACATAGCCTCCCCGAGAGGTCTTCCAACCCTGCCGGCTAGGGAGAGCCCGACAAGCGAGACCACCTCGGGGGAAAAATACATAGGAGAATTTTCGGCCACTGGGCGGTTCTTGACCCTGCCAGCTAGGTGGGAGCCTGGTCAGCAGGTCAGCATGGGGACTAAGTACTTGGGACTTTCCTTCCACCGAGCGATCCTCGGACCTGCCAGCTTGATGGAAACCTGGTCAGCGGGCCAGCATCGGGACTAAGTACTTGGGACTTTCCTGCCACCGAGCGATCCTCGGACCTGCCAGCTTGATGGGGGGCCGGTTAGCGGGCCAGCATCGGGACTAAGTACTTGAGACTTTCCTGCCACCGAGCGATCCTCGGACCTGCCAGCTTGATGGGAGCCTGGTCAGCGGGCCAGCATCGGGACTAAGTACTTGGGACTTTCCTGCCACCGAGCGATCCTCGGACCTGCCAGCTTGATGGGAGCCTGGTCAGCGGGCCAGCATCGGGACTAAGTACTTGGGACTTTCCTGCCACCGAGCGATCCTCGGACCTGCCAGCTTGATGGGAGCCTGGTCAGCGGGCCAGCATCGGGACTAAGTACTTGGGACTTTCCTGCCACCGAGCGATCCTCGGACCTGCCAGCTTGATGGGAGCCTGGTCAGCGGGCCAGCATCGGGACTAAGTACTTGAGACTTTCCTGCCACCGAGCGATCCTCGGATCTGCCAGCTTGATGGGAGCCTGGTCAGCGGGCCAGCATCGGGACTAAGTACTTGGGACTTTCCTGCCACCGAGCGATCCTCGGACCTGCCAGCTTGATGGGAGCCTGGTCAGCGGGCCAGCATCGGGACTAAGTATTTGGGACTTTCCTGCCACCGAGCGATCCTCGGACCTGCCAGCTTGATGGGAGCCTGGTCAGCGGGCCAGCGTCGGGGCTAAGTATTTGAAAACTTTCACTACATTAATCATCACATTACATGCAAGAAAGAACCAAGTAAACAACCACGTTACATGAACTTAAGGGTGGAGAGAAGAAACTGAGCACTTAGAAAAACTTGGTCTTCTACTGCCGAGGGTGGTCTCCCTCGTTCCCATTTGGTTGTTGTTGTTGCCGCACCAAACCCCTCGCTTCCTTCAATTCCAAGAACTCAAGGCAGTTGATCGTCGCGTGACCTTCCTCATCGTGGAGGTCACAATAGGGTAACTCCACCCTACCCCCTCTTCCTCTTCTTCCTGCTTTTCTGACTCTCCTCCTTTTTTCCCAGCCAATCGCCATGGTCTGTTGAGGCGGTGGAGGGGATGCCCTTGGCCTCTGCCCCCACCTAGGGAGGTCAACCCCCTCTTCCTGGAAGTTGTCTTCCTCTTGGTCGAACTTTCTCTTGGGAGCCCCTACTCTTCCCCCCTGCTGCCTTGCCTCTGGCTCACTCAGCTTGGCCAGCCTTATCACGAACTCCGGGTTGGCCTCCTCACTCTCGACTTCTTCTGCCACCCTTTCCATCAACTCTTCAAAGGACAAAGGAGCTCTTCTCTTAAGGTCCATCTTGAAGAAGCCCTCCCGCAGCCCCAACGTGAAGGCGAGCTTGAGGGTGTACCCGGGCACTTCTTGGACGAGGAGAACCTCCTCCCTGAACCGTTCCAGATAGTGAGCCAGCGACTCCCCTGGCTCTTGTTTGATCTTGAAAAGTGTCTCGACATCTTTCTTCCTCTTTCTTGACGTCGAGAAGCGTAGCAGAAAAGCTCGGCGCAAGTCTTCGAAGGCGTAGATGGATCCTGCAGGGAGCTGATGGAACCAGTCCCTAGCCTTCTCCTTGAGGGTGACGGCAAAGAGCCGACACTTGAAGGCGTCCGACATGGGCATGATGGATACCATGTCCTCAAACCACTGCAGGTGCAAGACGGGGTCATCCTTGCCGAAGTAGTGAGACCTCTCCGCCCCCTTGAACCCCTCCGAAATCGGGGCTGAGAGGATCAGCTCACAAAAAGGACCTCCTACGCTCGCCCCCCTTTGGGGCTGGGCGAGTGGGGGCATGGCGCCTCCCCTCTCGCCCCCTTGGGTCTCGGCGAGTGGGGGTCGAGGACCTCCCCACTCGCCCACTTGGGTCTCGGCGAGTGGGGGTCGAGGACCTGCCCACTCGCCCACTTGGGTCTCGGCGAGTGGGGGTCGAGGACCTCCCCACTCGCCCACTTGGGTCTCGGCGAGTGGGGGTCGAGGACCTCCCCACTCGCCCCCTTCCGACACCTCTTTCCCGGGTGTCTGGCCGAGGATGCTCTCGCCCACCTTTTGAGGTGAGGCCTCCAGACCACTTTCTCTCATGCCTTCGCCTATCGTGGCGAAAGTTAGCTGCAAGGTCTGCAGGATCTCTTGCCTGAAATTTTCAAACATCTCCAACGTCGCTCCATCCACTGGGGGTTGCGAGCGACCTGGGTCGGATCCTCCACCTCCAGCCATGGAGCTCATCTTGGGAGTTTCTTGAATCGGTCACACTCCACGCTCACCGCACCGTGTTGAAACCGAGACTTGCGAACAAGACTTAGTCTCTGTGGAGTTCGGGGCCCTCAGCTAGCCGAGGGGCGACCAATCCTTACTCCTCCCAAGGGAGAGCTCTAGGTTGAAGGTGTTGGAACTAGGGACTGGACCAAGGGCTTAGTGGGGAGGTCCCGCCACATACCCGGAAGCCCCTTAGGAACTTCCCCTCCAAGCCACTACTAAGCTTGGGCACCACTGGAGGCTCTCCTCACCCCCCTAGAGAGACTTGGGGAGGGAGAGAGAGAGGGAGAGAGCTAGCCTAGAATGAGATCCCCCCAAATGGTGCCCCCTTAGTCCTATTTATAGGATTTCTGAAGTTGGGCTGCAAATAGCCGAAAACTAGTCTGCCAGATTACCAAAATACCCTTGAACTGGGCTGCAGATAGCCAAACCCCGCTGCTCTTGGACTGCGAATAGCCAAAACTGGACTGCGAATAGCCAAATCCCGCCGTCCCACGACGCTAAACGCAGACCGAATGCCCTCCTGGGCTCGCCCCCCTACTGGGCGTGGGGGCGAGAGAAGCTCGCCCCTTCCTTGGACGTGGGGGGAGGGGCGAGAGGTGGGCTCGCACCTCCTCCTCCCGCCCCTCAATGTTGGGAGCGGGGGCGAGCCCCCGGGCAGCAGCCCGGGCTCGCCCCCCTTGGTTGGGGAGCGGGGGCGAGCCCCGGGCAGCAGCCCGGGCTCGCCCCCCTAGCTGGGAGCGGGGGCGAGCCCCTGGGCAGCAGCCCGGGCTCGCCCCCCTTGGTTGGGAGCGGGGGCGAGCCCCCGGGCAGCAGCCCGGGCTCGCCCCCCTCGCTGGGAGCGGGGGCGAGCCCCGGGGCAGTAGCCTTGGCTGGGAGCCTGGTCAGCGGGCCAGCATCGGGACTCACATACAGAAATTAACTAATATATGATTAAAATCCAATCTACGAAATAAAAAATAATACAAATTAAACTATTACAAATTAAAATAATACAAATTAATACAAATTAACAAGTACATCAAAGGTTTAAAAACAATGCACCAATTTAATACATAGATACAATCAAAGGATTACATACAGGAAGGAGTAGATGGAAATTACTATACATACACCATTACATCGTCGCGCGGGCCAAGATACTGTCATGGCCTGGGGAAAAAAATAAGAGTGATTTTTATTTTAAATCAATGACCAAGATTATTATTTCTCTTGAATAGTATCGGTTTTGATTTAAAATGAAGAGCCAGGCTGAAACAGATGGAGCACACCATTACATCATAAGAGAATATTTTTATATATTAACGAGTGATAGTGCACATGGCCCCCATGCGACCAACGACACTACCCCCAGCCGCGACAGTGTCTCGACACGACGACACTCCTAGCACTCGCAGTTCCCTGAGCGCACAATTGTAGTCCAAAGGGCATCATGATGGAGGAATTTTTATTTAATGGAATAAAAAAATAAAGAGAGGAAAAATTGATTGAACGAATGACTAGAATTATTTTGATAATCCAAACCATTACACTATAAGGGAATATTTTTATATATTAGTATATATATACACACACAAATAAGTGATAATGCATGGGGCCCCGTGCCCCGCGCGATAGTGCCCATCTCGCGGAGGCGTGCTTCGCCCACCCCCGATCGGCAGACATATTTTAATTTTTTGGTTTAATTTAATTTTTAAATTATTTAAATTTTTTTGCATTTTTTTAATAATTTTTTTTAAAATTATTTATACGATATTTTATTATAATTTTTCGAAAAAAAACTCTACGCATGTGATTTACGAATAGACAACCATCGCAAATGATTTGGCTATTCGCAAACTACGATGGTCTGTGAATAGCCAATCAACGCAAAGTTGAAAGATAGTGGTATGAAAAAGATCATTTGGATCTTGATCCGACGGCTTGTATTCATTTGTCGACCATGTTACGCCATAAGGTGATATATTTATATAATATTTTAGTTTGTTTGTTTTTACATAATTTTATTTTACTTTTAAAATGATTTTTTATATTACTTTCCATTATATATTTCTATATATTACAAAAAAACTATATAAGTTGTTATCAGGGAAGAGAAAGTAACGACGACTGATTTAACTCTACGCAAATAAACAAAATAGTATCACAAATTTGAAAACAGTGATTATTACAGCATTAAGAAGAAGAAAATACACGGGATTGGTCTTATGTTGAAATCGAACCATACCCGGTTTGGTTCAATCGGTTTTCAGTCAACCGGACTGAACCATAGGCAGTTTCCGAACCAGAATCGGAACAACGGTTCGGTCTGAATTCGGTTTGATTTAATCTATACAAAGAACGTAAATGCTCCGTATCAGTATCAGATCATCCGAACGAATTAAAGTGGAACTGTGGAAGCCTAACCGAATCAATCAAAACAATAGTAGCATATCTAAATAAAGGCTCTGGTTGGAACAACGGCGGCGGTGGAAAAAATTATATTCCCAGTGTCACAGATGTTTTGCAGACGTTTGATTTTCCAGTGGTGTTTTAAGTCTTTTTGGAATACAGTGAACCCTCACGTTCAAAAAAAAAAAAAACTAAAATAGACCTTTCGATTTTCATGCTTCTCTTCTCATAGCACTATGTCCTTTCTCCTCCAACTACTTTTCATACCACTATTTATTCTGACAGCTCTAAGGTCTATTTGGGACGATTGCTGCGGCAGTAAAATCGGTGGTGGAAAACTAGTGGCGAGATTAGAACTGTTAGACAAGCAGTACGAATAAAAATGAGATGTGACCTACTAAAGCAGGAGGATGAAAATGTGGAAAGCTCCATTGTTAGCTTTACTGAAAATGAGAGGGTTCACTGTTTTCCAAAAAATACCGAAAACACCTTTTTGACACACTTTTCTCACCATTGAAATATTAAACGCCACTAAAATAATGATAGCGGTGGAAATAGAGCTTTTCCCACAGCCACAGTCATCTCAAACAGAGCCATAATCTCACCGTTACTTTTCCTACCGCTGCAACCAACTCAAACAGAGCCTAAATCCATCGAGAAGTCGAACAAAATGAGCACTGAATTGACTCATATGAATCAAGGACCACAACCATATATCTTTAACTACTATAAAGAAGTACTTTGGAGTGGTTACAAAAAATCTTAACCATTCAAAATGAGACAAACTTTTGATCTCATCCTTACAATGGAGAGAGAGAGAGAGAAGAGAGAGGAGGAGAGAGGAAGAGAGAATCTGTATAGCCCTCCTAAACCTACATGAGAGAGAGATAAGAATAGAGATAGGGAGAGATAGAGGTAGAGAGAAATTGATTTTGTAAGTAAAAATGTACAAAAATTTACAAAATAAAAATAGAAATATTGATTCATATTTTTTACGGTCATTTCAAGTACTTATGTATATGTTTTGAATAAAAGTCAGTGTTCATATGCGGGCGCAGCCCGCTCAAATGCGGGCGCAACCCGCTCATAGGCGGGCGAAGCCCGCTCGAATACGGGTGCAGCCCACTAAGAGTCAGCGAGCACGAGCGAAGCCCGTGCGGAGCACTCCTCCGCAGGCCGGGTACTGTTGCGCGGGGCACGGGGGGCCCCCCGTGCACTGTCACTTGTATATATATATATATAAATCTCATGTTGCTTTTCATTTAAGCTCATCATAAACAAAATTACTCATGATATCCACAAATTTGAAAACTACTTCACACAATGCGAGATCTCATTAACTCAAGTAACCAAAGTAAAATCGACTAGACCTTATGATAACCCATAACACAAGATTGACAACAAGATTGAGTCGCATAAACCGTTATTTTTCTAACAAGAGATAGAGCAAAGATGGTTGCCTAGTGCCCGAGCTTGGCCGGGCAGGGGAATAGGCCAGACCGGACTTTTGACCCGACAGGCTCATGCAGGTTTTCTGAGCCCGGGCTTTATTTACGCTATTGGTATAGCCATGCATTGATAATTTTCTTAAAATTCATCTTCCTAAGAGATTCTTCCCTGGTTTACGGTTCCCCGAGTATACTGTGTCGTGCTCTTGGCTCTTCTTCCGTGTCTGCGCTTTGTATTTATCGATCAAGTAGGGAAAGTTGTGTGCCGTCGAAATATTTCGATCAAAAGCGCGCCTCTAAGAATGCTTAAATGAACATATACTCTCTGAATTTGGGCATGTCATGATACTCCACAGATTGTGCAAGGCATGAGAAAGTCAAATGTTAAACTTCATCATACATGAAAGTCCTCCCTATAAGTCTTACCCCCAAACAAAAAAGAAGAAAACCCTCAATACAACATAAGGACATGTTAAAGATGATGAGGAGAAAAAAATCTGGTTTAGAAGAAGAAAAAAGAAACAGACCTGATTATTTCTCAGCAACTCTGTGGTAGATATGCTTAAAAAATCCATGGTATGATAGCCCTCCGAGAAGGAGGGTAACTTTCAAACTTCTGATGGTACCACCTGTGTGTTTTAGCTGCTGCGAAAATGAGATTTGATGCCTGGGCCAGAAATAATGTAATGAAATCATCAATATTCATTATCATTGTCAAATATCATGAAACAAGAACCCAATTATCATTGTTATATGTAGTTTATTCAAAGTCAAAAACTATAAATAACCGAAAAAACCGAACCAAGCGGTTCTAGTCGGTTCTCATAAGCACGGTTGGTTTTGGGTCCAAAATTTTCAGAACCGACCACTCAGTTGAATTCTCGGTTCTTACATTCGGGTGCCCAAAACCGACCCGAGAACCGAGTTATTGAAATTAAGTATCAAAAATATATGAATAGTCCGATCTTTATTTTATTCAATATGAGCCTTCCGATCCAGTCCAGGTTAAGTTAAACCTAAAAGCTTCGCCTTTCCTACAGATCCACTGTCTTTTCAATATGAGTCTGATAGTGTTGTATTCAAAAATTAGTTCACACCATTGTATGAGTTTTTTTGCTCTTCTAACAGTATATTAGTGCAAACTGAAAAAGATTATGTATGATTTTTTTGCTCTTATAAGCATAAAATTGTTTTATCGTATTATTTTCAATATAACAAATATTTGTGTTCACTATTTACTTAAATGAATACAATAGTCACGAATGTTTACTAATACACACGCTTATATGAAAAATATTATGACCGTGAGTGGAATTGAAAACCGAACCGGAACTGAGTTTTTCAATTCAGATCTGGTTCTATGCCTTGGGAACATGAGACGGTTCCAGTTCCGAAAAGTTGAACCTATATGTATCGGTTCTTGATTTTGGGTGAAACTGATCCGAACCGACCCGAGTTGCAACCATAAACTTGGATATAATTGTTGATACTATTTTCCATAAATCATTTTGAGCAACTTATATTTATGTTATGTTAGGTGCCCTTCTCATTCCTAACCTCCAAGCCAAACTTTATCTACTTATCTACTGGGTGCATTTTCTATCCCTCATTGTACAAGTGTACAAGCCACATAAAGTATATATCCAGTTACCTTTTGTTTCCTAGATTTCACTCCAACGTTCCTATAATATAATTATTCCTAATTTTGTACCACATATCTCGCTTAATTTAGATATCACCATTGATGCGTGTTGGAAAAGACTAATGTAGCTAATAATATTTCGTACCACAAAGAAGAAAAGGAGCCAGACTGTTAGATCGAATGCTCCACTAGCAATCAACATCCCAGCATAAATGACCTGTGTAATGACAAGCTCATCAGCATGTAGCAATACTTGTTTTCTCTAAATGATCTATAATAAAGTAGGTACTGAGGAGGAAAAACAATTTAAAACACATAGGAGCATAACATTCGAATCAGCAATAGAAGCTTGTAAATAATAATTACCAGAAAATGATATAAAAAAGAAATAAAAAGAATTCAATCCAGCAAATAGGACCGTTCTTCACTACTTAGACCTTATCATTCCATAATTCATCCATATAACTAAATTTTTCATTAGCCGTATAGCCATATGAGCTCCACAATAACTAGCTTCTGAAAGCAGATGATTTTATTTTTCTTTTTTAGATTCACACATGCGCGCAGGCACGGGCGAACGCACACATATCTATACTATACTAAAAGGGAAAGTATTAGTACACCATGGTCCTCAATTAGAACAATAAAAAAAATCACAACCATCTGATTTCAATCCTAAATCCATCCAAATCGGACTAAGGGCTCCCGGAAGAAGACAAATGTGATGGTCCTGTGGTCGCCTCGGAGGAAGGCCCAAACGCGGGCTAAAAAGAGCCGGCATGGAGTGAAGAAGAGCCGCCAGGGCTGTGGAATGTTCCTCCGCCGCCGGCAGGGAGGGCACCGATGGCTCGGTATGCACTAGGAAGGAAGAGGGGGGTTGTCCTGGAGATTGTCCCTGCCATTGGACTACCCGAGAGCCCGTGCTCCAAGAAATTGTCATGCGGTCGAAATCCCATGTGAGAGGACCCAAGGTGCGCAGCCAACGCACGCCCAGTACGATGTCGAACCCCCGAAGATCAACGAGAAAAAGGTCCGTCTGGTATGAAGAGCCGTCCACGTCAAACTCTACGCGGAGACAGACTCCCGGGCACGGCATTTGTTGTCCGTTGGCCACGAAGACCGTGACGTGGCTGCGCGTTATGAACGGGAGTTGAAGTTGGAGGGCGCGGTCCTTGCGGATGAAGCTGTGGGTACTGCCCGTGTCCAAGAGAGCGAGGAGTGCGGTGCCCATGATGGTCACGAAGAGCTGAATGGTGCAGCCCTCCTGGGGTCCTTCGACAGCATGGAGGGATAGGTGAGGGGTGCCGGTCTCGACATAGCCGTCGTCATCGTCCTCGGTGGGGTCGTCAACCTCTAGCCAAAAGAGGCGTTTGCACCTATGCGAGGGAGTGTATAACTCGTCGCAATTGAAACATAAGCCTTTCTCTCGGCGGGCCGTCATCTCTGGACGGGTGAGGCGGCGGCGGAAGGCCGGGCGTGGGGGCGGATCCCCATCCGACGGTGGTGGTCGCTGGAAATTTGTGGTTGGACGTGGGCGGCCCTACGGCGGTGCATCCAAGGCGAGGCGGCGGTCAAAAGCGGGGGCAAAACTCATAGCAGTGAGGAGATCCGGGGGCTTTTGAAATTCCACATCCCAACGGAGGCTTTCCGGCAACCCGGCGGTGAAGAATGAGATCTGTTGGGTTGGCAACACGGTCGTGGCACGTGAGAGCAGCAGTTGAAATTGCTCGAGGTAGGTGTCGATGGAGCCCGTGCACTTGAGAGCAATTAAATCGCCGAGAGGGTTACCCGGCACCGCCGGTCCAAAGCGGAGGGAGCATGCGGCTCGAAAATCAGGCCATGAAATGGCAGGATGCTCCAAGAGCAGTTGTGTGACCCATAATTGCGCCGGGCCGAGTAGGTGGAACGAAGCCACGCCCACACGCTCCGCGTCGGGAGTGTGTTGATTAGTGAAGAAAAACTCGCAGCGAGTTAGCCATGGAAGGGGGTCTTCGCGCCCTTCGTATAGGGGAAAATCCATCCGGACAAAGCGATGGTTGGAGTAAGGGTCGCCGCGCGATGGCGGTGTGGAATCCATCCGGCTCTCGGATGGGGCTGCGGCGGGATAGGGAGGGGACGGCGGAACGCCACTGGCGGCGTCCAGGCGCGCATTAAGGGCTTCCATTTTCTCGTTTTGCGTGGCATACATGGACTGAAACATCTCCATGAGTTGAGCAAGGGAAGGGCCACCATCAGCCATTGGAAGAGGAGGGGCGTTCGGTGAGGGCAGAAGCCCTGCTGTGGCTCGGGCGGGCGGAATCGGCAGGGGCAGACGGCGAGAACCCGTTAGGGCGGCGCGGTAGCTTCGGGAAAGGGAGATCCCGGTGTTTGGCTCTGATACCAAGTTGTTGTGTGCTCGGATCGCTGCGGATCTAGACCGAGTGAGAGGACCCGAAGAGGAGGATGAACTTCCCGCTTGGGAGGAACCTGTGGTGAACAACCGGCGGAAGAGGGGAAGGGCGAGGTAGGAAGGAATCGAGAGAGAGAGGAGAGGGCGGTGGCCGGTACTCCGCTAACGTCGAGCGACAGCGACGCCGCCAGGCGGTACTCGCGGCGCTAGCTAGGGCGCGGCTGGGTCGTGAGGAGAGGAAGAGAGAGAGAGAGAGGGTTTAGAGAGAGAGGGATTTTTGGGATAATTCTTGCTTGCTTTTTTCTCTCGTACCCAACCGGACCATATAGGTCCACAAAACCACCAAGACGAACTGGCTCGGTCCGACATTAAAAACCAACATAGAGTTTGCGCCCCTAATATGGATCCGACGCTTCGAGGCCCGTAACAAACAACTTCCTAAGCAACTTAGTTCGCACGTCATACACCCCCCTTAGCATCTCGCCTCTTCCTCTCCCACGTGCACGTCATCAGAGATCTTCACCTCAGCCTTCGAGATATCTATTATGCATGAGTCAATCGAGAAATCTAGGCTTTGGGCCAAGTTATCTTATTATGCATGAGTCAATCGAGTCTTTTTGTATGTTGTCTTTTCCTTATTCGTGTTATCATATTTTGTGTAAGTTATTTACGTTCATGTATGTTTGGAGTCGGTCCGACTCCGCCGTACTGCCTCCTCATCTCCACCATCATCTCCCACTTCGACCACCTCTCTGACGACCCTCCTTTGATGCCACACTCTGCCAACATCCACCATCTCCTCGGAAGCTCGCACGCCTCGACGTCACATTCGCCGAAAACTAAGTTTTCTTTTTTAAGCTGTGCAGTCATCCTTTCCCTTTGCTAAGGGAATTTTTTTGCGCAAGATGGCATCTTCAAGATACATTAAAATTTTAAATATTTGCTCCAAGAAATCGTGTCTTTGTAGATTGGCTTCTTCGGCATTGCCTCTCATTACACACAGCAATTCATTCCATTTATGTGCTATTATGCATGCCATATGGAAGCATAACCACTTGTAGTGTCTAATAAATAGAGGATCTAATATTTTCAGACATCTAGACCTTCCTGGGAAGAAAACCCTAATATAGAGAATAGAAAGTTCTTATGCTTCTAACATCAGTTACAAGAAGTCAAGAATATCAGTCAAGAACACCATAGTTCAGATCAAAAATCTAATTAAGTATTTTTTTTAACTGTAAGGAGCTTGTTCCAAAGCACAACACAAAGAGAAGATGCGAGTTTGTCTAGAAAAGAAGCCACCATCAGGGCTACAGTTTGGCTAGAAGATCTTAGGCTGCTCCGAAATTGGATTAACTTTTGGCACAGATCAAGCTGAGTCAAAGTCATTTAAGAGCTAAAGTCAACTCAGATTGAATTTGAAACTGAGGCGAGCCTAGATAAGATCGAAATGTATATGATATGAATGAACACATATTTATGTGTATTTTGTTTTTAATTAACATGCATATGCATATATGAATTTATTTGTCTTTATTTATGTCGGAGTTTATGTATGTATGTTTGACTACGATGGCATATTTGACAGAAAAATAATAAAAATTAGATAAGTTTTTTGGATCGAAATTTGCCTCGACCAGGTGAGCGGTTTCCATGGCTTGTTTTGTGTGGAGTGGTTGTGGATGGGAAGTCGTAACGAGTTTTCAGGGCTACTGAAGATGCAAGCATTGAGTCTATGCGATTAAGGGATTGCGGAAGAGGGATTAAGATGTGCGGTGTTTTGTTGGAGTATTTGCAAGGTTGCATTGATGGAGGAGAGAGTACTCTCGTGGAATTCCAATTGCGCATTGATCCAATGTGTCGAGCGGGCCTCCACCATGGCACGAGTATGGGTCTTAAAACCTCAGGCTCAACTCGTGGGAGGTCAAATTAATGTCAAGTCTTCTCCGAAGAGAGGAGGCTGCAAGCTTAGGCGGAGAGGAGACTCACAACTCTCGAGATTTTCTAACTATAATCACAGTAAGGTAAAATACAATTCAAGAACAATGTGTTTCAAAAGTTGGTGAAATTACTATTTCAGAAAGGTAATGTGGGCATGAAACATATTCAAACCAGTCACCGTTTGGGACTATGTATTCATCAGCTCCTCGCTGCTCCCGCAAAGATCCCTGTAATGCATTTGAAACTCAGTTAGATAAACTTTCTTATTTCATAAAACATTGTTACTTTTAAAAGAATAACTAAATGCTAAAAGAGACAAAAATGCATCAACATTTGAACTGCAAAAGATGACTGGACTACAAAGAGCAATCCGTGTGCATGAAAAAGGAATGGAATATAATATATTATAGCTCTTAGAAGAATGCATGGATGTAACATCCCAAATCCGTTGAGGTGGTCTAATAAGGAGCGGAGAGTGTCTTTCGACATGAGAAACTCGCACAAAGATGCGCAGGAATGAACTGAATTTCACATCATAATTGAATGAAATTGTGTAGAGCTTAAGTAATAATTTGGACCCCCAATTTTAGTGTGGCTTTTCAGAGCAAGTGATGAAATTTTATTAGGAAAACCATAGTTAAACGAGTTCTGACTATAAGTAATTCTGGGATAAGTAACCTTAGGAGAAGTGCTTGAAAGCCGCTTATGGAACCAAAATAAGTAACCTTAGGATTTAGTTTAGCTTACTATATGATGAATTGAACCAAAATAGACAATACCTTAGATATTGTAGATTGGGACGTTACAATGGTTATTAGTTGTCGTATTAAAAAAAATTCATGGCACAAGAGAATTTTCCACTGGCTTGATAAGTACATACATCATAAGGGCACATCATTTAGTAAATTACAAGTGACGGTAATTAATGATGTTCCTATCTCACAAAAACAACATTAATCCAGGTATCCATATCCTTAGAATCGAAGGATAAATATGATTGTCGTGCTCATTTGGTCTTCTTATAGGAGGAATGTGTTACGACATCGCATCCGCCTGAGCACACCACCTGGCAGGAGTCACAGGAATGCATGTGGAAACCTCCTTAGTTAATTACTGTAATTAATTTGTATTAATTAATTAATTCATATTAATTAATTAATATTAATTAAGCATTATTTTTATTGTTATTGTCTTGTGAGCCCCCTCCTCCCTATATAAGGAGGAGATCTGGGAGTGTTTTAGGGATCTTTGGATCATTAGGGTTTTGGCTCTCATTTGAGAGAGGGGTCTTATGAAGAACCAGCCTCCTAGATCTTGGCCGGCGTCCGCGCCGGATTGTATCCGTTTTCCCGTTTAATGCAAGCATGCCTCTTGTTTTGTTCGATACTCCATCAATGGCCCGACCTGCCGCCCCCGTCCGCTCGTTCCAAGCCGCCGGGGATCAAACCCTGATGACCAACGATTGCACCGCCTTCTCCATCGGTGCCAAGCTCGATCAGCAATCCGCCATGCTCGCCGACATCCTCGACATGGTGCAGCGCCTCCATGACAAACCCGTTCGATCCCCTCCAACACCCCCGATCCAAACCGCGTCGATACCGACCGCAGCGTCCGAAGCCCACACCGCCAGCTCTGTTTCCGGCGCTGATTCTTCTTCGGTCGTCGTCTTCCAACTCCAGCCGGTGGCGCTTCCTGCACAGGCAGCCAACACCTCTATCGGGAACCCTCTCCCGTCGTCAGCCCGCACCACATCCGCAACAACACAGTCCTGGGTCGACGCTCCCAGCTTCCAGTCATCGTCGCTTCAAGCTCAGCGCCCGATCTTCGTCGCGGCAGATTTCCGCTCAGCGCCCCGACCCCTGCCGGCATCGGCCCCCTCTTTGGCCAACGATGCGCACCACCGTTTCCTGCCTTCTTTCTTCTACTGCCTACCACCGCTTGTCGGACACCATTCCTGCAAATCTCAGCAAGCCTCCACCCTTTTCTCCTCTTCACAGCCCATTTCCTTCACGCGACTTAAAACTTTCTTGTCTTATTTCCCCTTTCTGCAGTCCCTCCCTCTCACGACAGCTATTGGGCACACCACTCAACACCCTACTGCCACCAGCCTGCCATTTTCTCCCCCACACCTTTTAATTTTTCCTTTTCCCGTGCACTCATCATTACACCCACCAGACAACCCATTCCCCTCACCATTTTTGTTAATCATTCTTATTCCTCCTCAAATCCGCAATGGTTTTTTTCAACTATACCCGCTGCCGACATTATTAAGGACCCTGACAAATCATCTAACCTTGACCTTGAGGGCAAGGTCCATTTTCAAGGGCGGCATATTGTTACGACGTCGCATCCGCCTGAGCACACCACCTGGCAGGAGTCACAGGAACGCATGTGGAAACCTCCTTAGTTAATTACTGTAATTAATTTGTATTAATTAAATAATTCATATTAATTAATTAATATTAATTAAGCATTATTTTTATTGTTATTGTCTTGTGAGCCCCCTCCTCCCTATATAAGGAGGAGGTATGAGAGTGTTTTAGGGATCTTTGGATCATTAGGGTTTTGGCTCTCATTTGAGAGAGGGGTCTTAGGAGGAACCAGCCTCCTAGATCTTGGCCGGCATCCGCGCCGGATTGTATCCGTTTTCCCGTTTAATGCAAGCATGCCTTTTGTTTTGTTTGATACTCCATCAAAATGTTCCATGAATCGAAGACAAAAAGTATCACGAAATTTAAGCTTTGAAATATCCAGATCAAGTTCTGTTTTGCTATTTACAAAATACTAAAACATTTCATATTCAAAACCATCGAACAATATCCGCGCTAAGTACATAACTTCATTCTGAGTGAACCTTACCTCAGTGAAGCCAATATAGCAATTGAATATGGAAAAAGGCAAAAAGGTTTAGAGCACAATTAAGGGAGTAACGGTATATTAAAAAAAAACAGAATGAATGCACCATAGCTATAATCATCCAAGACATGCTATACTCAATAAAATGTAACTCAACAACATAGAACACAAACTTCTGAAATTCTTATCCCTAAAGGATATAGACAGGCTAAAATTAGGTGATGCAGAAGCTCAGCTTTAATGCATGAAAACTCTAAGAACAAATGACAGAAGGCTTAAAAGTATTATATTCTAGCTGAAAGTCAAAGTGTCTTGCATTAATTTCATCCACATAAGGGAGTGGGAACTAAAAGTTGACATATTTTCTGCCTTCTGGAATTAACAATCGACAAAAGTCTCAAGTTTTCAGATCATATAAGGCTAACGTAAACACCAGTTATGTGTTTACAAGTTGTTCAAAGAGATTACATATTAGCTAGTTTTATTTTACACCTAACAAGCTATGAACATGATTGACTTGTAATAAATTCAAAAAAATTATTGCCCGAAAATCCAGATAAGGTTTGTTTGAAGACTTAAAAAGCAGAACTTGCTATGATCTAGTAAAAGTATGATGGCATTAATCACCGTTATTCATTTGAAAAAGTTTCAATGAATGTTCATGGGTTAGGAAGCACGGATACTTACAATGGTTTTACACATCGTATTCGAATTGTTTCAGAGTCGGTAAACCTCGGAAAGTCTAGTAAACTCGTCACCGAAAATCTCAGAAACTTTTTCTTTTAATTTTTACATAAAAAGTCCCAAATACTAAAGGATACCCTTGGATGCTCCCGGATACCCAAGTATCACTCAAAAATTGTGTATATTGTGATGATAATATGGAGAAAAGCATGTGAAAGAACAAATGTTGGATGAAATGTGATGGGAGTTAATTGATTACATAGTTTCATTTAAGATTGTTATTTGTGATATGATACAGTTTTATGACAATCAAACTGTCTTCATTTCATGTATATGATTATATGTGAGACATAATGATTAAAAAAAATAAAGAAGACGTGAATATCACACGTCTTAATAATAATATGTATTTATATTTAAATAATTAAACATTCGAAAACATTTCCCGTATCTTAGATTTTTTGAAAAGCGCAAATCATGTACCCCGTATCGAATACAGTTGCCTGTGCAACATAGTTCATAGGTCGATAAGTATATCAAAGATTAAAGAAACTAAACAGATAAATATAGAACTCAATGCAAAGCAACAAATATGTTACATGAATCAATTACCAATGGACTAACTTTAATTCTGATCAAAACATGTTATTTTTCTTCAAATCAGTATTCACGAATTACATTCATCACTAGAAACACACCACAACACTACAACAACAACAACAACAACATAACCCATATAGTCCCCAATCATTGGGGGTATGGGCGGGGGAAGATTGGAAACAGACCTAACCTTTGGCACTATGCACAAAGTGGCTTCTCTCAGAGGAGAAAGACCTAACCTTTGACAATAAATGCACAAAGTGGCTGCTCACAGAGTACCACTGAAATAGTGGCCCCCTATACCGTCGCGTTTGCTGTGGAATCATGCCCTCAAATCAAAGCCAAAGACATCAGAGAGGGCAGACCCAAGAATCCATTTTGATTTATGTGCACATAACCATGCTTCCTTCATTCAGCATCATCCCAAATTTCATGCAAAATAGAAAATTTCATGCAAAATAGAAAAGATGTGTTCAACTTACAAGAATTGCATGACAACGAAGCTGGTGTATCCATCCCCAAATAAATAGAGAAGCTCCGATCCATTGGCACCATCCCAAATTAAGAAACGGCATCAATAGTTCCCAGTGGAAGAACTTTACATCTGGCATCTGAGAACGGCCTTTGACAATAAACACAACTATTTGACTACCCAAGTAACTTAATCCCTCGAGAGCACATGTACTTCCAAGTGAAAGTGGTGCTGCTGTGTAAAAGCTGGCATCACAAAGGAAAGTGGAAGGATAAACAAAGTTGATCAAATTGTGACAGTAACTGAAAATGATAATCAATATTAAAGAGATCATTTATGCTAATTTAAGAAGATAACTGCTCATCGAAGCAAGGAAAAGACTCTCTATCAAGCTTTCCAAAAACTTGCGGATTAACCAAAATGAATAGTCAAAGTACAAACATATCTCAAATGTTCAATCACTAGCCTTCTCATGTAGGACAAGGCTACAGGATACTGACGCTAACCTCACTATATGTGGCAATGCAGGTAGACACGTAGTCGATTAACAAGATTAGCATCAAAATAGACTAATGTGTTGTATCTAGATGAGTCAACATGCAAAATTTCTGATGAGCAATTGACTAAATAAGAATATTTTAAATCTTACATGACTAAACACAATTGATTACAAATATTTCAAGCAAAACTACAAGTAATAGTTGCATGCTACTAGAAAGTGAAAGAAAATTATGTATACAGTGAATAATTTTTATACGCATAATGAAAGAAAGATGCAAATAGTAGAAGCTGAATCAGTAAAAATAAAGATACATCCCTTCAATACAATGGACTAAGAAATTAAATATGAAACTCATCGAGTAATCTTCATGGGCTGCAGCGGTGGTAGGAGGGCGCGGTAGGGTTTGACGTGGGTAGGGGAAGTAGTGGTGAAATGATGGGATTGCAACTTGGATTACTGACGCAGGACGAATCTATAGGCAGCGGATTGGCCGTGACCTAACTCTACATGCAATGCAAAGTCCAACAGTGTGAATCCAAATTAGATGATAAATAATTAAATCTCACACAAATATTTCAAAGCAAGGCAAAATAATTTATTAAGCGAACAAGCTTTGGTTTTCCTCCGCGTGGAGGGCCAAAGATAGAGCGAGCGGCGAATTGGTCCTTCCTGCAGTTAGAGACTTTTCAAGGAGCAAATAACATAATAAACTACAATCCCAAGCAAGAATCAAATAACCATACCATAACAATGTTTTACAATCAAATACCAATACAAAAACACGACACGAATATCAGGGTTATTGTAACTAAAAAAAATCTGAATAGTAGAGGGCTCAAAGAGGGATTCCGGTGGTGGGTGGACCGGATCGGGTAAGGAAAAGCTGGTTGGGGATTAGGAGGGCTGGATCGGGAAGGAAAGTGGCTGGATCTAGGATGGAATGCCCAGATCAGGACAGATTTGTTGATGGCCGGCTGTTGGGAGGTGGATCCACGGGATGGGGGGGTGATGGAAGCAAAAGGGAAGAGGCGGAGCGGCTGGATCTAGCTGGAAAAGTCCAGATCTGGACTGTTTTGGGGATGAAAACAGCCACGCAGCTGTAGGCGAGGTGGCGGCAGGGCTGGACAGGGGGGGGGGGGGGCTTTTACATGGGTTCTGGGCTGATATTGGGGCGGCGGCCTGATAAGGAAGGGGCGGTTTGAGGTGGTCAGGGGCGGCGGCCTGAGGTGGGGTGGCTGGAGGGGTAACAGTGAGTCGGCGGCTTGAGGAGGAGTGGCTAGATGAGGGGCCTGATGGTGGCTTGACAGCAGGACAGGGCGTCTGGATGGGTTCCTGTAGATGGCGAGCGGCTGTACAGGGAAGGGAGGGAGGTGTAGATGGAGGGAAAATGAAAAAACACAAACTTACCCAAGGAGTCGTCACCAAGGGGGCTCCACGGAGTCGGCACCGCGGAGGGGATCACCGGAATGAAGGAAGACACTCTCCAAACATTCAACAATGCCTATGACGGCAGCCCTAAACATCTTATTTATAAGAAATAAAATTAGGCCACCCGAAATCAACGGCTACGATCGGTCGTTGGTCTCGGGGCCAAACTTATATGAAAAAACCCCGAAAAATACAAAGCTATA
Source organism: Dactylorhiza incarnata (assembly GCA_033032865.1). Classification (NCBI taxonomy): domain Eukaryota; kingdom Viridiplantae; phylum Streptophyta; class Magnoliopsida; order Asparagales; family Orchidaceae; genus Dactylorhiza; species Dactylorhiza incarnata. The sequence continues at coordinate 3,767,579 of JAWHQI010000145.1, read as the reverse complement.
TATGAAATTGATTCGCAAAGCGAATCCAGGCGCATCCACGGAGTCGGATCGTCGATCCGGGCATGCCATATATGGTAAGTCGCTAAATCAGCCCGAATGGGCCCAAAACTCGTCCTCCACTGCGAGTCCTCGTCTCTGCTCGGCATCAATCTCCCCGGCTTGAAAGAATTCATCTCCCGATGAATAGGGATCGGAATTCTCTCATTGTAAGCCAGGTAAAACTCGAAGAGATCCACCAGAGGTCGTCCAAGTGTCGTCGCTGGAAAAGTGTCCTCGCCAATCAACTCCTCCGGACTGAAAGCTTCCATCCCCGATGAATGTAGACGGTCGTACTGAAGTCGAAGTCCTGGGGCGAGTCGATCAAGCTCCGCTGATAGCATCCAGGTGTCGTCGGTGAAGAGTCGTCCGCGCCAACGAACCAGGTAGCGGCACACAAGACTGCATGTAGAGGGGGCGGGCTCATGCGTAATGATCTTAGTGATAAGCTCATCTCTCAACACACAAGTAGAAGGATCCGGTGGGATCCGAGGTGCCAATGGCGAAGCCGATGGGGACAGGGTCCCGAGTAAGTGGGGGTCAGGGATGGGTTGAGCAAGGGGAAATGAATGTGGTGGAAAGGGCTCGGGGGTAGACTGAATGGTGGGTGGTAAAATGGTGGTAAAGGCTCGGGATTGAACATAGTATGGGTACCCATGCTCGCGGGGATGTCCAGCTCATAAGCATTTGTCTTGATGCGTCTCAGGACTGAGTAGGGACCCATTCGTCGAACGCTCAAACTTTTAGCAAGCCTTGCACGGAGCCTCACAACGCAGATTCTCATCATCACCTGCTCGCCTTCATGAAGTACCTGCACTTGCCAATGAACATCCGCATGTGATTTACAGATTTATTACCAATATAGATTATTCGTCGGACAGACTCATGACACACATGCAAACGATGAACAAACAACACAACAGACTCATGCAAATGATGACGAAACGACTCAACAGACCCATGCAAATGATGCAAATGACACATGACCGACACAACATGCTCCCTATGGGAAAATCTAATAATAACCTGAAAATCTATCACAGGAGGTGGCCTATCAGGAGGCTCTCTCGGGAAAGTGTACAAAAATTCATCTCGTGTGTGCCGAGTGTTTTGGTAACTGTGCGAGACATCTACACTCAAATACGAGCTCGTAACGAGCCAAATGTCTCTCAGGAAACGTAACACATCAGAGGGCTCACCAGGAGGTGTGTAAGAAAAGTCATCACGGATGCGACGACCATCAGAATGAGAATCGTGTATACCGACTAGAAGACGTGACTCGTTAGTTGAAGAGGCTTCCATAAATCGATACTCATACATGCGGGGCTTACCTGAATCCCATCCTCATCAGGATAGGGTGGATCATCCGGAGGCTCAACTAGGGGCTCGTCATAGAACTCGTCACTAGGGTCATGGTCCTCCAGATGAGTACCATCGTGAGGGGTAGTGTCCCCGTGAATGGGGGACATAACCACTACGAGATCAACACTAGGCAATGACAATGGGAGGGCGACATAGACCTACACTCAAGAATAGATCCGTATGTGTGGTGTTAGGAAGTGGGTCTGTGGTTGGGGTGCTAACTAACCCGGTGCACGGCAGAAGAAGAGGTGTGGGTGAGAGGCACAACACTACAGACTCAATAAGTCGCTCAGGCTCACTCTCAGTCGGGGTCACAAGAGACGGGTCAGAAACAAGAGATAGGTCACTCACAGGACTAAGCACCTCACTGGGGTGAGAACAATCCGTATCAGGTATCACTTCTGTCATGTCTAACGGAACAATGGTAGGCAGAGTGGTGTCCTCGGTGTGGGAGGAGCTCGTACTGCGGAGGTCAAAGTGAGGATCCAACCGACCAGCTCTTGCGGATCTCAAAGACTGTTCGTAACGAAGGGCAAGCTGATACGTCTGCTCGAGGGACTTCGAGCTATGATAAACCACTCAGTACGTACGTCAGATCGAAGTCCAGATCAAAATCGGGAAGTGGTTATGACTGGGTCCTCTCGGATATCACTCCTCACGACTAACTCGTCAAAGCGATCCTTGTACTCAGCGACAGACATGGATCATTGCTGAAGGAAAAATAATTGGTCGAGCAAGCGACTCCGATACAACGAAGGAAGATACCTCTGACACAATGTACGCTTCATGTCCACCCAACTAGTGATGCAATGTAGACGATCTCGCTCGCGGGTACTCTCAACGCTAGACCAATATGCCATCGCCTGATCTAAAAGTCTAAGTTTCGCAAACTTGACGCGACGTTCACCGAATACCTCAAAACGATCAAGATAATATTCCATATCCACGAGCCAATAACAGAAAGACTCGGGACTCGATGAGTCGTCAAAGGAAGGGGCAGCAGTACGAAACTGACTCTCAAGATCTCTCTCGGAACGACGATCCTCATAATAATCATCCCCAAGGTAACTGAGTCTTGTCGAAGAATCAACACGATCCGCTCGCGTGTACGGATAAGAATGACGACAATCATCATACTGATCGTCTCTAGCATAGTGGAGTCGTGTCGGTGGGTCAACAAGATCTCTGGAAGTGGTGTACTGCATTTGCGAATAATCATCGTAGTATCGTGAGGGTCGCCCTGAAGGGGATCTATGAGGACGGGTGCAAGTGGACTCGAGACATCCAAAGTGAGGGGAGGAATAATTGCGACACCTAGACATAATGAAAAACCTATAGACTTTACGTCTGCGTATCAAAAAGAGCGCGTAACCTGACTTTGATACCAATTGACGCAGGACGAATCTATAGGCAGCAGATTGACCGTGACCTAACCTTACATGCAATGCAAAGTCCGACAGTGTGAATCAAAATTATATGATAAATAATTAAATCCCACACAAATATTTCAAAGCAAGGCAAAATAATTTATTAAGCGAATAAGCTTTGGTTTCCCTCCGTGTGGAGGGCCAAAGATAGAGCGCGCGGCGAATCGGTCCTTCCTGCAGTTAGAGACTTTTCAAGGAACAAATAACATAATAAACTATAATCCCAAGCAAGCATCAAATAACCATACCATAACAATGTTTTACGACCAAATACCAATACAAAAACACGACACGAATATCAGGACTGCTGTAACTAAAAATAAATTTGAACAATGGAGGACTCAAAGAGGGATTCCGGTGGTGGGTGGACCGGATCGGGTAAGGGAAAGCTGGTTGGGGATTAGGAGGGATGGATCGGGGAGGGAAGTGGCTGGATCTAGGCTGGAATGCCCAGATTTGGACAGATTTGGTGATGGCCGGCTGTTGGGAGGTGGATCCACAGGATGGGGGATGATGGAAGCAAAAGGGAAGAGGCGGGGCGGCTAGATCTGGCTGGAAAAGTCCAGATCTGAACTGTTTTGGGGATGAAAACAACCACGCAGCTGTAGGGGAGGTGGCGGCAGGGCTGGACAGGGAGGGAGGGGCTTTTAAATGGGTTCTGGGATTATATTAGGGCGGCGGCCTGATAATGTGCGGTTTGAGGTGGTGAGGGGCGGCGACCTGAGGTGGGGTGGCTGGAGGGGTAACAGTGGGGTGACGACTTGAGGAGGAGTGCCTGGATGAGGGGCCTGATGGTGGATTGACAGCAGGACAGGGCGGCTGGATGGGTTCCTGTAGATGGCTGGCGGCTGGACAGGGCGGGGAGGGAGGTGTAGATGGGGGGAAAATGAAAAAAACACAAACTTACCCAAGGAGTCGTCACCAAGAGGGCTCCACAGAGTCGGCACCGCGGAGGGGATCACCGGAATGAAGGAAGACACTCTCCAAACATTCAGCAATGCCTATGATGGAAGCCCTAAACATCCTATTTATAAGAGATAAAATTAGGGCACCTGGAATCAACGACTACGATTGGTCGTTGGTCTCGGGACCAAACCTATATGAAATAAACCCGAAAAATACAAAGCTAATATATGAAATTGATTCGCAACGCGAATTCGGACGCATCCACGAAGTCGGATCGTCGATCCGGGCACGTCATATATGGTAAGTCTCCAAATCAACCCGAATGGGCCCAAAACTCGTCCTCCACTGCGAGTCCTCGTCTTTGCTCGACATCAATTACCCTATGGAAGGCGGTGACAAAGGGATGGATGGAGAGATAGGAAGTGGCGGTGCAACAAGTAGCATGGGTGGATGGGGAAGGGGCAAAGAAGAACTGCAATGGGCGGTACTTGCGAGTACATAGAGGGAGGTGATTGTAGAAAGGGGTGACGACAATAGTTGTAGAGCAGACGATTGCAAGTGTAACACCAGATCAAAAAAACTGCTTGTGGCGGTCTGCGGGTCGTCACAACATGGATATTTCCTGTGGCAAGGAATTGGGTTAAATGGGAATTCTGGTTGGGGGGGGGGGGGAGGTTGGAAGAGGTGAATGTAGAGGTGTATTCTAGCGTCAACACTAGGGATAGAGGGAGAGGGTCTCTGCAGCGTTGGCATCGAGTGAGAGAATTTGCTTCAACATTGGCCTTTGATCAAGAGGTTAGGAATTTGTTTTAGATATAGTATTATTTTGTGTATGAGGCCCCGATTATACAAGGGGAGACTCTGTTGTATATTAAGAACTGGCTAGGGTTTGGATGACTCAGTGTCTATCTCTAGAGAAGCCCGATTTCCTTCCATTTCTACGAGTATTCTTTGTTGTATGTATAACCAACCAACCCACACAATGTAAAAATTACTCACTGTTTTGGTTCATCACAACTCATACTGAGCTGAACCACACAATTTAGCCCTTTACCACAGGTAGACTATGAGTACTTCCCAGAAGGTCACCCATTCTTTGACTACTCTCACAGAAGCATGCTTAACTATAGAGTGTCAACCAAATTGGCATTATTTCATAATTAGTTAAGTACTCTGATAAAGCATGTTTAAATCCTAACTCTTAGATGTTTTATTACTCATCATTTTTGTTGGAAGTATTTATATTTAAGTATTTAAGTTTTTAAGTATTAGTCTCACACCGCTTATCGGTGTTTTGTGTCTTGTTGTATTGCTATATAATATCCCCCTTTGTGGAAGAATAAAATGCATCAAATATTTTCTTTCCTCCTGATTTCTAACATGGTATCAGAGCTGGAATTGACTCCTCCCTGAAATTTCGTCGCCCTATTTGTTGGCAACCTAATTTCTCGGTGACTTCCTCTCTGATTTCCGGCATTTTCCTCACAAATCGGTCCTGCGCTGCTGTCGCCCCCGTCGAGCGGCTCCCTTCCCGCTCCCGTCGATGGAATCGTCGTTTGATTGCCTCGACGGGAGTGGCGTCTATTCCCCTCGACGAGGATGAGGGTTAATCCCCTGATGTCGTCGTCCTTCCCCAGCCGCGATCCCGTCTGCATCATCAACGCCGTCTCCCGTCGAGCTAGTCTGCTACAGCTTTCGTCGTCAATTCTCCCGCTGCATCCCGATGGAGCTTCTTCTCCCGTCGAGCCTACTGCTACTCCAGCTTGCTGGCTTCGTCGATCCAGTCAAGGCAAGTCTCCTCCTCATCTCTCGACGATCTTCTGTGATCGGTCCCGTCGCCAGATGTTGCCTGCTGGCTTCTCCCACTGCTGCCCAGGCCTTTGCTGCTTCTTCTCCGACCCGGCAGCCCTCTCGCTGTCTCTGCTACTTCTTCTCCGGCCCGACAGCCCTCTCGCTGTCTCTGCTTCTTCTTCTCCGACCAGGCAGCCCGCTCGCTGTTGCTGCTGCTTCTTCTCCGGCCCGGCAACCTTCTCGCTGTTGCTGCTGCTACTTCTCCGGCCTTGCCGCCCTGTGCCGCTGCTGTCCTGCCGCTGCTCTTCTTCTCCGGCTACTTCTCCGGCCTTGCCGCCCTACTGTGCCGCTGCTGCTATGCCGTACCGTCTCCAATTTCTTTAAAAGTGCGCTGTAGTTTTTGTGTTGTGTTGTTGTCTTAGTTGGTAGTGTCTTCTAGTCGCATGCTATGGACGACGGTTTCCGTGATGCTGCTCTTTGGGTGCCGAGCTCTTCTCTTCCTCCCTTCTCACTCGCTGCTGCTTGAGCCTTTTTTGCTCGCCGCTGCTTGAGCACTCTGCTCGCAGCCGCTTGAGCCTTCTGCTCGCAGCTGGCTTGTGCTTTGCTCGCTGCATCTCGGATCGTGGTCTTACCGGCAACCGTTATCCATAGTTGTTTTTTTATGTGTTGTTCTGATTGTCTTCGTCTGTGTCTCCATGCGAGTCTATGCCTTCATGCATGTGTTCCACGTGAGGGGGAGTGTTTGTGATAACGACGACTTGGATGCCTTCGTATGTTGTGTGTGTCTCCCCATCTTTTTCTTTTATGTTAGGTAGGGTGGTTTGGCCTTTGTTGGTTGACCTGGTTTCAGCTCCGGGAGCATCCAGCGTGATCATGGTCGGTTTGTGGACCAACGTCGTGTGGCCTTTGCCCGGTTGAAGTATCCCCGGTGACACACGGTTGGGCCTCGGTGGCTGTTGTTTTGTCCCACATTGTCAACCACCTTTTACCTCTCCTTTTATGTTGTGTTCAAGCTGAAGGGTTCCCCTTCAGCTTGAGGGGGAGTGTTGGAAGTATTTATATTTAAGTATTTAAGTATTAGTCTCAGACCGCTTATTGGTGCTTTGTGTCTTGTTGTATTGCTATATAATATCCCCCTTGGTGGAAGAATAAAATGCATCAAATATTTTCTTTCCTCCTGATTTCTAACAATTTTCAACCTCCAGCTGATCTCTAGAGCCAAATTTGAATGCCCAATTCTACTTCAATCGTTAGAAAATATCCCTTTCCATTCCTCAGCCATAAAGAAACCTACCTCCGTCATTTTGAGCCCTTTCAACACCTTCTAATTGCAAGCTAGTAAAATAAATGTGTTAGTAGAAGTTTATGCCCTGGGTTTGAGCTTAGGAGTAGATTAAACTGAGGCTAAACCGATCAAATATTTGGTGTTATGCATTTCTAAACTTACTTTACTACATTATTTCATATATGATTGTCGTTTATCAATTTTTGTGGTTTATTGTTTAATAGATTAATTTTTTATAAACCCATCCATCCATTCTCTCTTAGGTTGTGTCAATTGTTTTTAACTGTCACCATGATATTTCTTCTCAAATCATTTGACACTTTAAAACTCCATCAAAAACTTGTCAATCAAATTATCGCAATTTTTAGGTAAACCCACATTTTTTTCTAAGAAATAGATTGTCATTTTGTAAAATATAGGTCGATATATCCGATTTTTTCCGATATATCGGCCGACATGACTTTTAAATATATTGTCCATTGTTTTATTTCATGTTATATTTGCAGACTAGCAGTATATGTTTAAATCACATATATATATATTATATTATGTGTGTTTAAATCACATATATATATTATATTATGTGTGTTTAAATCAATTAGATTTAGTTTCGATTTTTAATGTTTTATTCTTACAACCAATTTTGTATAATTATTTCACACAATTTTTTTATTTCATATTATAAAAATGCGAAAATTTTAACACATTTATTAATCGATTATTTGTATGTTTTTACGTGTCGATTTTTAGGGTAAAATGACATTTTTTTTCTAAAAAATAGATTATGTCCTTTTGTAAAATATAGGCCGATTTTGATATATCAGCCGACACGACTTTTAAATATATCATCTGTTATTTTATTTCATGTTACATTTGCAGACTAGCAGTATATGTTTAAATCACATATATGTATTATATTATGTATGTTTAAATCAATTAAACTTAGTTTTGATTTTTAACGTTTTATTCTTACAACCAATTTTGTATAATTATTTCACAAAAAAATTTTATTTCATATTTTAAAAAATATGAAAAAATTTAACACATTTATTAGTGGATTATTTGTATGTTTTTAATATAACTTTATAAATATGAAAATACTTATAATCATTCAAAAATATTTAAATTTTAAATCTTTTTTTATTTGCTATAACCTTGAAAAATAAGATATCCAATATTATCAGTATGGACAAGCCAACATAAAAGATCAATAAAAAATGATAAAACAAAGTTAGGAAAAGGAAAACAATCAACCAAAAGATAAGGTCAAACAAGCCTTAAAACATTAAAAGAGTTCAAAACAATATGCTCGAAGGCACTTATGACTAAACAATTTACATAATAGATAAGTTGACGTTAGAACTTACAACAAACCGGCTAAGTAGCCGAATACATGCATGCGTGCTGAAGGACCATAGTGAAACACATTTATTGTCTCGTGCAAACGCCTCACGGACTGCGCTTCCATCATCAAAAGGACAAACACAGTTCTCCAGACCTCAAATCTACGCTTCATTGGAGTTATTGCACTTTTATCAATAGAGAACATAAGTGAACTACCAGTCAAGTGGCTTGCAATTGTGGAGAACTGTAATGGTTCACTGGCTAATGGGGTCATTCTGTTATATGCATAGAACCATGTAGAAAACACTAAGGTAGTGTTCAGAATTATAGCAATCACATAGAAATGTAGGAAGAATCGTTGAGGAACAGTTAGCTGCAATTCATTAAAAAATTAAAAATGGTGAGATGCATAATAAAGTAACCAATTATAATATATATATATATGGAGAGAGAGAGAGAGAGGAACTAATACGGCACATGGAGTGGTGGTTGTATGGGTTCCTAAGATTGGGGAAGCACCAGGGAAGAAGGCTCGGGGAAGGGAAGAATCAATATAAAAAAGAAACTAATTATTGCCATTTTACATCTTCACTCCTCAATAGTTAATATGTAGGCTTATTTATAACCTGTGTTATCAAAGGCGTAAGACGCACCGAGGCGCAAAGGAGTCCTGGAGTCTAGGCGCAAGGCGTAGACGCGCGCCTGAGGCACGTGAGGCGAAAAAATGAATTGAGTGCCCAATTCACTGAAAATCAATGAATTGAGTGTCCAATTTACTGAAAAACAACGAATTTGGCATCCAATTCACTGATTTTCAGTTAATTTAGTGCCCAATTCACTGAAAATCAGCGAATTGGACATCCAATTCACTCATTTTCAGTGAATTGGGCACCCAATTCACTGAAAATCGGTGAATTGGATGCCCAAGTGTGCCTAGGTGTGCCTCGGGTGCATCTGAGATTATGTTTTTGCCCACCTCCCAAAAAATAGGCTGAAGAAAACACCTTGAAAAGCCCAGGCGCGCCTTTGGTGCGCCTGGGAGCTGGTAAGGCGCACATCTGGGCGTGCCTGAGGCACCTCGCCCGCCTCTGTCTTGCAGAGGCGAGGGCCAGTATGCCTGGTGCGCCCGGCGCCATAGGCGCGCGCCTTGATAACATAGTTTATAACCAAATTCCAAGATTACTGTCATTGCCGACACTTTATTACATAGCTTTTAAGAAAATAAAAGGAACTCTTGAAATTCCAGTTCCCAAGTTCTCAGCCCTTGGATGGCTTTCTCAGCTGTATTGCTGATTTATAACGCCACAAGTATTCATGACCATTCGATGTGAGGCAGCCTCATATCTGTCGTCGGCGTCTAACCATGGAAAAGAAAAGAATAGCCTTGGAACGCTACAGTGGTCCATGACTATGCATAGTTATTAAAGGCTCAAGGCGCATCAAGGTGCAAATGGATCTTGGAGCCTAGGCTCAAGGTGCAGGCGCTCGCCTAACGAGGGCAAAGCGTAACCACATACATTTTAAATAATCAACACCAAACATCAATTCATCTTCTTGATTCATCATTCATTCTACTCATTAACCATTCATTACTATGACTTATAACTCTTAAAAAATAGAATTTGTGATCACTTGCACCATATCTAAGTCGCAATGCTCGATTATATCTCACAAACACTAAATCATGTAAAAATTATGAAGTTTTTGCATTATTTTTGTCTTTATTTTGGAAAAAAAATTACAACAGAAATCTTACACAAACATGTCTTTTATGCTCCGAAGGCGCAAAAAAGACGCATGAAGGTGCAAAGCTCTGAGCATGGTGAGTCTTGAGCCTTAGGCATGCCTTTAACAACATACTTATTACATAGGGTAAAAGTTCACACAATACCAAACAGCCGGCTTTGTTGCTCTAAAAACTTCAATACATGCACGCACTTTTCCACGTAAAATGTTCTTTTTAACTGTGTAAATAGTTGGGTGAACTAAACATCTCCAATTCAAAAATATCAAGTGTCGGGAATCAAATATTAATGATCCTGGTAGCTTTGCAACAAACTAAGCTAGGAAGGTATTTATTTATGCTCTTAAAGCATAAAATATATTCAGGAAGCAACATCAACATATTGTTCTTTGGAGATAAATATCCATGGTTTAAGAGTGTGATGTGAATGATTTGCATGTAAACCAAACATTACAACAACAACAACACTCAAGCCTTTATGTAAACCAAACATTAATAAAAAATTTTAAGAAATTAAAGTGGTTTTAAGAGTTTAACAAAGAAAAATGTAGATCATCAATTTCTATTGCAGCAACAATTAGACATGAACAAAAATGAAGAGCGTAAAACACTTGGTGGTCCGATGGATAGTGCTTAACAAAAAAATTTAGAAGAAATTTGGTTGCCTTTGTAGACGATTGCATAGTCTTCCCCCTAGCAGCAAACACAGCGAGAATCTTATGAAAGAAGCCAAAGGGCCGAACAGGAACCGACGCTACAAGTATCGGCAGCGTCGCCGCCGCCCAGGCAGCACGAAGAAGAGCCACCATCCCAAACTCCATCTGAGCACCGGCGGCGATGATGCAGCTGCCGAGGAAGAGCGCGTGAGAGGGGAGAAGCGAAATTTTCAAACCTCAGAAACTGATCCAAATACTGAGAATCGGAAATGGATGAGGAAATTCTTCAAGGTTCGCCAGGAGAGACGTGTGTGCGAAGAAATACCAATCGTGGGCAAGAAGCTTCGATGGTTTATCGAAACCCAAGTCGGGTTCTCGGGTCGGTCAGATGGGTGCACGGATTAACAAGGAGGAATAAGAGGGTTCGTGTCGAAAGGGGTACGACCGTACGACGGCGGAAGCGAAACAGGAAGAAGGAAGATGGAGAGACCGATAAATGCGAAGGAGAAGGCGTCGGAAGTAGATTGGGCAGGCGGAAAGAAGAGGTTCTGGTGCAGCATTGGGCATGAGGAAATCAGCGAAGGTTTGCTGCGGCTGAAATTCAGGTGTGGAGGCGGAATGTGGAGTGCGGTGGAAGAAACTCTCCGAGAAAGAAGGGTCATGAAAGCGGCGGATTCATCGCCGGCGATAGCAGTTCAGGGACCAGTGACGACGAGGGCCTAACGCCTGTGACGACTAATGCGGTGTTCTCCGGTGGCTTCAGGCCTTCTCGTAAATTCTCTCTTAGCGCTACAGGCTGACTATCCGCAGTCCAAAAACATATTCGCAGTCCAAAAACATATTCGCAGTCCAAAATTATTTATAGTTCGAAAAATAGAGCGTCTTTCATTCAGCAGCGGCGAGTTGCAGTCTTACGAAATTTCTGCAGCTGAAGAACCACGCCCAATCAAATTCTTTAATCTAGTTCCGAAGTTGTAACTGTTAATGTATATTTGGATTTATAACGGGCTCGGATGCTTAACGGGTCGGTTCAAATACTGAGACATCTGATACCTGTATGAAACATAGAGTTTCACTATAAATACTTAGCTGGGGACAACGATTAGTGGATTCCACTTTGATCCACACCCAAAAGCTTCAAGCAAACCTAACAATGACTTCTTACAAAGTGCAAATAGAATCTGTGTGCTTCCCCTCCTTCCTAATATCCTCCCATGTTCCTCTGCCTTATCAACTCTCAGCTTCTTGCAAACCTAAAATTTCACTATAAACGGGCAACGGATGTTTAACGGGTCAGTTTGAATACTGAGACATCCAATACCCGTATGAAACCTAAAATTTCACTATAAATACTTAGCTGGGGGCAACGATTAGTGGATTCCACTTTGATCCACACCCAGAAGCTTCAAGCAAACCTAACAATGACTTTTTACAAAGTGCAAATAGAATCCGTGTGCTTCCCCTCCTTCCTAATATTCTCCCATGTTCCTCTGCCTTCTCAACTGTCAGCTTCTTGCTCTGAGTTTATGCTCTTAATATTTTTCGTAGCATCTTGTTTTGGCTACATCGAGATCGGAATTCAGATTGACAGTGTAAGCAACTTCCTATGTGTACAACCCTCATTCTCCGAGGGTGAACCCCCCCCCCCCCCCCCCCCCCCCAAGGCCACGTAGGCAGAAGTCAAAGTCAAAGAGGTCAACGCAGAGCCCGGCAGTTCAAGGCAGAGAAGAGAAGGCCTCGGCGAGTATGCAGGCAATACTCGCCAGATTGACGAGTATGGAACAGAAGACCTGACGACTATTGGCCCGGCGTGTGCGAGCAGCACCCAATACTCGCCAGTGGGCGACTATGGCAGGATACTCGCCGAGTAACCCATAATCGCCAGGTTGGGGGGCTGGGCTATAAAACCCCCCCTACCCCTTGGTTTTCCTATAAATAGGACCCCAGGGATACTTGGATTGGCACCTGGACTTGAGCTTTCGAAACCCTGCTCTTGCATTCTAGAATCTGTCGCACTTGGTCGCTACTCCCGGTACTAGCCAAGTCGGTGCCTTCCTCGTACCTTGCTCGGCCATTCTTTGGTCTTGGAGGGGAAGTCTCTTCGGAGCTTCTGGGTACGTGGTGGGACCTCCCTACCGCAGCACCTGGGGTCCTGTTTGTTGCTCTTCTAGCTTCTTCGTCGTTGCCAGCCAAGCCATCTCGTCGGGCTGCTGGGCGAGTAGCCTCCGGCTGCATCGGTCCGAATCTTGAGGTCAGGATTTTCCTGGCGTCAACACTTTGGTGCGGTGAGCGTGGATCGTAGTCGGAAAAGGAAAGTTCAGCAGGAAGCCGAGATGGTCGTAGGTGGTGACCATGAGGAGGTAGTCGGCAACTCGGCCGCGAGTGGCGAGTTCGTGACACTAGCGGTTCTCGAAGCCTTCGCACAGCGTATGGAGGGAGCCTTCGCGCAGCGCATGGAGGGGATCTTGCAAACAGCGCTTCAGCCGCGCGCCGAGGTCACGGTGACCTCGCCGCATCGCCCAGTTCCGTCCGAGGGAGGGAGTCCCCCTCGGCGAGCAGGAAAGGAGCACATGGAGGATGAAACCGAGCGACCAAGGAGGTCGCAATTCTACCAACCAACCTCGCAAGGTATTCGCTTCCGCGAGCCGGGCGAGCAGGCGAGGTACCAGGATACTCGCCCATATGGCGAGTATGGAGGTGATACTCGCCAGGTTGAGGATCGTCGCCGGGCAGGAGGGAGGAGCCCCTTCTGCGAGGAGATCCTTGCCGCGCCAGTGCCAGAGGGGTTCAGGGACCCCGCCTTGAACTACTATTCGGGGAAGGAGGACCCCGTCAGGCATATCCAATGGTTCGAGGATATTGTCTCTATCCGAACCATGTCGGACGCCTTCAAGTGCAGGTTGTTTGCCATTACCTTCCGCGCAAAGGCCTGGGACTGGTTCCACCAGTTGCCCGCAGGCTCAATCTATTGCTTCGAAGACCTGTGTCGTGGGCTGACGACCCGGTTCGACACGGCACGGAAGCTAAAGAAGGAGGCAACGACCCTGTTCTACCTCGTGCAAGGGCCATATGAGGCATTGGGACCTTACATCGAGCGCTTCCAAGAGGAGGTTCTGCAAATCCAGGAGGTGGATAGCAACATCCTGTTGCTGGCCCTGACATTCGGCATCAGTCAAGGCCTCTTCAAGTTGGAGCTCAGTGAGAACCCTCCCTACTCCTACGACAACCTCATTCAGAGGGCCAATAAGTTTGTCCGGGGAGAGGCCTCCAACCCTGACTTCTTGGCAAGGTTGGCACGGGTGACCAGAGGCGATCGTGGAGAGAGGGATGGGATCCCTGAGAAAAGGAAGAGAGAGGAGCCCCGAAGGGAGGAAAGGAAGTGGCCGGAGCGGCAAGAAGAGAAGAAGAAGGAGGAGCTCAGGAGGAAGGAAACCGGGAGGATCGTGGAGAGAAGGCCCGTCGAGTCCCCTGAGCGTCAGGAGGAGGGAAGACGCTACCAGGTCCCCGTCAACCGGCCACCTTGGAGGCCGGCTGGACGGCACTAGCGTCAGGATCTAAGGGGGAGATTCCCAGAAAGAAGGCCCTTTCGCCAACCAGAGAGGCGTCAGGAGAGGAGGAGAGATGAAGCAATGGCGGTAGCCGGGCGAGGCCGCCGTCAAGGAAGGAAGAAGCAGAAGACTAGGAGGCGTCAAGCAGAAGAGGTTCCTCTCTACTGCGACTTCCACCAGGTGGGGGGACATGCCATGGCGGCCTGCCCAGACTTTTGGGAAGCCCGGAGGAGGCTGGCAGCAGGAGAGGCTGGAGGAGAGCAGAGGAGGATGGAGGCCCCTGCCGAGCCACAGGCAGGGCAGGCTGCAGTCGTTCGCAGGAGGAACGAGGATCGGGTCGACCAGGGAGGTCGGGGAGACCTATGCCAGGGAGGCCGAGTTGGAGTAATCCATGGGGGAGCAGGGCTGGAAGCTTCCCGCAAGGGAAGCCTCCATCAGATCTACCGCAGGAGTGTCGCCTCGACCTCACAAGCACCGCCCCCGATGGAGGAGATTACCTTTTCCGAGGAGGACATGCTAGGGAACGCAAATCCCTTCCATGATGCCCTCGTGATTCAAGCCGCGGTGGAGGACTTCACCGTTGATCGGATTCTGATCGACAACGGTATCTCTGTAAACGTCATCTTCAAGGGGACGTTTGACGGACTGGGAGTCGAAGCTGCCAGAGTTCGAGCATCAGATGGTCCCCTCTTCGGCTTCTCCGGAGAGAAGAAGGAGGTAGAAGGAGGAGCAGATCTCCTGGTAACACTCGATGGCACCTCCATCAGCTGTCGATTTGTTATCGTCGATGCCCCGAGCTGCTACAGGGCTATCTTCGGGAGGCCGCTTCTCAACGCCTTCAAAGCCGTCCCATCCTCCTACCATCAGTGCTTGAGATACTGTAAAGGAGACGTCCAGGTGAGGATCAGGAGCGATCCAAGAGCCGCTAGGGAGTGCTATCTTAGCGCCGTCAGTACCATCAGCTGGATGGCTGACGCGGAAGAGTTCAGAAGAGTGCTGGAGAGCCCGACCAGGCTGGAAGTGGCTGAAGAGGTCGAGGAGATCGAGGTACTCTCCGCAGCGGGAGTGCCAGGGCTGCTGAAGATTGGCGGGTCGCTGAAGACCGAAGAGAAGATCGAGATGGCGGCGTGTCTGCAGAAGAACGTCGACATCTTTGCTTGGAGCGCAGCCGAGATGCCAGGAGTCGACCCTGAGGTTGCGTGTCATCGCCTCAACCTGGATCCCACTGTCCAGCCCGTCCGCCAGAAGAAAAGGAGAACCGCTACCATCCTCGCCAAGCCAATTAGGGAGGAGGTTAAAAAACTGCTTGATGCAGGTTTTGTGTCAGAGATCCAGTACCCAGGCTGGGTCTCCAATGTTGTAATGGTGACAAAGGCGGGGGGAAGCTGGAGAATGTGTGTGGATTTTTCCTTAATGAATAAAAGCTGCCCGAAGGATTGTTATCCCTTGCCTCGAATCGACGCGCTGGTTGATTCAGCCGTCGGTTTTTCTGTGATGAGTTTCCTTGATGCGTTTTCAGGATATCACCAGATCCGGATGCATCCCCCCGATTGCCGCGATGTCTCCTTCATCACCGACGATGGCTGCTACAGCTACAAGATGATGCCCTTCGGTTTGAAGAATGCGGGAGCCACCTATCAGCGGATGATGAACCATATTTTCAAGGAGCAAAAGGGGAGGAACCTGGAAGTGTATGTGGACGACCTCTTGATCAAAAGCAAGAGTGTCCAGGAACACATAGCCGATCTGGTAGAGACCTTCGCGACACTAAGAAGATTCAAGATGAGGCTCAATCCGACGAAGTGCGTCTTCGGAGCGGGCAGGGGAAAGTTCCTGGGACATCTCCTTACTGCGAGGGGAGTAGAGCCTAACCCCGACAAGGTTAAGGCAATCCTGGAAATGCCATCCCCAAAAACGATGAAAGAAGTCCAAAGGTTGACGGGCAGGCTGGCGGGTCTTAGCCGCTTCCTCTCAAAGGCCGGAGAGAAGTGCTCTCCATTCTTCAAAACGCTCCGCAAAGCAGAAAGCTTCGAGTGGACCGAAGAATGTGAGAGAGCATTCGGAAGGCTGAAGGAGCAGTTGACTCAGACACCTCTCCTTCAGAGCCCGAAGGAAGGCGAAGACCTGCTCATCTACCTAGGAGTAGGAGCGGAGGCAGTTAGCTCCATCTTGGTCCGTGAAGAAAGGAAGAGGCAGCTACCTATCTACTATGTCAGCCGGGTGCTGAAGAAGGCGGAGCTGAAGTATCCAATCCTGGAAAAGCTTGCCTTCGCCTTGGTGGTGTCGGCACGGAAGCTCCGGCCTTATTTTCAGGCTCACTCCATCCGAGTGGTGACTGATCATCCTCTCCGCAATGTCTTAGAGGGAGTGGAGCATTCAGGGAGGTTGGCGAAATGGTCGGTAGAACTTAGCGAGTTCGACATTTTCTTCTCTCCCCGAGTAGCGATCAAGGCCCAGGCAGTAGCAGACTTCTTGGCTGACTTCTCGGTGGAAGCGGAGCCAGGAGAAGAGGTGCTCAATCCAATTCCTTGGAAGATGTTTGTTGATGGAGCTTCGGGCAAAAGCTCTGTGGGGGTGGGCATCGTGCTCGTCAGCTCGCAGGGAACAAGAATCGAGCAAGCCGTCGAGATCCTCTTCCCCGTCACAAACAACCAGGCAGAATACGAGGCAATAGTGGCAGGCTTGCGCCTTGCCAAGGAGCTGGGGATCCGTGATGTCCGGGCTTTCACGGACTCAATGGTGGTCGCATCGCAGATTCGAGGCGAGTTCGAGGTGCGCGACACCATCTTGCAGAAGTACCTGGTAAAAGTAAAAGGACTGATTGGAGGCTTCCAGTCCTTCTTCGTCGAGCATGTGCCAAGAGAAGAGAACTCGGCAGCAGATCGCCTCGCCAAGTACGGGCCGAGGGCTGGAGGAACTATCACCGAGCTATTCCACCCTTCCATTGAAGAGGGAGAGATAATGGAGATCGAGCAACGCCCCTCGTGGATGGATCCCTTTGTGGCATTCCTGGCCAACGACCAGCTCCCAACGGACGGAGGGGATCAGAGAAGATTTCGGTACAAGGCGGCATACTACCTCCTGCAAGATGGGGAGCTGTACCGCAAGACCATCTCGGGCCCCCTGGCCAGATGTGTTTCCGAAGACAAAGTACCCCGAGTGTTGGAAGAGATCCACTCGGGAGAGTGTGGAAGTCATTCTGGGACTCGCACTTTGGAGCAGAGGGTATTGAGGCATGGTTACTTCTGGCCTACTATCCGGAAGGATGCTGAGATCTTCTCGAAGAAGTGCCAGAAGTGCCAGCTCTTCGCCCCCCTTCAGTTGCAGCCGGCCCAGCAGCTCCGATCGATCATCTCCCCATGGCCGTTCGCCATCTGGGGGATGGACTTGATCGGCCCTTTCCCTCAAGCCAGTGGACAACGAAAGTTCGTTCTCGTCATGATCGACTACTTCTCCAAGTGGATCGAGGCCAAAGCCTTGGCCAAGACTACCTCTCAAGTCGTGAAGAACTTCATCTGGGGAGAGATCGTCTGCAGATTCGGGATCCCTCTCGCCATCATCACCGACAATGGTCCCCAGTTCGCCAGCTTAGAACTGGAAGACTTTTGTGGGCAGCTAGGAACCGACCTTCGGTTCGCCTCCGTGCATCACCCAAGGAGCAATGGCCAAGTGGAGGCCGCCAACAAACTGATCATCAACCTACTGAAGAAGAAGGTGGAGAACCTAAGAGGTAACTGGGCGGACCAGCTCCCCTCGGTCCTGTGGGCTCTGAGGACCACTCCTAGCTCAGCCACAGGGGAAACGCCGTTCAAACTCTCTCACGGGTCGGAAGCTCTCATTCCAGTAGAGTTCGAAGTCAGAAGCCCAAGGGTGGTAGCTGCGGAGGACGGAAGCGAAGAATGGCGACTAGAGAATGAAGAGGTTCAAAAGCTATCTCTCGACTACATCGAGGAACTCCGAGACTTAGCTTCAGCGAGGCAAGAGGAGATCAAGCGCCGGATGGCGAAACATTTTGACAAAAATGTTCGCCTCAAACAATTCCAAGCAGGTGATCTGGTCCTGAAAAAGGTGGATGCAGCAGGAAGGTCTGCGGCCGTCGGGAAGCTCAACCCGAACTGGGAAGGACCTTTCATCATCCAGGAAGCACTCCTGACAGGAGGATACCGCTTGCAGAACCAGGAAGGCGAGCTGCTAGGGAGTACCTGGAGCGGCGATGACCTGAAAAGGTTTTATCCCTAAGGGGGAATATGTATATCCCATCCTTGTAAATTCATTTCTTTGAATAAAATCTGCATCTCCCTGAAACATGGGACGAGGCAGCTTTTTTCGCATCAACAAAGTTTTCAAAATAAAGAAGTCAGGTGAAGTCAATCTCCACGCTAGGTTGGAAAATGAGCCTCCGACTTGACCCTTGTAAAAACTCAGAACGGATGATGGGACAGTGCCTCGGATGTGCGTTCCCTTAAGACCAAGCCTCTGCAATGACGGCCGAGATCAGCTCCCCCCTTGCATGTTGGCCGCGGTTCCCACCGACTGCATTTCTCGTCCGACTGTAGAGATTACCAGGAAGAAGTCTGGACGCCGACCTTCCGATTCGGTGAAGGGATGATCGATTTCACTAGCTCAGGGGACCCTTGAAAAAAGGCGTCATGTACCCTCTAGAGCTAAAAAGCTCGCAGCAAAGCATTTCATTTTTGAAATTATTGTGTCAGATCATATGAGTTATTATGCCTAAAGTGTGCTTAACTCCCTGCTAAACTCATCGAGCAACAGGAAGCAGGTCCAATCCACATCCAGCAGCCAAGTAGGATGGAGGCCTCGGGATGGTATGTCCCCTTGGACCTCCCCGACTGCCACTCCGTGCTTGACGTCGTCCTACATCAACATTCACCGCCGCAGGTTGGAAGACGAGCCTCCGACTTGACCCTTGTAAAAACTCAGAACGGATGATGGGACAGTGCCTCGGATGTGCGTTCCCTTAAGACCAAGCCTCTGCAATGACGGCCGAGATCAGCTCCCCCCTTGCATGTTGGCCGCGGTTCCCACCGACTGCATTTCTCGTCCGGCTGTAGAGATTACTAGGGTAAAGTCTGGAAGCCGATACTCCAACTTGAGAAGGGGAGCGATCGATTCGACCGGCCAAAGGATGGAGACGTTCCAGCACCCAAGTAGGATGGAGACCTCGGGAGGGTGTGTCCCCTTGGATCTCCCCGACCGTCATTCCCTACTTAACGTCATTCTTCGTCGACATCCGGCATCCAAGTAGGATGGAGGCCTCGGGAAGATATGTCCCTCCAGGCCTCCCCGACTGCCGTTCCCTATCTCTTTCCCCTTCAAAATTTATTGAACGAGTCTAATGAACTCTTCACCAGGTACAGAGCGAGGCCTTAAGAGCATGTGTCCTTCGGAACCCTCCAAGTCGCCTCCACAGCTCGACTCCACTAGGGGAGATATTGAAGAGTGCGAGTATACATGCGCGAGTACCTAGGCGAGTATACAGGTGCGAGCATGATGTGCGAGTATACAGATACGAGCCGGACGTGCGAGTATATAGGTGCGACAATGAAGAAATACGCAATCTCGCCGCAATCCTAAGAGCCTAGCGAACACACAAATCTCGCCCCGAGCCTAGGAGCCTAAGCGGCATTCAGAAAAGAAAGCAAGCACCAAAGAAACAGGCGAGCAAAAGCTTTGACTTTTCATATGTAAATATTTGATGTCTATAAACAAAAGAATCTTCAAGGTGTTTACAAAAGGTCGCCGGGCGAGCAAAAAAGGGTGCCCAGGCGACTAAGCGACATTCTCGCCATCAATGTCTGCATCTGGCTCGTCGCCACCATCGTCGCCGCCATCATCATCAACATCATCGTCATCATCGTCATCCTCATCCTCGGAATCGTCATCCTCAGCACCACTGGACGGCGGCGAGGATGCTCGCAAGGGGGAGGTGGACTCCTCGGCGAGCAGCGCCGGGATGATGTCCTCCACCGTCAACTCCATTGCCGCCGGCTTCAGGACATCGTCCGCCTTCAGCTGACTCAGGATGACGGTCCCAGTAGCTCGCGCGATCTCTCGACGAACGCGTGGCATATTGTCGCCATGCATCCGGATCTGCTTGCCGACCCTAGAGGGGCCCGCCACCGCTGGCTGTTGCTCGGCAGGCCGAGTTTCCAGCTCAGCAATGCGAACTTGGGCGTCCTCCAAGGCCAGCCGAGTGTCATCCAGCTCCTTCTCCAGCTGGGACACCTTTGTCGCCATCTCCACCTCAGCGACCTACAAAAGCAAGAAGACACACAAAGTCAGCAAGTTATTCGGCAAAGTGGCGACTATCCCGAAGGCGAGTAGCATAGAGAAGCGAGTACCTCATGCTCCTTAGCCTTGAGCCCCATGGCGATCATTTTCTTAGTACTGATCCGGATCACCTCCTCATACTCCAGCAACCTCCTCGCCGTCATGTGCGCCAGCTCGGCGGAGCGCAGCAGAGATCGCGAGGTCTGGTGTGCCAAGTACTCGGCAGGCTCCTCCCGCAGCCTCTCAGCGTCCTCGCGACCATAGACGGCATGGAGCACGTCAAAGGCCTCGCCCTGATCCTCCCAGTCCTCTGACCAGGGCGGAAGGTTGGAGCTCAGAGATACCACATGATCGTCCTCCGACCAGGCGACTAGGCGGTGACCATAGGCGTCCTCACCACGAACACCCAAGTTGAAATTCGGGTGGGTATAGGGCTCGCCGGCCTCAGAAGGGTCCGCCTTCTTGCCAAGGTCCCGATGAGCGACCTCCTTCTTCTTCCTCGAGGGCTCGGAGGGCTCGCCCCTCTCCTTCCGCTTCTTCGAAGGCCCAGATCCTTCGCCGATGATCAAGGGCTCATCGCCTCCTGGCGACAAGTCTATGGGCGAGTAGACCCCTTCCCCGCGAACAAAAGTCCCCGCACCTCCTTGTGTGGAAGCCGTCGCCTTCACCACCGCAGGAAGAAGCTCGCGCGGCAGGACATGGACTGCTGCAGCAAGAAGAGTAATAAGTCCAGTTAGTCGCCAAGATGAAGACGAAGAGCGAGTATTGCGAATACTCGCGCGGTGGATTACCTTCGCCTGCGAAAACCTCAGCGAGTTCATCTACTCGCCTTCTCCAGTGCACCACATCAAGGCGGCGACCTTTGAAAGCCTCGAGCAGCTTCTCGCCACCCTCGCTTAGGAAGGAAACCCCGAAGACGCTCTCCGGTGGCTGGAAGGACTTGTCTGGGACGGCTTGAAAGTCGCCAGCGATGACGACTATTCGCTCTCCCCAGCGATGATTCTTGTTGGCGGTGCCGGCCAGCGTGCAGACGTGGCTGCAGAGGAAGACGACGCCCTCGCCAGTCGCCATAAAATGGAATACTCGCCTAAAGACCGACAGGTCGAAGGCTATTCCCTGGTCGCGCAGGTAGCAAAGGAAGCCCACGATCATCGCCACCCCATTGGGGTTGATCTGGGCAGGGACTATCCCAAAGTAACGGAGTATCTGGGAGAACTCCGTCCACAATGGTAGTCGCAAGCCCACCTCGAAGTGGCGAATAGGGATCACCCGCTCATTAGTCAAAACGGTGTTTAGTCGCTCGCTCTGGCGAGGAAGCCTCGCGACATACCCTGGCGGGAGGTACTTCGCCCTGATGACCTCCAACTCTTTCTCAGTCGTGACTGCCTTCTTGAAGATGGTCGCCGCAAAATTCTTGGCGTGATTGGCACGCCGGATGGTCGCCTCGTCAGTCATCTTTTGAAAGGACGGAAAGAAAGGCGAGTATCAAAGAAGAGAAGGGGAAAGTGAGACGGAGGATACTCGCGCAAGAGTTCGGAACTCGCCAAAGCGTAATTAAGACTCACCCACCCCCCCCTATTTATAGTGGTCGGGTAGCTTGGCGTATCGAGCACGACGGCGCGATCGGGAATAAGGGGGTGGCGAGTATCAATTTATAATCGCCAATAGCAACAAGTTCGCCATGCCTAAGGCGACGCGCAGACAATACTCGCTAAGGTAAAAGAAGATAGAAAAAATCAAGAAAACCATCGCAGAAGAAGAAAGCAGAAGCAAGTAATAAAAGACGAGTTTCTGATACTCGCCGAATAAATATTAATCAATAGTTCAAGCAGTACAGGGATACTCGCCAAAAGGCGCCATAACCTAGAAAGAAGAAAAATAAAGAAAAAGCAACATCTAGGGAGGAGCTTGCAAGTTCGCCTGAGTGTCTGGCTGTTGAGGTTATCGCCCGACCCATCCCAAGCCACGAGCTCGCCTGAAATGCTCGGAAGCCACAGACATCGCGTCCTCGCCCTGACGTAGCTGGTCTTCGATCCTCGCCAGCCGACCAACCGAGCCCATACTCGCGCGCATCCCCACCAGCTCGTCATGGTGCAGTTGTTGGCGATGTTCGAGCCTCCCAAGTCTGCGCTCAAGCTCGTTGACCGACTGAAGGCGAGATTCCGTAGCGACCAGCCGAGTATCGAACTCTTCCAGTCGAGAAACCCGCGCCTCCAACTCAGCCAGGCGACGATGAGCATCGCTGCTCGCCAGACGCTCTAAGCGCGACTCCACTTCAGTCAAACGACGGTGAGCATCAATGCTCGCCAAGCGCTCAACCCGCGATTCGACATCAGTCAGGCGGCGATGAGGCTCGCAGATCGCCAAGCGCTCCAGCTTGGACTCCAGCTCCAGGATCGCGCGAGTAGCCCTCTCCTGGTACTCGCGAGATGGAAGCCCGACCGCGTCGATCAAAGCTCCTATGGGAGTATGAGCGCGAGCTGCGAAAAAGGTTTAAGTATTAGAACTTCGATGACGAAAACAGCAAAGTAAAGACAAAGGCGACTATTGAAGACGGCGACTAAAAACCTGGCCGAGGACTGCGAGAACGACGACGAGGAGAGACCCTTGCCCGGCGAGGAGATGCGCTGCTCGCCCTGAAGAATATCCTGATGAGTAGAAGGCGCAGTAGAAGTCGAAGGGCGCTGATCGCCCTGAAGAATATCGGAAGGAAGGAACGGAGGAGGTGGCGGAAGCCCGCCTACGGGCAGCTGCGAGCTACTCGCTGTCCCCACAGACTGAAGAGGCGGTGGCGGTGGAGGCGGAAGCACGATGCCCGCCAAAGGAGCACGTCGCTCGCTCATCGGCCTCTTCTCCAGCGAGGAGCTGTGAAGAACTCGCCCTGAGCGACCTCCACCCCTAGGCGAGATCATGGGCGACGATCTCAGAGGAGGTGCGGCTAAAGGCTCCTCCTGCGCACCAATGGTGGAAGAATCTGCGAGCATAGAAGAAATATTCAGCAAACCCGGACCAAGTCAAGGTCAGTTAAAAAAGGTGGCGAGTAGATTACTCGCACCTCGCACGGAAGCGAGATTCTCCAACGGATTCTGGGCCAAGCTCTCAGGAGCGCTCGCCCCCCTCGACGACATTAGGAGCAGGAAGATCAGCGACCGGCGAGTCGCCCTCATTGGAGAGCCCCAGGTCGTCCAGCAGCTGCTGGTGTTGGTCGCCCAAAGGAGCAGCGACCTCTTCCTCGGCGGCTTTCTTCTTCTCCTTCTTCTTCTTCTTCTGGGCGAGCCTCTTCCTCTTCCTGGAAGATGGAAGGTCGCCAGATGCGGGATCCAGGTGAGGAGGGAGCGAAGAACCCTCAAAAAGGCCGACAAGACCAGCCATGGCCGCCTTAGCCTCGGCAGCATAGTCGCGCACCATCTTGAGCGAGTTCAGAAAAGACGTGCCATCAGAGACCCCTGCCCCTCTATTTATAGAGCTCGAGCGTCGGCCAGCGAGATGACGAGTATAGGCCAATACTCGCCAACAGGGAAGCTCGTCGAATAAGGGTTGGATGATTCTTTCCGAGCAACTACGTTACTCGCAAAGAGCGGGGATTGTGTACAACCCTCATTCTCCGAGGGTGGACCCCCCCCCCCCCCCCCCCCAAGGCCACGTAGGCAGAAGTCAAAGTCAAAGAGGTCAACGCAGAGCCCGACAGTTCAAGGCAGAGAAGAGAAGGCCTCGGCGAGTATGCAGGCAATACTCGCCAGATTGGCGAGTATGGGACAGAAGACCTGGCGACTATTGGCCCGGCGTGTGCGAGCAGCACCCAATACTCGCCAGTGGGCGACTATGGCAGGATACTCGCCGAGTAACCCATAGTCGCCAGGTTGGGGGGCTGGGCTATAAAACCCCCCCTACCCCTTGGTTTTCCTATAAATAGGACCCCAGGGGTACTTGGATTGGCACCTGGACTTGAGCTTTCGAAACCCTGCTCTTGCATTCTAGAATCTGTCGCACTTGGTCGATACTCCCGGTACTAGCCAAGTCGGTGCCTTCCTCGTACCTTGCTCAGCCATTCTTTGGTCTTGGAGGGGAAGTCTCTTCGGAGCTTCTGGGTACGTGGTGGGACCTCCCTGCCGCAGCACCTGGGGTCCTGTTTGTTGCTCTTCTGGCTTCTTCGTCGTTGCCAGCCAAGCCATCTCGTCGGGCTAGAAGAGCAACAAACAGGACCCCAGGTGCTGCGGCAGGGAGGTCCCACCACGTACCCAGAAGCTCCGAAGAGACTTCCCCTCCAAGACCAAAGAATGGCCGAGCAAGGTACGAGGAAGGCACCGACTTGGCTAGTACCGGGAGTAGCGACCAAGTGCGACAAATTCTAGAATGCAAGAGCAGGGTTTCGAAAGCTCAAGTCCAGGTGCCAATCCAAGTACCCCTGGGGTCCTATTTATAGGAAAACCAAGGGGTAGGGGGGGGTTTATAGCCCAGCCCCCCAACCTGGCGACAATGGGTTACTCGGCGAGTATCCTGCCATAGTCGCCCACTGGCGAGTATTGGGTGCTGCTCGCACACGCCGGGCCAATAGTCGCCAGGTCTTCTGTTCCATACTCGCCAATCTGGCGAGTATTGCCTGCATACTCGCCGAGGCCTTCTCTTCTCTGCCTTGAACTGCCGGGCTCTGCGTTGACCTCTTTGACTTTGACTTCTGCCTACGTGGCCTTGGGGGGGGGGGGGGGGGGGGGGGGGGGGTCCACCCTCGGAGAATGAGGGTTGTACACTATGCAAAAAATATACCGCAACAGTTACCGTCAAACACCCGAACACAGCGAATATAGGGGGATCGAGAAAGCGCACGATCGATAGCCGGGCAATCTCCTTGTTTAAGGGATTGAACTCCCTCAGGAGAGAGTCAAGCTCATATATGCCCAGGAGAGATGATGCATTACGATGGCGCCGCGTGGATGACCCGACAAGGTCAACTGAAGCGCCACGACTGCACTGCCACTCTCTCATACGAAAGAGCGTTGCTGCTCCTCCGCTATGTAGCTGAGTTGGCATATGGCTCGGAATAAACAAAAATTAAAAAAAAACATTAAGACAAACAATTGATGTAATTTACAATCAGGTCTCGATCTGATACCAATTGTAATGGCCCACCTCACACAGTGAGGTATTGTTCGCTCTAGGTCTGTAATATCCTAAATCCAATGAGGTCGGCGAGTGTTTTAGGGGCAGTGAAGCCCAAGTAAAATAGCTCTTGACATGCATGTAGATGAAAGATGATGCACGAATTAACGATAGAAAAAGTTGATGGGCTTAAATAATAATTCATATTCTCCCATATTAGATACACCTTCTCAGAGCAAACAGGTGAAATTGCGATGAAAACTCATTCGTTGAGAGAGAGAAATTAAAATTAAAATTACAAGCATAGAGTTAGAATTAAAAGTAAAATCATATTCTTCCAATTTACAAGTTTTCCAACGTTCATTTCTGGCATAATACTTGCTAGAAGCACAAAGGCAAGCAGCTCTAGATATGATGCAATACAAATAAAATAGTATACTACCCAAATACATGAGTTCTACCAAATTTAATACATACAACTATAGTAGGTTTATATACACACACGAGTGAATTTTTTTAGAAATTATAAAAAATAAAAAATATATATAATATATATTATATATAATAGAATTTTTTATAGAATGTTTCCCATTCCCGCTGCTGGCGGTGGCCCTGACGGAGCGCCGCAGGACTCGTCGGGGTCCGGAGACCTCGCCGGTGGGCTCCGGCGGCAGCAGACAAAAACAGGGGGGGGGGGGGGGGGGGGGGGGGGGGGGGCGGTTGACTATCGGGCTTGGATCGGGAGGCAGGGAGGAGAAACTCAAAAATTGGCAATTTGCAGCCAAAATCAATTTGATCGAACGGCTTAGATTCAATGAATGGTTCTAATTTAACCTCGAAATGGTCTTATAAGTTTTCCTTTATATAATATAGATATATATAAAATAGATGACTGGAATTAAAAGCGCACAATTCAACACCTATTAAGAATATTACATTCAAAAGATAAATCACTAACGAAGCAATCAACAAATATAAGTAGACAAACACTATGACGAGAATCGAACTCATAATCTTCATATCAAATAGGAAAAACAAAATTCCACTCAATAAATTATTTAAAATTGTTTTATTTTTGTAAAAAAAAAACTATTTGTTCCTTTATCCAATTCTAAATACAATGCATCACAAAACACA
Organism: Dactylorhiza incarnata; assembly: GCA_033032865.1. Lineage (NCBI taxonomy): Eukaryota > Viridiplantae > Streptophyta > Magnoliopsida > Asparagales > Orchidaceae > Dactylorhiza > Dactylorhiza incarnata. The sequence continues at coordinate 3,740,955 of JAWHQI010000145.1, read as the reverse complement.
TTCAAAAAAGATTAGAAAATTAGTATAATTTATTTCTAGTTTCCTGTGTGTGAGATAAATTAAGCATGCTCAAGGGAGTATTATGTGTACATTTGCCACACTTTGACATAACAAAGCTATATTTATACTGCATCTACTTTCTTTAATCTAATGTCATGATAATTTTTTATTTATTTTTAAATAATTTAAATTATAATGTCAATCTACTTAATTATAGATTCAAAAAAATAAGTTGTTGAAATCAAGTTTTCAAAATAAAATTTTCGTAGTTATTATATTATATCATTACTCTTAAATCAAATAAAATTTTCAAGTGGTCGTAGTTATTATATTATATCATTACTACTTAATCACGGGTGAGACTACGAGCCGCGGGAGTGTCGTCGTGTGGTGACACTATCGTGGTCGTGGTACTGTCGCGGACCCGTGTACTATCACCTAGCCATCGCCAGACTAGAGAATCCTCGCGCTGCACTCTGTGACATAATGCTCCTGTCGGCGGACCAACCCTTCGTTACAAAATAAAAGTGATGTCATTCCGATTACATGATCGAAATCTTTTGCCAAACCCAAAATCACCAAGAAAAAGTTTCAAGCGAAATACGTAGGAGGGATAAATGCGAGTAATTGCACATGTGCAATAGGACGTATTGCGAGAATTTTATGCCAAACAGTCAACCTAACATCAACCCTCTTTCACGCGGTGACTTAGGGTCGCCCGTTTGACACGGTGGCGGTAAGCGTTTGATTACGAACCATCGTTCGTGAACGTCCGTCTTCACCCAATGAAATCCGTCAGTCATGATCAATTTTCATGTCAAACACATTTCATGACGATGTCATTTTTCTCCAAACTCACGGGATCAAATCGTTGCTGACAAACGGATGATGGTTCGTGACAGTATTCACGACCGCCGCCGCCGTGCCAAACGGACCCTTTAGATACACAATTCTTTAAATCCTACTTTTTAGCATGCAGTGTGGAATTTTACAGAAGATAAATTAACAGCAAAGTAGAATTACATACACACTAATTTGGAGCCAGGGTAGGAGAACAAGCGGAAAGCGTTTTGATAACTTGCTTCCGCGAGTTCTTCTTCGGAAACTTCGAGCAACGCGGCCACATAACTTAACACCTGTAAAAAGATAGTTTATTTTACTAAAAGAAAATACAGCCAGCAATAGAACTACCAGTATCAATAAAACCACTATTGATGGAAATGTTATGGAGGCACTATATATTTGATGTGTGGGTAACAAGAAGAACACAGGAAGCCTCAAAGGGCGTGCATAGGTCAAACGGAACGGCGATAGATTGTATCGGCAGACCAAGGGCCAGTTGGGTGGGTGGCGGCGGTCGGGGTGGAGCGGTTGCAGATGAAGATAAAACGGTGTTCTTGAATGGAGAACCCTCTGTGCGATTAAAATCAGCCATAAAACGACATTTTGGTGGATAGGTGGTTTCAAATGGAGGCTATTCAAATTTCAAACAGTTAAAAAATAGCATTTGCGTGTTCTGAAAAACGGAACGCAATAGTCTCGCCAGGATGTGGTCTGCTCCAAAAGGCTGTATTGACACGGCGATAAAATGTATCAGTACGTCGATAGGGGTGATGTTATTGAACCAAAACATAACCAAGAGGAGGGCCCGACGGTATGATACGTATACGCCTTGCAAGCAGGGACGCAACTCCCGTCATGGATTATCTTGTATTCGCAGTTAGTATGCATTATCATGTATTTTGTCATGCAGTGGGGGACTCCATTTACATAAGGAGACCTAAGATTGTGAATGAGGTATCTTTGGAAGTGTTAGTCATTTGTCTCTCTTGAAGAGGGGAGTGCCTTTAAGGAGCCAGCCTCCGGGTGCTTGGCAGAAGCTTGTCACCCGATTGTATCCGTGTTTCAGGGGAGCCCAAATAGGGGAAATCGCAGCACAGTCCCGCAATCCATGAAAAACATCTTCACCAGGATCCCGGCACAAAGGACATGCCAACGGCAACAACAAATGTCTCCGTCTCAAATTCACGGTCGTAGGGAGAATGTTCAAAGCCAACCTCCATAAAAATAGGCAAACATTTGGGGGAACCGCGACCCGTCACACAAGTCCACGACGAAAGGGGCGAAGAAGATGAAGCGCCATCAGATAAGAGGATACAGTGGACCAAATGGTAAGCACTCCGAACATAGAAGGTACCGCTTCGCGAAAAATGTCAAACCCAACGGTCATCACTAAGTCCCCGACCAAGTGGAATGGCAGCCACGCCGGAACAAATCAGCCACCATGGGCGGAGAAGCCCCAACGGGCAAGGCAAGGACACAAGAAAGCAGACAGGTTCTCCCAACGGTTCTCCCAAATTCGAAAAGAAGAGCCCACACCAACCGCCCGGCGGGATAAGGCAACGATAATCTCCCAGGCATGGAAAAAACCCAAACAACAAAAGGAGGGTCGGTCCCCAAGGTGGCCGCGAACAAGTCCCCATCAAGGAAATATCGTGCCCGATAAAGCCGTCCCACAAGCGTGTCGGGGCGATTCGAGAGTCGCCACACTTGCTTTGCCAAAAGAAAAGAGTTGAATGTCGAGAGGCTGCAAAACCCATCCCGCCAAGAGATTTTGGCAGACACAATTGTTGCCAAGATTTCCAATGTATACTATGTCGGCCGCATCCATTGCAACAAAAACTCGCCAAAATTTTATCTTTGATGTATGCAAAACAGCCCCGGCCGCTTCGCCACACCATAGTCAGAACACCCAAGTAGAAATCATGTTGGGAAAGGCGCACGGCCCCAGAACTCCAACAATATCCGTCTCAATATGAGGAGGCTTCGCTTCAAAACTAAACACCACTGATGACTTCGAAAGATTCACTAATAAGCCCGACGCAGCCACAGATATCCATAACAAGTCTGAGATGACCAAGGCCGCCCACTATTAGTGATCCCTTTGGTGTCCAACACTCAGACAATTTTGCTATAATATTATTAAATTTGACCTTGTGTTTCTATTGATTAAGGATAAGATGGGGATCAGGGATCAAGGGTGGACCGACACTTATCGGTGCTGCATGACTCTAAGTACGCAGCAGGCGGAAATAGGATCGGCATATAGATGATCCGAGTCTGTAGTCGCATCCAGAGCGATGACGAGATATTTTTATTATTTTTTGTGATTTTATTTCACGTAAAATATCAACTTTTATGTCAGCTCAATCTAGACCATCCATGGTAGTTGGCCCGGGCTACTTTGTCCATAAATAAGATCCAACTGCGGCTGAATTCTGGATCACAAAATTTGGATAGATTTTTGAGCTCTCGTGTTCATCCCACGGTACCTATTCCATTGATCTTTGGTGGGAATCTAAGGCAACTACCTTTTCCCACCACCTCATTACTCATAATTACCTTCCCCACTCCATAAAACCGTCATAACTCCCTCCCACCACTCAATAACTACTAAATAATTAACCATAAACTACCCATTACCGATGTAACCCACTTCCTACAGCCCATAATCACCACTTCCCAGCCCTAAATACAACTGCCCAGGCCTCAAACCCCCTACTGTCTAATTGTCTATCCTCCAAACCCCAAACAGCTGCTGCGCATGCCCTGTACTGTTGGTTCCAGCACTCAAAATTGCTACCAACAGCCTCCCCAGCCTATCCCTGCCCTAACTGCACCCTCATGAAGGCCCATAACTGCCGTAGCTCCCCATTCCGGCGCTCAAAATTACAGCCAACTGCCTCCCCAGAGCTTAAAATTATGCACAATTCAGCCTCCAAACTCTTATTCCAACCTCTACAGCACACGCCCAGCACTCCTTTTCCTATTCCCTGCAAATTGTAACCTTCTTTGATTACTTATTTGGTGAAAAGCATATGCCTACAGATGTTGGATTATGTGTGTTTAACCTTTGATTCACTCTACTTGAATCGTTTATTCGCCTAACATTTAATTAAAACACTATCACTTTGCTCTAACAAAAAAAAGTTCATTTATTACTTCAATCTCAAATGTTATTATTTGTGAATGACTAACAATTTCCAAAACTAATTGTAATTATTCGCCGGACTATATTTGCATGTAGATTGCATCACCCCCTAACCTTCAAAATATTCCACCATCATTACTCTACTAGGGTTTCCTTAGGCCACTTCCACACACTCCACCTTATCCCATGAAGAATCAACTTGTGAAAGCCAAATGTCTAAATTAAATATCATGGAGAGATAAAAGTAAGTTTTACAGGATCGAAAAGAATTACAAAAAAAATTTATCCGGATCCAAGTATTAGGCGATACAAAATTCAGAGATAGTAAAAGTGGTTGTGACAGAAATGAGAATGTTTTGAGAAATAACCGTATGGAAGCGATAGATGTGCAAAAAGAGTACCGAACAAACAAGTTTAATTGATTCCAACAGATAAAACTTGGTGTTATACTAAAATGAAAATGTTACAAACAAGGTATAGAAACAAATGAGCAGTTGGGAACCAAATGTAGTTAACATTTGGGAAAAACGTTACCCTTATCCATCGTTTTAATTTATATGCAAAGCCTTCTTCCATAACAAATGCTAAAAATTAACTAAGAAATCACAAGTACGAAATAGCTAAGTACCACTGAGACTTACGGTTCGAATATTAGCTGGATGATTCAGTTCCTCCTTAGTCAACACTTCCCAGCTTTGATGATCATGTACCATAGAGTTATCCACCAGCAGGAGTAACGAGGAATCTATATTTGATTTGGGCAATGCATCCGGTGCATCAGACTCGAATAAAATTCTCTCAATTGGCACCTAAGAAATTAAGAATTCAGTAGGTTAACTACATTTCATAAACTATATATGAACAATTAAATAGTAGAACAATTTACTCACTGATTTTAGCATTTTCTTAGCTTTCTCCTTTTTCATTGATGTTAAGAAACCAGAAAAGGAAAAATAAGAACCAAGCTTGGTGAATTCAGATACCATCTCAGCAGATCCCATAAAAGAATGAAGAATAGCACCAGCTGGGAAAGGTCCGCTGAGCCTGTAGTAATAGAAAATAGAACTTGGCCATGTAAAGAAAACTTCATAGATTTGATAGTAATGGCTTCTAATTTAGAAAGAGACATTGCATGCTTTCCAACTTTGGAAGATGTAAATTTGGTGATAATCAAGAGTGGGTTTAAAACACTAAAACAATGCCTTGCAATACAAAAGGCTTACTGCGATGGTGCCAATATTGGTGGAGAAGCCTCATGCACCGGAGACACCATTTAAGCAGTAATGCACGCAAACCATTTACTACAATGTCATGGACATATTACTAGAGGTGTGCAATTTATTAGCAGTAATGCTATAAATGTTTGTATGAGTCAATAAGTTTTGTTTAGTCAAGGCTATGTTTGGGATAGTTGTGGTGTTTAAGTATAGGGATGGTGTGAAACCGTGGTAGCAAATGTAGTAGTGGCGATTTGCTTGCGTTTGAAGCTTTCTTGATAGCCAATTGGCTCAAATATTATGGGGCATGGGCATTTGCGGCCGCAAAAGCTTGACAGCACGTCAGCACCTGCATGATTGTAATGGCATTTCAGCATAAAATGTCATTTTGGAAAAATAGCAATCATGACCGCACCTACTAAAATGCTACCAGCGCTTTTCATAATTGTGTTATCAACTGTCACCGCTCTATCAAAAAAAGAATAAGTTCAAGCTTCTCTTTTCTTTTCCAGTGATGATTTTTCCTATTAAAAAAAATGCATATGCTTCTCGTGGGTTTAGTAACCAGATCAATTACATATAATGGAGTAAAAGTATGAAATGCATTGGAAATTGTACCGAGGACAAGGACTAAATTTGACTGATTAAAAAGTCAGTCACTTAGTTTCCGAACAAATGCCATGCAAACTTCCACATATTTATGGTTTTCAAAACATAAAAAATCATACCTTCGAAGACTACTCAAAATACAATATGAATAAAATTTATACGATGTTTATTCAAAAAACAACAATGATAATTATATGTTGTAAATAGTATGTGAGATTGGGCTCAAACTTGAAAGATATCTTTATTCCACTTTAGGCAACACAGTTGAGATAGCAATGGGAAAGTGGTGACGGTTGTGAATGCAATTATGATACGAACAGGAAGAAGGTTGCATTAATCGAAGAAGAAACACGGATACAATTCGGATCGAAATCCGGCAAAGATCAAGGAGGCTGGGTCTTCCAATGATCCCTCTCTCAAATGAGAGCCCAAATCCCTAATGATCAAAAGATAACAGAAATATTCCCATACCACCTCCTTATATAGGGAGGGGGGCTCACATAACCATAACATAAAATAAGATTTAATTAATATTAATTAATTAATATTAATTAATTAATTAATACCAATTAATTACACAAAGTAATTAGGGTGGTTTCCGTATGCGCCACTGTGACTCCTGCAAGAAGGTGTACTCAGGCGGATGTAACGTCGTAACAATATGCCGCCCTTGAAAATTGACCTTGGCCCCAAGGTCAATATTACAAAATTTATCGGGTCTTTAACAATGGGAGGGACGTATAATTTGTAGTTGCTCGGTGTAAAGGATATGATGAGAGTGAGTGAGAGAAGATGAGGTTTATTTTTTTGTGGGGGCAACGGTGGGTTTAGACGGAGGTGATACGCCCTATTGAAAAATAAAAGGAGGGTGCAACCCTGGGTGAAGAAAAAAGGACGAATTGAAGTGAAAAATGGGATGTGATGGGGCAAAGGGGAAAAGATAAGTGAGGAAGAGACAAAAAATAAATTGGGAGGGGGTTGCATAATGCGGGGCCTGAGAGGAGGGGGGCTGGCGTGGAAAAGAGGGGGAGAAAGGCTGCTAGCGGGTGCGTGGCTCGATGGCTGGGAGAAGAAGGATGCGCGAGGCTCAAGAGGGAAAGTAGCGGCCGATGCGAACGAAAGGTCGATGCAGGCGACGGAAGAGGACTCGACGCGCAAGGAGGAAGAAGGTGATCGCGGAAGGGAACAGTTGCGGTCGCGCATTGCCGCTATAGGAAAAAGCGCGGGCTGGATCTAGAGGCTGACGGCGCCGGAGGCGTGGGCTGCTGCGGTTGCGGTCGAGACCGGTGCGAGAGCGGTGTTGGGGGGAAGAGCTTCCGCTACGGGTGTCGGCATCGGCGCTGGATGATCGTTACAGGCGGTCAGCGGACGATGGAGCCCGATGGAGGTGGGGGATGCCGACGACCAACACAGGTGAGGGTTCGCTCCTCCAGGCCGCTGCAGCAGCGGCCGGAAGCGGCGTGGACTGGAGCGGGCAGGCGGCTGCTGGTGCTTCGAGAAAGGGAACCACGCGAAGGTGGCGACTGCCCTGGAGGTTGCGAAGGTGGGCGATGACGTCGTTCAGCAGGTCGGTATTCCGGTCGAGCCGAGCGAGGAGGCTGTTGTAGGGGTTGCTGGTACTCGGCGGCTGAAAGGGCAGCGGGCGGAGGGCGGCAGGTCGGCCCATTGATACGAACAGGAAGAAGGTTGCATTAATCGAAGAAGAAACACGGATACAATCCGGATCGAAATCCGGCCCAAGATCAAGGAGGCTGAGTCCTCCAATGATCTCTCTCAAATGCGAGCCCAAATCTCTAATGATCAAAAGATAAAGAAACACTCTCATACCACCTCCTTATATAGGGAGGGGGGCTCACATAACCATAACATAAAATAAGATTTAATTAATATTAATTAATTAATATTAATTAATTAATACCAATTAATTACACAAAGTAATTAGGGTGGTTTCCGTATGCGCCACTGTGACTCCTGCAAGAAGGTGTACTCAGGCGGATGCAACGTCGTATTATGCAACGTCGTATTATGCAACGTCATAACAAATTATGAAAAACACAGGCAACATTTGAGTAGATGTGGTCACAAGCACTATTTTCTCAAAACGACCTTTTAGGTTAAAAGGTCACCACAGTCATACAAGTGTGGTCAAGTGCTAGCGGTGATGAACAATCATATGCTTATTGTGAATAGCAGGATACCTCTAGGCTTGTTAATGGTCAGGCGGAAACTCTGAAATTCCGTGGGTTTGGCCTTGGAGGGGTTGGTTGCAGTTATCGAAGCAAAAATGCGAGATCAGGATGCGATGATACCGACATGTTATGAACCTCAACTCGAGGTTGCAGAAGGATGTGGATTAGGGGTTTACCTAGAGGGGAGCGTCCCTGAGGCAGTAGAAAGACAATAGGAAAATATAAGATGCATTTGTCGCGGCTACCGGAGGCGGGGTCACGTAGGGGAGCTCAAAATTCGTTTCCTAAACCAAAGAAAGAGAGGAAGAGAACTAGAGAGGAAGAATAGGAAATAACTTCTTGCTTGCCTCCGTTCAAGACCCACGGAATTCTTAAATAAAATTTCAAGAATGGCACCGACCATAAATAACATAAAACTACCGAAAAACACTAAAAACTACAAAATGACGCATTGACTCATAATAACTCATAATAAAGACACGACATGAAATTTGGTTCAAAAAATTTATCATGAAGGTTCCAAACGCAGATAAACCATCACCCCTACGTTTACTTGATACGTATACGCATTGCGTACATGACACCCGCATGCACTCAGACGATCGGCCTGAGCTCGCAAGAGTCTCTCAATGACGTGTTTATCTTTATAATAATATTGTATTAATTATGTGTCGTTTAGTTATTTAGTGTGTTCGTGTTGTAGCGGGGTATCCACCTATATAAGGAGCCCTTAAGTATGAAGTCTTGCATCTTTGATCATTGTTAGGCTTACGCTCTCCATGGAGAGAAGGCTCTTAGAGGGAACCAACCCCCAAGAGCGATATCGAGCATGTCTCGATAATTTGTATCTCGCATATTGCTTGTGATATTTTGTGAAAGATAAGCTTGCATCTATCAATTGGTCCGACCTTCCGCTCATTTAGGGTTTCTGTCGAAACCCTAATTGGATTTGTCTCCCGGTTCCGGTCAACACGACGGATTCCCTTGTCTCCTGTCGGTCTCGTCTCAACCAGTCGCCGCGACCACGTCGTGACGACCAGGCTCCCACGCAACTAGCAAACCACGTCGCAACACACTCGTAGTAGGAACTGCAGGCCCCGCACGCGTGTAACGCCCCGAATTGATTTAATTCGGTTTTCAGTGTGCGTTTAGAGGGTTTGGGGTGCGGATAGAGGAGTGGTCTGCGAATAGTGGAGTTTGGGGTGCGAATAGGGGGTTGGGGTGCGGATAGCAGGGATGGGCTAGGGTTTTAATAAAACCCCTAATACCTCCCCTCTCCCTCTCATTCCTGATCTCCCTCCCTCTTTCTCGTTCTTTTGGAGCAGCCGCAAAACCCACCTCCCGATCTCCCCTCCTCTCTCTCGATCCCTCTCTCGCCGTCGGCCTGGAGCAGGGAAGCGAAACCCCCGACCTCTCTCTCGATCCCTCTCTCGCCGTCGGCCTGGAGCAGGGAAGCGAAACCCCCGACCTCCCTCTCGATTCCTCTTCTCGTCGTCGCTTGGAGCAGGGAAGCCCGAGCTCTCCTCCCCTTCCCGTCGCCGCCTAGGGCAAGGAGGACCCGATCTCCCCCTTCCTCTCCTTTTCTCCCGTCGACAAGGAGGAGTCGAGCCCCCCTCCTCCTCTCTTTGTCCCGGCCGCCGCCGGCTAGGAGAAGGCCGACCCATTTGGGTTGGGTGTTGCTGTGTGCGCAGCCGTGGAGCTCGTGCTTGGCCGGCGAAGTGCGAGGAAGAACTCACGTGGTCATTTCGGAGCTCGGACCGGTGTGCGGAAACCAAATCCGTGGCGTTCAACCTATGGATCCGAAGCGGCTCGCAAGGGTAACGATTCTCTTTACCCTCATTTGGACATGTTCTAGTCCGTTCCGTGCATCGTTGAGGCCCCTACCCAAAAGGGTGAGGTCGTGGCCTCCGACGGGTCGATTTGTGTTATCCCCGTCAAATCTTGCATTCATGTAGAGTCCATGCGTGAAATGGACGTAGGCGCGCTGTGTGAAGCCCATCCGAGACGGTTCGTCCGGATTGGTGAGGCTTTTTGATATTGTGCGTGCCGGGGGAAAACTCCGTGTTGATATCCTGTTTCGTAGGACTAGAGAGTGCTACTGCATGCGCAGCAACGCCTGGGGGTGTGCCCCGGGAAGCACCCGATGTTAGAAGCGGAAAAGGAGTTCTGTTTACTGTCGCTAGCGATATTGAATATCGCCAGGCGACAGCTCCCAGACTTGGTTCTGGTGATTTTGTTGTGCCCACCTGTTGAGAGGACCTGAGGCATGTGTGCCCGACCTGTGAGGGTGTCCTGGTGGATGACTTAGCGGCCCGTAGGGCCGGCTAATTTAGAATACCTGGGCTGAGGGGACGCCATACCCGCTCTTCGTGTTGTACAACGAGAGCTGTGAACAACGGGCATTTGGCGAACCTGAAACCGCACCATTGCAGCACCTGACTAGTAAGACTCGTACAGCACGTCGGGAGGCAATGGGAAAGAGTCTTCGGACTACAGATTGTTCACAATTAAAGTACGGGAGCGCCCTGGTATTCGGGCCACCGGCTTTAGCCTGGAAGGGCAAAGCCATCAAGAGTGGATGGTGGTGGAAGGCGGAGTACACCAAAGAGTGCCTGAGAGCACGGGACGTGGGGGGCCATTCCCACGTTTGTGATGTTGCATATGTACGAACCGCTGTGGACTTTGCTAGTCGCACTCTTATATATATGTGCTGCTGAGACTGTTTTGCAGGGATGGTTAGAACTGCCACCCCCTCGAAGGGGTGGGGTCGTTATAATTTGGTCAGCTTTAGCTGACCGTTGCCCTGTTTTGCCACCGTTTTTGGTGGGCTTGTTGTACAGGTGCTGGACCGAGCGGGAACATAGCGGGCTCTTAGCGGGCTGAAGCCCTTGTGATGTTGCGGCCCTTGAAGGCCTTTTGATGTCCTTTGCTTTTCATGTATGGCCGGCCTGCGCGCCGATGTTGGTAATCTGTAAGGTCGTCGTGCCTCTTTAGTTGTGTAAAACCTTTTATTCCTATTATTAGAAGTGGACATACCCGGGTCCGGGTTTTGGGGTTTATCCGGTCTCTCTCTCTCTTTTGCTTCCGCATAGAATGCTCTGAGTTAGGTTCGTTGTTTAGTGTCATTTGGTATTTCAATTAAGTGACGTTCCCGTTTGTTTGGTAATATATGGCGTGGGGCCCCGGCCGGACCTTCTGTCATATGCTTCTTAACGGATGGGGGTGTTACAACGCGTCTTCTGCGCGTTCGTTGAATTGATCGTCGTCTTCTCCACGCATGCCGACTCGTCATCCTCCAACCGTGTTCCCTCCAACGTGCCACTTTGCACCTCGTCAGTCCTCCAACGCCCACCTCTGCATCCCATCGACCCTCCAGCCTTCAACCTCCTGTCGACCCACCTGCGCCTCCCTTTGCTTCCCCGCGGCCATCCCATCACCTCCTTCCGCATCTCATCGGCCCTCCAGCGCCTCCTGCAACATTCCGACTGCACTTCAGTGCCTCCTGCAACATCCTGGCGGCCCTCCAGCGCCTCCTGCCACATTCCGCCGGCCCTCGCCCCCCTTCCCTGTCGTGGCCCTCCTTCCGGACTTAGTGCACGCTTGATACAATCGAATCTAAGCTGCCATGGATGGACCTCCCTGCCATGACGCTTGCACTTCGTCCCCAGCTTCTTCCTCACGCACCATTACAACCCGTGTCCTCCTCTCTGCTCCCCCAACGGGCCTCCTCCTCCATGCCAGCCTCTTGTCCCGCGCCTCCGATGGGTCATCCTTCCGCCAGTTCCCTTTTTCTTTTCAACAATCGCGAGTCATACCCCCCTTTCTGTACAGTGTTCCACGTCCCATGCCCTCACCCACTCCCCTTAATCACTGACATCTCATGTACTCCACCTTGCCCAATGTTCACCCACATCCGCACCCATCCCCCTCTTAAAATTCATAGTAGTGTGTATCCATACTTGTGCCAAGGGATCCTACAGGACCCACACCCAATTCTTCGACACCTTCGAAGTCTTGTCACCGCACCATGCAGCTCATTGTGCCCGTGATATTCCCCCATACCCAATCTTGTGACCCACATCCGCTCTCCCTCACTACTCCTCATGTCATTTTTTTTAAATTGGTGCGCCACATGCACGCAACCAACATGGCTCCATGTGGGTTTCATATACCCACTTTCACATGCAACGATCGTCTTGCCGCCTTCTCTATGGCATCACATCACCACCACTCCCTTTTTTGCTGAATTCATTTTCATGTCCCAGGTTACAAAAGACCCCAACAAATTCGCCCATTGGTTATTATTCTCGTCACAACCCCGCCCACGACCATGGCCCAACTGGCATGTTTTACACCACGTCTTCAGTCTTCAAGGCCCCTCTCACTCAACCTTGGGGACAAGGTCGCTCTTCAGGACGAGTGTGTTGATACGTATACACATTGCATACATGGCACCCGCATGCGCTCAGACAATTGGTCTCAACTCGCAAGAGCCTCTCAATAACGTGTTTACCTTTATAATAATATTGTATTAATTATGTGTCATTTAGTACGTTTGCCTTGTAGTGGGCTCTCCACCTATATAAGAAGCCCTTAGGTGTGAACTATGAAGTATTGCATCTTGGATCATTGTTAGGCTTAGGCTCTCCTTGAAAAAAAGACTCTTAGAGGGAACCTGCCCTCAAGAGCGGTATAACATGCCTTGATAATTTGTATCATGCATATTTCTTATGATATTTTGTGAAAGATAGCTTGCATCTATCATTACTACCACAGCTTCACGCCATCACAACTATCCTAAACAAAGCCGTAGATAGTTTGATGGTTGTTGAGAAAAGTCCTACACTAAGAAACTCATATAGTGTTGTACACTTAATATATGTCTTGAGTTCCTCCACATATAACCAATATGTAGGATGCATAACTTCTAACATGGTATCAAAACAAGCTAGACCCAAAAGCCCACTCCCATGTCACCCATTTTTGAAAAAAAAATTTGAAGTCCGCATGATAGAGACCAAAGACTCTACAAATGAGAGGGTGTGCTGAGAATACTCTACAACAACAACACTCAAGCCTTTATCCCACTATAGTAGGGTCGGCTATATGGATCCTTTGACGCCATTGCGCCCTATCTTTAAACATAGCCACACTAATGCCTAAGTACATCATATCTTTCCTTATAGTTTCATTCCAAGTCTTTTTTGGTCTACCCCTCCCCCGTTTAACATGTCTAGTGACTAAACTCTCACAACGCATAACAGGTGCCTCTAATGGTCTCCTATGTACATGTCTGAACCATCTTAATCGAGCTTCTCGCATCTTCTCTACAATTGGTGCCACTCATGTCTTATCCCTGATACATTCATTCCTAATTTTATCCAAAAATTAATATATTCTTGTGCACTTAATATAAGCAATGAGCCCCTCAACCTATAGCAAATTAACTTTAGGTTGGATGCATATCCACTAACAATGATTTAAGTAGTACTATAATAATCAGAACCCTCCGAATTTTTCCTAAAATTTATGCTGAGAACCCTATAAAAAATCAACAAATCCACAATGATTCAATAAGGAAACAATGAGTGCAATGTCTATACAGAAACCAAAAATGAAATTTCGCTTTTTAAAGACAATGTGTAGCACAACACGAACTTGATGCAATCAGTAGGACATCCTTATAAAAATAAAATTAGTCATATAGCATTAGTAAGATGATAAGATCTATGCTGGGAATCCTTAGTATTATCCACAAATCTATATTGATAATCAAGTATGACCCAAAAAAAACGTTAAAGAAAGCCACAGTAGGGAATTTACTGCATTGTTTCAAGAAGTTCACCAAAAGCTCTCACGCAATGGATGGACACTGGTCTTTCTAATTCCTTAGCAAGTTCAAGCTGCTGCCGGAATACCTCAGCCTGAATATAAAATTAAAGTCAGGAATAATAGTTCTCTTTTAAAAACAGACCATCAAAGTTGTAAAATAACATTCAAGGTTGCATATCAGCAGCTTACAAACATGAAAAATAAAATAAAACCTTCCCCGCTTTCAGAGTAATTATTAACAATTGAATAAAATTGAAGATCCGCCGAGAAATAGACACACGTAGATTTGCGTTTGCACAAGAAAACATACGGCATAAACACATTAGGAAGATTTTTACAAGAATAAACAATAAGAAACTGAAATAAACCTGCTCAGAGAAATCAATATTCTTCCCATGTGAGCCCTTATCCAGGCCAATCTGAACATAGTGAAATAAGGACATAATGAATATCAGGATTCATTAGAGTCAAAGAAAATTAATATTAAATACATTTCACATTCGCCCTAATCAGATGAAAAGAAAACCCTCTCCAATAATGAAATTCAAAAAATTAATAATATTACAACAACAACAACACTCAAGCCTTTATCCCACCATAGTGGGGTCGGAAAATTAATAATATTAATAATAATAAAATTTAAACCTCAAAAGCACATTCAACATGAACTCCTAGGGATTAATTAACTGGTAATTGAATGTGAATACGTTAAAAGGTCTAGTCTACAGGCCTGTCTAAAGCACCTTCAACCGTCCTGACCCCTGGAGCTTATGGGATGAATTGGTACAGTTAATAACCCGATGAAGTCAGTGCAACCTGGAATTTGCATAAGAAAAATCTTCGCACAATGTTCACAAACCTGAAACACTTGGCTCATAGTGACATTTTCACCCTGGTGAGAATATCCCCAGGTGATCAACACTCCACTCTTCTATGTGCAACTTGTCACAACTTTTTTTTGTTTCCTGGCAAGGAGCTTAATAAACAAGCCGAAAAGAATTCTCCTGACTTCATAGAGAGTATTGATCACTCATTCAAGGAGTTTGTTTGTGATGAGGTCACAATCAACTTCAATATGCTTGGGATTTGAAGTAATGTAGACAGCCACATGACTATCACAATGACAATTATAGGGTCATCATTTGGATGATCGGGCCTACAGATATGATCGACTTGATTTTCATAAATTTTTATGTATTTTCAAGTGTTATATTGAGAGTTAATGTACATGGTCCGATTGCGCGATCCGAGCCATCTTCTTCAAGAAGAATCTCAATTTCATTGAAATCTCACTCGGCCATCCTTCCATTCCAAATGAAAATGATCTTCTATACAATTTCATTCAGGGAAAATATATCAGTGATATGTATTCTATTTGAGGCCTTCTTTTGATTCAAGAATAGCAACGGTTAGGACAAAGATAAAGATGTTCGCAGAATTAATAGTTGTAGAGCTCTTTTATGGACTTAAAGAATTTTGTCGACGAACGGCCTGGGACGATTGGTAGATCAGTATGCTCTTGTATCTCTTCGTGTTTGTCTACCAACAGCAATTCCATTTCGGAACCGATCTTGTCCATGACAACATTGTTGATGTTCATGATCTTGTAGGTGTTGGAATGAAGTCAAAGACAGCCCACCGAGATGGCTTGATAGACATCAATCTAGTCTGGTTCAACAATAGCAGGTGTGGCCAACGAAAAGCAGCCAAGAACAACATCAAAACGGATCTTGATTTTTCTGGTGCTAAAAGGAAGCAATGGCCAGCGAGCATCAACCACCAGATTTGCTACAAGTACATTAGAACTTGTTTCAAGAACATTCACCTGTTTTATATGGGTCAGGGAGAGCATTCAAGAATTGTCGGAATACTTCTTGGTCCACTTTCTTAATGAGATGAACGATCCCATCTATAATCTTTTACAAGGCAGGATCGGTCCTTTTTTGTAAATTCTTGGTGGCTTGGATCACATCCTTGAGCCATAAATGTCATCAGTGCGATGAAGAAGTCAAATGGGTGGTGGAAGAAAGCTTAAGGCATTGATTGTGTTAGCGACTGTGTGGACGATGATAAATCATCAAGAGCGACTTGAGAGAAAATATTTATGTCATTAGCAATGAAAGGAGGAAAGAAACAATACATACCGAGGCCTTGATGCTTCGAAAATTGATGTTTTTGGAAGGACTCTAATAAATTGTGTTGGCGGCAGAGTGAAGAGAAGAACATCTCATATCGACAACCAACGTAGCTCTACGGACCGTAAAATTCCCTAACTCTTGATCGCATTCCATTTCTTCACGAAATTGACAAGTATTAGGCTTCATTCGTCTGGAGGGTTTTGGGAGGGAGGAATTGATTTTGGTCTCCCAATTCCAAATTCTTATGTTCGTTTGTGCTATTATTTGGCCAGAATTGACACTTGAGTAAAACCGTGGGTTTTTATTCCTTAGAAATTTACGCATGAATGAAAAGTTGAAAACCCACATCTTTAGGTCGGTTTTTGCAATTTTAGCGTTTCTGCTTCTTCGTTCTTCTTCTTCTTCTTCTGCTTCTTCTACTTCTGCTTCATTCTTCTGCTTCAGTTTCTTCTTTGTTCTTCTGCTTCGGTTTCTTCTTCGTTCTTCTGCTTCGGTTTCTTCTTCGTTCTTTTGCTTCTTCTTCGTTCTTCGATTCTTCTTCGTTCTTCTGCTTCTTCGTTCTTCGATTCTTCTTCGATTCTTCTTCGATTCTTCTTCGTTCTTCGATTCATCTTCGTTCTTCAATTCTTCTTCGTTCTTTGATTCTTCTTCGTTCTTCGATTCTTCTTCGTTCTACTGCTTCTGCGTCTTCTATGTTCTTCTGCTTTTGCTTTTGCTTTTGCTTCTACTTCTTCATTCTTCAGCTTCTTCGTTCTTCAATTCTTTGATTCTTCTTTTTCATCTTCTTTGATTATTTATGTGAACGGGGTCTCAATAATGAGCGAGGGAAAGAGGGTGTTCCTAAAAGATGGATTGAGCATCCGTTATGTGGATTTTTGTTGAGAAGGAATTGATGGAGTTCCACAAAATTGGAAGTTGCTGCTATGCCTCCCATATTCAGTGCATGATTAAGCACCAACGTCCATTAATTTTTTTCAAACGAACTGGAGCCTATGTCCATCTTCAGTGCAATTCCAAAATCATCCTGCAAAAGAACAAAGGAACTGAGCTTTGACCCAATTCCAAAACCTATGAGTTCTTGGTTTTTAACCAAAACCAATTCCCTTTTTCGAAAACCCGGCAAACGAATGGGGCCTTATCGTTAATACACATTATTTATTGGTGAAGAACTTCCTTCAAGAAGTCGCATGTACGGTCCGCTGCCTTCGATCTTCGTGAACTCACCGTCAAAAGGATGAAGGCAAAGGTAATCTACGAGAGCACCATTGTAACAAAACTAGAAACACTAGTCTAACTAAACACACAGTGGGGAAGGAGAGTATAAGAGTTGGAAGGATAACCAGGGAGAGAGACTACAACAGAGACATCATTCATTCCATATCTTCAAATTACAAAGGCTCTGTCATTTACAACATTATAATCATGATGCACTATTTCTAAGTACAAAAAAAAACACATTGTGGTTATTATACCGTAACACTACTGCCTCCGAAAAGAAAACAAATATAGATACCTCACCAACTGCAGCGGAAGGTGTAATTGCGAATAATTCCTTCAGTGAAACCAACCATTCAGGCGATCTATCTGCAACATACCTGTCCATCCCTTGCGTTCACATAATATCATTGCCTTACTGATATAAAAAAAACTTACATAGATCAAACTAGAAATTCGTGAGAAATCACCATGGATGAAGGCCAAAACATGGAATCACTGAAGGATACTGTTCGCCCATCTGCTTGACGATATGCCAATCCTTCTGTGGATACATAGATATCATCGTGTTAAAGAGTGATTGCCGAAGCAGGGGAAACCCTAGCCGTAATAAATCATTCGAGGCCAGCTGCGCGGTACCTCGGAGACGCCATTGACCGCGAAGCGTAGCACGCCGGATTCGATGGCCGTGCAGATGACCTGCGGAGCCACGGCGGAGATCCTCCGGTCTTGAAGATGGCAGTGCGCGTCGAACAGCCTCAACGCAGCAGCTTTTCCACCGCAGCTCATTTCCCAGAACTCTCTCACTCCCTCTCGAACAATCACTTTTGAGTTATACTTAGGTGGACAACTCTTATCTAGAAATAGGTGGGGGGAAAATACAGCCGTATGATCTTTGATCCGACGGTAGGGAAAATACTGACATTATTTATTATTCATAAATACTGCAATATTTAGAGCTATCAATGGTTGAGATGCACTCCTCTCACCGTGATCTAGGTGCGAGATACTCACCTAAAATTTTTTCTTTATTAGACTCTGTTTTGTTGGGTTGTTGCTGATGAAAAGCTGCTGATGGAAAGCTGCTGATAGAAAAAGTGCTGATTCTGGAAAACGGAGTTTTGCTAAAAAACTGTTTGGATGAAAAGTGTTGATTCTGGAAAACGGAGTTTTGCTAAAAAACTGTTTGGATGAAAAGTTGCTGATTCTGGAAAATGGAGTTTGTAAAATGGAGTTTTGAGTGAATTTTTTTTTCTCACCAAATATATGAAAAATAAATATATTTTCCATCATATAATACCAAATACAAAAAAATAATGTCCACATGAACCATATGTCATGATATCTCCTACGATCTAGATTCATACAACTGATCCGCTATACTATCACGTAGCGCGATCATCTCCTCTACACCACCTGCAGTGTCAGGGCATGTATCTTGCCGCTCTTGTGTGGCCACTCCATCATCTCTACCCCTCTGCTCGGACTCACTGAAATCAAAATCCAAACGCGAAGGATGTCGGCGAATGAAATTATGTAAAGTCATTGTGGCAATCACAATATCTGTCTGTTTTTCAAAGCGAAATCTGGAAAAAACCACACACACATAAGAACAACGCATACATAAGAACAACACATACACATACACATAAGAATACACGCATCACAATAACACCTACAAACCCCAAAAAAAATCTGGAAAAAATCTATGGTTTTACAAGCCACAAAAAAAATCTGGAAACAATCTATGGTTTAGGGTTAAAATCAAAAAATCTGATGCAACAAACCAAGATCTACAACAAATCTTCGGAGAAAAAATCAAACCTTCGGAGGTTGACGTCGGCGGGAGGAATCGATGAAGAAGATGGCCGCTGGGAGGAAGATGGCCGCTCGGAGAAGATCGCTGCTCGGAGAAGAACGCCGCTCGTAGAAGATCGCCGCTTGGAGATGATCGCCGCTCGGAGAAGATCCCTGCTGGGAGAAGAAAGGGTATCGAGAGAGCAGACACGGGAGCGGGAGGGAGATTGCGATTGCGGCTGGACGGGGGGTTGAAAGTGCGGCTGGGAGGTAATGTAAAACAGCGGTTGCAAATAACCTGCTTTTTAGACAAAAGCCGATCCAAACGCTGTTGAACCTCCAAACTTCGTTTTTTGGAAAACGAAAAGCAGACTATCAGCCCAACCAAACGCCACCTTAATCACGAAAAAAATTTAGGAAGGTTTCTCTCACCTAAGATCATGATGAGAGAAGCACATCTAAGCCGTTGGTTCTTCATGATTGATCGAAATAATATCATATTTCTAAATTAAAAATACTGTTAGTATTCTTAGATAGCAGATCCGCCGTAGAATCTGTGACCATACGGCTGTATTTATCCTCCTCCTAGAACTAGGTGAGAGAACGCACCTAAGTATTTCTCTTAGATCACGGTGCGCGTGTTGAAGCCTGGAAAATCCCGGCTCCAAAATTCGGATCAATGCAGCCCGAGGTTACTGATCCTGCGGTCCAACTCCACGGCTCGGATAGCTAAAATAGGAGAGAGAAAATGACTATAAGCACACCCCAGGTGCTCTAGCAGGGAGGTCCCACCACATACCCGGAAGTTTGGGAGAAACTTCCCCTCCGCAACCAAAAGCTGGGCGAGGTACTAGACGGGCATGGATTTGGCGAGTATCCAGCTTGGAGGGACCTCGACCACTTCCAAAAAAAATGTCATTGTACCTCTGGTGGTCTATTTATAGAGAAATCCTGGGGGGGGGGGGGGGGGGGGGGGGGGGGGACAGGTGAGTATACTGCCTGCTCGCGAGTTACAAGGGCAACTCGCTCGTACTCGCGAGATACTCGCCCAAACTCGCTTCTGCTAGCGCCTTGCTCTCCCAGCTCGCGCCTTGCTCGCCCGACTCGCGTCTTGCTCGCCCAACTCGCCCATTGCTCGGCCGGCTCGCCCCTTGCTCGGCCGGCTCGCCCCTTGCTCGGCCGGCTCGCGCCTTGCTCGCCCAGCTCACCTCTTGCTCGCCCGGCTCGCGCCTTGCTCGCCCGGCTCGCGCCTTGCTCGCCCGGCTCGCGCCTTGCTCGCCCGGCTCGCGCCTTGCTCGCCCGGCTCGCGCCTTGCTCGCCCGGCTCGCGCCTTGCTCGCCCGGCTCGCGCCTTGCTCGCCCGGCTCGCGCCTTGCTCGCCCGGCTCGCGCCTTGCTCGCCCAACTTGCCCCTTGCTCGCCCGGCTCGGTCTGCGAATAGGCGCCTCCTTAGGCCTTTCTAATCTCGACGAATTACGGGTAGTACAACGCGACTCTATCAGGCCCTATATTCCAGTCAACACTAATTTTTTGCGTACTTTTCAATATGATCTTATTACACAAATATTTTCGCAAACAATCAATCGACATCATTGAATCACGAATCATACTGATGTATTTGCTTTTGCATCGCGCGCCACACACACCTAAATTTCAATTGTAGGATATCGGTGGCACTTTCTAGTAGTGTAAAAGTGGAGAATTTTTTGGGTCTGGAGCCCGTTTCCAAATTTTAGGTCCGGGATCAATGAAAAGAGAAGATCTGTCATACATTTTTTTATCTCTAGATATAGAAATTCATTTTAGGAGATCAAAAAAGCATTGTTGCGGAATGCTTATGGCTCTTGGTAGACCGGTTCACTTGAACCACCTTAGCTCGTGAGCGAACTAAGCGCGCAAACAGTCAATTGGAGATTCGTTGGTTGCACTGGGACTTTTTAGCATGGAAAACCTGGAAAGGGTAAAAAACCACGTGGTCGGAGCTGTGCCAACCAAATTCCACTATCTTCTGGGGGGTTACAACTTGGAAACTAGAACTCGAGCGCGACAGACCGCTGCTCATTACAATACTTGGAGAGCGAGAGAGCTCCGAGAGTAACAGGCCACCTCTCGGAAAAACTAAGTCCTTTTCCCTTCTGAGAATGCTGATCGTCTTTCGGAAGTGAGAAGGCCAGTCGCCTTTCCCTTCTGAGAATGCTGGTCGCCTTTCGGAAGTGAGAAGGCCAGTCGCCTTTCCCTTCTGAGATTGCTGGTCGCCTTTCGGAAGTGAGAAGGCCAGTCGCCTTTCCCTTCTGAGAATGCTGGTCGCCTTTCGGAAGTGAGAAGGTCAGTCGCCTTTCCCTTCTGAGAATGCTGGTCGCCTTTCGGAAGTGAGAAGGCCAGTCGCCTTTCCCTTCTGAGATTGTTGGTCGCCTTTCGGAAGTGAGAAGGTCAGTCGCCTTTCCCTTCTGAGAACGTTGGTCGCCTTTCGGAAGTGAGAAGGCCGGTCGTCTTTCCCTTCTGAGAACGCTGGTCGCCTTTCGGAAGTGAGAAGGCCGGTCGTCTTTCCCTTCTGAGAACGCTGGTCGCCTTTCGGAAGTGAGAAGGCCGGTCGTCTTTCCCTTCTGAGAACGCTGGTCGCCTTTCTGGATGATGAAGATCTTCAAGTCCCGAAGGAGATCTTCAAGCGCTGAAGGAGAATTCCGCAAAAGTCTGCAAGGAGCTCTCCCGGGTCCAGAAGTCAAGGTCCTTTCAAATGAAGCCTTGGGGCTCCTTTTATAGCTTTGGCCGGGGGCGGCCCGGTAATTTTGTCGTTGGCAGTTTCCATAAATGCTCGGTGGACGAATCATATTCTCCTGTTCGGGGCCCTCGGATCGCCATTTTTCGTAAATAACAACCTTGCCCCTCGGGCAGCTTGGGCAGCTTGGGCAATTCGGGCAGTTCCGTTGGAGGTGAAAAAGGCGATCGACCGTTCCTGAAAAGTGAGAAGCCGGAAACCCAAAAAGTGAGAAGCCGAAAAGACAAAAAGTGAGAAGCCGAAAACCCCAAAAGTGAGAAGCCGGAAAGACAAAAAGTGAGAAGCCGGAAACCCAAAAAGTGAGAAGCCGGAAAGACAAAAAGTGAGAAGCCGGAAACCCGAAAAGTGAGAAGCCGGAAATACAAAAAGTGAGAAGCCGGAAACCCGAAAAGTGAGAATGCTCTGAGCGCGCTCAGAAGCGTTCTGAGCGCGCAACGAACTTGGAAGCGCTTCGAACGCGCTTGAAGCGTTCTGAGCGCGCAACGGACTTGGAAGCGCTTTGAACGCGCTTGGAGGCATTCTGAGCGCGCGTGAACGCGGAAGCGTTCTGAGCGCGCAACGGACCTGGAAGCGCTTTGAACGCGCTTGGAGGCGTTCTGAGCGCGCGTGAGCGCAGAGGCATTCTGAGCGCGCGTGAGCGCGAAGGCGTTTTGAGTGCGCTCGGAAGCGTTCTGAGCGCGCGTGAGCGCGGAGGCGTTCTGAGCGAACGGTGGAGTGGGGAGTTGTCCCTCAAGGTGGAATTGGGATCCGGCGCACCCGACGGGGGGGGGGGGGGGGGGGCGTGAATACGGCGGGCCCCCTTGCGAGCTCTCCTGTAGAAAAGGGCGAGGGGAGGGGGTCGGGCCGCGCTCCACAAGCGGCGCGACGGAGTCGCACCCTTGGGGGGTGCGGCTGGGCCGCACCCCTTGGGGGGTGCGGCTGGGCCGCACCCCTTGGGGGTGCGGCTGGGCCGCACCCCACAAGGGGTGTGCGGCTGGGCCGGACCCCCAAGGGGGGTGCGGCTTGGCCGCACCCCTTGAGGGGTGCGGTTCCGCGCGAGCCGCACCCCGAGGGGGTGCGGCGGGGCCGTTCTCCCGCGACGGGGGGCGCTGCCCGTGTGCTACCGTGCGCGTGGTAGCGCACGCGCTTGCGCGCTTTGTTTCTGGCGGTTGGCGGTGGAAATCGCAGGCTCGGTTTCTTCGATTCGAGCGACTGCGTGCGGACCGCTGACCCCACCTCTCTTTTGCGGGGCTTTCTTTAGGCGCGTCCTAAGGTCTTTACGGGTGTACAACAAGCATAAAAGATCATCAGGAGCTCATATTTGAACTCAGAAGATCATATTCTGATCTCAGGAATTTTTGATCTCTGGGAGATCAAAATATGATCTCTTGGAGATAAGGCTCAATTAAGGTTCAGTTCATGCGATCGTAACCGCTTGACCGGTGAAAATAAGTCCCCCCAAACGGGGCCCAAATATGATCTCTGAGAGATCATATTTGAAATTGGAATTGGAAGCCACGCTCAGCATGGGGGCGCGAAGATTGATTTTTCTATCTCGAATTTATATGTGGAGTTTGGTAGGGAGATTCGTGTATCCTATAATGACGGTGCCTCAGCCGCTCGTAGTAACAACTAACACGTGCATTTACAACTAGCCGAACATAGATCTTCAATCACAGTTCACCAACCGCGTGCTCAGCAATCGCCGACCAAGTTCTTCATCAATCAGCACTGCAGAATGATTTGTGCAGTAATTGTTACCGCAACGAATGTACCTACAACCTTCTAGAAAAAAATTATAACCGCACACCGAGCGCAAGTTATGGCGAGTGATTAGGGTATTATCATTTTCAGGGATGGGAAACCATATCAAATTGTGTGTTGATAAAAAAATGAGGTGGATGGGGGTAGAACTAAATTAAAGATTCTGAATATTATATAATTTAGTTATTAAATAAATGATAAATTAAAAATTCTGAGCAAGTTTTTATCACTTGACCCTATGAGCGGTACCTACGACTAGCAGGTGCCTGTCAGACTCCCTCCAGACCAAACGGGCCCATGTTTAGGAGGCCACCGGCCCCTACCACTTCTGCAGGACCCTCGTGTTCCTGTGGACAAGAAGCACAAGAACGTCGCCACCGGACCTCCCATCACACCAATGATATATATGCTTTTTTTTTTGTTGGCGATCGACGATCCGTCCTACGGAACGGCGATCAGATATAGCTACTCGCAATTAAAAATCGTCTATCGCCCACTGCCAAATCCTAAGTTCCCGCATACAGACACTCCTGGGTAAGTCTAGTCCCGTGTGTATATATATATATATATCTTTAACTATTATATGCAAGAAGTTGCAACATTCAAAATTGTCAAATACAATCTCATTCTTTTACTCCAATAACTTAAATATATATTAAGAAAAAAATGAAAATTCATAAAATATAATAGCTGTTTGTGTAATTACATTATATCCCAATAATAAAAAATAATTATGAAAATTCATAAAATTCAAAAGTTTTTATTAAATCTCCTACACCCACTATGGTAGGTTATCATTAGACCTCCTAGACTACTTTAAAATATTTTTTTGTTAAAATATAAATATTTTTGAAAAAAATAATAATAAAATATTAATTAAAATTTCTGTACGATCATTTTGAGCACTCATATGTATATGTTCCGCCGGGGGAGGGCGAAGCCCGCCGTCGCCGGGCAGGCACTGTCGTGCTTGGCAATAGGGGCGGAGCCCCGTACCTGTCACTCGTGTGTGTGTGTATATATATTTATTTATTTAATACGATTGAAGTAAAAATTAAAGAAGATAACTTAATTGACTTTGCTTATCTCCCTAGCTTGCTTTTTAAAAAATCATTTAAATAAAATTATAATGTTTAGCATTTATTTATTGAGAAACCCCTGGTGCCCCGCATGACATGTGACATCGAGCAAGACTGAGATCCAATTATATGTGTGCGCTGCGCTCAGAAGAAGACGAGTGACACGGTACTGTCATGTGGGGGCACAAATATTTTCCACGCCAGACTTCTCTTTTCTTGGGCGGTTATTCACAAATCACGTTTGTCGATTCGCTGATTTGTCTATTCACAGAACACGATTGTTATTCCAGGTGTTTGTCCGTTCTGCTCGAGAACAGGATTAAGGCATTCCAGGAGACTTCGTCCTTGTTGTCCATCTCTTCAAAGACACTACTTGAACTGATCACATCTCCGCACTTCCCATACATGTCTAGAAGAGCACTCATCCCACAAACATTCAAACCATGGAGGGATTTGAGAGCCAAACAGTGAATCTGCAACCCCTGGGAGTGCGCCTTGTGCTCCGCACAAGCGCTCAGAGCAATCTTGCGCAGGAACGAAAGATGATTGCAATACGCTTGAAGTCAAAAAAAAGAAGGCAAGGGCGTCCCCCATGGCGAGTACCTTGTCGGCAACGCGTAGATCGTCCGCATGAATGCTCCTCGTGTCGGGGGAAGCTTTGCGATGGGCAATGGGGGTGGTAAAGTGCATTTGTGCACTTTACCAAAAAGTGCACACATTCAATGGTTGATTGAGTTGTGTGTGTTGTATTGATCTACATCTCCACCATTAGATGTGTGCACTTTATGGTATTGTGCACTTTACTACCCTCATTCCCTTTGCGGTGTGGGGAGGACCTTCTCGCACTCATCGAGGGAGCCGACAGAACATCCCGCCTATGGATGATTTTTATCTCACGACAATGATGGCTGCTGGGAAAGAGGACGAGAGGGAGAGGGGAGACCTGAAATTCTATAGTGTCTCGATGGGTTTGGGGACAGGTAGGAGGATGAGAGGGAGAGGTTGTTAAATGTATTTATACTCTTGTACAAATAGCCCATCAATTAGGCCCACTAGCTAAGCTCTAGCTTTAGTCTCACATCTTCTATCTCCCTTTATGTATCCCCTCTCCCTCCTAAATATACCTCTTTATGGAATAAATAAATATTATTGGTTCTCTTTTATTCTCAATTTTAACATGCTATCAAAGGAAGGTTCGACTCAAATTTTGAACACCTAATTTTTTGGCCAAACATATTCGTTTGCCTCTATTTGCACACCAACCCCCTTCTGCATTCGCAAGAGTTTTTCACAAGCATTCCAGGAGCATCCGCTTCTCTTGTTTTCTTCTCTCCACGAGCATCCGCTAGAAGCTCATGTCTCGCACTTCGCCTGGAGCATCCGCTCGCGAGAGCATCTGTAAGATCCGCTTGCTAGGAGCATCCGCTCCCAAGAGTGTTCACACTCTCCTCCTGCATTCACGAGAGCACCCGCCAGAAACTCGCGTCTCGCTCTTCAACAGGAGCATCCACTCGCGAGAGCATGCACAAGATCTGCTTGTTAGGAGCATCCTATCACAGACTTGCCCCATTGACAACGTCGCGTGCGTCCTTAGCTCCTTTTGTGCGCCCCTTCGCAATAAGCTAAGTCAGCCTTTTCCAACGATCGTGGTGGCGAGATGAGTAAAAGAGCACTTTGTAAGGGAAAGCAAGAGAGATTGAGAGAGCAAAGGACTTGTATTTCTTGGTTGCTTGTAACTTGGTGATTTACAAATGAGTGGGCCTTCCCGTTTTATAGGCCCCAAAAGAATTTCCCTCCCAAAAATGGAAGGATCTAGAATGTCTATGCTTCTAGACTATTCTGCAACCCTCATGTATATACAACCTTCCCGAGTTATCTAGAATGTTCTTATGCGATCATTCTAGAGTACTTCTACAATTCTCTAGAATACTATGTACAAAATACTCTACATGCTCCTATATTTCTCTAGATAATTCCATAGGTTAACCCCGTAGAGGTTAAGCCGTGACATCCTCCCCCACCTAGCCTGGCGAAGCCCTCGTCGCCTCGTACTGTTGGATGATGTCCTTGAACTGCCAGAGATCTTCAAGTGTCTCCCATGTAGCTTCAGACTCTGGCCTTCCTTTCCACTTAATCAAATATTGTGTGATAGGTTGCACACCTCTTCTCTGCACTGTCCTCCCAGTGAGCACCGCATCCACCTCTCGATCAAAAGACTTGATTATCACTGGTGGTGCTCTATGCGATGTCCTTCTTTGAAGGTCTCCATTGTCTTCATGATATGGCTTCAACATGCTGACATGAAAGACCAAATGAATCTTCAAAGAGTCGGGTAGGTCAAGGCGATAGGATACCTTACCCACCCTTGCAATCACCAGAAATGGGCCTTCGTATCTACGAACCAAGCCCTTGTGCAAGCTGCACAAAGCCTTGAACTGTTGAGGGAGAAGTTTCACCATCACCTTATCCCCAATCGTGTATTCCACCATCCTTCGCTTTGAATCCGTCCATTTCTTCATCCGCTTGCGTGCTTTCTCTAAGCACGCTCTGGCTACGTCTGCTTGCTCTTCCCAAGACTTGGCCATCCTCCAAGCTCCTAGGCTTCTTCCGTCATCCGTCGTGGTCGCCAATGTATGCGGAGTGAGTGGTTGCCTCCCCGTGGCAAGCTCGAACGGACTCCTCCCGTTCGCCTCACTCCGCTGCAAGTTGTACGAAAATTGCGCCACATCCGTCAGCTTGGCCCAGTCCTGCTGATTGGCACTCACAAAGTGTCGTAGGAAACATTCCAACAAGGAATTCACCCTTTCCGCCAGCCCATCGGTTTGAGGGTGGAAGCTGGTGGAGAAGTTCAATTCCGACCCGAGCAACTTGAATAACTCCGTCCATAGCTTTCCTGTAAATCTGGGGTCTTGATCACTAATGATAGTCTTCGGCAACCCCCAATACTTCACCACATTCTTGAAGAATAGGCGTGTCGTCTCCTCCGCGGTAGTATCCCTTGTGCTTGGGATGAACGTGTTATACTTGGAGAAACGATCGACTACCACCAAGATCGATCTGAACCCGTCTGATTTTGGCAACGCGTTGATGAAGTAAAGCGTCACCGACTCCCAAGGGTGCTCCGCCATAGGCAATGGCTCCAATAATCCCGTGGGCTGCTTGTTGTCCACCTTGTCTTGTTGGAAAACAAGACAAGTTTTCACATATAACTCCACTTCATTCCTCATTCGTGGCCAAAAATATGAATCCTTCATCAAATCCATAGTGTGTTTTTGTCCCGGATGTCCAGCCCACTTGGTGTCATGGCACTCCTTGATGAGATCCCTCCGCAGGTTTTCCCACTTTGGGATGTATAATCGTCTCCCTTTGGTGTAGAGTAGCTCATCCTCTACCCAAAATTTTCTAGCTTGGCCCTCCTTGGCCAACTCCATGAGTTGCATGGCAAGAGGATCCTCCTTCAATCCTTGCTTGATTTTGTCCAGCAACTCCCCATTAGCGGTGGACATTGCAGCTAACTCAGCTTTGCGGCTTAGTGAGTCAGCCACAACGTTGGTCTTCCCCGCCTTATGCTCCAACACAAAGTTGAACTCCGCCAAGAAATCCTACCATCTTGCTTGCTTAGCTGTCAGCTTCTTATGCGTCAGGAAGTAAGTAGTTGCCACATTATCCGTCTTGATGGTGAACTGCGCCCCAAGTAGATAATGCCTCCACACTTGCAAGCAATGGATGATAGCCGTCATCTCTTTCTCTTGAACGGTGTATCTCCATTCCGCCTCATTGAGTTTCCTACTTTCAATAGCTAAGGGGTGACCATCTTGCACTAACACTCCTCCAATTGCAGAGTCAGATGCATCCGTATGCAACTCGAACCTCTTGTTAAAGTCCGGCAAAGCAAGCTTCGGTTCCGTACAAACCGTTGCCTTCAAGTCTTCGAAAGCGCTTTGGCATTCCTCCGTCCAAATCCAAGCCTTGCTCTTCTTCAACAGGTCCATCAACGGTACTGCCCTCCTTGAGTAATCCTTGATGAACCTGCGATAGTAGTTCATCAAGCCCAAAAATGATCGTAAGTATGGTACCTTCGTTGGCGTCTCCCATTCATCAATTACCTTGATCTTTGCCATGTCCATCCGCAAGCTCCCATGCTCGATGACATGACCAAGAAAGTGTATCTCCTTGTTGACGCCAGGAAAATCCTGACCTCAAGATTCGGACCGATGCAGCCGGAGGCTACTCGCCCAGCAGTCCAACGAGATGACCTGGCTGGCAACGACGACGAAGCTAGAAGAGCAACGAACCGGACCCCAGGTGCTGCGGCAGGGAGGTCCCACCACGTACCCAGAAGCTCGAGAGAGTCTTCCCCTCCGAAACCAAAGTGGCCGAGCTTGGTACAGGGAAGGCACCGACTTGGCTGAAAGCAAGGGTGACGGGCTCGAGAGTTCGGGAATCGGGGTCCAAAAGCTCAAGTCCAGGTGCCAATCCAAGTACCCCTGGGGTCCTATTTATAGGAAAACCAAAGGGTAGGGGGGCTTTTTATAGCCCACCCCCTGACCCGGCGACTATGGGTTACTCGGCGAGTACCATGCCATAGTCGCCCATCTGGCGAGTATTGGGTGCTGCTCGCACACGCCGGGCCAATACTCGCCCAGGGCTTCTGCTGCTTCCTGCGCGCGACGAGCTCTTCTGGTTAATACTCGCCTACCTGGCGTCTATCACCTGCATACTCGCCAGGGTCTTTTCTGCCTCTGCCTTGGACTGCTGGTCTCCGTGTTGACCCTTTGACCTTTGACTTCTGTCTACGTGGCCTTGGGTGGGTCCGTCCTCGGAGAATGAGGGTTGTACACAATCCCCGCTCTTTGCGAGTAACGTAGTTGCTCGGAAAGAATCATCCAACCTTCATTCGATAAGATTGCCTACTGGCGACTATTGGCTTATACTCGCCATCTCGCTGGCCGATGCTCGAGCTCTATAAATAGAGGGGCAGGGGTCTCTGGTGGCACGTCTTTTCTGAACTCGCTCAAGATGGCGCGCGACTATGTTGCAGAGGCTAAGGCGGCCGTGGCTGGTCTTGTGGGCCTGCTTGATGGTCCTTCGCTTCCTCCACGCCTAGATCCCGAGGTTGAAGACTTCCTCGCTACCAAGAAGAGGAAGAGGTTGGCGAAGAAGAAGAAGAAGGGGAAGAAGAAGGTTGCTGAAGACGATTCCGCCGCCCCTTTGGGCGACCAACATCAGCAGCTGCTGAACGAGTTGGGGCTGTCCAACGGGGATGGCTCGCCGGTCCCTGATCCTCCTGCTCCAAAGGTCGCCGAGGAGGCGAGCATACCTGGGACCTCGACCCAGAATCAACAGGAGAATCCCGCTCCTACGCGAGGTGGGAGCTACCTACTCGCAACCTTCTTTGATTAGCCTCGACTTGGCCCGCGTTGCTAAATGTTTCTTCTATGCTCGCAGATTTGTCCACCATCGATGCTCAGGAGGAGCCTCTGGTCGTGCCTCCTCTGAGATCGTCGCCCATGATCTCGCCTAGGGGTGGTGGGCGCTCGACGCGAGTTCTCCACAGCTCTTTGCTGGAGAAGAGACCGATGAGCGAGCAACGGGCTCCTCTGGCGGGCAGCGTGCTTCCACCACCACTGTTGAAACCAGCAACTGGTCTCTTGAGTTCGGACCCACTGGGGGTGTAGCCGATGCTTATTTCTCCCTCACTAGACTCTCTTGACGGTGGATGCTGGAAACGGAATAGACCCAAGGCTGAAGCGAGGAGGTCCCGCCACACACCCGGAAGATCTTAGAGAGCTTCCCCTCCCAAACCAAAGCTCAACCGGGCACCTTGGAGGGCACTGGCTGCCAACCAAAACTAGCCTAGAGGAGAGGATTCTCTTAAATCGGATCTCCTCCAAGGTGCCCTTAAGGGTGTATTTATAGTTTTCCTAGGCTGGTCTGTAAATAGCCTGAATCCGCCTTTTAATTTTACTAACCGCACCCCAAATTGGTCTGCTAACAGCCTAACTCCGCTGTTCCGAAGGGCTATTTGCAGCTCACCAGGGGTATTATAGTCATTTTCCCCTCACACCCATTTGGGCGAATGGTCCGTGAGGGCACCATTCGCTGGGCACTCGCCTGGCTGGGCGAATGCCCACGCTTCTGGGCGAGTGGTCCCCTGGCTGGGCGAATGCTCTCATTTCTGGGCGAGTGGTCCGTGAGGGCACCACTCGCCTAGCGTCTTCTTTCCTATAGCCTACCTCCACCATCTTGAGGGCATTTTTACCTCACTTAGCCTGGGCGAGTGACCCGGCGAATGATCCGGACGACCCAGGTTTCGCCAGCTGGCTGGGGGGGCCCACTCGGCGAATACCGGTTGTACACAATCCCCGCTCTTTACGAGCGGTTCCTACGATCGTAAAGAACAGTCCAACCCTGTATTCGGTGAGTGCCTGCTGACTGGATCCATGAGATTCCGTGGGTCCCACCGCCACCTTATATATATATCCTCATGTCAGGTTTTCCTGGACCACTCTCTTATCTCGGCTCGGAGTTCCTCCACTTCCCAATGTCTTTCCACAAACCTTCTGCGAAACCCCTCTCGCGAGAGATGATCGACCGCCTAACTGCGGCCCAAGCTGCGACTGCCCCCAGAGCATCCAAATTTGCTCCCTGGCTAATGTCTAAACGGGATCCGAGCGCCCCCTATGTCTCGCGTCGAGCCAAGACGATTCGGCTGAATCGTCAGAGAGGCGAGACTGCTTCGGAGTCTCCGGCGGATACTCCACCGGCGGATACGCTGGCGGATGTCCTTCCGGACCCCGCGGTGCTGGTATGAGGATTCTTCTTGTCTCCATTTGGTTCTTGTC
Organism: Dactylorhiza incarnata; assembly: GCA_033032865.1. Classification (NCBI taxonomy): domain Eukaryota; kingdom Viridiplantae; phylum Streptophyta; class Magnoliopsida; order Asparagales; family Orchidaceae; genus Dactylorhiza; species Dactylorhiza incarnata. Next base: position 3,709,526 of record JAWHQI010000145.1, on the reverse strand, counting down.
CCTTACCCTGCACTTATTCCGACCATTCACAGGGGGCTTCGGTACCTGAGGACGGCCATGGGGCCGTTCCGAGCAGTGTGGTGGTGCCACCTCCCGCGGACGAGATACCTCCTCCCGATTCGGATCTTGCTCCTCCGCCTCCTCCTGGAGAGACTGTACCCCAATCTCGTGAGTTGTGAACCTTCTCGCTACTCCTTTTTATGTTGTCGGCTATTAACCACTATCTTTTCGCAGCCCTCAACACTAGCGTCCCGCTGCGGGACTCCATTCCTCCCAGTCCCCCTGCTCAGGTGAACCTTTCTGCCACCGCGAATGAACGGAGGGTCTCCCCTGAGCGAGAGCTGGATCAGCATCTCTGTGCTGATGACCGTGCGGAGGCTCCGGCCCCTTCTCCACAGCCTTACCGTCTAGGAAAGGGAAAGGTCTTACCTCCCGCCTGGCTGTTTGGGACGCACCCGCATTCGTCTCGTCCTTCGGGTCACCCGGATCCCATCCCAGGTCAGTTCACTCACCCGCCTCTATTGCACTCGCATACTTTATCACCGCTAATCCTAGTTGTGATTCCGCAGGCTATCGAGAAGCCTCCCCCCTCGACTCCTACTACGAGGGGGGAGAGGGAATGCTCTCGCCTCTTCCTTCCCCTGGGGATCTCGCTGACTTCCTGGGTGATTCCTCGGATCACGCGACCCTGAAGGATCGGATCTCGGAGGTCCTGGGGAAGCTTATCCATATCCAGCGAAACGTCGCCGGTCAGGTGGATGAGGTGCGGCTGGGAGTCACACGGGAGCTGAAGGACCTTCGACGAAGTCACTCGCATCTTCTCGCGGCGGTGGAGCGGCTGGGGGGTGAAGGAGGGGAGTTGTCTCCCGCAAGGCATGCCGCGCGAGCCCGGGACCAACTCCACCTTGCTTCCCAGGAAATCACCAGTATGCTCGCGGCCTACCGCCCGCGAGCGCCCACGGAAGCTGGGTCGTGAAAGCGAGGTCGATGGGTCTGGGAGGAGATCTGACCTTCCCAACGTCCATCCCTCTTGTTGTTTTCTTTTCTTACCTTGTGCCGCGAATGTTGAACATTGTTTTTATCTGTAATAATTTTTCTATGCTTTGCGAATGCTTCTTTATTTATTTTTCGTATCTCATAACTCTACTTGGGTTTTGCCGAGTGATAACCTTTAGCCGGATGCTTTCCCTATTTCGTTGCGTAGCCACGGAATGAATAGACATAGTGCATTTGCCATTAATGGGCGACAGGTACCGGCTCGGGCTTCGAGGCGTCGGGAGGGCGCGATGGCTATCCGCACACCCGAGGTCTCGAAAGTCCAAACGCCGTTTAGTCCCTCTATAAATAGGTCTCTCAACCACCGTATTAAATACCTAACCATCCGCTTTCCTTCCCTGCGCTAGCACTCGCGCTTCTTCCTCGCCTGCTGCTCCCCTTTTTTTCATCATTCGCAAAAATGGGCGGCGATGCGGAAGGCAGAGCCAAGTGCGCCAGCGCATTCGCCAACCACGTCTTCGATTCCTGCGACCTCTCTGAGGAGGCCTACCTGTCTGCCATCGTCGACTACGTCCCGCCGGGTTTCGAGGCGCGAAAGCCCAGGCTGGATGAGCGCCTGAATTCCATCTCGCCTTGTGCTCTCGCGATCCCGCTAGAGCACTTCGAGGTGGGGTTTCGCCTCCCGATCTGGCCGGAACTCCGCCAGACGTTCAGATACTATGGGGTCGTGCCCGGCCAGCTCAACCCCAACTCCATTGCGATGCTGGTCGGGTACGCGAGCTACCTGCGAGAAGAGGGGATCGAGTTCTCGCTGCCCGTCTTCCGCAAGCTCTATACCTTCCGCTGCACCCATGGTATCTCGTTCTTCTCGGGACAGAGCCCCCTAAAGCACTACGGGCTCCCAAACAAGAACCATGACTGGGTTCGCCGCTTTATTTTCGTAAGCGGGAGCCTAGGGAACACCCTCCTCGCGCCGGTGCAGGAGGAGGAGTCAACCTTCCGCCCCCCGACCCTAGGGGGGCACGAGGCCAAACTCCACCAATACATCCTGGAGCACGGGATGGATCTCGTCCATCTCCGGCGGAATGTCAACTCGCTTCCACCTATTCCGCAGGGCGAGGGTAAGTGTTCGAGACTTCATTCACTTTCGCTTTGTAATTTTTACATCATTCGCTAGAACCGTCCATTATATTGTACAGGTGTGCGCCATTTCCCTCTCCATCCGCCGCGTCCTTCCGGATCTACCCTCGCTCTCGCGCAGGCCGCTGCGGATGCCTGCCGGGAGGAACCTTCTTCCTCCAAGCGCGGCGGGAAGAAGCGCAAGCCAGCGGCGCCGACCCCTTCCACCTCCAAGAAATCCAAAAACCCCCCTTCCGCCAAGGGGAAGGGGATCCTGGGCGAGACCCTCGCGGCGAGTGCTCAGATCCAAGCGCTGAGGACGAGTGCGCCAGGAGAGACCACTCCTCGCGCGGGACCGTCGTTGCCGCCGCCCCCACTTCCCAGGGACCATCGGAACTTCCCCAGCGGCGAGAAGTACATGGACCCCTCGGGGGCTCCCTTGGTCAAGTGGGACCGGAATGCTAACCGGGTCTCGCTCTCCACCCTCCATCCGTCGTGGATAGAGAGCGATCTCGCCAGCGGGGAGGCTTACGCCATCGCGTATGCCCTCTATGGCCGAGAAGACGCCGAAGTTTATGATGCCGAGACGACCCAGATTCTCGCGCATGAGAGTGCCAGGGCCATGCTGCGGGCGCTCGAGCTCGCGCACATGTCTTCGCGCCGGAGCATCAAATTGGCGCGGGACTTGGCGGCGGTTGAGGAGTCCCGGTCCGTTGCTTCTGCTGAGGCGGTGGAGCTTAGGACCAAGCTGACGGCTGCGGAGACCCTTCTCGCCAACCGCCCTGTCGCAGAGGTGTGTATGCTTTCGCCTTTCTCGCGAATGACTTGTTGCCGATTGACGACTTTATTCTTACTAACCCTTGTTATTAATTTCAGGATACCACGGTTGCCGAGATGCTCCGTGCTCGGGTGGCCGGCCTTGAGGATGAAATCCGTCTGGCCAAAGCCGAGGTCCAGCGATTGCGAGAGGCTGGTGCGTCAGCACTCGACCCGGGGAGCGGGGGCCATTTTTACCCCCATCACGAGTTGGAGCAGCTGATGCAAGAGAATGCGCAGAATGCCGTCAAGCATGCGCTGCAGGTGCTGAGGCGAGCGGGATACCTGAAGGCGGAGGCCGAACGCCTTTCCGCCCGTCAGGTCGTCCCCGAGCTCTATATCCCAATTCCCTTTCCCGAGGATGACCATGTCGAGCCGCGAGAAGATGCCCTCGTTCCAGACTCTGACGAGAGCGGCGGATCTTCGAGCGTGAAGTCTGTGGATCCTTGAGAAGGGCTTTTTGTATTTCCTCTTTTTGCAGTTATACTTTTGATTGTAATCTTGAACCGGCGAGTGCTTGTAAAAGATGTACTTTATTGATTACACTGTGCATTATTCTCAGCTTTTTCCTCAATCGCTGCCATACCACGTTAGGCTTATTAGGACGTCGATTCTTCTTATTCGCCGCCACATCTCGCTAGGCTCATTAGGACGTCGATTCTTCTTATTCGCTGCCACATCTCGCTAGGCTCATTAGGACGTCGATTCTTCTTATTCGCTGCCACATCTCGCTAGGCTCATTAGGACGTCGATTCTTCTTACTCGCTGCCACATCTCGCTAGGCTCATTAGGACGCCGGGTCGTGACGTGACTGTCTTGGCTATCCCGCGAATGTTCGAAGATGACTTAGGTCGGTCGCTCCCCTTCGATCTCTCGCTACCAAGTGAACCTTACCATTCGCGTATCACGGGGTTTCGCTTAAGTAGTCAAGAGAAGGGTGTGATCCTCTCTCCGGCGCGTGGTCTATGCGAATGCTCTTGATATCATCTCTTGAGAATTGAGAGACAGCCACCGAGTGAGTCTTCGGACCTGCCAGCTAGATGAGAGTCTGGACAGCGGGTCTGCTCGGGGCCATCCTCTGGAACATAGAACCTGCCGCCGAGTGAGCCTTCGGACCTGCCAGCTAGATGAGAGCCTGGACAGCGGGTCTGCTCGGGGCCAACCTCTGGAACATAGAACCTGCCGCCGAGTGAGCCTTCAGACCTGCCAGCTAGATGAGAGCCTGGACAGCGGGTCTGCTCGGGGCCAACCTCTGGAACATAGAACCTGCCGCCGAGTGAGCCTTCGGACCTGCCAGCTAGATGAGAGCCTGGACAGCGGGTCTGCTCGGGGCCAACCTCTGGAACATAGAACCTGCCGCCGAGTGAGCCTTCGGACGTGCCAGCTAGATGAGAGACTGGACAGCGGGTCTGCTCGGGGCCAACCTCTGGAACATAGAACCTGCCGCCGAGTGAGCCTTCGGACCTGCCAGCTAGATGAGAGTCTGGACAGCGGGTCTGCTCGGGGCCAACCTCTAGAACATAGAACCTGCCGCCGAGTGAGCCTTCAGACCTGCCAGCTAGATGAGAGCCTGGACAGCGGGTCTGCTCGGGGCCAACCTCTGGAACATAGAACCTGCCGCCGAGTGAGCCTTCGGACCTGCCAGCTAGATGAGAGCCTGGACAGCGGGTCTGCTCGGGGCCAACCTCTGGAACATAGAACCTGCCGCCGAGTGAGCCTTCGGACCTGCCAGCTAGATGAGAGCCTGGACAGCGGGTCTGCTCGGGGCCAACCTCTGGAACATAGAACCTGCCGCCGAGTGAGCCTTCGGACCTGCCAGCTAGATGAGAGCCTGGACAGCGGGTCTGCTCGGGGCCAACCTCTGGAACATAGAACCTGCCGCCGAGTGAGCCTTCGGACCTGCCAGCTAGATGAGAGCCTGGACAGCGGGTCTGCTCGGGGCCAACCTCTGGAACATAGAACCTGCCGCCGAGTGAGCCTTCGGACCTGCCAGCTAGATGAGAGCCTGGACAGCGGGTCTGCTCGGGGCCAACCTCTGGAACATAGAACCTGCCGCCGAGTGAGCCTTCAGACCTGCCAGCTAGATGAGAGCCTGGACAGCGGGTCTGCTCGGGGCCAACCTCTGGAACATAGAACCTGCCGCCGAGTGAGCATTCGGACCTGCCAGCTAGATGAGAGCCTGGACAGCGGGTCTGCTCGGGGCCAACCTCTGGAACATCCAGGGTCTCTCCTGCGAGCTGCAGCATTATTTTCATACACATAGTTTAAACAAAATGCTTTCATTCAAAAAACATCATTTATTACATGGTACTAAGGATAAAAGCGTTTAAGGTCGTCGCCACTCCATGTGTGGCTGAGGAGTTGGCCCTCCACATTCTGAAGGCGATACCCCCCAAACTTTAGTGCTTCTTTCACGACATAGGGGCCTTCCCAGTTGGGGTTAAGTTTTCCCACCGCGGCGGATCTCCCAGCCGCGTCGACCTTCTTGAGTACCAGATCTCCCTTCTCGAACTGCTTGATCCTGACGTGCCTGTCAAAATACTTGGCCATCCGCCGCTTGACCTCTTCTTGATGGATGGCTGCTCGATCCCGAGCTTCTTCGATGAGGTCGAGGGAGAGCCGCAACTCCTCCTCGTTCTCGGCTCTCCAATCTTCCTTTCCATTTGCGGCGACCGTGACCCGTGGTGTTGTAATCTCGAACTCTATGGGGATGACCGCCTCGCAGCCGTGAGAGAGCCTGAAAGGGGTCTCTCCCGTGGCGGTGTTGGGGGTGGTTCTTAAAGCCCATAGGACCGAGGGGAGCTGTTCCACCCAATTGCCTTTGAGATTTTCCACCTTCTTCTTGAGCAAGTTCACGATGACCTTGTTCGCTGCCTCTACCTGCCCGTTGCTCCTGGGATGGTGGACGGACGCAAACCTAAGGTCTATCCCCAACTGGCCACAGAAGCTGATGAATTCCTCGCTTGCGAACTGCGGTCCATTATCCGTAACTATGGCCTGCGGAAGCCCGTGTTGACAAATGATCTCCCCCCATACGAAGTTGCGGATTACCTGGGAGGTGACCTTAGCCAACGCCTTGACCTCCAGCCACTTTGTGAAGTAGTCAATCATGACTAGGAGAAATCTCCTCTGCCCACTAGCCTGGGGGAAGGGTCCCACCAGATCCATTCCCCATATGGCGAATGGCCAGGGCGCCATGATACTCTTCAGCCTCTGAGCTGGCATGAGCTGAAGCAGGGCGAACATTTGGCACTTCTGGCATCTCTTGGCGAAGGCTGCCGCGTCTTTGCTTAGGGTTGGCCAGAAGTACCCCTGCCTCACTATTCTTGCCTCCAACATCCTGCTCCCCGAGTGGCTGCCGCACTCGCCGGAGTGGTCTTCTTTCAAGATCCTTGGGACCTCTTCCTCCGAGATGCATCGGGCCAGGAGGCCCGAGAGGGTCTTCCGATACAAGTCACCCTCATGGAGCACGTAGTAGGCAGACTTGTACCGGAAGCGCCTCTGGTCCGGAACTTCTTCCGGAAATTTTCCCATTGCAAGGAAGGTGACGAAGGGATCCTTCCAGGAGGGCCGCTGTTCTACTTCCATGAGCTCTCCCTCTTCGATCGAAGGACGGAATAGGTCCGTTAGGGTCCCTCCGGCTCGAGGACCAGATTTTGCCAACCGATCTGCCGGGGTGCTCTCCTCTCGAGGGACATGCCGGATGGAGAAAGTTTTGAACGTCCCCACGAGACCTTTGACTTTTGCTAAGTACTTCATGAGCACAGGTTCCCTTGTTTCGAACTCTCCCCTTATCTGAGAAGCTATTATCATGGAATCAGTGAGGACCTCCACGTCATGGACCCCGAGCTCCCGGGCCAACCGCAGGCCGGCGATTACAGCCTCATACTCCGCCTGGTTGTTGGTGATTGGGAAGTGTATCACTAGCGTCTGCTCTATCTTTACTCCGTGGGGACTCTCCAGCACCACCCCTCCTCCGAGAGAGTTCTTGCCCGAAGCCCCGTCCACCAGCAGCTTCCATGGAACGTGATGAGGGGCTCCGTCTTCTCTTAACTCGGCCGCGAAGTCTGTCATGAAATCAGCCACCACCTGCGCCTTCATAGATAATCGAGGGACAAAGGTAATGTTGAATTCACTTAGCTCAATCGACCATTTTGCGAGTCTTCCCGAGTGCTCCACTCCTTCGAAGATCTGGCGGAGTGGATGGTCCGTCACTACTTGGATCGAATGGGCCTGGAAGTATGGCCTGAGCTTCCTTGCTGCGATGACCAGGGCAAAGGCCAACTTCTCTAAAATTGGGTACCTGAGCTCCGCTTCCCTCAGGACCCTGCTTACGTAGTAGACTGGCAGCTGCTTCTTTCCTTCCTCTCGAACCAGGACGGAGCTTACGGCCTCCGCCCCGACCCCGAGATATAGGTGTAGATCCTCCCCCTCTTTAGGACTTTGCAGTAGCGGAGCCTTGGTGAGTTGTCTCTTCAAGGCTTGAAAGGCCTCCTCGCATTCTCTCATCCACTCAAACTTCCGATTGCCTCGTAGCGCTTTAAAGAAGGGGGAGCATTTTTCCCCTGCCCGGGATAGAAACCTGTTCAGCCCGGCGAGTCTTCCGGTCAAGCGCTGAACTTCCTTTGCATTCCGTGGCGACCCCAGCTCCATTATAGCCCTGACCTTGTCCGGGTTAGGTTCTACCCCCCAGGGGGTGAGAAGATGCCCGAGGAACTTCCCTTTGCTGGCCCCGAACACACACTTCAGGGGGTTCAGGCGCATCTTGTACTTGCGTAGGGTGGCGAAGGTCTCCTCGAGGTCCCGGATGTGAGAGCTCACACACTTGCTCTTTATCATAAGGTCATCCACGTAGACCTCCAGGTTCCTTCCCCTTTGCTTCTTAAATACCCGATCCATCATCTTCTGGTAGGTTGCTCCTGCATTTTTCAGCCCGAAGGGCATCATCTTATAGCAGTAGCATCCCTCCCTGGTGATGAACGAGACATCTTTGACGTCCGGGGGGTGCATTCTTATTTGGTGATAACCTGAAAAAGCATCCAAAAAACTCATCACAGAAAAACCGACGGCTGAGTCAACCAGCGCGTCGATCCGAGGCAAGGGATAACAATCCTTAGGACAGGCCTTATTTAACAATGAAAAGTCCACACACATACGCCAGCGGCCATCGGCCTTTTTTACCATTACGACATTGGAGACCCAGCCTGGATACTGGATCTCCGTTACAAAACCTGCCTCGAGGAGTTTCGCCACCTCCTCGCGGATCTATCCTTCGAGCTTGTCAGCTATAGTCCTTCTCTTCTGCCGGATGGGGCGGGCTTCTGGATCGAGGTTGAGACGATGGCAAGCCACGTCCGCCTCGATGCCTGGCATGTCCGCTGCGCTCCACGCAAAGATGTCCATGTTCTTCTGGATGCACTCCAGCATCCTTCTCTGGTCCTCCGGGCCGAGGCCCCCGCTGATCCGCACCTTCTCCACCCTTCCTGCCTGGGTGGTAACCTCCATCTCTATCACCTCTTCTGCCGGCTCTTCCCACTGGCCCTTTGCTTCTCGCCCCTCCTCCCGGGCCTTTTCCCCTGCAGCTCCTTCCGCCTCCACCGGCTCGACCTCCTGCTCCTCATGAGCAACCTCCATCAACTCCTCTCAGACATCGCCCTCTCCCCCTTCTTCTCCCTTCTCCACTTCCACTCCTGGCCCCTCCGGCCTCACCATCTCTTCATCCATCTTTTCGGCATCCGCCATCCATGAAATGGTGTTGACGGCAGTCACGTAGCACTGCCTCGCCACCTTAGCATCTCCTCGGACGCGGATCTGGACTCCTCCACTATGGAGCTTTAAGCACTGATGGTATGATGAGGGCACGCACCGGAAGGCGCTGATGAGGGGTCTTCCGAAGATGGCGTTATAGCTGCTCGGAGCGTCCACGATGACGAACCGGCAGTTTCTTGGGACTCCCCCTAGCGTCACCTGGAGACCTACGCCTCCCTCGACCTCCTTCCTCTCTCCTGAGAAACCAAACAGTGGTCCGTCGGATGCCTGCACTCTCTTCTTCTCTACCTCCATCGCGTCGAAAGCCTTTTTGAAGATCACATTCACCGAGCTCCCGTTGTCCACCAGGATCCGAGAGACCGTGAAGTTTTCTATTGCCGTCTGGATCACCAGGGCGTCGCAGAATGGGTCTTCGTAGTCTGGCATATCTTCTGAGGAGAAGGTGAGCTTCTCGGAGGGGGGTGGGGTCTGGGAGGTCGACGTGACGTCCCTTCGGAACATGGCCTGGAAGCTTCTCTTGCGAGAGGCCTCTATTCCAACCCCACCGTGAATCACCCCGATTCCCCCCTGGTTCCTGTATCTGCCCTATCCTCACACCGGTCCTCTTCTGCCTCTGGAAGCACTTCCTCAATTCTGGCATGCTGCCGCCGTGGCTGTCCTCTTTCCCTCATTTCCAAGAACTCTGGGCTGGTGGCGATCGCGTGACCTTCTTCCTGATGAAAGTCACAGTAAGGCAACGCCACCCTGTCCTCTCTTCCAGCTCTTCCTCTTCCTCCTCTTGCTCCTCTACCTCTTCTCCCTCGGCCTACCGCCATGGCTTGCTCCCTCAGGGGGTGAGGGGGTCTGGGACCCTGCCTCCACCCCTGATTCACTCCTCCTGCCTCCCTTCCTTGGTACCTTTCATCCTGACCTCGCGGTGGTCCTTCCTGGTTCCTCCAGCCCAACCTGTTGTTGGGTTCTTGGTTCCTCCAAACCCGAGGTGGTCTTTCGAACCCCTGGCCCCTGGGCTCCTCTCGCCTTCTTCCCTCTGGCTGCCTCGCCTCGGGCTCGCTCATCTTTGCCAACCTTTTATAGAATTCGGGATTGGCTGCCTCCCCTTCAATCTCCTCCGCGGCTCTCTCCATCAACTCCTCGAAGGATACAAGAGGTCTTCTCTTCAGGTCCATCTTGAAGAACCCCTCTCGCAGCCCTACGATGAATGCCATCTGGAGGGCGAACCCCGACACCTCCTGCACTAGATGTATCTCCTCCTGGAACCTGTCCACGTACTTAGCCAGAGATTCCCCCTCCCTCTGTCTGATCTTGAAGAGAGCCTCCGCATCCTTCTTCCTCTTCTTTGACGTCGAGAAACGCAGTCGGAAGCTTCGGCGCAGATCATCGAACGCATAGATGGAACCTGTGGGAAGTTGGTGGAACCAGTCCCTTGCTTTCTCCTTCAGGGTGGTCGCGAAGAGTCGGCATTGGAAAGAATCCGACATGGGAAGGATTGAAGTCATGTCCTCGAACCACTGCAGGTGCACAACTGGATCCTCCTTGCCGGTGTAGTAGGACATCTCCGGCCCACGAAACCCTTCTGGCACTGGGGCCGAGAGGATCATCTCGCAAAAGGGGCTCCCTTCCCCTGCTCGGCGAGTGGTCCTCTCGCGCGGGACCAACTCACACACCTCAGCACTCGCCGGACTGCTGAACAACTGCCGTCCGGGGAGGTCTCGCGCACTTCCTTCTGCTGGCACCTCCTTCCCCGGCCGCTGCCCCGGTGCGTTCTCGCCAATCTGCAAAGGCGGGACCACTGGGACCACCGGGGTCTCGCACTCGGTCCTTGCTGCGAGAACCGTCTGCACTACCTCTCGCTTGAACTTCTCAAACATCTCCAGCCACTCGCCTGCCGCTGGTGGCTGCGAGTGACCTGAGTCAGAACCATTTCCTCCATCTCCTGTCATCGAAACCAGCTTGGGATTTTCTTTCACCGGCTACGGTCCACGCTCACCGCACCAAAAATGTTGAAACCAGCAACTGGTCTCTTGAGTTCGGACCCACTGGGGGTGTAGCCGATGCTTATTTCTCCCTCACTAGACTCTCTTGACGGTGGATGCTGGAAACGGAATAGACCCAAGGCTGAAGCGAGGAGGTCCCGCCACACACCCGGAAGATCTTAGAGAGCTTCCCCTCCCAAACCAAAGCTCAACCGGGCACCTTGGAGGGCACTGGCTGTCAACCAAAACTAGCCTAGAGGAGAGGATTCTCTTAAATCGGATCTCCTCCAAGGTGCCCTTAAGGGTCTATTTATAGTTTTCCTAGGCTGGTCTGTAAATAGCCTGAATCCGCCTTTTAATTTTACTAACCGCACCCCAAATTGGTCTGCTAACAGCCTAACTCCGCTGTTCCGAAGGGCTATTTGCAGCTCACCAGGGGTATTATAGTCATTTTCCCCTCACACCCATTTGGGCGAATGGTCCGTGAGGGCACCATTCGCTGGGCACTCGCCTGGCTGGGCGAATGCCCACGCTTCTGGGCGAGTGGTCCCCTGGCTGGGCGAATGCTCTCATTTCTGGGCGAGTGGTCCGTGAGGGCACCACTCGCCTAGCGTCTTCTTTCCTATAGCCTACCTCCACCATCTTGAGGGCATTTTTACCTCACTTAGCCTGGGCGAGTGACCCGGCGAATGATCCGGACGACCCAGGTTTCGCCAGCTGGCTGGGGGGGCCCACTCGGCGAATACGGGTTGTACAACCACCGCCTCTTGAATATTTGGGGTTGGCGAGCAGCTCGCAGCTGCCCGCGGGTGGGCTTCCGCCACCTCCTCCTTTTCCTCCTCCCGTCACGACTCAGGGCGAGCAGCGTCCTTCAACTTCTACCGCTCCTTCCACTCACCAGGGCGAATCCTCGCGTCGTGGTGGGACTGAGGGCCCTTCGGGCTTCTTTCCTCCGAGGGGGGAGGGCGACCATCTGATAGTCGCGGTCACGGGAACGCGCCTCCTATCCGGGGTCAGACCGCTGGGTCCCATCCTGCTCGGCGAGGCGATCACCACCACAGCGCGTCTCCTCAGCGAGGCAGGGGCTCTCCTCGCCGTCACTCTCGCAGTCCTCGGCCAGGTACTTGGTCGCTGTTTTTGATAGTCGCCACTGTCTTCACTCTGTTCCTTTCGTCATCAAAGCTCTGACACTCTTACCTTTTTTGCAGCTCGCGCTCGTACTCCCATAGGAGCCTTGATTGACGCCGTCGGGCTTCCTTCTCACGAGTACCAGGAGAGGGCTACTCGCGCGATCCTGGATCTGGAGGCGAAGCTAGAGTGCCTGGCGGTCAGCGAGCCTCATCGCCGCCTGTCTGATATGGAGTCGCGGGTTGAGCGCCTGGCGAGCACTGACGCTCATCGTCGCTTGACCGAGCTGGAGGTGCGAGTATCACGGCTGGAAGAGTCGATACTCGCCTGGCTGGTGCAGAATCTCGCCTTCACACTGTCAGCGACCTGGAGCGTCGAGTTGCGAGGCTCGAGCATCGCCAGCAGCTGCATCATGACGAGATGGTGGGGATGCGCGCGAGCATGGGCTCGGTCGGTCGGTTGGCGAGGATTGAAGACCAGCTGCGGCAGGGCGAGGATGCGATGTCTATAGCCTTCGAGCACTTCAAGCGAGCTCGCAGCTTGGGCTGGGTTGGGCGACATCCTCAGCCTCCGGATCCTCAGGCGAATCTTCAGGCGCCTCCCTAGATGCTGTCTTCTTTTTCTTTTCTTATTTCTATGTTATGTTGCCCTTGGCGAGCACTCTTGTAACTCTGAAACATTTCTGATTGATGTAATATTATTTCGGCGAGTATTGGAAACTCGCCTTTTATTGCTTGCTCTGCTTTCTTTTTCTGTGATGGATTTTTTGTCAGATTTTTTCTATCTTCTTTAATTTTGGCGAGTACTGTCTGCATGTCGCCTGTGCCTGGCGAGCTTCTTTCATGCTTCTTCTTACAGGTCTTCGCGCTTTGGAAGTCGACACCATGTTGACGCGCGTTGCTGAGTTGGCGACTTTAACTTTATACTCGCCACCCCGTTATTCATAATCGCGTCGTCGTGCTCGATAAGCCAAGCTACCCGACTACTATAAATATGGGGGGTGGGTGGGTGAATATTTATTACGCTTTCGGCGATCTTCTAACTCACACGCGAGTATCTTCCGTTTTCCTCTCCTCTTCTTGTCTTCTTCGATACTCGCCTTTCTTCCCTCCTCTCCTCCAAGATGTCTGACGAGGCGACCATCCGGCGTGCCAATCACGCCAAGAACTTTGCGGCGACCACCTTCAAGAAGTCCATCACGACTGAGAAGGACTTGGAGCTCTTCTCGGCGAAGTACATCCCGCCAGGGTTTGTCGTTCGGCTTCCTCGCCAGGGCGAGCGACTAAACACTGTCTTGACCACCGAGCGGGTGTTCCCTACTCGCCATTTTGAGGTGGGCTTGCGACTACCACTGTGGACGGAGTTCTCCCAGATACTTCGCTACTTTGGGATAGTCCCTGCCCAGATCAACCCTAATGGGGTGGCGATGATCGTGGGGTTCCTCTGCTACCTGCGCGACCAGGGGATCGCCTTCGACCTATCCGTCTTCAGGCGGATATTTCACTTCATGGCGACAGGCGAGGGCGTCGTCTTCTTGTGCAGCCATGTCTGCACGCTGGTCGGCACGGCGAAGAAGAACCATCGCTGGGGAAAGCGAGTAGTCGTCATCAATGGCGACTTCCAAGCAATCCCCGATAGGTCCTTCCAGCCGCTGGAGAGCGTCTTCGGGGCTTCTTTCCTAAGCGAGGGTGGCGAGAAACTGCTCGAATCCTTCAAGAATCGCCGCCTTGATGTGGTATTCTGGAGGAGGCGAGTAGACGAACTCGCTGAGGTGTTCCAGGGCGAAGGTAACCTACCGCGCGAGTAATCGCAGTACTCGCTCTTCGTCTTCGATCTGGCGACTAACTGGAGATATCTTTCTTTTTGTTGCAGCAGTCCATGTTCTGCCGCGCGAGCTTCTCCCCGTGGTGGTGAAGGCGACGGCTTCCACACAGGGAGGTGCGGGAACCTCTGCTCGCGGGGATGGGGTCTACTCGCCCATCGACTTGTCGTCAGGAGGCGATGAGCCCGCGATCGTCGACGACGGTTCTGGGCCTTCGAAGAAGCGGAAGAAGAAGGAGGTCGCCCACAGGGACCTCGGCAAGAAGGCGGACGCTTCTGAGGCGGGCGAGCCTTATGCCCACCCGAACTTCAACCTCGGCAGGCGTGGCGAGGATGCCTATGGTCTCCCCTTGGTGACCTGGTCGGAGAGCGCCCACGTGGTGTCTCTAAGTTCCAACCTCCCGCCATGGTCGGAGGACTGGGAGGACAAGGGCGAGGGCTTCGATGTGCTCCACGCCATCTATAGTCGCGAGGATGCCGAGAGACTGCAGGAGGAGTCCTCCGAGTATCTGGCTCACCAGACCTCGCGATCTCTGCTGCGATCTGCCGAGCTGGCCCATTCGACAGCAAGGCGATTGCTCGAGTATGAGGGGGTGATCAAAACCCAATGCCAGATGATGATCGCCATGGGGCTCAAAGAGAAGGAGCATGAGGTACTCGCCTTGCTTCTATACTCGCTTCTGGGATACTCGCCACTTTGCCGAATAGTTTGCTTACCTTCCGCGTCTTCTCGTTTTTGCAGGCCGCCGAGGTGGAGATGGCGAAGAAGACCTCCCAGCTGGAGAAGGAGCTGGACGACACCCGGCTGGCCTTGGAGGCCGCCCAAGTTCGCATCGCTGAGCTGGAAACTCGGCCTGCCGAGCAACAGCCAGCGGTGGCGGGCCCCTCCAGGGTCGGCAAGCAGATCAGGATATACTTGGCGACGATATGCCTCGCATTCGTCGGGAGATTGCGCGAGCAACGGGGACTGTCATCCTAAGCCAACTGAAGGCGGATGACCTTCTGAAGCCGGCGGCGATGGAGCTGACAGTGGTGGACCTCATCCCGGCGCTGCTCGCCGAGGAGTCCACCTCTCCCTTGCGAGCATCTTCCCAGCTGTCCGGTGACTCCGAGGATGATGATTCCGAGGACGAGGATGATGATGATGGTGGCGATGAGCCAGATGCTGACATTGATGGCGAGGATGACGACTAATCGCCTGGGCACCCTTTTTTGCTCGCCCGGCGACCTTTTGTAAACCCTTTGAAGATTCTTTTGTAATTTATACCAAATATATAAATGAAAAAGGGACAAGATTTTGCTCGCCTGTTTCTTCTGCCTTGCTTCCTGTCTTGAATGTCGCTTAGGCTCCTAGGCTCGAGGCGAGGTTGAGTGCTCGCTAGGCTCTTAGGTTCGAGGCGAATTTGAGTGCTCGCACCCGCATACTCGCACCTGCATACTCGTACGTGTATACTCGCCCATCTGGCGAGTATTATCTACGTACTCGCCTTCTCAATGGTACCTTCTGATTTAGTCGAGTCGTGAGGGGCACTTGGAGGGTCCCGAGGGACACATGCTCTCAAGGCCTTGCCTTGCACCTGGTGAGGAGTTCATTAGAATCACTTAATAATAATGCACTTTTTAAGGGGAAAGAGAGAGGGAATGACAGTCAGGGAGGTCTGGAGGGACACATCTTCCCGAGACCTCCATCCTACTTGGATACCGGATGTCGACGAAGAATGTCATCAAGTAGGGAATGACGGTCGGGGAGGTCCAAGGGGACACACCGTCCCGAGGTTTCCATCCTACTTGGATGCCAGAATGTCTCTATTCTTTGGTCGATCAGATCAGTTTTGCCCTTTCCCAAGTTGGAATGTCGGCTTCCAGACTTTCCCCTGGTAGCCGACATTCCAACTTGGGAAAGGGCAAAACCGCGGCCAACATGCAAGGGGGGAGTTGATCTCGGCCGTCATTGCAGAGGTTTGGACTTAAGGGAACGCACACCCGAGGCACTGTCCCATCATCCGTTCTGAGCTTTTACGAGGGTTAAGTCGGAGGCTCGTTTTCCAACTTGCGGCATTGAATGTTGATGCAGGACGACGTCAAGCAAGGAGTGGCGGTCGGGAAGGTCCAAAGGGACACACCATCCCAAGACCTCCATCCTACTTAGATGCTGGATGTGGATCAAACCTGCTTCCTGTTGCTCAACAAATTAGCAGGGAGTTAAACACACTTAAGCACACCAACTCACATGATCTGACACAATAATTTAGAAAACGGATTGCTTTGCTGCGAGCTTTCAGCTCTCGAGGGTACACGACACCTTTATTCAAGGGTCCCCTGAGCTAGTTAAATCGATCATCTCTTCGCCGAATCGGGAGGTCGGCGTCCAGACTTTTTTCCTGGTAATCTCTTCAGTCGGACGAGAAATGCGGTCGGTGGGAACTGCGACCAACGTGCAAGGGGGGAGCTGATCTCGGCCGTCATTGTAGAGGCTTGGACTTAAGGGAACGCACACCCGAGGCACTGTCCCATCATCCGTTCTGAGTTTTTACGAGGGTCAAGTCGGAGGCTCATTTCCCAACTTAGCGTGGAGATCGACTATACTGGCCTTCTTCCTTAAAAGACCTCTCTGGGATAGGAAGGACTGTCTCATCCCATATTTCAGGGAGATGTAAATTTTTATTTATCTGTAAATGAATTTACAAAAAGGGGGGGGGGGGCATGTACATTCCCTTTAGGAATAAAACTTTTTCAGGTCATCGCCGCTCCAGGCGTTCCCTAGCAGCTCGCCTTCCTGGTTCTACAAGCGGTACCCCCGGTCAGGAGAGCTTCCTGGATGATGAAGGGTCCTTCCCAGTTCGGGTTAAGCTTCCCGACGGCTGCTGATCTTCCTGCCGCGTCCACTTTCTTTAGGACCAGGTCACCTGCTTGGAAGTGCTTGAGGCGGACATTTTTGTCAAAATGTCTTGCCATTCGGCGCTTGATCTCTTCTTGCCTAGCTGAGGCCAGGTCCCGCAGCTCTTCTATGTAGTCGAGGGATAGCTTCTGCGCTTCTTCATTTTCTAATCGCCATTCTTCATTTCCGTCCTCCGCGGCTACTGATGACTGATATTTTAGTCATCGTTTTATACTAATATCTTATTAGATATTTTAATAAATTATCGCATTTTGTTCGTTGTTTTATAAATTTTCGTAAAAAATAATATTGTACGTTATAACTAATATATCATCTATATTTATAGGAATTCGACAGGCCTGGGGAAAATTTATGTGTGAACTCCCGCTGTCGCGTCCATGACTTACAAGTTGTCATACGTATCTATGAATATATACATATCCATGTATATATACATATGTATATGTTTAAATATATATATATATATATATTTATATATGATTATTTATATATTTATATATGATTATTTATATATATTTATCTACGTTTATATATAATCATATATATATGTTTATATATATACACGATTATATATAAATATTTATATATATGTTTACATATATATATACACACGCTTGCAGCAGCCCCGCCGGTCCGCCACCTCCTGCTCCGGCCAACCCATGCATGCAACCAGCAGCTCTCCTAATGCTCCTCCACCACCTTTGCAAGGAGTAGCCAGCCGACCTTCTTCGCCTAAGCCCAGCCAGCCCACCACGCAGCAACAGCGCCGACCACCTCCAGCTCCTCCACGTCAGCGATCCACCCCTGCATGCACACCTCCACGTACGTCAGCAATCCAGACGGCTCCTCCACGCATGGTCCGCCCGTGACCTCCAGCTCCTCCATGTGCGCCTTTCCGCCCGGAATACACGCCCGCCAGCTACTGTAGAAAAAAATAACGCACCAATGGAATAAATGCACTCGACAAGCCTTATATATTCTTATACCGAGGTACAGATGGAGGATGATTCGACCGGGGAGAAAAGCAGTCCACTATTTCGTTCCAAAAAGTTGTTAATTTCGGTAGATATTTTAGTTATTCAATTACAATTTTGTACATCTCATTAGGGTCTCGTCAACTTGTAACTTCGTACTTTTTTCTTATAATCTAGCAATTAAAATTTCAAGTTATATTTTCGCTTCAAAATATTGTAATTCCATATTTATCTCTCGTCATTTTTCGCTCGTTTCCACCATGTTGTATTTTGAAGTGAAAGATTTCTCTATCTCCTTGAGCGGCTAATTTCTATAGTGCTCGGTCGCGATGATCCGAGGATGAGATAAATTTTGTTATGATTTTTAGATTTATTCTTCTCTAATTGTTGAACGCGCACGATTTACCGTTGGTCAACTCATTGAGGCTATATCTTTAATATAGTTTTCATATTGGTTTTCGCTATTTAGTTGGCCGAGAGGCTCGTAAGGCGAATCGATCACCCATCGGTAAAAGGAGTAGAACGCAACCCTCGAGAGAGGACGACGTAACTCTTCCGGATTGAAGTAAAATTCAATAGTGAGGTTCACAACTTAAGGCAAGTCTTAGGCGATGCGATTTGAGAACGAAAGTTCGGTCGATACACCTAAGCTTAGTTGAACCTAACCTCGAAAGAGGGGTGTTCATGCTTTTGGAACCTCCACGGTCAAAGTCTCTTCAACAAGAGAATTGTAATCTATTCTCATTTCAATTTTCTCTATATCCGAGGTGACTCAAAGATCGGGTACTAGTTTTAAACCATCGATTAATTTCTGTTAGCATTTCTTTTAGTTTCAGCTATTTGCAAACAAACCAACCCAACTTTCTTTTGATAAAATAATAACGATTTTCAAAGTAGAATTACTCAACCACCCCGAGTCTAATACGACCTTGGTTTTATAAACCTATACTACTCTCGATGCGGTACACTTGCCGTTGTCGTTAGCAGATATAGTTTTGCGCATCAAGTTTTTGGCGCCGTTGCCGGGGACCTTGGTCGATAATTTGAAAAAGAAATAGTTATTAATTTTATCGTTCTCTTTCTTCTCACCCCCTTTCTTTTAAATTTTTTTAAAAATCTTAAAAGGCGCAATCTAAATTCCTAAAAAGGACGCTTTGGGCTTGACTTCCCATCACAGCCTCTAGTACCTTGCAAACCCTTCACCGGGTAGATCTTGGGAAGTCCGGGACTAATTTAACCCGCTTTTTCAAAAAAATTTATATAATAAAAATACTTATAAAAAATTCCATTCATTTGAGTAAAAGTTGTTCCCTTTTTATTTTTTATTATGAAAGAATCTGAATTGGCCGTTAAGGTTGCCGAGCTTCGAAACCAACTTTATCTCTTACAAGCCGCGCGAGAACGCCAATTTAGTTGTCATTATTGTGGTGCGCCCCATCAAAGTGAGAAATGTTATTTACATTCTTATTATCAAAATAATAATTATGAAAATAATTTTCCTCAATATTATGCAAATAATTTTGATAATAATTACGATCATAATTTTTCATCTTTTAATGAAAATAATTTTTCAAACTTTGATGAAAATAATTTTTCTAATTTTAATGAGAATAGTTTTTCGGCGTTTAATAATTGTTCTTCTAGCTCCGAAGTAGATTATTCCTCGTGGCAAGCTCACCCGGATAGTTCTCGGAGCAATGAAGATAGATCTTTAGATCCAAATTTTTGTTTTTCTTCTTGTACACCGCAGTTTTCGTTCTCTAATTTGGGGGAAATTTCGCAGATCCAAATAGATACTTCCCCCCAAAATTTAGAGGAAAATAATTTTTCTAATTTTCACGAGAATAATTTTTCGGTCTCTAATAATTTGTCTTCTAGCCCCGAAGTAGATTATTCTTGGTGGCACGGTCACCCAGATAGTTTTCGGGGCGATGAAGATAAATCTTTAGATCCGAATTCTTGTTCTTCTTTTGCGCCGCAATTTTCGTACTCTAATTTGGGGGAATGTCCGATTTTTCAATTTGATACTCCACCCCAGAATTTAGATGAGAATTTTCTTTCTTCTAGTGTTTTTTCCTCGTCTTTGGAAAATTTAGTTATGGAGGAACATGATTGCTCATGTACTCCCATAGTTTCTTTTCCCAATTATGAAGAAAAATTCTCTTACCAAGAAATTCTTAATGTTTTGGGCACCCCGGATGAACTAGAAGAAGAACAAGTTTCTTCCCCTACTTCACCCGGATCTTTTTTTCTTTATCATGAATTTTCGCAAATCTCTTCTATTTTAATTCAACCAGAAATTCATGAAATATTTGTGTCCAAAAATTTTACCCCGCTTGGTAATACACTAGATTTCTCTAATGAAAATTTTATTTTAGAAAAGGAACAACCGGAGCTTAATTTTATATTTTCGTGAGCGCCTCCTTCTTGCGAAAAATTATCTGAATCGTTTATTGTGATTCTTTATACACTAACAATTTTCAGGTTGAAGATGAGTCGTTGCTACCCCAAATAATCGACGATCCATATGCCGCTCATCTGTATGAATTCAAATCACCTCAGGTATGTATATGTGATTTGGATTTGCAAATTCAAAATCAAAGACAAACGAAGAATCACATGTTAAGCGGAGGAGTAGCCGGACGACTGACGCCGGCACATTCGCCTCAGCGCAAATTAAGGGAATTGCCTGTCCACCTCTCTTTTAAATTTCCTTTTTCCTAACACTAACCGTCTAGCTTAAAGACGGGAAAAAGAAAGTGCTCTTGGGAGGCACCCCTTGCTTATCTTTAATTTTATGTATTTTTCTTTTAAAAGTTTTTCTTTCAAGTATTCTTCATACTTAGTTTTAAACATTGGGGACAATGTTTAATTTTAAGTATGGGGGTGTAGCTTTGCATTCCCTGTATTTTTATTTGATAAAAAAATGGTAAAAAAATTATAAAAATCTAATTTCTTGGAAAGGGCGCTTTGGGCTTGAACTCCCATCACAGCTCCTAGTACCTTGCGAACCCTTTGCCGGGTAGCCCTCGGGAAGTCCAAGAAATATTTTATAAAAAAATAATAAAAATTATAAATATGCCTAGCCTTATTGTTTTTATTGTTCTAGAAATTTAGTTTGAGGTTTGATTATAAGTATTCTTTCATTTTTAATTTAGCTAATATTTTGTTTTATCAAAATTTGTTAAATTTAAATTTGAAGTAATTTGGTTTTAAGAAACATTTTATGTTTTTAATTCGATTAGAAAATTAATTTAGCACTACTTCTCCGTTTAATTTTAAATAGCTTCACTTTGTGGTAAATTGGCTAAACATCTCTAGATTTCTATTATATTCTCTTTTAACTTTAAGATCTTGGGAAATTTCATTCCACTAAAAAAATTGCTCTCAAAATACACTACTAGAAAATAGAGTTTTGGCCAGGGCAATTTGCCGTGGCAAAAAGTCTAAAACCGTGGCTAAAAAGCTTTTGCCACGGTTTAGCCACGGTAAAATTTCGTGGCTAAAGGTCGCGTGGAGAAAGGTTTTTAGCCACAGATTGGCCGTGGCAAATAGTATTAGCCACCAAAAAAAATTGTCGTGGCTAATACCTTGAGTTTTTGCCACGGTTTTAGGCCCCGGCAAAAAGTTTTTCGTAATGTAAAAATAGACTATTTGCCACGGCTTTTGGCCGTGGCAAATAATCTGACTATTAGCCGCGGTTTAAAACCGTGGCTAATAGTAAGTTTAGTGTTTTTTAAAAACTATTTGCCACGGCTTTAAGCCGTGGCAAATAATGAATTATGTATTTTTTAAAAAAACTAGAGCAAAAATCTTAATTTCTTCTCCCCACATCCACCGGCATGAACAGATAGTCATGTTCCAATTATAGCAACAAAATTTCATCTAGATGAACTTTTTCACAGTAATTAAAAGCACTTCTTCAAGAAACCATCTAAGCCAACTGCTAAAAAAATTAAATATATAGCAACAAAAATTCATAAAAGCACTTTTTTAAGAAACCATCTAAACCACTGCTAAAAAAATTAATTTTCTTTTCATCTAGCTGAACTTTTTCAGACAGTAATTAAATCAAACACCCATAAAACTGTTTCTTCCATTCAAGAAAGCAGAATCAAGCAAAATAAAGCATTATCAAACTATCAAAAACTGAACAAAGGAGTCCCTCACATAAGGAACCCTGAGGAGACGAAACTGTCTGATCATAATATTCTAAAACATCAGCCTGTCAGATTAATTTGAACATAAATGTGAAAAATCTACTCATATGCAGGTAGATATATTGCAATCTATATTTTTGAGTTACAGGAAAGAGAACTTAGAAATTTCACCATTATGAAAATGCTACAATTAAATCATCAGGGAACTTCATTTTTTCCTGATAATTAGAAACAGATCTATGCCATGAAAAATTATGCAGCTGTCTAACCTTCTCCATAAACTCCAAACAAATTGCTAGTTTCCAGCAAATAACATTGACATGCCTGAAAATTTATGAATAAAATTAGTTCAACATGCAAAAAAATTATAATACTAGAATTTTTTTCACAATGCACAGTAGAAAAATTAAAAATATAGTATTTACCGCAAAAAAGCAACTACTGCAAAGTTTCTTGTTTACTGCAAAATGGGTAGAAATAGTTTACCTGCCTTGCTTTAACCCCAATTTGGTTCAAATACTCGCAAAGATTCTTGTCGACACGCATTCTACAAATGAAACAAGATAGTCTCTCGTTCGAGGTGTCAACTCTTTCATCATCGCAATCCCTTTCAGCAGTTGCTCCAGTTCATCCAACAACACTATAAAATAATGAGAAGCAGTGTAAGTCCACAGGAAAATGAGCCCTTCACAATGGAATGACAAACATTGTTAAGGAAAACAGGAAAAAGAAACTAAAACATATAATAAATGGCATCTCAAAAAGGAGATTCAATCAATTATTGATGCACCAAAAATACATAAAAGTAGATGCAGCAGAAAAATGAAAATTCACATGGTTTTAAAAGGAGAAAAAGAAGCAGAGCACTGAAGGGAAAGCATAGAACATATTGAGTTTAACGAGGCATACCAGTCATCTGAATCGTCTTAATGATAACCACATTTTAATAATATGTCATGATAGAATTCATTCAACACAAAAATTAACTAAATTTGCAAACAGTTCACTAGAATGTTCATAAGAGCCGCTCGAACGGCGGAGCTATAAACTGGTAATAGCATAAAATACACTAAAAGAGCCGCTCGAACGGCGGAGCTATAAACTGGTAATAGCATAAAATACACTAAAATTGCTACGAAGAAGAAGAAGAAAAGCAGAAAATCAAGCTGGCGTTCTAGCATTTGTAGAACAAATCAAATAAAGCACCAAATGCAAACTAGGAAAGCAGATCAGCAATATTCTGTACTATTTGCTTAAAATAACAATCTAGAAAGAGCACTAAGTATGATAAAAGTACATAAGCCCAAAATAAGTAATAATAAAGATTAGGAAATCTGAAACCAGAAGAGATGAAGAATAGCAATGCATAGACAAGAAAGGAAGCAAAATCTAACTCAGTACAAAAAAGTAGAGCAAATGCAACCAACCATACCTCCTTATTGCCTGCCCTAAGTGCTAGCTTATCAATAAGGTAAGTGACTACATCAATTTGCTTTTTTGTAGCGTCCTTACTAGCAAAATCTTGTATATAGTTTGCACGAATGATATGTATGTATTTCTGCACAAAGAGATCAATGCAAGCACAGTATTACTCTAGAGAGAGAAAAAAAGGAAGAAAATATCCAAAGTGACCAATGCTTTAATTATCTACTTATAGAGTGTTACAACTAATACTGCCTTCATTTTACCTTCAACATTCTTTCCCTCGCGTATTTCTCTGTCACTTTGGCCCTTCAAAGCAATGCTTGCTGCTAGAATAACATACATGTACTCTTTTGAATTTATTGGATTAGTCCAATACGCTAGCCATGTGACAGAATTATCATGCTTTATCTCTTTCCACCTACAAAAATTGCAAGCATAAATCACATTTTATTCCATATATGTATCATGTGCGCAATCAGTTACAACATGATTTGAAAAGTGATTTAAAAAGTGAAATAAATTTCTTTATTTCCTTCCCATCACCAACGACCTGTACAATCAGTTACAACATGTCAACATGAGCCTCTACTCAAGCATGCACGCACTAATGCAGATACGTATATAGATGCCTAAGCATTTTATGCATGTATGGGGTGCCAAGAAGTTAATTATATATATAATATTTCCATGATGCGGAATGCCAAGTTCAAAGAGTGCATATTGAAAGGATGAAACATGCATGTTATTCTCAAAAGCATGCTCATCAATAATAAAATTTATTCTCATACTTGTGATCTATAAAATAAATAACAAGATGTACTCACCAAAGAGATCAAACCTATAATATCACGAACTTCTTGAAGGTGCCACCAAATAGACCAAGCTTGTAATATCGCCAACTTCTTACACACATAAAACATAATTCATTCTGAGCGGAGGGAGCCTACAATTTGCACTGAAAGCACAAGGCTACATCAATTTACAACTTAAAAAAAATGATTTTAACGAGGAAGAATAGTATATGATAAAGGTCAAGTCAGCTCTTAAAGTTCTAATTTTTTTAAGACCATCTAAATGTTCATGCCAAATCAAGAATGAAATATTGCAGGAAGTAAAGAACAAAGAAAATTAGAGCTTCTTATTGCACTTTTTATGATACACTATTGCGTGACATTGCCATTTATATACAGATTTCCAAAGCTACATAAAAATGAGAAAAATAACAAAATACCCCTCAAAAAATAGGATATACCAATGCATCTCAACAGCTCCAACACATACGATGCCTCATGCATATTTTAATCTAGCAATTTTAGTTGCTAATTTCCTTTAGAATGACCTATAATGAGAACTAAATTATGGCATTTTGTCCAAACTCACCGGAGCAAAACACTGCGCCAAACGGAGCCTTTAGGCTGATAAGCATCACAAGGTTTCAATGCAGCGTTGTTCTGTTTGATTTGAAATCGAACCAGCACCCGCATGGTACGGTTACGGTTTGGGCACAATCCGCATTCAAGACTACCACCAGTACTTTATAAGGAGAAGCCGCATCTATGGTGAAAAAAATAGATTTCAATTTTATACTTACTTTATATCTTCTTTTAACTTATTTTACACATTAATATAACACATCAAGCAGAGCCACACACGGTGATAAACATGAAATAAAATGATAGCTTTAAGAAAAACTACTACTACTACTACTACTACTACTACTACTACTACTACTACTACTACTACTACTACTACTACTACTACTACTACTACTACTACTACTACTACTACTACTACTACTACTACTACTACTACTACTACTACTACTACTACTACTACTACTACTACTACTACTACTACTACTACTACTACTACTTTGTAAGAACAAATTCAAGTAGCATAAGCATACTATATAACTCAGGCACTTTGAAAATAGCCGATCCAAACAAAACCTCTAGCATCCTTCATCCCTGCTAAAAAACAAATTTATATAAACACAAATATTGACATGTAGAGTCTATATGGTAATAAATTTCAAAATTTGACTGGCTAATTTGTGCTACTGACCAAATTCATAGAGAAGTAGTATAGCTAGAGGCAGGAAGAGGGTAGTATAAAGTGCACGAACATTGAAATCGTGGTAAATGTGTTATTGTACACAAATTTTACATCAGTAGTAGAAATATTAGATCCTTCGTGAAGATGAATAATATCTGTCTTCAGCATGTTTCTTCCAAAACTAATCAGCTTCGGGTATACCGGGCCTAGAAGACAAATCTTTGTTTAGAAAGTAAATCTAACCTAACGATGACCCAGATACCTTCGGAAGATCCGAAAGGAGGTCGACGAACGGCTCCGGCTGCTACCCTTTTGCGGGGTGCGGCGGCTGCTCCCTTTCTGTGGGATGCGGCGGCTGCTCCCCTTCCGTGGGCTGCGGCGGTACCTCCTCTCTTGAGGAGAAACTCCTCCAAGGCCGGCAGATTTGTAGAAGAGATCGAGAGAGGAGACGGCGAGATTTGTAGAAGAGATCGAGGCGAGCGAACGCGTGAGAGGAATGGAGTCCGGGCGAGATCCAGAACGAGGATGGGAAGAAACCTAGCATGCGCGTTTGCTCCCAGCCAGAATTACGGGAAATAGAAAAAAAAATCAATAGAATTTGATTTGCCGTGGCTAATACTTTAGTATTAGCCACACTTTTTTGATTGTCGTGGCTAAAACTAAAGTATTAGCCACATTTTTTTACTTATCGTGGCTAAAATCTAAGTATTAGCCATGATTTTGCAATCGTGGCTAATACTAGTGTATTAGCCACGATTTTTGAACCCTGGCAAAAAAATGTGTAGCGAAAAATCAACTTTCTAGTAGTGATAGTTTAATTTATAAACTAGAAGTATTTCCTTACCCTTGTTAAACATATGTATTTTTTCTTTTTCCCCTATTGTTAGATCATATGTCATGGGAATAAGGAGATGTTAGTTCTTTATTCTCTGGTAAACATATGCAACCCAAAAATAAAAAAAATGAAGAGAGAAAAAATGTGTATATGTCGTGGAAATGATAGGATAATAGTCTATCATTATCTGGTATTACATATACTAAAAAAAAGTGGTTGAGAGGATAAAATTCATCACCCCAATTAAAAACCTCTTCATATCCTTTGTCTCCATTTGGCCATTCCGTTTAAACCCATCCCTAGCCAATTTCATTGTTTCTAGTCCTAAACTAAATTATTAAGAGAACAATATTTTGGTAGGTGTCTTTTCCTTAAGTTTCTTATATGTTAGAGTGTCTATAATTTCAATCTAATTTTGTTTGAAAATTTCTATAATTTCGATTGCTAAATAGTTATCTTGAGAAGTAGTTAGCTAAACAAATTTCTCTTTTTAAAATTATCAACATAACTTAAGACTTAATTCTTGAATTCCTACAAATTTGTTTTTGACTTATTCTTGGTTTAATAAAATTTTAGTAAATTAGAAATAATATCGATGTCTTGTAATTCTATCCTCACTCTTTTGCTCTGGAATAGCAAAAGCTCAAGTATGGAGGTGTTTGATGACTGATATTTTAGTCATCGTTTTATACTAATATCTTATTAGATATTTTAATAAATTATCGCATTTTGTTCGTTGTTTTATAAATTTTCGTAAAAAATAATATTGTACGTTATAACTAATATATCCTCTATATTTATAGGGATTCGACAGGCCTGGGGGAAATTTATGTGTGAAGTCCCGCTGTCGCGTCCATGACTTACAAGTTGTCATACGTATCTATGAATATATATACATATCCATGTATATGTTTAAATATATATATATATATATTTATATATGATTATTTATATATTTATATATGATTATTTATATATAATTATTTATATATGATTATTTATATATATTTATCTACGTTTATATATAATCATATATATATGTTTATATATACACGATTATATATAAATATTTATATATATGTTTACATATATATATATACTCTTGCAGCAGCCCCGCCGGTCCGCCACCTCCTGCTCCGGCCAACCCATGCATGCAACCAGCAGCTCTCCTAATGCTCCTCCACCACCTTTGCAAGGAGTAGCCAGCCGACCTTCTCCGCCTAAGCCCAGCCAGCCCACCACGCAGCAACAGCGCCGGCCACCTCCAGCTCCTCCACGTCAGCGATCCACCCCTGCATGCACACCTCCACGTCAGCAATCCAGACGGCTCCTCCACGCATGGTCCGCCCGTGACCTCCAGCTCCTCCATGTGCGCCTTTCCGCCCGGAATACACGCCCGCCAGCTACTGTAGAAAAAAATAACGCACCAATGGAATAAATGCACTCGACAAGCCTTATATATTCTTATACCGAGGTACAGATGGAGGATGATTCGACCGGGGAGAAAAGCAGTCCACTATTTCGTTCCAAAAAGTTGTTAATTTCGGTAGATATTTTAGTTATTTAATTACAATTTTGTACATCTCATTAGGGTCTCGTCAACTTGTAACTTCGTACTTTTTTTCTTATAATCTAGCAATTAAAATTTCAAGTTATATTTTCGCTTCAAAATATTGTAATTCCATATTTATCTCTCGTCATTTTTCGCTCGTTTCCACCATGTTGTATTTTGAAGTGAAAGATTTCTCTATATCCTTGAGCGGCTAATTTCTATAGTGCTCGGTCGCGATGATCCGAGGATGAGATAAATTTTGTTATGATTTTTAGATTTATTCTTCTCTAATTGTTGAACGTGCACGATTTACCGTTGGTCAACTCATTGAGGCTATATCTTTAATATAGTTTTCATATTGGTTTTCGCTATTTAGTTGGCCGAGAGGCTCGTAAGGCGAATCGATCACCCATCGGTAAAAGGAGTAGAATGCAACCCTCGAGAGAGGACGACGTAACTCTTCCGGATTGAAGTAAAATTCAATAGTGAGGTTCACAACTTAAGGCAAGTCTTAGGCGATGCGATTTGAGAACGAAAGTTCGGTCGATACACCTAAGCTTAGTTGAACCTAAACCTCGAAAGAGGGGTGTTCATGCTTTTGGAACCTCCACGGTCAAAGTCTCTTCAACAAGAGAATTGTAATCTATTCTCATTTCAATTTTCTCTATATCCGAGGTGACTCAAAGATCGGGTACTAGTTTTAAACCATCGATTAATTTCTGTTAGCATTTCTTTTAGTTTCAGCTATTTGCAAACAAACCAACCCAACTTTCTTTTGATAAAATAATAACGATTTTCAAAGTAGAATTACTCAACCACCCCGAGTCTAATACGACCTTGGTTTTATAAACCTATACTACTCTCGATGCGGTACACTTGCCGTTGTCGTTAGCAGATATAGTTTTGCGCATCAAGTTTTTGGCGCCGTTGCCGGGGACCTTGGTCGATAATTTGAAAAAGAAATAGTTATTAATTTTATCGTTCTCTTTCTTCTCACCCCCTTTCTTTTAAATTTTTTTAAAAATCTTAAAAGGCGCAATCTAAATTCCTAAAAAGGACGCTTTGGGCTTGACTTCCCATCACAGCCTCTAGTACCTTGCAAACCCTTCACCGGGTAGATCTTGGGAAGTCCGGGACTAATTTAACCCGCTTTTTCAAAAAAATTTATATAATAAAAATACTTATAAAAAATTCCATTCATTTGAGTAAAAGTTGTTCCCTTTTTATTTTTTATTATGAAAGAATCTGAATTGGCCGTTAAGGTTGCCGAGCTTCGAAACCAACTTTATCTCTTACAAGCCGCGCGAGAACGCCAATTTAGTTGTCATTATTGTGGTGCGCCCCATCAAAGTGAGAAATGTTATTTACATTCTTATTATCAAAATAATAATTATGAAAATATTTTTCCTCAATATTATGCAAATAATTTTGATAATAATTACGATCATAATTTTTCATCTTTTAATGAAAATAATTTTTCAAACTTTGATGAAAATAATTTTTCTAATTTTAATGAGAATAGTTTTTCGGCGTTTAATAATTGTTCTTCTAGCTCCGAAGTAGATTATTCCTCGTGGCAAGCTCACCCGGATAGTTCTCGGAGCAATGAAGATAGATCTTTAGATCCAAATTTTTGTTTTTCTTCTTGTACACCGCAGTTTTCGTTCTCTAATTTGGGGGAAATTCCGCAGATCCAAATAGATACTTCCCCCCAAAATTTAGAGGAAAATAATTTTTCTAATTTTCACGAGAATAATTTTTCGGTCTCTAATAATTTGTCTTCTAGCCCCGAAGTAGATTATTCTTGGTGGCACGGTCACCCAGATAGTTTTCGGGGCGATGAAGATAAATCTTTAGATCCGAATTCTTGTTCTTCTTTTGCGCCGCAATTTTCGTACTCTAATTTGGGGGAATGTCCGCTTTTTCAATTTGATACTCCACCCCAGAATTTAGATGAGAATTTTCTTTCTTCTAGTGTTTTTTCCTCGTCTTTGGAAAATTTAGTTATGGAGGAACATGATTGCTCATGTACTCCCATAGTTTCTTTTCCCAATTATGAAGAAAAATTCTCTTACCAAGAAATTCTTAATGTTTTGGGCACCCCGGATGAACTAGAAGAAGAACAAGTTTCTTCCCCTACTTCACCCGGATCTTTTTTTCTTTATCATGAATTTTCGCAAATCTCTTCTATTTTAATTCAACCAGAAATTCATGAAATATTTGTGTCCAAAAATTTTACCCCGCTTGGTAATACACTAGATTTCTCTAATGAAAATTTTATTTTAGAAAAGGAACAACCGGAGCTTAATTTTATATTTTCGCGAGCGCCTCCTTCTTGCGAAAAATTATCTGAATCGTTTATTGTGATTCTTTATACACTAACAATTTTCAGGTTGAAGATGAGT
This sequence comes from Dactylorhiza incarnata, assembly GCA_033032865.1. NCBI lineage: Eukaryota > Viridiplantae > Streptophyta > Magnoliopsida > Asparagales > Orchidaceae > Dactylorhiza > Dactylorhiza incarnata. Next base: position 3,679,599 of record JAWHQI010000145.1, on the reverse strand, counting down.
CGTTGCTACCCCAAATAATCGACGATCCATATGCCGCTCATCTGTATGAATTCAAATCACCTCAGGTATGTATATGTGATTTGGATTTGCAAATTCAAAATCAAAGACAAACGAAGAATCACATGTTAAGCGGAGGAGTAGCCGGACGACTGACGCCGGCACATTCGCCTCAGCGCAAATTAAGGGAATTGCCTGTCCACCTCTCTTTTAAATTTCCTTTTTCCTAACACTAACCGTCTAGCTTAAAGACGGGAAAAAGAAAGTGCTCTTGGGAGGCACCCCTTGCTTATCTTTAATTTTATGTATTTTTCTTTTAAAAGTTTTTCTTTCAAGTATTCTTCATACTTAGTTTTAAACATTGGGGACAATGTTTAATTTTAAGTATGGGGGTGTAGCTTTGCATTCCCTGTATTTTTATTTGATAAAAAAATGGTAAAAAAATTATAAAAATCTAATTTCTTGGAAAGGGCGCTTTGGGCTTGAACTCCCATCACAGCTCCTAGTACCTTGCGAACCCTTTGCCGGGTAGCCCTCGGGAAGTCCAAGAAATATTTTATAAAAAAATAATAAAAATTATAAATATGCCTAGCCTTATTGTTTTTATTGTTCTAGAAATTTAGTTTGAGGTTTGATTATAAGTATTCTTTCATTTTTAATTTAGCTAATATTTTGTTTTATCAAAATTTGTTAAATTTAAATTTGAAGTAATTTGGTTTTAAGAAACATTTTATGTTTTTAATTCGATTAGAAAATTAATTTAGCACTACTTCTCCGTTTAATTTTAAATAGCTTCACTTTGTGGTAAATTGGCTAAACATCTCTAGATTTCTATTATATTCTCTTTTAACTTTAAGATCTTGGGAAATTTCATTCCACTAAAAAAATTGCTCTCAAAATACACTACTAGAAAATAGAGTTTTGGCCAGGGCAATTTGCCGTGGCAAAATGTCTAAAACCGTGGCTAAAAAGCTTTTGCCACGGTTTAGCCACGGTAAAATTTCGTGGCTAAAGGTCGCGTGGAGAAAGGTTTTTAGCCACAGATTGGCCGTGGCAAATAGTATTAGCCACCAAAAAAAATTGTCGTGGCCAATACCTTGAGTTTTTGCCACGGTTTTAGGCCCCGGCAAAAAGTTTTTCGTAATGTAAAAATAGACTATTTGCCACGGCTTTTGGCCGTGGCAAATAATCTGACTATTAGCCACGGTTTAAAACCGTGGCTAATAGTAAGTTTAGTGTTTTTTAAAAACTATTTGCCACGGCTTTAAGTCGTGGCAAATAATGAATTATGTATTTTTTAAAAAAACTAGAGCAAAAATCTTAATTTCTTCTCCCCACATCCACCGGCATGAACAGATAGTCATGTTCCAATTATAGCAACAAAATTTCATCTAGATGAACTTTTTCACAGTAATTAAAAGCACTTCTTCAAGAAACCATCTAAGCCAACTGCTAAAAAAATTAAATATATAGCAACAAAAATTCATAAAAGCACTTTTTTAAGAAACCATCTAAACCACTGCTAAAAAAATTAATTTTCTTTTCATCTAGCTGAACTTTTTCAGACAGTAATTAAATCAAACACCCATAAAACTGTTTCTTCCATTCAAGAAAGCAGAATCAAGCAAAATAAAGCATTATCAAACTATCAAAAACTGAACAAAGGAGTCCCTCACATAAGGAACCCTGAGGAGACGAAACTGTCTGATCATAATATTCTAAAACATCAGCCTGTCAGATTAATTTGAACATAAATGTGAAAAATCTACTCATATGCAGGTAGATATATTGCAATCTATATTTTTGAGTTACAGGAAAGAGAACTTAGAAATTTCACCATTATGAAAATGCTACAATTAAATCATCAGGGAACTTCATTTTTTCCTGATAATTAGAAACAGATCTATGCCATGAAAAATTATGCAGCTGCCTAACCTTCTCCATAAACTCCAAACAAATTGCTAGTTTCCAGCAAATAACATTGACATGCCTGAAAATTTATGAATAAAATTAGTTCAACATGCAAAAAAATTTTAATACTAGAATTTTTTTCACAATGCACAGTAGAAAAATTAAAAATATAGTATTTACCGCAAAAAAGCAACTACTGCAAAGTTTCTTGTTTACTGCAAAATGGGTAGAAATAGTTTACCTGCCTTGCTTTAACCCCAATTTGGTTCAAATACTCGCAAAGATTCTTGTCGACACGCATTCTACAAATGAAACAAGATAGTCTCTCGTTCGAGGTGTCAACTCTTTCATCATCGCAATCCCGTTCAGCAGTTGCTCCAGTTCATCCAACAACACTATAAAATAATGAGAAGCAGTGTAAGTCCACAGGCAAATGAGCCCTTCACAATGGAATGACAAACATTGTTAAGGAAAACAGGAAAAAGAAACTAAAACATATAATAAATGGCATCTCAAAAAGGAGATTCAATCAATTATTGATGCACCAAAAATACATAAAAGTAGATGCAGCAGAAAAATGAAAATTCACATGGTTTTAAAAGGAGAAAAAGAAGCAGAGCACTGAAGGGAAAGCATAGAACATATTGAGTTTAACGAGGCATACCAGTCATCTGAATCGTCTTAATGATAACCACATTTTAATAATATGTCATGATAGAATTCATTCAACACAAAAATTAACTAAATTTGCAAACAGTTCACTAGAATGTTCATAAGAGCCGCTCGAACGGCGGAGCTATAAACTGGTAATAGCATAAAATACACTAAAAGAGCCGCTCGAACGGCGGAGCTATAAACTGGTAATAGCATAAAATACACTAAAATTGCTACGAAGAAGAAGAAGAAAAGCAGAAAATCAAGCTGGCGTTCTAGCATTTGTAGAACAAATCAAATAAAGCACCAAATGCAAACTAGGAAAGCAGATCAGCAATATTCTGTACTATTTGCTTAAAATAACAATCTAGAAAGAGCACTAAGTATGATAAAAGTACATAAGCCCAAAATAAGTAATAATAAAGATTAGGAAATCTGAAACCAGAAGAGATGAAGAATAGCAATGCATAGACAAGAAAGGAAGCAAAATCTAACTCAGTACAAAAAAGTAGAGCAAATGCAACCAACCATACCTCCTCATTGCCTGCCCTAAGTGCTAGCTTATCAATAAGGTAAGTGACTACATCAATTTGCTTTTTTGTAGCATCCTTACTAGCAAAATCTTGTATATAGTTTGCACGAATGGTATGTATGTATTTCTGCACAAAGAGATCAATGCAAGCACAGTATTACTCTAGAGAGAGAAAAAAAGGAAGAAAATATCCAAAGTGACCAATGCTTTAATTATCTACTTATAGAGTGTTACAACTAATACTGCCTTCATTTTACCTTCAACATTCTTTCCCTCGCGTATTTCTCTGTCACTTTGGCCCTTCAAAGCAATGCTTGCTGCTAGAATAACATACATGTACTCTTTTGAATTTATTGGATTAGTCCAATACGCTAGCCATGTGACAGAATTATCATGCTTTATCTCTTTCCACCTACAAAAATTGCAAGCATAAATCACATTTTATTCCATATATGTATCATGTGCGCAATCAGTTACAACATGATTTGAAAAGTGATTTAAAAAGTGAAATAAATTTCTTTATTTCCTTCCCATCACCAACGACCTGTACAATCAGTTACAACATGTCAACATGAGCCTCTACTCAAGCATGCACGCACTAATGCAGATACGTATATAGATGCCTAAGCATTTTATGCATGTATGGGGTGCCAAGAAGTTAATTATATATATAATATTTCCATGATGCGGAATGCCAAGTTCAAAGAGTGCATATTGAAAGGATGAAACATGCATGTTATTCTCAAAAGCATGCTCATCAATAATAAAATTTATTCTCATACTTGTGATCTATAAAATAAATAACAAGATGTACTCACCAAAGAGATCAAACCTATAATATCACGAACTTCTTGAAGGTGCCACCAAATAGACCAAGCTTGTAATATCGCCAACTTCTTACACACATAAAACATAATTCATTCTGAGCGGAGGGAGCCTACAATTTGCACTGAAAGCACAAGGCTACATCAATTTACAACTTAAAAAAAATGATTTTAACGAGGAAGAATAGTATATGATAAAGGTCAAGTCAGCTCTTAAAGTTCTAATTTTTTTAAGACCATCTAAATGTTCATGCCAAATCAAGAATGAAATATTGCAGGAAGTAAAGAACAAAGAAAATTAGAGCTTCTTATTGCACTTTTTATGATACACTATTGCGTGACATTGCCATTTATATACAGATTTCCAAAGCTACATAAAAATGAGAAAAATAACAAAATACCCCTCAAAAAATAGGATATACCAATGCATCTCAACAGCTCCAACACATACGATGCCTCATGCATATTTTAATCTAGCAATTTTAGTTGCTAATTTCCTTTAGAATGACCTATAATGAGAACTAAATTATGGCATTTTGTCCAAACTCACCGGAGCAAAACACTGCGCCAAACGGAGCCTTTAGGCTGATAAGCATCACAAGGTTTCAATGCAGCGTTGTTCTGTTTGATTTGAAATCGAACCAGCACCCGCATGGTACGGTTACGGTTTGGGCACAATCCGCATTCAAGACTACCACCAGTACTTTATAAGGAGAAGCCGCATCTATGGTGAAAAAAATAGATTTCAATTTTATACTTACTTTATATCTTCTTTTAACTTATTTTACACATTAATATAACACATCAAGCAGAGCCACACACGGTGATAAACATGAAATAAAATGATAGCTTTAAGAAAAACTACTACTACTACTACTACTACTACTACTACTACTACTACTACTACTACTACTACTACTACTACTACTTTGTAAGAACAAATTCAAGTAGCATAAGCATACTATATAACTCAGGCACTTTGAAAATAGCTGATCCAAACAAAACCTCTAGCATCCTTCATCCCTGCTAAAAAACAAATTTATATAAACACAAATATTGACATGTAGAGTCTATATGGTAATAAATTTCAAAATTTGACTGGCTAATTTGTGCTACTGACCAAATTCATAGAGAAGTAGTATTGCTAGAGGCAGGAAGAGGGTAGTATAAAGTGCACGAACATTGAAATCGTGGTAAATGTGTTATTGTACACAAATTTTACATCAGTAGTAGAAATATTAGATCCTTCGTGAAGATGAATAATATCTGTCTTCAGCATGTTTCTTCCAAAACTAATCAGCTTCGGGTATACCGGGCCTAGAAGACAAATCTTTGTTTAGAAAGTAAATCTAACCTAACGATGACCCAGATACCTTCGGAAGATCCGAAAGGAGGTCGACGAACGGCTCCGGCTGCTACCCTTTTGCGGGGTGCGGCGGCTGCTCCCTTTCTGTGGGATGCGGCGGCTGCTCCCCTTCCGTGGGCTGCGGCGGTACCTCCTCTCTTGAGGAGAAACTCCTCCAAGGCCGGCAGATTTGTAGAAGAGATCGAGAGACGAGACGGCGAGATTTGTAGAAGAGATCGAGGCGAGCGAACGCGTGAGAGGAATGGAGTCCGGGCGAGATCCAGAACGAGGACGGGAAGAAACCTAGCATGCGCGTTTGCTCCCAGCCAGAATTACGGGAAATAGAAAAAAAAAATCAATAGAATTTGATTTGCCGTGGCTAATACTTTAGTATTAGCCACACTTTTTTGATTGTCGTGGCTAAAACTAAAGTATTAGCCACATTTTTTTACTTATCGTGGCTAAAATCTAAGTATTAACCATGATTTTGCAATCGTGGCTAATACTAGTGTATTAGCCACGATTTTTGAACCCTGGCAAAAAAATGTGTAGCGAAAAATCAACTTTCTAGTAGTGATAGTTTAATTTATAAACTAGAAGTATTTCTTTACCCTTGTTAAACATATGTATTTTTTCTTTTTCCCCTATTGTTAGATCATATGTCATGGGAATAAGGAGATGTTAGTTCTTTATTCTCTGGTAAACATATGCAACCCAAAAATAAAAAAAATGAAGAGAGAAAAAATGTGTATATGTCGTGGAAATGATAGGATAATAGTCTATCATTATCTGGTATTACATATACTAAAAAAAAGTGGTTGAGAGGATAAAATTCATCACCCCAATTAAAAACCTCTTCATATCCTTTGTCTCCATTTGGCCATTCCGTTTAAACCCATCCCTAGCCAATTTCATTGTTTCTAGTCCTAAACTAAATTATTAAGAGAGCAATATTTTGGTAGGTGTCTTTTCCTTAAGTTTCTTCTATGTTAGAGTGTCTATAATTTCAATCTAATTTTGTTTAAAAATTTCTATAATTTCGATTGCTAAATAGTTATCTTGAGAAGTAGTTAGCTAAACAAATTTCTCTTTTTAAAATTATCAACATAACTTAAGACTTAATTCTTGAATTCCTACAAATTTGTTTTTGACTTATTCTTGGTTTAATAAAATTTTAGTAAATTAGAAATAATATCGATGTCTTGTAATTCTATCCTCACTCTTTTGCTCTGGAATAGCAAAAACTCAAGTATGGAGGTGTTTGATGACTGATATTTTAGTCATCGTTTTATACTAATATCTTATTAGATATTTTAATAAATTATCGCATTTTGTTCGTTGTTTTATAAATTTTCGTAAAAAATAATATTGTACGTTATAACTAATATATCCTCTATATTTATAGGGATTCGACAGGCCTGGGGTAAATTTATGTGTGAAGTCCCGCTGTCGCGTCCATGACTTACAAGTTGTCATACGTATCTATGAATATATATACATATCCATGTATATGTTTAAATATATATATATATATATTTATATATGATTATTTATATATTTATATATGATTATTTATATATAATTATTTATATATGATTATTTATATATATTTATCTACGTTTATATATAATCATATATATATGTTTATATATACACGATTATATATAAATATTTATATATATGTTTACATATATATATACTCTTGCAGCAGCCCCGCCGGTCCGCCACCTCCTGCTCCGGCCAACCCATGCATGCAACCAGCAGCTCTCCTAATGCTCCTCCACCACCTTTGCAAGGAGTAGCCAGCCGACCTTCTCCGCCTAAGCCCAGCCAGCCCACCACGCAGCAACAGCGCCGGCCACCTCCAGCTCCTCCACGTCAGCGATCCACCCCTGCATGCACACCTCCACGTCAGCAATCCAGACGGCTCCTCCACGCATGGTCCGCCCGTGACCTCCAGCTCCTCCATGTGCGCCTTTCCGCCCGGAATACACGCCCGCCAGCTACTGTAGAAAAAAATAACGCACCAATGGAATAAATGCACTCGACAAGCCTTATATATTCTTATACCGAGGTACAGATGGAGGATGATTCGACCGGGGAGAAAAGCAGTCCACTATTTCGTTCCAAAAAGTTGTTAATTTCGGTAGATATTTTAGTTATTTAATTACAATTTTGTACATCTCATTAGGATCTCGTCAACTTGTAACTTCGTACTTTTTTTCTTATAATCTAGCAATTAAAATTTCAAGTTATATTTTCGCTTCAAAATATTGTAATTCCATATTTATCTCTCGTCATTTTTCGCTCGTTTCCACCATGTTGTATTTTGAAGTGAAAGATTTCTCTATCTCCTTGAGCGGCTAATTTCTATAGTGCTCGGTCGCGATGATCCGAGGATGAGATAAATTTTGTTATGATTTTTAGATTTATTCTTCTCTAATTGTTGAACGTGCACGATTTACCGTTGGTCAACTTATTGAGGCTATATCTTTAATATAGTTTTCATATTGGTTTTCGCTATTTAATTAGTTGGCCGAGAGGCTCGTAAGGCGAATCGATCACCCATCGGTAAAAGGAGTAGAACGCAACCCTCGAGAGAGGACGGCGTAACTCTTCCGGATTGAAGTAAAATTCAATAGTGAGGTTCACAACTTAAGGCAAGTCTTAGGCGATGCGATTTGAGAACGAAAGTTCGGTCGATACACCTAAGCTTAGTTGAACCTAAACCTCGAAAGAGGGGTGTTCATGCTTTTGGAACCTCCACGGTCAAAGCCTCTTCAACAAGAGAATTGTAATCTATTCTCATTTCAATTTTCTCTATATCCGAGGTGACTCAAAGATCGGGTACTAGTTTTAAACCATCGATTAATTTCCGTTAGCATTTGTTTTAGTTTCAGCTATTTGCAAACAAACCAACCCAACTTTCTTTTGATAAAATAATAACGATTTTCAAAGTAGAATTACTCAACCACCCCGAGTCTAATACGACCTTGGTTTTATAAACCTATACTACTCTCGATGCGGTACACTTGCCGTTGTCGTTAGCAGATATAGTTTTGCGCATCAGCTACCACCCTTGGGCTTTTGACTTCAAACTCTACTGGAATGAGAGCTTCCGACCCGTGAGAGAGCTTGAACGGTGTCTCCCTGGTGGCTGAGCTAGGAATGGTCCTCAAAGCCCAAAGGACCGAGGGGAGCTGGTCCGCCCAATTACCTCTCAGGTTCTCAACTTTCTTCTTCAGCAGATTGATGATCAGCTTGTTGGCGGCCTCCACTTGACCATTGCTCCTGGGATGGTGTACGAAGGCGAATCGAAGATCAGTTCCCAGCTGTCTGCAAAAATCATCCAATTCTAAGCTGACAAACTGGGGACCGTTGTCGGTGACGATGGCGAGGGGGATTCCAAATCTGCAGACGATCTCCCCCCAGATGAAGTTCTTCACGACTTGAGAGGTGGTCTTGGCCAAAGCTTTGGCCTCGATCCACTTGGAGAAGTAGTCGATCATGACGAGAACGAACTTCCTCTGGCCACTTGCTTGAGGGAAAGGGCCGATCAAGTCCATCCCCCAGATGGCAAACGACCATGGGGCGGTGATTGATCGGAGCTGCTGGGCCGGCTGCAACTGAAGAGGGGCGAAGAGCTGGCACTTCTGACACTTCTTAGAGAAGGTCTCGACATCCTTTCGGATAGTATGCCAGAAGTAACCCTGCCTTAGGATCCTTTGCTCCAAAGTGCGAGTCCCAGAATGGCTTCCACACTCTCCCGAGTGGATCTCTTCCAACAATCGGGGTACTTCTTCTTCAGAGACACATCTGGCCAGGGGGCCTGAGATGGTTTTGCTGTACAGCTCTCCGTTTTGTAGTAAATAGTACGCCGCCTTGTACCGAAATCTTCTTTGATATCCTTCGCCTGCTGGGAGCTGGCCGCTGACCGGGAAGGCCACAAAGGGATCCATCCACGAAGGGCGTTGCTCGATCTCTATCATCTCTCCTTCTTCAATGGATGGACAGAATAGTTCGGTAATAGTTCCTCCAGCCCTCGGTCCATACTTGGCTAAGCGATCTGCTGCCGAGTTCTCCTCTCTCGGCACATGCTCGACGAAGAAGGACTGGAAGCCTCCAATCAGCCCTTTCACCTTTACTATGTACTTCTGCAGGATGGTGTCGCGCACCTCGAACTCGCCTCGAATCTGCGACGCGACCACCATCGAATCCGTGAAAGCCCAGACATCACGGATCCCTAACTCCTTGGCAAGGCGCAAGCCCGCCACTATGGCCTCGTACTCTGCTTGGTTGTTTGTGACGGGGAAGAGGATTTTGACGGCTTGCTCGATCCTTATTCCATGTGGGCTGACGAGCACGATGCCCACTCCCACAGAACTTTTGCCCGAAGCTCCGTCCACAAACATCTTCCATGGGATCAGATTGAGAGCTTCTTCCCCTGGCTCTGTTTCCACCGAGAAGTCAGCCAGGAAGTCTGCTACTGCCTGGGCCTTGATCATCACCCGGTGTGAGAAGGAAATGTCGAACTCGCTGAGTTCTACCGACCATTTCGCTAACCTCCATGAATGCTCCACTCCCTCTAGGACATTTCGGAGAGGATGATCAGTCATAACCCGGATGGAGTGAGCTTGAAAGTAAGGCCGGAGCTTCCGCGCCGACACCACCAGGGCGAAAGCAAGCTTCTCCAGTATCAGATATTTCAACTCTGCCTTCTTCAACACCCGACTGACATAGTAGATGGGCAGCTGCTTCCTTCCTTCTTCTCGGACCAACACGGAACTTACTGCCTCTGCTCCTACTCCCAGGTAGATGAACAGGTCTTCGCCTTCCTTCGGGCTCTGAAGGAGAGGTGTCTGAGTCAACTGCTCCTTCAGTCTTTCGAACGCCGTCTCACATCCTTCGGACCACTCAAAAATTTCAGTTTTGCGGAGTGTCTTGAAGAATGGAGAGCACTTCTCCCCGGCCTTTGATAGGAAGCGGCTAAGACCCGCCAGCCTTCCTGTCAACCTTTGGACTTCCTTCATCATCTTTGGGGACGACATCTCCAGGATCGCCCTAACCTTGTCGGGGTTAGGCTCTACTCCCTCCGGGGTAAGGAGATGCCCCATGAACTTTCCTCTTCCCGCTCCGAAGACGCACTTCGTCGGATTGAGTCTCATCTTGAATTTCCTCAGCGCCGCGAAGGTCTCCACCAGATCAGCTACGTGTTCCTGGACGCTCTTGCTTTTGATCAAGAGGTCGTCCACGTACACTTCCAGGTTCCTCCCCTTTTGCTCCTTGAAGATGTGGTCCATCATCCGCTGGTAGGTGGCTCCCGCATTCTTCAAACCGAAGGGCATCATCTTGTAGCTGTAGCAGCCATCATCGGTGATGAAGGAGACATCATGACAATCGGGGGGATGCATCCGGATCTGGTGATATCCTGAAAACGCATCAAGGAAACTCATCACAGAAAAACCGACGGCTGAATCAACCAGCGCGTCGATTCGAGGCAGGGGATAACAATCCTTCGGGCAGCTTTTATTCATCAAAGAAAAGTCAACACACATTCTCCAGCTACCCCCCGCTTTCTTCACCATTACAACATTGGAGACCCAGCCTGGGTACTGGATCTCCGATACAAAGCCTGCATCGAGCAGTTTCTTCACCTCCTCCCGGATCGGCTTGGCCAAGATGGTGGCATTCCTCCTCTTCTTCTGGCGGACGGGCTGGACCGCGGGATCCAAGTTGAGGCGATGGCATGCAACCTCAGGATCGACTCCTGGCATCTCGGCGGCACTCCAAGCGAAGATGTCGACGTTCTTTTGCAGACACGCCGCCATCGCGATCTTTTCCTCCGTCTTCAGCGACCCGCCGATCTTCAGCAACCCAGGTACTCCCTCTGCGGAGAGTACCTCGATTTCTTCAACTTCTTCGGCCACCTCCAGCCTGGCCGGGCTCTCCAGCACCCTTCCGAACTCTTCCGCGTCAGCCATCCAGCTGATGGTACTGACGGCGCTGAGATAGCACTCCCGAGCGGCTCTTGGATCGCTCCTGATCCTCACCTGGACATCTCCCTTGCAGTACTTCAAGCACTGATGGTAGGAGGATGGGACGGCCTTGAAGGCGTTGAGAAGCGGCCTCCCGAAGATAGCCCTGTAACAGCTCGGGGCGTCGACGATGACAAATCGACAGCTGATGGAGGTGCCACCGAGCGTTACAAGGAGATCTGCTCCTCCTTCCACTTCCTTCTTCTCTCCGGAGAAGCCGAAGAGGGGGCCATCAGCTGCCCGAACCCTTGCTGCTCCGACTCCCAGTCCGTCAAACGTCCCCTTAAAAATGATGTTTACAGAGCTACCATTATCGATCAGGATTCGATCAACGGTGAAGTCCTCCACTGCGGCTTGAATCACGAGGGCATCATGGAAGGGATTCTCATTCCCTAACATGTCCTCCTCAGAAAAGGTGATCTCCTCCATCGGGGGTGGTGCTTGTGAGGTCGAGGCGACACTCCTGTGGTAGATCTGATGGAGGCTCCCCTTGCGGGAAGCTTCCAGCCCCGCTCCCCATGGATCACTCCGACTCTGCCTCCCTGAACCAGGTCTCCCCGACCTCCCTGGTCGACCCGGTCCTCATTCCTCCTTCGAGCGACGGCTTGTACTGCCGGCAGCTCGACAGGGGCTTCGATCCTTCGCTGCTCCCCTCCACCTTCTCCTGTCGCTAGCCTCCTCCGGGCTTCCCAAAAGTCTAGGCAAGCCATCATCGCATGCCCTTCTGCCTGGTGGAAGTCACAGTAGAGGGGGACCTCTTCCGCCTGCTGCCTTCTCTGCCGCTGCTTCTTCCTTCCTTGACAGCGGCCACACACGGCTACCGCCATCGCTTCGTCTCTCCTCCTCTCCTGACGCCTCTCTGGCTGGCGAAAGGGTCTTCTCTCTGGGGATCTTCCCCTTTGATCCCGACGCTGGTGTCGTCCAGCCGGCCTCCAAGGTGGCCGGTTGACGGGGACCTGATAGCGCCTTTCCTCCTCCTGACACTCCGGGGACTCGACGGGCCTCTTCTCATCGTTCCTCCTGGATTCCTCCCTCCTGGGCTCCTCCCTCCTGGGCTCCTCTCTTTTCTTCTCTTCTCTTCTCCTTTCCCCGCGCCGCTCCGACCTCTTCTTTTCCGCCCTCCAGGGCTCTTCTCTCTTCCTCTTCTCAGGGATCCTATCCCTCTCTTCTTCCTCACCTCCGGTCACCTTAGCAAACCTGTCCAAGAAGTCAGGGTTGGAAGCCTCTCCTCGGACAAACTTGTTGGCCCTCTGAATGAGGTTGTCGTAGGAATAGGGAGGATTCCTATTGAGCACCAACTTGAAGAGGCCTTGACTTATACCGAATGTCAAGGCCAGCAACAGAATGTTGCTATCCACCTCCTGGATCTGCAGAACCTCCTCCTGAAAGCGCTCGATGTAGGGTCCCAACGCCTCATCCGACCTTTGTACCAGATAGAACAAGGCCGTTGCCTCCTTCTTCAGCTTCCGGGCCGTGTCGAACCGGGTCGTCACTCTACGACACAGGTCTTCAAAGCAGTAGATCGAGCTGGCGGGCAACTGGTGGAACCAGTCCCAGGCCTTTGCACGGAAGGTGATGGCAAACAGCCTGCACTTAAAGGCATCCGACATGGTTCAGATAGAGACTATATCCTCGAACCACTGGATGTGCCGGACAGGGTCATCCCTCCCTGAATAGTAATTCAAGACGGGCTCCCTAAACCCTTCAGGCACGGGCGCTGCAAGTATCTCCTCGCAGAAGGGGCTCCTCCCTCCTGCCCGGCGAAGATCCTCCACCTGGCGAGTATCACCACCATACTCGCCATATGGGCGAGTATCCTGGTACCTCGCCTGCTCGCCCGTCTCACGGAAGCGAATCCCTTGCGAGGTCGGCTGGTAGAACTGCGACCTCCTTGGTCGCTCGGTCTCATCCTCCACGTGCTCCTTCCCTGCTCGTCGAGGGGGACTCCTTCCCTCGGTCAGAACCGGGCGATGCGGCGAGGTCGCCGTGACCTCGGCGCACGGCTGAAGCACTGCTCGCATGGTTCCCTCTATGCGCTGCGCGAAGGCTTCGAAAACTACTAACGTCACAAACTCGCGACTCGCGGACGAGTGCCGACTATCTCCTCATGGTCGCCAACTATGACCATCTCGCCTTCTTACTGAACTTTCCTTCTCTGACTGCGGTCCACGCTCACCGCACCAAAGTGTTGACGCCAGGAAAATCCTGACCTCAAGATTCGGACCGATGCAGCCGTAGGCTACTCGCCCAGCAGTCCAACGAGATGACCTGGCTGGCAACGACGACGAAGCTAGAAGAGCAACGAACCGGACCCCAGGTGCTGCGGCAGGGAGGTCCCACCACGTACCCAAAAGCTCGAGAGAGTCTTCCCCTCCGAAACCAAAGTGGTCGAGCTTGGTACAGGGAAGGCACCGACTTGGCTGAAAGCAAGGGTGACGGGCTCGAGAGTTCGAGAATCGGGGTCCAAAAGCTCAAGTCCAGGTGCCAATCCAAGTACCCCTGGGGTCCTATTTATAGGAAAACCAAAGGGTAGGGGGGTTTTATAGCCCACCCCCAAACCCGGCGACTATGGGTTACTCGGCGAGTACCATGCCATAGTCGCCCATCTGGCGAGTATTGGGTGCTGCTCGCACACGCCGGGCCAATACTCGCCCAGGGCTTCTGCTGCTTCCTGCGCGCGACGAGCTCCTCGGTTAATACTCGCCTACCTGGCGACTATCACCTGCATACTCGCCAGGGTCTTTTCTGCCTCTTCCTTGGACTGCTGGTCTCTGTGTTGACCCTTTGACCTTTGACTTCTGTCTACGTGGCCTTGGGTGGGTCCGTCCTCGGAGAATGAGGGTTGTACACTCCTCTTATCCAAATGAGCATTTGGACTTCTTCACATACAACTCATTCTCCTGCAACACTTAGAAGACTCGACTATGATGCTCTGCATGCTCCTCAATGGTGTTGCTATATACCACAATATCATCCAAGTATACCACCACAAACTTGTCCAAGTAGGGGCAGAATCTTTGGTTCATCAACGTGCAGAAAGTAGTCGGTGCATTAGTTTAGACAAAAGGCATCACTAACCATTCAAATGCTCCATACCTTGTGACACATGTGGTCTTCGGCTCATCTCCTTCCACAATACGCACTTGATGATATCCATTTTGCAAATCCATCTTGGAGTAGATCCTTGCACTTCCAAGCATGTCAAAAAGATCGGCAATGAGAGGAATATGATACTTGTTCTTTACGGTTACCTTGTTTAGTGCCCGGTAGTCTGTGCACAACCGCAACGATCTATCCTTCTTCTTTTGAAATAGCACCAGGGCACCAAATGGCACCTTAGACGGCCTGATCATTCCCGATTCTAGCAAAACTTGGAGTTGCTTCCTCAACTCCTCTAGTTCAAGGGGATCCATCAGGTATGGTGCTTTGGCTGGGGGCTTCGTCCTTGGCTCCAGCTCAATTTTGTGATCCACCTCCCGCCGAGGTGGTAGCTTCAATGGCAACTCTGCTGGCATGATGTCTTCATTTCTTGCAAACACGTCTGCAATGATCGGAGGCACCTCCTCCATCGTGTCACCATCTTCCTCCCTTAGGGTGGCCAAGTACGTTGGTTCACCCTTCTTGAACCCTTTTGCCAACTGCATGGTCGATAGTTGTTTCGGCCCCCCCTTTACTGGTCCTTGCACCGTGGGAACCATGCAAGCATTGCCTTCCTCCAAGATGCAAACTGAGCGATGCGCCGACATGACGATGACTTGCATCTTCTCCAAGAAGTCCATCCCAAGAACGACCTTGAAGTCATCCATGGGTGCGATTGAGAAGTCCACCCGGCCCTTCCAGGTGCCCATGCATAGATCTACATGGCGTTCGACTCCTTCTAGTGGCCTCGCTTGACCATTCACGGTCTTGATCCAACCTCCACCCTTCACAACCTGCAAGCCCAACCTCTTTGCTTCTCCTTCGGTCATGAAGTTGTATGAAGCTCCTGTGTCCATCAAGGCTTTTGTAGTCTTCCCCTTGATGACCGCTTCCACATACATCAGCCTCTTGCTTGATGTGGTTTTTGTTGGTTGCACGTTCAAGGCATTTAGTAATTACAATGAACTAAACTGTGATGTACCTTCTTCTGGTGGAGTAGTATTCTCCGCCATAGCTGCCAATGACCCGAGCTTTGGACAACTGCTCATCTGGTGTGGCCCCTTGCACACATAACATCCTCCTCTAGGTGTGAAGTTCTTCCTTTCCTCAAACTCCTTCCTTGGATCGGGAAAGGCCTTTGACCCTCCTTTGAAATGCGCCGCCTTGTTGTCTCGCCGGTCTCCCCCACCTTTTCCATATCCCACCTTGTCCTTCTTCTCCTTGATAGGATTTGGTTGGCGCTGGAACTCAATAAGAGACTCAACGATGGAAATAGCATCCCTGGTGGTCCTTGGGTCCTTCCTCTTGACCTCTTGTTTCACCCAATTTTGCAGCTCATCGATGAAGTTGAAGAGATGGATATGTTCGGGGACATCAAATACCTGAAGTGATAGAGCGGGGAACTCCTTGACATAGTCTCTGATGCTTCCCTTTTGCCTCAATTGTCTGAGTTTCAGCAAGTTTTTATATTTCACATTCTCGGGGATGATGTTCCTTCTTAACTCCTGCTTGAAGTCCTCCTAAGTATCAATCCGGTAGAGTCCCTTTGCAATATCTGTTTGGATTTTCCTCCACCGCAATGAAGCAAGGTCTTCCAAGTAATAACCAGCATGACGTACCTTTAGTGCCTCATCTGTGATGTCATATCCTTCCAAGTATTTCTCCATATGCCAAAGGAAATTCTCCACCTCTGATGCATCCCGCTTTCCTGCGAACTTCTTGGGTTTGGGCACATCAAGCTTTGCATTTGCCATGGTTGCACCATTCCCACCATTTGTAGCAACTTGTCTACGCAAGTCATTCACTTCGTTTTAAGGACTTGTGAGGCATTCTTCCAAGTCACTTATAATGGTATCAAAAGCGCCTTCCGACTTGCCCATAGTTTGCTCCTTGAGAAGGTCAATATCCACCTGCAACTTCTCTTGTTCAACATGGAAAGTGTCAAAGTACTTACATATTTGATCCACTTTACGATGAAGGGTAAGATGCGCCTCTCGTAAAGCTTCAAATTCAGCTGGATCAACCATGTTTTGCTCCGTGCTGGAACCATCGCGACCCTTGCTTTTGTCCCTCTTATTCCTTCTATCTCTTTTCTCCTCGGCTGCCATGTCGCGCTCATCAACAATGCTAGAGTTGTTGTTCTCTTCCAAAGCCATCTACTCTTGATCTTCACGAACCACACACTAGAGTCAACCTGAGTCAACCTCGCTTTGATACCAACTGTCACAGACTTGTCCCCTTGACAACGTCGCGTGCGGCCTTAGCTCATTTGTGCGCCCCTTCACAATTAGCTAAGTCAGCCTTCTCCAACGATCGTGGTGGAGAGATGAGTAAGAGAGCACTTTGTAAGGGAGAGCAAGAGAGACTGAGAGAGCAAAGGACTTGTATTTCTTGGTTGTTTGTAACTTGATGATTTACAAATGAGGGGGTCTTCCCCTTTTATAGGCCCCAAAAGAATTTCCCTCCCAAAGATGGAAGGATCTAGAATGTCTATGCTTCTAGACTATTCTACAACCCTCATGTATATACAACCTTCCCGAGATCTCTAGAATGTTAGCATGAGATCATTCTAGAGTGCTTCAACAATTTTCTAGAATACTATGTACAAAATACTCTACATGCTCCTAGATTTCTCTAAAAAATTCCATAGGTTAACCCCGTAAAGATTAAGCCGTGACAATCTGCTCTTATTCCTTCCTTTCCCCGCATTCGCAAAAGCATTCGCCAGAAGCTCCGATCTTGCTCTTCGCCAGGTGCATCCGCTCGCGAGAGCATCCACCAGAATCCTCTTGCCAGGTGCATCCCATCAGTCCTTCTGCGACGGCTCTCAATTGAGATTGCCTTGATGGTTGAACACGCACTGACCTCTGAATCACGCATACACATCATCCTTGATGGTCCTAACTATCGCATTTGGTCCCTAGCAGTCAAAAGCCATCTTCGAAGTCGCCGTCTTTGGGGACATATTGATGGATCTACCCCAAAACCTACTATCACGGCCACCGATAAAGCTGATAAAGTCTCTGAACAGACCTACCTCATATTACTTGATACCTGGATCTACGATAAGCATCAGACAATTGATGTCATCCTCCAGTTAGTCTCCTCTTCCATCATGCTTCAACTTGAACCCTACGATATTGCAGCATCGACGTGGAATCATCTTCACGCATACTTCACTCTCACTGACATCGCTCGTAAATTCCATCTTCTGCAAACCTTATAGTCTATCTGCCAAGGAAATCTCTCTATCTGCCAGTACCATGCCACAATGCTCGATCTTTGGAATCAGCTCAGCGTAATGGAGCCTATGCCTCTTCCTGGCGATACCAGTCCCTTCTACCAGCAGTACCTTACTCTTCGTGATCGTTGAACACTGTTGCAGTTTCTAATGCATCTCCGACCTAAATTTCAGGCTTTCGCTGGCATTCTCCTCCAACGTTCTCCAACTCCCTCTCTGGATGTTGCCGTGAATGAACTTACTGTAGAGGAAAACCGATGTCATTCTCTTGAGGTCAGTTCCACCGTAGAACCGGAGGGGCGAGGGCGAGTGGGAGACCCCTCCCACTCGCCGGGCGAGTGGGAGCAGCCCTCCCACTCGCCGAGCGAGTGGGAGAGGCCTCCCACTCGCCGCCCCCTTTGGGCGAGTGGGAGGGATCCTCCCACTCGCCCGGTGTAGGTAGGGAGGTCAGTATGACCTCCCGCGAGGGGGGGGGGGGGGGGGGGGGGGGGATGGACACCTCGAGTCCCACTCGCCACCCTCACGCGTGATCGATGGCGGTCGTGGTTGGACTGCGGATAGCAGGATCTTTGCTATTCGCAGTCCATTTTTGGGAAAGTCTATAAATAGACCCCCATGGGCACCTTGGGAAGGGTTGGTTCCTACCCCCTCCCTCGCGTGTGAGCAAGCACTACCCCTCCCCTCCCCTTGACGTTGAAGGTGGTCGGTGAGGTGTTCCTTAGTGCCCTCCAAGGTGCCCAGGCTCAGCATTGACTTGGGAGGGGAAGCGCTCTAAGATCTTCCGGGTATGTGGTGGGACCTCCGCGCTGCAGCTTAAGGGGTCCATTGGTGGATTCAAGTGTTCATCAAGTCCGAGTCTCTTAGTTCCTAGCAACCGGTCACGGGACTAGGCTCAGGTCAAGTAAGGGTTAGTCGCAACCCCCTTTCGAACGCTGAAGCCGGGAAACTGGTTTCAACAATATGAGAGTTACAAGATACAATAGTGAGACAAAAGATATAACGTGGTGCACTCAGTAGAATCTGCCCCCAAACTGCACTGGTAGCTATCGCGAGTGATACTGATATCGCCGAGCGATGTCTCGCACTGCCACCTCCATCCCGGTTGAGCTAAGACTCCTAGGACGTGGATGGGTACTACCACCTCCAGTTAGATCAGGAGTGCGTTGAGTCCCTCCATCCCGGTTGAGCTAAGACTCCCAGGACGTGGATGGGTACTACCACCTCCAGTTAGATCAGGAGTGCATTGAGTCCCTCCACCCCGGTTGAGCTAAGACTCCCAGGACGTGGATGGGCACTACCACCTCCAGTTAGATCAGGAGTGCGTTGAGTACCTCCACCCCCGGTTGAGCTAAGACTCCCAGGGCATGGATGGGTACTACCACATCCAGTTAGATCAGGAGTGTGTTGATCCCCTCCACCCCGGTTGAGCTAAGACTCCCAGGACGTGGATGGGTACTACCACCTCCAGTTAGATCAAGAGTGCGTTGAGTTCCTCCACCCCCGGTTGAGCTAAGACTCCCAGGGCATGGATGGGTACTACCACCTCCAGTTAGATCAGGAGTATGTTGAGTCCCTCCACCCCGGTTGAGCTAAGACTCCCAGGACGTGGATGGGTACTACCACCTCCAGTTAGATCAGGAGCGCGTTGAGTCCCTCCATCCCGGTTGAGCTAAGACTCCCAGGACGTGGATGGGTACTACCACCTCCAGTTAGGTCAGGAGTGCGTTGAGTTCCTCCACCCCCGGTTGAGCTAAGACTCCCAGGGCATGGATGGGCACTACCACCTCCAGCCAGATTGGGAAGGCGTTGAGTTCCTCCACCCCCGGTTGAGCTAAGACTCCCAGGACATGGATGGGTACTTCCACCTCCAATCGCTAGGATCCCTGACTAAAAGAGGTCACTCCATAGACTCAGTCATATTGACAGATGGGAGACTCATCGGGTCAGTCAACGACTCGATGATCGGTTCAAGTAAGGTATCAAATCCTCAAGCAGTAAAGGGAGAAAGATTAAAGGAAACAGGTATGCAGGAAATATGTGGCTCCTACAAGGAGCCAAAGAAGAGAAGAAGTCCCTGGCCACCCTCACGTTCAGGGGGAATAGCCACCGCTGCAAGGGGATGAGTCGGGTCGCGCAGGAGAAGGGGAGGACTCATGCAGGATGTCATCGGCAAAGACTCCCCTCCAGCTGTCTCGGAGAGCATCCGCCTCATGGAGGCGGCTCCCCAGGGCTCGAGTCGTTGACGTCACAATCCTCCCGCGAGTACACTCGACTTCAACAGGGCAAGGTGGGGCAGCCGTCGCTGCCCTCGAAGGTTCGCCTCTTTCTCTCTCCTTTCTCCCTTAGCTGTCTTTGGGCTTCAGCAGGTGAGAAGAGAAACCGGCGCGCGGGCTCTCGTCGAGCTGCCTCCACTTCCAGTTGAGCTCTGCTCCCTGGAAGATGTTGAGTTCCCTCCATCTCAGGTTGAGTTCGACTCGACTAGAGATGTTGGGTTCCCTCCATCTCAGGTTGAGTTCGACTCGACTGGAGATGTCGAGTCCCCTCCATCTCAGGTTGAGTTCGACTCGACTAGAGATGTTGAGTTCCCTCCATCTCAGGTTGAGTTCGACTCGACTAGAGATGTTGAGTCCCCTCCATCTTAGGTTGAGTTCGACTCGACTAGAGGTGCTGAGTTCTTCCTCCACCTCGGGTCGAGTTCAATTCGAACTGAGGTGTTGAGCTTTCTCCACCTCCAGTTGGGCTCGGCCCATAGGAGGGTTCTTAAGTGGAGAAAGGTTTTCCTCCCACCTCAGGTCGAGTTCGGCTCGATTAGAGGTGCTGAGGTTTTTCTCCCACCTCAGGTCGAGTTCGGCTCGACTAGAGGTGCTGAGTTTTTTCTCCACCTCGGGTCGAGTTCAATTCGACCTGAGGTGTTGAGCTCTCTCCACCTCCAGTTGGGCTCGGCCCATAGGAGGATTCTTTAGTGGAGGAAAGTTCACCTTCCGTCTCAAGTCAGGATCAACCGAAGGGCTTGGCAGAGGTTCCCCGATGACGGATCCTTTCGTGGATTCTCCTAAGGTCCCACCTACTCGTCAAATAGGTGGGTTGAACTTTCTTTCCGAGCTTGGGACAAGATCGCAAAGAGCGGGGAT
Source organism: Dactylorhiza incarnata (assembly GCA_033032865.1). Lineage (NCBI taxonomy): Eukaryota > Viridiplantae > Streptophyta > Magnoliopsida > Asparagales > Orchidaceae > Dactylorhiza > Dactylorhiza incarnata. Next base: position 3,658,791 of record JAWHQI010000145.1, on the reverse strand, counting down.
TGTGTACAACCCTCATATTTCTCGAATCGGTGTGACCCGACCCGGACGAAGCCTGGGTAGCGAGCGAGCAAAACCCTAAACCGCGAAAGAGGCCACGGAAGGAGTGGGAGAATTTCTCCCACTCATCCGGGCGAGTGGGAGGGGTCCTCCCACTTGCCGGGCGAGTGGGAGCAGCCCTCCCACTCGCTGAGCGAGTGGGAGGTGCCTCCCACTCGCCGGGCGAGTGGGAGCAGCCCTCCCACTCGCCGGGCGAGTGGGAGGGGCCTCCCACTCGCCGGGCGAGTGGGAGCAGCCCTCCCACTCGCCGAGCGAGTGGGAGAGGCCTCCCACTCGCCGCCCCCTTTGGGCGAGTGGGAGGGATCCTCCCACTCGCCCGGTGTAGGTAGGGAGGTCAGTATGACCTCCCGCAAGGGGGGGGGGGGATGGACACCTCGAGTCCCACTCGCCCCCCTTCACGCGTGATCGATGGCGGTCGTGGTTGGACTGCGGATAGCAGGATTTTTGCTATTCGCAGTCCATTTTTGGGAAAGTCTATAAATAGACCTCCATGGGCACCTTGGAAAAGGTTGGTGACTACCCCCTCCCTCGCGTGTGAGCAAGCACTACCCCTCCCCTCCCCCTGTCATTGAAGGTGGATGGTGAGGTGATCCTTAGTGCCCTCCAAGGTGCCCAGGCTCAGCATTGGCTTGGGAGGGGAAGTTCCGAGTGAGCTTCCGGGTGTGTGGTGGGACCTCCGCGCTGCAGCTTAAGGGGTCCATTTGTGGACTCAGGTGTTCATCAAGGGCAAGGGTCTCTCAGTTCTTAGTGACTGGTCAAGGGTCTTAGCTTAGGTCAAGTAAGAGTTAGTCGCATCCCCCTTTCGAACGCTGAAACCGGGAAACTGGTTTCAACATTCTGTGTACAACCCTCATATTTCTCGAATCGGTGTGACCCGACCCGGACGAAGCCTGGGTAGCGAGCGAGCAAAACCCTAAACCGCGAAAGAGGCCACGGAAGGAGTGGGAGAATTTCTCCCACTCATCCGGGCGAGTGGGAGGGGTCCTCCCACTCGCCGAGCGAGTGGGAGGTGCCTCCCACTCGCCGGGCGAGTGGGAGCAGCCCTCCCACTCGCCGAGCGAGTGGGAGGGGCCTCCCACTCGCCGGGCGAGTGGGAGCAGCCCTCCCACTCGCCGAGCGAGTGGGAGAGGCCTCCCACTCGCCGCCCCCTTTGGGCGAGTGGGAGGGATCCTCCCACTCGCCCGGTGTAGGTAGGGAGGTCAGTATGACCTCCCGCGAGGGGGGGGGGGGGGGGGATGGACACCTCGAGTCCCACTCGCCCCCCCTCACACGTGATCGATGGCGGTCGTGGTTGGACTGCGGATAGCAGGATTTTTGCTATTCGCAGTCCATTTTTGGGAAAGTCTATAAATAGACCCCCATGGGCACCTTGGGAAAGGTTGGTGACTACCCCCTCCCTCGCGTGTGAGCAAGAACTACCCCTCCCCTCCCCCTGTCATTGAAGGTGGGCGGTGAGGTGATCCTTAGTGCCCTCCAAGGTGCCCAGGCTCAGCATTGGCTTGGGAGGGGAAGTTCCGAGTGAGCTTCCGGGTGTGTGGTGGGACCTCCGCGCTGCAGCTTAAGGGGTCCATTTGTGGACTCAGGTGTTCATCAAGGGCAAGGGTCTCTCAGTTCTAAGTGACCGATCAAGGGTCTTAGCTTAGGTCAAGTAAGAGTTAGTCGCATCCCCCTTTCGAACGCTGAAACCGGGAAACTGGTTTCAACATTCTGGTGCGGTGGGCGTGGAAGCGGCTAATTCGGAAAGCTCCGAGTTGAGTCTCATGGCGGGAAGCAAAGAGCCGGGGAGGTCGCCTCCCCCCAGCATGCTGCAGCCATTAACGGGGGAGGAGGAGGCAGATGAGGCAGATCATGTGTTGGGTGATCTGACCAAGTTAGAGGTGGCAGAGGAAGTGACTGAGAAAGAGGTCATTAGCGGCAGTGGAAGGCCGGAGAAGGTGCGAATTAGCGGGAGGTTGAGCGGGCCAGATCAAGAGAAGATCCGAAGATGTGTCCAGCAGAACATAGACATCTTCGCATGGAGCGCTGCGGAGATGCCAGGTATTGACGCGGACATGGCATATCAACGCCTCAACCTCGACCCGAACGTCCGCCCCATTCGCCAAAAGAAGAGGAAAGCGTCGCCCACCCTCGCTGGGCCGATCAGAGAGGAGGTGGGGAAGCTGCTCGAGGCCGGGTTCGTGGAAGAAATCCAATACCCAGGGTGGGTTTCAAACGTAGTAATGGTGAAGAAGGGAGATGGGAGGTGGAGAATGTGTGTGGACTTCACTATGTTGAACAAAGCATGCCCTAAAGACTGCTACCCGTTGCCCCGGATCGATGCGTTGGTAGATTCAGCAGTCGGATTCCCCGTGATGAGCTTCTTGGACGCGTTCTCCGGCTACCATCAAATTCGAATGCACTCGCCCGACGTCAAGGACGTCTCGTTCATCACGGACGACGAATGTTATTGTTACAAGATGATGCCGTTTGGGTTGAGGAATGCAGGGGCAACCTATCAAAGGATGATGGATCGGATCTTCAGAGAGCAGAAGGGGCGCAACTTAGAGGTCTACGTGGATGACTTGATGGTTAAAAGCAGGGATGTGGAGTCCCACCTGCAAGACCTAGTGGAGACCTTCGCTACCCTTCGGAGGTTCAAGATGAGGTTGAACCCTTCCAAATGTGTTTTTGGAGCAAGTCGAGGAAAGTTCTTGGGCCATCTACTCACCCCGGAGGGGGTCGAACCCAATCCAGACAAGGTAAAGGCCATCTTGGAGCTGGAATCGCCGAAGAACGCGAAAGAAATTCAGAGGCTGACTGGGAAGTTAGCAGGGCTGAGTCGGTTCCTCTCCAGGGCGGGAGAGAAGTGCTCTCCTTTCTTCAAGGCCCTGCGCCAGGGTCAGAAATTCGAATGGACACCAGAGTGTGAGAAAGCCTTTCTGGCCTTGAAGGAACAACTAACGCGAGCCCCCTTGCTCCAGGGGCCGAGGGAAGGAGAAGACCTCTTTCTCTACCTAGGAGTAGGGGTCGAGGCAGTGAGTTCGGTCCTGGTCCGGGAGGAGGGGAAGAAGCAGCTGCCGATCTACTATGTTAGCAGAGTCCTGAAGAAGGCGGAGCTGAGGTACCCTGTCCTGGAAAAGCTAGCATTTGCTTTGATCATATCGGCCCGGAAACTCCGCCCATATTTTCAGGCTCACTCGATCAGGGTGGTGACCGACCATCCCCTTCGCAACATTATGGAGGGAGTGGAGCATTCGGGCAGGTTGGCAAAGTGGTCGGTAGAGCTCAGCGAGTTTGATGTCAGCTTCATCCCCCGGTTGTCGATGAAAGCACAAGCAGTAGCAGACTTCCTGGCAGAATACGTCAAAGAGGTGGATGGGCCAGAGCCCGCCGGGTTGGTGGCATGGGATCTGTTCGCGGATGGAGCATCAGGAAAAAGTTCCCTCGGCGGAGGGGTGATTCTGGTCAGCCCACATGGGACCAGGATCGAGCAAGCGATCCACATTCGGTTCCCTGTGACCGACAACCAGGCCGAGTACGAGGCAGTGGTGGCAGGGCTCCGTCTGGCAAAGGAGCTGGAGATCCGGGACGTGAAGGTTTTCACAGATTCAATGGTGGTGGCCTCCCAGGTTCGAGGGGAGTTCGAAGCAAAGGAGCCAACCCTCCAGAGGTATCTGGCGAAGGTTAGGGACCTCGTCGAATGGTTTCACACCTTCTCCATTCAACACATTCCAAGAGAGGAGAACGCTCGAGCGGACCAGTTGGCGAAGCACGGTCCTCGCGCAGGAGGAACGGTGACCGAGCTGTTCCGCCCATCCATCGAGGAAGGCGAGTTGATGGAGATTGATCGGAGAACCTCGTGGATAGACCCGATCCTCACCTTCCTGACCTCGGGCAAGTTCCCGGAAGGAGACCTAGATAAGAGGCGGTTCAGGTACAAGTCATCATACTACATGATGCGCGAAGGAAGCCTGTACAGAAAAACCTTGGCCGGGCTCCTAGCAAGGTGCGTGACGGAAGATGAAGTTCCGAGGGTCTTGGAGGAAGTCCACTCCGGAGAATGCGGGAGCCATTCGGGAAGTCAAACCCTAGAAAAGAGGGTGCTAAGGCAAGGGTACTTCTGGCCGACTCTGCGGAAGGATGCCATGGAGTTTACAAAAAAGTGTCAGAAGTGTCAACTCTTCGCGCCGCTCCAACTTCAACCCGCGCAGAGGCTCAGGACGATCACTGCGCCCTGGCCCTTCGCCATCTGGGGGATGGACTTGGTCGGCCCATTCCCTCAGGCTAGCGGTCAGAGGAGATTCTTGCTGGTTATGATTGACTATTTCTCCAAGTGGGTGGAGGTTAAGGCCTTGGCGAAGACGACCTCGCAGATGATAAAGAATTTCATCTGGGGAGAAATAATTTGCAGACACGGACTCCCCCTTGCCATAGTAACAGACAACGGACCACAATTCGCTAGCGATGAACTCATCACTTTCTGCGGTCAAGTGGGCATCAACCTCCGCTTTGCCTCTGTCCACCATCCTCGAAGCAATGGGCAGGTGGAGGCCGCCAACAAAGTCATCATCAACTTGCTGAAGAAGAAGGTGCAGAACCTGAAAGGGAACTGGGTGGAGCAACTTCCCTCGGTCTTATGGGCCTTGAGAACAACTCCCAATACGGCAACGGGTGAAACGCCATTCAAACTTTCCCACGGGTCAGAAGCCGTGCTCGCAGTGGAGTTCGAGGTCAGATCCCCCCGGGTCGTAGCTGCCGAGGAAGGGGATGAGGACTGGAGAATAGGCAATGAAGAGGAGCAACGACTCTCGCTGGATATGGTTGAGGAGCTCCGGGACCTCGTCACGGTTCGACAAGAGGAAGTGAAGCGTCGGATGGCCAGGTACTTCGATAGGAACATTAGAATCAAACAATTCATCCCAGGAGATCTAGTCCTCAAAAAGGTCGACGCCGCGGGAAGGTCAGCGAACGTAGGAAAGCTCCAGCCCAATTGGGAGGGGCCCTATGTGATCTTGGAGGCCCTAAGGTCAGGGGGGTATCGCCTTCAGAATGTTGAGGGAATCCCCCTTGGGAATACTTGGAGTAGCGACGATCTAAAACGTTTTTATCCTTAATGAATATGTTGATTATCTCTTCTGTCATACCTCTTACTCCAGCTTAAGGTAGTTACTCTGGCCGATGGGAGCACAAGTTGGTAAGGTCCCACGAAGCGGAATTATATCGCAAAAACATCGAGTACCACCATCTCCGGTTAGATCAGGAGTGCGTTGAGTCCCTCCACCCCGGTTGAGCTAAGACTCCCAGGACGTGGATGGGCACTACCACCTCCAGTTAGATCAGGAGTGCGTTGAGTCCCTCCACCCCGGTTGAGCTAAGACTCCCAGGACGTGGATGGGCACTACCACCTCCAGTTAGATCAGGAGTGCGTTGAGTTCCTCCACCCCCGGTTGAGCTAAGACTCCCAGGACGTGGATGGGTACTACCACCTCCAGTTAGATCAGGAGTGCGTTGAGTCCCTCCACCCCGGTTGAGCTAAGACTCCCAGGACGTGGATGAGCATTACCACCTCCAGTTAGATCAGGAGTGCATTGAGTTCCTCCACCCCCGGTTGAGCTAAGACTCCCAGGGCATGGATGGGTACTACCACCTCCAGTTAGATCAGGAGTGCGTTGAGTCCCTCCACCCCGATTGAGCTAAGACTCCCAGGACGTGGATGGGTACTACCACCTCCAGTTAGATCAGGAGTGCGTTGAGTACCTCCATCCCGGTTGAGCTAAGACTCCCAGGACGTGGATGGGTACTACCACCTCCGGTTAGATCAGGAGTGCGTTGAGTCCCTCCACCCCGGTTGAGCTAAGACTCCCAGGACGTGGATGGGCACTACCACCTCCAGTTAGATCAGGAGTGCGTTGAGTCCCTCCACCCCGGTTGAGCTAAGACTCCCAGGACGTGGATGGGTATTACCACCCTAGTTAGATCAGGAGTGCGTTGAGTCCCTCCATCCCGGTTGAGCTAAGACTCCCAGGACGTGGATGGGTACTACCACCTCCAGTTAGATCAGGAGTGCGTTGAGTCCCTCCACCCCGGTTGAGCTAAGACTCCCAGGACGTGGATGGGCACTACCACCTCCAGTTAGATCAGGAGTGCGTTGAGTTCCTCCAACCCCGGTTGAGCTAAGACTCCCAGGGCATGGATGGGTACTACCACCTCCAGTTAGATCAGGAGTGCGTTGACCCCCTCCACCCCGGTTGAGCTAAGACTCCCAGGACGTGGATGGGTACTACCACCTCCAGTTAGATCAGGAGTGCGTTGAGTTCCTCCACCCCCGGTTGAGCTAAGACTCCCAGGGCATGGATGGGTACTACCACCTCCAGTTAGATCAGGAGTGCGTTGAGTCCCTCCACCCCGATTGAGCTAAGACTCCCAGGACGTGGATGGGTACTACCACCTCCAGTTAGATCAGAAGTGCATTGAGTCCCTCCATCCCGGTTGAGCTAAGACTCCCAGGACGTTGATGGGTACTACCACCTCCAGTTAGGCCAGGAGTGCGTTGAGTTCCTCCACCCCCGGTTGAGCTAAGACTCCCAGGGCATGGATGGGCACTACCACCTCCAGCCAGATTGGGAAGGCGTTGAGTTCCTCCACCCCCGGTTGAGCTAAGACTCCCAGGACATGGATGGGTACTTCCACCTCCAATCGCTAGGATCCCTGACTAAAAGAGGTCACTACACAGACTCAGTCATATTGACAGATGGGAGACTCATCGGGTCAGTCAACGACTCGATGATCGGTTCAAGTAAGGTATCAAATCCTCAAGCAGTAAAGGGAGAAAGATTAAAGGAAACAGGTATGCAGGAAATACGTGGCTCCTACAAGGAGCCAAAGAAGAGAAGAAGTCCCTGGCCACCCTCACGTTCAGGGGGAATAGCCACCGCTGCAAGGGGACGAGTCGGGTCGCGCAGGAGAAGGGGAGGACTCATGCTGGATGTCATCGGCAGAGACTCCCCTCCAGCTGTCTCGGAGAGCATCCGCCTCATGGAGGCGGCTCCCCAGGGCTCGAGTCGTTGACGTCACAATCCTCCTGCGAGTACACTCGACTTCAACAGGGCAAGGTGGGGCAGCCGTCGCTGCCCTCGAAGGTTCGCCTCTTTCTCTCTCCTTTCTTCCTTAGCTATCTTTGGGCTTCAGCAGGTGAGAAGAGAAACCGGCGCGCGGGCTCTCGTCGAGCTGCCTCCACTTCCAGTTGAGCTCTGCTCCCTGGAAGATGTTGAGTTCCCTCCATCTCAGGTTGAGTTCGACTCGAATAGAGATGTTGGGTTCCCTCCATCTCAGGTTGAGTTCGACTCGAATGGAGATGTCGAGTCCCCTCCATCTCAGGTTGAGTTCGACTCGACTAGAGATGTTGAGTTCCCTCCATCTCAGGTTGAGTTCGACTCGACTAGAGATGTTGAGTCCCCTCCATCTTAGGTTGAGTTCGACTCGACTAGAGGTGCTGAGTTCTTCCTCCACCTCGGGTCGAGTTCAATTCGACCTGAGGTGTTGAGCTTTCTCCACCTCCAGTTGGGCTCGGCCCATAGGAGGGTTCTTAAGTGGAGAAAGGTTTTCCTCCCACCTCAGGTCGAGTTCGGCTCGACTAGAGGTGCTGAGTTTTTTCTCCCACCTCAGGTCGAGTTCGGCTCGACTAGAGGTGCTGAGTTTTTTCTCCACCTCGGGTCGAGTTCAATTCGACCTGAGGTGTTGAGCTCTCTCCACCTCCAGTTGGGCTCGACCCATAGAAGGGTTCTTTAGTGGAGGAAAGTTCACCTTCCGTCTCAAGTCAGGATCAACCGAAGGGCTTGGCAGAGGTTCCCCGATGACGGATCCTTTCGTGGATTCTCCTAAGGTCCCACCTACTCGTCAAATAGGTGGGTTGGACTTTCTTTCCGAGCTTGGGACAAGCTCGCAAAGAGCGAGGATTGTGTACAACCCTCATATTTCTCGAATCGGTGTGACCCGACCCGGACGAAGCCTGGGTAGCGAGCGAGCAAAACCCTAAACCGCGAAAGAGGCCACGGAAGGAGTGGGAGAATTTCTCCCACTCATCCGGGCGAGTGGGAGGGGTCCTCCCACTTGCCGGGCGAGTGGGAGCAGCCCTCCCACTCGCCGGGCGAGTGGGAGCAGCCCTCCCACTCGCCGAGCGAGTGGGAGGGGCCTCCCACTCGCCGGGCGAGTGGGAGCAGCCCTCCCACTCGTCGAGCGAGTGGGAGGGGCCTCCCACTCGCCGGGCGAGTGGGAGCATCCCTCCCACTCGCCGAGCGAGTGGGAGGGGCCTCCCACTCGCCGGGCGAGGCCCCACTCGCCGGGCGAGTGGGAGCAGCCCTCCCACTCGCCGAGCGAGTGGGAGAGGCCTCCCACTCGCCGCCCCCTTTGGGCGAGTGGGAGGGATCCTCCCACTCGCCCGGTGTAGGTAGGGAGGAGGTCAGTATGACCTCCCGCGAGGGGGGGGGATGGACACCTCGAGTCCCACTCGCCCCCCCTCACGCGTGATCGATGGCGGTCGTGGTTGGACTGCGGATAGCAGGATTTTTGCTATTCGCAGTCCATTTTTGGGAAAGTCTATAAATAGACCCCCATGGGCACCTTGGGAAAGGTTGGTGACTACCCCCTCTCTCGTGTGTGAGCAAGCACTACCCCTCCCCTCCCCCTGTCATTGAAGGTGGACGGTGAGGTGATCCTTAGTGCCCTCCAAGGTGCCCAGGCTCAGCATTGGCTTGGGAGGGGAAGTTCCGAGTGAGCTTCCGGGTGTGTGGTGGGACCTCCGCGCTGCAGCTTAAGGGGTCCATTTGTGGACTCAGGTGTTCATCAAGGGCAAGGGTCTCTCGGTTCTTAGTGACCGGTCAAGGGTCTTAGCTTAGGTCAAGTAAGAGTTAGTCGCATCCCCCTTTCGAACGCTGAAACCGGGAAACTGGTTTCAACATACGATATTGCAGCATCGACGTGGAATCATCTTCACGCATACTTCACTCTCACTGACAGCGCTCGTAAATTCCATCTTCTGCAAACCTTATAGTCCATCTGCCAAGGAAATCTCTCTATCTGCCAGTACCATGCCACAATGCTCGATCTTTGGAATCAGCTCAGCGTAATGGAGCCTATGCCTCTTCCTGGCGATACCAGTCCCTTCTACCAGCAGTACCTTACTCTTCGTGATCGTCGAACACTGTTGCAGTTTCTAATGCATCTCCGACCTAAATTTTAGGCTTTCGCTGGCATTCTCCTCCAACATTCTCCAACTCCCTCTCTGGATGTTGTCGTGAATGAACTTACTGTAGAGGAAAACCGATGTCATTCTCTTGAGGTCAGTTCCACCGTAGAACCCTCTGTTATGGTCACTCCCACTATGGTTGCATAAGCTCGAACTCCTTCAAAGCCCTCCTCCTCTAGACCTCGTCCGTTCAAACATGTGTCTGCCCATGGATAGAAGTGGTGCAATTGGCACAAGCGTCATGGAAATCATAGTACCCAGGAATGTTATGCCCTTGCCAACAGCAAGGCACAAGAAGCTATTGGTCATCGCCTTCTCAGTCGCCCTGCTCCACAGGTTGCTCCTGCAGATCATTCTTCCTCCACTGAGCAGATGCAGCAACTTATGGTCATGATGCAGGTCAATAATTCTTCACCTAAAAATGGTCAATCATCTATCGTTGTTGTCACGGGTATTTCTTATGGCTCTTGGATATTAGACTCTGGTGCTTCCTATCATATGACCAATGATGATAGTCACATATCCTCTCTTCTTCCTCTTTCCTCCTCATCCATCACACGGATGACGACACCTTACTTCCAATTACGGGTCGTGGACATCTCTAAGACCACTTGTTGGGAATATTGCCCTCAATATTCCTTTGATTTGAAGAGGCATCACTCTCAATGCTAAGTGCATATTGTATTTGATACAATCTATTTTGTCTCAAGTATTGTACAGGGAGATGATATTTCATACAATGGAATAGATTCAAAGGTGTGTTGTTTAATCAGCTGAGAAGGTCTCAATGTCTCAGCTGAACCACTGAGACAAGACCAGGAGCTGCTGAGAAGGCATCTGGGCAAGCTGAGCTGCAGATAGAAGAAACTTGGTGAGTTCGTCGAACGCAGAATGTTGTTCGTCGAACGCAGAATCAAGTTCGTCGAACGAAGAATGAAGTTCGTCGAACGCAGAGACGGGACAGAAGCAAACGCTGAGACTTGGTGAGTTCGTCGAACGAATAATGAAGTTCGTCGAACGCAGAGTTTGGCGAGTTCGTCGAACGAAGATTGCAGTTCGTCGGACGCAGAATGCAGTTCGTCGAACGCAGAATCTTCTCTGCAGATCGACAGAATTCGCTGAGAAGAGGAAGCCATCTCAGCCCAACCGCTAAGACAGTTCAAACGTGACATGACGAGTTCTGCCCTTGGCGCAAGCTGCAGAAAGGCATTGTGGGGTCCACCAATCACTCCCATATCTGTCAGAAGATCGATTGAGAGCCGTTGAAGAACTGGGATGTATAAAAGGGATAAATTAAGGTTGAGCAAATACTTCTGCGAGATCTCCAGCACGCAAAATCGAGAACATAACTGTTCTATAGTCGACAGCCAAGAACTGAGCACACATAAGGCTGCAAGGAGAAAAGAGATAGCTCATCTTGATTCATCCCAAGATAGAGCAAGTAGATCCAGTCCTTCATCTGAAGTGCTGGTCAAGTAGAATCAAGATTGGAGCTGTACCACTCCTCTCTGATTCAAGTCTGCAACAGCAGCTGAAAAGAAGAAGAAGAACAGGCTTGATCTTTTCTTCTTTCATTTTGTAAACCTCATTATATCATCTGTAGGATCCTTTGGGTTCTGAGATTGTAGGGCCATTTGGCCTGAGTTGTAGGGCTGTTAGGCCTGAGTTTGTAGGGCTATTAGGCCTGAGTTTATAGGGCCATTTGGCCTGAGGTTGTAGGACCAGGAGGTGGTCTGAGCTGTAGGAGGTGGATTCCTCAGAGGTAGGATCTGTGTGATCTGAGGTAGGACCAGCAGGTGGTCTGAGTTGTAGGAGGTGGATTCCTCTGAGGTAGGGCTGCTGTGCCTGAGGTAGGGTTTAGGAAAACCTGAGAGATCTTGAAGGATCTGTGTTGTAAGCTCTTGGAGCTGAGTTTGGAGGAGTTGGCCCTGTCTAACACACTGTTAGAAGGGGTAAAGTGGACTACCCATAGACATACTGTCTTGGGGATCCACTATAAACACTTGTGTGTTTTCTGGGTTTGCTCGATTACTTGCTTAGAATAATTTTGACTATTTATATCAGCCAAGTAGAAATCAAAAGACCTATCCACCCCCCTATCTAGGTGAATTAGACTACATCCTTTATAAACTAACACCACTCTTTGTTCACTCTCCCTCATGTTTATCATGTTCCCCGCCTGACCATGAATCTTTTATCTGTTTCACAGATTACTGACCAAAATTTCTTTATTTCTTTTAATGCTTCCACTTGCCTGATACAGAATTCTCACATGGGGATGGTTGTTCGTAAGGGCCACCGCCACAACAACCTATACTATTGTTGAATCCAGGAAAATGCTGACTCCACAATTCGAATCAATGCAGCTGGAGGTTACTCACCCAACAATCTGACTAGATTACTTGATTGGCAACGACCAAGGGACTAGAACGGGGATAATAGTCCCCCAGGTGTTGCGGCAAGAAGGTCCCACCACGTACCCAAAAACTCAAAAGAGACTTCTCATCCACAATCAAAGATGGTCGAGCAGGGTACGAGAAAGGCACCAACTGACGAGTATCTAGGACGACCGTCGAGAATGACGATCAAGAACTCCGGGTGACAAGTCTTCGAAATAGGGGTTCCGAAAGGTCAGCCAAAGGTGCACATCCAAGTATCTCTGAGGTCCTATTTATAGGAAAACCAAAGTGGAGGGAGTTTATTTATAGCTCAGCCCTGCCCGGCGACTACGCGACATTGAGGAGAATCTCGCCTGGCTCCGGCGGGCATCTTCTATGGTCGCCCATCTTGGCGAGTATAAGGGGCTTGCTCGTGCATGCTCGCCTATACTCGCACATGCCTTTTGCTGCCTTTGCTTGCTGGGTTGTCTTCAGTCTTTGACTCATGTCGACCTTTGACTTTAATTTTTTTACCTATGTGGCTTGAATCTTGTCCTATCCTCAGAGAATTGGGGTTGTACACAATTCTCGCTCTTTGCGAGCAATGAAGTAGCTCAGAAAGAATCATCCAACCCTTATTCAATGAGCCGCTATGGGCGAGTATCGGGTCTATTCGACATCCGCCTGACTAGTTCTGGGACTCTATATATAGGGGGTCTTTTATTGGACCGCTCTTCTGAACTCGCATAAGATGTATGCACTGCTACTAAAGAGGCTGACAAGGATATGTACACGCTTCTGGGTCTGCTGACACCTCCTCGCAAACGTACCTGCGAACAGGACAAGCTTGACGAATTCCACGCCTCCAAGAGGAAGAAGAAGCTCGTTAAAAAGAAAAAGAAGAAGCAGCAGCCTGCTCCTGTGGAGGATGTTGCCAATCCTCCCGCCGACCAATAGGGGGCTTCCGCGAGCACTCGGCAGGTGCTCGACGATCTGGGCTATCCGATGCGGGCGAGCAACCAGCTTCCGAGCCTTCCGCGTCCAAGGTCTCCCCGGAGGCGAGCACTACTGGGTCCCAGACCCAGATTCACCCTGACCCCGATCCCTTGCGAGGTAGAAGACACCTTCTCATCCGGCTAGACTTGTCGCTATCCTGATATTGTCGGCGAGGACGCTCTTTTCTCTACTCGCAGACCTGCCGACTACTAGAGCTCAGGGCGAGCATCTAGGCGTCCTCCCTCTACAATCATCATCGATGGTCGCGTCGGAAACCCGAACGGGTTCACGAATAAGTCGTTCGGTGCGGATCCTTTATAGGTCGCCTCCGTCGCCTGCTAGTCAGAGGCCTCTCATTGATGAGACCTCGCGACCTCTGGTGAGCGAGCACGAGGGCCCTCTGGAGAGCAGTCTACCTCCACCGCCATCGGTTCCTTTGCGATCAGCTCCGGCGAGTACTTCGAAGCTGCCCGCGAGTGGCCTACCGCCACCGCCTCCTTTGTCGCCTCCTAGCAATACTCCAGGCGATCAACGCCCTTCCTCCTCAGTCACACCTTCAATCCATCTGATGGAAATCCTCGCGGCGTGGAGGGATTTCGAGCTTCTTCGCCCCGAGAGGATGAGGGCGACCAGGGGATGCTCGCGGTCGGGGTGGTGTGCCTTCGAGCAGGGATCACCTCGGTGGATTTTCTACAGGCCGGCGGGATCACCATAACCCTTCTCCGCGCCGAGTTAGGAGTCCTCGTCGGGGATTATCTCGCAGCCCTCGTCGACCTGGTAAATGCTCGCTTCTTTGATAGTCGCTACTTCTTTTCTAGACTTGTTGCTGACTCTGTTGTTTCTGTCTCTAATTGCAGCTCGCGCTACTACGCCAGGGGTGGGACATTGATCGACGCTATCGGGCTCCCACCCCGTGAGTATCAAGAGAAGGTTGTTCGCGCGTACCTCGAGTTGGAGGCGAAGGTCGAGCGCCTAGCAATCAGCGAACCTCATTGCCGCCTTATCGAGCTGGAAGTGTGGGTCGCAAAGCTGGAAGAGTTTGAGACTCGGCGAGCTGGCGCGGAGTCCCGCTTCCAATCCATCCATGACCTAGAGCACCGGATCGCGAGGATCGAGCATCGTCAACAACTCCATCATGACGAGTTGGTCGGAATGCAGGCAAGCATGGGCTCGATGGGCAGGCTGGCGAGGATCGAAGATCAGCTGCGCCTAGGCGAGGATGCGATGTCGCTGGCCCTCGAGCATTTCAAGCGCGTGCGCAACATGGGCTGGATTTGACGATATCCTCAACCTCTCGATCCTCAGGCGAATACCCAAGGTCCTCAATAGATTTTTCTTTTTCTTTGTTGAGTGATCGCCTTTTGGCGACTATACAGTCAGACTCTTTCATTTTATTTGTAATATTATTTAGCGAGCATTTAATCTCGTCTTTGATTTGTTGTTTTGCTTTATCTCTTCTTTATTTTTGTGAGTATTTTTTGCTGGAATGTCTCGTGTATTTGGTGAGTTGCTTTGTATTCTAGTGCAGGTCCTCGCGAGCTGAAGGTCAGTGACTTTGACATGCATCGTGGTCACGACGACTTTCCGTGTTACTCGCTATCCCCTTATTTATACTCGCGGCGGGGTAGCCAATCTCCCATATTCTGCCTTTGCCTATAAATAGGGCGGTAAGTATTTATTACGCCATCATCGATATCGCCTTTCTTCGTGCGAGTATTCATTCATTCATTCTCGCTTTTACTACTCGTTAACCTTCTCTTCTTCCCTTCCATCGAGATGGTTGACGAGGTCACTGTTTGGCGCGCCAGTCATGCGAGGAATATCGCGGCGACCATGTTCAAGAAGTTCATCTCGCGTCAGAAGGACTTGGATGAATTCTTGGAGAAGTACCTGTCCCCGGGGTACTTGGACAGGCTTCCTCGCCAGAGCGAGCGTCTGAATAGCTTCGTGGAGGGTGAGATCGTCCGCCCTATTCGTCACTTCGAGGTCGGCTTGCGGTTCAGAGTTGTTCTTTATGCTCTCTAGCTTCTTATTACCTTATCTCACGCGGGTCGATCACTAAACGAATAGCCTTTGGTCACCCCAAGTGAGACAGGTGATAAGAAGCTAGAGAGCATAAAGAACAAATCTGAACCGCCTATAAACATGACCCGTGTGCTATAGTGAGGAAGTCCCGCCACATACCCGGAAGTCTATAGGAACTTCCCCACGTAAAGCCAATGCTGAGATTGATACAAGAGAGGCGGACAATGTACTCACCCACCATAGGGGGGGGGGGGGGGGGTGAAGGGTGTCTTCTACTTGTTCCTTGGGGTCCTATTTATAGGCAAATCCAAAATGGACTGCGAATAGCTGCACCCGCCTTCTGAAATGTACTCGCCCCAGGTGGGCGAGTTCTTCTGTACTCGCCCCAGGTGGGCGAGTTCTTCTGTACTCGCCCCAAGTGGGCGAGGTCTCTTGCACTCGCCCCAGGTGGACGAGTTCTTCTGTACTCGCCCCAGGTGGGGAGGTCTTCTGTACTCGCCCCAGGTGGGCGAGTTCTTCTGTGCTCGCCCCAGGTGGGCGAGTTCTTCTGTACTCGCTCCAGATGGGCGAGGTCTTCTGTAATCGCCCCAGGTGTGTGAGGTCTCTCGACGAATTACAGGTTATACAATACTGTTCAAAGACACGAGTTTCTTATTCGACAACTCTCATTGATTGATGCACAAGCCCTCCTTGCCACATGATAAATTGTTTCTCTTGTCTTTCAAACTTTTAAATTGCATCATTATAAGTTTGAGAGAGGGCGTTGAATGCATTTATACTATTGTACAAATAGCCCATCAATTAGGCCCATTATTTAAGCCTATATAGATAGCTTTAGTCACACATCTTCTATCTCCATTAATGTATCTTCTTTCACTAATATATATACCATTTTATTGGATGAATAAAAATGATTGATTCTCTTATATTCTCAATTTTAACCGAGGTAAGGTTGTTTTGCATATATATGGGTCTAGAAAGCAGATGAAGTCATAAAGAAATTTTTTCAAATCAGGAAAATCCTGACCCAAAAAATTCGGATCAATGCAGCCAAATGTTACTCGTCTAGCGATCCGACTCGACGACTTGACGGGCAACGACGAAGGAACTAAGAGAGCAACAATAGAACCTCAGGTGCCGCGACAGGGAGGTCCCACCACGTACCCAGAAGCTCAGAAGAGACTTCCCCTCCACAACCAAAGATGACCGAACAGGGTACGAGGAAAGCACCGACTTGGCGAGTATCAAGAGTGACGACCAAGGATGACGGGTCCAAGAGTTCGAAAGTAGGGTTCCGAAAGTTTAGCCAAAAGTGACAATCCAAATATCCCTGAGGTTCTATTTATAGGAACACTAAAGGAGAGGGGCAGTCTTATTTATATCCCAGCCCAATCCGATGACTATACGACATTTGAGGGGATCTCGTCTGGCTTTGGCGAGCATCGCTTATGTTCGCCCACCTTGGCGAGTATGAGGGGCTGCTCGCACATGCTCATCTATACTCATCTAGGCCTTCTTCTGTTCTTGCTGACTGAGTTGTTTTTAGCATCTGGCTTCTGGCTTCTACTTTGACCTTTTTACTTTGACTTCTGCCTACGTGACCTGAATCAGGTCCCACCCTCAAAAAATATGAGTTGTACAAAATTGAAGTTTTTTTAATTTGCAAATAGACAAGCGAAATTTGCGAATAACTATTTAACAACCACTTTTTTTTTAATTAATAGTAAGTACGAAATTTTTTTTTTGGCCGGTTTGATGATGCTTGGAATTTCGTAGACGTGCATGCTTCGGCGTGGAAATAAATAAAGATTTTTAAACAAATACGGATACTTAGTTTAACAATTTAAAAAATTAGGGAGCGCTATCGTCATCAGCATGCTAAAAAGCTGTGGTTTCGGGTCGGGTCGGTGGGGTTTGACAAACAGTGCTGACGTGGACGTTATGATAATCACTTAAACTGCTAACCTCAAAAAGAAATAGATGCTTATTGTTAAATTCTCTGGGTGATGATCTGATGACGTGGACGTTATTATCACGATGCGCGCTAATAGTCTTTTGATGGTACACGCTCAACGATCTCAAAGTCTGGCGGCTATGCGAATTATTTATATTTTATTTGCTCTCCTTATCATATATATATAAAAAATATTGTGGACTGTCGATATCATGAGTTCAAAATTCCATAAGTCGTTGGATCATGGGTTCATAATTTAATAATCGTTTGATCGGGCTCGATAAAATTACTCCCGCTCTCCACTTTTTAGTAGGTCTCCTAAATCTACTACTAGGATGTCCTAAATACCTAAACCGATGTGAAATTACGATTTTGCCCCTATTGCTCTACCGGGCAAGCTGACCTGGAACCGGCAAACCGGAGGGTGATTTGGAAACCCACAAACTGTTAAAATTTTATTTTATTTTATAAAAAGATTGTCCGATTTTAAAAACAGGACCTCAAGAACAAGAAGAACATCTTAATCAAACATGTCACGGAGTCATATATAATAACATTTCAAATAATTTTAACTTATATTATTTTATTTTATGTATTTTTTTAAAAAATAATTATATAAATATAAGTATAATTATTATATTATATAAACATATACAAGTATAATAACATATATTAACATATTGACATATATACGTAATAATTAATTATTATGTATATTAACATATTACACTATATATTATTCATTATAAATATAATTAATATTTTCTTTGTGCGTTTAATTTTATATTTCACTTATATATATATTTAAAATTATAATTTTTTTACTTTATCTTTTATTTAAATTATCTCTGTGGGGCGGGCGGAGCCGGGGGGGAGCCCGCCGCCATGGGTCGAGTACTATCGAGCGGGGCATGAGGGTCGGAGGCCTGCGCCTGTCACTCGCGCGCACACACACACACACACACACACACACACACACACACACACACACACACACGAGTGCCCCACACGGGGCTCTGCCCCTATGGAGACAATACCCGTCCGGCGACTGCGGGCTTCGCCCGCCTCTGGAACGATGCTGTCGGGCGGCCTTCGGCCGGATCTAGGCGGGTTTCGCTCGTGCTCGATGTGTCTGTGGGCTGCAGCTCAGTTGGTGATGAGGAGTGGTTTGAAAACTCCTTATCAAGGAGGTTGCGGGTTCAAGACCCGGCCTCAACAATGCGCCGTTGCTGAGAAATAGTGGCACGGAGAGGCTTTGGGGTGCTTGGGCTGCAGCCCGGTAGCGGCCTGGCTGGGTCCCGCTGGATCTCGTGTTGAAGAGTCGGGCCTGGGTCGTTACAAAAAAAAGTGCAGCTCAATTGATGATGAGGAGTGGTTTGAAAACTCCTTATCAAGGAGGTTGCGGGTTCAAGACCCGGCCTCAACAATGCGCCGTTGCTAAGAAATAGTGGCGCGGAAAGGCTTTGGGGTGCTTGGGCTGCAGCCCGGTAGCGGCCTGGCTGGGTCCCGCTGGATCTCGTGTTGACGAGTCGGGCCTGGGTCGTTACACGAGCTGCAGCCCAAGCACCCCAACCCCTCTTCAGCCCACAGACGGGTTGTTGGTGGCCACAACCTCCCTTTGGTGAGAAGTGATCCAGTTAAGTGCCTCTACGGGGCCTTCCCAGGAGGTCACCCATCCCAATACTACTCCATCCCGAGCACGCTTAACTATGGAGTACTTTCACTTCTCATCATCAATTGGTGAGAAGTGATGCAGCTCAATTGGTGATGAGGAGTGGTTTGAAAACTCCTTATCAAGGAGGTTGCGGGTTCAAGACCCGGCCTCAACAATGCGCCATTGCTGAGAAATAGTGGCGCGAAGAGGCTTTGGGGTGCTTGGGCTGCAGCCCGGTAGCGGCCTGGCTGGGTCCCGCTGGATCTCGTGTTGACGAGTCGGGCCTGGGTCGTTACACGAGCTCACCTGTAGGTGGAGGAACTCAACATCTAACAGGGAGCCGAGCTCACCTGTAGGTGGAGGAACTCAACACCTAACAGGGAGCCGAGCTCACCTGGAGGTGGAGGAACTCAACACCTAACAGGGAGCCGAGCTCACATCTTGGTGGAGGAACTCAACACCTAACAGGGAGCCGAGCTCACCTGGAGGTGGAGGAAACTCAATCATCTCGCAAAAGCAGCTGGAGGCAGAGAACCAGTCCACGTCCTAGGTGCTTACCCTCACCGAGGGACGGAGGGATTCAGCCATCTTTCCAAAGCCACTGGGCAGAGATCCAATCCACGCCCTAGGTGCTTACCTTCACCTAGAGGCAGAGGAACTCCACCATCTTGCCAAAGCAACTGAGGCAGAGATCCCACCCACGCCCTATGTGCTTACTTTCACCTAGAGGCAGAGGAACTCCACTATCTTATCAAAGCAACTGAGGCAGAGATCCACTCCACACCCTAAGTGCTTGGCTTACCTGGAGACAGGGGAACTCAACGCCCTCCCAATTCAATTGGAGGCGGAAGTACCCACCCGCGTCCAAGGTGCCTTGCTTACCTGGAGACAGGGGAACTCAACGCCGTCCCAATCCAATTAGAGGCGGAAGTACCCACCTGCGTCCTAGGTGCCTTGCTTACCTGGAGACGGGGGAACTCAACGCTCTCCCAATCCAATTGGAGGCGGAAGTACCCACCCGCGTCCTAGGTGCCTTGCTTACCTGGAGACAGGGGAACTCAACGCCCTCCCAATCCAATTGGAGGCGGAAGTACCTCCTAGGTGCCGTGCTTAACTGGAGACAGGGAAACTCAACGCCCTCCCAATTCAATTGGAGGCGGAAGTACCCACCCGCGTCCAAGGTGCCTTGCTTACCTGGAGACAGGGGAACTCAACGCCCTCCCAATCCAATTGGAGGCGGAAGTACCCACCTGCGTCCTAGGTGCCTTGCTTACCTGGAGACAGGGGAACTCAACGCCCTCCCAATCCAATTGGAGGCGGAAGTACCCACCTGCGTCCTAGGTGCCTTGCTTTCACCTGGAGGAAGAGGAGCCCAACACCTTCCCAAGCCACTTTGCATGTGGCGAGTCGACCCGATGAGTCTCCCATCTACCGGCATGACTGAGCCCGGAGAATGGTCTCTAGTCGGGGATGTTACCAACTGGGGGGCGGAGTACCCATCCACATCCTAGGTGCTTACCTTCACCTGGAGGCAGAGGAATCCAACACCTTCCCAGAGGCTTTACCTAAGGTTCTATCTCTACCTACTTTTTATTCAACACGGGGAGGTTACATATTTATTACAACGCGTCTTCTTGCGCCTACTCGGCCACATGCATCTCGATCATCTCTTTTATCACCACCTCCACTTTCTCTGCCTCCTCATTCCTTCTCTTTCTCCTGGTCCTTCCTGCTTCCCTGATCAACCTGGAGGCGGAGTACTTGTTCCTGAAACCAATCCGCGTAGCTTCCCAGCGTCTCTTCATGCTTCTGTTGAATCAAGAACAGGGACTCCGCCTCCTTCCTGGTGAGACGGAGGCATCCTCCCTACCCCCTCACTCGGGGCACCTGGCCCCAGGGGAGCTGTCGAAGAGCGCTTGCGCTTGGAGGTTCAGGCCTTCTTCCGAGGCTGGCCCCTTCCCATGCCGACATGCTTGCTCTATCTCCATCAAAGATGGCGAGGCGAGCACAGGTGTTGGCGATGCCGAGCACCCGCCCTGAGGGGGGAGTGCAAACCGCAAGACTTCTTGGATTGACTTCCTGAGCTCCTCGAAATCACCTTTCTTCATGCACTTGTCGGCAGGGGTGAGTCCCCCAGTTCATCGCTTCCAGCCATGGGACTTGCCCAGAGCTTTCCGAACTAGCTGCTTCCACGCTCACCGCACCATAATGTTGAAACCAGTAACCCGGTTTCGACGTTCGCAAGGGGGATGCAGCTAACCCTTATTTGACCTGAGCGAGACCCTTGACCAGTCACTAAGAGACGAAGAACCTTGCCCTTGGAGAACACCTAAGTCCAAAAACGGACCCCTTAAGCTGCAGCGTGGAGGTCCCACCATATACCCGGAAGCTCACAAGGAACTTCCCCTCCCAAGCCAATGCTGAGCCTGGGCACCTTGGAGGGCACTAAGGATCACCTCACCGTCCACCTTCAATGACAGGGGGAGGGGAGGGGTAGTGCTTGCTCACACGCGAGGGGGGGGGGGGGGGGGTACCAACATCCCTTCCCAAGGTGCCCATGGGGGTTTATTTATAGACTTCCCAAAAAATGGTCTGCGGGTAGCCAAAAATCCACTATCCGCAGCCCGCCAACCAACCCGAACGACCGAAACTGAGGTCACCCCGCCTGTGCGAGTGGACATCGGTCCACTCGCGAACTTGGCTGGGAGTGGGGGGGGTCCCCCACTCGCCTAAGGGGCGGGCGAGTGGGGGCATCCCCCACTCGCCCCTTGGGCGGGTGAGTGGGCGGATCCCCCACTCGCCCCGCTTCTTTTATTCGCTGGTCATTCTTCACTTTTGCTCGGGCTCGGTCTCCTACTCTCCTCTAAGAGGTCGACTCGCTTGCCTCGACCACCTTCTCTATCACGACCTTATCTGCGTCGGGTCATACCGACTCGGGAAATATGAGGGTTGTACAGTAACCCAACGAGAAGACTTCTGTTTACGTGGGTGAAGGCTGTTGGAGATGGATCCATCGGCTGAATGGAGCTCTTTCCATACGGTTGGAATCAAACATAAAACTTTATTTTTGGGGATCATTGCTTTCAAATGAGCAAATAAATAGCGTTTGGAGTTTTTTGAAAAACTCTAAGGGAAAAAACACAAAAACAAACGCATCCTACTATATTAAGGTAGCTTTTCAGTAAGTTGAAGATCGGATGACCCCCATCTTTTATGTTACTTACATAGTTTAAGTTACCACGTTCTCCATACTTTGTGAGGGCAGTGGATCTACGTACCTACAATGACGGTTAACATTAATATTACATAGTTGACAATCTACCTACAATGATGGTCGAAGCTATAACAAGCACCACCTATATTTATGAACAATTTGAAATGGTTGCGGCGTAGGAAAAGTAGCGGCGAGAAACTAGTGATGAGATTAGAGATGTTAGAAAAACAGAAGGAGAATTTTGACCTATGAAATAATAGAGAAGCATGAAAATATGTAAAGCTCAATCCCTTCTCTTTAGCTTATTAATTTTCTGAAAGAGGGATGGTTCACTCATCTCCAAAAAGTTTCGAAAATATCTGTCATAAATACTACTTTTTTCACCACAGGTAAACCAAGCACCTCTAATCGTGGTGGCGGTGCTAACAGAACTTTTTCCACCGCCGCCACCATCCCAAACAAAGCCTTAAATAACATCACATTACAATATTTTTGACCTTTAACAACACTTTCTTTGACAACATTTATAAAATTTTGTCTAAACATAGAATAGATAACATTTTATAAATGTTGTCATCAAATATCAGTTTTAAACAACATTTGTGTCGCTATATTCAATAAATGATCTCTTATGACAACAGTTATCTATGTTTTGACAATAGTTTGCAGTTTTAGAAAATATTTTTTAAGTGTTGCTAAAAGTCAAAATTGTTGTAGTGACACCCCTCCTAAAAAAAGACTCACATTTCAAATAAAGCATATAATCTTCATCAAATATATAACATCCCCACTGAGAATAACTTCTTTATAAATGAAGATCATAACTCAAAGAATTACAAAATTATTGTATGATGTACGTGATTAGGCTCCGTTTGGCACGATAGTGGCGGTCGTGAACGTGGTGATAAAATTGTCATTCATGAACGAACATCTAAGGAACTTCATCCACTTTTATGTTCAAGTGGATGAAGTTCCTTATGTAGGCGTTCATAAATGACAATTTTACCACCGTGTTCATAACCGCCACCACTGTACCAAACGGAGCCTAAGAGAACCGAGAAAAATAATTAGTTTTGAAAATGGACAGAGCTCTTTAGGTGAGGTCGTGCGTACGTGAATGACAGACGGGTCATAACTACCGCTTTCACGAGCTCTACCGCGGGTCCACCATGCCAAACGGACCCTCAGTTCCTATAACTTTTCTTTTATAAGTTAACATCCTTTCATAGAAAAAAAAGTTGTTAGAACCACTTTCTCCTTACAGTTTCACCATATAATGCTTCACCAACTTCAACCATAGACTTTCTTTCTCTTTGACAACTTCATTGACACTTCATTCCCTGGCAAAGCAAGATCATTTAATGCACCTCCGGCTCTTCATTTTTCGAGGAACCCAGCGTCACCATTCACCGCCAGCTGTTCAAACAGAGGCTCTGTTTGGTACAGTGGTGGCGGTTATGAACGCGGTGGTAAAACCGTTATTCATGAACGCCCACCTAAGGAACATCGTTCACTTGAACATAAAAGTGGATGAAGTTTCTTAGGTGTCCGTTCACGAATGACGGTTGCTGCGGGTCACTCGGGTGCTCTGGTAGACCGGTCAAATTGAACCACCTTAGCTCGAAAGCGAACCGAGCGCGCAAATAGTCAATGAATGAATCGATGAGTGACACGAGGAATTTTAACGCGAAAAACTCGGAAAGGGTGAAAAACCACGCGCCCGGAGCTGTGCCGGCCAAATTCCACTATATGTTTGGGGGTTACAATCGGAAATTAAGAATTCGAGCGCGACAGGCCGCAGTTCGTTACAAAGGTAGAGAGAGCTAAGTACTTCTTCTTCTGGGAACGAAAGTGAGATCGCTGAGTCGCCTTTCGGGACCCGAAGGGTTCCCGAATCGCTTAGGAAGATGGTCTTCCAGAGCGAAGGAAATCTCTAAGGCTTCGTTTGGTTCGGCTTATTTGCTCCGGTGAGTTTGGACAAAAACGTCATTGTCATACCAAACATTTTATGCTTATAACTAGTTTCTTTTCTTGGTAATGGTAGTAACATTTGTCATACCAAACATACATTCTATGACAATGACGATTTTGTCCAAACTCACCGGAGTAAATAAGCCGAGCCAAACGAAGCCTAAGTCTACGAAGGAGATTTTCGAAGCCTAGAAGGAGATCTCGAAGCCCGAAGGAGATCTTCGAGCGTCGAAGGAGAACTCAGAGGAAATCTTCAACGAAGCTCTCTCGGGTGCAGAATGCAAGGTGTATTGAAATGAAGGCTATGAGCTCCTTTTATAGCCTTGGGCAGGGGTAGTCCTGTAATTTTGCCGTCGTAACAACCGTAACCACCTGGCGGGCGAATCACGTTCACCGGTTTGGAGCACGCAGATCGCCATTTTTCGTAAATGACCGTATCGCCCTTCGGGCAGTTCGGCAGCTTCGTTGAAGGTGATGAAGACGACGAACGAGACCTGCAATCTGAGAAATTAAGAAAGGTTAGCTGCACGAGTGTCAGGAACGTGGAAGCGTTCTGAGCGTGCGCGGAAGTGTTTGAGCGCGCAACGAATACAGACGCGTTCTGAGCGCGCAACAAACATGAGGACGCTCTGAGCGTGCATCGAACACATGAGCGTTCTGAGCGCGCTCATCTCGGAGGCATTCTGAGCGCGCCGTGAGCACGAAGGCGTTCTTAGTGTGGCGTGAACTTGAACCCAAAAAAGTTGCCGAGCAATGTCGGAGAGATGTGACCAAAAGAGGGAGCGCACCCCACTAACGGGGGTGCTCCCTTGGCCACACCCCTCAAGGGACGGGGAGTGTGGTTTGGTTGCACCCCTTAAAGCGGGTGGACGCACCCCCTAAAGCGGGTGGACGCACCCCCAGAAGGGGGGGTGCAGTTTGGCCGCACTCCCCAGGGGGGGGGGAGTGTGGTTTGGCCGCACCCCCTATGCGGGGTGGGTATTTGGCCGCACCCCAAGGGAGGTGCGGGCTTGACGGCACCCCCTTGGGGGGTGCGACTTTGGGTCGCGCTCCCTGAGGGAGGTGCAACCGACCTTATCCGCACCCTGCAAGGATGGGGTGCGACCTTGGCGTCTATGACCGTACCCCGCGAGAGGAAGGTGCGTGTCTGGCCGTACGGTGTTAGCGTGTCTCGACCGCGAGCCGGTCGAGGTCGCTGCGGGAAATTACGGGTCCGACCAAATACATGTTGGGGAACCCCATCAACAATTTTACCACCGCGTTCACGACCGCCACCGTCGTGCTAAACGACCGAGTCACCCAAATACTAATATGTGAGAGACTTATGATATTCTTCTCAACGAACTTCAATTCTCGGTCTTTACACTATGCAACATTCTTTTCGCTCCATTAAAATGTTACGAATCTTATTACAAAATAAACCCCACGCGAACTATTTTTTATTAGGGCTACTTCCGGTGACCAAAATATTTATTATTATTACTATGAATAATTATTGTTACAAAGAAAAGGCGCGGGCGGCTGTTCAAACCCTATAACACCAATAATGATTTCGTAGAGACATTAATCGAAGGGGGGGAGCAATTGAACGTGCTTCAAACAAATTAGAATTCAGGACCTCCTGTCATAGGCATCTGAGGTACAAGTGAACAACTACTTCTATGAGCACATACATTCAGCCTAAAATCAAATAATTCTAGCTGTTTGCACAAGACCAAGGCTCCGTTTGGCACCACGGTGGCGGTCACGAACACGGTTGTTATACCATCCATAAAGGTCTTGGGGTGCGTCTAGAGAAAACTCCACCGAAGAGAGATGGGGTCAACGGTCAACACGCAATCGCTCGAATCGAAGAAACCGAGCCCGTCATTCCCGCCGCCAACCGCCAGGAACAGAGCGCGCGGAGAACAAACCGCAAGCGCGCGCGCTACCGCACGCACGGTAGCGCACGGGCAGCGCCCCCCGTCGCGGGGGAACGGCCCCGCCGCACACCCTCGGGGTGCGGCTCGCGCGGAGCCGCACCCCACAAGGGATGCGGCCAAGCCGCACCCCCCTTGGGGGTGCGGCCCAGCCGCACCCCTTGGCGGGTGCGGCCAAGCCGCACCCCCCTTGGGGGTGCGGCCAAGCCGCACCCCCCTTGGGGGTGCGGCCCAGCCGCACCCCTCAAGGGGTGCGGCCCAGCCGCACCCCTCAAGGGGTGCGGCCCAGCCGCACCCCCCTCGGGGTGCGGCCAAGCCGCACCCCCCCCGGGGTGCGATTCAGCCGCACCGTCCATAGGGTGCGGTCCGGCCCCCTCCCCTCGCCTTTTTCCTTAGGGGGGCTCGCAAGGGGCCCTGCCATAGTCGCGCCCCCTCGTCAGGTGCATCGGATCCCAATTTCTATTTGGGGGACAATTCCCCGCTCCACCGTTCGCTCAGAACGCCCCCGCGCTTACGCGTGCTCAGAACGCCTCCAAGCGCGTTCAAAGCACCTCCATGTTCGTCGCGCGCTCAGAACGCTTCTGAGCGCGCTCAGAACGCCTCCGCGCTCACGCGCGCTCAGAACGCTTCAGCACTAGCGCGCGCTCAGAACGTTTCTAAGCGCAAGTCAGGAAGCTTTCTCACTTTTTGTCTTTCCGACTGTCTCACTTTTTGTCTTTCCGACTGTCTCACTTTTTGTCTTTTCGACTGTCTCACTTTTTGTCTTTCCGGCGTGCTCACTTTTTGTCTTTCCGGCGTGCTCACTTTTTGTCTTTCAGGCTTCTCACTTTTCAGGAACGGTCAGTCGCCTTTTTCGCCTCCAACAGAACTGCCCGAGCCGCCCAAGCTGCCCGAAGGGCAAGGTGGTCATTTACGAAAAATGGCGATCCGTGTGCCCCAAATCGGAAAATATGATTCGTCCACCAAGCATTTATGGAAACTGCCAACGGCAAAATTACCGGACCGCCCCCGACTAAAGCTATAAAAGGAGCCTCATGGCTTCATTTGAGAGGACCTGGACTTCTGGACCCGGGAGAGCTCCTTGCAGACTTTTGCGGAATTCTCCTTCGGCGCTTGAAGATCTTCATCATCCCGAAAGGCGACTAGCCTTCTCACTTTCGTTCTCCAGCATTCCCGGAAGGAAAAGGCGACCAGCCTTCTTACTTCCGTTCTCCAGCATTCCCGGAAGGAAAAGGAGACCAGCCTTCTCACTTTGGTTCCAGAAAGGCGACTCGGCTTCTCGCTTTCGTTCCGGAAAGGCGACTCGGCTTCTCGCTTTCGTTCCGGAAAGGCGACTCGGCTTCTCGCTTTCGTTCCGGAAAGGCGACTCGGCTTCTCGCTTTCGTTCCGGAAAGGCGACTCGACTTCTCACTTCCGCTCCGGAAAGGCGACTCAGCTTCTCGCTTTCGCTCCCGAAAGGCGACGCAGCTTCTCACTTTTGTTCTCCAGAATTCTCAGAAGGAAAAAGAACTTAGTTTTTCCAAGGGGTGGCATGTCACCCTCAAAGCTCTCTCTCTCTCCCTCTCACTTGTTGTAACGAGTGGCGGCCTGTCGCACTCGAATTCTAACTCCCAAATTGTAACCCCCAGAAGATAGTGAAGTTTGGTCGGCACAGCTCCGACCGCGTGGTTTTTCACCCTTTCCGGGTTTTCCACGTTAAAAAGTCCCAGCGTACTCGACAAATCTCTAATTGACTGTTTGCACGCTTAGTTCGCTCACGAGCTAAGGTGGTTCAAGTGGACCGGTCTACCAAGAGCCCTAAGCGTTCCGCAACAGTTTGGCGCCGTCTGTGGGAAAGTTTCCAAAAACTCTCTGAAGGCCAACTGCAATGGCAAGAAAGAGTGCTCGCACTACTGAAGGATCAATGCCGGAGGGGCGCGTCGACCCAGCTCCCTCCCACTCACTTATCAATGCACCTCCCGGGGAGGAGGTAGTGCCTGCTCCCGTAGCTGGGCTGGAAGTGCGCATGCAACATATTGAAGAACACCAAGCCGAGATGTTGGCTCTCGTAAGGAATCTCGGGACTCCTCAAGTCCCGATTCAACCACCGGCCCTGAACGCACCGCCACCCCTAGTTCCGAACCATGCCCCGAACGAGGAGGCCGTTCGAGAAGGAGAAGCCTCGGAAGGGTTCTCCGACGCAGCAGACTCCGTTCATCCTGCTCCGCCGGCCAGGGGGCCAGAAACTGATCACCATCGCCCAGGAGGAGTTGTCCCCGGTCGAGCGGTAGAAAGAACTACGCGAGAGGAGATACGCAACATGATAGCAGAAGAGTACGACCAGGCAAGGCGACACGCAGCTCTCGCCCGTCGTCCCGCGAATCACGGCTCCCCACTATCGCCTCAAGTCTTGGCCCATCCAGTTCCAAACGGGTTCAAGCTTCCCAACATCGAAACATTCGACGGGACGGACGACCCATTGGAACATGTCAATCACTTCACCACCATCCTGAGGATTTACAGCGCCCCTGATCAGCTCCTCTGTCAGGTGTTCCCGACAACCTTGAAGGGGCAAGCGCGCACTTGGTTCCACTCCCTGCCGAATGGGGCCATCAACAACTTCACAAAAATGGCGCAGCAGTTCGTGGATCAATTCATCGCCAACCGCAGAATCGTCCGAGATCCCTCCCATCTCTCAGGGATCCGCCAAAACAACAGAGAGACACTCAAGGATTTTTTCCGACGCTTCACTACGGAGGCCCGACAAATCCCAGGAGTTGACCCTGAGCTCCTGCGGGGAGTTTTCCTTGGAGGACTCCGCCCAAGTGGCTTTTACTCAGCTCTAATGAGAGAAACCGTACCAAGCTATCCCGACCTCGTTCAGCGAGTCGAGGACCAGATAGCAGCAGATGAGGCAATTGAAGCGCACCGCCGGCAGTTCGAGGGTAGTTCGAAGAGGTAGAAAGAGGAGTCGCTGCCGCAGACAGTTCCCAATAAGAACAACAAGCGTCACGACAACTCCAGCCGAGGACGAAGATCTCACCAACATCAGGACTACACTCCCCTGAACACAACCAGGACTAACATTCTCCTTGTCATCCACGATCATCCCTCTCTCCAGAGGCCTAGGGCTCTTGCACCAAATTCCGGAGACCAATCCAAATACTGCGACTTCCATCGAGGTCGCGGGCACAAAACAGAAGATTGTTCGCGACTGAGCGCAGAGATCGAACGATTCGCACGTCGGGGACTCCTTGAAAATTTTCTCCAAACCAAGGATCCTGAATCAACAAGTCAAGAATGATCCAGCAGGGGAGCAATCCCCAGAGGGACAGTCCCGAAGAATAGCATGTTCTATGCCTGACGTATCTACTTGTATCTCGTGTAACAAACAAATATCATTCTATTTATTACTCTTCATCAAGCACCCAAACCTCCAGCGTCATTTTCAATTGTACTGTCTCTCCCAGAACAGAGTGTTCAGATTGTCCGACAACGGACTCTGCCCTCTCCCAGAACAGAGTGTTCAGATTGTCCGACAACGGACTCTGCCCTCTCCCAGAACAGAGTGTTCAGATTGTCCGACAAAGGACTCTGCCCTCTCCCAGAACAGAGTGTTCAGATTGTCCGACAAAGGACTCTGCCCTCTCCCAGAACAGAGTGTTCAGATTGTCCGACAAAGGACTATGCCCTCTCCCAGAACAGAGTGTTCAGATTGTCCGACAATGGACTCTGCCCTCTCCCAGAACAGAGTGTTCAGATTGTCCGACAAAGGACTCTGCCCTCTCCCAGAACAAAGTGTTCAGATTGTCCGATAATGGACTCTGCCCTCTCCCAGAACAGAGTGTTCAGATTGTCCGACAAAGGACTCTGCCCTCTCCCAGAACAGAGTGTTCAGATTGTCCGACAACGGACTCTGCCCTCTCCCAGAACAGAGTGTTCAGATTGTCGGACAACGGACTCTGCCCTCTCCCAGAACAGAGTGTTCAGATTGTCCGACAAGGACTCTGCCCTCTCCCTGAATAGAGTGTTCAGATTGTCCGACAACGGACTCTGCCCTCTCCCAGAACAGAGTGTTCAGATTGTCCGACAAAGGACTCTGCCCTCTCCCAGAACAGAGTGTTCAGATTGTCCGACAATGGACTCTGCCCTCTCCCAGAACAGAGTGTTCAGATTGTCCGACAAAGGACTCTGCCCTCTCCCAAAATAGAGTGTTCAGATTGTCCGACAATGGACTCTGCCCTCTCCCAGAACAGAGTGTTCAGATTGTCCGACAAAGGACTCCGCCCTCTCCCAGAACAGAGTGTTCAGATTGTCCGACAAAGGACTCTGCCCTCTCCCAGAACAGAGTGTTCAGATTGTCCGACAATGGACTCTGCCCTCTCCCAGAACAGAGTGTTCAGATTGTCCGACAATGGACTCTGCCCTCTCCCTGAACAGAGTGTTCAGATTGTCCGACAACGGACTCTGCTCTCTCCCAGAACAGAGTGTTCAGATTTTCCGACAACGGACTCGGCCCTCTCCCAGAACAGAGTGTACAGATCGTCAGACAACGGACTCTGACCTCTCCCAGAACAGAATGTTCGGATCATCCGACAAGAGACTCTGACCACTCCTATAACAAGTGCTTGTATATGTCATACAAAAACGTCGAGCTCTTCCGAACAGAACGACCGGGTGTCCCAAAGTAGAGGCTCTGATATTTTTCAAAGGACCCAACGTCCACCAGACGCGAGAGCTCGCTCTCCTCCCCCAGTGACCTCATTACTACAACACAAAGCGTCCGCACTTCGCCCTCATGTTAGGTCACGGTGCGAAGCGTCAGCCCTTCGCAGAAACTTTGGGGGTCCTAAAATTGGTCCTATTCAAGTCCGCGATCTTCGGTACTAACGCCCGACAACACACCTTGCGCACCTCGCCTCAGCGCTGCTTGGGAACCTCGCCTCAGTGCTGCTTCGTCGTATCGCTCCCAAGCTACTCAAGCTTCAACGCTGAACGGCAAGCTCGTCACAATCTCCAGCACAATCACAGGGCGACCAGCTCGCAACCGAACAAAGCGAGATATAAATTTCTCCCACAACAAGAGTCAAGCAACGGCTTTCGGAAAGCACGCACGACAACAGGCTCATAGTTGCGCAAGTCGCAACAGCTTACCTCTGACATGGTACAACGCGTCGCTCGAATATGACGAGGGTCAGAATTGCCGCAGAAAAATCAAAAACCTCCGAACTCCTCCGCGCCGAAACTCGGACTCCGAAGGTTTGGGGGGCTTATGTTATACCATCCATAAAGGCCTTGGGGTGCGTCTAGAGAAAACTCCACTGAAGAGAGATGGGGTCAACGGTCAACACGCAATCGCTCGAATCGAAGAAACCGAGCCCGTCATTCCCGCCGCCAACCGCCAGGACAGAGCGCGCGGAGAACAAACCGCAAGCGCGCGCGCTACCGCATGCACGGTAGCGCACGGGCAGCGCCCCCCCGTCGCGGGGGAACGGCCCCGCCGCACACCCTCGGGGTGCGGCTCGCACGGAGCCTCACCCCACAAGGGGTGCGGCCCAGCCGCACCCCTCAAGGGGTGCGGCCAAGCCGCACCCCCCTTGGGGGTGCGGCCCAGCCGCACCCCTCAAGGGGGTGCGGCCAAGCAAGGGGGTGCGGTCCAGCCGCACCCCTCAAGGGGTACGGCCCAGCCGCACCCCCCTCGGGGTGCGGCCAAGCCGCACCCCCCCGGGGTGCGATTCAGCCGCACCGCCCATAGGGTGCGGTCCGGCCCCCTCCCCTCGCCTTTTTCCGTAGGGCGGCTCGCAAGGGGCCCTGCCATAGTCGCGCCCCCTCGTCAGGTGCGTCGGATCCCAATTTCTATTCGGGGGACAATTCTCCGCTCCACCGTTCGCTCAGAACGCCCCCGCGCTTACGCGTGCTCAGAACGCCTCCAAGCGCGTTCAAAGCACCTCCATGTTCGTCGCGCGCTCAGAACGCTTCTGAGCGCGCTCAGAACGCCTCCGCGCTCACGCGCGCTCAGAACGCTTCAGCACTAGCGCGCGCTCAGAACGTTTCTAAGCGCAAGTCAGGAAGCTTTCTCACTTTTTGTCTTTCCGACTGTCTCACTTTTTGTCTTTCCGACTGTCTCACTTTTTGTCTTTCCGGCGTGCTCACTTTTTGTCTTTCCGGCGTGCTCACTTTTTGTCTTTCAGGCTTCTCACTTTTCAGGAACGGTCAGTCACCTTTTTCGCCTCCAACAGAACTGCCCGAACTGCCTGAGCCGCCCAAGCTGCCCGAAGGGCAAGGTGGTCATTTACGAAAAATGACGATCCGTGTGCCCCAAATCGGAAAATATGATTCGTCCACCAAGCATTTATGGAAACTGCCAACGGCAAAATTACCGGACCGCCCCCGGCTAAAGCTATAAAAGGAGCCTCAGGGTTTCATTTGAGAGGACCTGGACTTCTGGACCCGGGAGATCTCCTTGCAGACTTTTGCGGAATTCTCCTTCGACGCTTGAAGATCTTCATCATCCCGAAAGGCGACTAGCCTTCTCACTTTTGTTCTCCAGCATTCCCGGAAGGAAAAGGCGACCAGCCTTCTCACTTCCGTTCTCCAGCATTCCCGGAAGGAAAAGGCGACCAACCTTCTCACTTTGGTTCCAGAAAGGCGACTCGGCTTCTCGCTTTCGTTCCGGAAAGGCGACCCGGCTTCTCGCTTTCGTTCCGGAAAGGCGACTCGGCTTCTCGCTTTCGTTCCGGAAAGGCGACTCGGCTTCTCGCTTTCGTTCCGGAAAGTCGACTCGGCTTCTCACTTCTGCTCCGGAAAGGCGACTCAGCTTCTCGCTTTCGCTCCCGAAAGGCGACGCAGCTTCTCACTTTTGTTCTCCAGAATTCTCAAAAGGAAAAAGAACTTAGTTTTTCCAAGGGGTGGCCTGTCACCCTCGAAGCTCTCTCTCTCTCCTTCTCACTTGTTGTAACGAGTGGCGGCCTGTCGCACTCGAATTCTAACTCCCAAATTGTAACCCCCAGAAGATAGTGAAGTTTGGTCGGCACAGCTCCGACCGCGTGGTTTTTCACCCTTTCCGGGTTTTCCACGTTAAAAAGTCTCAGCGTACTCGACAAATCTCTAATTGATAGTTTGCACGCTTAGTTCGCTCACGAGCTAAGGTGGTTCAAGTGGACCGGTCTACCAAGAGCCCTAAGCGTTCCGCAACAACGGTGGCTATGAATTGTCGTTCGTGAGCGCACGACCTCACCTAAGGAACTTCATCCCCTTCTATGTTCAAAACTACTTTTCATTTTTGATAGCCGTTGTAATGTCAAACATACATTTTTGTCCAAACTCACCGCAGCAAAAAAATCACGACAAACGGAGCCTAGACTACATTCTCGACATCTCCAACATGCAAATAACCTATCATTAAGACTAAATTGACGATCCACCTTCCATTTCAATCCAACGGTCAACATTATGCCAACACAACAGTCAGTGTAATGGAATACAATTGTAATTGTGATTAGGAGCAACGTGTCACGGATTTGTATTTGCGTGCATTTGGGGGTTAATGCCCGGGAGTGTAGAAAATCGTGGGGTGTCGGGAAGAGAGATTCGAACGCAAAACAAAAGATAAAATCACAGAGAACACACAAATTTAAGAGGTTCACCCAAAACCGGGCTACGTCCCCTATCCCGCCTCCGCTTCACCTTCTTGTATTCACCAAAAAGATTACAAAACACACAAGGTTACAAAGATCAAAACCGATCCTACCTCGCACCTCTCTCTTTGGACAAGAAACGGAGGAACCACCGCCGGAAAAGCCTCTCCACGAAACTTCTCATAGACGCCTCTAAAACCCTCAGCCGAAAACCGCTGAGAAGAACCCTTAACCCTAGATCCGGGTTACACGCCTTTAAATAGGCCACGGAACCGAAACCCGGATATCCGCACGCCCGGATATCACAATCCGAAATTTGGCTCGCCGCCCCCGGACCCCCGCGTTCGCTGATACTTCAGTCATCGGAGAGAGTCATGCTCCCACGTCTCTAAGCTCACGTGGGCTAACCCGGTGTGAGAAACAAGAGAGCCGGAAGTGTTCCCCAACTCCAACATGGAGGATTCCAGAGAAATCCAGAAGCTTGTACATGGGTATATGTTAGAAAGTTCTAGATAATTCATGATCATGTATATACTAGATATGTATCGAACACTCTAGAATGATAGTAGTCTAGAATATTTCATGTTTTTGGAGGGAAATCTCTTTGGGGCCTATAAAAGGAGAATACCCACTCATTTGTAATCATCCAAGTTTTGGAGAAGCAATAAAGTTCTTTGAGTTTTCTTTGCAATTGTGAGTCATCTGGAAGTTCTGTTTTGCATCTTTTCTTCATCACCACCTAGTTCTTGTAGGAGAGGCTGACTTAACTTGGCTACGCGGAGTGGCAAGTGTACAACCCCGATATTCGCCTAGTGGATGATCAAATGAAAGTGGTGCGAGTCAGGTTCTCGGGATATATGTATGACAATAGGCAGAAAATAAGAGAAAGAGCAAAATTGACAATGCTCGACGATCCCGCCTCAGCGGACCCGCTGGGACGAGCACTTAGCCGGCTGATCGCGAGAAGGCGAGCGAGTCCAGAGTGCGAGTTGGGCAGGAGTACAAACGAGGTCTCCACAGGCCATTCGCCCAAAGGGGCGGACCAGATCTATCAAAGGTCACCCGCGGGAGGAGGCGCGCGTCAGGTTCCCGCGAGCCAGGGTTTCAAGGTCGACCCGCAAGAAGGCAAGCGAGCCTGGTACTCGCCGAACGCTTGCAAGGAGGCGAGCGAGCGGGAATCCCGCCGAAAGATCGCGAGAAGATAGGCGAGGCAGATTTCTTCCAGAGTCCCCGCAATCGGCGAATCTCAGTCGAGTTCGACGAACTCAGTCCGGGGCCCGACGAAGTGCGGGCCGCGTTCGACGAATCCGCTACTCATCCTGCGATCGACGAAATCATCTCTCTGTCCCGTTGGTCTGCCATTAGCCTACCCGAACAGCGGAGTTCAGCTGTTAGCATACCCATTTGGGGTGCGGATAGTAAAATCAGAAGGCGGAATCCTGTTATTTGCAGGTCAGACTAGGAAACCTATAAATAAGACCTCAATGGCACCTTTGGAGAGGATTCCACTTCCGCTTCTCTCTCCTTAGGCTTTCTTTGGTTAGCATCTCCAGAGCTCTCCAAGGTGCCCGAGTCTCAGCTTTGGCTTGGGAGGTGAAGCGCTCAACGATCTTCCGGGTTAGTGGAGGGACCTCCTCGCTGTGACTACGGCCTTAGTCAATCTTCCTAATCTCCGGCCTACCTTCTCTAAGGGATCAGTAAGGGCTAGCCACCCCTCATCTCGGTGAGGGCCCCGAACTCCACAGAGACCGAGAAATCGGTTTCAACAGCAAGGAGGAGCTAAGGCCGCACAGGAGCTTGTAAGAAGATAAGTCCGTGACCAACGGCTATCTTTTGTTTGCCTTAGATACTAATCGGTGTAATGGAATACCTATGAAAAATCTAATAATAAACTTCATCTTCTTCCGGTTTCCCCTGTTCTTCTCTCTCCGTCTCCGGCCACACCCTCTAATCGTCTTCTTTTTGTTCAATTTATGATTCGTTTGCACATGATTGTAACATTTTGGTGCTCTCGTTGGATATTATGGAGCGAAAAAGATTTAAAATTTATGCATTGCCATAAAATTTGCTCTACATTAACCGCTTGACATTTATTCAAATCTCTGATCACCCCCACAACTATTTAACAAACTCAATAGACAGAGAAATACATATATACTTATTATATATATATATATATATATATATATATATATATATATATATATATATATATATAAGTCAAGCTGGAATCTCACGGCAATTAGCAAAATCATTCAGCAGATAACACAAGAATTGGAGCTCTCCTCCGGCGTCTGAACATAGTAGTGTGTGTTCATCTGCGTGTGATAAGCTTTGTAGGCGTTGACCAGCTCCATCATCATCAGTTCTTGCGGATTGGGCTCTTCCTTCTTGCTCTGTTCTTCCTTCTTCGGAGTCTCCTCCTTCTTCTCCGCATTCTCCTCCTTCTTGGGCTCCTCCTTCTTCGGCTCCTCGGTCTTCGGCGCCTCCTCCTTCGGCGCCTCCTCCTTCGGCGCCTCGGCCTTCTTCGTCTCTTCTTCCTTCTTCGGCTCCTCCTTCTTCTCCGCCTCCTCCTTCTTCTCCGGCTCCTTCGCCGGCCCGATCGAGAAGATCTCGGTGCGCCAAAGTTTTCTAAGCTTGCTCACCACGTCCACCGGATCCACGGTTCCGATCACAGTCAGCTTCTTTTCTTCCATGTCCATGGCAATCATGTCTATCCCTGCGGGATTAGCAAGGATGGAATGGAAGAAGATGGTTTGACTTTTCAAAAATTACAACGGAGGTTTGATCAGTTAATTAATGGAGAAATTGCATGAGATTGATATACCTGGAAGGCAGGAGACGGCTTTCATGGCCTTCTGCTTTGCTTTGTCATCATGTAAATCCAATTTCAGAATAAGTTTCTGCCAGAAAGATGAAGTTTTTATCAGAGTAATAAAACCCCCAAAATGCGCAGATGGATAGCGACCAAGGAATCGAAGCATTATTTATTACTGGAATGATCATTAATTCATAAAATAAAAGCAGGGATTAAAATCGCATATAATTAATTATACACCCGCGTAAAGCTGATAGGATCCCAGATTCTTCATTATAATAATAAAAAAAAAAGTTAATTTGTAGAGGGATTACAGAGTCGATCAGATTTTAGAAGAAAGAAAGTGTCCAATCAAGCATTTACGCCATTGAAATGATTCACAAAGTTCACCCGACGAATTAATTACAGTTCAAGCGTTGAAATTACAGTTCAAGATGACACTTTTAAGCGATGGAGTGATGCGAATGAGCTGAAGAAAACTGCTTAATAATTTAAAGAGAACCCGTACCTTCATTTCGGCTGAGACGGAGTTGAGAGGAGGAAGACGATGAAGATGGGAGAGAAAGAGGAGCGAGGAAGAAGTGGTTGAGGGAGTAATGGAGCTGAAGGTGGAGGAGGAGGACGAGATGTGAGGTTGGAAGGCTGGCTTCTTATGGAAAAGTTAAAGAGATCAAAAGAGAGAGTTACAGAGCAATCTTGTCTGCTTCTATAAAGGAGTGGGCCTTTGCCTTTCAACGAAGAGTGAAGAGAGAGAGTGAAGAGAGAGAGAGAGAATGAAGAGAGAGAGAGAGAATGAAGAGAGAGAGAGGGCATCGTCGTGTAGCAGCCCAGAAAGCCGGCGGGGAGTCGACGTCGAGCCCACGCACCACCGCTTTTTTATCTCTGCGGTGCCGTGGAGAAAAGCAACGCGAATATTTGTGGTGTCTTTTTCGCCCAGAGATTATTGCGTCCAGACCTACAATACATTTCTCCGTCCGCTGCCATGGAAAACCTAACCAATTCTTATTTATACTGAACTAGCAGTTCTGCACTGGATTTCCGGCGAAAGTACAACCGCCGTTCGTCTTCGTAAAAAAAAAAAATCGTCTTTTTGTAGGAACATTTTTGCTAGAGCCTTTTGGAAGAAAAATGTCACAGCTATTTTAAAACCGTTTGTTAAACTCGTATTCTCACGGATCCGGATTCTCTGGAGTTCGTGCGGGAATTTCAGGGTGGAGTTCAATCCAACGGCGCGAGACCGCCCAACCCTATCAATCCTAGAGAGCAATCTTACTGCTATCGCTCAAAAAGTCTGTTTTAAGCTTTTTTTTGAGACAGTTGCCACCTCCCTTGGGTAGCGTTTGGTTCAGCTGACCCGGGAGCTGTGCTTTCTTTGAGGGTAAAAGTTGTGTTTGGGTTGGCTGATAACAACGTTTATTAAAAAATACATTTTATACCTACGCTTCAACCGCGGGCCAAGCCTCCAGTTCGACCGTAGCTGTCGCGTCTCCTCCCTCCTGATTCCTCCCGAGCGAAACCCTACGCGACCGTCTCTATTCTGACGGCCAACGGTGAAATTCCTCAATTAACGGCATGCTTTGCTTCTTGCCGACATCGAGCACCTTGATCTCCTTGTTTTGCTTCTCACCGACGGCTCAAGTGATCCAGTGGATTCAACGACGACGACTTTCCTCGATTGAACAGTTTCTTTTTCTTCTCTCCGGCGTCAAGCTCCATGATCTAGTGGTCTTTGTTTTGCTTCAACAGAGCTGTGAAGTATTCTCCTTTTTCCTCTATTTTTGCTTTTACTTTGTGAAATTGTAGATTTTTTAGGGAAATTTCTATTTTTTGATTTCGAAATCATACAAAGGATCATATTTTTTATGGAAGTTTATGTTGTTGTTGTTGTGTTCTTTGTGTATGTGTAGTTGTGTGTAGTTGTGTAGGTGTTTGTGTGTAGTTGTGTAGGTGTTTGTGTAGTTGTGTAG
Source organism: Dactylorhiza incarnata (assembly GCA_033032865.1). Classification (NCBI taxonomy): domain Eukaryota; kingdom Viridiplantae; phylum Streptophyta; class Magnoliopsida; order Asparagales; family Orchidaceae; genus Dactylorhiza; species Dactylorhiza incarnata. The sequence continues at coordinate 3,620,999 of JAWHQI010000145.1, read as the reverse complement.
TTGTGTAGTTATGTATAGGTATATGTGTGTGTTCATGCTGTTGTGTGTGTATGGTGTTCGTGTGAGTGTGTGTATGTGTAGTATGTGTGGTTGTGTAGGCGTTTGCGTGTATATGTGTAGTTGTGTCTTTGTGGTTGTGTAAGTGTTTTCCAAAACTCAATATTCATTAGCTTTGCAAATTTTATTTCACCCAAATAATTTTTAGCAAAACTCTATTTTTCAGAAACTAACACTTTTCTCAAACTCCATTTCCTATAGCTACTTTTCATTAACATCAACCGAACCAAACAAAACCTTAATCTCTCACCACTTTCATTCTACAACACTAACTCTCACCGCCCAAACAAACAGACCATTTATCATATTAAATACAAAGCTTAATTTTAAATTGAATAAATGATAACATATTTTTATAGAATAAAATAAAATAAAAAACATATTGATTGATCACTCGTAAAAAATGTAAAAAATTGTGATAAGGAAAGAGTAAGGGTCAGTTTGGCTGAGCTGTTGCTGATTAAAAACTTCTGATGAATAGCTGTTGATAGTAAAAGTGTTGTTTCTGAAAAACTGAGTTTTGTTAAAACACGGTAAAAAGTATTGTCGATAGTAAAAGATTATTGCGGAGCACTGGAAGCCGGTGGAGGCGCGGTCGAACTGGAGAAGAGAGGTCCGAAAGGAGTCGCGGAGGGGCAAGGGTTTCGGGAGCTAGGGTCGTCGGGAGGGAGCCGAGAATGAAGAAGACGCGGAAGAAATCGCGCTTGCGGCGCGATGGAACTGGAGGACTCGCCCGCTTATGAGCGCTAGCTATAACCAGCGGATATTTAAAAACGTCGCTTCTGTGCTTTTGTTACCAAACAACGCTTATGAAGAAAACACATTTTTGAGCTGCCGTGCACCGGAGCCCATAAGTTGCTCCAAACGCAACCTAAATAAGCGGAGTGTTTCTCCAAAAGTTGTTTTATCTTATATATAATACAAGTAATTGTTCACGGTTTTCCTGTGCCCTAAGCAACAGTACATCCTCTGGTCACTATCAACGTAAAATCTTTTCACATCGAATGCAAAACTCAACATATAAATTGAAGGTTGATAACATATATTTTAGAATTAAATAAAAAAATATACAAATTAAATTCACTAGCGAAAAACTAATTTTTTTGCAATAAAGCGTAAAATTGAAAAGATGAATAATATTTCTTCACTTATTTAGCATAGATAAATAAATACTCACCCTGTAATATTCAACTTATCAATTTTAACCCCTTAATTATTACATCTTTTACAACTCTTTCAAGATGCAAAATACAATCTACATATTAGAAATTAAAGACCATGCATAATGCTTAATTATATATATAAGACCATTGAGGCACATATCATGCAATAAAGACCCCACATAATGCTTAATTATATATATACAAATAATATAAATAAGACCATTGAGGCACATGTCATGCAATAAAGACCCTGCATAATGCTTAATTATATATATACAAATAATATAAATAAGACCATTGAGGCACATTTCATGCAATAAAGACCCTGCATAATGCTTAATTATATATATACAAATAATATAAATAAGACCAATGAGGCACATATCATGCAATCCTGACGTTTCTAGTGTTGACAACTATTATCTATGCCAAAATGTTGAACACATTTTCTTTTATACAGTGAGCAACTCAAATTGCATTAAAAATATATGATTAAATATTTGTTTTATTGCGAAACTAAGTAATGAATTTAAAAAATATTTAAAAAGCAACTCATGCAATGTTTACTTCTTCTCGGTGTTTAAGATATATACATCAAAAAAAATATTTATATCCAAATAATATTGAAATCATTCCAATGATATAATTTATATGAGTTATTTAGTTGATAACAATAGGTGGAAGATTATTCTTGGTAATATTTTTATGTTTATGGTTAATTGGTGGTTCGGTTTTTCAAAGAGGAATATCAAAACCGAACCATTCAGTTTGGTGTAAAATCTATTCGATTTTTTACGCACACCCATGAATATGAAGGGACATATTACTTATTTGCATTATTTTTTTTGAAAAAAAGGGTGCAAATCTTCCTATATTAAATAGATAAAAGTGCACAACATTTTTGCCTTTTTGGAGTTCTCTTTGTATTAATTAGATAAAGGGTTATTCACGGGAACTTCCCCTCGAAGTTTGCGTAATTACAGCTTGCACCTCTCTAGCTTTCGAAATTACAAAAAACTCCACTCAATGTTTACATTTCATAACATTCATGCACAAATTTACTCTTAAGGGGGTATTTTTGCGCATGGATGTTATGAAATGTAAACATTGAGGGGGTTAATTGTAATTTCAAAAATTAGAGGGTGCAAGCTGTAATTATGCAAACTTCGAGGAGAGGTCCTGATAAATAACCCATTAGATAAAGAGCATTGTTAATAGCACACCTCATCTCGCTAATAGCAACCCTGCGATAGTAGCACACCTCTTCCACGCCTATTGGCTATTAGCACACCACCCAAAAATGAGCTTGTTCTCGCCGGGGAGTTTGTTCTGCTGGTTCTCGCCGGTGAGCATGTTCAACCCAACTTTGCCGTCGGGAAGCCAAGTGTTGGCGGGGTGGTCAATGCTCTGCCATAGAACACGGGAGGTGTTTGAGCCATCTCGGAGAACCAAGTTCCCGGAGTCGAGGAGCACGGCTATGGTGGTTTTCGAGGTTACGTTGGTGTTTGACCAAATTCAGAGGCGTTAAGGAGTACAAGGTTTCCATCTTTCGAGAGCTTGAGCATGGAGGAGGGGGTTAACGATTGGGGCGGCTCTGTTCGCGATCCAGACAGGGGATGAAGGGGCAGCGATGAAAGGAAGGGGAGCACGAGGAGGGGATGTGCCATGTGAAAACCAAAAAGAAGCCAAAAATCTCGCTAATAGAAACACATATGCGGAACATCATTGGCGGAATGCCTTCTCTGGTTCGGTAAAACGACAACTTAGGGCGAAGAAATACCAGGCGAGACCAGTCGAACGAGGAAGAAAGACCAGTCGAACGAGGAAGAAATACCAGGCGGGACCGGCGATTTGCGATCTAGCGGGACTTATCGCGACCGGCGATATGGGGAAGAAGAAGCGCGACGAAGAAGCGCGACCTGGGCCGGCGAAACCTAAAGATCTTGCTTTCACGGGAAATAAAAGATGGGGTGCGAGCATACTTGTAAAATAGAGGTTTAAATCTTAATTTTAAGTGTGCTAATAGCGAGATAGGGTGTGCTATTAACAATGCTCTAGATAAATGCATAGTATATTTCTAAAATCTTCTTAAGCATGAATAATTACAAGTTCTGAATAAATCACTTGAACACATGAAAGAAATAACAATTTCTCTACATTATTTGTTCTAATGCCTACAACCAATCTTTCTTCCTCTTACATGCAAGCTGTGTTTGTCGTGCGCTTGTGCTAACAACCGGTATCAGAGCTATCAAAGTTCTTATCTTGAATTTGGCAAAGCATTATTTCGGCAAACTTCACGGCGAAGAAATTCGATGGACGGAACAATTTCAACCTTTAGAAGATTTATGCAGCGAACTTCGAGATCAAGCGTCTGCAAAGCGCCAAATAACTGTTAGATGATAACTTATTTCAAACAAATTATAAATTTTAAAAACCAATTTCACACAAAAAGAATATTTGAAACTTAATAGAGAGTAAAATTGAAGAACCAATATAATAAATTTTTTTATCTAAAAAAAAATAAGAGAGAGAAGGCAAATATTGATCCTATCAGAAGTACAAAAAAATTTCCCCACAAATTGCTTTAGAGAAATCACTTTTTCCCGAAAAGGACGGGAAAATTCATGCCCAAAAAACAACTTTTCAAAAATTCTTCAAGTAAAAGCAGAAAATATACAAGTATAACAAATGAATGAACAACAGTATCTTAAAATAATTAGCAAAAATATTGCATTAGTCGTCCCAACAGAGCGAATATCATAGTAGCGAATATTATTGTAGGAGTAGTAGTAGTAGTGGTAGTGTTTCTCTACAGCCAAATATTCTCTTACCCCCACCCAAATTGAACTTTTTCTCTGCTCTGAAGAGACAGCAACCTGGAGCTTCTTCATCATCATAATGTCCTCCATTCAATGAATGATCTTTTGAATAAACCCCTTCCTAGTTTACAGCCTTTTTTAAGCCTAGCAGGGGAGAAATATTTATGTACGGGAAGCGTACAAAAGCAAGGTGCGGCCGTGCGGGTGAGATCTAGCCCATCCAATCAATCATCGGACGATCAGCAAAAAAGACCTTTAAAAAAACAGCTTTTCCGATCGGACGACTATCAGCCGTCCACCCCGCACCTTGCTTTTGTATGCCACCCGTACCAAATAAATCCTAGCCAGGCACACCAAATCTAAAATTTCAAGTGCAATAATGAGTACCAGTGGCTAACTGTCCTGATAATATCATTTGGATCATGAATTTTGATGCTCATAGCGTCGGCAGTCAGTGATGCAACTCGGTCAGTTTGGATAAATTCGCTTTAAAATTATATGTTCAGTTCCATTTTTTGGAGAAGAACTAGATTTAAATCGAAAAATGAAGTTCAGTTATCAATTATGAATGTTTTTTTATTTAAATTTTTTGAAAATTTAATAGTTTTTTTAACATGCAAATAACAATATAAGAATCAACTTGCATCATGAAATTAATATATTAGAATAGTAATAGAGGCGAAATCAACATTCAATGGAAGGCACATCTGTGTAGTGAAAAGTTTTACAAAGTTTCGGGTTTCTAGTGAAGTGGCGCCATGCCTCTATTTGGGGCGGTGTAAAAAGCTACATTCCCACCGCCATTGTTGTTTTCAGGTTGTTTGGAAGCTGCATTGTGGCAAAAGTGATTTTTCAAAAAAAAAAAAGTGTTTTAGGGGTTTCCCACCACTGCTTTCTGTATAGCCACAGCCGCCCCAAACAAAACCTTATTCTAGCTGGGAGGATTGACAAATTCATGAACATTTAATGCACTCCTTGTATAATGCCTGCATTGATAAGTAGACAATAAAATTGTTTGGCTAAGTTGCTCCTAAGGCTAGTCAGCTCAAGGCTCTGCAATTCGATTCTAAGGTTCTCAGTATTTTAGTAATCATACAAAAACCAAAATCCCTGGAGGCGACCAAAATTGTTCTGCTCGGGCAGATTCTTCGGTCACACAATCTTTTAGCACAAACGCAGTATCTACTATCCACTGTTCATATTACATCACCTCTAGAATTATTTTACTTAAAAAATTCTTCTTATTTTTGCAATTATGAATGTAAGACAACTGATATTGTTCATTATTCAAAAGGCATGAAAAAATGAAAAAAAAAGTGCACTGATTTGTTGAAATACATAGTGATAATTTAGCATTTTCTGCGAATTTTTCATGCTTGATATCATTTCTCATAGCATCGCCTTTCTTTTAACTGTCATGTCGGATTGAGGAAATAAAGCTAATATTATAAGTTCAAATATTATAAGCTAATGGAGAAGGGTGTCTACTAAGGCTCCGTTTGGTGCGGTCCTGAACGCGGTGGTTATGAACCGCCGTTCGTGACCGCCCGACCTCACCTAAGGAACTTCATCCATTTTTTAATGTTCAAACCTAGTTTTTTTTTTCTACTTGATGACGGTCATAACCATTGTCATGCTAACCATACATTCTATAATTGTGACATTTCGTTTGGAGCAGCGTTTTTGCTCCATTGAGTTTGAACAAAAATGCCACCGTCATAGAATGTATGTTTAGCATGGCAATGATGACCGCCACCAAGAAATAATACTAGTTCTGAATATAAAAGTGGATGAAATTCCTTAGGCGATGTCGGGCGTTCACGAGCGCCCCGGTCGCGCCAAACGTAGGCCAAAGTTTAACCTGAAAATAAAATAAAATGAGAATGCTAAAGATGAATATATGACAATTAGGAGGATTTTTTTTGAAAAAAAAATTTATATTGAAGGCATTGTTCGGGAGAAACCTATCGAAGGAAGAAGGATAGCCGAAGAAGAAAAAAAATCGCTTACATTACCGCCTCTCCAGGTTTCCAAAACTGTACACTTCAGCAGCACTTTCAACACTGGAAGTTTCCTCCAGAAGGTTCTGCCACCACAATCAGAATAAACATTAGATAACCGTCTTAGGCTCCGTTTGGCACGACGGTGGCAGTCGTGAACGCGGTGGTAAAACCGTCATTCGTGAACGGGCACCTAAGGAACTTCATCCACTTTTATGTTCAAGTGGATGAAGTTCCTTAGGCGGGCGTTCATAAATGACGGTTTTACCACCGCGTTCATGACCACCACCACTGTACCAAACGGAGCCTTAAGCTCTGCTTGAGACAACAGTGGTGTTTGAATGGTGTCGGCATGAAGCTGTGGCAGTAAACACACGGGCGAAGGTTTACCGGCGTTTCAAACATTCGTAATAGCTTTTTTTGGTTAAAATTCTAGTTTCAAGGGTTTGCGCATTCACGACCGCTAGAGCTTGAACATATTGCATGAATATGGTGACGTTTTGGGAAGATAGCTAGCGTTCGTGATCACGTGTACCCAAACACTAGCTGCATTTTTCGTAAATGCGTTCAAAACTGCCGCCATTCTCCCACCGCTCTCCCAAACAGAGCCTTAACTGCAGCTAAGTGGAGATTTAAGAAATTAATTGCTCAGATGACATTATTTCCTGACCTAACTTCTTCACTAGAACAAACAGAACCACCCGTTGGCTACGATACTCGGGGTGCCATTGCGCCGGATCTATATGCCCGATCTGAAACACTTCCATGGCTGCTTCCAGGAAGCACTCAAGCACTGCATCTGCAGAAAGCATATTCAAATGAGAAAAATCTACTTTTGGCTTCAAAAAAGATGATGATGATGACGATGAAGTATGATTTTAGGAACGACCATTCCTGAGCTCTCCAGCAAGGAATACCGTAGTGTGGGTCCCAGAGAGCTGCCGCAGAGTTTGAATCAGATCTCTCACTGCATCTTCGCTGTAAATTACATCGGATCCAATCACTGATGCAATAAAAATGCTCAAATAGATTAGCGAAAGACTTGTTAGAAGTAGTCATATGAAGTTTTCATATTCCTTTCTAACTTTTGTTTTTATTTGTTTGGGGGATGGCTAACAAGAACAAAAAAACTGTGGCAGACTAGGTCGAAGCAAGAGCACAATGCTAAGAATGAGGTGCTCTTGCAACTAAATGCGGAACAAAATGAGCAGGAGCGGATCAAGGCTTCTGGAAAATCGAAGGAGAATGAGATGATGATCGAAGCAGAAAATGATCTTCAGAGATTCAAAGATGACATCTGGAGGCTCGAGCGCCAGTTGATATTGGCGACGGACTCCTCAAATATTATGGCCTTCGGCTGGGGGTGCCGACAGCAACACTTATGCTTCAAGGCTGATCACGGATGGTGGAGCAAATGGAGGCCACACCCAATCAATCATTAAATTCTTGGACGCCGACGGAAGCGTCGAGCGCGAGCGAGAATGCGTCATGTGCTTGAGCGAGGAGATGTCGGTCGTTTTCCTTCCTGCACCCACCAGGTTGTCTGCGCGACATGCAACGAGCTCCACGAAAGGCAAGGCATGAAGGATTGCCCTTCGTGCAGGACCACCATCCAGCGAAGAATCGGAGTTCGATTTGCAGAATTTCTAGGCTAACCAGCATACTTTCAGACGTCATTTGATAAATCTATTCTTCGTGATTTTGAACAACTTTTCTGTTATCTTGTAGATAACAAAAACTCATAGACATCATTTAATGGTTGCATGTCCGCCCTTACTCGTCTACGCCCAAATCACTTGTGCCTATTTTTGCTTATCTCCGATGGATTTCACTCCAGCCATTCCTCTAATATCTCATACCTCATTCTATCTCTCCTAATTTTTTTCTACGCAATAATCTTATTAACTAATAGACTCTGCTATCGTCTACAAACATTCAAATTAAAAATACAGGGTACAACTTATTGATACATGCTCAATACCATCTCTTGAAAGCAGGATCCCTCTAAGAGTCACTCTCCTATGAGAGCTAAAACCATGATAATGATCCAAGATGTCTTCCTCTCATACTAAGGACTCATATAAGTGGAGACTCGCTATAAAACAATCAATAAAAGACAAAATGTCCCTAGGGCTACATAGTGCTAGGCGAAGGCGAATGGAAGGCCCGAGGAGTCGTCTTCATATTAACACCCTCCTTCTGAAAATCGACCTTGTCCCCAAGGTCGAGGTCCGTAGGGGTCGTCAGCGAGTGTCAGAAGATCCACGTTATTGAAGTTAGAATCGTCGTCTTCAGCGCCAAGCAACAAACACAGGTCCTTGAGAGGACATTTTTGGGTGGGCAAGTATGGTTGTTGGTTAGCAAAAGCAAAGTCCATGGGGTGACCGAGGTGCCGGCGGAGGCGAATGTGGTGGAATCGGCGACAACAGCGACATTAGATAAACAGGGAGCCCCGTAAAGGAGGTAATCCACGCGATGGAGAGGCGGTGGAGATTTCGACGGTGGCAGTGACTGGTGAGGTGGATGGGTATAGGAGGAAGGTTATGTCGTGTAGAATTCCTCGTCGAGGCAACAAGCTTACTCCATAGCATGGGAGAGAGTAGTCAAGTTGTGGACCACGAAGGCATGCCAGGAGGTAGGGATACAGACCCCCAAGGCCCAAGAAAGTACCCCAGGTAATGGTCTGGAGATAGACAGGGACGTGCGTGACTACCTCGATGAACTCGAAGATGTAGGTAGCAACAGAGTCGGACTGGCGAATGGAGCTAAGGTGCTCGAAGGCATTACCCACTTGGTGGGTGTTATTGTGGCAGAGTTCCTTCTTCAGTGTTGGCCACGAGAGGGCTGAGACCTATTGGCGTGTCCAACACACCTGGTAGAACACCGAGCCCTTCATATATATCGTGTCCAGGGGTCTTATGGTTGGCGAGGATGGATTAGAGGTTGAAGAATTGTTCGGTACGAGCGATCCAACCCAGGAGATCGGTGCAATTGAACATAGGGATCTCAATCCAGCGGATATGACCGGGTGGATGTCCGCAGTGGGGTGGAGGAACCCCATGTAATCAGGGACGGGCTGGGGGGGAGGCTGGAGGGAGTGAGGGACCAGAGGTGCTGGTTGGCAATTGACCATCGTGGTCGCGAGTTCTCGAAGGAGAAGAGTGAGATCTTCAAGCTGAGCTTCGAGTCGATCCAAGCTTGGAGTTTGTGAAGGCGGAGACAGAGGCATCATCGTTGGCGCGGAGGGCCATTGAACGGATGTGGGGCATAAAATGGAGGAGCTGAAAGGAGATGGAGGGTGTGGGTGAAGGGAGATGGAGGAGCTGAAGGGAGATGGAGGGTGCGGTACTAAATGGGGGTGCAAAACAACGACTGGGCGAAGCGGCGAGAAGCGCTAGGGTTGCTATGAACAGTGTGTGCTAGCGGACGACTGAAGAGGGAATGCCCAAGGGGCGATCGAAAGTCATTGGGGCCACCGAAAGAGGCAGTGAGAGGAGGAAGATTGTGAAATTGCTTGAGAAGAAGCGCACGAGAGTAGGTCTAAACACTGGTGGCGACGCAGACAGCGAGCTGAGAGGGATGGCGAGGTCGCACAAAGAAACCATCGGGGCGAAGACGAAAGTACGTGAGGAGCAACGCAAGGATAAACGTACGACGTGGGCAGGCAACGTGGGCAACGAGGAAGACGAATTGTGTAGGATCCCGAGAAGGTAGGGCGTGGTCGCGGCGAGCTATTAGGGATGAGAAGATAGAAGACGAGGGAATCAGTAGGCTGTTGGCTAGAGCAGGGAAGTGGATCTAATTATGGTTTCAACAGAAACCTTATGTGAGCGGCAGGTCAGACCAGTTGATAGACTCCACTATCGTTGACAAAAATTCAAATTAAAAATATGGGATACAACTTATCGAGACATGTTCGATACCATCTCTTGAGGGCAAGATCCCTCTAAGAGCCACTCTATAATGAGAGCCAAAACCAAGATAATGATCCAAGATGCTTTCCTCTCATACTAAGGACTCCTTATACATGTGGGGACCCACTATAAAACAATCAATAAAAGATGCAAATGCCCCTAGGGCTACATACTACCAGGGGAAGGCGTGTGGTAGGCCCGGAAAGTTGTCTTCGTATCATTAACCTTTCATTTATGTGACCAACTTAGATATCGATAAATTATTTTACAACCCAACACTCGGATCCATACAATATCATCATTCTAATTGTGATTTTATTAAACCTCCCTTTAAGATTTTGTGATATCTTATTAGAAGAAAAACAGTCTTATCTCTCCATGAAAAGGGTCAAACAAGGCTACATTAATTCATGATGCTCTCCAACTCATACCCACAACCTTTAGGCCTAAAAGTATTACAATGTTGACTATAAAATCATTTAAGCAACAATTCAAAGAAAAGGGAGGATTTACCGAAATCTGGTAAAGGGTTGAGGAATACTGGACCAAGATCATCCCCCCATGTGAGCTCCATCACCCTTGCAGAGCCTCGTGCATTTCCCTGATCTCCTACATTAGCATCCACATTCTTTTTCAGAAGCTTCAATCGATCGTGGAGATCAGTTAGGATGACACTGGCTCCAAGAATGGCTGCAACACAGCTGCAAAAAAAATGGCATTAAAGTAAGATCTTAATGGGTCAATTACAGGGACCTCCCCTAAGACTTCGCATAATTACATAGACTTCTACTTTTTGAAATTACAAGAACCTCCCGTTTGAGTTTGCAACATTACAAGATACATCCGCTCAGTAAACATACATTACGAGTGCAGATGGTATATTATACTAAGATTAATAATGTACTTGGAAATGAAGCTTTGGTAATTTCAAAAGGTAAATAGAAGGTCCTTGTAATTGTGCAAAGTCTTAGGAGAGGTACAAGTAATTAACCATAATTTATTAGTTTTGACTAAGTCAAAAGCTTCATTAAATTATGTACTTAGTTTTCTTTATACAGGTTTTTAGGGAGCTATTCTGCATTATCCCCTAGTCTTTACGTATGGCTATAATATGATTAGATCAAGGGTTAATTTTCTTATTTTGAATGTTATAATTTGTGTTTGAGATTAGAGTACCTGCAATTGTAGAAGAGCTTTTGGAGAAGACGAGTCGTACACATTTGGTTTCAGCAACTCAGTACCTTATTAGTAGTTATTTGAACATGCTTGATAGCCATTATACCTCTGAAAACTTTCAACTTCCAAGTACAATAAAACACAGCCTGTATCTTTCTTCGGAAACACAAGGAAGCAGAAGAAAATGGCGCTAACCACGCCGATCATGAGGCATGAAAAAGGTTAATCAAAGGATAGATCGATTTTTGGATCAAAATCAGAGCAGCATCCAGGCAATTAAATTTTACCAGCAACTTCTGTATTTCTATTTTGCAGCAGCAGTAACAATAAATCATGGTCTCATGAAAATTCTACGAAACAAACAATTTTCAAGTTTTGAGGGTCAACATTATCACTTGAGTATGTTGATGGAGAATTCTCAAGATCTAGAGAATATTGGTAGGCGGTGTCTCAGGACATTGCAGAGCCTGCAGTAGATGCAACAATAATGGATACAAAGAATAAAGATTGAAGCTTCGAAGGGCATCCGTTGAAAGAACTTAAGGCAAGCTATTGTGCCTCATGAGAAAGATGCACGCAAGCAATTGTGCCTATCTTTTCGATACCTGGAATGGGCGATAGGAGCGTGGGGACAGTTTGTGGGTCACAATACAATGAACTGCGAATTATCTATGAGTACGCAGTTTCAACCAAACCCAATTACCAGAATTGAAATGTAGCTAGCAATTTTATCACAATAATTCTTCATGTGCACGTACTTGAAGTAGATGTCTACGAGCTCCGCCATAATTTTGTCCTTTTCAATCGCTACTTGAGTTGAGTGCTCGTGTGGGGTTAAGCACCTGGTCGTGCGTGGTTATGGAGAAAATGATCGTGTGGGGTTATATACCCAATAGAAAATGATCGTGTGGGGTTATGCACCTGGTCGTGCGTGATTATGGAGAAAATGACTATATGCACACCACCTAGGCGTCTAGAAATGTTATCAACAACCCGCCCGTGCGTAGGCGCACGGTCGTGCACGAAGAAGCACACGAGCAAAGTGACAGAGCTGAAAATCAACTGGAATTAAATGTGTTTGTGCACGGTCGTGTGCAATGGGGCGTATGGCAATGTGCCTTACCGGTCGGCGATCGGCTGCAGTAGGAAGTCGACAAACGTCGACTAACATCGACTAACAAGGAAACGTTCGTGCGTGGCAAAAGCAGTTAAAGACTTGGAAAATTGGATCAGAGAGCAGTTTGGATACCAAGAGACGCACGATCGACCGTGCACCATATGCAGAATTCTAAAATATGTCCAAAACGCTCCCGAGTGCATGGAAATTCACCTCTTCGGTTCCCAATTGGCCATTGTATGAAAATTTGACAAATAACAAGTAACATCATTAGTTATTAAAGGCTCATGGCGCACAAGGGGCAAAAGGGTCTTGGAGCCTAGGCTCAAGGCGTAGACGCGAGCCTGACGAGTGCAAGACGCAACCACATCCATTTTAAATAATCAGTATCAATCATCGGTTCATCTTCTTGATTAGATTCTTCATCTATTCTACTAATTAGTCATTAATTACTATCATTTATCTCTTAAAAATAGAATCAATGTGGTCACTTGGATCATATCTAACTTTCAACAATCTATTATGTTAAGAAGCACGGATACACCAATTTTAGGCTCGTACCCGTACCGGGTGCGTTTCTGGTACGGGTACGCATATCGGACGGCCTGATACACGATTTTAGGTTTTATTACTCCCGCGCAGCTCATTCCTCTATCCTGCATGCCGTTGTTGTCGACGCTAGCCTGCTCCCTCTCTTCCCTGCTGTCGACACCATTGGTGAATTGATCGAAGCCGATCGAAGCCCTGCTGCTCTCGTCGATCAAAGCCTGACGTAAGTTCTTGTTCTACCTCTTCTTCCTCTTCTTCTTCCTCCTTTTCTTCTTCTTCCTCTTTTCCTGCTGTTGTAGGTTTTCCTGATTGCTAGCGTCTTGGATTGCTGTAGGTTTTCCTGATTTCTGTATACAAAAATTGTATACAGAAATCTCACAGATTTCTGCATACAGCAAGAAATCTCTCAGATTTCTGCATACAGCAAGAAATCTCTCAGATTTCTGCATACAGCAAGAAATCGCTCAGATTTCTGCATACAGCAAGAAATCGCTCAGATTTCTGCATACAGCAAGAAATCGCCCAGATTTCTGCATACAGCAAGAAATCGCCCAGAATCGCCCAGAATTCTGCATACAGCAAGAAATCGCCCAGATTTCTGCATACAGCAAGAAATCACCCAGAATTCTGCATACAGCAAGAAATCACCCAGATTTCTGCATACAGCAAGAAATCACCCAGATTTCTGCATACAGCAAGAAATCACCCAGATTTCTGCATACAGCAAGAAATCACCCAGATTTCTGCATACAGCAAGAAATCACCCAGATTTCTGCATACAGAAAGAAATCGCCCAGATTTCTGCATACAGAAAGAAATCACCCAGATTTCTGCATACAGAAAGAAATCACCCAGATTTCTGCATACAGAAAGAAATCACCCAGATTTCTGCATACAGAAAGAAATCACCCAGATTTCTGCTTACAGAAAGAAATCACTCAGATTTATGTTTGGTTATTACTTATTATGATAAGGTTTTATCATTTCAACCACAACGATAACAAAGTCATCCGTTTATCATTTCACTCAGATTTATAATTGCATTTGTGATATATACAAATATATTTATTATATTTAGAAATCACTCAGATTTCTGTATACATAAATCACTCAGATTTGCGTTTGGTTATTACTTATTATGATTAAGTTTTATCATTTCAACCACAACGATATGGTTATTACTTATTATGATTAGGTTTTATCATTTCAACCACAACGATAACGAAGTCATCCGTTTATCATTTCACTCCGATTTATAATTTCATTTGTGATATATACAAATATATTTATTATATTTAATACAACGTATCCCGCCGTACTCATAGCCTTGTTTTTAAATTTTGTCGTACCGTCATACCGGACACGCATCGTACCCGGTACTCGTACCAGTGCTTCATAGCTATTATGTTTCACAAACACTTAATCATGCAAAAATTATTGACTTCTTACATTATTTCTTTCTTTATTTTGAAAAAAAAAATTACAACAAAAATCTCACCTAGGCGCATCTTTTATGCTCCAAATGCGTAAAAAAGGAGCAAACCTCTGAGCCATGAGCCTTAGGCAAGGCTTTAACAACATAGGTAACATCACAGAGAAAACATATAATTAGGGGCAAAACAAAGAAAAAATGGAGCTGGGGGGAGACAGGAGCCGGGAGGGGAAAAAATGGAGCTAAAGGTGTGCTTAAATAACTATATGAAAAACACTTATCACAAAGGCATAATTGTTCCTGTGAAAAATTACATGCCAACACTTTGTCGCAGTATGAGAAGATTGTCTCCGGTAGATTGTGGAGAAGAAAGTTTTTGTTCGAAGAAGATCAATGTGTCACTAACAACGATGCGAGGATTGGCCAATGGTAGAAAATGAGTAATTTGGACGAGTGATCCATCCATTTTGTTTCGATGACAGGTCATGTAGCTAGCTATAAACTTTTGAATGTACCTATTATATGCTCGCCGGAGTAGTGGCTGGAGAGAGTACAGTGGAGCCGGAATCGCGGGTGCATAGGCGAGGTGTGCTCGGGGGGGGGCCGCCGGGTTCCACTCTGGTATGAGGGGGAAAAGGGGGGGGGGGGAGAAAAAAGAAAAAGAGGGGGAGGAGAAAAAAGAGGGGGAGGAGAGGGAAAGGGGGAGGGAGAAAGAAAAAAGAGGGAAAGGAAGAAAAAATGAAGGGAGGAAGGGAGAGAACGCGGCCACAATTTGCGAAAGATAGACATTTGGCTCTCCGCGGAGATCCAAATGGCTCTCCGCGGAGAGCCAAATGGCTCTCCGCGGATATCTAAATGGATCTCCGCGGAGAGCCATTTGGATCTCCGCGGAGAGCCATTTGGATCTCCACGGAGAGCCTTTTTGCTCTCCGCGGAGAACTTTGTGCTCTCCGCGGAGAGCTTTGTGCTCTCCGCGGAGATCTTTTTGCTCTCCGCGGAGAGCCTTTTGGATCTCCGCGGAGAGCCTTCTGTATCTTCACTGATTTCATTTAAAGCTATAATTTTGACCCATTTGAAAACGGTATTCATCCATGAAACAATTGTTATTATAGACAAACATTACAAATGTACACGAATAATGTTTCTTAATTTACATCAATCAACCACAAAATTTTTAAAGATGTCTGCACAGATCTGGGCTCTAAACATAGGCATATTTTTCTGCCAGTCTACGCAACTCTCCCAGCTCATCAGCCCTTCCTTCGCTATGTGCTCCATATACTTCATAACGAAGACACCGCAGTCCACGGAGTTCTCCTGCTGTGGTATACCAGCAGTCAAGTCGAGTTTCCAATTGGAAAATCCTGCGTGGACTTTTTTAACGGTCGCCTTCTGGAGCGCAGAAATCTGCATTAACACAAATTTGATCGTACATTAGTAACTCGTAATGTACAATACTACATTGCATGTCAATGAACTGTACTTACAGCTTCTTTAGCGGAAACTTTTCGTTGGGCATTACGCAGAGAGTCATGTATAAGCCACTTCTTCTCTTTAACCATACCCATCAATAAATACCAGTGTTGACTATAACATACTGGCATTAGAATCATTTTGATATTGGCGAGATTCTCCTTGGTAATGCCCTCAAGGAATGCAGCTACAAGCTTAGATTCTCCGTCATTGGACCTTGGGAAGTGCAACTACATAATTTGTAACATTTTTTAGCAATGCAAACAGAATTATTAATGTATAAAGCACTGATATGGAGATCATACCAAAAAGTTCGGACTGATGTACATAAACGGATGATACGGTTCTTTATCCCGATCTCTACGCAAAGTCAAGATCTTTGCGTAGTCATCAATGTGACAATCTTCGACGTATTTGTCCGTCAGAAGAGCATCCATGCCATCTCGAAATCCGACTATATTTCATTTATTGAATGCTTGGTCGTTCCTGAAACATTAGAAAGCCATCGTCAATATCAATGTGCATAGATCAAAATTTTGAAAATATAAAAGTGTATAATGTCAAAAGGGCACCTCGATGGTATGGCGCTCATACGCTGGTGGATGATATCTCTATCTTCTTCAGCTATTAGCGGTCTCCCCGGATAGTCAACGGGGTACACATCAATTTCATCCGCCTTTGTAGTTTTAATGTCTCTTTCTCCCAATGGGGAGTCTAGAATATCAGTAATGGAAGTATCGTGAGGGGTAGTGAGGGTGGTAGCGTTTTGGTGGGTGGGGGATCTAGAGATACTCGGGCTAGATGATGGCGAGGAATGATGAATGAGTGTGTCTATATCAGCACTCATGGATTCAAGACGTTCACCTACACTGACTAAAACTAATTAAATCACTATGTACTCTATCTATTTTTTTGTCTAATCTATCTACAGAACTATCTATCTTGCTATCTAATAATGCAAATTGATTTAACATCCTATGCTGGAAATCAATCCAAAACTGTGCCGGAGGGATAGATGGTGTGCTAGGTGGTGGGGGAGGTGATGATGTGCTGGGTGATGGGGGAGGTGATGATGATGAGGGAGGTGGTAATGATGTGGGAGGTGGTGGTGCAAACTTCATTTTTTTTACTACCCTAGATGGCGAGACTATTGGTTTTCTCTTAAATGTGGGAGGTGGTGGTGTCCACTGTGTTGTCACGTCTGAACATAACAACTTCTCTGCCGGTGATATTTCATCTAGTACTTCCAACACCTAAAAAGAAGAAATACAACTATTGTATTGGATAGTTCAAAAGTGGTTGTTAATCGAATAAACTAAATTATTTACCTGCTCATCCAAGAGTTTTGCAACAGTCCCCATCTCTTTCATTGAAAATGAGACCTTCTCCGACCATCTTAATATTCGTGGCCTCAATGACGGATAGTGCGGAGCGAAGGTGGTGGTGTGCTCGAGGAACCAAATCTATATCAAACATTGCAATAGTTTAGAACATATTAAACAAATTTCATTTTAGGAATTAGAAATATAGATACTTACAACGAGAACATGGGTGCATCCATAGATGTATCCCATTGAAGACTCTGACCAATGTTGCAGTTGACCTTCTTCTGCAACAGGTGGCAGCTTCTCCACCATCGACCTGAACGACCTCATAACGAAGGTATAGATCGCTTCTGGCCAATTGAACTTTTGAAATTTCTCCAAGCTGGAGACCTCCTCGAAGAACATTGGCATCCTCTCCGCGCTCGAGGGGAAGAAGAAATTGCACAGAAGGTGCAAAATCAATATCTTCATCGTCACAGGGGACGACCCTTTCTCCATCGATTGAAGTTCCGTCTTCAAATCGGACTTCGTTAGCGGTCCAAATGGCTTGGTAGTCAGGATGACTTCCTCCCCATGGTTCGGCAGATCCAATATCATTGCCACGTCATTGGGGGAGAAGGTTAGCTCCCTCGATCCAATGACGAAGACATCCTTCTCTATATCATACCAGTTTAGTAGACCGTAAAGAAGGGGAGTGTTCTGCGGTACCTTTGGTGCATGGAAGATATGCCAGATGTTGGCATCCATCAGCATCTTTTTCTGATCCTCCTCCAATCGTTCTAGTATTGCTGAACTTAGGCCAACAAATGAGTTTAAATAACACCTCGAGCTCAAAAAATGGATCTTTTTCTGCCCCATTGATCTGCAAAATTTATAAACATATGTTACAATAGAGGGACAAGAAGAATAAATTGGAGAGAGAAAGAGAGGAAGCAAACGGCTCTCCGCGGAGAGCTATGTAGCTCTCCGCGGAGAGCCATTTGGCTCTCCGCGGAGAGCAAACGGCTCTCCGCGGAGAGCAAACGGCTCTCCGGGGAGAGCCATTTGCTCTCCGGAGAGCTATTTGGATCTCCGTTGAGATCCAATTGGCTCTCCGTGGAGAGCCATTTGGCTCTCCATAGAGTGCCATTTGGCTCTCTGTTTAGATCCAATTGGCTCTCCATGGAGAGCCATTTGGCTCTCCGTTTAGATCCAATTGGCTCTCCATGGAGAGCCATTTGGCTCTCCGTTTAGATCCAATTGGCTCTCCATGGAGATCCAATTGGGTAATGGCCTAAATGAGGTACAATTGTATCATGGAATAATAAGTGCAAATTATTGTGTTATTTTCAAATCATTTTTTTACTATAATACATATAAAAACATACCTTTCAGGGTTTCACACATACTGTTGCAAGCTCTTTTTTTTGTTAATATCCTTAACCTTTTGCTTGAGCTGCACATCGGATCGAACCCGAAACTGGTTCATCCCCAACACCCGTGCGACTCGCCCCCAGTACAAGAAACGCTTGGCTAGGCTCTTCCAAGACATTTGATCACCAGTCGACGATTTCACATGGGAGCGCTCTGCTGGACTAGTTAGCAAGTAATTGAGCAGCTCCTTCTCCGATTGGGAGAACGGCTCTCCTGTAGCTGGGGCGGGGACGATGGCCTCCATTATCTGATTGAAAGTCGGCAATTGTTGATTTACCATGAATGGAGGACGGGAACCAATCTCGCTGACAGCGGACGAGATGCCCACATTAGGTTCCTCCGTCGTCGTGATGACTGCAGAAGACGCTGGTTGAGTTAAATTATTTGTGGACGGAGTTTCGGCTGGCAATGATTGTGTAACAACCGGCGATGGTTGAATGTAGATGGCGTCTTGATCACCGAGCTCCTTTTGCGCTTCGGTATGCGACTGCAAAGTGTTTGATGTCCTTTTCCTTTTGAGACGTCTAAGATAATCCCAACGATTTTGAATCTCCTTGTGGGTCATCTGAACTAGATCCTCACGGCGTGCAGCAATGCGGGCGTAAGCTGGGGCGACCACTTTGGTCCAGTGAATGTTGCCGGCATGCCCAGCATCAATCTCGTTTTGAACAAGTCGATCATTGATATCGTCCGCTGATCCTTCAATTACTAGATCGGGCGGGGACGTTTGCAGATCTGTTGCAAGGGGCTGACTTGAACTGTGACTTGGGGCGCCGGTTGTAAAAGTGACGCTTCGAGTTACTGTTGTGGTGACAGTCTCTTCTAACTGGATGAAACTATCCTCACGGCCCGCCTGCGTTGGAGCAATCAATGACGCGGCCAGATTTAGTGCAGTAATGATGCTGCGTTTTGGCGCTGCTCGTTGAATGGGCAATCTGAAACGAGACTGGGCAACCATATCCTCCAAGTGCTGTTTAAGAACCTGTTCTGTTTTTGGCCGAATGAACCGTTTGAAAGCGTAATTGGTGCTATGTAAAGCCGAGACAAGAACAGACCAAATTCGATGCAATTGTGGAATATGCAAGGATTCAATTGGAAAATCTTTTAGATCAAGCAGTTCATCGGGTTGAAGAAATTTGAGAGCCACCATTCTGAGTAAGCGCCGTTCGAAGGGGTTGATCATTGGTGAAGTGCTCATCACTTTTTCCCAGAGATTAAGGCCTTCTAATGCCGACTGACGTTCATTGCCCAACGCGTTGAGGCTGCGAGATTTTTTATGGTGATTTGAAGAAGAGCTTTGCTCATGCGATGTTGGTCCGGGTTTTCTGTGCTTGCAACTGGACTGAATAGAATGGGGCGTGTTGCTTATATCAGTATGGTTTAGCGGTAGTGCTTCGTCTTCTCCAATGCAGTGATGATCATCGTTCGGAGTCCTCTCCACAGCAGTTGCGGCAACCTCAAGCGCATCGTTCACAATCGCATCGAACGTGTGGCTCGACCAAATTGCATTATCAGCTATTGCTTCGGCAATCATTCCAACGGATTCTAGCTGACCTGCTGGAATTTCTGGAAGTTGAGGAAGGGATTGTCCAAATGCCGCCGTTAATCCAAACTCGCCGTGGCAATCCTCAATCGAGAGAGGCAACATATGAAACATTGTCGACAGAGACGTTTGGGAGGGAGTTATGTCATCGGTCGAAAGAGCTGCGAGATATTGAGTGAGAATGATATGCATACCAGAGATTGGCAAATATGCCCAGCGAGGATCAAATTGGAGTTCGCCGCGAAAGTTGATTTGAGCGACCACGGCATGGAGCAGCAAGATCCCTCCATCCAGGGACATAGTCTCCGGGAAAATGGCTCGTCCTTGACGCCATAAGCTTTCGTTCTTCCCCGATCCACGGCGTAGAGTCGAACGGAAGAAGCGATCCACGACGGTGTTTGACGCCCCTACAGGCGGTGTTAAGCAATTTCTGATGTGCTTTTTCTGCGTCTCGTGGCAAGATAGAAGTTTGGTCGTCACAATGCGCTTCGACGGTGACACATCATTCTCGTTTTCCCAGTTTTTAATTCGATCCAACAATGCATCCAGTTCAGCCTCAATGATGGAGCCTTCCCGCATTGAAGCATGTCCATTGCCAACAATGATTTCGGCCACGCCAGCCATAAATAGTTCCTGCCGAGCACGATCCGTGTCGTTCGAATTGTCCCTATACCTCGTGATCAGGTGATGATTGTCTAGGAGAACAATGATGTTGTCAAAATCTTGTAGCCATTCTCGGTCATCGCAGCACTTGTCAAGGTACATGATGAGCAGAGAAGTATCAATATTGTAAGCATTGTACCGGTTCTGCAAACTCCGACCAACAAATCGACGTTCTGCATTGCTCGTAGTCGATGTGAATTGATGGGAGAGAATTTGTTGGCGCTCGTTCATGACGGAGTGCAATCCTTCAACGGGGGAAAATTTCCTGCCATTGAACTCGTCCGTCAATTTCATGCGTCCCGGCACGTTGTGATGATGGTCAGCCGAGAGATGAGTCCCGGTTATGGCGCCTTCCATTCGGTTGAAGAAAGAAAGTTGGCGAGCAATGCAGTCATTGATTAGGCGTGATAGCGTTGATTCCACTGGACCAAGAGTGCCATTGTACCCGTTACAATGCTGAAAAAATGATGGGAAATCAGGGAACACTGCTGGATCCTTCTGCCATGACGTTTGCCCAATTGCCGCATCCCATAAGCGCATATCCAAATACCACGACACGTGACCACGATATAGTGCGGCTTGACGCATGTATCGAGTCGTTCGTGCACAACGAATCATCTTGACTGCATCAGCAATGCCGGAACGGGACGTGTACAAGTCGTATGCCATTTGAACAAGACCGACGTCGTGTGCGCTCTGTTCGAAAAGCTGCACAGGATAGTTAAGGATGATGGCTGTCGGGATCAACTTCTCGTTTTTTGCCTCGTCCATGACTGGAACGTGGCACCACAGCCGCCGGAGGTGTTCGACTTCTTGCACACGTATCTAGCACTGATAGAGAATGCAGTGGTGTCGATGCAATCGACAACTCGCGGGGCACTTAATTGCTTGCGGGAAAGAAAGCCGACTTTGTTGCAAGATGGACATGCACCCGCTGTCACATTGACGCCGTACTGCCGTTCCGGATCAATCACGAACAACGGTTTCAAAAGATACGCATTCAGGTCAGGTCGCTTGTTCCACAGTGGCACGGGCGGATCGATTCGGATGGGAAGGCGAATGCCATCCTCCATCATTTTCACTTGGATCTTGATCCAATCTTCCTGAATTTTGTTCAACGTGCCTGATTGCTTCCCACAAATGCACGGCTCAGTAGTGGGGCGGTCGAAGGCTGACGAATAGAATGGAGGCGTTTGCGTCGGAATCGATTCGGGTAGAATTTCAGGGCAGCGATGAACGAGGGTCTCTACTGATCGTTGTGTTTTCGCAATGTCCCGCAGCACAATGTCAACACCATTCATTGTCGATAAAGACAAATAGTCAAATAATCTAGTCACCAAACCCAAGGGTTAGATTAGTAGCCATAATACTAGGATCCTATTTTGAGTAACTATAATTGGTTATAGTAGCTTGCCTAGGTTATTTCCTACCTCACCTTCCAAATTATATGCTAATTATAATTTATTTCCAAGGATTGTCATAGAAGAAAGAACAAACAAACGTATTTCCTAAAAACAGAAATTAAAAATTTTGGGCTCTCCGCGGAGAGCAAACGGCTCTCCGCGGAGAGCCAAACGGCTCTCCGCGGAGAGCCAAACCGCTCTCCAGCTCTCCGCGGAGAGACAAAGGGCTCTCCTCGGAGAGCCAGTGGATCTCAGCGGGAGAGTCGTTTAGCTCTACGCGGAGAGCCAGTGGATCTCAGCGGGAGAGTCGTTTAGCTCTACGCGGAGAGCCATTCTATCCTCACGACGGATAGCCATCAGCGGAGAGCCAAACAGATGCGATACGCGGAGAGCCATTCTACTCTTCTCGGATAGACATCCTTCTCTACGCGGAGAGCCATTCTACTCTCCTCGGATAGCCACTAGCTCTGGGTAGAGTCGTTTATCTCTTGGGTTCGAACATGATAATGGTGGATGCGATACATACCTTGCGGAGAGGAGGATGGGTAGGCTGCATCGGAGAGCTCTTGTGTATAATCGGATTGGAGATGGAGCGCCGGAGAGCTGTGTGATTACGGCCGGAGACGATGGGGGA
This sequence comes from Dactylorhiza incarnata, assembly GCA_033032865.1. Taxonomy (NCBI): domain Eukaryota; kingdom Viridiplantae; phylum Streptophyta; class Magnoliopsida; order Asparagales; family Orchidaceae; genus Dactylorhiza; species Dactylorhiza incarnata. The sequence goes on along the minus strand of JAWHQI010000145.1, from coordinate 3,598,315 downwards.
GGCTTTGCCGGAATCAAACCCTAGAACGCCGAAATGCGAGAGAGAAATCAGCGAGGAGAGCGAGGAGAGCGGAGTACGGAGAGGAGAAATGAAGGGGCGCGGGATTGAAGCGATGAAAATCGTTATATTTTATTTTTTTTTATTGTGGCGCTGAATATAATAATAGTATTCAGTCGGATTCAGTCTACCAGAGTGAGGCCCGACCGGGGGGGGGGGGGGGGGGGGGGGGGGGGGGGGGGAGCTACCAAGATCTCATAAACAGACAAGGGGAGTATAGATTAATTCTTGCTTACCATTACAAGACCCAAGGGGTCCTTTAAATAGACTCACAAGGGCATAATTGTAAATATGTCCTAACACAAACTATTTAAAAATTACGACGAAACAACAATGAACAATAACACCGAATGATATAATAAAACCCAAAAGATAATAATCGGACACGAAACACATAACATCTCTCCGGCTGTGCAAAAAAAGTATGACCTCAAACTCAAGGGAGATCAACGATAATGCCCACTTTACCCAATCCCTTCGTCATTGGAGTCCTCCATGTGCAAATAAAAAAAACTTTTACGTCGATGGCTGTGAGTATACTGCTCATCGCAGTTATAACATACCACTTGTGCGCGCCAGTCAGACATTTTTGTACGAGACAGCCGAAAGATCTACGGCCCTCCGGAGTCCCTATGTTGGTGGTAATGTAAGCCTCTTGTGTCAATTGAAGTCGTTGGTCGCACAATCTTGCTAAGCTCATATCAGTCACCAAGTCTCGAGGGGGGGGGGGGCTCGAATTTGGCGTCTAAACGTAGACGATCGCGAAGCCCGGCTGTAAAGATGGTGACCTGGGGGAATCGTGACGTGTGCCAGAAGAATATGAAATTGTTCCAGATATCAATCAATCGACCCTGTCTGACGTAATGTCGTGAGGGCACCAAGGGAGTTGCTGTGAATCGGGGGCCAAAGCGCAGGTTGCAAACCCGCTTGAAGTCGCGTCAGATCATTGCAGGACTGTCCTCCTGCAAACAGAAGAACCATAACTGAGCAATATCAAGCATGTGGCAGGAGGTCAGACTGGTCCACTTTGTCACCGGTGTCGGCTGATGGGTAAAAAATTGTTCGCACCTGGTGAGCCAACCTAAGGGATCGTACTTCCCATCGTAAGTTGGAAATGCCAACTTGGATAATGGGGCACGATGTTGCCTTCAGGTGGTACCCTGGCCGAGAGATCAGGTCGAAGATACAGTGGTGGAGGTGCATGACTGCTGCAAGTGTGATCAGAAGGTAAGGTAGTAATGACCGGAATGACGGTTGTCAATCATTTAGTTTGTTGGTGAGTGTGGCCACGTCTTCTCGATGACGTTCTTCATTGTCTTGAAGACGTACCTCGATGGAGGTTATAAATGTTTGCATTGAGTCCCTAATAGTATTAATTAGAGCGGGAGTGTCCCCCATAGCGCGGAGTAGGGCCGGCGATAAATTGAGAGTAGGCGAGATAAAGAGCGGGTGATTGGATGGTTGGATTCCTTAGAGATGACTGATTGTGAGTCGCGAGAGCCGCGACGCCTCCCTATGATAAGGCAAAAAGAACACCCTACTTTTTGTTGTAATATATAATTTAGGTTGTTGAGAGCTCGAGAAAAAGGGCGCTGCACTGGAGAGGGCTCAAGAAAAAGGCTCAAGCTCGAAACAAAGGAATTTTCGGTTGTGTGGGCTTGAAAATAAAGAATAACATGCTATTGCGATCGCCGACTGTTGCTGTGTGGGGCTCAAAAAGGAGAATAGCAGACTAGTAGCAGATCGTGCCTAGAGGAGACAGAACGACGAGCGTTTCAACGATGAGGCGTGGCGCAGGAAGACGTCGACTTCAGAGAATAGTGCAGGAGGAAGACGATGGATTAGCGTCAATGACAAGCAGAAAGGTGACTGGGAGAAACGTCAATGTCGTGGGGTAGGGTTCTGGGCGGCAAAATCCCTGTGAAGGCAGCAGAAGTTGTGGTCAGGAAGGATCAGTAGTAGCTTGATGCCGACGAACGAGAGGCGTGCTGCACTGTTGGTCCATGGCGTTGAAGGCGCAGATGACGTCGAAACAGAGAAACATAAAAAGGTTGCACATTCGGTTGGAGGCGGTAAGTCGTCGGATGTTGGAGGCGATGCGCAGAACCCGTGGAATCGGCTTAACGTTGTTGATTGCAGCGGGAAAGAGGGGAAGCAGTAGCAGAGAGTTGTCCCATTGCGGGTGAGGATCATGTAGCTCTGATACCAAGATGGAGTAGTGGTCGGTGTTGAAACCGTCAACCGGTCTCTGAGTTCGGACCCACAGGGGGGTGTAGCATGCGCTTACTTCTCCCTCACTAAACTATCCTGACCAAGGATGGAGAACCTAGAACAGACCCAAGGTTGTAGCGAGGAGGTCCCGCCACACACCCGGAGGATCTAAGAGAGCTTCCCCTCCCGAACCAATGCTCAGCCGGGCACCTTGGAGGGCACTAGCAGCCAACTCCAAAACTAGCCTGGAGGAGAGAGCTCAAGAAGATCTGATCTCCTCCAAGGTGCCATTAAGGGTCTATTTATAGATTTTCTAATCCTTGACTGCAAATAGCGTAAATCCGCCTTTTGGTTTTACTAATCGCACCTCAAATTGGTCTGCTAACAGCCTAACTCCGCTGTTCTGAAGAGCTATTGGCATCCCACAAGGGGTATCTAGGTCATTTCCCCCAAAGCCTTCTGGGCGAGTGGTCCGTGAAGGCACCACTCGCCAGGCTTCTTGCCCGTCATACTTCACTGGGCGAATGGGCTCATTAGGACACCATTCGCCAGGCGCTCGACTTGCTCGGCGGGCGAGATCTTGGCCGCTCTCGCCTATCTGCTTTGGCGCTATGCGAGTGCCCCGCGAGTGGGGCCTCACTCGCCCAAGGGCCCTTGGACTTCTAATCTGCATCTTGACCCTCCACAGGGTCTTGGGGACCCACTCGGCGAATACGGGGTTGTACACAATCCCCGCTCTTTGCGAGCGAGTCCCACGCTCGGAAAGAAGAGTCCAACCCCAATATTCGGCGAGTGCCTTGCTGACCTGGAGGGAATCTTTCCGGTGGGGCCCTCCACTTTGCTATAAATACGGCCCCAGCTGTTGCCTTCAGAGCGCCCATCTTTTAATCACTGTTCCTCATTTTCCCCCTCGGGGTACTCGCCATGACGTTCATGAGGCCGACGCCACGACCGCTTTCGGAAGGGATGATGGCTCGTCTCGCCGCCGCACGGGGAGGGGCCGCTCCCAAGACCACTCGATACGCCCCTTGGCTCTCGTCAGCGAGGGACCCTTCCAAGCCTTACAGGCTGAAGAAGGCCAAGGCGGTCCGGCGAGACCGGGGGGAGAGGGAGTCTGCATCTGAAACTCCCCCCTCTCTAACATTCCCCCTGTCAACACCAACGAGGTAACGCGATTCATCTCGCTTTCGAAGTCGATTGTGGTGACGCCACTGACCTCCGCTTCTTCTGCCACTCGCAGGATCTGCCGGCGACTGAGGGTGGCCCTGGGCTCAGCCAGGCGAGTGCTGCCATTCCTCCACCTGTTCTCGAGAACGCCCCTCCGCTCTAGGAGTCCGCCCCTCCCGGGACTTCTGGCGAGGTCCTGTCCGTTACTTGTAAGCCTTCCATTGCTTTCTCGCTGGCCTTTCTTCTTTCGCAATTCTTCTGACCCGGGTTTCAGCAGCCCCTACCTTCGGGACCACGGGGTTGCCTCCTCCCTCACGCACTTCTCCTGCCCCAGATGTCACCAAAAGCCCCCCTGCTCCGGAGCAGGAACGCTCGGCGAGAAAGAGTCCCAGACCCAACTCTCCTGCCGCGGATCTGGCCGCTACTTCTGCCGTGGCCGATCAGATGCACCGCCCCGGAAAGGGGAAATCTCTCCACTCCCCAAGCCAACCATTCACAGGGCAGCCTAGCACATCTCGTCGGTCTCCCGTCGAAGAATACGTACCAGGTTAGTTGCCTTCTCCAGCGGAACTCGTGGTTTGTTTATGAGAAAGGACTAACTTCTGCTCTCACAGGCTACCGCGAGATCCCGCTAACTGACCCTCCAGAGGAGGAGGGGCTGATCTCGTCGCCTCCCTCTCCCTGCGACGTTTCTGACTTTCTTGGTGACCACGAGGATCCCCGGGCTATGAAGGAACGGATGACAGAGCTTTTCGTCAAGCTGATCTGGATGCAGCGCGACCAAGCCAACCTGACGGAGGAGCACCGGGCGGCCTTCGAACGCCGGATAAGCGCCCTTGAGTTGGACTACAGGCACCTGATCGGGGAGATGGAGCGCCAGGAGGCGGGTGCGAGGAGACCTCGCCTGGGAGGCACATCGCGCGGGCCAGGGATCAGATGCGCTTGATTAGCCAAGAGCTGACGGCGGTTAGCGCGTTTCACTACCCGCGAGTGCCTCCAAGGACAGGGAGGCGAGGTCGGGGCCGATGGCGGTGGGATCAATACTAAGCCTACCGGCTCTCGCTCCCTGTGTTCTCCTGTACCCGCGTTATTTCTTTTTCTTTCCTTCTTCTTTCTCGTATCGGACCAAGACAAGACCTGCTGTGTCTCGCGAACTATTTCCTGATTGCGTGTTATATATCCTGCTTTTCGTTATTTTTCTGAGTGTTGTCTTGTGAGTGTTTCTGCTCTTGTTGTGCTATTTGATTTGCATTCGCAGGAATGGTTTTGCGCATTGCTTTCGCCCTCTGCAAGCGGATGGGTTCAGGTGGATGGTTCAGACCTCGAGGCGCTAGGATGTCGCGGCCATTATCCGCACCCCGCGTGTAGATGATTTCAATCATTTTCCTCCTTTTTTTCTATAAATAGTTAGTCCAACCACTGTCTTTATTACGCTTTCATCTCTCTCTCCTTCTTGCACCCGCGACACCACTCACCCTTCTCTCTAGAACCTTTGCGAGAACTCCCCACCCCTCAACGATGCCGAAAGAAGCCGATGGTAGGACCAACTGCGCCCAGGCTTTCGCCAACCGAGACTTCGAGACCTGCGACCTCTCGGAGGCAGATTTTAACCAAGCCATCGCGGATTTCGTTCCACCGGGTTTTGTCGGGCGCCTCCCGGGGAACCGAAATCGTATCAACCAATTCTCGCCAGACACTCTGGCCATCCCTCTCGAACATTTCGAGGTGGGGTTCCACCTCCCGCTGTGGCCAGAAGTGGGCCAGACCCTGCGCTACTTCGGGGTGGTTCCCGCGCAGCTCAATCCAAACTCTATCGCCATGCTGGTAGCATTCGCCTGCTATCTGCGCGAGGAGGGGATTGAGTTCTCGCTCCCGGTCTTCCGCAAACTCTTCACCTTCAAGGCCACCCGCGGAGTGGCGTTCTTCTCCGGGCAGTCCCCCCTCAACGTGACCGGTACCGCCAATAAGAACCACGACTGGGTTCGGCGGTTCATCTTCGTCACAGGGAAGTTCGGCAACGTGCCACTCGCGCCTGTGCAGGAGGACGAGTCGACCTTCCGACCTCCAACGCTGGGAGGTTACGAGGCCACGCTCCACGCCTTCATCCTGAAGCACGACATGGATGTCGTTCACCTGCGGAAGCACGTCGGCTCGCTGTCGGTGGTTCCGCCGGGAGAGGGTAAGCTGAATCACTTCGACCCGAGCTCCCGCTTTCTCTTCACTCGCTTCCGCTTTTTTAACTAACCTTTTTGACACAGGGATTCGGAGCCTCCCCCTTCACCCGCCGAATGCGATCGTGGGGGTCCCTCCTGTCGACGCCCTCGCCCGCGCGCAGTCTGCTGCTGCGGCTTGCCGAGAGAACCCGCCTCCCGTGAAGCATAGCGGGCAAAAACCGAAGCCGAAGCGGAAGCCTGACGCGGCCTTGAGCCCTTCCGTCAAGCGGGTGAAACCCTCCGCAGCCGATAAGGGAAAAGCGGTCGTGGAGGATGTCCCAGGCTCAAGTGCTCCCGCGGCTGGGGACTCGGCCGTCCAGCCTGCCGTAGCGCCAGTGGCGTCCTCCTCGGGGCCGGGGCCGAGAGGTCACCGAAACTACCCTCTCGGCGAGAAGTATGCCGATCTGGTCGGCGTGCCCCTTGTTCACCGGGACCGGCGAGCCAACCGGGTCTCCATCTCCACACTCCCTCCGTCCTGGACGGAGAAGGAAACCATCAGCGGCCACGCTTACGGCCTCTCTTACGCGCATGAGGCTGCGCGAGCCATGATGCGGGCCCACGAACTGACCCACATGTCCTCTCGCCGCGGCATGACTCTTGCGCGGAACATTGTCGAGGTTGAGAGGACCCGCTCCGTGGCAGCTGCCGAGGTCGTGGCTGTCAAGCAACAACTGGCCGCAGCCGAGGCCCTTCTCGCCAGCCGCCCGAACCGAGAGGTGACCCCCTCCTCCTGCTGCGACTTGAGCTTTCGCATTCCTTTCTTTCTTCCTTCTCGCGCGCTAACCTTCTTTTTCCCTGCAGGACATAGCCAACTATGATACCTTACTCGTGTGGTCTCGCATTTTCGAAGAGCGAAACAGGGAGCTGGAGGCCGAAAACCAGAGGCTGCGAGATGCTGCCGCTCGGCCACCTCCCGCGGAGAGGGAAACTCGACACCTTTATTCCAACGCCGAGTTTGAAGGGCTGATGCAGAGGACAGCCCAGGGAGCGGCGGAGCATGCGCTGGATGTGCTGCGGAGGGCCGGCCTCTTGAAGGAAGAAGGCGAGAGGATTCTCGCCCCCCATGTGCTTCCAGAACTCTTCGCCCAGGTTGACCCTGCGGATGAAGCTGGCGATGGGCGGGAACTCGGAGGCCTTCCCTCTCCAGGCACGAGCAGCGGGTACTCCGACGACGAGGCTGGCGACCCTTGAAGATTTCTCTTTTCTTTCCCCCTTTTTGATGTAAGGCGAGAACTACTTTGTAATTTTTAAAATGAAAGAAATATTTTGCCCCTTATGTTATGTCGCGTATATATATTTTTGCGTGCCTCTCGCTACTACCAGGCCAATGGCTTGCGCACGTAATTTTACACGCTTTCGAACCCTCGCGCCCGTGCTTACCTATCGTCTGTTCACTTTTAGCCTCGCGAGCCCTTAGGCTAGGTTATGAACGAGACCCCTTCGCCACTCAGGTGCGTCACGCGGTTACAACTCTCTCGCACTCGCCCCAGACTTCCAAAGACAGGCGATTTTGTCGATTTTCTGTCGGGAACGGTACCACGCCGAGAACCCGTTCTATCCTGCTGATTTCTTGCGACCCCTGGGTCCGGCTGTCGTCACACTTCGCACTCGCCGGGCGAGTGTCTGTTTGGGGCGATATCATTTGTCGGCGAGAACCCTTCATGATGGGCACCACTCGCCGACCCTATGCTGGGGCTTACCCGGTGTCAATTTTTTTACTTGAATTTTCCTCTTACTTTGTCTTCCGCCTGGGTCATTATTTAAGTGAGCATACGGCCCTGCCAGCTAGATGGGAGCCTGGTCAGCGGGTCTGCTCGGGGCCAACCTTCGAACCTTTGGAACCTGCCACCAAGTGAGCCTACGGCCCTGCCAGCTAGATGGGAGCCTGGTCAGCGGGTCTACTCGGGGCCAACCTTCGAACCTTTGGAACCTGCCTCCGAGTGAGCCTACGGCCCTGCCAGCTAGATGGGAGCCTGGTCAGCGGGTCTGCTCTGGGCCAACCTTCGAACTTTTGGAACCTGCCTCCAAGTGAGCCTACGGCCCTGCCAGCTAGATGGGAGCCTGGTCAGCCGGTCTGCTCGGGGCCAGCCTTCGAACCTTTGGAATCTGCCACCGAGTGAGCCTACGGCCCTGCCAGCTAGATGGGAGCCTGGTCAGCGGGTCTGCTCAGGGCCAACCTTCGAACCTTTGGAACCTGCCACCGAGTAAGCCTACGGCCCTGCCAGCTAGATGAGAGCCTGGTCAGCGGATCTGTTCGGGGTCAACCTTCGAACCTTTGGAACCTGCCTCCGAGTGAGCCTACGGCCCTGCCAGCTAGATGGGAGCCTGGTCAGCGGGTCTGCTCTGGGCCAACCTTCGAACTTTTGGAACCTGCCTCCAAGTGAGCCTACGGCCCTGCCAGCTAGATGGGAGCCTGGTCAGCCGGTCTGCTCGGGGCCAGCCTTCGAACCTTTGGAACCTGCCACCGAGTGAGCCTACGGCCCTGCCAGCTAGATGGGAGCCTGGTCAGCGGGTTTGCTCAGGGCCAACCTTCGAACCTTTGGAACCTGCCACCGAGTGAGCCTACGGCCCTGCCAGCTAGATGAGAGCCTGGTCAGCGGGTCTGTTCGGGGTCAACCTTCGAACCTTTGGAACCTGCCTCCGAGTGAGCCTACGGCCCTGCCAGCTAGATGGGAGCCTGGTCAGCGGGTCTGCTCGGGGCCAGCCTTCGAACCTTTGGAACCTGCCACCGAGTGAGCCTACGGCCCTGTCAGCTAGATGGGAGCCTGGTCAGCGGGTTTGCTCGGGGCCAACCTTCGAACCTTTGGAACCTGCCACCGAGTGAGCCTACGGCCCTGCCAGCTAGATGGGAGCCTGGTCAGCGGGTCTGCTCGGGGCCACCCTCCGAACCTTTGGAACCTGCCACTGAGTGAGCCTACGGCCCTGCCAGCTAGATGGGAGCCTGGTCAGCGGGTTTGCTCGGGGCCGACCTTCGAACCTTTTCTATCACCATCTTGCAAGTCATTTATCCCTGTATGCGTAAGAAAGATGAAATACAAAGCGTAGATGTTCTCGTTATATGGACTTAAGGATAGAAGCGTTTCAAGTCGTCACCACTCCACGTATGACTGATAGACTCACCCTCCACATTCTGGAGGCGATATTCCCCTTACTTCAAGGCTTCTTCCACTACATAGGGCCCCTCCCAGTTGGGATTGAGCTTTCCTACCGCGGATGACCTTCCGGCCGCGTCGACCTTTTTCAACACGAGGTCCCCCTTTTCGAATTGCTTGATTCGGACGTGTTTGTCAAAGTATTTGTCCATCCGCCGATTGACTTCCTCTTGGCGAACGGTGGCAAGATCCCGGACCTCCTCGATCAAGTCCAAGGAGAGCCGCAACTCCTCTTTGTTCCTGTTCTCCATTCCAACGTCACCATCTGAGGCGGCCGTTACCCGCGGCGTCTTGACTTCAAATTCCACGGGAATGACGGCCTAGCAACCATGAGAGAGCTTGAAGGGGGTCTCACCAGTGGCGGTGTTGGGGGTAGTCCTTAGATCCCATAGGACAGAAGGGAGTTGCTCCACCCAATTCCTCTTCAAGTTCTCCACCTTCTTCTTGAGTAGGTTTACTATGATCTTATTTGTCGCCTTCACCTGCCCGTTGCTCCTGGGGTGATGAACGGATGCGAACCTGAGGTCTATCCCCAGCTTGCTGCAGAAGCCGATGAATTCCTCGTTGGCGAACTGCGGACCGTTATCTGTGACTATGGCCTGGGGAAGTCCATGTCGACAGATGATCTCCCCCCACACGAAGTTGCGGATGACTTGGGAGGTGACCTTGGTTAGGGCCTTGACCTCCAACCACTTCGAAAAATAGTCGATCATGACCAAGAGGAATCTTCTTTGCCCGCTGGCCTGAGGGAAAGGTCCCACTAGATCCATTCCCCATATAGCGAAGGGCCATGGTGTCGTGATGCTCCTTAGCCTTTGAGCGGGCAAGAGTTGAAGTGGAGCGAACAACTGGCACCTCCGACATTTCTTGGCGAACTCCGCCGCGTCTTTGCTCAGGGTCGGGCAGAAGTACACTTGCCTCATTATCCTACCTTCCAACGTCCTGATCCCCGAATGGTTGCCGCATTCGTCGGAATGAATCTCCACCAGGATTCTCGGGGCCTCTTCCTCAGAGATGCATCGCGCCAGGAGTCCCGAGAGGGTCCTCCGATACAAGTCCCCTTCATGGAGCACGTAGTAGGCGGACTTGTATCGAAAGCGCCTTTGATCTGGAACCTCTTCAGGAAATTTACCCGTCACCAAGAAGGTCACGAAAGGGTCCTTCCATGAGGGTCGTTGCTCTATGTCCATGAGTTCCCCCTCCTCAATCGAAGGGCGGAACAGATCTGCTAAGGTCCCTTCAGCCCGAGGGCCGGTCTTGGCCAGCCGATCTGCTGGAACACTCTCTTCTCTAGGAATGTGTCTGATGGAGAAGGTCTTGAACGCTCCGATGAGACCCCTTACTTTGGCCAGATACCTCATGAGTGTGGGCTCCCTTGCCTCAAATTCGCCCTTGATTTGTGAGGCTATCACCATTGACGGTAAAGACTTCCACACCATGAACCCCCAACTCCTGGGCCAGACGTAGGCCGGTGATCACTGCCTCGTACTCCGCCTGGTTGTTGGTGACGGGAAAATGTATCACCAATGCTTGTTCAATCCTCACCCCATGAGGGCTTTCCAACACCACCCCTCCTCCTAAGGAGTTCTTGCCTGAGGCCCCATCGACTAGAAGCTTTCAGGGGATGTGACGAGGGGTTTGCTCCTCTTCCATTTCGTCCACGTAGTCAGCCATGAAATCTGCGACCGCTTGAGCCTTCATTGACAACCGAGGGACAAAAGTGATGTCGTACTCACTTAACTCCACCGACCATTTCGCGAGCCTCCCCGAGTGCTCCACCCCCTCAAAGATTTTGCGAAGGGGATGGTCCGTCACAACTCGGATCGAGTGGGCCTGGAAGTACGGCCTGAGCTTCCTTGCCGAGATGACCAAAGCGAAAGCTAGCTTCTCCAAAATCGGATATCGGAGCTTTGCCTTCTTCAAAACCCTGCTTACGTAATAAATGGGCAGCTGCTTCTTGCCCTCCTCCCGGACCAAAACGGAGCTCACGGTTTCAGCCCCGACTCCGAGATACAGGGCTAGACCCTCTCCCTCCTTAGGACCTTGGAGCAGCGGAGCCTTGGTGAGCTGGCTTTTCAGGGCCTGGAAGGCCTCCTCACACTCCGCCGTCCATTCAAACTTCTGGTTGCCTCGTAACACCCTGAAGAAGGGGGAGCATTTCTCTCCAGCCCGGAAGAGAAACCTACTCAACCCCGCGAGCTTCCCAGTCAGGCGCTGAATCTCCTTGGCATTTCGGGGCGATCCCAACTCCATTATGGCTTTGACTTTGTCCGGGTTAGGTGCTTCGACTTTGTCCGGGTTAGGTTCCACCCCTGCTGGGGTGAGAAGGTGACCCAGGAACTTCCCCTTGCTGGCCCCAAATACGCACTTCAGGGGGTTCAGCCGCATCTTGTACTTGCGCAGAGTGGCGAAGGTCTCCTCGAGGTCCTGAAGGTGAGAGCTCACACTCTTACTCTTCACCATGAGGTCATCTACATAAACCTCTAAGTTTCTTCCTCTTTGCTCCCGGAAGACCCGGTCCATCATTCTTTGGTACGTCGCCCCTGCATTCTTTAGTCCGAACGACATCATCTTATAGCTATAGCACCCTTCTCTTGTGATGAAGGAGACGTCTTTGACGTCCGGCGGATGCATCCTAATCTGATGATAACCTGAAAAAGCATCTAAGAAAGACATTACAGAAAAACCGACGGCTGAGTCAACCAGCGCGTCGATTCGAGGCAAAGGGATAACAATCCTTAGGGCAGGCTTTGTTCAATAAAGAAAAATCGATACACATACGCCAGCGGCCATCGCCTTTTTTCACCATGACGACATTGGAGACCCAGCCTGGATACTGGATCGCTGATATAAAACCTGCTTTGAGGAGCTTCTCCACCTCCTCGCGGATCGGCCCCTCTAGCCTGTCGGCGATGGCTCTCCTCTTCTGTCGGATGGGGCGGGCCCCTGGCTCCAGGTTGAGGCGGTGGCAGGCCACGTCTGCATCGATGCCAGGCATGTCTGCCGCGCTCCATGCGAAGATGTCCATGCTCCTTTGGATGCACTCCAGCATCCTTGTCCTGTCCTCTGGGCTAAGGCCCCCACTGATACGCACCCTCTCCACTCTCCCCTCCTGGGTGGTGACTTCTATCTCGACTGCTTCTTCCGCCGCCTCCAGCCGAGCCGGCTCTTCCCATCTGCTCCTTGCCTCCCTTTCTTCAGTCAGGGTCTCCCCCTATCGCAGCCTCCTCCTCCATTGGCTCGGCACGCTCCTCCTGAGCCACTTCCATCTCATCTCCTCGGGTGCTGCTCTCCCCCTCTTCTTCTCCCTCCTTCTCCTCTCCTTCTGGCCCCTCCGGCTTCTTCATCTCTCTATCCATCCTTTCCGCCTCCGTCATCCAGGAGATGGTGTTGACGGCAGTCACATAACACTGCCACGCCACCTTTGCATCCCCCCGGATCCGGACCTGGACTCCTCCGCTGCGGAACTTCAAGCATTGATGGAAGGACGAGGGAACGCACCGGAAGGTACTGATGAGAGGGCATCCAAATATGACATTGTAGCTGCTTGGAGCGTCAACAATGACGAACCGATAGTTCCTGGGGACCCCTCCCAACGTCACCTGGAGGCCGACTCCTCCCTCGACTTCTTTCCTCTCCCCTGAAAACCCAAACAGGGGTCCATCTGAGGCTTGCACTCTCTTCGCTTCTACCTCCAGCGCGTCAAAGGCCATCTTGAAGATAACATTCACCAAACTCTCGTTGTGGACCAAGATTCGGGAGACTGTGAAGTTTTCAATTGCCGCCTGGATCACCAAGGCGTCACAAAACGGGTCTTCAAAGTCTGGCATGTCCTCTGCCGAGAAGGTGAGCTTCTCCGAAGGGGGTGGGTTTGGGAGGTCGACGCGACGCTCCTCCTGAACATCGCCTGGAAGCTCCTCTTGCGGGTCGCCTCTATTCCCACCCCTCCATGGATCACTCCGACCCCTCCCCTGGCTCCTACATCCGTCCTGTCTTCGCATCTATCTTCCTCATCTCCGGGTAGCACCTCTTCAATTCTTACAGGTCGCTGTTGCTGCTGGCCTCTTCCCCTTACCTCCAGAAACTCCGGGCAAGTGGCCGTCGCGTGACCTTCTTCCTGATGAAAGTCACAATAGGGCAACGCCACCCTGCCCCCTCTTCCTCCTCTTCCTCTTCCTCCTCTTCCTCCTCTTCCTCGGCCTACTGCCATGGCTTGCTCTCGAGGGGGTGAGGTGGCCTGAGACCTTGCCTCCATCCCGGATGATTGACCCTCCCCTCCCGCCTTCGCTGGTGATCTCTTTCCTGACCTCTCGCCGGTCCCTCCTGGGGCCTCCAAGCCAGCCGGTTATTGGGCTCCTGATACCCCCAATCCCGCTGCTGCCCCCGAAACCCCTGACCTCTGGGTTCCTCCCTTCTTCTTCCCTCCTGGTGCTTCACCTCTGGCTCGCTCAACCTTGCCAACCTCTTTGCAAACTCGGGGTTGGCGGCCTCTCCCTCGATCTCTTCTACCGCCCGCTCCATCAGCTCTTCGAAGGATAGCGGGGCCTTCCGCTTCAAGTCCATTTTGAAGAACCCCTCCCAGAGCCCTACTATAAAGGCTAGCTGGAGGGTGAACCCTGACACCTCCTGGACTTGCAGAACCTCTTCTTGGAACCTATCTACGTAATGGGCCAACGACTCCTCAGGCCCTTGCTTGATCTCGAAAAGTGCCTCTGCATCCTTCTTCATCTTCTTTGACGTCGAGAAAAGCAACCTGAAGCTCCGACGCAAATCCTCAAAGGCGTAGATGGAACCCACGGGAAGCTGGTGGAACTAGACCCTCGCCTTCTCCTTCAGAGTGGTGGCAAAGAGCCGACACTGGAAGGTATCTGTCATTGGGAGAATCGAGATCATGTCCTCGAACCATTGCAAGTGCAGGACTGGGTCATCTTTGCCGGTATAGTAAGTCATCTCCAGCCCTCTGAACCCCTCTGGCACCGGGGCCGAGAGGATCAGCTCACAGAAGGGCTCCCTTCCCCGGCTCGGCGAGTGGTCCTCTCGCGAGGAGTCAGCTCGCACACTTCCGCACTCGTCGGGCAGCTGAACAGCTGCCGCCCGGGGAGATCTCGCGCGCTTGCTTCCGCCGCGACCTCCTTCCCAAGCCGCTAGCCCGGAGCGTTCTCACCGATCTGCTGGGGCGGAACCACCGGAACCACGGGCGTCTCGCACTTGCCTCTCCCGGCGAGAGCCACCTGCATGGCCTGCATGACCTCCCGCTTGAAACTTTCGAACATCTCCAGCCACTCCATTGTTGTCGGTGGCTGCGAGTGACCTGGGTCGGAACCACTTCCCCCATCTCCCACCATCAAGCTCAGCTCGAGATTTTCTTGCACTGGCTACGGTCCACGCTCACCTCACCAAAAATGTTGAAACCGTCAACCGGTCTCTGAGTTCGGACCCACAGGAGGGTGTAGCCTGCGCTTACTTCTCCCTCACTAAACTCTCCTGACCAAGGATGGAGAACCTAGAACAGACCCTGTAAGACCCCCCTCCCGGTACACAAAACACGGCCGATGGGAGTCTTATGCCCAGGACAGCCGCCTTGCGGAGGCGTCAGCTCACGGGCTAGCCACCTCCACATGACGCCTATCCTGCCGGCTAAACCAACTCAACAGCGCCAACCCATCAATAAACTAAAACCAGAAGCCACATATAGCTATAAATAATTCGCATAAGTAAGAGTCCATAATTATACAAAAGGTAGCTCCATGAGCTCCTGCAAAAGTACATCAGAGTATCACAAAAGATGCCCAAAGGGCTACAACTCAACACTACTACTCACGTCTGTCACTGCTGGTACTGTAGGTATCGCTGTCTCCGACCCTGTCGTCCTGACCTGACTGTCCTTCTCCTGCGCCGTGCGCTGCGGCTCCAAGGCGCACTCCTAAAAAGAGGGACGTAGCAACCGTTAGTCATAAAGACTAAGTGGCTTCACATCCGCTCCCTCGGCGACTCCAAGGCACCGGGCGGTAGAATTGAAAGAAAGCTGCAATGTTAGCAATAGTATACAAACAGGTGACAGGAAGGGTTGTTCATATGTGTCGGTTGTATAAGTACCCAAGTACTTGCAATGGCACTAACAAAGTTGTTCATAAGTATATATAAGTAGCCGCAGTTATAAATGCAAGTACTGGAAACAGAAAGCATAAGCAGAGTATCAAAATCGTACCAGTAACAGGACATAGATAAAGTATCACAGAGCTGAATTGAACTTAACTTATAAGGATGCCCATACAAGCTTATAAGTTAAGGGTCTGCATATAAAGGTAACTCATCGTATAAAGGTGCCCATACAAGTTTATATGATGAGGTTCCACTGCGGTGCAATGCAATGTTTATGATATGAATGCGGTGCAATGATTATGATATGAATGCGGTACAATGATTATGATATGATGACTGACTCATGCACACTTGCTATGTCGACATAGACATTCAGTTCCCACTTTTCGAGGGTAGCTAACCACTCAGGCGCCCCCCGTCGTGGCCAGACGGTGGCAGTGGCACGGGCTTCGCCACTACTAGGAGGGTATGAACACTACCGGTCCTAGGCCTATGTACGCCTCGACGCTCAGAACACACACAGCGGAGACCCTGCGTACTACCCGCACTCATGCGGGGTCTTCAAGACGCGGAGGGGATCTATTGGGTAGATGGACACCAAGACATTCCAACCCAACCGGTCTAGAGTCTAGCTGCCGGCTTCTGTCGGTGTCACGACTAGCAAGCCCGTAGACCCGCCACAAGTAATCCTCCAACCAGGATCACTACACCACCATGTATGAACCATGCACATTCATGTAATTCCCATGCATAAACCGCGCTATCAAGCACCCAAGGACTCAACCAGTCCTAGGCCTTGTACGCCTCGACGCTAAGAACACACAGCGGAGACCCTGAGTACTACTCGACGCTAGGAACACACAGCGGAGCCTCCAAGGACACAGAAGGGGACTTGGGTAGGTGAGCACCAAGAGTCCAACCCAACCAGTCTAGAGTCTAACTGATGCTAACTAATATCCAAGGCCCCCAACAACAGGGTCCTTAACGTATCACCGCAAGATATAACCATACCTTATAATCCACCCCAAGCCATCAATGCTAACCATACCGAGTTATCATAACTCTTTTGCGGTGGTGAGTGTATATCACGGAAATTACTCTACGAAAATCGGTAGGACTACCTGTGCACGGTGTCATATTCATATTACACTAAATATGTACTCCCCAACTTATCACCAATATTCAAGCGTCTTAAGTACAAATCACAACGTGATTCAACACGATTAAAGCTATCAAGCTTATGGGGAGGTTATCACCAATCTACATCGTCCAATAGATTATCGAGCAATGTGAATATTAATTCATTCATGTCCTTTTTACAATTCCACATAAATCTACAATTTAAGGTTTATTCAAGGGGACATCTTATCAAAAATAAATCTGAACTCATTATCATAAGCCAATGCTAGCATATTCATGATTCATACAAATTCCGGCCCAAACAGGCTTCACATTCAGCATTTATATCCCTCTTCAAGTTGTGAAATAACACGGCAATAACTTTAATACTACCTAATCATAAATTATGAATTTCAGCAAGGATGTACATATTGTTATCACCCATGATTTCACCAATTTTCATGAGCATCCCACCATTATAATAAGTGAAATCCACAAAATACTGAGATCGGAAGTGTCATGACACAGTTTACTAAAACTGGATTTCTGGGAGTTCTACTCCACCCCAAATTATGTGCCACCTCATTTTGGAAAGCTAACATCAAGGTCTACAACATTACTGTTGAGTCCTAAACCCAGATCCAAGTGGATCCTACCTGAAATCTGCTCCAAAGTCAACTGCAGAAACCTGGACAGCAAAAACAGCACGCACTTAAACAATTTCCCGCTTTCTGGACAGTCCACTCGACTGGACCTTTAGGGAGCTACAAGTCACTTCAGGAAACGGGTAGCTTATCGTTGGAAGCTCTTTCCGAGGGCTGCAACTTCCTTGTTGAGCCCGAAGTCTAATTCCAGCGGGGTCAAGCCTAAAAACTAGCTCGAACCCAGCTGCGCACAATTTCCTTAATAACCAAGTGCAAGTTACGAATACATTTATCACATATAATTATCAATCCTAATAATCAGAGGATTATTGAATTAATTGATCCAACATCAATTTAGGCAGCCACCTCTCTCCTCCCATGCACCCTCTCGAGGCCTTCGATTATCACGACACCAACGCCCTTGCATTCGTATTGAAGCGGGGAGTTGATTGGGGGTATTTTCGCGGCGAACGACGCCCTACGGCGAAAAACCCTAACGCGGCCTCAACCTACGGAACTTCATTTCGCTCCCAAATCGACTCAATTGAGTTCGATGTCTCGCCTAGGGGGTCTAAGATACTAGCACCAAGGGAGAGGGGTCGGAAGTCACCTGATTTTATGGCCAGGTCGGAGCTCATCTTGATGGAAGCATGGGTGGTGGTCGGCCAAGCTCCAAATGCCTCTCCAAGCTTTGCCCCTCCAAAGCTCCATGAATAAAACCTTAAGTTAAAACCATCAGGTGGGAGGGAAGGAGATGAAGAAGAAGGAGATCTGTCGGGTAATCAGACCAGCAGCTCTTGTGTTAAGAGAGAAGAGAGTAAGCCTTGGAACTCCAAATATAGGTGTCGGCTTCTTATTGGACAAGGTATCCACTTCTGGTCTAAAATAATCATAAAAGTTAAGCATTTAAGCTTTATTGGGCGACGGGAAGAAAGAGCCTAGAATCGTCGAACAGGAACAGTAACTCCGTCGAGCGCTGGGATTTTCGTCGAACGCTGTTCGACGATTTTCGTCGAACGGCGGCTAAGTTCTTCTACCGCTGAAGGACGCTGCTCGTCGAACGCCGTTCGACGATTTTCGTCGAACGCCGTTCGACGAATTTCGTCGAACGCCGTTCGACGAATTTCGTCGAACGGTTTAATTTTCGTCGATCGTCGATCGGCTACATGCAATATTTTAGTCGAGCGGATGCTATGCAAGATATTTCGTCGAGCGGCTGAAGGATGTTGTTCGTCGACCGCCATTGCAGTAGTATTTCGTCGAGCAGTGGCTGCAGAGTTCTGAGTTCGACGAAATTAGGGAATTTCGTCGAACGTAATTAAGTTGGCCGAACCAGCTCTCATTTTCTACCTGCTAGTTTGCTATATTTTTCTGTCATAAGTTTCTATCCAAATCACTAATAAAATTCACAGAATATCATACATATATATGTACTTATATATATTTTATCCATCCAGATCTCTGCTCATAATTTCCTCTATCCGCACACCAATGTGCACAACCTCAATGCACTGGTATATTTATAAGTCTCCCATCAACATAAATGTACCCCAATCAAAATGTAATCTATATTTTCATCATATGGGTTTAGCGCGCACGGGGATGTTACAGACCCAAGGCTGTAGCGAGGAGGTCCGCCACACACCCGGAAGATCTAAGAGAGTTTCCCCTCCCGAACCAATGCTCAGCCGGGCACCTTGGAGGGCACTAGCAGCCAACTCCAAAACTAGCCTGGAGGAGAGAGCTCAAAAAGATCTGATCTCCTACAAGGTGCCCTTAAGGGTCTATTTATAGATTTTCTAATCCTGGACTGCAAATAGCGTAAATCCGTTTTTTGGTTTTACTAATCGCACCCCAAATTGGTCTACTAACAGTCTAACTCCGATGTTCTGAAGAGCTATTGACAGCCCACAAGGGGTATCTAGGTCATTTACCCCCAAAGCCTTCTAGGCGAGTGATCCGTGAAGGCACCACTCGCCAGGCTCCTTGCCCGTCATACTTCACCGGGCGAATGGGCTCATGAGGACACCATTCGCCAGACGCTCGACTTGCTCGGCGGGCGAGATCTTGGCCGCTCTCGCCTATCTGCTTTGACGCTATGCGAGTGCCCCGCGAGTGGGGCCTCACTCGCCCAAGGGCCCTTGGACTTCTAATCTGCATCTTGACCCTCCACGGGGTCTTGGGGACCCACTCGGCGAATACGGGGTTGTACAGTCGGAGAGTACAGTGGAGCCGGAACCGCGACTACCTAGGTGGTGTGCTCGAGAGGAGAGAGCTACCAAGATCTCATAAACAGACAAGTGAAGAAGAGAATAATTTTTGCTTACCATTACAAGACCTAAGGGGTCCTTTAAATAGACTTAAAAAGGCATAATTGTAAATAAGTCCTAGCACTTGGACTTACGTAAAACTACGATGAAACAACAGTGAACAATAACACCAAATGATATAATAAAATCCTAAAGATAATAACCGGGCATGAAACCCATAACAGTACCCCTTGAGGATCTTCCAACAAAAAACAATGTAAATGTGGTGAAGTGTCTTTTGTATGCCTTTATGAGTGTGATCATAGCCTCATAGGTGGCCTAGATGATTATAGAAGTCAATGATGAGGTGGGTGAGAGGATAGCTTTCCCTCTTTAGTATATAAATGTATACTAAGTCGGTTTGGCAAACGTACCACCTCCTCGGGAATCATACCTACTACTGTTATTGATTTTATATAAATGTATGCGGTGGATCCAAATCATCTATCCAACTCTCTCTTGGTTGGTGCTCAAAGAATAATAAGTAGGTATGATTCCCGAGGAGTTGGTACTGCATATGAGCGAGTTGGGTACGTTTACCAAACCGACTTAGCCACCCCACAATTGACATGGATCATACGGAAGCGAGTCTCGCAACCTCAAACTACTGTTCTAGGAGTTTGTCTCCAACTCTGCCAATCACCGACCACTACTTCCAACACCATCCCTCAACGAACCATCCTCTAGCAGTTACGTCGACCAAATGGGGCTCCTCTACCTACATTTGTAGTCCACCCGGCCCACCTCCGCAGATTGAAAGATGATGTTATTGATTTTATATCCTACATAAGTGAATATCAAATTACAGATATTTTGATAAAGTCCCTCAACCACGCTGCTTCTACAAAACTATGAATCATACTTGCAATTTGCTCTTCAATATGTCATCTAACAGAGGGTGTTATAGGTTGTCAAAGCCCATTCAAAAACTGATTTATGTAGACATCAGTTTAAGGGAGCCTGTTAATTAAAGTATGATCTTAATTATTAATTTAATTAAGTCAATTGTTGCATCGAATTATGAATTATACAGTTTGTGCATATCTTTAGGTGTAGCTATAATATGATTAGATGATAATGGGTTAGTGGTCTTATTCTTAATCTAATAATCTGTATTTGTTCTTTGGCGCATTGAATGAAGGATCTATAAGTTTGTGTAATGCTGTAACTGTGTTCTCTGTATCTCAATTTTCATCCACTGCTGCAAATAATCGGGACTAGAACGCAATGATATTCAAAGTTCAAATACCCGACAAGACCGCATCCAGAGCCGAGCTCGACGACTTTCTTTCCCTTCAGGAGAAGCCGCTTGGAGTCGACGGCGTGCTCAATGAACTTGGCGAGTACGACGCCGCTGTCCCACATCACCGCGCCCGTCACCCCCGGCGTGCCCTAGAAATAAAACAAAAGAGGAAACCAATGACAA
Organism: Dactylorhiza incarnata; assembly: GCA_033032865.1. Classification (NCBI taxonomy): domain Eukaryota; kingdom Viridiplantae; phylum Streptophyta; class Magnoliopsida; order Asparagales; family Orchidaceae; genus Dactylorhiza; species Dactylorhiza incarnata. The sequence goes on along the minus strand of JAWHQI010000145.1, from coordinate 3,577,915 downwards.
AGGATTTTTTAAGCCAGAGGATAAAGCAGGAGACCTAGTTAGGGTTTCAGATGGAAAAGGTACCATTGAGGACGGGGATTGTAGAATGGAGAGGAGGTGGCCGCGGGTATCGAGGGAGAGAGAGTGGGAGGATTGGCGGACGAATGAGTTGTGCTTCCGCATCGCAGGCTGGTTGGTCGCCCACAGCACGAGGATCTCGGCCGCCGCGTCGTCCACCAGCCGAACGGCTGATCCGTACGAACCCATAATCGCCGTCGCGGAATCCTCCTCGACGCAGAGCTCCGTTGCGTGCGCCATCTCGCGGTATCGCTCGGATGTGCGCTGTGAGAGAGGTGCAGAAACGGGGAACTGAGAAGTTACTCAGGGGGAACTGAGAAGTTCAAAGTTTTTTCATGTGTGGGATTTCATGTGCACGATGTTTTACAGAGATAGGATCGCATAATTTTTTTTCTTCCCAGACCAACTTACCAAGACACTACCATGAAAAATGTGTACATAGCTCTTAATTTTTTTTTAATTAGTATTATTATAGTTTAATATTGGTTAATTGGCACTTTGCACCCCACATGCCCATCTTTGACACTTTGCACCCTCAATTATTAAATATGACACTTTGCACCTCCATGTTGGAACCCGGATACCGGTCCAACTGTTCGAGACTTGGGGGTGACCAAAGGCTACTCGTTTAGTGATCGACCCACATGAGACAAGATGATAAGAAACTAGAGAGCATACAAAACCACTCCAACCTGCCTATAAACAAGACCCGCGTGCTGCAGCGAGGAGGTCCCGTCACATACCCGGAAGTCTATAGGAACTTCCCCTCCTAAAGCCAATGCTGAGCTTGGCACAAGAGAGGCAGGCATGGTACTCGCCCACCAGGGGGGTGAAGGTGTCTTCTACTAGTGCCTTGGGGGTCATATTTATAGGCAAATCCAAATGGACTGCGAATAGCTGCTCCCGCCTTCTGAAGTGGACTGTAGATAGCGGCTCCCACCCTCTGAAATGGGCTGCAGATAGCCGCTCCCGCCTTTTGACGGGGTGAAAGTCTGTACTCGCCCAGGTGGAGGAGGTATTCTGCACTCGCCCAGGTGGGGGAGGTCTTCTGTACTCGCCCCAGGTGGGAGAGATCTTCTGCACTCGCCCAGGTGGGGGAGGTCTCATGTACTCGCCCAGGTGGGGGAGGTCTTCTGTACTCGCCCCAGGTGGGGGAGGTCTGTTGTACTCGCCCAGGTGGGGGAGGTCTCCTGTACTCGCCCAGGTGGGGGAGGTCTCCTGTACTCGCCCAGGTGGGGGAGGTCTCCTGTACTCGCCCAGGTGGGGGAGGTCTCCTGTACTCGCCCAGGTGGGGGAGGTCTCCTGTACTCGCCCAGGTGGGGGAGGTCTTCTGTATTATCCTCATGCATTTCTGATCTCGACGAATTACGGGTTATACACTCCAAATATATTCTTTTGGCACTTTGCACCATAAGGGGTTTTGATAAGGGGTATTTTCGTCTCTGCTGATATCTTTCTCACGTCCATTTGATTTCATCTTCGCTATTTCAATTCCCGGTTGAGCGCTAGGGTTCGGCTCCCTCCGCGATTCTCCAGGCGTCGTCATAGTGCCCGGTGAATCGCATCAGTTAATGTTGGCTGAGCGCTAGGGTTCGGCTCTGTGTTCTTGTTGTCGGCGTCCATTCCAGAACTCGTGAGTCGCAGATCTCGTCGTCGGCGTCTATTTCAGAGCTCGTGAATCGCAGAGCCCCTCGTCGTCAGTGGCTGAGATCGTGTCTTTCATCATCATGAGTCGCAAAATGCAAAATTAATGGCCTTTGTACACAATTTGACCGAAATATCCCTTATCAAAACCCTATAGGGTGCAAAGTGCCAAAAAAATCGATTTGGGGGTGCAAAGTGCCATATTTAATAAGGGGGTGCAAAGTGCCAAAAAAGGGCATTTGAGAGGTGCAAAGTGTCAATTTAATATTTCTACCTAAATAGAGCCAATGTTGTTATCCACATACTGTTAATTTTATATATGCATTTGTTGTATCATTTGATAAGGGATAATTTTGTCTTTTTATTTGCTTGTTCTCCCTATATATATCTGTACATTCTTACTTAATAATTAGAGAGCAAAGCTTTATTTTGTCTGCGTTTCTTAACATGGTATCAGAGCGAAGGGACGAGTTCGTTTTCGATTCTGCGATCGATTCTGCGATTCTCCAAGTTGTCTCTTCCAACATCCCGTTTGTTTTCTCCGATCTTCTCTAGATCTTATTCTTGATTTTGTTATCAAGAATGGCTTCAGATCCTGCCATTACGTCTTCTTCTTCTTCATTGTCCTTCAATTCTTACATTTGTGACATCAACAATCCTTTATACATTCATCCATCTGATGTTCCCAATCTTCATCTCGTTTCTCACGAGCTTCGTGGTTCTGGAAATTATGGCGTCTGGAGCAAAGCTATGCAGCTGGTGTTGAAACCGATATCTCGGTCTCTGTGGAGTTCGGGGCCCTCAGCAAGCTGAGGGGCGACCAACTCTTACTCCCCCCAAGGGAGAGCTCTAGGTTGAAGGTTGAGGAACTATGAACTGGACCAAGGGCTTAGTGGGGAGGTCCCGCCACATACCCGGAAGCCCCTTAGGAACTTCCCCTCCCAAGCCACTACTAAGCTTGGGCACCACTGGAGGCTCTCCTCAACCCCCTAGAGAGACTTGGGGAGGGAGAGAGAGAGAGCTAGCCTAGAATCAGCCCTTCTAAATGGTGCCCCCTTGGTCCTATTTATAGAATTTCTAGATTCGGGCTGCGAATAACCAAAAACTGCCTGCGAAGTTACCAAAATGCCCTTGGAAATGGCTGCGGATAGCCAAATCCCGCTGTTCCACGACGTTAAAAGCAGACCGACCCCTCCCCCCGGAACTGGGCGAGAGGGGGTACCTCGCGGGGCTCGGCGAGCCTATTAACCGGGTGGGGCGAGACCCGGGGGTCGGCCCCTTGCCGGTCTCGCCCCTCTGCTAGGGCTGGGCGAGACCCAGCTAGGGGCGGCCCCCCTGCTGGTCTCGCCCCTCTGCTGGGGCTGGGCGAGACCCAGCTAGGGGCGGCCCCCCTGCTGGTCTCGCCCCTCTGCTGGGGCTGGGCGAGACCCAGCTAGGGGCGGCCCCCCTGCTGGTCTCGCCCCTCTGCTGGGGCTGGGCGAGACCCAGCTAGCCCTGCACAAAAGGCCCGGGCCCACTGGGCCGGCCCGAGCCCGGCCCGGGAAAAGCCCGACAAGGCCCGGGCCCGGGCAAAGCCCGCCTGGGCCAGGCCGGGCTTAGGGGGCCTAACTGGGCCCCCATATTAGGCAAAAGCCCGGCCCGGTGCCCGGGCCGGGCCGGGCCGGGCAAAGCCCGATTACCGGGCTCTTGAAAAGCCCGGTTTTTGCCATGGCAGCCATAAGGCCGGGCCTGGCCAGGGCCCGGCCCGGCCCGGCCCTGGGGGCCTAGGCAGGCCCCCTTCCATGGGCAAAAGCCCGGCCCGGCCCGGTTGCAAATAAAGCCCGGGCCGGGCCCGGTTGGCAAAAGCCCGGGCCCTTCAGGCCCGGTACCGGCCCGGCCCGGTCGGGCTTTTTGTGCAGGGCTAGACCCAGCTAGGGGCGGCCCCCCCTGCTGGTCTCGCCCTTCTGCTGGGGGAGCGGGGGGGCGAGAGGAGCTCGCCCCCTGGAGGGGATGGGGGTGAGAGGAGCTCCCCCCCCCCCCCCTTTGCCTTGGGGTGGGGCGAGATTGGCTAGTGCCCGGCGGTATTGCTACCGCCGGCGCTAGCGACTCGCCCCCCTGGGGTCTCTCCCCCTGCTGCTGGGGGCGCGGGGGCGCGGGGGCGAGAGGAGTTCGCCCCCCTGGAGGGGATGGGGGCGAGAGGAGCCCTCCCCCCCTTTTGCCTTGGGGCGGGGCGAGATTGGCTAGCGCCCGACGGTATTGCTACCGTCGGCGCTAGCGACTCGCCCCCCTGGGGTCTCGCCCCCCTGCTGCTAGGGGCGCGGGGGCGAGAGGAGCTCGCCCCCCCCTGGAGGGGACGGGGGCGAGAGGAGCTCGCCCCCTGCCTTGGGCTGGGCGAGCTGGAGATCTCTATTTCCACCGCTCGCCCTCCTCCTTTCCTGCCCTGGATCATACTAGAAATTGATGTTCCAAAATACCTCTTGTCTCGAGAACCTACTCGGAGAATTCAGGGTTGTACACAATCCCGGCTCTTTTCGAGCGAGGTACACGCTCGGAAAGAAATGTCCAACCCTGCATATTCGACGAGTGTCGCTGGGAATCCGGCTAACGGTGCTATCTCGGAAAAACTTATAGCCTCTCCGAGAGTTCCTCCAAACTTGCCGGCTAGCGAGGATCCAGCTAGCAATACCACGTTGGGAAAAAACATACAGCCACCATGAGTGGTCTTTCAACCCTGCCGACTAGCGAGACCACCTCGGGAGAAAAGAACATAGCCTCCCTGGGAGGTCAACCTGCATCTGCCGGCTAGTGAGAGCCCGGTCAGCGGAACCATCCGAGTGGAAAATACTTGTCCTCCCTGGGAGGTCAACCTGCACCTGCCGGCTAGTGAGAGCCCGGTCAGCGGAACCATCCGAGGGGTGAAGAACTTAGCCTCCCTGGGAGGTCAACCTGCACCTGCCGGCTAGTGAGAGCCCAGTCAGCGGAACTATCCGAAGGGTGAAGAACATAGCCTCCCTGGGAGGTCAACCTGCACCTGCCGGCTAGTGAGAGCCCGGTCAGCGGAACCATCTGAGGGGTGAATACTTGTCGTCCCTGGAAGGTCAACCTGCACCTGCCGGCTAGTGTGAGCCCGGTCCGCGGAACCATCCGAGGGGTGAATACTTGTCATCCCTGGGAAGTCAACCTGCACCTGCCGGCTAGTGAGAGCCCGGTTAGCGGAACCATCCGAGGGGAAAATACTTGTCCTCCCTAGGAGGTCAACCTGCACCTGCCGGCTAGTGAGAGCCCGGTCAGCGGAACTATCCGAGGGGAAAATACTTGTCCTCCCTGGGAGGTCAACCTGAACCTGCCGGCTAGTGAGAGCCCGGTCAGCGGAACCATCCGAGGGGTGAAGAACTTAGTCTCCCTGGGAGGTCAACCTGCACCTGCCGGCTAGTGAGAGCCCAGTCAGCGGAACCATCCGAGGGGTGAAGAACATAGCCTCCCTGGGAGGTCAACCTGCACCTGCCGACTAGTGAGAGCCCGGTCAGCGGAACCATCCGAGGGGTGAATACTTGTCCTCCCTGGGAGGTCAACCTGCACCTGCCGGCTAGTGAGAGCCCGGTCAGCGGAACCATCCGAGGGGACAATACTTGTCCTCCCTGGGAGGTCAACATGCACCTGCCGGCTAGTGAGAGCCTGGTCAGCGAAACCATCCGAGGGGAAAATACTTGTCCTCCCTGGGAGGTCAACCTGCACCTGCCGGCTAGTGAGAGCCCGGTCAGCGGAACCATCCGAGTTGAAAATACTTGTCCTCCCTAGGAGGTCAACCTGCACCAGCCGGCTAGTGAGAGCCCGGTCAGCGGAACCATCCGAGGGGAAAATACTTGTCCTCCCTGGGAGGTCAACCTGCACTTGCCGGCTAGTAAGAGCCCGGTCAGCGGAACCATCCGAAGGGTGAAGAACATAGCCTCCCTGGCAGGTCAACCTGCACCTGCCGGCTAGTGAGAGCCCGGTCAGCGGAACCATCCGAGGGGTGAATACTTGTCCTCCCTGAGAGGTCAACCTGCACCTGCCGGCTAGTGAGAGCCCGGTCAGCGGAACCATCCGAGGGGAAAATACTTGTCCTCCCTGGGAGGTCAACCTGCACCTGCCGGCTAGAGAAAGCCCGATCAGTGGAACCATCCGAGGGGTAAATAACTTAGCCTCCCTGGGAGGTCAACCTGCACCTGCCGGCTAGTGAGAGCCCGGTCAGCGGAACCATCCGAGGGGAAAATACTTGTCCTCCCTGGGAGGTCAACCTGCACCTGCCGGCTAGTGAGAGCCCGGTCAGCGGAACCATCCGTGGGGTGAAGAACTTAGCCTCCCTGGGAGGTCAACCTGCACCTGCCGGCTAATGAGAGCCCGGTCAGCGGAACCATCCGAGGGGTGAAGAACTTAGCCTCCCTGGGAGGTCAACCTGCACCTGCCGGCTAGTGAGAGCCCGGTCAGCGGAACCATCCGAGGGGAAAAGAACATAGCCTCCCTGGGAGGTCAACCTGCACCTGCCGGCTAGTGAGAGCCCGGTCGGCGGAACCATCCGAGGGGTGAAGAACTTAGCCTCCCTGGGAGGTCAACCTGCACCTGCCGGCTAGTGAGATCCCGGTCAGCGGAACCATCCAAGGGGTGAAGAACATAGCCTCCCTGTGAGGTCAACCTGCACCTGCCGGCTAGTGAGAGCCCGGTCAGCGGAACCATTCGATGGGTGAATACTTGTCCTCCCTGGGAGGTCAACATGCACCTGCCGGCTAGTGAGAGCCCGGTCAGTGGAACCATCCGAGGGTGAAGAACTTAGACTCCCTGGGATGTCAACCTGCACCTGCCGGCTAGTGAGAGCCCGGTCAGCGGAACCATCCGAGGGGAAAATACTTGTCCTTCCTGGGAGGTCAACTTGCACCTGCCGGGTAGTGAGAGCCCGGTCAGCGGAACCATCCGAGGGGTGAAGAACTTAGCCTCCCTGGGAGGTCAACCTGCACCTGCCGGCTAGTGAGAGCCCGGTCAGCGGAACCATCCGTGGGGAAAATACTTGCCCTCCCTGGGAGGTCAACCTGCTCCTGCCGGCTAGTGAGAGCCCGGTCAGCGGAACCATCCGAGGGGTGAAGAACTTAGCCTCCCTGGGAGGTCAACCTGCACCTGCCGGCTAGTGAGAGCCCGGTCAGCGGAACCATCCGAGGGGAAAAGAACATAGCCTCCCTGGGAGGTCAACCTGCACCTGCCGGCTAGTGAGAGCCCGGTCAGCGGAACCATCCGAGGGGTGAAGAACTTAGCCTCCCTGGGAGGTCAACCTGCACCTGCCGGCTAGTGAGAGCCCGGTCCGCGGAACCATCCGAGGGGTGAAGAACATAGCCTCCCTGGGAGGTCAACCTGCACCTGCCGGCTAGTGAGAGCCCGGTCAGCGGAACCATCCGAGGGGTGAATACTTGTCCTCCCTGGGAGGTCAACCTGCACCTGCCGGCTAGTGAGAGCCCGGTCAGCGGAACCATCCGAGGGGTGAAGAACTTAGCCTCCCTGGGATGTCAACCTGCACCTGCCGGCTAGTGAGAGCCCGGTCAGCGGAACCATCCGAGGGGAAAATACTTGTCCTCCCTGGGAGGTCAACCTGCACCTGCCGGCTAGTGAGAGCCCGGTCAGCGGAACCATCCGAGGGGTGAAGAACTTAGCCTCCATGGGAGGTCAACATGCACCTGCCGGCTAGTGAGAGCCCGGTCAGTGGAACCATCCGAGGGGTGAAGAACTTAGCCTCCCTGGGATGTCAACCTGCACCTGCCGGCTAGTGAGAGCCCGGTCAGCGGAACCATCCGAGGGGAAAATACTTGTCCTCCCTGGAAGGTCAACTTGCACCTGCCGGGTAGTGAGAGCCCGGTCAGCGGGACCATCCGAGGGGTGAAGAACATAGCCTCCCTGGGAGGTCAACCTGCACCTGCCGGCTAGTGAGAGCCCGGTCAGCGAAACCATCTGAGGGGTGAATACTTGTCCTCCCTGGAAGGTCAACCTGCACCTGCCGGCTAGTGTGAGCCCGGTCCGCGGAACCATCCGAGGGGTGAATACTTGTCCTCCCTGGGAGGTCAACCTGCACCTGCCGGCTAGTGAGAGCCCGGTTAGCGGAACCATCCGAGGGGAAAATACTTGTCCTCCCTGGGAGGTCAACCTGCACCTGCCGGCTAGTGAGAGCCCGGTCAGCGGAACTATCCGAGGGGAAAATACTTGTCCTCCCTGGGAGGTCAACCTGCACCTGCCGGCTAGTGAGAGCCCGGTCAGCGGAACCATCCGAGGGGTGAAGAACTTAGTCTCCCTGGGAGGTCAACCTGCACCTGCCGGCTAGTGAGAGCCCGGTCAGCGGAACCATCCGAGGGGTGAAGAACTTAGCCTCCCTGGGAGGTCAACCTGCACCTGCCGGTTAATGAGAGTCCGGTCAGCGGAACCATCCAAGGGGAAAAGAACATAGCCTCCCTGGGAGGTCAACCTGCACCTGCCGGCTAGTGAGAGCCCGGTCAGCGGAACCATCCGTGGGGAAAATACTTTAAAAAGAACATTTATTACATTAGTCATCCGGTTATACGCAAGAAAAACTATGGAAAAACACCGTCATACTACATGGACTAAAAGAAAAAACCAAGCATGAAGGCTGGGACTCGGACCTCTACCCCCAGGCATGGTCTTCCTCGACCTCCTCTGGTTGCTGACGTTGCGACTTCGGATGCCTTGACTCCCTCATTTCCAAGAACTCGGGGCAGGTGGATGTCGCGTGACCCTCCTCATCATGGAAGTCACAGTAGGGTATCTCCACCCGGACGCCCCCTCTTCCTCCCGTACGGTTTCTTCTTCTTCCGTGGCCGATCACCATGGCTTGTTGGGGTGGTGGAGAGGGTGCCTTAGGTCCCTGCCTCCACCCTGGGAGGTCGACCCCTTCTCCCTGGAAGTTGGCCTCCTCCTGGTCGAACTTCCTCTTGGGGGCCCCTTCCCTTCCCCCCTGATGACTTGCCTCCGGCTCACTCATCCTGGCCAACCTTCTCGCGAACTCCGGGTTGGCCTCCTCACTCTCAACTTCTTCCGCCACCCTTTCCATCAACTCCTCAAAGGACAAAGGAGCTCTCCTCTTTAGTTCCATCTTAAAGAAGCCCTCCCGCATCCCCAACGTGAAGGCAAGCTTGAGGGTGTACCCGGGCACTTCTTGGACGAGGAGAACCTCCTCCCCGAATCGCTCCAGATAGTGAGCCAGCGACTCCCCTGGCTCTTGCTTGATTTGGAAAAGTGCTTCGGCATGTTTCTTCCTCTTCCTTGATGTCGAGAAGCGTAGCAGGAAAACTCAACGCAAGCCTTCGAAGGCATAGATGGATCCCGCAGGGAGTTGGTGGAACCAATCCCTTGTCTTCTCCTTCAGAGTTGTTGCGAAGAGTCGGCACTTGAAAGCATCCGTCATGGGCACGATGGAGACCATGTCCTCAAACCACTGCAGGTGCAGGACTGGATCATTCCTGCCGGAGTAGTTGGACGTCTTCGCCCCCCTGAACCCCTCTGGAACCGGGGCTGAGAGGATCTGCTCACAAAAAGGACTTCCCATGCTCGCCCCCCCCCCCCCCCCCTTTGGGGCTGGGCGAGTGGGGGCCTGGCGCCTCCCCACTCGCCCCCTTGGGTCTCGGCGAGTGGGGGTCGAGGACCTCCCCACTCGCCCACTTGGGTCTCGGCGAGTGGGGGTCGAGGACCTCCCCACTCGCCCACTTGGGTCTCGGCGAGTGGGGGTCGAGGACCTCCCCACTCGCCCACTTTGGTCTCGGCGAGTGGGGGTCGAGGACCTCCCCACTCGCCCACTTGGGTCTCGGCGAGTGGGGGTCGAGGACATCCCCACTCGCCCACTTGGGTCTCGGCGAGTGGGGGTCGAGTACCTCCCCACTCGCCCCCTTCCGGCACCTCTTTCCCGGATGCATGGCCGAGGATGTTCTCGCCAACCTGCTGAGGCGAGGCCTCCGGACCACTTTCTCTCCTGCCTTCGCTTATCGAGGCGAAAGCTACCTGCAAGGTCTACATGACCTCTCGCTTGAGATTTTCGAACATCTCCAACGGGTGGAGTTCGGGGCCCTCAGCAAGCTGAGGGGCGACCAACCCTTACTCCCCCCAAGGGAGAGCTCTAGGTTGAAGGTTGAGGAACTATGGACTGGACCAATGGCTTAGTGGGGAGGTTCCGCCACATACCCGGAAGCCCCTTAGGAACTTCCCCTCCCAAGCCACTACTAAGTTTGGGCACCACTGGAGGCTCTCTTCACCCCCCTAGAGAGACTTGGGGAGGGAGAGAGAGAGAGAGCTAGCCTAGAATCAGCCCTTCCAAATGGTGCCCCATTGGTCCTATTTATAGGATTTTTGGATTCGGACTGCGAATAACCAAAAACTGCCTGCGAAGTTACCAAAATGCCCTTGGAAATGGCTGCGGATAGCGAAATCCCGCTGTTCCACGATGCTAAACGCAGACCGACCCCTCCCCCCGGAACTGGGCGAGAGGGGGTACCTCGCGGGGCTCGGCGAGCCTATTAACCGGGTGGGGCGAGACCCAGGGGTCGGCCCCCTGCCGGTCTCGCCCCTCTGCTAGGGCTGGGCGAGACCCAGCTAGGGGCGGCCCCCCTGCTGGTCTCGCCCCTCTGCTGGGGCTGGGCGAGACCCAGCTAGGGGCGGCCCCCCTGCTGGTCTCGCCCCTCTGCTGGGGCTGGGCGAGACCCAGCTAGGGGCGGCCCCCCTGCTGGTCTCGCCCCTCTGCTGGGGCTGGGCGAGACCCAACTAGGGGCGGCCCCCCTGCTGGTCTCGCCCTTCTGCGGGGGGGCGAGAGGAGCTCTCCCCCTGGAGGGGATGGGGGTGAGAGGAGCTCCCCCCCCCCCCCCCTTGCCTTGGGGCGGGGCGAGATTGGCTAGCGCCCGGCGGTATTGCTACCACCGGTGCTAGCGACTCGCCCCCCTGCTGCTGGGGGCGCGGGGGCGAGAGGAGCTCGCCCCCTTGGAGGGGATGGGGGCGAGAGGAGCTCCCCCCCCCCTTTTGCCTTGGGGCGGGGCGAGATTGGCTAGCGCCCGGCGGTATTGCTACCGCCGGCGCTAGCGACTCGCCCCCCTGGGGTCTCGCCCCCCTGCTGCTAGGGGCGCGGGGGCGAGAGGAGCTCGCCCCCCCCCCCCCCCCCTGGAGGGGACGGGGGCGAGAGGAGCTCACACCCCTGCCTTGGGTTGGGCGAGCGGGAGGTCTCTATTTCCACCGCTCGCCCTCCTCCTTTCCTGCCCTGGATCATACTAGAAATTGATGTTCCAAAATACCTCTTGTCTCGAGAACCTACTCGGAGAATTCAGGGTTGTACAGCTGGCCTTGAATTGCAAAAGCAAGATCAGATTCATCAATAGTAAATACCCTCGACCTAACTCGGATTCCGCTGAATATGAACAATGGGAAAAATGCAATTCGCTTGTTCTTTCTTGGATCTTAAAATGTGTTAGTAAGGAGATATACAATGGATTGATCTATTGCGATACCGCTGCAATTGCCTGGACTGAGTTATATGATCAATTCAATAAAGCCAACAGATCTAGGATTTTTGCTTTATTCAAAGAAATCAATTCTCACGTTCAAGGAACGAATACCGTCACGATCTATTATTCAAGATTGAGACAAATGTGGGAAGAATATGATTCCCTCCTGAATCTTCCGCACTGTACTTGTTCTGCTTCAAAATTTTATACAGATTTTTCTCAGGAACACAAATTAATGCAGTTTCTCATGGGATTGAATGATTCTTACATTGCATTACGATCTCAAATACTTATGATGGTGCCTATACCTACTCATCAATAGACTTTTTCCATGTTTTGCAATGAAGAAATTCAAAGATTCATTCCTCCTTTCAATATGAATTCTGATAATTCGATTGGATTGTATAGTTCTTCTCAAAGAACCAGGAAATCAGATCTTCTTTGTCAGCACTGTGGTCTTAACGAACATTCCAAGGAGTCCTGTTACAAATTAATTGGTTATCCTCCCCGAGGAGGATATTCTAGAGGACGGGGTAAAGGCAGATCTGGCAATTCCAATGGATATCATCAAGGAGGGAATTATCCAAGTTCCAACCAGGCTTATGCTGCTTCTCCACAGATTCAAGGCAAATCTGAATCACCTGCAGCTCCTGTTATTCCACCGCCAACTTTCAATCAAGCATCACCATTCACTCCTCAACAATATCAACAACGGATTCAACTTCTAAATTCTACCTCAACTGATAAGAAGCAGCAACCGGGTTCTTCAACTAAGGCCCTGTTTGGTAAAGCGGCAGCGCAGCTGCACACCGCTGTGGCACAAACATCAGCGCCAAACAGAAAAATAAAGCTTGCGGTGGGCTCCGATTAGCGTTAAAGCCGCGACTTGCAGATTTCCGCCTATTTCTCTCGCGATTTTTCTCCCTTGCCCTAGGCGCAACACTGCCATCCTCTCGCCTTCCCGTCGTCCACGCCTGACGCCGGCGCTCTTCTTGTCGTCCACGCCTGACGACGGCGCTCTTCTTGTCGTCCACGCCTGACGCCGGCGCTCTTCTTCTCGTCCACGCCTGACGCCGGCGCTGCCATCCTCAAGCCCAGATTGATCTCGCTTCTTCCTCAGCGCATCAGCGGAGCCCAGATCTCTGTGTGATCTCCTCCAGGTGTTTTCCAGATCTCCCGACCTCCAGGCATGTTCTCTCACTGATATCGTTGATGTTCTCTCTGTGCGTGATCTTCTCTTGGTGTTTGCCACTCTCCCGAACTCCTGGTGTTTGCCACTCTGCGTGATTTCCTCCTGGTGTTCTCTCACTAATAATTGCCAGCTATATACTTCCTTAATTGTCACTGATAATTGACCTCCAGTTTTTGCCATTTCCAATTCATTCACAGTAATTTCAGAAATAGTTTCAGCATACACTTTTTTTCTCATTACAGTTTCAGAAATAGTTTCAGCATACACAATTTCAGAAAAAATCATAATAGTTTTGCATTTTTCAGAAAAAATTGAGACTTATTTTGCTTCACATTATGTTATGTATTTTTTTGCTCGTTATGTTTTGTTGTCTAATGGTCGACGAGTTTGCAAATTATTAGAAAACTTATAACTCATTTTTTTAGGCAAGTGATGGGTAAACCAAAGGATGGTGTTATTTCGGCACAATGGGAGTCTGCGCACGTACACATATTTTGCGACATATGTATACAAGAGATTGAATTAGGCAATAGACCAAACACCCATTTCAGCAGAGATGGTTGGCTAAATTTGATTAAGAACTTCAAAGAGCGTACGACATTTAATTACACTCGCGCACAATTGAAGAACAAATGGGATCAGTTGAAGCGTGAGTGGAAGCTCTGGCGGGAGCTCAAAAGAGGGGAGACTGGTTTGGGTTGGAACCCAACAAAAAGAACAATTGATGCATCAGATGAATGGTGGGAAGAGCGCATTAAGGTTAGGAAGTGTAATTTTTTGATTATTTAACTTATATACAATTATATTTTTTTGTTGTTAATTTTTTTCCTCATTTTAGATGTTACCAGCCGCCAAGAAATTTCGATATGCCGGCATAGCACCCGAGCTTGAAGACAAAATGGATAAGATGTTTAGCTTGATAGTTGCTACGGGAGAAAATTCATGGATCCCATCCATGGGGGAAATGCACCCTTTATTTTCTGAACCTGAACCAATTTCCGATGACAATGATCATGTAGTCGAGAGTATTGCTACCCCAGCTGGTAATATGAATGATAGTGGGCACACACAATGTGACGGTGGCACGAGTGGAAGTAAAGGTAATGAGAGTGGCTCGACTTCAAAAATGACGGCAGGCGTAAAAAGATTCCGTAAAGGTAACATAAAAGAAGTAGGCACAAAAGATGCCATGATGGCACGAGTTGATGGGTTACTGGACGTAACACGATCTGTGGGGCTTACAGTTGCAGCACCGATTGTTCCTCCCAGTATATATATGTTGAGTGAAGCAGTACACGAGCTAGAGAAGTTTCCATGTCTATTCGATGACGAGGACTTGTACGATTTTGCCACGTTGTACTTCATTAATCTCAACAATAGGATAATTTTCATGAATCTCCCAGATGATAGGAAGGTGTCGTGGTTGAAGAAACGTTACATGGAATCGCAGAAGTAAAGCCTTCATAATTTTGTAGAATGATATTTTGGGATGATGTGCTTCCTTTTGTTATTATTGTAGTGACATTTTGTGGGATCATGTACTTCATTATTGTAGTAACATTTTGTGGGATCATGTACTTCATTATTGTAGTAACATTTTGTGGGATCATGTACTTCATTTTGTGGGATCATGTACTTCATTATTGTAGTAACATTTTGTGGGATCATGTACTTCATTATTGTAGTAACATTTTGTGAGATCATGTACTTCATTTTGTGGGATCATGTACTTCATTTTGTACTGATATGTAACTCATGTTTTGTACTTTATGTAACATTTTGTACTGATAATTATTATTAATGTTATGTATCCATGCCTAATTATTTTTTAGGTTATCACTATGGAAGAACAAAACAACGATAACGATGTTATGATTGATGACGAAGAGCTCATGTTAATTCACCAAACGAACCGGCAACGCCGATTTATTATTTACCAGAATCTCGTTGCGACGACAACATCTGTAATAGGTGAATACGTCTTCCCGTCTCCTAATAAGATACCTTGCATGACCTCAAAGCAAACTGGGGACAAATGGGTCGCAGAGTTATTAGAAGGGCATCCAGGAAGATTTTTCGATAATTTTCGCATGTCGAAACAAATCTTTTTGGACCTATTGAACTTATTACAACAATCATATGGCTTAAAAGGATCAAGAAGGACTGCAACCCGGGAGGTGTTGGGAATGACATTATACATTCTTGGGCATCACGAAACTATGAGAAAGACGTCTGAACGCTTCCAACATTCAACCGAAACAATTAGTCGATATTTTGAGAAAGGGCTACGTGCACTGACACGCCTTTCAATGGATATCATAGCACCTACTGATCCACAGTTCAGACATATTCCCTCCCATATTGAAAATGATGACAGGTACATGCCTTATTTCAAGGACTGCATTGGAGCAATTGATGGGACGCATGTAGATGCTTGCATTCCAGTACATGAGCAAGTCGCATATATTGGCCGACATGGATCACCAACTCAAAATGTAATGGCAGTGTGTGATTTCAATATGTGTTTTACATATGTTGTACCTGGATGGGAAGGTTCAGCTCATGATACCCGCATTTATCACAGAGTTGTGCGAGATAGAAGGTGTAAATTTCCATATGCGCCTCCAGGTAAATTTATCACCGCATTTATAATGAATGTTTATTATTTATCACTTAATATTTAAAAAATTCGTATATTTAATCATTTAAATACAGGGAAATATTATCTGGTTGATGCTGGATATCCATTAGAAACGGGTCTTCTGAAGCCATTCCCAGAAACAAGATATCACTTGTCGGACTTTGCTCGAGGTGACCGTCCTATTGAAGGTCGCCGGGAAATATTTAATCAAGCGCACTCATCTCTGCGTACTGTTATCGAACGAAGCTTTGGCGTATGGAAAAATAAATGGCGCATCCTTAGAAAGATGCCACAATACTCATTTTCAAAGCAATGCATAATTGTGGTGGCTACAATGGCCCTCCATAATTACATAAGAAGACATCCGTCTAGGTTTGATCCAGAGTTTGGAGCATGTGATCTTGATGAGACCTTCGTGCATCCAGAGGCATACGAACATAGGGCACAACGTCGACGAACCGACAGAGTCACAACTCCGAGCGTAGAGCCAACTACACATGAGGGGACAGGTGCACCTGAGATGTCTGCTTTAAGAGAATTCATTGCGGACCAATTAGAAAATGCTCACGGGTAATTCTCTTTTGCAGATAAACTACTTATTTTATATTAAATTTATCTAATATAGCGTAATTCTCTTTTGCAGATGATATTTACTTGCGTTGGAGAAAAGAGAACGTCATCTAGTTGAATTATATTTATCGCAAATATTTGTGTCGCGCAAATTGTTTAATTTTTAGTTGGACTTTGTAAATTATGCGTACTGTTTAATTTCCATTACTGTTTAATTTCCATTACTGTTTATTTTTCATTACTATTTAATTCTGCACCACTGTTTCACACAGCACTGCAAATACAGTTTTCCAAACAGTTTCATGAATTTTTCCACCACTGCAAAACAGCAGATTCCTGCACCACTGTTTCCCACCACTGCTTCTCCCAGCGCTGCAGCTTAGCCAAACAGGCCCTAATTCTCAACAGGCCACTGATATGAACAAAGCAAATCAATCTACTTCTTCTACTGCTGCCACAGTTACAGGTACTATGGATGACTTCATTTCTCTTTTTACAGAGATATCCAATGGAGAATGGGTTGCTGATAGTGGGGCAAATAAACATATGTCTTGTAATTTTTCAATGTTTGAACCTTCAACACATAATACTCCTGCTTATACTTCTGTCAAGATGCCTAATGGAACCATTGCCTCTGTTGACAAAATAGGGACAGTAAAACTCCCTCATGATTTGTCTTTGCATCATGTTCTTTATATTCCAAATTTTCAATTCAATCTCATCTCTATATCCAAACTCACTCGAGATAATAATTGTTTTGTTTCTTTCTACCCTCATTTTTGTCTCTTTCAGGACCTTTGGAGTGGCAAGATAAAGGGGATTGGTAGAGTCAAAAATGGCTTATACATCCTTGATCCTTTAGCCTCATGCTCTACTACTCAAGGTTTCATCAACCCTTATTCCAATGACACAAACTTTGCTTCTTATCTTTCATCTCAATGTAATAAGAAGAATGATGCACATTCTATTGATATTCATTGTAATAATGAATTTGTTAGTTGTTTTACATCTAAAGATTCTAGCCTATGGCATTTGAGAATGGGACATATGTCTTCTCTTAGATTGAAACATCTTCCTGAAGTGGGAAATTTTCTCAGATCAAAATCTTTTCATTGTTCTGTGTGTCCCTTAGCTAAACATTCAAGATCACCATTTCCAATCAAAACTCAGAATACCAAATTCATTTTTGAACTCATACATATGGATATTTGGGGCCCATACAAAATTCCTACACATTCCAATATGAAATACTTTCTTACTATAGTTGATGATTTTTCAAGAGCTACTTGGGTATTTCTCATGCAAACCAAAGTTGAAGTTTTCAATCATATAAAGGACTTCTTTGCTTATGTAAAAAATCAGTTCAAAACTGAAATTCAAAAGGTTAGAACTGATAATGCTTGGGAATTTTTCTCCAAATCCTATTCTGAGTTTTTTAAAACTCTAGGTGTTATTCATCAAAGTTCTGTACCTCATACTCCGCAGCAAAATGGCTTGGTTGAACGCAAGCATAAACATATTTTAAATGTTGCCAGGGCACTTATGTTTCAATCTCATTTACCTATTCATTTTTGGGGAGAATGCATTCAGACAGCAGTCTATCTGATTAATAGGACCCATCATTTCTCTTAAAAGAGAAGACTCCTTTTGAAATACTTTTTCACAAGCCTCCTACAGTTACTCATTTAAAAGTTTTTGGTTGTCTTTGCTATGCAAAAATTTTGCCTATCTCTGATAAGTTTTCTCCTAAATCAAAGCCATGTGCTTTTATGGGATATTCTATAACACAAAAGGGATACAAACTGCTTGATCTAACCACAAACACCTTTCTTGTTTCACGAGATGTTATTTTTATGAAACCTTATTTCCTTTTTCCATTACCCATAATACTATCTCAGATCATATGCTTGTTGTTGATGATCAAAGCTACTTTGATGATTTCTTTACACCTACTATTCCCAGTCCTTCTCATGATGATGTCTTTCCTTCACAACTGGATGAAGATTTATCTTCTATTAATCCCGATAATGTTGTTCCCAAAACCAGGACATCAACTAGAATTTCAAAGAAACCCATTTGGTCTGCTGATTATATTTGTCCTACCATAAAGGATAAACCTATCAAGTATCCTATTTCTTCTAACTTATCCTATTCTCATCTCTCTGTTGGTTACCAAAATTTTATTTGTTCCCTTACCACTCACATTGAACCAACAAGTTATCAAGATGGTGTTAAGAGTAAGCAATGGAGGGATGCTATGAATGCTGAAATTCAGGCATTAGAAATTAATAAGACATGGGAACTTACATATTTGCCTCCACATAAGAAGGCTATTGGATGCAAATGGGTATACAAGATCAAACTAAATTCTGATGGATCAATAGAACGGTTCAAAGCCAGATTAGTGGCTAAAGGGTACACTCAACAAGCAGGTTTGGATTATCATGAGACATTCAGCCCCGTGATAAAAATTGTTACTGTCCGGCTAGTTCTTTCATTAGCGGCTATTCATAATTGGTCTCTTTACCAATTAGATGTTACAAATGCATTTCTTCAAGGGGATTTATCTGAAGAGGTATATATGACTGATAGGTACCCCCTAATTCGGGCTGCGAATAGCCAAAACACCCGTCTCATTTAGTGGAGGAAATGAGGTTGACCAAAGTAAACTTTACTAGCCACGTAATCACCTATCACGGGGTGCAAATAGTAAAATCCCCCATCATGGGGTGCAAATAGTAAAATCCTCCCCATCATGGGGTGCGAGTAGTAAAATCCCACATCACGAGGTACAAATAGTAAAATCCCCCATCATGGGGTGCAAATAGTAAAATCCCCCCATCATTGGGTGCGAGTAGTAAAATCCCACATTACGAGGTGCAAATAGTAAAATCCCCCATCATGGGGTGCAAATAGTAAAATCCCCCCATCATGGGGTGCGAGTAGTAAAATCCCACATCACGGGGTGCAAATAATAAAATCCCGCATCATGGGGTGTAAATAGTAAAATCATTCAATACGGTCTGCGTATAGAAAATAATATGGTTATGGTGTGTGCATAACCATATCCGTCATATGAATACATATCACCACAAAACTATACAAACTGGTGTGCGTATATCACATAAATTGGTTATGGTGTGCGGGTAGCCGTATAACCACCATAACCACCCATTTAATTACGAAAGTCCCACCCTCAAAAACTATAAATAAGACCTCAAGGCTTCTCTTTTGGGGATCCTCTTCTCCTCCTCCTTTCTCCTAAGTTTAAGAGAGAGAGAGAGAGAGAACTCTCTTGAAGATTTCTCCTCCTCCTTCCTCCTTCGAAAATCTTCCTCCTCCATCGAAGTTCTCCTTCGAAGATCTTCGAGCGTCTGGAAGATCCTTCGAGCGCCTTTTACCGCTCGAAGCGCGCTTCGCTCTCAAGACCGTCCAAGCGCACCTCAGTGCGCTCCGCTCCAAGCGCGCCTCCGTGTGCTCCCCATCAAGCGCAGCGCCACGCACTCCGCTCCAAGCACACCCCCGCATACGCAGCAACAAGCACTCCGCGCACTCAAGATCATCACTCCAGACTCCTCTCGCGCAGCAAGAGGCAAGCCGCAGAGACGGAGATGCATAGTGCATATCGATCCAACCTTCAAGCCGCAGTCAAAGCCTCTGGAGCGCTTAGAGCGCAACATTCCCCTCTGCAGTGGACAAAAGTCTGAGCTCCGTGAGTGGTGGCTTGTCACCCTCCGAGCATCTCTCTCTCAACAATTGTAATGAGAGGCGGCCTGTCTCCCTCGAGTTCTTTAAAATAGCTCTGTACAACAACCAACAAATAGTGGAGGTTTCGGCCGGCACAGACCCGACCGCGTGGTTTTTCACCCAGTTGACGGGTTTTCCACGTTAAAAAAATTGTATTGTCAGCTTTCTCTTTTTCTGTGACTGTTTGCGCGCTCAAACGCTCCCGGGCTAAAACGGTCCAATTTAGTCCGATCTACCGGAGCCTTGAGTGGACCGCAACAGTTTGGCGCCGTCTGTGGGAACGAATTCCCCCAAAGCTTGAAGAAGACTCTGAAGACAGTACCCACTGCGCAACGATACTCGTGACTAGGGATTATGGCCGGAAGGGCCGTCCGCACCAGTGAAGAATCAATTCCCGGGGGGTATGTCGATCTAGCTCCCCTCCGCTCGGTCATCAACAAACCCGAAGGAGAGCTCCCCAGTTCGATTGTCCAAGGCTGCGGGGCCCATCCTGACGGAGGACCTGAAGCTCAGTATCACCACAACCGCACTGAAGCGGCAGGCCATGAGCCTGCAGATGGGAGGCTCACATGTGAAGAAATTCATGACATAATTTTTGAAGAGCACGAACGAGCAAGGCAGCGTGCCGCTTTGGCCCCTCGCCCTCTCCATCGTCGCTCGCCATTCACACCTGAGGTTCTGGCACATCAAATCCCCCTCGGCTTCAAGGTCCCAAAGATTGAAACATACGATGGAACGAGCGACCCATCAGAGCACGTCAGGCACTTTGCGATCATGATGCAACTCTGTAATGCCCCAGATCCATTGTTGTGTCAGGCATTCCCGACGACTTTGAAAGGGCAGGCTCGCACCTGGTTCTTATCCCTGAAGGAGGAAGAAATCAATGATTTCGCAGAACTGACTCAGCAGTTCACGGACCAGTTTATCGCTAGCCGCCGGATAGTCAAAGATCCCTCCCACCTGTCTGGGATCCGTCAAACCGAAGGGGAAACCCTTAAAGATTTCTTCCGTCGTTTCACCACTGAGGCACGACAAATCCCTGGGGTAAAATCGGAGCTCCTGCGTGGGTTTCTCCTTGGAGGGCTCCGTCCTGGTGGCTTTTACTCCGCATTAATACGGGAGACTATACCCAGCTACCACGATCTCGTTCAACGGATCGACGCCCAGATCGCCGCCGACGAAGCAATCGAAGCACATCAACAACAATTTGAAGGCAGTCGAAAAAGAAAAAGGGAACAAGACCCACCAACGATATCGAAGAGGAATGTCATGCCACGTGACAACCCCCGCCAAGCCGGGGGGCATCACCAACATTAGAACCACACTCCCCTCAACACTTATAGGGCCAACATATTTTACGCAATCCAAAATAAGGCGGCGCTTCATAGGCCCAAGCCGATCGCTCCAAACAAAGGAGACCCCAATCACAGCACTGTGAGTTCCACCGCGGACGCGGGCATGACACAGAAGATTGTACCAAGCTAAAGAAGGAAATCAAACGTCTTATTCGACAAGGGCTTCTGAGAAGGTTCTTGCGAAGGAAAACATTAAATCGGTTTGCGCCACTCGGGCCGGCGAGAGATCAGCCGCCCGCTTGCCAGGAAAGACTGGGGGGCAACCCCTAATGTAATCGCACCAGGAGAAAGCTCCCTCCAAATTCACCGAGTTGTACTTACACATCCTCCCCGCCATGTCAGCTTTATCAGCGTTCCATAAAAATGTGTAATTCAACTTCCGCACATTGTTTCTGCGAATTACTTTTCTGACTTCATTAACTTTATATGTTTCAGATAACATAGTTATAATAGGTAAGGTCGCCAGACCTTCGCCTGCCATCGCCAAGGGTCTGCCCCCTTTGGCGATCGGTCCCTACCAAGTTACAATAGGTAAGGTCGCTAGACCTCCGCCTGCCATCGCCAAGGGCCTGCCCCTTTGGCGGTCGGTACCTGCCAAGTTACAATAGGTAAGGTCGTCAAACCTCCGCCTGCCATCGCCAAGGGACTGACCCTTTGGCGATCGGTCCCTGCCAAGTTACAATAGGTAAGGTCGCCATACCTCCGCCTGCCATCGCCAAGGGCCTGCCCCTTTGACGACCGGTCCCTGCCAAGTTACAATAGGTAAGGTCTCCAGACCTCCGCCTGCCATCGCCAAGGGCCTGACCCTTTGGCGATCGGTCCCTGCCAAGTTATAATAGGTAAGGTCGCCAGACCTCCACCTGCCATCGCCAAGGGCCTGCCCCTTTGACGATCGGTCCCTGCCAAGTTACAATAGGTAAGGTCGCCAGACCTCCGCCTGCCATCGCCAAGGGCCTGACCCTTTGGCGATCGGTCCCTGCCAAGTTACAATAGGTAAGGTCGCTAGACCTCCGCCTGCCATCGCCAAGGGCCTTTCCCTTTGGCGATCGGTCCCTGCCAAGTTACAATAGGTAAGGTCGTCAGACCTCCGCCTGCTATCGCCAAGGGCCTGCCCCTTTGGCGGTCAGTCCTTGCGCCAAACTCCGGAGATCAATCCAAGTACCGCAACTACCATCAAGGTCATGGGCATAAAATAGAAGGTTGTTCGCGACCAACCACATAAATTGAAAGATTCGTTTATCTGGGACTCCGTGGAAAATTTCTCCAAACCAAGGACCATGAATCAACAGGTCAAAAATGACCCAGCAGGGGGGCAATCTCCAGGGAAACCGCCCCAAAGAAAAACATATTCCTTGCCCGTGGAACGTCTAGGGAAACTGACATATATGCATGTACCTCATGTTTCCAGCATTCATAGCAAAGCGCTCGGATATCCCATGCTGAAACACCGAGATCTTCAGAACAGAACGATCAGGTATCCCACGTAGAGACGCCGATCTTTTTCGAAGGACCCAACGTCCGCCAGACAGAGAGAGAGCTGTTCTCCTCCCCAAGCGATCTCACTTCTGCGACACGGAGCGCCTGCCATTTTCCCTCGTCTAGGGTCAAGGTTCGAAGCGTCTACCCTTCACCGCTACTATCAACGACATCCCCCAGGTCGGTAACGCGAACCTCTCACCACTCGGCTTGAATCGCCCGACATTCGCCCACGTAGTAGGTTCCAACATCACCTGGGTCTTGTCCTCCAACCGTCAACATCAAAGAAGCAAAACATAGTTGGCCGCGCAAACGCCGGTTCCAACACCACAAAAGCTCTACTATCACAAGTCAGTGCTTAAAGACTAGAACAGTCGAAAACAATCAAGCAACGCTTAAGGAGCTACCAAAGCTCCGTAAGCAAAGCACCAAGCTGCTGCATGATGCAAATGTGCAAAGAAACAGCAAAGGAGTAGCCACCCCTCATCTACATCAACAGTGGAGCACCACTGCGTCGACTTCCCCCGAGAACAACGCCTCGCCACCCGAAAGGCCAAGAAGTCGACCGAGTCTTCATGAGCAAAGGCCCGCAGGTACGAGCCGCAACGTGCAGGCGCCGCCCCCCGCGCACACGCAGCGCGCGGGAGAACAACCCGCGCGATCGTAGTGCGTGGGAGAACAGCCCACGCGATCACAGCGCGCAGGAGCCCATCCTGCGCGTAGGCAGCTCGCGGGCGCACCCCCCGCGCCCGCCCAGCGCGGGTGCGCCCTACCTGCGCGCGCCCAGTGCGAGAGTGCCCTCCCCGCGCGCGCCCAATGCGGGTGTGGGTGCGTGGGTGCGCCCTCCCCGCGCGCGCCCAGCGTGGGTGCGGGTGCGCCCTCCCGCGCGCGCCCGGCGCAGGTACACCCTCCGGCGCGCGCCTGCCGCGGGGGCTGTAAGATCTCTTTTTCCAAAACCCGATCGGGTACTTGAAAACTCGAACCTCTCCCGCATCGCACGGTTGAGGTGGATCTTCGCCCAGAATCGCTGCCTTGCGGTGTCGCCAACACTTGGGTTGGCCACTACCGCTTAGCACCAACCCTGCCGGCTATACGATCATAAGTAAAATATGCCAAAGAAGTAAGAACAGAAGAAAAGGCATGCCCACAGTGTCACAGCATCATATATATATAATGAAAACAGCAGTCCAAAAGAGAAGTACAAGCAAAAAGGGACTTATGCCCGATACATAACCAAATTAATGTACTATCTCTCTCTCACTACAACATGCGGAAGTCTACAACAAAAGCTCTCAAAAAGCAGAAATCTAACTATCTAATCATCAACCTGTGGCATCGTGGTAGTGCGCTGCATCTGCTGCTCAGGTCCTGCCATCTCGTCCTGCTGCGCGCGGGACAACTCTGCCTCCTCGGACTCCTGCGGTAACACCGACCGTTAATCATAAAGACTAAGCCGTTTTGTCCTCGCCTCCCTCCACGACTCCTAGGCACCGAGCGGGAGGAAGAAGCGGAGGACAAACAAGGGGTAAACAAGAAGGTGGTGACATGACACTACTCTAGCAGGTATAAGTAAAGCTGTAAAATCTAGCTAGCAGTATAGTGCAGGTATAAGGCAGTAAAGTAGAGTAATGAAGTAAGCAGTAAGTAGAAAGGAAACGCAGTGCAGTAAGTAAATCTAAACTATCATCACAGATTCGTACCTTAACTTATATGAACGCCCATACGACATATAAGTTAAGATGTCCAGGTAACCCATCATATAAAAGAGCCCATACTAATTTATATGATGGGGGTATGCTATGTGTATGTTATGTTATGCTATGATTATGATGTTTTAATGAAATTATGCAATGTGACTCACCCACGCGACTCTATGCGCACAGACCTTTATAGTTCCCAATTTGTTTGAAAGGAAGCCAACCTTTCGGGTACCGACCGTCGTGGCTCACGGTGGCAGTGGATCGGGCACTCCACATCCTAGGCGGGTATGGTCACTACCAAGCCTAGACCTCATGTACGCCTCAACGCTAAGAACACAACAGCGGAGCTCCTGCGTACTCTTGCTGGAATCCACCAGACTTTAAGGTCGGGGTGGGTTATTAGGGATTGTCCTCCAGACCGCGGTACTCAAACTTACCGGCCCTCTAAACCACACCCTCACCCGAGTCAACGTACTACTGTCGGTGACACGACTAGCCTAGTACCGAAGACTCGCCACTAATTGAATAAGTAATAGGTATTAACATGCCCACCCGAGCTTCCAGCTCAGGGACTAACACACCAGCTGATCCAACCCACCTCCTTCCCGGAGGAGATCCATACCAGTCTGCATATCCACTTAGGCTACTCTTGCCTACAATTTAGTTCGTGTTATATTTAGGGTGAATCTTGGACTTCCCGCGGTGTACTCCATAAGGGGCCCCTAACGGTACTACAGATCAATGGGCTCAACCCCACAATCCACTTCAAGACAATTACTTTAGTTGGTGATCAATGTTTGGTTCACCCTTCATCATTACATATAGTTAAAGTGACTTAGCTCATCCCCCGTCCCACCCAATTGGGTTGGACGTACCTCCTTTCCTTCTACAATGACCCCAGCACAACCTCACAACTAACCCTAGAATTGACCCTCCTTGAATCATGGTGGGTTATATCTCATTTACTGATTGGGTATAACTCCTACCCACTACTTAGGGGTCTAAATTGTCAAAAACTCCAAATTCTGTTTTTACTAAACGCAGTCCACCAAATTCTGTTTTTACTAAACGCAGTCCACCAAATTGAACTATCCCTCAACCCCATAAGGGAATCCCTCTAAAACTCATCTCCAGGGTCTGGTATAATTATCCTAGGCTTTTACTGACCTTAATAAGGTATTGCCCAATTTCCATAATTTTCCATATTAATTTGGTATTTATTTTAATTCAAAATAGTTAAGGACTTAAGTCAAAATACACATGAACTACCCTCAAAATGATTCCTCATGTTATATGAAAATTATCAGCATGCTATTATCCCAAATAAAGGTGGTTCATTGAGTATCATGGCCCTAGGATATCATCTGGCCTACTATATCATCATAATTGTATAATTACCAAAATGCCACTATAATTAGGAAAAATAGTAATTTCACTTCTGAAAATTCTACAAAAATTACCCAATGATAATATGGGGACCTAGAGTCCTCTGCCATAAGGATGTGTCATTACCATGTGATTTGACATTTTAAGAAGATTAATTACTCAAGTGATGTAAACCTCAATTTCTACATGAAGTATATGAAATACAATTCGAATAGCTTTCAAACAATTATCATGGGTATATATTAAACTAAAATCACAGATCACCAAGTATCATGCCAAAGCCCTATGATTTGATATTTTAAAAAGATTAAATACTCTACTGATGTAAATCTCAATTTCTACATGAAGTATATGAAATACAATTCCAATATCTTCCAAACAATTATCGTGGGTATAGATTAACCTAAAATCACAGATCACCAAGTATCATGCCAAAGCCCTATGATTTAATATTTTAAAAAGATTAAATACTCTAGTGATGTAAATCTCAATTTCTACATAAAGTATATGAAATACAATTCCAATAGCTTCCAAATAATTATCATGGGTATATATTAACCTAAAATCATAGATCACCAAGTATCATGCCAAAGCCCTATGATTTAATATTTTAAAAAGACTAAATACTCTAGTGATGTAAATCTCAATTTCTACATGAAGTATATGAAATACAATTCCAATAGCTTCCAAACAATTATCATGGGTATGAAATAGCATTAAATGACAGTTAACCAAAAATCACATTTTTGCCCCATGATTTGATATTTTTCAAAATTAAATTCCCTTAAGCTAGCAAGTACTTAAAATTTCCTACACAAGGAATGAAACTTCAATAAATTATAACAAAATTACTATAGCACAATTTCATCCCTAATAAGCCACTGATAGAGTTTCAACACCATACAAGGTCCTATGACCATGCATTTCAATTTATTAAGAAAAGGGGTGGCTATTTCATTTATTAGGTAGAAAATACTTAAATGCCTCTAAAATTCCCATTTAAATTTCCTAAGACATTTTATGCCTTTAAAATCATATCCTCAAAGTTCAGAGCCAAGGCTAGAACATTTGGCCCTATGTCCTTCACAAATCTCACTTGGCACCCTTAAGGATTCACCCTTAGGGTTTTAGGTCACCCCACCTTAATGGCTCCAAATGGACCATTAGGGTGTGACACTAGCATATGCATAGCTATACCCACATAACCAACAAGATGGGAGGAGGCTAACACACTCAACTCCTCAAATTGATTCAAACCCTACTTTGACCCTTAAAGGTCCTCATTAGGGTTTCCAACTTTCCATATCAAATCAACTCCAAATGGAGTGAAATTTTAGGTAGTCACCACACACATATAAAAGAGCCATCCCCCAAAGTTTGGTGTCATTTGGACATCATATGCTCCAAAATTCAACTTAATTTAAAAGTACTAACTATCACAAAAACCCTAGGTAAAATTGACCACCAAGGGCTGCCCCTTTGGCAGGGGGTGCCCCTAGGGTATACCAACCCATGGTTAAAAGCACAGCTCCAAAGATGGAGGGGTTTGACCTAGGCAATTTTTCTAATGGACTGACCTAGTGTAGAACCAGTCCTAGTAAAACAGATCCCTAGGGAGCTGTAGGTCACCAAATGACCTAAACTCAAGGCCAAATGAAAGATAAGACCAAGGCCTACAACTTTCATGTTGGGCACTTTTTCTAGTTCAGCCCTTAAGAGGCCCAAATTTTTGTTTGAAGATGACTGAATATTTGAGGCAGAATATCAAATAGAGGGAATTAATTAAATGCTAGAAAAGGAGATCAGCACGGATCTTAAAGCACATCCAACCCCCTTCCTTCATCTTCTTCCTTCAGCCGACGGCTGGGATCGAACCGACCTGGGCCATCTTCCTTCCTCCTTTCCCGGCCACCTGGTGGGCACCACGGCCGGCCACCACCTCCACCACCTTCGTGGTGGTCGGGGCTACGACTCCCGGCGACATGGCGGACGGAGGAGGCGTTTCCCGGCGGTTCTGGGTGTCACGAATCGAGCCGAAATCCATGGATTTCGGAAATGGATCCGGGCTCAATTGAGCCCGATCCTTCAGCATTAAGAGATGGGAAGCTAGCATGAGGGGAGGGGAGGAGAAACGGACTGTTGTTGGTGCGTGGCGGCGGCTCTGGCGGCGGTTTGCCATGGAAGTGTGCAGCTCCGGCGATCCTGCTCCCGATCCCGATTCTCCACCAAAAGCTTAGCTCCAGGTATCGTTTCTGTCTGCTCTCAGAGCTCTGAAGCTAATGGAATGGGTAGATTGTCGTGAGGAGGGCTCCTTGGTTGGTTTTGAGCTTGGGCCTCCTCGGTTCTCCCATGGCTGCCACCCTCCTGCAGCTGCCAGCCTCCCTACTTCCACCTGGGTCAAGGGCAGACCCCCAACAATCAGGGAAGGTCCCTAGGTTGATTGGAGATTGAGTGTGGAGGAGGGGATGATAGCTTTTTTTTCCTTTTTGCTTTTGCTTTTGCTTTTAGATCAAGCTTTTGGTCCCCCCCCCCCCTCCATTGATCAATCCTACCATAGTTTAGGGTTCAGTCTAAGGGCTGAATGCAAGGCCTAAGGTCCATGATTAATGGTTAATTAATTGGTGTTGGGGTTCATTTCACTTTAGGCTTGAAATTCACCTTTAATGGGTTATGTTGACCATGGTTGACTTTGGTCAACCAAGGTGAGTGGGTTGACCCCACTTGGGGGTCATGGGTCCCTTAACATCACCCAACATAGGTTGGTCCATGGTGGGGCTCCAATTGGTTCAATTTAATCAAAGGGTGTAGATTTGACCAAAATTGGGTAAAGTTTGACTTTGGTCAATTGGGGTCAATTGGTCCCACCATGATGGGGCTTTTAGGTCCATTGGGTTCCTTAAGGTGTTTAGAGTGTGGTGGTAAGGTCAATTTGAACATTTGGAGTCAATTGAACCCTAATTGACTTAGTTTGGTTAATGTTGACCTAATGTTGACTTTGGTCAATTTCATGCAATTGGGTCCCACCCAAGTGCAATTCCCATGATAATGGTCTTCCTTAATGGTTAGGGTAGTATGGGGAAGGTCAATTTTGTGAATTGAGGGTCAATTGGCCTAAGGGAGTGGTATTGGGCTATGTTGATTTTGTGCCCTTGGTGTGCACTTAGCACACTCCACTTGGCCCAAGGGCCCTAGTGGCCACTCTGCACACCACCCATGCCCTAACACCATCTAGGGGTCTAGAAGGATTGGGGATGTTACAAATCGCCCTCTCCGCGCGCACCCAACGAGGGTGCGCCCTCTCCGCGCGCGCCTGACGCGGGTGAGCCCTCCCGTGCGCACCCTCCCGTGCGCGCCCAGCGTGGGTGCGCCTTCCCCGCGCGCGCTCAGCGCATGAGCGGTCATCCCCCGCGCAGGCACCCCATCCGCGTACACATGGGCGCACCTTCCTCACACAATCCCAGCGCGCAGTACGCCCCGTGTGAGTTTCGCCTTACGCACCTCCCACGCATCTTGCTACGCATACAGCCGCATGCAAGCTCTTCGCCCGGTGGCCTGCCTATCTTGTGCACCACTTAGACATTTTGTCATACGGACACCACCACTAAACATTACGCGGGTCGTCCAAATTTTGAGTAAAAGTCCCCGCCCTCCATTCGCTTCGACTCGAAGTTGCAGGGACTTGGGGAGCAAATGATAGGTACCCCCTAATTCGGGTTGCGAATAGCCAAAGCACCCGCCTCATTTAGTGGAGGAAATGAGGTTGACCAAAGTAAACTTTACTAGCCCGGTAATCACCTATCACGGGGTGCAAATAGTAAAATCCCCCATCATGGGTGCAAATAGTAAAATCCTCCCCATCATGGGGTGCGAGTAGTAAAATCCCACATCACGAGGTATAAATAGTAAAATCCCACATCATGGGGTGCAAATAGTAAAATCCCCCCATCATTGGGTGCGAGTAGTAACATCCCACATTACGAGATGCAAATAGTAAAATCCCCCATCATGGGTGCAAATAGTAAAATCCCCCCATCATGGGGTGCGAGTAGTAAAATCCCACATCACGGGGTGCAAATAATAAAATCCCGCATCATGGGGTGCAAATAGTAAAATCATTCAATACGGTCTGCGTATAGAAAATAATATGGTTATGGTGTGTGCATAACCATATCCGTCATATGAATACATATCACCACAAAACTATACAAACTGGTGTGCATATATCACATAAATTGGTTATGGTGTGCGGGTAGCCGTATAACCACCCTAACCACCCATTTAATTACGAAAGTGCCACCCTCAAAAACTATAAATAAGACCCCAAGGCTTCTCTTTTGGGGATCCTCTTCTCCTCCTCCTTTCTCCTAAGTTTAAGAGAGAGAGAGAACTCTCTTGAAGATTTCTCCTCCTCCTTCCTCCTTCGAAATCTTCCTCCTCCATCGAAGTTCCCCTTCGAAGATCTTCTTGATCTTCGAAGATCTTCTTGATCTTCGAAGATCTTCGAGCGTCTGGAAGATCCTTCGAGCGCCTTCTACCGCTCGAAGCGCGCTTCGCTCTCAAGACCGCCCAAGCGCACCTCCGTGCGCTCCGCTCCAAGCGCGCCTCCGTGCGCTCCCCATCAAGTGCGCCGCTGTGCGCTCCACATCAAGCGCGCCGCCGTGCGCTCCGCTCCAAGCGCGCCTCCGTGCGCTCCGCTCCAAGCGCGCCTCCGTGCGCTCCGCTCCAAGCGCGCCTCCGTGCGCTCCGCTCCAAGCGCGCCTCCGTGCGCTCCGCTCCAAGCGCGCTTCTATGCGCTCCGCTCCAAGCGCGCCGCCGTGCGCTCCGCTCCAAGCGCGCCGCTATGCGCTCCGCTCCAAGCGCGCCGCCGTGCGCTCCGCTCCAAGCGCGCCGCTGTGCGCTCCGCTCCAAGCGCGCCGCCGTGCGCTCCGCTCCTAGCGCGCCGCCGTGCGCTCCGCTCCTAGCGCGCCTCCATGCGCTCCGCTCCAAGCGCGCCTCCGTGCGCTCTGCTCCAAGCGCGCTTCCGATTGAGACATACGACGGAACGAGCGACCCATCAGAGCACGTCAGGCACTTTGCGATCATGATGCAACTCTGTAATGCCCCAGATCCATTGTTGTATCAGGCATTCCCGGCGACTTTGAAAGGGCAGGCTCGCACCTGGTTCTTATCCCTGAAGGAGGAAGAAATCAATGATTTCGCAGAACTGACTCAGCAGTTCACGGACCAGTTTATCGCTAGCCGCCGGATAGTCAAAGATCCCTCCCACCTGTCTGGGATCCGTCAAACCGAAGGGGAAACCCTTAAAGATTTCTTCCGTCGTTTCACCACTGAGGCACGACAAATCCCTGGGGTAAAATCGGAGCTCCTGCGTGGGTTTCTCCTTGGAGGGCTCCGTCCTGGTGGCTTTTACTCCGCATTAATACGGGAGACTATACCCAGCTACCACGATCTCGTTCAACGGATCGACGCCCAGATCGCCGCCGACGAAGCAATCGAAGCACATCAACAACAATTTGAAGGCAGTCGAAAAAGAAAAAGGGAACAAGACCCACCAACGATATCGAAGAGGAATGTCATGCCACGTGACAACCCCCACCAAGCTGGGGGGCATCACCAACATCAGAACCACACTCCCCTCAACACTTCTAGGGCCAACATATTGTACGCAATCCAAAATAAGGTGGCGCTTCATAGGCCCAAGCCGATCGCTCCAAACAAAGGAGACCAATCACAGCACTGTGAGTTCCACCGCGGACGCGGGCATGACACAGAATATTGTACCAAGCTAAAGAAGGAAATCGAACGTCTTATTCGACAAGGGCTTCTGAGAAGGTTCTTGCGAAGGAAAACATTAAATCGGTTTGCGCCACTCGGGCCGGCGAGAGATCAGCCGCCCGCTTGCCAGGAAAGACTGGGGGGCAACCCCTAATGTAATCGCACCAGGAGAAAGCTCCCTCCAAATTCACCGAGTTGTACTTACACATCCTCCCCGCCATGTCAGCTTTATCAGCGTTCCATAAAAATGTGTAATTCAACTTCCGCACATTGTTTCTGCGAATTACTTTTCTGACTTCATTAACTTTATATGTTTCAGATAACATAGTTATAATAGGTAAGGTCGCCAGACCTTCGCCTGCCATCGCCAAGGGTCTGCCCCCTTTGGCGATCGGTCCCTACCAAGTTACAATAGGTAAGGTCGCTAGACCTCCGCCTGCCATTGCCAAGGGCCTGCCCCTTTGGCGGTCGGTACCTGCCAAGTTACAATAGGTAAGGTCGCCAAACCTCCGCCTGCCATCGCCAAGGGCCTGACCCTTTGGCGATCGGTCCCTGCCAAGTTACAATAGGTAAGGTCGCCATACCTCCGCCTGCCATCGCCAAGGGCCTGCCCCTTTGACGACCGGTCCCTGCCAAGTTACAATAGGTAAGGTCTCCTGACCTCCGCCTGCCATCGTCAAGGGCCTGACCCTTTGGCGATCGGTCCCTGCCAAGTTATAATAGGTAAGGTCGCCAGACCTCCGCCTGCCATCGCCAAGGGCCTGCCCCTTTGACGATCGGTCCCTGCCAAGTTACAAAAGGTAAGGTCGCCAGACCTCCGCCTGCCATCGCCAAGGGCCTGACCCTTTGGCGATCGGTCCCTGCCAAGTTACAATAGGTAAGGTCGCTAGACCTCCGCCTGCCATCACCAAGGGCCTTCCCCTTTGGCGATCGGTCCCTGCCAAGTTATAATAGGTAAGGTCGTCAGACCTCCGCCTACTATCGCCCAAGGCCTGCCCCTTTGGCGGTCAGTCCTTGCGCCAAACTCCGGAGATCAATCCAAGTACCGCGACTACCGTCAAGGTCATGGGCATAAAATAGAAGGTTGTTCGCGACCAACCACAAAAGCTCTACTATCACAAGTCAGTGCTTAAAGACTAGAACAGTGGCAAACAATCAAGCAACGCTTAAGGAGTTACCAAAGCTCCGTAAGCAAAGCACCAAGCTGCTGCATGATGCAAATGTGCAAAGAAACAGCAAAGGAGTAGCCACCCCTCATCTACATCAACAGTGGAGCACCACTGCGTCGACTTCCCCCGAGAACAACGCCTCGCCACCCGAAAGGCCAAGAAGTCGACCGAGTCTTTATGAGCAAAGGCCCACAGGTACGAGCCGCAACGTGCAGGCGCCGCCCCCGCGCACACGCAGCGCGCGGGAGAACAACCCGCGCGATCGTAGTGCGTGGGAGAACATCCCACGCGATCACAGCGCGCAGGAGCCCATCCTGCGCGTAGGCAGCTCGCGGGCGCACCCCCCACGCCCGCCCAGCGCGGGTGCGCCCTACCTGCGCGCACCCAGCGCGAGAGTGCCCTCCCCGCGCGCGCCCAATGCGGGTGTGGGTGCGTGGGTGCGCCCTCCCCTCGTGCGCCCAGCGTGGGTGCGAGTGCGCCCTCCCGCGCGCGCCCGGTGCAGGTGCACCCTCCGGCGCGCGCCCGCCGCGGGGGCGCCCTCTCCGCGCGCGCCCAACGAGGGTGCGCCCTCTCCGCGCGCGCCCGATGCGGGTGAGCCCTCCCGTGCGCGCCCTCCCGTGCGCGCCCAGCGTGGGTGCGCCTTCCCCGCGCGCGCTCAGCGCATGAGCCGTCATCCCCCGCGCAGGCACCCCATCCGCGTACACATGGGCGCACCTTCCTCACAGAATCCCAGCGCGCAGTATGCCCCGTGTGAGTTCCGCCTTACGCACCTCCCACGCATCTTGCTACGCATACATCCGCATGCAAGCTCTCCGCCCGGTGGCCTGCCTATCTTGTGCACCACTTAGACATTTTGTCATGTAACATCCCCCAAACTGCTAAACCCCTAAGTTGGTTTTGTCATGACTGGGTCATGACAAAACCATAGGAAGAACCTTTTTGAACCTAAGAGCTTAGGAAAGGAGGAGGAAGCCACCTTGGTCTGCAAATAGCAATTCCCATCTTCCAAGCTTGGGATTGGAATTTAGTGCTTCAACTAAACCCTTGGACCCCACCTTAGTGTCCCTAACCCTTTGGGGGTCCCCTTAGGGCACCAGGGGCCCATTGAAGTCAACCTAAGAGACCAATTTGACCAAAGTCAACATACACCCTCAAATTGGTCAAAGTAGCCCACTTAGAGCCAATCAACCCCCACCATGTCAAATTGATCACACTCCTAGGTCTATAATACCATTATAGACCTAATGGACCCAAAAGCCCCATCATGGGACCCCCAGGGGTGCAAATTGACCAAAATGCCCTTTTTAGGTCAAAATGACCTTTCTTCTCAAAGTACCCCAATTGACCTTCACCACATCAAATTGACCTCACCCCTAGGGCTATCATGTCATAGGGGAGCTAGTGGACCAAAAAGCCCCATGACCAAGTCAACCCTAGGGCTCAATTTGACCAAAGTCAAATTAGCCTATTTTGGTCAAATCACCTTAGATTGGGTCAACCAAGAACCATATGACCAAATTGACTCCACCATTAGTTCCTAAACTTAATTTAGAACCTATTGAACCCAAAAGCCCCATCCTAGGGTTCCCCAATTGACCAATTTGGCCAAAAGTCAAAATTGCCCAATTTAGGTCAAAATGCTCAAACCTAACCCAATCTCTTTGGGCTAGCTCAATTGGATGGTCAACCAGCCCATGTGGACCCTCATTAAACTCAGGAGAGAGGGTAGAAACCGACCATGGTGGTTAGGAGAGAGAAAATGGGGGTTTCACCATTTTTGGAGGAGAGAGAAGAGGCCATTCATGGCCATTAAGAGGTTTTACCTCTTGGCTCCCCCAATTGATGCCTCCATTCAACTCCTCAGCCAGCTGGGAGGAGTTTCCATCAGTTACACAAGGGAATTAAGGCAGGGGAGATGGAGAGGGGCCGGCCATGGAAGAAACCGAAGAAGCCATTAATGGCCATGGAGTTTAAAGCCATCACCACCCCCAATTGAACCCCCCTTCACCTTCAGAGACCTGAGAGGAGAGAAACCCCTATCTTACCTGGAGATTTCGTGCACTGTAGGAGGGAATCGGCATGGCTTCACAACCGGCGGCAGCTCCCATGGTGTACTCAAGGTTGACTCGACGGCAAGCCCTCCAACAGGTCCCGTTCTCCTCCCTGAACTCTAAGGGTTAGATCCAAATCGACGGCGGCTCGAATCGTGGTCAATCGGCCGTGAATCGAGTCGGCCAATCCTCCCGTTGATCGGGTTGGGTATCCTCCTACAGATCATGATTCCGGCCACCTCCGGCCGATCAAACACCGCTCATCGCCGGCCCCCACCTCAACGGAGGTGGTGGTGGCGTTGGTCGGCCGGGGCGGCGCTCAGGTGGCCGGGAAATCACCCACTAAGGCGGCCCAGGCGCGGTAAATCTCTGTCGTTGATTTCCTGGGGACGATGACCAGGCGCCTTCCGATCCGCTTTAGGATTCGTGCGCTCCCTTAAGGATTTTGCTTAATTCTGTGATTAAAATGCAGCTCCTATTTAAATCTGGGAAAAATAGTTAGAGGCCGAATCATGAAAAGTGGTCAACATAGAAAATGTAGCCCTTTGGGTCTAGTTTCATACAAAATTGAAATCACTCAATTTGGAGTCCTGGTTAGGGCTCAGCACTCATTCTAGTGGAGGCTGTCTTTAGGGCTAATCAGAACTCATTTTTGATGCCCACCCCATTATAGAACTCCAAATGACTTGATTTTTGGGGTGTAGTCTAGTCTTGTGCATACTTAGGTCATGTCCAAAGATCACAAGGATTGGAGAAGTTTTCTTCTTAATTTTTGGGAAAGACCAATAATCCTAGTTTAACCTAATTAGGTGTCCTAAACACCTCAAAACCCTTCCAAACTTGGATGGGTGGTCCTAAGGGGTATGTATAGGCCCTGGTTAAAATATCATGATTTATGGAGTTGTTTTGGTAGGGTATTCCCCCAAAATGGCCTTAGGCTCCCTAGGTTTGGGCAAAACTTTGGGTGAGTGCCCCCACCTTTCCACAAGGTCTTTTGGCTCCATATTTGGGGTGCACCTCACCCTCCCCCATGCCAACCTATGGTCCAAGTTTGGTGGCCATTGGAGGAGTTTTGCCCTAGTAAATCAAAAAGGGGCTAAATTGCTATTTGCACCCCAAATAGGTACCCATTGGAATTCCACCCCTCACCAATTATTGGTAGGATCTTAGGTGGTCTTCCACTGACCTATGGTCAGTATAGTGAGTGGTATGGGTATGGGCAAGGTAGGGAGTCCCCTTGAGAATAGTTGGCCTAAAAGTGATGTTTGGGGCAAAAGTAAACATAAGAGAACTTTGGGGTTGTGAAGGACATAGGGGTGATTGTCCTTGGAGAGGAGTGAAGTAGATTCCTCTGAGTTCTATGGGTGATATAATACCCCCACAAGAAGTTTGGGTGGATTTGGAGAGGTTTTGACCCTAACCCTAGGCTAAACCCTAATGGGGTGCAAATAGAGGTCAATGAAGGGAGTAGGGTCAAACCCTAGTGGTTTGACCTAAAGTTTTGGTGGGTGGGTCATAGTGACCAGAGAAGACTCCCTTGTGAATTTGAAGAGGTTTGGAGTTGTCTAACCTAGGTAATAAATCCTTGGGTAGATTTGTAAATAATTGGAATTTGGAGATCTAGGAAGAAATAGCACTTAGGGAATCACCATCTTCTGTCACCCACTTGTTTTTGAGGTTATAAATCTCTGGAGTTCCTACTAGAGCTGTTGGAGAAGGTTAGACCCTAACCCTAGGCTAAACCCTAATGGGGTGCAATTAGAGGTTAATAAAGGAAGAGGGGTCAAACCTCAGTGTCTTGACTTGAAATTTTGGGTAGATGGCCTTAGTGACCAAGAATGCTACTGTAGGAGTTTGGAGGGATTTGGAGTTGCCAATCATAAGTAATAAACCCTAGGGTAGATTTGTAATTATTTAGGGTTTGAGGTTTTAGGGAGAAATAGTATTTATCAATTTACCATCTTCTGTCATAATCATGGTTTTTATGTCATATATCTCTGGAAGAATTGTTTAGATCATGAGTTAACCCTTGGAGGTCCAAATTGTAATATTCCTCATTGTTGGCAATTTTTGGGTTGGTTAAATTTGTGATGATAAATTACTGTAATTGCATGTAACTTTGCTGGATGTCTTTTCATAACAATATATAACCTCTGCAATTTTCTCATAATTTATAGATCAATATTTTTGGTACCTCTAGTTCATTTTGAAAGAAATTGCAAATATATCCTTGGATGGAATTACAAACATACCCTCTGAATAGCATGGTCAAACTTTGTAGGATTAAATATTTTATTAATAAGCACCACTGTGTTAATTTGCAAAAGGACTGGAGTTCATATGAGGGTATCTCCTTTGGAAATTATTGGAAATAATTGTGTTTTGGAATTTCTAAAAATAATAAATCTTGCTGGTTTTCCCTAAAACTTTATATCTACTGTTTATTAGGTACCCTTGATTTATGAATAAATTGGAGTGGGCATTGGAGGTCAGAAAAATATACTTGTAGTTCAAACCTTAGTAATATGGCCATTTGGAAAATTATTTAAAATACAATTATTAATGGGAAATTATGAAACCCTAGATTTGATCTGAGGTAGGTAGTATGGGTCCCCAGTAAATCCCTTGGGTCAAGAAGTTGGATATTTAGTGTACCTCTCTTCATGAGCATCAAAACGTTAAGGGTGGTCTGCGTTTAGCAATTTGACAACTTTTGGGGTTAGAGGTCAATCTGGTTGTCTAGGGTCTGAAGTGATGAAGGATGGGTGGTAGCCTTGTATTATGTATGGGTCTCTAGAGAAGTTGGGGTTTGGTAAGTCTTAGGGTGGTGGGGTGCCACCCTCGGCTAGGTCGTCCGGGAATTGACGAAAGATCGTCTTTTCTTGTTAGCATCTTTTAGCACCTGAGTTTCTAAGGCAGGAAAGTCACTCTGAGAGTGTGCTTATGGAAGTCTAGCCGGTTTAGTCCGGTGATCTTTTGTTTCTGAGATATTTATTGGTGACGGGCGGGTTAGCCCGGGGAGCTTGTAGCTCGGTATTGTTGGAAGATAATTTGCATGTGCATAAGGTGGTGGGTCCTTCGTGTTGGCAGTCGTTGCACCGACGTTAACACTTGGGCTCGGCAAGTGTGGTATTTACACTTAGCCATAAAAGTCTGGCGGTCCAGTCAGTAAGAGTACGCAGACGCTCTGCGGGTTTTGTGGAGGCGTACGATAGGTCTAGGTCGGGTAGTGCATATACCAACCTAGAGGTGGGCGAGGCCCAACCCACCGCTTCCGTTTGCCACTACGGGAGTATCCTGAGGAGTCTAGCTCGCTCCAAAAAGAGGGAACTAAAGGTCTATGCGCATAGAGTCGTAGTGGGTGAGTTGCACTTGTTTGATCACCGCATAATCACATACTTGCATGACATAGCATAATCATTGCATTCAACCCCTGACACCTATCGTATAAATTGGTATGGGACTTTTTATACGATAGGCCCTGCTAAACGACCCCTTGGTCTATAGGTCTGTATGGGCACTCCTATAAATCAATGGTTAATATTATAATATTTAGATTGTTTCTACATTTACTCATTACTGCTTTACCTTTACTTTACCCTGCTGTTTCTATTTTGTTTCATTTATATATATATATATCACCTGTGTAGAGTAGATATTACCTTGTCACCTGCATTTGTTCCTACCCCTTGTTTGTCCTCCGCTTCCTCCTTTCCATCCGGTGCCTAGGAGCCCTGGGGGGAGGGGTGGGGAATTGGCTGAGTCTTTATGACTGACGGTCGGTGGACCTTATCATTTTAGGAGACCGCGGCGACGGAGCAGCACCAGAGGCCGGTGCAAATGGAGGCGGGGCAGTCTAGCTCAGGAGCTCAGATAACAGGATCCGTGAGTGTTGATTTAGTTATTTTACTTCCACGAGTGATCCATGTAGTGAGGCTTTGATGTATTGGGCAAGGCCCTAGTTATCTTTTTTTTCCGTTCTTTCAGTTATGGTTGTGGACATCTTTTGATGATTTATTTATATATGTGATGTGGACATGTTTTGCTTGCTTTATTCATGTTAGCTTACTTTTCTTGTGATCGATTTGGCCGGCAGGATCGGCGTTTTGTAGTGACGACCTTCCCGAGCGAAGGTGTCACCACAAAACGGCGGTTTTGGGCCTAAGACCCGGTGGTTTTTGCAAAAAAAAAAAGGGGGGTCTTACAAGTGGTATCAGAGCGAACATCGATCCAAGGAAAAGAAGTCCACAAACCCTGGGCCACCCCGCGCGAGCTTAGTTTGCGGACAAACTAGCAGCGGAAGCAATGGTGTGCCCATAAGGGAAATCACATGTAAAAGTCCACTTATAACTGAAATGTTTCTTCCCTTTAGCTAAGTCCCTTATAAGTGCAATCTTTCTTGTGTAGCCGGCAACGGAACCTTCACCGCAGCATGGAGTCCCGCCGACTCCGAACGTCGTTCCACCACCACCGGCTCCTACCCCGTTCCAGCAAACGGAATTGGGGCAGACTCTGACTGCCATTTTAGAGACATTCAGAGCACAGCAGGCACCGGCTCCTCAGCAAAACCCTGGGGCCAACTGGCTGAGCATCTTCCGGGGGGCTCTCCCCGCCAGCTTATATTGGGACGGAGACGGCTGTAAGAACTGAAGAGTGGGTGGACATTATGCAAGAGATGCTGACAGGAATCCAGTGCCCGGCAGACATGGAGGTGCCACTGGTGGTTTCATGCCTGGAATCCCATGCTAAGAGGTGGTGGAAGAGGTTCCTGGCTACATCGTACCCGGGATTAGAGGCAGCAGATGTTGCTTGGGATGATTTCAAAGCGGCGTTGTTGGAGCATTTTGTGCCGCAGTCGGCAAGAGATGACTTGGAAGATAGATTTCTGCAGTTGCGGCAGGGGAGTAGATCAGTGCTGGAGTACCATCAGGAGTTCACTCACCTGTCCCGGTTTGCGGTATCCTACCAGCTGGATGATGCAGGATATGCTAAGAGGTTCTATAAGGGCCTCCGTGATGAGTTGAGACAGGCCCTTCTGTTCGTCTCCGATGGCAGCATGACAAAGATTTTAGAAATGGCAAAGAAGCTGGAGGGAGACCAGCAAGTGGTTCGTGGAAGGAAGAGACCCATGGAGGATCAGGGGAGAAGTGGCAGAAGAGATCAGCCGAGAGGCCGAGATGCTGGAGAAGGAAGGACGGAGGTCCGACCCCGTCAGGGGGAGAGGCAGGAACAAAGGGAGCCGGTAGTTTTGACTCCTCAGCCTCTGCAGATGAGGGAAATGCCAAGGATTGGAGGAGGTGGGCAACCTCCGGAATGCTACCACTGCCATCAGGTCGGCCACATCAAGAGGAACTGCCCCCAGAGGAATGCTCTTCCAGCACCTCAGGCAGCACCTCGGGGTCAGCATCCCGGGGGCCGAGGACGTGGTCGAGGCCGTGGATTTCAGGGTGACGATCGGAGGCACTACAGAGAGCAGGCTTATGCCTTAGATTTGGCCAGGCCCAGGGACCCGGCAAGGGTCATCGCAGGTATTTGTCGCTTTTAAATTTTTAAATAGTTAATGTTTTGAAAGTTTCAGCTTTACCTTAGCTTTGAACCAATCGCCAAACCCTTCAGGTTTAGTTTCCATTTTCGGCAAACCTGCTTTTGCCTTGTTCGATACGGGTGCCTCGCACTCGTTCGTCTCGGCCAAGTTTATCGAAGACCTAGACCAAGTCAAGCACCTCAAAAGCGACTATAGGAGAGTGAGATTTCCGGACGGATCAGAGGTCTTAACAAATTTAGCATGCCTAATAAGTCTGGAGATTGGGGGAAGACTGTTCGAAGTCCCGGCAACTGTTCTGAAGATGAGGGATTACGACCTGATCCTGGGCATGAGTTGGTTGTATGAGAACCGGGCAAGGATTGACTGCCCGGCAAGGCGGATCGTGCTAGAACATAAAGACGGGGTTGTGGCATTCGAAGGTACTCAACTTACCTCTCGTCTCTTTTTATCGTCCATTCAGGCCGTTAAGGCCCACCTGCAGGGAGACGAGGTTTACCAGGTGCTCTTCGAGGCGACTGAAGTCAAGGACTCAGTGCCTAGTATCCCGGTAGTTCGAGATTTTGCGGATGTCTTTCCGGAGAAGCTTCCTGGGCTACCACCGCACCGCGAGAAGGATTTTCAGATTCAGCTGGTGCCAGGGGCCAAGCCGGTGTCCAAAGCTCCTTATCGGATGGCCCCGAAGGAGTTGGTAGAGTTTCGGAGCCAGCTGCAGGAGCTGGTGGAAGCCGGGTTCGTTAGGCCGAGTTCCTCACCTTGGGGAGCTCCGGTGTTATTTGTGAAGAAGAAGGATGGGACGCTCCGACTGTGCATCGATTACAGAGCTCTGAATAGGCTGACGGTGCGGAACACGTACCCTCTGCCAAGGATAGACGAGCTCTTTGACCAGCTAGAGGGAGCCCACTGCTTCTCGAAGCTGGATTTGAGATCGGGATATTATCAGCTAAGGATCCAAGAGGAGGACATCCCGAAGACGGCTTTCAGCAGCCGGTATGGATTGTACGAGTTCACGGTGATGCCGTTCGGGCTCACAAATGCACCTTCAGCATTTATGAGCTTGATGAATCGGGTGTTTGAGCCTTACCTCGACATCTTTGTCATAGTGTTCATCGACGACATCCTCATCTACTCGAGGACGGAGGAGGAGCATGCGCAGCATTTGGCACTAACCTTGGGGAAGCTGCGGGAGCATCGGTTATATGCTAAGTTCAGTAAATGCCAGTTCTGGTTGAAGGAGGTGGCCTTCCTGGGCCACATCATCAGAGAGCAGGCTTATGCCTTAGATTTGGCCAGGCCCAGGGACCCGGCAAGGGTCATCGCAGGTATTTGTCGCTTTTAAATTTTTAAATAGTTAATGTTTTGAAAGTTTCAGCTTTACCTTAGCTTTGAACCAATCGCCAAACCCTTCAGGTTTAGTTTCCATTTTCGGCAAACCTGCTTTTGCCTTGTTCGATACGGGTGCCTCGCACTCGTTCGTCTCGGCCAAGTTTATCGAAGACCTAGACCAAGTCAAGCACCTCAAAAGCGACTATAGGAGAGTGAGATTTCCGGACGGATCAGAGGTCTTAACAAATTTAGCATGCCTAATAAGTCTGGAGATTGGGGGAAGACTGTTCGAAGTCCCGGCAACTGTTCTGAAGATGAGGGATTACGACCTGATCCTGGGCATGAGTTGGTTGTATGAGAACCGGGCAAGGATTGACTGCCCGGCAAGGCGGATCGTGCTAGAACATAAAGACGGGGTTGTGGCATTCGAAGGTACTCAACTTACCTCTCGTCTCTTTTTATCGTCCATTCAGGCCGTTAAGGCCCACCTGCAGGGAGACGAGGTTTACCAGGTGCTCTTCGAGGCGACTGAAGTCAAGGACTCAGTGCCTAGTATCCCGGTAGTTCGAGATTTTGCGGATGTCTTTCCGGAG
This sequence comes from Dactylorhiza incarnata, assembly GCA_033032865.1. NCBI lineage: Eukaryota > Viridiplantae > Streptophyta > Magnoliopsida > Asparagales > Orchidaceae > Dactylorhiza > Dactylorhiza incarnata. The sequence goes on along the minus strand of JAWHQI010000145.1, from coordinate 3,536,200 downwards.
AAGCTTCCTGGGCTACCACCGCACCGCGAGAAGGATTTTCAGATTCAGCTGGTGCCAGGGGCCAAGCCGGTGTCCAAAGCTCCTTATCGGATGGCCCCGAAGGAGTTGGTAGAGTTTCGGAGCCAGCTGCAGGAGCTGGTGGAAGCCGGGTTCGTTAGGCCGAGTTCCTCACCTTGGGGAGCTCCGGTGTTATTTGTGAAGAAGAAGGATGGGACGCTCCGACTGTGCATCGATTACAGAGCTCTGAATAGGCTGACGGTGCGGAACACGTACCCTCTGCCAAGGATAGACGAGCTCTTTGACCAGCTAGAGGGAGCCCACTGCTTCTCGAAGCTGGATTTGAGATCGGGATATTATCAGCTAAGGATCCAAGAGGAGGACATCCCGAAGACGGCTTTCAGCAGCCGGTATGGATTGTACGAGTTCACGGTGATGCCGTTCGGGCTCACAAATGCACCTTCAGCATTTATGAGCTTGATGAATCGGGTGTTTGAGCCTTACCTCGACATCTTTGTCATAGTGTTCATCGACGACATCCTCATCTACTCGAGGACGGAGGAGGAGCATGCGCAGCATTTGGCACTAACCTTGGGGAAGCTGCGGGAGCATCGGTTATATGCTAAGTTCAGTAAATGCCAGTTCTGGTTGAAGGAGGTGGCCTTCCTGGGCCACATCATCAGTGGAGCAGGCTTGGCAGTAGATCCAGCAAAGGTTCAGGCAGTACGGGACTGGCCGCCGCTGAAGACGGCCACCGACGTAAGAAGTTTCTTGGGACTTGCCGGCTACTACCGGAAGTTCGTTCAGGGATTCTCTCAGATAGCCCTCCCGCTTACCGCTCTGACAAGAAAGGATGCTGTATTTTCTTGGACGCCGCAGTGCGAGACAGCTTTCCAGGAGCTGAAGGGTCGGCTCACTTCAGCTCCCATCCTTGCCCTTCCGTCGGGGAAGGAAGGATTTCAAGTGTATACGGATGCATCTTATCAGGGGATGGGTGCCGTTCTGATGCAGAACGGGCATGTGATAGCTTATGCCTCCCGCCAGTTGAAGGACCACGAGCGGAATTACCCAGTGCACGATTTGGAGATGGGAGCGGTCGTATTCGCTCTTAAGATCTGGCGACACTACCTCTATGGTGTCCACTGCGATATATTCTCAGACCACAAAAATCTGAAGTATGTTGATACGCAGAAGGAGTTGAATATCCGACAGAGGCGATGGGTGGAGTTCTTATCAGATTACCAGTATACGATGCATTACCACCCAGGGAAGGCAAATGTGGTAGCAGACGCTCTGAGCAGGAGAGCTACTACATCAGGAGCAGAGCCTAAGCTGATGGCCATGGAGTTGGTGCGAATGTTCGAAGATATGCAGATCTCCCTGGTATCGGAAGATGATCCGGAGCTGTACAAGGAGTACCTAGCGGCGATTGGTGCCACATATGACATTCGAGACCGCATCAGGGAAGGGCAGAGGCAGGATGCCAAGCTGGAGCCGATATTCAGAGCCTTGGAGGAAGGCTCAGCTGGAGATTATTCGATGAAGGACGGCCTGTTGAGTTTTAGAGGTCGGGTGTATGTGCCGGCAGGAGATCAGATCCGGGAAGATATTATGGCAGAGGCTCACTGCAGTAAGTATTCAGTGCACCCGGGCATTACCAAGATGACGGCAGATCTGAAGAGGACCATGTACTGGCCGGGTATGAAGAGGGATATCATTTATTTTGTGACCCACTGCGAGACCTGCCAGCTTGTGAAGGCGGAGTGTCGGAACCCCGCAGGATTATTGCAGCCACTCCCAGTGCCGGAGTGGAAGTTCGACGATATAGCGATGGATTTTATTCATGGTCTTCCCCGATCTCGTACGGGGAATGACTCGATTTGGGTGATTGTCGACAGGCTGACGAAGGTGGCTAGATTCATTCCGATCAGGAAGGATGATTCAGTCAGAGTTTTGGTTCAAAAGTTTGTGGAGCAGTTTATCCGTTATCATGGTGTGCCAAGGACGATAGTTTCCGACCGAGATGGACGTTTTACGTCAAGGGAGTGGAGAGCGGTGCAGGCCTATCTAGGCACCCGGTTGACCTTCAGTACAGCTTTCCACCCCCAGACAGACGGGCAAACGGAGCGCACCAATCGGACCTTGGAGGATCTTTTGCGTCTTTGCATTCTAGACCGTGGGGAGCCTTGGGAGAGACTGTTGCCGTTGGTCGAGTTCTCTTATAACAACAGTCACCAGGCTAGCATAGGCAGAGCACCTTACGAGGCATTATATGGACGGAGGTGCAGAACACCGTTATCTTGGATTCAGGATGAGGACCCCAAGGCTCTTGGCTCAGAGTTCGTGGAGGACACGGAGGCCCAGGTGAGGTTGATTCGAGATAGGATGCTGGAGGCCCAGAGCAGGCAGGCCAAGTATTACGATGCGCGTCACCGTATGGTGGAGTTCCAGGTGGGAGACCGGGTTTTCTTGAAGATACGTCCGATGCATGGAGTCTCGAGGGTTCGCGGCCGGAAGAAGCTCAGTCCAAGGTTTATGGGACCCTATAGGATCCTGGAGCGGATCGGCCCCTTGGCTTACAGACTGGAGCTACCGCCGGATTTGGAGGGACTGCATGACGTATTCCACGTCTCTTCACTTAGGAAGGCTTTACTTCGGCCTGAGCAGCAGGTGTCTACTTCTGAGGGGCCAGTAGCTACAGATCGATCGATTCACTTGGAGCCGGTTCGGATAGACGACACAGAGCTACGAGTCTTGCGGCGCAAGAAGGTCCCACTGGTCAAGGTCCTGTGGAGGAATCATGGACAGGAAGAACATACTTGGGAGCCACTGGACTTGATGCAGCAAAAATATCCGCAGCTTTTTACGGCAGGTACAACTTACTTTTTCTGCGATGTTACAGTTTTTCCTCTAGTAGAAGCCCCATAGGCTTGTCTGAATTTCGGGGACGAAATTTTTATTTTTATGTATTGGGATTTGTAACATCCCCCAAACTGCTAAACCCCTAAGTTGGTTTTGTCATGACTGGGTCATGACAAAACCATAGGAAGAACCTTTTTGAACCTAAGAGCTTAGGAAAGGAGGAGGAAGCCACCTTGGTCTGCAAATAGCAATTCCCATCTTCCAAGCTTGGGATTGGAATTTAGTGCTTCAACTAAACCCTTGGACCCCACCTTAGTGTCCCTAACCCTTTGGGGGTCCCCTTAGGGCACCAGGGGCCCATTGAAGTCAACCTAAGAGACCAATTTGACCAAAGTCAACATACACCCTCAAATTGGTCAAAGTAGCCCACTTAGAGCCAATCAACCCCCACCATGTCAAATTGATCACACTCCTAGGTCTATAATACCATTATAGACCTAATGGACCCAAAAGCCCCATCATGGGACCCCCAGGGGTGCAAATTGACCAAAATGCCCTTTTTAGGTCAAAATGACCTTTCTTCTCAAAGTACCCCAATTGACCTTCACCACATCAAATTGACCTCACCCCTAGGGCTATCATGTCATAGGGGAGCTAGTGGACCAAAAAGCCCCATGACCAAGTCAACCCTAGGGCTCAATTTGACCAAAGTCAAATTAGCCTATTTTGGTCAAATCACCTTAGATTGGGTCAACCAAGAACCATATGACCAAATTGACTCCACCATTAGTTCCTAAACTTAATTTAGAACCTATTGAACCCAAAAGCCCCATCCTAGGGTTCCCCAATTGACCAATTTGGCCAAAAGTCAAAATTGCCCAATTTAGGTCAAAATGCTCAAACCTAACCCAATCTCTTTGGGCTAGCTCAATTGGATGGTCAACCAGCCCATGTGGACCCTCATTAAACTCAGGAGAGAGGGTAGAAACCGACCATGGTGGTTAGGAGAGAGAAAATGGGGGTTTCACCATTTTTGGAGGAGAGAGAAGAGGCCATTCATGGCCATTAAGAGGTTTTACCTCTTGGCTCCCCCAATTGATGCCTCCATTCAACTCCTCAGCCAGCTGGGAGGAGTTTCCATCAGTTACACAAGGGAATTAAGGCAGGGGAGATGGAGAGGGGCCGGCCATGGAAGAAACCGAAGAAGCCATTAATGGCCATGGAGTTTAAAGCCATCACCACCCCCAATTGAACCCCCCTTCACCTTCAGAGACCTGAGAGGAGAGAAACCCCTATCTTACCTGGAGATTTCGTGCACTGTAGGAGGGAATCGGCATGGCTTCACAACCGGCGGCAGCTCCCATGGTGTACTCAAGGTTGACTCGACGGCAAGCCCTCCAACAGGTCCCGTTCTCCTCCCTGAACTCTAAGGGTTAGATCCAAATCGACGGCGGCTCGAATCGTGGTCAATCGGCCGTGAATCGAGTCGGCCAATCCTCCCGTTGATCGGGTTGGGTATCCTCCTACAGATCATGATTCCGGCCACCTCCGGCCGATCAAACACCGCTCATCGCCGGCCCCCACCTCAACGGAGGTGGTGGTGGCGTTGGTCGGCCGGGGCGGCGCTCAGGTGGCCGGGAAATCACCCACTAAGGCGGCCCAGGCGCGGTAAATCTCTGTCGTTGATTTCCTGGGGACGATGACCAGGCGCCTTCCGATCCGCTTTAGGATTCGTGCGCTCCCTTAAGGATTTTGCTTAATTCTGTGATTAAAATGCAGCTCCTATTTAAATCTGGGAAAAATAGTTAGAGGCCGAATCATGAAAAGTGGTCAACATAGAAAATGTAGCCCTTTGGGTCTAGTTTCATACAAAATTGAAATCACTCAATTTGGAGTCCTGGTTAGGGCTCAGCACTCATTCTAGTGGAGGCTGTCTTTAGGGCTAATCAGAACTCATTTTTGATGCCCACCCCATTATAGAACTCCAAATGACTTGATTTTTGGGGTGTAGTCTAGTCTTGTGCATACTTAGGTCATGTCCAAAGATCACAAGGATTGGAGAAGTTTTCTTCTTAATTTTTGGGAAAGACCAATAATCCTAGTTTAACCTAATTAGGTGTCCTAAACACCTCAAAACCCTTCCAAACTTGGATGGGTGGTCCTAAGGGGTATGTATAGGCCCTGGTTAAAATATCATGATTTATGGAGTTGTTTTGGTAGGGTATTCCCCCAAAATGGCCTTAGGCTCCCTAGGTTTGGGCAAAACTTTGGGTGAGTGCCCCCACCTTTCCACAAGGTCTTTTGGCTCCATATTTGGGGTGCACCTCACCCTCCCCCATGCCAACCTATGGTCCAAGTTTGGTGGCCATTGGAGGAGTTTTGCCCTAGTAAATCAAAAAGGGGCTAAATTGCTATTTGCACCCCAAATAGGTACCCATTGGAATTCCACCCCTCACCAATTATTGGTAGGATCTTAGGTGGTCTTCCACTGACCTATGGTCAGTATAGTGAGTGGTATGGGTATGGGCAAGGTAGGGAGTCCCCTTGAGAATAGTTGGCCTAAAAGTGATGTTTGGGGCAAAAGTAAACATAAGAGAACTTTGGGGTTGTGAAGGACATAGGGGTGATTGTCCTTGGAGAGGAGTGAAGTAGATTCCTCTGAGTTCTATGGGTGATATAATACCCCCACAAGAAGTTTGGGTGGATTTGGAGAGGTTTTGACCCTAACCCTAGGCTAAACCCTAATGGGGTGCAAATAGAGGTCAATGAAGGGAGTAGGGTCAAACCCTAGTGGTTTGACCTAAAGTTTTGGTGGGTGGGTCATAGTGACCAGAGAAGACTCCCTTGTGAATTTGAAGAGGTTTGGAGTTGTCTAACCTAGGTAATAAATCCTTGGGTAGATTTGTAAATAATTGGAATTTGGAGATCTAGGAAGAAATAGCACTTAGGGAATCACCATCTTCTGTCACCCACTTGTTTTTGAGGTTATAAATCTCTGGAGTTCCTACTAGAGCTGTTGGAGAAGGTTAGACCCTAACCCTAGGCTAAACCCTAATGGGGTGCAATTAGAGGTTAATAAAGGAAGAGGGGTCAAACCTCAGTGTCTTGACTTGAAATTTTGGGTAGATGGCCTTAGTGACCAAGAATGCTACTGTAGGAGTTTGGAGGGATTTGGAGTTGCCAATCATAAGTAATAAACCCTAGGGTAGATTTGTAATTATTTAGGGTTTGAGGTTTTAGGGAGAAATAGTATTTATCAATTTACCATCTTCTGTCATAATCATGGTTTTTATGTCATATATCTCTGGAAGAATTGTTTAGATCATGAGTTAACCCTTGGAGGTCCAAATTGTAATATTCCTCATTGTTGGCAATTTTTGGGTTGGTTAAATTTGTGATGATAAATTACTGTAATTGCATGTAACTTTGCTGGATGTCTTTTCATAACAATATATAACCTCTGCAATTTTCTCATAATTTATAGATCAATATTTTTGGTACCTCTAGTTCATTTTGAAAGAAATTGCAAATATATCCTTGGATGGAATTACAAACATACCCTCTGAATAGCATGGTCAAACTTTGTAGGATTAAATATTTTATTAATAAGCACCACTGTGTTAATTTGCAAAAGGACTGGAGTTCATATGAGGGTATCTCCTTTGGAAATTATTGGAAATAATTGTGTTTTGGAATTTCTAAAAATAATAAATCTTGCTGGTTTTCCCTAAAACTTTATATCTACTGTTTATTAGGTACCCTTGATTTATGAATAAATTGGAGTGGGCATTGGAGGTCAGAAAAATATACTTGTAGTTCAAACCTTAGTAATATGGCCATTTGGAAAATTATTTAAAATACAATTATTAATGGGAAATTATGAAACCCTAGATTTGATCTGAGGTAGGTAGTATGGGTCCCCAGTAAATCCCTTGGGTCAAGAAGTTGGATATTTAGTGTACCTCTCTTCATGAGCATCAAAACGTTAAGGGTGGTCTGCGTTTAGCAATTTGACAACTTTTGGGGTTAGAGGTCAATCTGGTTGTCTAGGGTCTGAAGTGATGAAGGATGGGTGGTAGCCTTGTATTATGTATGGGTCTCTAGAGAAGTTGGGGTTTGGTAAGTCTTAGGGTGGTGGGGTGCCACCCTCGGCTAGGTCGTCCGGGAATTGACGAAAGATCGTCTTTTCTTGTTAGCATCTTTTAGCACCTGAGTTTCTAAGGCAGGAAAGTCACTCTGAGAGTGTGCTTATGGAAGTCTAGCCGGTTTAGTCCGGTGATCTTTTGTTTCTGAGATATTTATTGGTGACGGGCGGGTTAGCCCGGGGAGCTTGTAGCTCGGTATTGTTGGAAGATAATTTGCATGTGCATAAGGTGGTGGGTCCTTCGTGTTGGCAGTCGTTGCACCGACGTTAACACTTGGGCTCGGCAAGTGTGGTATTTACACTTAGCCATAAAAGTCTGGCGGTCCAGTCAGTAAGAGTACGCAGACGCTCTGCGGGTTTTGTGGAGGCGTACGATAGGTCTAGGTCGGGTAGTGCATATACCAACCTAGAGGTGGGCGAGGCCCAACCCACCGCTTCCGTTTGCCACTACGGGAGTATCCTGAGGAGTCTAGCTCGCTCCAAAAAGAGGGAACTAAAGGTCTATGCGCATAGAGTCGTAGTGGGTGAGTTGCACTTGTTTGATCACCGCATAATCACATACTTGCATGACATAGCATAATCATTGCATTCAACCCCTGACACCTATCGTATAAATTGGTATGGGACTTTTTATACGATAGGCCCTGCTAAACGACCCCTTGGTCTATAGGTCTGTATGGGCACTCCTATAAATCAATGGTTAATATTATAATATTTAGATTGTTTCTACATTTACTCATTACTGCTTTACCTTTACTTTACCCTGCTGTTTCTATTTTGTTTCATTTATATATATATATATCACCTGTGTAGAGTAGATATTACCTTGTCACCTGCATTTGTTCCTACCCCTTGTTTGTCCTCCGCTTCCTCCTTTCCATCCGGTGCCTAGGAGCCCTGGGGGGAGGGGTGGGGAATTGGCTGAGTCTTTATGACTGACGGTCGGTGGACCTTATCATTTTAGGAGACCGCGGCGACGGAGCAGCACCAGAGGCCGGTGCAAATGGAGGCGGGGCAGTCTAGCTCAGGAGCTCAGATAACAGGATCCGTGAGTGTTGATTTAGTTATTTTACTTCCACGAGTGATCCATGTAGTGAGGCTTTGATGTATTGGGCAAGGCCCTAGTTATCTTTTTTTTCCGTTCTTTCAGTTATGGTTGTGGACATCTTTTGATGATTTATTTATATATGTGATGTGGACATGTTTTGCTTGCTTTATTCATGTTAGCTTACTTTTCTTGTGATCGATTTGGCCGGCAGGATCGGCGTTTTGTAGTGACGACCTTCCCGAGCGAAGGTGTCACCACAAAACGGCGGTTTTGGGCCTAAGACCCGGTGGTTTTTGCAAAAAAAAAAGGGGGGTCTTACAAGTGGTATCAGAGCGAACATCGATCCAAGGAAAAGAAGTCCACAAACCCTGGGCCACCCCGCGCGAGCTTAGTTTGCGGACAAACTAGCAGCGGAAGCAATGGTGTGCCCATAAGGGAAATCACATGTAAAAGTCCACTTATAACTGAAATGTTTCTTCCCTTTAGCTAAGTCCCTTATAAGTGCAATCTTTCTTGTGTAGCCGGCAACGGAACCTTCACCGCAGCATGGAGTCCCGCCGACTCCGAACGTCGTTCCACCACCACCGGCTCCTACCCCGTTCCAGCAAACGGAATTGGGGCAGACTCTGACTGCCATTTTAGAGACATTCAGAGCACAGCAGGCACCGGCTCCTCAGCAAAACCCTGGGGCCAACTGGCTGAGCATCTTCCGGGGGGCTCTCCCCGCCAGCTTATATTGGGACGGAGACGGCTGTAAGAACTGAAGAGTGGGTGGACATTATGCAAGAGATGCTGACAGGAATCCAGTGCCCGGCAGACATGGAGGTTCCACTGGTGGTTTCATGCCTGGAATCCCATGCTAAGAGGTGGTGGAAGAGGTTCCTGGCTACATCGTACCCGGGATTAGAGGCAGCAGATGTTGCTTGGGATGATTTCAAAGCGGCGTTGTTGGAGCATTTTGTGCCGCAGTCGGCAAGAGATGACTTGGAAGATAGATTTCTGCAGTTGCGGCAGGGGAGTAGATCAGTGCTGGAGTACCATCAGGAGTTCACTCACCTGTCCCGGTTTGCGGTATCCTACCAGCTGGATGATGCAGGATATGCTAAGAGGTTCTATAAGGGCCTCCGTGATGAGTTGAGACAGGCCCTTCTGTTCGTCTCCGATGGCAGCATGACAAAGATTTTAGAAATGGCAAAGAAGCTGGAGGGAGACCAGCAAGTGGTTCGTGGAAGGAAGAGACCCATGGAGGATCAGGGGAGAAGTGGCAGAAGAGATCAGCCGAGAGGCCGAGATGCTGGAGAAGGAAGGACGGAGGTCCGACCCCGTCAGGGGGAGAGGCAGGAACAAAGGGAGCCGGTAGTTTTGACTCCTCAGCCTCTGCAGATGAGGGAAATGCCAAGGATTGGAGGAGGTGGGCAACCTCCGGAATGCTACCACTGCCATCAGGTCGGCCACATCAAGAGGAACTGCCCCCAGAGGAATGCTCTTCCAGCACCTCAGGCAGCACCTCGGGGTCAGCATCCCGGGGGCCGAGGACGTGGTCGAGGCCGTGGATTTCAGGGTGACGATCGGAGGCACTACAGAGAGCAGGCTTATGCCTTAGATTTGGCCAGGCCCAGGGACCCGGCAAGGGTCATCGCAGGTATTTGTCGCTTTTAAATTTTTAAATAGTTAATGTTTTGAAAGTTTCAGCTTTACCTTAGCTTTGAACCAATCGCCAAACCCTTCAGGTTTAGTTTCCATTTTCGGCAAACCTGCTTTTGCCTTGTTCGATACGGGTGCCTCGCACTCGTTCGTCTCGGCCAAGTTTATCGAAGACCTAGACCAAGTCAAGCACCTCAAAAGCGACTATAGGAGAGTGAGATTTCCGGACGGATCAGAGGTCTTAACAAATTTAGCATGCCTAATAAGTCTGGAGATTGGGGGAAGACTGTTCGAAGTCCCGGCAACTGTTCTGAAGATGAGGGATTACGACCTGATCCTGGGCATGAGTTGGTTGTATGAGAACCGGGCAAGGATTGACTGCCCGGCAAGGCGGATCGTGCTAGAACATAAAGACGGGGTTGTGGCATTCGAAGGTACTCAACTTACCTCTCGTCTCTTTTTATCGTCCATTCAGGCCGTTAAGGCCCACCTGCAGGGAGACGAGGTTTACCAGGTGCTCTTCGAGGCGACTGAAGTCAAGGACTCAGTGCCTAGTATCCCGGTAGTTCGAGATTTTGCGGATGTCTTTCCGGAGAAGCTTCCTGGGCTACCACCGCACCGCGAGAAGGATTTTCAGATTCAGCTGGTGCCAGGGGCCAAGCCGGTGTCCAAAGCTCCTTATCGGATGGCCCCGAAGGAGTTGGTAGAGTTTCGGAGCCAGCTGCAGGAGCTGGTGGAAGCCGGGTTCGTTAGGCCGAGTTCCTCACCTTGGGGAGCTCCGGTGTTATTTGTGAAGAAGAAGGATGGGACGCTCCGACTGTGCATCGATTACAGAGCTCTGAATAGGCTGACGGTGCGGAACACGTACCCTCTGCCAAGGATAGACGAGCTCTTTGACCAGCTAGAGGGAGCCCACTGCTTCTCGAAGCTGGATTTGAGATCGGGATATTATCAGCTAAGGATCCAAGAGGAGGACATCCCGAAGACGGCTTTCAGCAGCCGGTATGGATTGTACGAGTTCACGGTGATGCCGTTCGGGCTCACAAATGCACCTTCAGCATTTATGAGCTTGATGAATCGGGTGTTTGAGCCTTACCTCGACATCTTTGTCATAGTGTTCATCGACGACATCCTCATCTACTCGAGGACGGAGGAGGAGCATGCGCAGCATTTGGCACTAACCTTGGGGAAGCTGCGGGAGCATCGGTTATATGCTAAGTTCAGTAAATGCCAGTTCTGGTTGAAGGAGGTGGCCTTCCTGGGCCACATCATCAGAGAGCAGGCTTATGCCTTAGATTTGGCCAGGCCCAGGGACCCGGCAAGGGTCATCGCAGGTATTTGTCGCTTTTAAATTTTTAAATAGTTAATGTTTTGAAAGTTTCAGCTTTACCTTAGCTTTGAACCAATCGCCAAACCCTTCAGGTTTAGTTTCCATTTTCGGCAAACCTGCTTTTGCCTTGTTCGATACGGGTGCCTCGCACTCGTTCGTCTCGGCCAAGTTTATCGAAGACCTAGACCAAGTCAAGCACCTCAAAAGCGACTATAGGAGAGTGAGATTTCCGGACGGATCAGAGGTCTTAACAAATTTAGCATGCCTAATAAGTCTGGAGATTGGGGGAAGACTGTTCGAAGTCCCGGCAACTGTTCTGAAGATGAGGGATTACGACCTGATCCTGGGCATGAGTTGGTTGTATGAGAACCGGGCAAGGATTGACTGCCCGGCAAGGCGGATCGTGCTAGAACATAAAGACGGGGTTGTGGCATTCGAAGGTACTCAACTTACCTCTCGTCTCTTTTTATCGTCCATTCAGGCCGTTAAGGCCCACCTGCAGGGAGACGAGGTTTACCAGGTGCTCTTCGAGGCGACTGAAGTCAAGGACTCAGTGCCTAGTATCCCGGTAGTTCGAGATTTTGCGGATGTCTTTCCGGAGAAGCTTCCTGGGCTACCACCGCACCGCGAGAAGGATTTTCAGATTCAGCTGGTGCCAGGGGCCAAGCCGGTGTCCAAAGCTCCTTATCGGATGGCCCCGAAGGAGTTGGTAGAGTTTCGGAGCCAGCTGCAGGAGCTGGTGGAAGCCGGGTTCGTTAGGCCGAGTTCCTCACCTTGGGGAGCTCCGGTGTTATTTGTGAAGAAGAAGGATGGGACGCTCCGACTGTGCATCGATTACAGAGCTCTGAATAGGCTGACGGTGCGGAACACGTACCCTCTGCCAAGGATAGACGAGCTCTTTGACCAGCTAGAGGGAGCCCACTGCTTCTCGAAGCTGGATTTGAGATCGGGATATTATCAGCTAAGGATCCAAGAGGAGGACATCCCGAAGACGGCTTTCAGCAGCCGGTATGGATTGTACGAGTTCACGGTGATGCCGTTCGGGCTCACAAATGCACCTTCAGCATTTATGAGCTTGATGAATCGGGTGTTTGAGCCTTACCTCGACATCTTTGTCATAGTGTTCATCGACGACATCCTCATCTACTCGAGGACGGAGGAGGAGCATGCGCAGCATTTGGCACTAACCTTGGGGAAGCTGCGGGAGCATCGGTTATATGCTAAGTTCAGTAAATGCCAGTTCTGGTTGAAGGAGGTGGCCTTCCTGGGCCACATCATCAGTGGAGCAGGCTTGGCAGTAGATCCAGCAAAGGTTCAGGCAGTACGGGACTGGCCGCCGCTGAAGACGGCCACCGACGTAAGAAGTTTCTTGGGACTTGCCGGCTACTACCGGAAGTTCGTTCAGGGATTCTCTCAGATAGCCCTCCCGCTTACCGCTCTGACAAGAAAGGATGCTGTATTTTCTTGGACGCCGCAGTGCGAGACAGCTTTCCAGGAGCTGAAGGGTCGGCTCACTTCAGCTCCCATCCTTGCCCTTCCGTCGGGGAAGGAAGGATTTCAAGTGTATACGGATGCATCTTATCAGGGGATGGGTGCCGTTCTGATGCAGAACGGGCATGTGATAGCTTATGCCTCCCGCCAGTTGAAGGACCACGAGCGGAATTACCCAGTGCACGATTTGGAGATGGGAGCGGTCGTATTCGCTCTTAAGATCTGGCGACACTACCTCTATGGTGTCCACTGCGATATATTCTCAGACCACAAAAATCTGAAGTATGTTGATACGCAGAAGGAGTTGAATATCCGACAGAGGCGATGGGTGGAGTTCTTATCAGATTACCAGTATACGATGCATTACCACCCAGGGAAGGCAAATGTGGTAGCAGACGCTCTGAGCAGGAGAGCTACTACATCAGGAGCAGAGCCTAAGCTGATGGCCATGGAGTTGGTGCGAATGTTCGAAGATATGCAGATCTCCCTGGTATCGGAAGATGATCCGGAGCTGTACAAGGAGTACCTAGCGGCGATTGGTGCCACATATGACATTCGAGACCGCATCAGGGAAGGGCAGAGGCAGGATGCCAAGCTGGAGCCGATATTCAGAGCCTTGGAGGAAGGCTCAGCTGGAGATTATTCGATGAAGGACGGCCTGTTGAGTTTTAGAGGTCGGGTGTATGTGCCGGCAGGAGATCAGATCCGGGAAGATATTATGGCAGAGGCTCACTGCAGTAAGTATTCAGTGCACCCGGGCATTACCAAGATGACGGCAGATCTGAAGAGGACCATGTACTGGCCGGGTATGAAGAGGGATATCATTTATTTTGTGACCCACTGCGAGACCTGCCAGCTTGTGAAGGCGGAGTGTCGGAACCCCGCAGGATTATTGCAGCCACTCCCAGTGCCGGAGTGGAAGTTCGACGATATAGCGATGGATTTTATTCATGGTCTTCCCCGATCTCGTACGGGGAATGACTCGATTTGGGTGATTGTCGACAGGCTGACGAAGGTGGCTAGATTCATTCCGATCAGGAAGGATGATTCAGTCAGAGTTTTGGTTCAAAAGTTTGTGGAGCAGTTTATCCGTTATCATGGTGTGCCAAGGACGATAGTTTCCGACCGAGATGGACGTTTTACGTCAAGGGAGTGGAGAGCGGTGCAGGCCTATCTAGGCACCCGGTTGACCTTCAGTACAGCTTTCCACCCCCAGACAGACGGGCAAACGGAGCGCACCAATCGGACCTTGGAGGATCTTTTGCGTCTTTGCATTCTAGACCGTGGGGAGCCTTGGGAGAGACTGTTGCCGTTGGTCGAGTTCTCTTATAACAACAGTCACCAGGCTAGCATAGGCAGAGCACCTTACGAGGCATTATATGGACGGAGGTGCAGAACACCGTTATCTTGGATTCAGGATGAGGACCCCAAGGCTCTTGGCTCAGAGTTCGTGGAGGACACGGAGGCCCAGGTGAGGTTGATTCGAGATAGGATGCTGGAGGCCCAGAGCAGGCAGGCCAAGTATTACGATGCGCGTCACCGTATGGTGGAGTTCCAGGTGGGAGACCGGGTTTTCTTGAAGATACGTCCGATGCATGGAGTCTCGAGGGTTCGCGGCCGGAAGAAGCTCAGTCCAAGGTTTATGGGACCCTATAGGATCCTGGAGCGGATCGGCCCCTTGGCTTACAGACTGGAGCTACCGCCGGATTTGGAGGGACTGCATGACGTATTCCACGTCTCTTCACTTAGGAAGGCTTTACTTCGGCCTGAGCAGCAGGTGTCTACTTCTGAGGGGCCAGTAGCTACAGATCGATCGATTCACTTGGAGCCGGTTCGGATAGACGACACAGAGCTACGAGTCTTGCGGCGCAAGAAGGTCCCACTGGTCAAGGTCCTGTGGAGGAATCATGGACAGGAAGAACATACTTGGGAGCCACTGGACTTGATGCAGCAAAAATATCCGCAGCTTTTTACGGCAGGTACAACTTACTTTTTCTGCGATGTTACAGTTTTTCCTCTAGTAGAAGCCCCATAGGCTTGTCTGAATTTCGGGGACGAAATTTTTATTTTTATGTATTGGGATTTGTAACATCCCCCAAACTGCTAAACCCCTAAGTTGGTTTTGTCATGACTGGGTCATGACAAAACCATAGGAAGAACCTTTTTGAACCTAAGAGCTTAGGAAAGGAGGAGGAAGCCACCTTGGTCTGCAAATAGCAATTCCCATCTTCCAAGCTTGGGATTGGAATTTAGTGCTTCAACTTAACCCTTGGACCCCACCTTAGTGTCCCTAACCCTTTGGGGGTCCCCTTAGGGCACCAGGGGCCCATTGAAGTCAACCTAAGAGACCAATTTGACCAAAGTCAACATACACCCTCAAATTGGTCAAAGTAGCCCACTTAGAGCCAATCAACCCCCACCATGTCAAATTGATCACACTCCTAGGTCTATAATACCATTATAGACCTAATGGACCCAAAAGCCCCATCATGGGACCCCCAGGGGTGCAAATTGACCAAAATGCCCTTTTTAGGTCAAAATGACCTTTCTTCTCAAAGTACCCCAATTGACCTTCACCACATCAAATTGACCTCACCCCTAGGGCTATCATGTCATAGGGGAGCTAGTGGACCAAAAAGCCCCATGACCAAGTCAACCCTAGGGCTCAATTTGACCAAAGTCAAATTAGCCTATTTTGGTCAAATCACCTTAGATTGGGTCAACCAAGAACCATATGACCAAATTGACTCCACCATTAGTTCCTAAACTTAATTTAGAACCTATTGAACCCAAAAGCCCCATCCTAGGGTTCCCCAATTGACCAATTTGGCCAAAAGTCAAAATTGCCCAATTTAGGTCAAAATGCTCAAACCTAACCCAATCTCTTTGGGCTAGCTCAATTGGATGGTCAACCAGCCCATGTGGACCCTCATTAAACTCAGGAGAGAGGGTAGAAACCGACCATGGTGGTTAGGAGAGAGAAAATGGGGGTTTCACCATTTTTGGAGGAGAGAGAAGAGGCCATTCATGGCCATTAAGAGGTTTTACCTCTTGGCTCCCCCAATTGATGCCTCCATTCAACTCCTCAGCCAGCTGGGAGGAGTTTCCATCAGTTACACAAGGGAATTAAGGCAGGGGAGATGGAGAGGGGCCGGCCATGGAAGAAACCGAAGAAGCCATTAATGGCCATGGAGTTTAAAGCCATCACCACCCCCAATTGAACCCCCCTTCACCTTCAG
This sequence comes from Dactylorhiza incarnata, assembly GCA_033032865.1. Classification (NCBI taxonomy): domain Eukaryota; kingdom Viridiplantae; phylum Streptophyta; class Magnoliopsida; order Asparagales; family Orchidaceae; genus Dactylorhiza; species Dactylorhiza incarnata. Next base: position 3,520,445 of record JAWHQI010000145.1, on the reverse strand, counting down.
AGACCTGAGAGGAGAGAAACCCCTATCTTACCTGGAGATTTCGTGCACTGTAGGAGGGAATCGGCATGGCTTCACAACCGGCGGCAGCTCCCATGGTGTACTCAAGGTTGACTCGACGGCAAGCCCTCCAACAGGTCCCGTTCTCCTCCCTGAACTCTAAGGGTTAGATCCAAATCGACGGCGGCTCGAATCGTGGTCAATCGGCCGTGAATCGAGTCGGCCAATCCTCCCGTTGATCGGGTTGGGTATCCTCCTACAGATCATGATTCCGGCCACCTCCGGCCGATCAAACACCGCTCATCGCCGGCCCCCACCTCAACGGAGGTGGTGGTGGCGTTGGTCGGCCGGGGCGGCGCTCAGGTGGCCGGGAAATCACCCACTAAGGCGGCCCAGGCGCGGTAAATCTCTGCCGTTGATTTCCTGGGGACGATGACCAGGCGCCTTCCGATCCGCTTTAGGATTCGTGCGCTCCCTTAAGGATTTTGCTTAATTCTGTGATTAAAATGCAGCTCCTATTTAAATCTGGGAAAAATAGTTAGAGGCCGAATCATGAAAAGTGGTCAACATAGAAAATGTAGCCCTTTGGGTCTAGTTTCATACAAAATTGAAATCACTCAATTTGGAGTCCTGGTTAGGGCTCAGCACTCATTCTAGTGGAGGCTGTCTTTAGGGCTAATCAGAACTCATTTTTGATGCCCACCCCATTATAGAACTCCAAATGACTTGATTTTTGGGGTGTAGTCTAGTCTTGTGCATACTTAGGTCATGTCCAAAGATCACAAGGATTGGAGAAGTTTTCTTCTTAATTTTTGGGAAAGACCAATAATCCTAGTTTAACCTAATTAGGTGTCCTAAACACCTCAAAACCCTTCCAAACTTGGATGGGTGGTCCTAAGGGGTATGTATAGGCCCTGGTTAAAATATCATGATTTATGGAGTTGTTTTGGTAGGGTATTCCCCCAAAATGGCCTTAGGCTCCCTAGGTTTGGGCAAAACTTTGGGTGAGTGCCCCCACCTTTCCACAAGGTCTTTTGGCTCCATATTTGGGGTGCACCTCACCCTCCCCCATGCCAACCTATGGTCCAAGTTTGGTGGCCATTGGAGGAGTTTTGCCCTAGTAAATCAAAAAGGGGCTAAATTGCTATTTGCACCCCAAATAGGTACCCATTGGAATTCCACCCCTCACCAATTATTGGTAGGATCTTAGGTGGTCTTCCACTGACCTATGGTCAGTATAGTGAGTGGTATGGGTATGGGCAAGGTAGGGAGTCCCCTTGAGAATAGTTGGCCTAAAAGTGATGTTTGGGGCAAAAGTAAACATAAGAGAACTTTGGGGTTGTGAAGGACATAGGGGTGATTGTCCTTGGAGAGGAGTGAAGTAGATTCCTCTGAGTTCTATGGGTGATATAATACCCCCACAAGAAGTTTGGGTGGATTTGGAGAGGTTTTGACCCTAACCCTAGGCTAAACCCTAATGGGGTGCAAATAGAGGTCAATGAAGGGAGTAGGGTCAAACCCTAGTGGTTTGACCTAAAGTTTTGGTGGGTGGGTCATAGTGACCAGAGAAGACTCCCTTGTGAATTTGAAGAGGTTTGGAGTTGTCTAACCTAGGTAATAAATCCTTGGGTAGATTTGTAAATAATTGGAATTTGGAGATCTAGGAAGAAATAGCACTTAGGGAATCACCATCTTCTGTCACCCACTTGTTTTTGAGGTTATAAATCTCTGGAGTTCCTACTAGAGCTGTTGGAGAAGGTTAGACCCTAACCCTAGGCTAAACCCTAATGGGGTGCAATTAGAGGTTAATAAAGGAAGAGGGGTCAAACCTCAGTGTCTTGACTTGAAATTTTGGGTAGATGGCCTTAGTGACCAGAGAATGCTACTGTAGGAGTTTGGAGGGATTTGGAGTTGCCAATCATAAGTAATAAACCCTAGGGTAGATTTGTAATTATTTAGGGTTTGAGGTTTTAGGGAGAAATAGTATTTATCAATTTACCATCTTCTGTCATAATCATGGTTTTTATGTCATATATCTCTGGAAGAATTGGTTAGATCATGAGTTAACCCTTGGAGGTCCAAATTGTAATATTCCTCATTGTTGGCAATTTTTGGGTTGGTTAAATTTGTGATGATAAATTACTATAATTGCATGTAACTTTTCTGGATGTCTTTTCATAACAATATATAACCTCTGCAATTTTCTCATAATTTATAGATCAATATTTTTGGTACCTCTAGTTCATTTTGAAAGAAATTGCAAATATATCCTTGGATGGAATTACAAACATACCCTCTGAATAGCATGGTCAAACTTTGTAGGATTAAATATTTTATTAATAAGCACCACTGTGTTAATTTGCAAAAGGACTGGAGTTCATATGAGGGTATCTCCTTTGGAAATTATTGGAAATAATTGTGTTTTGGAATTTCTAAAAATAATAAATCTTGCTGGTTTTCCCTAAAACTTTATATCTACTGTTTATTAGGTACCCTTGATTTATGAATAAATTGGAGTGGGCATTGGAGGTCAGAAAAATATACTTGTAGTTCAAACCTTAGTAATATGGCCATTTGGAAAATTATTTAAAATACAATTATTAATGGGAAATTATGAAACCCTAGATTTGATCTGAGGTAGGTAGTATGGGTCCCCAGTAAATCCCTTGGGTCAAGAAGTTGGATATTTAGTGTACCTCTCTTCATGAGCATCAAAACGTTAAGGGTGGTCTGCGTTTAGCAATTTGACAACTTTTGGGGTTAGAGGTCAATCTGGTTGTCTAGGGTCTGAAGTGATGAAGGATGGGTGGTAGCCTTGTATTATGTATGGGTCTCTAGAGAAGTTGGGGTTTGGTAAGTCTTAGGGTGGTGGGGTGCCACCCTCGGCTAGGTCGTCCGGGAATTGACGAAAGATCGTCTTTTCTTGTTAGCATCTTTTAGCACCTGAGTTTCTAAGGCAGGAAAGTCACTCTGAGAGTGTGCTTATGGAAGTCTAGCCGGTTTAGTCCGGTGATCTTTTGTTTCTGAGATATTTATTGGTGACGGGCGGGTTAGCCCGGGGAGCTTGTAGCTCGGTATTGTTGGAAGATAATTTGCATGTGCATAAGGTGGTGGGTCCTTCGTGTTGGCAGTCGTTGCACCGACGTTAACACTTGGGCTCGGCAAGTGTGGTATTTACACTTAGCCATAAAAGTCTGGCGGTCCAGTCAGTAAGAGTACGCAGACGCTCTGCGGGTTTTGTGGAGGCGTACGATAGGTCTAGGTCGGGTAGTGCATATACCAACCTAGAGGTGGGCGAGGCCCAACCCACCGCTTCCGTTTGCCACTACGGGAGTATCCTGAGGAGTCTAGCTCGCTCCAAAAAGAGGGAACTAAAGGTCTATGCGCATAGAGTCGTAGTGGGTGAGTTGCACTTGTTTGATCACCGCATAATCACATACTTGCATGACATAGCATAATCATTGCATTCAACCCCTGACACCTATCGTATAAATTGGTATGGGACTTTTTATACGATAGGCCCTGCTAAACGACCCCTTGGTCTATAGGTCTGTATGGGCACTCCTATAAATCAATGGTTAATATTATAATATTTAGATTGTTTCTACATTTACTCATTACTGCTTTACCTTTACTTTACCCTGCTATTTCTATTTTGTTTCATTTATATATATATATCACCTGTGTAGAGTAGATATTACCTTGTCACCTGCATTTGTTCCTACCCCTTGTTTGTCCTCCGCTTCCTCCTTTCCATCCGGTGCCTAGGAGCCCTGGGGGGAGGGGTGGGGAATTGGCTGAGTCTTTATGACTGACGGTCGGTGGACCTTATCATTTTAGGAGACCGCGGCGACGGAGCAGCACCAGAGGCCGGTGCAAATGGAGGCGGGGCAGTCTAGCTCAGGAGCTCAGATAACAGGATCCGTGAGTGTTGATTTAGTTATTTTACTTCCACGAGTGATCCATGTAGTGAGGCTTTGATGTATTGGGCAAGGCCCTAGTTATCTTTTTTTTTCCGTTCTTTCAGTTATGGTTGTGGACATCTTTTGATGATTTATTTATATATGTGATGTGGACATGTTTTGCTTGCTTTATTCATGTTAGCTTACTTTTCTTGTGATCGATTTGGCCGGCAGGATCGGCGTTTTGTAGTGACGACCTTCCCGAGCGAAGGTGTCACCACAAAACGGCGGTTTTGGGCCTAAGACCCGGTGGTTTTTGCAAAAAAAAAGGGGGGTCTTACATGTCATACGGACACCACCACTAAACATTACGCGGGTCGTCCATATTTTGAGTAAAAGTCCCCGCCCTCCATTCGCTTCGACTCGAAGTTGCAGGGACTTGGGGGGCAAATGATAGGTACCCCCTAATTCGGGCTGCAAATAGCCAAAGCACCCGCCTCATTTAGTGGAGGAAATGAGGTTCACCAAAGTAAACTTTACTAGCCCCGTAATCACCTATCACGGGGTGCAAATAGTAAAATCCCCCATCATGGGTGCAAATAGTAAAATCCTCCCCATCATGGGGTGCGAGTAGTAAAATCCCACATCACGAGGTATAAATAGTAAAATCCCACATCATGGGGTGCAAATAGTAAAATCCCCCCATCATTGGGTGCGAGTAGTAAAATCCCACATTACGAGGTGCAAATAGTAAAATCCCCCATCATGGGGTGCAAATAGTAAAATCCCCCCATCATGGGGTGCGAGTAGTAAAATCCCACATCACGGGGTGCAAATAATAAAATCCCGCATCATGGGGTGCAAATAGTAAAATCATTCAATACGGTCTGCGTATAGAAAATAATATGGTTATGGTGTGTGCATAACCATATCCGTCATATGAATACATATCACCACAAAACTATACAAACTGGTGTGCATATATCACATAAATTGGTTATGGTGTGCGGGTAGCCGTATAACCACCCTAACCACCCATTTAATTATGAAAGTGACACCCTCAAAAACTATAAATAAGACCCCAAGGCTTCTCTTTTGGGGATCCTCTTCTCCTCCTCCTTTCTCCTAAGTTTAAGAGAGAGAGAGAACTCTCTTGAAGATTTCTCCTCCTCCTTCCTCCTTCGAAAATCTTCCTCCTCCATCGAAGTTCTCCTTCGAAGATCTTCTTGATCTTCGAGCGTCTGGAAGATCCTTCGAGCGCCTTCTACCGCTCGAAGCGCGCTTCGCTCTCAAGACCGTCCAAGCGCACCTTCGTGCGCTCCGCTCCAAGCGCGCCTCCGTGCGCTCCGCTCCAAGCGCGCCTCCGTGCGCTCCCCATCAAGTGCGCCGCTGTGCGCTCCACATCAAGCGCGGCGCCGTGCGCTCCGCTCCAAGCGCGCCGTCGTGCGCTCCGCTCCAAGCGCGGCGCCGTGCGCTCCGCTCCAAGCGCGTCGTCGTGCGCTCCGCTCCAAGCGCGCCTCCGTGCGCTCCGCTCCAAGCGCGCTTCTATGCGCTCCGCTCCATGCGCGCCGCCGTGCGCTCCGCTCCAAGCGCGGCGCCGTGCGCTCCGCTCCTAGCGCGCCTCCGTGCGCTCCGCTCCAAGCGCGCCTCTGTGCGCTCCGCTCCAAGCGCGCCTCCGTGCGCTCTGCTCCAAGCGCGCTTCCGTGCGCTCCGCTCCAAGCGCGCCTACGTGCGCTCCGCTCCAAGCGCGCCTACGTGCGCTCCGCTCCGCTCCAAGCGCACCTCCGTGCGCTCCGCTTCAAGCGCACCGCCTCGCGCTCCGCTCCAAGCACACCTCTGTGCGCTCCGCTCCAAGCACACCTCTGTGCGCTCCGCTCCAAGCGCGCCTCCGTGCGCTCCGCATCAAGCGCGCCGCCGTGCGCTCCGCATCAAGCGCGCCGCCGTGCGCTCCGCTCCAAGCGCACCACCGCGCGCTCCGCTCCAAGCGCACCGCCACGCGCTCCGCTCCAAGCACACCCCCGCATATGCAGCAACAAGCACTCCACGCACTCAAGATCATCACTCCAGACTCCTCTCGCGCAGCAAGAGGCAAGCCGCAGAGACGGAGACGCACAGTGCATATCAATCCAACCTTCAAGCCGTAGTCAAAGCCTCTGGAGCGCTTAGAGCGCAACATCCCCCTCTGCAGTGGACAAAAGTCTTAGCTCCGTGAGCGGTTGCTTGTCACCCTCCGAGCATCTCTCTCTCAACAATTGTAACGAGAGGCAGCCTGTCTCCCTCGAGTTCTTTAAAATAGCTCTGTACAACAACCAACAAATAGTGGAGGTTTCGGCCGGCACAGACCCGGCCGCGTGGTTTTTCACCCAGTTGACGGGTTTTCCACGTTAAAAAAAATTGTATTGTCAGCTTTCTCTTTTTCTGTGACTGTTTGCGCGCTCAAACGCTCCCGGGCTAAGACGTTCCAATTTAGTCTGATCTACCGGAGCCTTGAGTGGACCGCAACAATGACTATTCCTGAAGGTTTTAATAAACTGGGGGAGACTTTAAAAGTTTGCAAATTGTTAAAGTTCATATATGGTTTAAAACAATCATCACGGCAATGGAATCTCAAGTTTACTGAAGCTCTATCTGCAGCAGGTTATCTTCAATCCAAACACGACTATTCTTTGTTTATTAAAAATCATGATACTAAGATTGTGATTTTATTGATTTACGTTGATGATATCATCATAACCGGGAATGATAATATGATGATAGAAGATTTAAAGGCTTACTTACACCATTGCTTCCATATTAAAGATCTTGGATATCTAAAATATTTTTTAGGTATAGAAGTAGCCAGGAATGCAAATGGGATTGTTCTCAATCAAAGAAAATACATATTAGACCTTCTTAAAGAATCTGGGATGACAGGTTGTTGTCCAAAAGACACACCCATTGAGCAGAATTTGAAATTAACTAGTTATGAGTATGATACTCATATACATAATCACATTAATGATCCTTTATTAAGTGATATATCTGAGTATCAACGGCTTATTGACAAACTCATATATCTGGGAATGACAAGACCGGATATCAACTATTCTGTTCATTTGCTGGCTCAATTCATGCATCAACCGAAAATTTCTCATATGCAAGCTGCTAAGAGGATATTGTGTTACCTTAAAGGTACAGTTGGTGTTGGAATTTTTTTGTCCAGCAAGAGTAAACTTGAACTGACCGCCTATTGTGATGCTGATTGGGGATCATGTTTGATGACTAGAAGATCTTTATCTGGCTTTCTTATTAAACTTGGAGATTCATTAATATCTTGGAAAACAAAGAAACAAAAAACAGTTTCTAAATCTTTTTGTGAAGCTGAATACAGGTCCATTGTTGTTACCTCCTGTGAAGTTATTTGGATCATAGGATTGTTGCAAGATTTGGGAATTACTCTTCAAAATCAAGTCATGATTTTCAGTGACAGCAAATCTGCCTTGAGCATTGCCACAAATCCTGTTTTTCACGAGAGAACTAAGCATATAGAAATTGATTGCCATTTGATAAGGGATCTTATTCAGCAAGGGAAAATTTCAGTTGATTATATTAGAGGTGAGAATCAACCGGCTGATCTACTAACTAAAGGCTTGGAAAAAGAGAAGCACCTGCATCTGCTATTCAAGTTTGGCATCATTAATATTTTCAAAGAGGACCAAACTTGAGGGGGGATGTTAATTTTATATATGCATTTGTTGTATCATTTGATAAGGGATAATTTTGTCTTTTTATTTGCTTGTTCTCCCTATATATACCTGTACATTCTTACTTAATAATAATTAGAGAGCAAAGCTTTATTTTGTCTGCGTTTCTTAACACATACATTTGTGTTATTCACAAATCAATGCAGAAAAAACAAAGTGGGACTAAAGTATTTGAAAAAGTCTGTCATGGACTTGGAGATTTACTATGTTGCTCGCGGATTTAAAGAATGTGGCAAAAACAAAATGTTTGTATAAGTACATGTTGCCTCAGTGTCTCTAATGAGTTTGAAGACTTATTATGTTGCTCACGAATTTAAAGGATGTGGAAAAGTCATTTCTGTCATAGTTTGTTGTGGCCAATAGTCATAAAATGGTGAAAAAACTATGCTTCGCAGAGAAAAAGGAATTTTTTTTCTACCACGGGTGAGAGAATCTTGTTCTATTTTGAAGACATACCAACATGAAAGAAGCGGAGTGGGGTCGTCGGGCTCGGATCAGATGAACCTCGGAGATTCACAGTCAAAATGTCAAAAAGTAAAAAAAAAAATATGGTTTGCAAATAGAGAAGTCTAAAAAGAAAAACATAGCTAAAAATAATAATTTCTGGATAGATAAATTCGCTCTGCTCGCTCTGCAAATAACAATACTTTTTTTTTTCTTGTATAAAAAAATGATGAACGGAGAAACACAAGGTTTCATCAAATAAAGAACTTCCTAGCAGATGACCCCATAATTTTTAAAATTCTAGCAAATATCCTATAATCAATTACGTTTGCTTGTAAAAGAGGACGAGGCAGTGTTTTTATTTCCAAAATTATAAATTAATGTTTCATAAACAAAAGAAAAATCAGAGTTTTAAATTGTATAAGATGTAAACAATTAGATTTTAAGTATTACTTTATGTTAACTTCAATCGTATAAAATCCATTATTTTGCAAGTTTAACTGAGTTTTACAAAATCAATCAAGTAGGATTCTTTTGCAGCAATCTTATGCATTTATAAGAACCATTGGATCAAAGAGCGACTCGCGTGCTCGTGTTTGTCTGTGTTTATACAAGTCATCTTGGCACCGTGTGTCCCTAGGTTGTGTATGCGTGTATTTAGGCTTACGTGGCACAGTGTGCCTCTGTGTTGTGTATGTATAAATTTATATTAACATAAGACATCGTGACACGATGGGCCCCTATGTCGGTCAAATTCTCTATTAAACAGGCTCACCCTTTGTTCACAACTAGTAGTTCTGTTATAAGTTATCACAATAATATATCTTTACAATATTAAAAGAAAAAAGTTGTCTTTATTGAAACATTCAAAATTATCAAATATAGTTGTAAACTTGTAAACATATATTATAATATATTTCAAAATATAAAATAAAATGTCCAGTTAAGTAATTACATCATATCTCCAAATTAAAGACTAATGATTAAAAATATCATTTTGATTTTGAAAATTAATCCAATGTAGCTTTATTGTTTTGACTTAAGATATATTAGAATTTATCTCAAAAAATATAAAATAAAATGTTCATTTAAGTAATTACATACTATCATCAATTAAAAGTAATAATAAAAATCTATAAAATTGAAAAAAAAAATTAGTAGAGCACTTGTACCTATTATATAGTAAGTTGTCATTAGATATGCCAACTTTATTAAAGTTGATGTAAAAAAATAACGATGAAAACTATCATTTTGATCTTGAAAAATAATGATATATGAATCATGAATATACTTTTTTTAACAAAAATAAAAAATGACTTATAACTATTTTCCGCATTAATTAATTAATAGTGTATTTATTTTAAACTGTATTAATTAATTGATTGGGGCGGAGCCCCCGCGGTCGGGGTGCCCGTCACGCGTATCCCTATAAGAAAGAAAGAAAATAACCTAGGTGCAAGTTGACTCCACCATTTGCACTGAACCATGCAAGCTGTTACCATCCTCCGCCAGGCCAGCTTGAGCAAGAAACTACATATATTTCGACTATCTGATGTGGGACTAAAACACGCTCTTGCATGCCTCAGCAAATTGAACTATATAAACACACGCACATAATGTTTGAAACGACACACGCTGTGACGACACCCGCAAAGGAAGAATCTCTAAAAGAGTCGGCGATCTTTCTTCGCATTTGGAATTCCTTACCACTCATGTACAAATTGATCTATTTTTTAAGCAGCAGTGTTCAATTCTCTTGCAAGATCCACATACACGGACCCAAAAAAATGTATTTAATTATCAGCTTTGGTTTTCTTGGTAACCGGAGGTCTGATGAGCTGAACCGGGGCTGCGGGGATTCGAACCCACCACTCCCTTAATCTCCTGATCAACTTCTCGCTGCTCTCTTTCCTCAGCGGCATCTCTCTAGTGTAGAATTCAAGCAGCACTATCATCACCAAATGCCTCAACGGTACGAATGTAAATATCACTGCGACCGCAAGCAGAGTATATGCGACTTTATTGGTAGCCTGCAAACATTATTCAGCATAATTTAATCACAAATATGCAAGAATCATAATATATATATATATATATATATATATTTATTTATTTTTTAATATTTTTGGGGAATTCCATGGAGGTATATATGTATATATATGTATATATATATATACATACACATATAATACCCCCATTGATCAGGGGAGCTCCACGGGAGATATTTCAGTTTTTATATGTTTATTCAACCATCTAATTATCACCATCTTCATTCATATCCTCGTTGCTTTATTCCCTGCTCTATGAATCTTCATTTTTCATAACTATTGTTTGATGTGTTGAACATTTTATCTATTATCTATAATTTCTTTTGCATGGTTTTATTCGTGTAACCTTTGATCTTCCACGTCTTTATCCATAGTCCTTGTGCGAACCAAAATGAGAATGAAATTGATATGACAGCTGTCAAACTCGCGCTCATGGGCGAGGGTCAATCACATAGTGATTCTACTCTAAAAATAGTTTTCATAAATGCTATGTGAGACTAAACCAATAGTCTCGTGTGCCATGTTCTAGCAAAAGATGCTTCAATGTTCAGGAGTTAGGTTTCATTATACCTAAGGTATCTTACAATTACCTTCTCCGCTCCCCCATCCCACAAACTTTATGATTTCTCATTCTTTGATTTGTTTTATTGAGTATAGTTTAATGCATTAAATTTATTTCCCATAATCTTTTTGCACATATTTATCACTGTTACCTTAGATCTTCTTCCTCTTTTCTCTTCATACTCCTTGGCTATTAATTTTATAGCCTCTCACTGGTGCTTTTTTTATCCATCCTAGTCTATTTCATGTAGATTATCATAAAAAGCATAAATAATGTAAACATTATTATGGAAATAAATGGTTTGGCATGGATTTTAATTTTAGAAAATTTCTATAATCAATCAAAACCAGTACTTGATGTTATTAATCACTAGTATTTTTTGAAAAGGTAATATAATGGTCTTGGGTTGGTATGACTGGACTAAAATGCTCTAATAAGAAGGCAAAGAAGTATTATTCTATGTATTATATATATTCACAATAAATTTTATAGATATATGCTCATTTCGACTCGGTTTGAATTTTATTTGAGAGTATCAGGGTGAAAATATAAATCAAGTTGGAGTCCGGGGTAGAACTCAAAATAGATACAAGTCTAGCAGAGTTTTAAGTTTCGATTCTTTTCAATGGCTCTAGTAACCTATTAATTATGCTTATCTCAAACCACTGTATACCTACCAATTTTTTTTTATCTTAAACCTTGGTGATGGGGAATCAGAACCGCGCATTTTATGCGGACCGATGATCGTGACATTATTTGTTCTTTTCATTTTTCGTTTCTAGTTGAATTTTTATGTAATTTTTAGTCGGGACGATAGACCAATCATAGTTGTTCGTTGACCCATAGAGTCTATAAATAGAGGGTGAGGACTCCCATTTTAGGCATTGAAGAATGAAATATTGAAGCCCATTCTTTGATCATTCGGTGTAGACGCCGACGTTCCAGGTGCGAAGCCTTGGAACCCCTTACCTTGCCGTCCACCACCAATCACCCCTCCCTCATCTCCCCTCCAATTGGCCGGCCCCTTCCTCATCTCCTCTCAAAACTGTCGGCCAGCCCCCCGCCTCCTCCCCCATCCTAGCAGCAGCCAGCCATTAGGCCACCCCTTCCTCCCCCTCCATTACAGCCACCAGTCTAAGGGTCCCCTCCTCCTTCTACAACAACGGCATACATCTTCCCCCCTTCTACAACACGTATAGCCATCCCCCAAGTTCTCCCTCCACCACCACCTTCATTCCCCCACAAAAACAGCCCCCTTTACCCCATAAAAATATCTCCGGCGATCACCGGAGTACGCCTCCGGCCACCTCCAATGATCCTCCTACACCTCCCCTACATATTTCTTACATTTGGAGTTTTCCGGCGATCGCCGGAAAACACCACCGGCGATCACCACCACCACCACTGGCGATCACCACCACCACCACCGGCGATCACAACCACCACTGTACAACCCTCATATTTTTCGAGTCGGTGTGACCCGACGCAAGTGAGGGGGCTCAGTGGAACGACCCGTCAGAGGTCGTGAGCATCGAAAAGAGAAGGCCCGGGGGGGGGGGGGGGGGGGGGGGGGGGGCAAGCCTCCTTGGACGAGTGGACCTTGGGTCCACTCGCCCAAGGCCCCCGGGCGAGTGGACCCTTGGTCCACTCGCCCAAGGACCCGGGCGAGTGGACCACTGGTCCACTCGCCCGAGTGTGGGGCGAGTGGACCTTTGGGTCCACTCGCCCAGGGTGGGGGGCGAGTGGACCCAGGGTCCACTCGCCCCAAGCCTGCGGGCGAGTGGACCCAGGGTCCACTCGCCCCAAGCCTGCGGGCGAGTGGACCACTGGTCCACTCGCCCGGGGGCGGGGAGACCCTGTGTCCACCCGCCCGGGTGGCTGGGCGAGTGGACCCATGGTCCACTCGCCCGGAAGGATGAGTGGACCGTAAGGTCCGCTCGCCCAGCTCGGGGGGTGGACCTTGGTCCATCCACCCGACCCCCGGCAAAGGGGGGGGGGAGTGGACGTCTCATCCTCCACTCGCCCCCCCTCTCGGTTCAGTCGTTCGGGTTCGTAATTGGGTTGCGGATAGCAGAATTTTAGCTATCCGCAACCCAATTTTTGGGAAGTCTATAAATAGACCCCCATGGGCACCTTGGGAAGGGATGTTACTTACCCCCCCTCCCTCGTGTGTGAGCAAGCACTACCCCTCCCCTCCCCTTGTCATCGAAGGTGGAAGGTGAGGTGATCCTTAGTGCCCTCCAAGGTGCCCAGGCTCAGCATTGGCTTGGGAGGGGAAGCTCTCGTTGAACTTCCGGGTATGTGGTGGGACCTCCACGCTGCAGCTTAAGGGGTCCATTCGTGGACTTAGGTGTTCTTCAAGGGTGGGGTTCTTCCGCTCTCAGTAACTGGTCAAGGGTCTCGCTCAGGTCAAGTAAGGGTTAGCTGCATCCCCCTTACGAACGTCGAGACCAGTTCTCTGGTTTCAACATTATGGTGCGGTGAGCGTGGAAGCAGCTAGTTCGGAAAGCTCTGGGCAAGTCTCATGGCTGGAAGCGATGAGCTGGGGGACTCACCCCTGCCGGCGAGTGCGTGAAGGAAGGTGACTGCGAGGAGTTCAGGAAGTCAATCCAGAAGGTCTTGCGGTTTGCACTCCCCCTCGGGGCGAGTGCTCGGCATCGCCAACACCTGTGCTCGCCTCGCCATCTTTGATGGGGATAGAGCAAGCAGGTCGGCAAGGGAAGGGGCCAGCCTCGGAGGAAGGCCCAAACCTCCAAGCGCAAGCGCTCTTCAACAACTCCCCTGGGGCCAGCTGCCCCGAGTGAGGGGGTAGGGAGGATGCCTCCGTCTCACCAGGAAGGAGGCGGAGTCCCTGTGCCTGATTCAACAAAAGCACGGGGGGACGCAAGGAAGCTACGCGGATCGGTTCCAGAGGCAAGTCTCCCACCTCCAGGTTGGCTAGGGAAGCAGGAAGGACCAGGAGAAAGGAAAGGAATGAGAAGGCAGAGAAAGTGGGGGAGGTGATAAAAGATATGGCCGAGATGCATGTGGCCGAGTAGGCGCAAGGAGGCGCGTTGTAATAGATATGTAGCCTCCCCATGTTGGATAAAAAGTAGGTAGAGATAGAACCTTAGGTAAAGCCTCTGGGAAGGTGTTGGATTCCTCTGCCTCTAGGTGAAGGTAAGCACCTAGGATGTGGATGGGTACTCCGCCCCCCCTGGTTGATAAATTCCCCGAGTAGAGACCATTCTCCGGGCTCAGTTATGCCGGCAGATGGGAGACTCATCGGGTCGACTGGTTGATAAATTCCCCGAGTAGAGACCATTCTCCGGGCTCAGTTATGCCGGCAGATGGGAGACTCATCGGGTCGACTGGTTGATAAATTCCCCGAGTACAGACCATTCTCCGGGCTCAGTTATGCCGGCAGATGGGAGACTCATCGGGTCGACTGGTTGATAAATTCCACGAGTAGAGACCATTCTCCGGGCTCAGTTATGCCGGCAGATGGGAGACTCATCGGGTCGACTGGTTGATAAATTCCCCGAGTAGAGACCATTCTCTGGGCTCAGTTATGCCGGCAGATGGGAGACTCATCGGGTCGACTGGTTGATAAATTCCCCGAGTAGAGACCATTCTCCGGGCTCAGTTATGCCGACAGATGGGAGACTCATCGGGTCGACTGGTTGATAAATTCCCCGAGTACAGACCATTCTCCGGGCTCAGTTATGCCGGCAGATGGGAGACTCATCGGGTCGACTGGTTGATAAATTCCCCGAGTAGAGACCATTCTCCGGCTCAGTTATGCCGGCAGATGGGAGACTCATCGGGTCGACTTGTTGATAAATTCCCCGAGTAGAGACCATTCTCCGGGCTCAGTTATGCCGGCAGATGGGAGACTCATCGGGTCGACTGGTTGATAAATTCCCCGAGTAGAGACCATTCTCCGGGCTCAGTTATGCCGGCAGATGGGAGACTCATCGGGTCGATTGGTTGATAAATTCCCCGAGTAGAGACCATTCTCCGGGCTCAGTTATGCCGGCAGATGGGAGACTCATCGGGTCGACTGGTTGATAAATTCCCCGAGTAGAGACCATTCTCCGGGCTCAGTTATGCCGGCAGATGGGAGACTCATCGGGTCGACTGGTTGATAAATTCCCCGAGTAGAGACCATTCTCCGGGCTCAGTTATGCCGGCAGATGGGAGACTCATCGGGTCGACTGGTTGATAAATTCCCCGAGTAGAGACCATTCTCCGGGCTCAGTTATGCCGGCAGATGGGAGACTCATCGGGTCGACTGGTTGATAAATTCCCCGAGTAGAGACCATTCTCCGGGCTCAGTTATGCAGGCAGATGGGAGACTCATCGGGTCGACTGGTTGATAAATTCCCCGAGTAGAGACCATTCTCCGGGCTCAGTTATGCCGGCAGATGGGAGACTCATCGGGTCGACTGGTTGATAAATTCCCCGAGTAGAGACCATTCTCCGGGCTCAGTTATGCCGGCAGATGGGAGACTCATCGGGTCGACTGGTTGATAAATTCCCCGAGTAGAGACCATTCTCTGGGCTCAGTTATGCCGGCAGATTGGAGACTCATCGGGTCGACTGGTTGATAAATTCCCCGAGTAGAGACCATTCTCCGGGCTCAGTTATGCCGGCAGATGGGAGACTCATCGGGTCGACTGGTTGATAAATTCCCCGAGTAGAGACCATTCTCCGGGCTCAGTTATGCCGGCAGATGGGAGACTCATCGGGTCGACTGGTTGATAAATTCCCCGAGTAGAGACCATTCTCCGGGCTCAGTTATGCCGGCAGATGGGAGACTCATCGGGTCGACTGGTTGATAAATTCCCCGAGTAGAGACCATTCTCTGGGCTCAGTCATGCCGGCAGATGGGAGACTCATCGGGTCGACTCACTGCTTTAGTAAGTGACTTGGAGAGATGATGAGCACCTCCAGCTCTGGGTAAGCAAGGCCCCTAGGACGTGGATGGACCTCCCACCCTCAGTTGGTTTGAAAGAGTGATGAGTTCCTCCGCCCGCAGGTAAGCTAGGCCCCTAGGACGTGGACGGGTACTCCGCCCCCAACTGGATTGGGAAGGTATGGGGTTCCTCCGCCTCCAGGCAAGCTAGACTCCTAGGGCATGGACGGGTACTCCACCCCCAAGTGGTTGGGAAGGGTGTTGAATTCATCTGCTCCCAGGTAAGCTAGGCCCCTAGGACGTGGATGGGTGTTCCACCGTCAGTTGGCATGAGATGGTGGAGTTCCTCTGCCCCTAGGTGAAGGTAAGCACCTAAGGCGTGGATGGGATCACTGCCTCAGTTGCTTTGATAAGATGGTTGATCCCCTCTCCCTCCAGGTGAGATCAGCTCCCTGATAGGTGAGGAGTTCCCGCCTTCCACCTCAGGTCGAGCTCGGCTCGACTAAGGGTGTTGAGTTTTTCTTCCACCTCAGGTCAAGTTCAATTCGACCTAAGGTGTTGAACTTTCTCCACCTCCAGCTGAGCTCGGCTCATAGGAGGGATGTTAAGTGGAGAAAGGTTTGCCTTCCACCTCAGGTCGAGTTCGGCTCGACTAGAGGTGTTGAGTTGCCTTCCACCTCAGGTCGAGTTCGGCTCGACTAGAGGTGTTGAGTTGCCTTCCACCTCAGGTCGAGTTCGGCTCGACTAGAGGTGTTGAGTTGCCTTCCACCTCAGGTCGAGCTCGGCTCGACTAAGAGTGTTGAGTTTTTCTTCCACCTCAGGTCAAGTTCAATTCGACCTAAGGTGTTGAACTTTCTCCACCTCCAGCTGAGCTCGGCTCATAGGAGGGATGTTAAGTGGAGAAAGGTTTGCCTTCCACCTCAGGTCGAGTTCGGCTCGACTAGAGGTGTTGAGTTGCCTTCCACCTCAGGTCGAGTTCGGCTCGACTAGAGGTGTTGAGTTGCCTTCCACCTCAGGTCGAGCTCAGCTTGACTAAGGGTGTTGAGTTTTTCTTCCACCTCAGGTCAAGTTCAATTCGACCTAAGGTGTTGAACTTTCTCCACCTCCAGCTGAGCTCGGCTCATAGGAGGGATGTTAAGTGGAGAAAGGTTTGTCTTCCACCTCAGGTCGAGTTCGGCTCGACTAGAGGTGTTGAGTTGCCTTCCACCTCAGGTCGAGCTCGGCTTGACTAAGGGTGTTGAGTTTTTCTTCCACCTCAGGTCAAGTTCAATTCGACCTAAGGTGTTGAACTTTCTCCACCTCCAGCTGAGCTCGGCTCATAGGAGGGATGTTAAGTGGAGAAAGGTTTGTCTTCCACCTCGGGTCGAGTTCGGCTCGACTAGAGGTGTTGAGTTGTCTTCCACCTCAGGTCGAGTTCGGCTCGACTAGAGGTGTTAAGTTGCCTTCCACCTCAGGTCGAGCTCGGCTTGACTAAGGGTGTTGAGTTTTTCTTCCACCTCAGGTCGAGTTCAATTCGACCTAAGGTGTTGAACTTTCTCCACCTCCAGCTGAGCTCGGCTCATAAGAGGGATGTTAAGTGGGGAAAGGTCCGCCTTCCGCCTCGAGTTAGGTTCAGTTGAAAAACTCGGCAGGAGTATCCCGTTGGCAGAGCCCTTCGTGGATTCACCTAAGGTCCCACCTCCTCGTCAAATAGGTGGGTTGGACTTTCTTTCCTAGCTTAAGGCAAGCTCGAAAAGAGCGGGGATTGTGTACAACCCTCATATTTTTCGAGTCGGTGTGACCCGACGCAAGTGAGGGGGCTCAGTACCCTTGGTCCACTCGCCCAAGGATCCGGGCGAGTGGACCACTGGTCCACTCGCCCGAGTGTGGGGCGAGTGGACCTTTGGGTCCACTCGTCCAGGGTGGGGGGCGAGTGGACCCAGGGTCCACTCGCCCCAAGCCTGCGGGCGAGTGGACCACTGGTCCACTCGCCCCAAGCCTGCGGGCGAGTGGACCACTGGTCCACTCGCCCGGGGGCGGGGAGACCCTGTGTCCACCCGCCCGGGTGGCTGGGCGAGTGGACCCATGGTCCACTCGCCCGGAAGGATGAGTGGACCTTGGTCCATCCACCCGACCCCCGGCAAAGGGGGGGGGGGGGGGGGAGTGGACGTCTCATCCTCCACTCGCCCCCCCCCCCCCCCCCCCCCCCCCCTCTCGGTTCAGTCGTTCGGGTTCGTAATTAGGCTGCGGATAGCAGAACTTTGGCTATTCGCAACCCAATTATTGGGAAGTCTATAAATAGACCCCCATGGGCACCTTGGGAAGGGATGTTACTACCCCCCTCCCTCGTGTGTGAGCAAGCACTACCCCTCCCCTCCCCTTGTCATCGAAGGTGGAAGGTGAGGTGATCCTTAGTCCCCTCCAAGGTGCCCAGGCTCAGCATTGGCTTGGGAGGGGAAGCTCTCGTTGAACTTCCGGGTATGTGGTGGGACCTCCACGCTGCAGCTTAAGGGGTCCGTTCGTGGACTTAGGTGTTCTTCAAGGGTGGGGTTCTTCCGCTCTCAGTAACTGGTCAAGGGTCTCGCTCAGGTCAAGTAAGGGTTAGCTGCATCCCCCTTGCGAACGTCGAGACCAGTTCTCTGGTTTCAACAACCACCACCGGCAACCTCCTCCGTCCACCACCAGCCACCTCCACCACTACTCATAACCACCATAACTACCTTTAACTGTCCACTAACAACACCTAAATTAAAGGGGCTACTTCCTAATTTCAAGCCTTAACTCCCTCCCACCATCCCCTCATTATAGCAGCCATTTTCCCTACTCCACACACAAAGGTGTTGCAAAAATATTCCAGGTTGCTGTTTTCCCCATTTTTCTGCCCATCCAGCTGCTGTCCAGCATTGAAAATTGCTGTCGACTGCCGAAACTGCCTCCCCGCACAACTCCTACTTGCTGTCCCACATTCTGGGCAGCCCATCCAACCTCTGCGCCCTGAAATCAGTCCCGGACAGCCCTCCAAAAACACCGAAAACACCTCCCCTCTTTATGGTCAAGGTAACCAAGGTTTGTGTTGTTATTTTCTTCTAACATTGGGTCTTGTGTTTATTCTCTATTGAAGAGATAATAGCTTGTAATCTTTGTTTTCAATTGTTTGGGTTTGTGTAATCTCTTTCAAATAGCATTTGTTTTCGCGCACTCTCGCGCTTATACTCTATTCTTATTTTCTTCCTTGAACGCTTTAACTATTGTGGTTATCATTCATAATTGATTGTATAAAGAAAAGTTATTGCAAGTCTAAAAGTGCGTCAGATATGTATGGTTGCATGTAGGAGTATCACTCATTTATTTCCCCATCACATAGGACCGTCCTGCGTCACTTGGTATATGCCAAGACTATTGTCCTTGTTTACAAGACTTCCAAGGTTTTAGAGACCTGATTATGAACCCAAATAAAATTTAGTCCTTTTTAACAAAATATTGAAACCCTTAGACTATACAACAAAAATCCATAAATTTAGCATGCCTGCTACTGAATATGCAATAGAAGCTTAGTTAGATCATATAAGTGAGTGGTGGTCAAACCTGTGGAAATGCTGCGAATAGAATAGCCCTGAGCTTGAGAAGAGCTATGCATCCAGTTTGGACATATGTTTCTAACTGCGAAGTAGTTTCTTGTAATGTCAAAAGTAGCTCGACAGTGCTCCTATTTGGAGGTATAGTGATTTTAAATGCTTCAATTTGTCGCCCCTTTCTGTAATGCTTGTTCCACAGCATGATGATTGAGAGGAAAAAGAAAATACCGGGCCACATGTGCCAAATCCACCCTCTAAATTTCATGAAGTTAGATGAGATTATATGCAAAAAAAAACATGATCCAAGGAAAAAAATGGAAGGTAAACAAATGACAATCATATGTATTCTAAAAAAAGGAAGCATGTGGAAGAAGCAATTCAACGGCCTTGTTATCAATATATGTGGATAATTACATTGAAAATGCATGACATGAAATAAGGGCGGCACAAACAAGATCTTTGAAATATTCGTAACTAAGGCCCCGTTTGGGTGGTGGAACCGCCGATAAGCTTTCACGCCTGACTCGAACATGGCGGCAGATCCGCCAAGGGCCACCGTTAGATCGAAAAAATGCGGCATCAAACAGAGTCTAGATATCATTTATTAACCTATTAAGGCTCATTTAGTTGCTGGCACATAGAAAATGTTTATAGAAAATGATGGTTTTGTTCCCGCATTTTGTGTAAAAATGAAATCACCCTTATGAGAAAGTTTTGAGACTCGTGAACTTTCAATTAAACACTAGCATTGAACCAAATAGATGATTTAACAAACAAATTCCTCTTTCCAACGTTAAGCAACCAAATGAGCCCTAAATAACATTTATGAGTAAGACCAACGACACAGTACAGTTTGTTTCGTAGTTAAGAGTCAGTTCTAGTAGTGAGTTTCAGTGATCTTGCTTGTTTTGCATGCTCAATTCACATGTTTGTTTGGACTTCAAAGAGTTTCATTTTATCAATTATCCCATTGATTTTATTATTTTAACAATTATCTCGTAACTTTATGTTACTATATTATTACTCTATCAAAATAGCAAAATTGAGGATGACTTCCAAGCCCGCATACCCTCATAAGTGAAGCTTAAATCTGACATTTTTAAAGGTGATTTCAAACATAAGAACTCATTAACTTTCTGTCAAGCCACTAAACTGAGTTCTGGAGCTCAGTTTGAACGATTCCCAGACACTCATGTAGAAATAAACTAGCCCCATGCCTGGTGGCCCTTGCCTCTAACCTCCAACCGGAAGGTCAAGGGTTTTACTTCACAAAAAAAAACTATTATAATTGCAACTTCAGAGAGCCAAAACCTAATCATGCATGTACAGTGATGGGGGCCATAGTTCAAGAGAGGTTCATTGCCCATTGAGGCCCACATGGAGTCTATTCATGTAGGAGATGTTGATTACGTCATTTGGACGATTTGAGTTCACAGTTAAGTTTAGAACGACGTTTACCTATTTTTACTTTATCTTTCATTTTATTTTGAGAGATCGGACAACCATCGTGAACACGCATTCTAAACCGTCCACGATGGTTGCCCTAGAGTCGTTTCTATTTAAACATGCATAGGGGCAGCGGACTCGTCTCAAGTCGAGCCCCTTAACCCACATCCAGATCAGCCTAGACCTGGACAAACCCAAGACGAGCCCCCTTAACCCAAGTCAAGCCCCTTCCAGATCAGCCTAGACCTGGACAAACCCTCCTCTACCCCCATAGAGACTAGCGGGCTCGTCTCCCTTCCCTCCACATCAAGGCTGAACGATGATAGCCCCTCCCCAACAAGTTCACATCCAGATCATTCTCCCATCCAACAGCCCCCCACAGCTGTATTTCTCCCTCTGGATAGCCCCGTCACTCCTACGACCACCAGATATCTATCTCCACCATCCCCCGCGGTCCTTGCGCGTATGAGTTCATTATTGTGATGTTTCTTTTCCTTTTATCATTTTGCGGATTGAGATATTGATATTGTTGGAGTTTATGAGTCTTATATTATTATGTCGGTACTTGATAGTAGTTGGGTTTAGTCTCACACCGCCTATCAGTGTTATGTGTCTGATTGTAATTCCTATATAATGCCTCTAAGTGGATGAATAAAGAGATCAAGCATTTCCCTTTCTTATTATTCAACATTGTATCAGAGCTGGTTAATTTTTTTCCTGCTTATCGAAACCTTATTTCTCCTGTAGATTGTTTTCTCTTTCTCCCGTTAGGAGGGAAGCCTTTCTCATTCTGCTCCCGATCAAGTCGTGTGGTCACGCTTCCGTTCCCGTCGACGGGATCTTTTTTTGATCTCATCGACAGGAGCGGCCTTTCCCCTCAACGATCCCGTCGACGAAGGGCCTGATTGCTCTGATTCCCGTCAACGATGTGCTCGCCGCAGCTTATCTTTCGTTGTCGTGCTTCTCCCGTTGCTTCCCGTTCGTCGCCAACTGCTCATCCCGCCGTTGTTTCCGTTTGTGTTCCAGTCGGCGCTCCACTGTCGTTCCCTACTGTTGCTCCAGTCCGCCCCAAGGCAAGTGATGATATGTTGATTTGCGTCCTTCTCCTGTGATGGTCTTGCCGATGTTTGTAGCTGGCTTCGTCAATCCCTGGTGCTACTCGACGACACCATCGGCTGCTGGTGTTTGGCTTCTCCTGGCTTCGTCTTCATCGAGATCGCTTCTCATTCTCAAAGATGCTGAAGCATTTATATGCATTGATAGAGAGCTGGGTTTGCCCCTTCACTCCTATCCTCATCAACAATCATGTTTGCCGCTGCTCCTGTCCCTCCCGGCTCCAGATCCAGAGCCCGTCGAAGCTCCTGTGCCCTCTCTCGCCGACTTTTCGTTCAACAGCTCCTTGCGGTTCTTTCGCTCTCGTTGCTGCTCTTTTCAACAACTTCTTTTGCTGATTTTGTGTCTGTTGCTTCTGGTCCGGACGTTTCCTTCCGCTGCCCTAATTTTTCTGATGATTCCGGACGACTCCGGCCGCTGCACCTTGGGTTTCCATCAGCTCAAGCCAATGCCTCCCCTTCTGGGTGTTGATTTCACTCGCCGATAATGATGCTTTGTGGTAGTTTTTGTCGTCTTTATGTGTCTCTTTATTTTCTTGTTGATTTGTATTTGTTTATGGTCTTGTTCTGCCTATATGCACGTGTTATCCACGTGAGGGGAAGTGTTGGGCTGAAGGCGACTCGGATGATCTTTCCCGACTTTTCACCTTCGTTCCACACGGCCTCCAGGCTTATGACATGTGTGTTCCCATATTTTCTTTCGATTGATCGTGTGTTGGGGAAGCAATTGATGTTGGTGCATGAAATCTCACAGGGTTGTGCCGCGTGGGACCGTGTCGTGTGAGACTGTGACGTATGAGACCGCTCTTGTGCGGATGTATCCCCGACAGATTATCCCCGACGGATTATCCTCGGTTGCTCGTTGCTCGGTTGATGATTTGCTCCTCATTTTTCATTCCTTTTTTCGCATGTTGTTTGTAGGTGATGTTGGCTGACTAGTTTCAGCGAGTCAACGTCGTGTGTGGGTCCTGCATCGTGTGTGGGTCTTGCGTCGTGTGTGGGTCTTGCGTCATGTGTGGGTCAGCGTAGTGCATGGCTATGTCCCGGGCTCGATTCCCCGATTTGGAATTTCCCCCGGTGGCTCGTCTGATGTTTTGTCCCGCATCGCCTACTTTCATTGTCGTTATTTGATGTGTCCAAGCTGAAGGTTCCCCCTTCAGCTTGAGGGGGAGTGTTGGAGTTTATGAGTCTTATATTATTATGTCGGTCCTTAATAGTAGCTGGGTTTAGTCTCACGCCGCCTATCAGTGTTATATGTCTGGTTGTAACTCCTATATAATGCCCTTAATTGGATGAATAAAGAGATCAAGCATTTCCCTTTCTTATTATTCAACAGATATGATTACGAATGTTTGTGCTCCTTGGTTGTTTCGTTCTGTGATTACTCATTGATTTGCAAGGTCTATTCTAATTGCGAATTTGATTAAAACACTATAATTGAAGGAAAATCTAATTTGCTCGCTCTTTAATTTTTTGGAATCAATTGTGCTAATAGTATAAGTTATATGTGCTTTGTTATTGTTTGCAAAACTTTGTTTGATCGCCCCACATACATGCAACATCTTAGGTTAGATAGGATTTTCCGTCAGCACTACACCTAGGATTCGCATTGTCTAGAGACCCACTTACACATCCCTACCCTGCGTTACAAAGTACATGAAGTCTATATTGAAAAATATTGGAACACACATATAATGATCAAACCTATAATTGATCCAATGAAAGCGTATAAATTTTTAACATTGCCACGTGATTTAACATTTGTAATTTTAAACTCAAAAAGTCAAACGTACAAGTAGAAATGAGTAAATCTACATTATGGTAAAGTATCATCTAGGTAGTCTATGAGAAGAGAGATTCCATTCAATGACTCGTACATTAAACAACACACCTTCATCTTTCTAATTATTTTTTATATAATTGGAATCTAGCATAACAATATTTCCTTAGGAGAAGTCAAATCAGGAACCTAGTCAAAAAATTGAGAGGTAAAAGAAAATATCAATAACTATTGCTTCGGCAACCGCACAAAAAATGATCCATGTAAAAAAGAAAAGGAGTACTACCTGTACATATTATACAAGATCAAAAGCAAAAACAATGTTGATTTTAAGGTATCTTGCCATTCTGTTAAAGAGTAGAGCCATTTCCCCAATTCAAACACTGGAAAAAGCAATTCCTACAGAAAAAAAGAAAAGTAACATTGATAAATTAAAATCAACTATAAGAATTTTGATTGTCTAAAACAAAACCACAATCATTTACTTCAGTTAAGAAAAAGGTAAGGAGAGAAATGTTATTGATGGTCGTACAGATGGATATATGTATGCTCTAGCATGTTACAATTGCTCAGGCGGTAACTAAGATGATCTTAAGTTGCTACCTATGAATTCCTATTTCTCTTTGGTGAGATAATAAGACATTGTGCATATATCTGTTACCTTTCATATAGAAGGTGATTGACATTTCATTTTTGATCCCTTGAAGTCATATGACCATCTCCTTTCAGCTCATAGGTGTTTAGGCTATGCATGCTTGTAATGTGTGTGTGTGTCTCTTGATGCGCAAATCCTGCACACCGCTATAGGCGGTAGCGAGACTGCGATCCGAACGGCAGTGAACCGGTCGCTGTCAAGTAATAATATGAGGAAGTAAATCCCCAAGTATCGAATCTCTCAAGGAACACAGTAAGGTGGAGTTTACTATTGAGGCAGGACTTGAGATTGAAGTCCTTTAGTCGGATGGAACGCGAAGGGGGGTTGTTTGGGTTATGGAAAATAAAAGTAACAAAATTAAACTACTCCTATGCAGGCCTTGTGCGCACTGCTTCGCTAGGCGGGATGGAGACTACGTAGGCCTTGAACGCACTACTTCGAAAGGGCGGATGGACGAGTAGGCTAGCGGATGGAATGGTTCGCACCGGCGGAGTCGTGGTGGATTACACGGGTCGTTAGCACCGCTTAGCTTGGCGGATGGAAGAGTAGGCTCACGGAATGAAATCGATAAAATGAATGACAATAGCGCACCTCATACACATGAATAAATCAAAAGGAATTTCATAAAGATGAAATAAAAGTTACAGATCTAGATTTATCATGTTCTTCATCCGCAAAATAGAGAGTTTAGCATACAAACATCATTTCGAAAGAATAAAGAGTAAGAGATTCGACCGACTCCGAAGCCTTGCTGGGATTCACGGTTGGAATCGCTGGGTTGTCAATCCGCGTCCAAGCTCGGTCCTCAACTGCGTCCGGGGTAAAGGAGGGCTGTCACTTCCTCCCAATGGCCCGTCTTCTTCGTGTCACGACCCGGCGATGTCCAATGCTCTTCAAACCTTCCTTGATATGAAAGTAAGATCCAATCTCTTCCTTGAAGTTCCTAGATGAATAGAGGAGGCTTAGAACGAAAAAACGCAAAAAACGGCGCTCAAAAAGACCTAAAAACGAAGGAGTTACGGCTGTTTTCGCGGAGCAGCTATTTATAGACAGGTGCAGGTTTTCAATGCGCACGATCAGTGGCGCACGACCAGTGGTCGTGCGCACTATGTCCAGTGGTCGTGCGATAAGCCAGTCAGGCCACTTTTTAGGTGGGAATTAATGCACGATCACTAGCGCACGACCAGTGGTCGTGCGCACTATGTCCAGTGGTCGTGCGCAGTGTTCCTGTGCAGTTTTTGCGCCCCGGAACACTCGCACAACCCCCGTATCAACATTAAAGATCGTCAGGCCACGTAAATGGGCATTCCACACATTCTCAAATATAGAAATTGAATTGCAACATAAAGCATGAGTAAGATAAACAAGAAAATACATCGAAACGGGCCTAAAAGTGCACTTAGCTTGGAATAACAGGTAGAGAACAAATATGAGTGATTATGGATCTAAACTGTAGTGCATTGACTCAAATACCGGCCCAAATGAGTCCATAAATGTGTATATAAATGGGACTCATCATCTCTCTCTCTCTATATATATATCTATATATATATGTGGACATCTCACTTATCAGATGCTACAAGATTAGGCCGAATTCAGAGTTTATACAGCTTCCCTCATTCTTAACTGGCCTATACCAAGAGTATGTCAGTCTACATTCATCGGAGAGGAATGCTTATGAGCCAGAGAAATTGATGGAGATCGATCGCGACACATTCAAGTGATTTAGAAGATTGATGATTTTTGGATTATCGGATTGGCGATCGGAGGCTGTCACTGTGCTCGTTGCGATTTTTCATATTTTTATGTATTTTATTTTTATTTTTGGACTTATATTTTGAAGTTTAAGTTAAGTTATCTGATTGTGCATTTAGGGACGTCGCATGACTTGACCTAAATCCCCCCCCCCCTATATCACATCCGGCTAGCGCGATGAGGGCATCGAGAGTTCATGGTTTCTACAAAGAAATTGCTTGTTCTGTGGATGTCGACTCGCACAACACTTGGTGTGATGCCAAGGGCATCCTCCGTTGTTCCACCGGTGCCGACGCAGGCCTCCTCCGCCTCTAGTAGCCGTCAACGGTCATTCACTGCAAGCCCACGGCCCCACGCCTCCCCACTGCATGATTTCTGTTGTCGTGACTCACATGCTCGTCCGGACCATCGATTGTCACGTCTCCTCCAGCCTTCAGCGGCCACAGCCCCGCCGACAGTCACCTCGCCTTCCTTCCCCAACTTGACACCACCTCCACCCACCTCCACTAACGCCGTCTGAGCCCCCATCCGCCAGATCTCCCTTCCTCCAGTAACGAGGTTACTCCCAAAGCATCCAGCTATCACATCCTTCCATTCCCCAACCTTCCTAATCCCTTTCATCCCTCTTCCAGAGCCTCCACAGCCGCTCCTTGCCTATTTCAGCGATTCCCCTCGGTATCCCCCCCCCCCTCCACTAGCCCTGTATCCACCCCCACAGCCCCAGCCTCCTTACCAACATTGTCCTTCCCCCATATAGCCATCCTTCTTCCATTCCAACCCCCACTCAACCACCTCCACCCTCCTACATCCCTTCGCTAAATCAAATTCCTAAATTTCACAAACCCTAAGGATATCCCTCTTCATAGCTTCCCCATATTTGATCCTTTGTAACGCTCCTACAATTGTACCTCAAGCTAGCATACCACTTCCTCCACCGCTGGTGCAGATTACTTGGGGAGTTTTTATATTTAGTTTTCACTTTCTCGCAATTTATTGGTGTATTTTTTATACTAGAAATATTTTATTCTAAATATCTTGACTTCCTTAATTTTAGTGTGTGTGCTATATTTATTCGTCATTTATTTAACTTCAGTGCAATCGTAGTTAATTTGCAATTGTCATTCTCTTACTTAATTAGCATATTTGTGATTGATTGTGATGTTAATACAAAATTTTAAAATTAATATTGCTTAGTTAATTGCACGTCGGAAATCATTGTATGATTGAATCATTCATGGACATCGCCTTAGAGTTTAGACTTGGCTGTCAAAAGTTCATCGGATTGCGTGTGTGTGTGCATTCATCCGCATCCTCATTTTAGGGTTTGTCGTCGGTCCATTGCATTCATCGCATGTTGCTTATGTGCTTTCCCTTGCACTTTCATTTTAGGATTGGTCTTAGATCCATATCATTTGTTTGTGATTGCTCGCATTCATCTACGGTTAGGGAATCGAACATCCTCCACCTATAGATTTGTCCTACATCAGCATGCAGCCCCATGATAAAGAGAACCTACAAGGAAGGAGAATGTTTTAAGATGTTTAATGATTGTTCCTGTTGATGCCTACTCATTTATCCAATTATTACGTTACAAGTAACTCCAACACAGTAACCTCCTCAAAATTTGTCCTTCCTTTCCAAGCCACGGTAAACCTGAGATTAGTCTTTGTGTGTTAACACCTCGTATACAAGACATGAAATTGTATCTTTTCCAGTCATTTAGTAAGAATTAGCATCTATTTTCATATCTTTATATTTTAGAACAAAGATGCTGAAATTCATTAATGATTCTCAGATTCACGCTTCTAGTATCCTGAAATAGAATATTAGTTGTGTAACAGATGTCACATGTCCAGGAATGCAGAAGATCATCCTGACTCATTTGAGAAAAAAATGAAGTTTAAAACTGTAGCTCACATCAATATTATCTCCTCCAAGCGAGTATCAAATTGAAGTGGGCGGGGGGGGGGGGGGCAAAAAAATAGTATGTCAAAAATTACCCGTATTACTGCTAATTTTGTATCAATATCCTCCACTTTGACCTGATCCAATGTTGCTTGTGCAGCCTCAGCCCTACCAGAATAGCATATAGTCTTTTTAATAGCCTTCTGTAATGAGCTTGTCTCACCAACATTAACATCACTGTGCAAAATCTCAATATCATTGGGCCAGAGTTCACTTGGCAATAGTGTAAATCCCAGTTTACTAAGTGCATATATTGTAATTGGGAATGGACTATTTTGCATCCTTCCATCAAATGAAACCTCAATGGCATCACAGTGATGAGATCGAGCAAACAGAAGTTCCAAGTGATTATACAAAGCTTCTAATATCTTGTCTCCTTTTGGAAGTTTTTCTGCCAAGTTAAACGAGAGTGTACTCCTAAACTCTGACGGAATGACATGAAAGTAGTCTCTCATAACGCGAAACCTGAAGATACCTAACATGGCCAGCGAAAGAGCTTCTTCCCTTTTAAACTGTTTAAGATTGAATTTCCTAACAAATATATGAGCATATAGAACTTCCCGGATAATTGCAAGCCAGTAATCTCTGCGTGAATGCCCAATAATTTGAGGAAACTCAAAAAAGATTGGCTCTGTTCTGTAATAAAAAAAACTTAATTAGACAAAAAATTTATATTCAAGCCTATTGTATTTAAAAAAACTCATGGAAAACGGATGGCGTGTCTTTTGAGGCCTTCGTTTTTTATTTTTCTAATCTAAAAAATCGCATGACTTTTTTTAATATAAAAGACTAGCATCAAATAAAAAAGGGGTGTGTTGTTTATAGATACTAATGTCAGTGCGCATGGTCCCCCAATACACAATGTAAGTCAATTGTCGCTCAGTTGACAAGCAAATATCATCGCCGTCGCATAATGGGGGAACCCCGTGCACAACCGCTAATTTCTATATAAAATATTAAGAATACCAAGATCATTGGAACCAAATTTAATTTCCTTTACGTGCAATACTTACAGATAATTTGATTTGTACATCACAGCATTATCGAAGAGATGAGCGCCCCAAGGCCCACACATCTCACGTTTGACCACTTGTTTTAAGTTTGTTGCCAAGTCGTACCTAATAGCTTTGTCATATGAGCCAACCTTAGATCGCTCGAAGTAAAGAGCATGACTAGTCAATGTCAACCTTCCTGCTATAAAGAATATATATATATCCCTAAGTTTTTTTAAAGTGGAAAAAATAAATAAAGTTGGGCATAAGGGAGATGCTTAACCAGGTGATGTGGACATCCCAATATGTTGGAGTACAAGATTAGTAGGCATTATGCCTTCAAAGTCTAATATAATTTCTTCAAGAGCAAGATTAAGGGCTGAAGTTGATGATGGTCCTGTGAGACATTTTGCAGAATTGAGCACCCTGAAAGAATAAACAGTTCATCATCACACCTATGTAAAACCATGGCTTTAAACACAAAACATCATGTATAGCTTATTATATAGTGGTGATGTAAATTGGTGCAACACAGACAAGGATCCAGAAAGAACAATCCTTACCAGTAAAATTGATGCAAGCCATTCTATAGAAACATATTATAAAATCTAAACATCTCCTTACGTGAAATTTTTTAAACTCAAAATATCAAGGTTACTCCCTTCACACAATATGAAAGATTGATCATGTGCGTAAATGTTATATCATTACATCTTCAAATACTTGTTTGGATTTAAGAAAGGTTCATAGGCTTTTCAAACATCAAGAATATAAGTCATATTATGATTCTTTCAACATCTATCTAAATCTATGAAATTTAATAATCACATAAAATCACACAAACATGAAGGGAAACTAGATCATTAGGGCATCATTCAACATCTCATCACATCGTATATTCATGTTGCATCAAAAATGAAATGAATCTTTATCTGAATAAGGAAAACGTTTAATCCTAGCTTGAAAGAAGAATTCTCGTTACCTCTCTTTGCTTAGGAGGTATGGTCATCAGGGATTCTTCCTTTTGCTTGAAGATGCTCATCAAAGCTCCCTCCTTCATCAACTGGCCGACAAATCCTACTCCTTTCTCCTAATATTCTTGGCTGGTATGGAATAGAATGGAATGCGGATTTCTTATGTGAAAGAAGGTTTAAAGTTTGGAACTGTAAGTTGACGCAGGGTAGGATGTAAGAGTGGATTCTACTGATGCAAACTTTAGGTGCAGTGCCAAAAAAATCGAATATATCTAACCCTAGGATGAAGTATGCATGCAGATAGAGATCCAATAATAAGATGCAAGTAACTCATGCAAATATAGAAAACAAGAAACAAACAATTCTAACAAGCAGACAGGTTAGGCTTTCCTCTGTTGGGAGGATGTTACATGCTCACATATTTGCTCACGCGGCCCCCCTCGCTGAAACCACTAGAGCGCGTATACGGAAGTTGTCGTGATAATTTCATAGAATATGTTGTAATTAAATAGTATTAATTAATTAATATTAATTAACTAGTGTTACGCTCACATATTCGCTCACGTGGACCCCCCTCGACGGAACCACTGTAGCGCGTATACGGAAGCCGCCGTGATAATTTCAAATTCATGGGTTTAGTGTAGCAATATCATTAATTAATATTGAATTAATTCATGTATTAATTAAAATGTTTTGTAATTGGTGTGTGGTCCTCCCTCATCTTGTTATGTTACCGCTAGGGTTCTAGAACAAAAAGAGAAAACTAGGAACGAAGAAGACGGCTAGGGTTCAAAGAGAAGAAAAAATACCTGAATATGAATTTGCATCCCTCCAAAAGAGGGGGAGTGGGGTATTTAAGTGACCCCACTCCACAAGGGGCCGGCTGGCCCCCACTGGGGTTGAACCGGTGCGGTTCAGCCCACCTCCTCTTATTAATTAGTTGCGGGCTGAACCGGATGGTTCAGCCCGGTCTTTTCCCGGCGCATCTTTAGGTCTTCTGGCGTGCTTATATCCACGGAACCGAAGATCGTCCGGGGGCATAACATTCCCCTCCCCATCAAGAGACAGCTTGTCCTCAAGCTGAAAGTCAGGAAAGTGCTCCCGGAACTCCAAAAAATCCACCCATTAGTTGTGAGCCTCTGCCAGGTCCTTCCACTTAACCAGCACCTCGGGGCGATATTCCGTGCCCCGTTTCTTCCATCTGGACAGCAATATATCCTCCGGACTAGGACGTAACTCGCCGGTAGTAGTAGCTGCGGGAAGACAAGGAGTAACTGTAACCGCTGCCACCAACTTCTTCTCAAGCAAGGAAACATGAAAAGTGGGGTGAATACGGGACCCCTCAGGGAGGGCAAGAGTGTAGGCAACTGGTCCCACCCGGTGAGTGATACGAAAGGGCCCATAGTACCGGGGAGCTAATTTCTGGTTGGCGCGGCGAGCAACGGACAGCTGTCTGTACGGTTGAAGACGGAGGAAAACCTCATCCCCCACCTGAAACTCCCGCTCGGTCCTGTGCTTGTCGGCCTGCACCTTCATCCTGGCTTGGGCTGCAAGGAGATTATCCCGCAGGAGAGCCAAGGTCTGATCCCGATCTCGTAATTCCCGATCCACTGCAGGAAGAGCTGTACTGCCCGGCTCATAAGAACGCAAAGATGGTGGCGGTCTCCCGTATACAATCTCAAAGGGAGTGATCTTGCTAGCGGTGTGGTACGACGTGTTGTAACAGTACTCCGCCCAATGGAGCCATCGTGTCCAAGAGCGTGGCTCATCCGTGACAAAGCAGCGGAGGTATGTCTCCACTCCCCGATTTAAGACCTCCGTCTGACCATCAGTCTGTGGGTGATTCGTCGTGCTCATGCGAAGCCGCGTGCCTTGTAACCGGAAGAGTTCCTGCCAAAAGTTGCTGATGAAGACCGGATCGCGGTCGGAGATGATCGATCGAGGAATACCGTGCAAGCGAACCACCTCGCGGGCGAAGAGCTCGGCAACTGTCTCTGCGGAGTACGGGTGGCTGAGTGCTAAGAAATGACCGTACTTGGACAGCTTGTCCACGATCACCAAAATCACCGACTTGCCTTGCGACCGGGGCAAGCCGTCAATGAAATCCATAGACACCGTCTCCCACACCTGCTGCGGAATCTCCAAGGGGGTGAGCAGCCCCGCTAGCGACATAGTCTCGTACTTCTGGCGCTGACAGACCTCGCATTGTTGCACGAAACGCTGGGCGTCCTGGCGCAAACCTCTCCAAAAGACATTGGCCCGAAGGAGTTGCAGAGTGCGGAGCACGCCGGCATGACCTCCGGATGGTGATGAATGGAACTCCTGTAACATGACATCCTTCCAAGTGGACGAAGCCGGAATAACCACCCGCCCTTGGTAGTACAAGTGTCCCCCAATCAGCTGATAACCTGGGGACGTCGGATGGCCTTGCCGTAAAGCCTCTAGAATAGGCCGAAGCTCCGGGTCCGCGGCTATGTCGGTCTGAATGTCATCTAAGGACTCAATCAAAGGCCCAGAGATATGGAGAACGGTGCTCTCTGGAAGTCGGGACAAGGCATCTGCCACCACATTCTCCTTCCCCTGCTTGTAAACAATCTCATAATCATAACCTAGCAGCCTAGTCAGCCACTTCTGTTGGAGCGGGGACGCCAGCCGTTGCTCCAGAAAGTGCTTCAGACTCTGATGATCGGTGCGAACCTTGAAATGATGGCCCAGTAAGTAAGGTCGACATAGAGTCACCGCATGAAGGATCGCCAGCATCCCCTTCTCATAGGTAGAAAGGCCCAAGGTGCGAGGAGCCAAGACCTTGCTAAAGTATGCTAAAGGCCGCCCCTCTTGCATCAGCACTGCCCCAATGCCTACCCCCGACGCATCGGTCTCCAACATGAACTCCTTGCTGAAATCCGGTAGGGCAAGCACCGGTGTGGTCGTCATAGCCTCCTTGAGAGCGGAAAAGGCTTGCTCTGCTTCCTCATGCCATGTGAAAGATTCCTTGTGGAGGAGCTGGGTGAGCGGACGAGCCAACTTGTCGTAGTCCTTCACAAAACGCCGATAATATCCAGTAAGGCCCAGGAAGCTCCGTAACGCCCGTACCGTGGTCGGTTGTGGCCAAGTAACCATGCTCTCGATCTTCCTCAGATCCGCTCGGACCCCCTGAACAGAGACTAGATGACCCAAGTACTCCACCTCGGGCTGCCCAAAAGAACACTTCGACTGCTTGGCATAGAACTGATGCTGACGAAGAATGGAGAGAACCATTGCCACATGCTCTAGATGCTCCGCCCAACTGCGACTGTAGATCAAGATGTCATCGAAGAATACGAGAACCGATCGTCGTAGGAGCGGCCGAAAGGTCTCGTTCATCACCGCCTGAAAGGTCGAAGGGGCATTGGAGAGCCCAAAGGGCATCACCAAGAACTCATAGTGCCCATCGTGCGTGCGAAACGCCGTCTTGTGGATGTCCTCGGTCTTCATCCGTATCTGATGGTAGCCGGACCGTAAGTCTAGCTTGGTGAAAAGGCTGGCCCCATGTAGTTCATCCAGCAGCTCCTCGATTATAGGAATCGGAAACTTGTCCTTGATCGTAGAATCATTCAAGTTTCGGTAATCCACGCAGAACCGCCATGATCCATCCTTCTTTTTCACCAATATAATAGGTGAGGAGAAAGCACTCGTACTCGACCGTATAATGCCAGCAGCCAACATCTCCTTCACGCTCCTTTCAATCTCCGCCTTCTGAATGTATGGGTATCGGTAGGGCCTGACATTCGGGGGCGTAGCCCCCTCCTTCAACTGGATGCCATGTTCCCTGGACCTGGGCGGCGGTAGGCCCCGTGGTTCCCGGAACACATCCTCAAACTGGGACAGAAGTGCCTGAATCTCCTTCGAAATGAGCGGAGGATCTGCGTCTGACGTCGCCACTCCCACCACCATAGCCATAGGGGAGCCCTCGACCTCCAGCCGATGCAAGCTCCGCAGAGATATTTCCTTCAGGGGGGAAGAACGAATACCCCGAAGGCAGAAATCCTTCCCCAACTGGGAGAACTCCATAGTAAGATGAACTCAATCTGTGGTGACCCGCTGTAGCTGAAGCAGCCACTGAACCCCCAACACCATGTCCGAACCCCTAATCGGAAGTAAATACAGGTCCGTGTGGCACACATAGCTCTGCATCCAGATTTCCGCACCCTTCATCACCCCTTCGCACCTCAATTTGTTACCATCGGCCACCATGACCTGGAAAGCCGCATCCTTATCGATCGGTCGCCCCACCTTCAGAGCAACTGTCGGGTTGATAAAGTTGTGGGTACTCCCACTATCTATCAGTATGGTAACCCGCTCCCTGCCGATCAGACCTGTGAAACGGAGTGTCACCGGGGCTGATCCCCCATCCATGGCCTGTATAGAAACCCCAAACTCTGTCAGGTCGAGTGCCTCAGTGTCGACATTCTCCAGTGGGTCATCTTCCTCATCCTCCTCTCTCAGCATAAACACCTGAATCTTCTGGCAAGTGTGCCCCCGTGTGTACTTCTCATCACAATTAAAGCACAGACCCTTCTCCTTCCGAGTCTGCATCTCCGGCCAAGTCAACTTAGTCACCGTGGGATGAATGGGAGGTGGCTGATCTCTCCGTCCCGCTGCGGGGGCCGCGGGTGGCCTGGTCGTCGTCCGGTTCCGCTGCCTGTTGTAACGCTCCTCCTGTATCCGAGCTATGTTAATAGCATGGCTCAGACTGCGCGGCAAGTACGCGTGGACCTCGTCACGCAAGTGGTCCTTCAAACCCGAGATGAAACGGCTCAGCATCGTCTGCTCTCCCCAAGTGACCCGGTTGGCCAGCCTCTCGAACTCCGTCCGGTACTCCGTGACTGTGCCCCGTTGGCGAAATTTCTGAAGACTGGCCTCCACGTCCTCGTACTCCAGTGGTCTGAATCTAGCCGAGAAAGCCTCTATGAACTCGGCCAGGGAGCGTAGGTGCGTCCCCGCAAAAACCATTTTGTCCACTGGTACGCGTCCTCCTCTAGATGGAAGGCCGCCAACTGTACCCACTGAGCCTCAGGAACCTCCTGATATCTGAAGAACAGCTCGGCCTTTTGGATCCACTCGAGTGCGTCGCCTCCCCGGAACTTCGGAAAGTTCATCCGTGTCAGCTTGGGTTGCATGTAAGGTCGCTGAAATGCCCCTCCCAAGCCGCCTCCATCTTGGCCCATCGGTCCGGGATGCTCATGATCTCCTTGAAGTCCTCCATGATTCCACCCCGGAGGCCTCCCCGACCCCATATTGGCCGGCACATACCCCCCGTTAGGAGCGTTCGCTAGTTGGGGAGGAAAAAATCCCGTTGCACCCCCGAGAGGAACCGCATTTGCCCCGGTTGGGCGAAACAGCCAAAATCCTTGGTGTTGCGGCCTCCCGGCTCCCTGCCGATCAGCCCCCAGCCATCCGGATGCCCGCCTGGCATTCCGCCCGCCCGATACGGGGTTCCGATCCCCCGTGCGGCCTCCTGTAGGTCTCCCGCTCCGGATCTGGATCCGGAGACTCTAGCCGGAAGTCCCCCGCCATTTCCCGCTCCAGTGATACCCCCTTTAGGAGTATTTGCTGCCTCGGTGTCGGAGCCATCGCCGTTCACCGCCTTTCCCTTCAGATTTTGCAAGAGGAGGGATTTCAACTCCTCCATCCTCGCCTCGATGCGTTCCTCCAGATTTTGTTGCGAGTTCTTCACGCTTGCTTCGATTGCCGCTGCGTAATACGTCAAGGTGACATAGTTCTCCTCGATGGCGGCCAAGCGCGCCGTTTCCGCCTCCGTACGTGTCACCATGGTCGCAGGAAGGAGGCTCTGATACCAAATGTTATGCTACCGCTAGGGTTCTAGAACGAAAAGAGAAAACTAGGAACGAAGAAGACGGCTAGGGTTCAAAGAGAAGAAAAAAATACCTGAATATGAATTTGCATCCCTCCAAAAGAGGGGGAGTGGGGTATTTAAGTGACCCCACTCCACAAGGGGCCGGCCGGCCCCCACTGGGGCTGAACCGGTGCGGTTCAACCCACCTCCTCTTATTAATTAGTTGCGGGCTGAACCTGATGGTTTAGCTCGGTCTTTTCCCGGCGCATCTTTAGGTCTTCTGGCGTACTTATATCCACGGAACCGAAGATCGTCTGGGGGCATAACACATCTATATAAGGGGGAGGGGTAATGGTGTTGGGCATCTTTTTGGCTAAGTAGTTGTTTTGGGCTCTCATTTAAGAGAAGCTCTTTGGAGGACCCAGCCTCCAAGAGTTGGCGGAAGCTTTTCTTCTGATTGTATCATGTTCTTCTGATTGTATCTTGTTCGTATTCAACGTGTAATGCAATGTCAATCCTCTCTCCAGCCCTAGCAAATTCTTCTTTAGTAACAATGTTCTGACATGACGCTCTTCACCCGCTGCCTATGCAGCCGTCGGGAACCGGCACAAAACTCGACATCAACATCCTCCGAGAACTCCAGGCCCTCGTTGTCAATCACCTGGCCAAGAACTCCAGGCCCTCGTTGTCAATCACCTGGCCAAGAACGTGTGCCTAAAGGAGCAGTCTACACGAGCACAATGCCGGCTTCCCCCAACAGCCCCCTTGGAGGTCACCAACGTTGTTGTTTCTTTCCACAGGTGGTGTTTTAAATGCCCTCCGACACGTCCGACATATCGTTTTTGAGGGCAAAACGATACTTTTTCCAAAAATAAATAGATTGTCCTTTTGTAAAATATAGGTCGTCATATCCGATTTTTTCTGATATATCAGCCTACACGACTTTTGAACATATCGCCAAATATTTTATTTATATTATAATAGTGGTATATGTTTAAATCATCTATATGTTTTTATTATATATGCTTAAATCGAGTGGACAAATTGTTTCGTTCTTTTTAATATGTGTTATTCTTGTAATTGCTTTTAATTAATTCTCATTATATCTTTCTTATTTCGTATTTCAAAAATATTAACACTTTCAAACTTTTATTGGTTGATTCTTTACATAAATTTGCTAAGTATGAAAGGACTATTAATCAATCAAAACTATTTAGCTTTTAATTTTTTTTTACTTTCTATAAAACTTAATGTTATGTAAATAAATGTATAATATTAAATATATTTTATGTTGTATCTATTTGTACTTGTTAATAGTAATCGTAGTGTGTTACTAATATTTTATTTTGGATGCTCTTTGAATTTATTTTGGATATACATGACTCAGTGTTCATAAACTTGTTATGCTAAGTTTTTTTTTTAATATTAGAACATATAATTATACTTAATATATATAGAAATATTTTTTGTTTGGATGACACAATAATTGTCCAATATTTCAAAATAAAACACTAAAGAAAATATAAAAGTACATATGAAGTGTCCAAATAGCGCTCTGGACACAACTGCGGACTTGGATCGTCCAGATGATGATCCGATCAATTCCTCCTACAAGAATAAACATGTGTGAATCCCATTGTGTGATGAACCTCACTTGAAGTGTGATCCCCATCAACCCCCCCTGTCTCTCAAGCTCCAGGGAAAGTCGCTCAAGCTCTATGGACGTCATTCAAGTGTCGTCGATGAACGAGCGCTCTCTCCAATGAACCAGGTATCTCTGTGTATGTTCATCGGGCGTGGCTACGTACTCGTGAGTCATGACAACATGCATGTTGGTGGTTCCGGAGAGACTGCACGTAGTGGTTGTGAAACCATAGGTGTTTGACTCAAATGTGTGTGAAATTCAAGAGTAAGATAGGGGCATGTATGAGGCTGAGGTGAGTGGAGCTTCGAGGAGGGTCCAGGGTACGGTTTTGCATACTCATGAGGCTCGTAGTACAATATTAAATCTTCAATATTGAATATGAGGGTGGATACTCATACACTTAGGGATGTCAAGCTCGTAAGAATACATTTCGATCCTCCTTACGACTGTGTAGGGATCCATTTACTTGACATTCAACATTTTAGTAGGCCATTTAGGGAGCCTCTCCGCAGTAGTCTCCGCACAGACTCGAACCATCACCTACTTACCTTCACGAAAAATCTGCTCGCGCAAAGCTTTATATATTTTGTTAGAGAAAAGATGTAAAAAGCCCATTTAGAGGGCCCATATATGGGCCCATGTATTCTTTCCTCTTTAGTCCCACATTGTGTATAGGAATATTTCTCTCTTCCTCTCTCATATATATTTGTACTCA
This sequence comes from Dactylorhiza incarnata, assembly GCA_033032865.1. NCBI lineage: Eukaryota > Viridiplantae > Streptophyta > Magnoliopsida > Asparagales > Orchidaceae > Dactylorhiza > Dactylorhiza incarnata. The sequence goes on along the minus strand of JAWHQI010000145.1, from coordinate 3,482,423 downwards.
TCCTTTGTATTTAAAGTGTGTGGAAAATATATTCAAGATTTGGCTTTTCACTACATGGTATCAGAGCCACGGATCCATTTTTTCCGGTCACTGTTTTCCTGACCGCACCCCTCTTTTCCGGTCACTGTTTTCCTGACCACCCCCTCTTGTCTGCCAGCTCTTCCCGTAAGAACTTCCTATCTAGCCTCCACCTCGGGCCTTCTTATAGGTTTTCCGCTGTCTGTGGGCCCCTCTTCCCTGTCGGTCCCTCTTCCGCAGCGATCTCCGCTACCGATCTCATAGCAGCGCACTGGAATCCTCTGATAGCGATCTCCGCAGCGATCTCATACCGCCGATCTCCGCAGCGATCTCACAGCGATCTCATAGCAGCGATCTCCAGCAATCTTCGACCGCCGATCTCCGCAGCGATCCCATAGCGGCGAACTCCAGCGCCCTCCTGAGCGATCTCCAGCGCGCTCTCCCGCGGTCTCCAGAGGTACTCTCCAGCAGCGATCTCCAGCACGATCTCCAGCGGTCTCCTCTGCTAGCAGCACGATCTCCAGCGCACTCTCCCGCAGCGATCACTCCCGCAGCAATCAAGCCCGCAGCGCTCTCGCAGTCGACCTCCCTGCTCACAGTCGACCTCCAAGATCGCCCGTCTCCTTCTCGCAGCTCGCCAGCCCGCCTCCAGCGGTCTATCCATCCAGCAAGCTCCCTCTGCCGGTCTCGCGAGCTCTCCGGCGACCTTCCCTAAGTCGCAGCTCGCCCGACCCCTACCTTCCGGCCTCTTGATTCCTGCGCCTTCTCTTCCAAGCTCGTTGTCGGCTTCTCTCCCTGCCGAGCTCCCTGCCGAGCTCGCCCGACCGCTTCCTGCCGGTCTCCTCAAAGATCGCCGCTCCAGCCCCAAAACTCCAGACCGCTGCTCTTGCGATCTCCCCAGATCGCCACCCTTCTGCTCTGCTGGTTACTCCCTGGTGCTTGTTTCTCCATGGCTCTGTCTCCTTCCCGGTCCCCAGGCTCGGTTGTGTCTATTTCTGGTGGTGGCCTCTCCTGCCTCCTTCATAGCTCTCCGTGGATTCTGGATTCCGGGGCCAGCCACCACATTACTTCGCAAGCACCTTCACAATACTTGGCCTCCGAACATCCTCCGTTCATTACTGTGGCAAATGGTGCTTCTACTCCTGTTGCTGGCTCTGCCGATCTCACTCTGTCACCCTTACTCTTCGTTCGGTTCTTCATGTTTCGGGCTCCTCCTTCAATCTCTTATCTATTAGCCGTCTCACCCAAAATTTGGATTGTTGTGTCTCATTCACCTCTACTTCATGTATTGTGTAGGATCGACAGACGCGGCGCATCATCTGCAAAGGGCATCTCTCGCACGGACTCTATCTCCTCGATACCTCTCCCACCGTTCTTCTCTCCTCTATCAGCACTATTGAGTGGCATCGCCGTCTTGGTCACGCTCCTCTACAAATACTCCGCAAAGCTCTTCCCGACGTCTCTCTCCATGAGTTTACCTATGAATCGTGTATCTATGCCAAACATCATCGTTCTACGTTCACCCCCCATCCCACTCGAAGTGCTGCTCCTCTTGATTTGGTTCACTCTGATATTTGGGGTCCCTACAAAATCGCCAGTGTTTTTTGCTATCGTTACTTTGTTACCTTCGTTGATGACTACTCCCGGGTGACATGGTTGTACCTCCTTCGTGACCGCTCTGAGTTGCCTGGTGTTCTTCGGAACTTCATCATCGAAACTCGCACCCAATTTTCTACTACTCTTAAAACTCTCCGTACCGACAATGCCCGCGAATATACTGGTCATACAGTCACTCACCTCTGTGCTGAGTTTGGGATAATTCATCAAACCTCTTGTCCATATACCCCCCAACAGAATGGCGTTGCTGAACGCAAGAATCGTCACCTGCTTGAGGTCACCCGCTCTCTCATGCTCCAAATGAACGTCCCCAAACAATATTGGAATTTCGCGGTCTCTACCGCCTGCACCCTCATCAACCGCATGCCTTCTTCTCGTCTCAACTTTGCATCCCCCTTCAGTCTCCTTTTTCCCTCTACGACTCCGTTCTCCATCGCTCCTCGCGTGTTTGGCTGCGTATGCTACGCTCATCGCCTTGGTCCGTTCTCTGACAAACTTGCTCCACGTGCCACCAAATATATGTTTGTTGGTTACTCCCGGACTCAGAAGGGCTATCTCTGCTTCTCTCCCCAGGATCGCAAGCTTCTTACGACTGCTGATGTTACCTTCCTTGAAGATCAACCCTATTTTTCCCAACCAGCGGACTGTCCTCTTCCGCTGCCTCCTCTTCCGCGGCCTGTTATTCCGGTTACTTCACCCCTTCCTCCGCTCTCTCCAACGCCCGTTTCCTCCCCGCCCGTCAACTCCATACCAGTCTCTCCCATCCCTCTTCTACCTCCCTCCCAGAAACCACCTATCACTCGTGTGTACACTCGTCGTCCTCTGTCCTCCACTGCCCTACGGGAGGTGCCCTCCTCTGATGATGACTCACGGCATGCTGATCCGACTTCTTCCTCTACTGCACATCCAATGGCACACTCTGTCTCTCTTCACCGCCTCTCTCCGGATCTTCGCCAATTTGCTACTTCTCTTTCCTCTATTTCTATTCCTAACTCTGTGCAGGATGCGCTTCAGCACCCAGGGTGGCGGGCGGCTATGGAAGAGGAGATGAATGCCCTCTGGGCTAATCAGACTTGGGAACTGGTCCCGCTTCCTCCTGGTCAACATTGTGTTAGTTGCAAATGGGTCTTCACAGTCAAGCAGAATGCCGACGGGACGGTCGATCGCCTCAAGGCTCGTCTCGTGCCCCGGGGCTTCACTCAACAACAAGGGTTGGATTATAAGGAAACCTTCTCTCCAGTAGCCAAACTAAACACTGTTCGTGTTGTTATCTCCGTCGTTGTGCACCGGCGCTGGCCTCTTATTCAGCTGGATATTAAGAATGCATTTCTCAATGGTGATCTGAAGGAACTTGTCTATATGATCCAACCTCCCGGGTTTGAGACCACGGGGGAGTCTCGTACAGTTCGTGTCTGCCGCCTTCTAAGGGCTCTTTATGGTTTCAAACAATCTCCGCGAGCTTGGTTTGATAAGTTTTGCAAGGTTCTCTTGGCTCTCGGCTTTACTCGGAGCTCCGCCGACTTCTCTCTATTCACCAAGCATGGCCCAACTGGCACTGTGATCCTTCTTGTGTACGTTGATGATATCCTAATCACCGGCGATGATCTCTCTGGGATACAACAACTCAAGAAACATTTGGGCTCGGTTTTCCAGACCAAGGACCTTGGCAATCTTAGATACTTCCTTGGGATTGAAGTTGCTCGACGACCCGATGGGTTGGTTATGTCCCAACGGAAATACTGCATCGACTTACTTCATGAAGCAGGATACTTCGGGTGCAAACCTGCGGATACTCCTATGGATGCTAATCAAAAGTTATGTGCTGCTGGTTCTGATTCTGATCAACTACTTGAGAATCCAGAATACTACCGACGATTGGTTGGGAAGCTGATCTACCTAACGGTATCTAGACCTGATATCTCGTTTGCTGTTGGTGTTGTAAGTCGCTTCATGCATGCTCCGCGCACTTCTCACCTTCAAGCTGTTGAGCGTATTCTACGATATCTAAAGACCGCTCCGGGACAAGGCCTTGTCTACAAACCATCCAACTCACCATCTCTTCTTGCCTACTCGGACGCTGACTATGTCGGGTCTCCTGATGATAGGCGTTCCACAACTGGCTTTTGCACTTACTTTGGTGGACACCTCATAACCTGGCGGAGCAAGAAACAGTCTGTGGTTGCTCGCTCCTCGGCTGAGTCAGAATACAGGGCTATGGCTGCTGTTGTGTCAGAATTAACCTGGCTTGAGAGTCCTCTAGGTGACTTGGGTGTCAGACTTTCTTCTCCGACAACTCTTCGGTGTGACAGCCAGGCTGCAATCCATATCGCCAATAATCTTGTTTTTCATGAGCGAACAAAGCATATTGAGGTTTACTGTCATTTCATCAGGAAAAAGGTGCAATCAAAGAAGATAGAGTTGGAGCATGTTCTTGCTGCTAGACAGACTGCTGACATCCTGACAAAAGCACTTCCTCGGCCACTGTATCTCCAATTCTTATCCAAGCTTGGAGCCTACGATTTGTATGCTCCAGCTTGCGGGGGAGTGTTAGAGAAAAGATGTAAAAAGCCCATTTAGAGGGCCCATATATGGGCCCATGTATTCTTTCCTCTTTAGTCCCACATTGTGTATAGGAATATTTCTCTCTTCCTCTCTCCTATATATTTGTACTCATCCTTTGTATTTAAAGTGTGTGGAAAATATATTCAAGATTTGGCTTTTCACTACATATTTCATTACTATACGCAGTTTTACATCAGATCGACTAATGTAACTCATGCAAACGGTGGGTAAAAGACTCAGCAGACTCACTGGGACATGACTCTAAAGGGACCGGAATGAGGTCAATAGACTTCCTAAGCTTATACCCTAATACTACATGAAATGAACTCAACCTAGTAGACATATTGACTAAACTATTATATGCGAACTCTATTATAGAGAGAATCGAGTCCTACTAGTCTTATGCTCACACACAAGGCACCATAACTTATCCCCAATGCTACTATTAAACACCTCCGACTGCCCATCAATCTAAGGGTAGTATGCGGAAGAAAACTTCAAAGTCATACCCATCTTGTGCCACAATGTCTCCCAAAAATAACTCACAAATTTTATGTATCGATTAGACATTATGGTTTTGTGCAGACCGCGCAGACTCCTAATACCACATGAAATGGTATTTAACAAATAGTGACGTTACATGTGATGCGTAAGTTGTTTTGCTACACACAATGAAATGGGTCATCTTAGAGAAGTTGTCTGTAACTGATAGGAAAAAAGGAATTTCTGTGTATTCACAACTTGAACAAGGTAATACATATACAAGAATAATAGAGGGTGATCCTAACACCCGAGGTGACTATAAGCTAACACAACTACTCAATGTACAACATATCTAACACCCCCCCCCCCCCCAAACTCACGGGGGATCATACACTGAGAGTTTGGACAGTAGATAGGCATGTTGGGTCCCCGTCTGCGACTTAGTCATCAAATCTGCAATCTGCTGCTCGGAAGGAATAAAGGAAGGGGCAAGAGTGCCCTGACTATAGTGCTCACGCAGGAAGAAGACAACCACCCCGATATGCTTGGAGAGAGAATGTTTCACCGGGTTTAGAGTAATCTGAATGGCACCGGTGTTATCACAGTAGAGGGGAGTGGGATCTGGAGAAGAGACACCAAGGTCCTCAAGAAGCCAACGGAGCCAAATAATATCCTCAGCGGTGGTAGTCATGGCTCGAAGCTCAGCCTCAGTGCTGGAACGGGAAACACCAGTCTGTTTTTTGGACTTCTATGCAATAAGTGAAGAACCCAAAAACAGGCAAAAACCAGTGACAGAACGACGGTCAACAGGATCACTAGCCCAGGTGGAATCGGAGTAAGCACGTAGCTGTAGAGAACTACTGCTGGAGAAGAATAAACCACGAGAGGTCGTCGCCCGGAGATAGCGCAGGAGCCACAGCAGATGACCATAATGCACAGAGGTGGGCGCACTAACAAACTGACTCATCACGTGAACTGCATGGGCAATGTCGGGCCGAGTAATGGTGAGATAGACGAGACTCCCTACGAGGTGGCGGTATCGAGTAGGATCGGAGAGTGGAACCCCATCATCCGGACGTAGCTGAAGATGAAGCTCCATAGGGGTGTCCACTGTGCGAGAGTCAGAGAGAGCAGCCCGAGCAAGGAGATCTGATGTGTAGCGCTGCTGAGAGAGCTGAAAACTGCGATCTGTAAAGCTGACCTCAAGACCCAAGAAGTAGCTCAGCTGTCCAAGGTCAGTCATCTGAAACTGCTGCTGAAGGTGATGTTTGACGAAGGTCACATGAGAAGGATCATCACCAGTAATAATCATATCATCCACGTATAGTAACAAAAGGGTCCGACCACGGGAGGAGGAGTGCACAAACAGAGCTGGATCATGTGGACATGGCTGGAATCCGGCGGATGTAATGGCTGAACTGAAACATGCAAACCACGCGCGAGGCGCCTGCTTGAGCCCATAAAGAGCTCTCCTCAAGCGACAGACAAGGCCTGGAGGCGAGGATAGACCCGTAGGAGGAAGCATGTATACCTCCTGTTGAAGATCACCGTGAAGAAAAGCATTCTTCACGTCGAGCTGTGATAGGGACCAGTGGCGAACAACGACAACAACAATAAGAGTTCGTACTGTAGTCATGTGAGCAACTGGGGCGAAAGTCTCGTCATAGTCTCTCCCATGCTCCTGCTGAAAACCACGAGCAACAAGTCGAGCCTTGTACCTCTCCACAGAACCATCAGAGCGAGTCTTGACCTTAAAGACCCACTTGCAAGTAATAGGAACAGCGTCGGGTGGAAGAGGGACAAGCTCCCATGTACGAGTGTGCTCAAGCGCCTCCAACTCAGCAGACATAGCAACCTGCCACTCAGGTATCTGGGCAGCCTCACGATAGGAAATCGGCTCTGGAGTACTGCAGGCAGTGGCGGGAAGGGCAGGTAGGTCCAACGGTAGGGTAGCAAGGCTAAGACGGTCGGGAGGACGCCTCTCACGAGGTGGGTTGCGACGCACAGGAGGATCATCCATAGGGCACTCGCTGGAGGAGGTAGGTACTGAGTCTGGGGGAACTGGAGGTGAGGAGATGGGAGGAGGACGACGAGTATAGTGATAAGGAAGAGGAGAGACACGATCCCAAGTGGACAGCTCATCAGAGGGAGATGAGTGAGGAGGTGACGGAGTAGACTGCAAGGAAAGAGGAAGAGACGAAGTAGAGTGCGTCAAAGGAGAAGGAGGTGACGGAGTAGACTGTGGCATGGGCAGAGGAGGGGGACATACCGGAGGGGAGGATACATGAGGCGGAGAGATGGGAAGAGTGAGAAACTGCACGTCGGAGGGAGTAACGGATGAGTGTGAGGTCGAAGAGACAGGGGACACAAAGAAAGGGTGAGACTCATCAAAAGTGACATCACGTGAAATGCGAAGTCGACGAGCAACAGGGTCATAACATCGATAGCCCTTGTGCTCAGCACTGTACCCAAGAAAGGCACAAGGAACAGACTGAGCAGAGAGCTTAGTACGCTCACGTGGAGAGAGAAGAACATAACATCGACAACCAAAAACGCGAAGATGAGTGTAACGTGGGGGTCAAGAGTACAGACACTCACCGGGACACTGACCCTGAAGGAAAGTGGAGGGCTGCAGATTAATAAGATAGACAGCTGTGGAAACAGCCTCAGCCCAGAAGTGAGGAGGAACGTGAGAGGAGATAAGAAGGGTGCGAGCTGTCTCAATAATATGACGATGCTTCCTTTCAGCGGTGTCATTCTGAGCATGGGCACCGGGACAGGCAAGCTGAGGGAGAGTGTCGTGAGTAGCTAGCAAATCTCGAAAAGCAAGAGAGAGATACTCCCCCCCTGAGTCAGAACGGAAAATGCGTATGGAAGCAGAAAACTGTGTGCGCACCATAACAGAAAAGGTAACATAGATCTGAAAAAATTCAGATCGAGAATGCATAAAATAGATCCAACAATAACGAGAGTAGTCATCAACAAAAAGAACGTAGTACCGGTGTCCACCCTTGGATACAAAAGGTGCGGGTCCCCAGACATCAGAATGAACTAGATCAAAGGGACGCTGAAACCTGGACTCACTAGACTGATAAGGGAGTTGTAATTGTTTACCGAGCCTACAACCTGAACATGAGTGAGACCAATCAATAGAAACACGACCAAGGAAACCATGACCAATAAGAGAAGCTAGACGTGAACCACTTGGATGACCAAGACGGTGGTGCCACTGAGAGAAACTCACTGAAGGAAGACAAAGAGAGGAAGCTGCAGGTGACCATGAAGTGGATGGAAGGTGGAGACGATCAAGGACGTACACCCCGCAACGACGACGACCAACCCCAAGGAGTGCCCCAGTCAAACGATCCTGCACACGGCATGTGAACTCATCAAAGGTAACTAGACAACCATGGGATGTGAGCTGGCTGGCAGATATAAGGTTCATGGATAACTCAGGTATGTAGGCAACATCGGGAATGTGAAAATGGGTGGTGTGAAGGAGGCCACGACTAGTGATGGGGTGAATGGTGTCATCTGCAACCATGATATTGAGGGCAGGAGTAATGGGCTGGCATGACAAAAGGTGTGTAACATCATAGGTCATGTGAAAAGAGGCTCCAGAGTCAAGCAACCAGTCGGAGGTGGAGATACCTGCAGGGGCGGAGGCAGACGGCTGTGAGACAGAGGCAGAAGAGCAGGCCAGAGAAAGCTGCTGGACAATCAGTTGCACGAGCTCAGAGACAGAGAGAGACTGTGCTGGAGCCGAGAAATGAGCGGAAGGAACACCAGGAGCACGCGGCTGATCAGGCTGCTAAGCCCTCTGAAGTTTGCGACACCCAGATTGAACGTGTCCAATGCACTGACAATAGTGACAGCGGACCGGCGGGCGACGAGGAGCACCAGACGGAGTAGTAAAAGGCGCAGGAGAAAGAGTCCCCTCAGCAATCACCAAGGCATTTTGGAGAAAGGCGGAAGAGGAGTGAGGTGACGCCATCAAACCAAAAATGGGGGGCAGAGAGGTCCAGCGGGCTGCGGGAGCAGCGGACGGGCTCGGCGAGACGAGCGATGGCAACGAACAGGGCTGCAGGGTAATCGGAGAAGAGGACGACGTGCGCGGCGAGATGAGCATGAGCGGCAGACGGGCTCGGCAAGCAGGAGAAGCGCAGAAAACGTCCGGCTCCGCAAGCAAGAGAATCGACGGAATTGTCGGGCTCGGCGAGATGAGCACGAGCGGCTTCGTCGATCGGACTGGAACAGCAGAAACAATCGGGAGCAGTAGCAGGTAGGAGCGGATTCGACGATAGGAGAACAGTAGCGTCGTCGATCGGGAGGAGCAAGCAGCAGAGACGATCGGGAGCAGCTTCGTCGATAGGACTGGAGCAGCGTCGTCGGAAATGCGAAGCAGCAGAGATGATCGGGAGCAGCGTCGTCAGAATCGTGATCACTGCTATCGCCGATCGGGATCGCCGGGATGGCGTCGGGATCAAGATCGACCGGGAGACGTCAGACGGCGGATTCAGGAAGAGCGGTTAGGGTAGGGTTTTCCCTGTGCTCTGATACCATGATAGGAAAAAAGGAATTTCTGTGTATTCACAACTTGAACAAGGTAATACATATACAAGAATAATAGAGGGTGATCCTAACACCCGAGGTGACTATAAGCTAACACTACTACTCAATGTACAACATATCTAACAGTAACGACCCAGGCCCGGATCCAATCGGGACAACGTCCACCGAGAGCTCCATCGGGACCCATCTGGCGTCGTTATCGGACTGCAGCCCAACCACCCAACCCCTCTCTAGTCCTACAACAGGGTACAACGGGTTGTTGGAGGTCACAACTCCCTTTGATGAGGAAACTCAAGTTCAAGCCGACGGCACGGGAACTTCCCAGGAGGTCACCCATCCCGGTAGTTAAGCGTGCTCTACCAGTACGTAGCATAAACATGGCTCTGATACAAAATTTGACTCATGGTAGATGTGACAATGGATTAAACTCGTGCAAACTGTTGGTGCAATGCCAGGGAAAATCGATTCTATCTAACCCTAGGATGAAGCATACATGTAGATAATGATCAAACAATAAGTTGAAAGTAATAAAGAAATCATAAAACTCATCGCAATTATCACAAACAAGAAATAAACAATTCTAACAAGCAGGCAAGTCAGGCTTTCCTTCATTGTGAGGGCCAAAATCTACATGTGATAAAGGTCCAGCAAGTTAAGATTAGGTATGGACAATAAAATATCAGGGCAAAACATCCATAATCATGCAAATATCCAAGTTTGTATAATAATAGTGAAGAATAATGAAACCATAAACAACAAGCATTCACAGCATGCGGTCGAAGGTGATGGCATGGAGATCTGATGATTGGGAAAGGGTGGCGATAATCCAGAAGGTGAGGAGATGTCGTATAGGTAGCTGTCCAGGGATCAGGATGGAGGTTTGGGGGTTGGAAGAGGTGGGATGTGCTGGTCGATGGTGGAGAATGGAGGGTGGAGTGGAGATTTGGTGTTGGAAAGGGTTTAGGGTGGTCAACGGTGTCTTATAGCTAGGGCGGAAGGATGTCGGGGATGGAAGAGGGGCGGCATGGAGTTGGGATGCTGGTCGGCCCGTGGTAGGAGGGGTGGGCGGTATGCAAGAATGTTGTGGGGTGCTGGGAAGAGGGATCTGATGGAAGAACTGTTGTTGGAGGCTGCTCGGGTGAGCTAGCTGCAGGGAGAGAAGGGATCGTATACGTTGTGGGGCTATGGGAGAGGGGCGGCAGCACTAGGAGGAAAGGGGGAATAAGACGACTTACTAAGAACTCGACACCCTGGGGTTTCGTGGAGTCGGCACTACAAGATCGTCGGATTCCAGAAAGAAAGCTCTCTAAATTTTGCAATGAAATGTCAAACAAGCCCACCATACCTATTATAACAAAACTCACTTAGAGCAATTATTGTGGATGGCTGTGATTAATCGTACATGATAGTTGCCCAATCTTTCAAAATAAAACACTAAAGAAAATATAAGAATACATAGGGAATGTCCAAAGCGCTCAGGACGCAACCGTGGGCTCGAATCATCTAGATGACGATCCGATCAATCCCTCCTGCTAGAATAGACGTGTGCGGGCCACATTGTGCGATGACCCATGCTAGAAATGTGATCCCATCGCAAGTCCTCTCTTAGTTCCTTCATTTAAGGTCGAAGGTTTCATAAGAAGAAATAATCTCAACTATAACTCCTCCACCCTATGGCCAATCATCAAGCGTTACATTTGAACTACGTATTATGTAACTCGCATTCTCCAACCTTCTAGAACAGCTGTCAACATAAAGAATAAATTGATCAGTTGTTTAACAAAAAAGTGCATTTTGTAAATTTTTAGCTTCAAAGTTGGAAAAAGAACACCTAGGCTTAACATGTGGCCTACGCATTGTGCTTTTCGGGTTGACAGAACTAAGTCTCAATTATGGTCACTAGCCAAAAGTATAAAAGAAAGGCTGATTACCAATATATTAGTTATTGTACTTAAAAAATATTAATTTTTTTAATATAAAAAGATGGCTAATTCTAGAAATGAGAAATTTGCAACTGTCCAAGCTATATGATTAGTATTTTCTAAGTGAGTTAGTCTAAAATGAAGGATCTAATGATATCTTTGAAATGTCTTTAAACTAAAAAGGGCAGCCCGGTGCACAAAGCATCCCCGCGCAGCGAGGGTCCGGGGAAGGGTCCCACCACAAGGGTGAAATATAGGTAAACTTTACCTTGCATTTTGGCAAGAGGCTGCTTCCAGGACTCGAACCCGTGACCTCAAGGTCACACGGCGACACCTTAACCGGTACGCCAAGGCTCCCCTAAAGTAAATAGCAATTGTATGCTATTTCTAAAAGAGTACAGCGTTAACTAATTAAATGCACTGTTGAGATGGTCGTATGTAGCAAACTTTGTATGCAGCAAGTTGCCCTTTGAAAATTAGTTCATATGAATTAGCACCAATTGTTGACAGAGATTGACCAAATATATTTGATGTTAGATAAATAGCAAATGGAGTTTAAAGAATATGCATGCTTGATGCTTTAGTACTAGCAACACCATCAAACAGTGTTTATAAATATTATCTGCCATGCATTGTTTCTTTCACTAAAAAGAAATATCCTCCTATAAGAAATTCATTAATGATGAGGGTGATTGAAAAACTAGAGTGCGTACTTATTTAGGCTCTTGAGATACTTGTCATATATAAGTAAATGGAGTTGCCCGCCCGAAGTACTTGTGAGTGCATCAAATAGATTGTGGACTGTGATTGAATCAGCTACTGCAGGACAAGCAGGTGCTATTTTGACAAAGGCTTCTAACCCAACAGTATTCTTGTAGTCCACCTGACATGCAACATTGAAGAATATGAATAAGAAATTAAAATTTACATATACAGGTAGTAACTATTTGCTAATGAATCCCCATGGCATGTATATGTCAAAAACTATAGCTGGCTAACCTGGACAGCCATGCTTGTAGCACTTAAATAGAACAATGATCCATCATCTTCATCGTCAATTATTGGATGTTTACAGAAGGAAGATTCCTATAATTACAATGATTATTTTATAAGAATTGAGAAATAAAATAAGCAGAGATTGTTAGAATATAAGCATTCAACCGTGGACCAATTCGTTAAAAATGGAGAGGCCCGGGATCAATATTTAGTATGCAAGGCTACACAAGTTTCACGATGTGGAACTAAAATCTCAAAATGCTCCCTCATGGGTAGGGTATTTAGCTTCTAACGCATGGATTTTTTTTTAATTGGGTGACATGAGAGAGAGCATTGGGCATGGCATGCTATGTTTACATGTTAGAATATAAACATTCAATCCAAAATAAATTAGTTATAGGTTGAGAGGCCAAAGATATATATTAAATACGCAACTCTACATGAGCTTTCTGAAGTGAGACTAAATTCTCAACATATATTACATGATATATGTACCTTAAAAGAATAATAGTTTTAAATGAACACAATTCATACAATGAGTATAGACAAAAAATGGTGTGGCATTCTTAGTCTATCCAACAAAACATGAAAGCAGAGAACTTTGGAGAAATTAAAAGTAACCATTAAAATATTGTGTATTCAAATGACAACTAAGGTCCTCAGCAATATTTGCTTCATAAAGATCTAAGAAATCTCACTTTAAGTGATGCCTCACTCTCTATGTCTGGAGCTTCCCAAGCAAGCATCATCTCAAACATTAAGTGACGAATATCTTTATCACCAAGAAGATCCGGTTTCTCAGTAATCACACGAAGAGTCTTGTAAGAACAAAATTCTACTATATTCCGAGCATAGTTTGAGTGAAGCTTGATATTGTCAGAAATCTCATTCTCAAAAGACTGCAGCAGCTTATCTGTTGAAATAAGCAAAATTCTGTAAAGAGCAATAGTTGTGTTAGTTTCTCATTCAATTTTAAATAACAATAGTAGATAACTTAATATAATAAAATAAAATTCTGCATAATAAGTAGAAAAATGTCCCTTCAAATCCTCATTCTTATGGAAAAAGGGACTTATCCTGAATTTTTAAGTGGATTCATATGCATGCCAACCAATTAAAAGACGTAATATATTAAGTACAGAATGCAATTTCATATGATTGTTTCAGAGTAAAAGGTTCATTATATAATCAACAAAAGACATGAACTAGCAAATTCAAACTGTAAAAGAGTACAGTTCGCCACCAGGGCACCATTTTGCTCTGCAATATCTTCTTTTTAAATATTTAAAGATTATGAAATATTACGTTTAAGACAAAGTATCACAATGCAAACCTTGAAAACATTACATGCATTCCAAAAAAAAACTAAAAGGTATTTTATGAGGAACCTTTGAGCTCTAGTCCAAAAGCTATATTCATATGTGCTAAATAAACCATGTACAAAGGCCCAGGAACGAAGACCCAGCTAGAGCTCATTCACTTTGTAGTTGTTTAGTCATGCATCTTAGAATGAGATTTTCTCTCTTCTCTATCATCCTATATAAGTGTACAAATGCTTGTATGTAGTTAAGTGAGAAATTAATAAAATATTTTTTTTGTATTTCTCCCATTTTCTGTATTTTTTCACATGGTATCAGAGGCAACCGATCCTAAAAATCATTGCGTGGCTTGAGTTCCTGGTCCTCCAGGCCCGTTGTTTCATGCAGTTAGCTCTTCTAACCGCAGCCCTGCTCCCTTCGTGTGGAGTTCTTCCTCCTGCTCTCTCTGAGTTGCGCTTCCTCGTCTTTTATAGCTACTTGCGCTACTTGTTGGGCCCCACAGTTGTTCCTTTGATCTCGCCCCTCCTGCGGCCTGCTCTTCTAACCGTAGCTGTAGAGTTCCTCCCGTTGCTCTCTCCAATGTTGATTTGATCGCGGGCTCTGTCCGCCTCTCTCGACTTCCTCTTCGAGTGTTGCAGTTTGCAGTCCATTCAACCAGACCGCCTGTTCGCCTGCGGGTTTCCGATCGACAAGTCCGCCCAAATCCTCGGCTTGCCCGCTCGCATGGTGTTGTTTTTATGGTCTGCTCGACCAGTTCGGATGCTCGCCTACATGTTCCCCTCGCCAACTGACCGCACCAAGTCCACAGTTGGCCGCAACTTGTGTTTTGATCGCGCTCCTCTAGCCGCAGTAAGTTTGCCGCCTCCTTCTTGTGTTCGCGCATTTGTTCTTCTATCCGCCGCGATCTCTCTGTCTGCAGAACCTCTTCAAGTCACCAGGTCAGCCTCCTCTGACCGCCGAGCCGCCTCCTGTCCGCTGCTTCCCTGGCCGTCGCGGCGCCCCTGACCGACGCGATCTCTCTATCCGCCAAATCTCTTGCCTCTGCAGCTTGGCTTTGTCAGCTACCCTCTGTCCGCCAGCTTCCTCGGTCGCTGCTTCCTTGGTCTCGCTCTTGGACGCTTGCACTTGCATTTGCTGGCTTCTGTTCTGCTTCTCGGCGTGACCACACACTCGGAACTCCTCCCCGCCTTCTTCAATGGCCTTGAATGGCGCTCCATATCTTACGGCCCATGCTACGGCTCCCCTTCCTGAAGTTCGTGATGAGTTTCGGATCACCACTATCTCTCTTAATGGGAAGAAGAACTTTGTTGAGTGGATGCACTCAGCTTGCCGTGTGCTTCAGACAAAAGGCCTCCTTCATCATTTGACCAAAGCTACTCCAACCGAGCCCACCGAGGAATGGCTTCGTGATGACGGTCGTGTCCAATCCTGGATTCTAAACTCGATCGACATTGAACCTTATCGTATGACTATGTACATGAGACGGCCAAAGCCATGTGGGAGGAACTTCACTCTCTATATTCTGGCAAGGACAGTTTGCAACACTTGTTTGACATCATCACGGACCTTCAATCTCTTGATTCGAGGGCGGCTGGAGACTTAACTTCCTTTGTTGCGCAATCCAAACCTCTAGTCGAGGCCTGAATTCAGCATCAACCACCAACATCAGATATTGCTGCACAACGTGCTCAGAAAGAAGTAGTTGGCATCGCCATGATGATGGCCCGTGTTCCGCCTCATCTCCACAGTGTCCGAGCTCAGATCTTATCTTTCTCCACCATTCCTTCACTTTCAGATGTGTGCACCATGCTCTTAAAGGTTGACATCACTTCATTTTGAAGTGATGTAGCTCCTTATTTTGTTATAAAATTTGAACTAAATGAGAGAAAAAGGCGTTATTTGAATAAAAAATACTCTTAATTTATATTTATGTTCAACACCGATTTATATTGACAATTTCCATTGTTTCTTGCTAGTTTTATCGAAGGAACTGAATCGGTGGTAATCTGGGACGTGATATGCAGTTTTGCTGAATTTTGACAAAGGCGTTGGGGGTGTTGCAATACATCTGTGAATTTTAAATCCGAATTACAGATTCGTAACCGCCGAAATTTTGAATGATGGGACACATCTTTTCAATTTTGGGGGCAGTTATTTTGGACAAATTTGAGGCTGGAAAGAGGAGAAGGAGGAGGACTTTTCGTAGGAGGATTTGGAGTTAGAGGTTTGGAGAAGAAGAGGGGAGATTTTCACCATTTTTGAAGGAGGCTTCTTCGAGACGGATCGGTCGTACATCAAAGGAGAAGAATACATCTGAAGCGGATCCCTACAGCGCTCATATTTATCTAAGGATGGCTAGTAAGATCTTTCCGTTTGTGTGGTTAAACATTTCTTCCATGAACTAATTTTTCAATGTCTTGTATGATGTGAGTACCGTGTTTATTGTGATGAATTGATGTTAATTCCTCTTCATGGTTGAATAATTTTCTTTCTTTATTGGATTTATGTTCATTAATTGTGGATATTTTGAGCAAGCATTCTTCTTCTACTTAGCGTGGCGAGATTCGAGAGAGGAGTTGCGCTAATCTAGGGTTGAATCTTTTTTGTTGCGTGGCGAGATTCGAGAGAGGAGTCACGTATTTCTTAAATCAAAATTCCATCTTTTTACTACGCTGCAAGATTCGAGAGAGGAGTGGCGTAAGTGTAGCATAAATTCTGATTTAGTTTCAAGAGAGAAAGAGATTTCCTCGTTGGCTAACAACGGTGATTTTACACTTAATGTTGTTTATTTCGTCCTAAGTTAGAGATGACTAGGGAGATTTGGAAGGGCAGATATCGGAGATCGAGAGATGACGATATCCAATTAAAAATCATTGTAGGAAAGGGATTAATCAATTCATGAGGATTATGTTTGAGATTTCATCATATTAGGACGGGACAAAATACAAGACTATTTTCCCAAAATCTGAACCAAAGGTCTAGTAATAGTAATTAAATAATTTTATTTTCTCGTTGTAGTCTGATAATTATTATCGAAATTCACCTTAAAATTGTCACTTGAATTTAGAGAAAAGAACGATCTAGTGATTGCGAGCACTAATTCACTCACTTCCTCGAGGGAACAATCACTTCTCACTCTTTATTACTTGGTCCGGCACGTGCACTTGCATAATACTATTTTCCGCGTATCAAAGGTCACACCACCCCCAGATACTCCCGAGACTCTCTCACCGGCTCTGCTCCAACAATCTTCTACACCTCACCCCGCTTCTGCATCCGCTCGGGGAGGTCGCACCTCTTTTCGGGGTAGGGGTCGTAACAGTCGCGATCGCCTCAAGTATACCTACTGTAGCAGGGATGGTTATCTCGAGACCACATGTTATCGTAAGCACGGTGTGCCACAACACCTGCATGCCTCTATTGCAGTCAATGCTCCCACCAACAATCAAACTAACATTGATGTCTTGCGCACCTAGCTCCATCACCTTCAAGGGATGATCAGTCGTTCCTCCGACTCTGTTACGTCTATCTTCAATGAAGGTATCTCTTGTCTCTCCCATAGTACAACTTGGATTATGGATTTCGGAGCAACCCACCATATTACTCCAAAGAAACCTCCTGAATACTTGGACTCTGAGCACCCCAAGTACATCATTGTGTCCAATGGAGATACCACCCCAGTTTCTGGAGCAGCCGACCTGCCCAATACTACATTCATCTCTCTTCGCTCGGTTCTTTATGTTCTGGGCTCTCCCTTCAACCTTCTCTCAATTAGTCATCTAATTCAAGACCTTGATTGCTATGTAACTTTTTCTTCAACCTCCTTTGTTGTGCAGGATCGACGGACGTAGACTATCATTGGTAAAGGGCAACTGACGAATGGGTTCTACACTCTGGGCATCTCTCCCTCAGTTCTCTCCTCCGTTAGCTCTGTTGAGTGGCATCAATATCTTGGGCATGACCCTCTCCCAATTCTCAAGAAAGTTCTTCCCGCTCTTTCCCTCAAAGACTTCACATGCGAGTCGTGTATCTTCGGCAAACAACATCGTTCTTCTTTCTTTCCTCATTGTACTCGGAGCGATGCTCCTTTTTATTTTAGTTCATTCAGATATTTGGGGACCTTATAAAACAACAAGTAGCTTTGGTTATCGTTATTTTCTTACTTTTATTAATAATCACTATCGTATGACATGGTTATATTTACTTCATGATTGCTATGAACTAACTCGTATGTTTCGTACCTTTATTACTGAGACTTGTACCCAGTTTTCCACAACAATTAATACACTTTGAACCGACAATGCGCGTGAATACACGAGTCATGCGTTTACCAATCTATGTGTTGAGTTTGGGATTATCCACCAAACATCTTGTGCGTATATCCCCCAACAAAATGGTGTAGCTGAGCGCAAGAATCATCACCTCCTTGAGGTCGCTCGCTTGCTTATGTTTCAAATGCAGGTTCCCAAAGTTTATTGGCATTTTGCGGTGTCTACAACATGTTACCTCATCAACCGCATGCCCTCCTCTATTCTCAACTTTACGACTCCCTTTCACCTTCTTTTTCCCTCCACACACCCCTTTCCAGTCACGCCTCGTGTCTTCGGTTGCACCTGCTACGTTCATAATCTTGGCCCGTCCACCGACAAGCTCGCTCATCGTGCTACCAAATGTATGTTTGTCGGATACTCTCGCACTCAGAAAGGTCATGTCTGCTACTCTCCTAGTAATCGGAAGGTTCACATCTGCTGATGTAATATTCCTCAAAGACCAGCCTTATCACTCTACACCTAGTGCTCTTCCAACGCCTCCTACAATTTCGCATCCTACTGTTCCTGTTACTTCTCACCAGCCACCACTACTCCCAACCCCGACCTCCATCACAACCAAACCACTTATTCTTCGTGTGAATACTCGTCGCTCTCCTCGGTCTGATGCTCTACAACCGGTGCCCCCTACTAATGATACCTCGCGGCCTGAAGATCCGACACCCGTCTCTACTGCTCACCTCTTGGAAAATTATATGTCCTTGCATCGCCTTTCTCCGGTACTCCAAAAATTCACAACTTCTTTATCCTCTATTTCCACCCCTAACTCTTTGCATGAGGCTCTACAACATCCGGGATGGCGTGCGGCCATGGATGAGGAGATGTTTGCTCTTTGGGTAAATCAGACTTGGGATCTTGTCCCTCTTCCTCCTGGACAGACTTGTGTGGGTTGTAAGTGGGACTTCGTCATCAAACATGATCCTGATGGGGCAGTTCAACGTCTAAAGGCTCGCCTTATGGCCATGTCTTTACTCAACAACAAGGTTTGGTTTATAACGAGACCTTCTCCCATATCGCCAAACTAAATATTGTTCGTGTTTTGATCTCCCTTGTTGTTCATCGACACTAGCAGTTGTATCAGTTGGATGTCAAAAATGTCATTCTCAATGGCAATTTGCAGGAGACTGTCTATATGCAACAACCTCCCGGGTTTGAGACCACGGGGGAGTCCCTTGTATGTCGTCTGAAGAAATCTCTGTATGGTCTCAAACAACTCCTCGAGCATGGTTTGACAAATTTAGTCAGGTTGTTCGTGTTGTAGGGTTCACTCGAAGCTCAGTCGACTTCTCTCTATTCACTCGTCATCGTCCAACAGGCACAGTGATTCTCTTGGTGTATGTCGATGAAATTTTGATTACGGGAGATGATCTCAAAGGAATATGTTACGGTTGCGCATGCCGACGAGAAACGCACACGCCAACGAGATGTCGCGACGAGTCCACACGCGAAGGAAGACGATGACGGGTCCGTCTGGAGGAGGAGAGACCGAAGGCGTGCCGCCGAAATGATTATCTTATTTGCATTCTGTTATGTTATTTTCTGTTTATGTACGCTTTATTATTCGCACTGCTTTCGTTATCCGCACCCCATACCTATAAGGGGTTGTACTGTACTCTTTTTCATTATGCTTGGATGTATGGAAATTAGGGTTGCTCCCTAGCTTTTCTTCTCGTTCTCTCCTCCTTCCTCTTCCTCACCTCCGCCGGGCATTCCACTTGTCGGATTCCTCTCCGGGATCGTATCAATTTGGTCTGACCTGCCTCACCGTCCGCCAACCATGTCGCGGTGATCGAGATCGAGAATCGTCGCACCTTCCGTTTCCTCCGATTCCGCATGCAAATTCCTTTTGCGCATCGCTGCAACGTGCGGTTCCTTTTTCTGTGCGTCCGCCCGCCTGCGGCTCCCCCGCTCCGTTGTTTTCGTCTTCGGGCCCGACGATCCGCCCTAGCGTCTGCGCCAGGGTCCTTTCGATGCTCCCAGCGCATGGGCGTCCACAGATCCGCGAGTTTTGAGCCCCGTTTTGACGCAGGAAGGACACCAACCCTCGGGTTTCGCCAATCTCAGCCAGATCCGCCCTTTCTGGACGTTGTCCGATGTCTCCAACCCCATGGCTCCCACCACTCGCTCCTCTAGTGACCCTGCTCCGGATACCGCTTCTGAAGCCCTTAGCCGTCGCATTGAGGCTCAAGAGCAACTTGTCGCCTCCATGCACGCCTCCCTCCTCGCCTTCCACTCCAAAATTGACTCCCTTCAGGCGTCCCCCACCGCCATTTCCGCCGTGTTCGGCTCCGGTTCACCTGCAGACGGCGGCTCTCTCCTTGGCGCCGGGTCGCCGCCCATTCCCTACGGGACCATGCCTCTACCCATTCCGGGCCGGTCCGCCCTCTCCCTCGGCATTCCCTCCTTTGTCGGCAAAGCGGAGCAATATTTCGAACCCAACTACACATCGGAGCACGACAAGGTGTCTACGGCTGTGGTAGGACTGGACGGCTTGGCCCTCCACTGGGCTCGATGGCTCCGCCAATCCAACCTCTGCCTCTCCTGGCCCGAGCTCAAGCTGGAGATGATCCGACGGTACGACACCCGCTAATCTGGCTCTTCCGCTATCGAGCGTCTTTGCGGAGTCCTCCAGCCCAGATAGTCGGCCTGGACGACTATGTTGATGAGTTTGTCGCCCTGGTCTCCCACGTCCCCGGGCTACCGCCCGATCATTACCTGGGCTTCTTCATGCAGGGTCTACTGCCACATATCCGCTCTCGTCTCCGCATGCACCACCCACACACAGTCTCCAATGCCATGGACTTGGCGCGTCTGGTGGAAGCCGACCTCTCCCCCCGGCGACCTGCTCCTACGACCAACCACCACCAGCCTCGGCCGCCTTGGCGACCACCAGCCACGGCTCCTCCACCACGACCGCCGCCTTAGGGAAACCGGCCGGGCCGCCCACCGGCCCCTCGGCGCATCTCGAACAGTGATTACAATGAGCTTCGCAGCAAGGGTCTCTGTTTTCGGTGCCGCCAACCTTACTCCCCCAACCATGAGTGCTCCGTGAAGGAGTTCCACGCCATCATCGGCAACGTCGGCCCTGAGGTTACCCAGACCGACTTTGAGGCCTTGGAGCTCTCAGCGGGCGATACACCTCTTGACCCCACCGCGGCTACGTTCCACCGCCTGGAGTTATCCTGTGCCTCAATGGACGGGCTCTCCGGCCAGCAGACCATGCAACTCTCAGGCACGCTGCAGAATCGCCCGATCATCATCATGGTGGACAGCGGCGCAAGCCACAACCTCATCTTTGAGCGCCTGGTGCAGCAGCTCCGTCTTCCCTCAGTTCCCTCTCCGGATGTTGCGGTCCGCCTGGGCGATGGGCGTCGCCGACTGACTCAGGGCCGTTGCACTGACGTGCCTATTTCTGTGGGGTCCTGCTCCGTGACTGCGGACTTCTACGCATTCGGCCTAGACGGTATCGACGCCATTTTGGGGTGTCTTGGCTCCACACACTCGGCGATGTACACGTCAATTGGGCGACTATGACCATGCAGTTCCTCCACCGGGGCCAGCCATGTCGCCTCGACGGTGCCTCCGCTCTCCAGTCTCCCTCAGCACGATCCAACGGACCACGGACGTCAGCCTCTCCGCGGGACTGTGGGCCCTCTCGGGCCCCTCCGAGGTGCCTTTCCCTTCCCCGACGGACCACCAAGTGCTTTCTACTGCGCTCGCCGACGTCATCCAGCCTCCGGCAGGATTGCCACTAGCCCGGCCGACCGACCGCGCCAGTTCCCTCCAGCCTCGGATCACAACAGCTTCGGCGAAGCCGTTCCGTTCTGACCATGGGCGGAAAGCTGAGCTCGAGCCTCTGATGCAGGGGATGTTGATGGTGGGCCTTACCCATTCTGGTGCAAGCGTATTCTCTAGCCCGGTCCTTCTGGTCCGGAAGAAAGACGGCAGTTGGCGCCGTGCTACCCAGCCAAGCTACCTGATTGCCGCTACCACCTTTAGGGGGACTCTGGCTCGCAGGAGATCCTTGTTGCTGGGTCTTACCGTCTGGAGTCCGAAGTTGCGTGGCTACCCCAGAATCACTTCTGCCACCAGTCCTCCGACTACTGCCTTGGGGACAAGACATATTTTCCAGACAGCGGCATTGTTATAGCTGCGCATGCCGACGAGACACGCACACGCCGACGAGATGTCGTGGCGAGTCCACACACGAAGGAAGACGATGATGGGTCTGTATGGAGGAGGAGAGACTGAAGGCGCGCGGCCGAGATGATTATCTTATTTGCATTATGTTATGTTATTTTCTGTTTGTTTACGCTTTATTATTCGCACTGCTTTCATTATCCGCACCTCGCACCTATAAGGGGTTGTGTTGTACTCTTTTTCATTATGCTTGGATGTATGGAAATTAGGGTTGTTCCCTAGCTTTTCTCCTCGTCCCCTCCTCCTTCCTCTTCCTCACCTCCGTCGGCCCTTCCCCTTGTCGGATTCCTCTCCGGGATCATATCAGAATACACATGCTCAAACAGCATCTGGCCTCTGTTTTACAAACTAAAGACCTGGGAAATCTTCGGTACTTCCTTGTTCTCGAGGTACATCAGGACTTGTTCTATCTCAACGGAAGTATTGTCTTGACTTGCTTCGTGATGTTGTCTACTCTGGTTGCAAGCCTGCAGGCACTCCTATGGATGCCAATCACAAGCTCTATGCTCATGCCTCAGACTCTGATCTACTCCTTCCAAACCCAGAGTATTATCGTCGTATTGTGGGGAAGCTGATATATCTCACTGTTACGAGACATGATATATCCTTTGATGTTGGAGTTGTCAGTCGATTCATGCATACTCCATGGATCTCTCATCTCCAGGAAGTTGAGCGCATTCTTCAATACTTGAAAACCGCTCCTGGACAAGGACTTGTATACAAGCCTTCTTTGTCTCCCTTATCTCTTGTTGCATACTCTGACGCTGATTATGCTGGCTCACTGGATGATCGTCGTTCCACAAGTGGATATTGTACATATTATCACCTGACGCAGCAAGAAGCAGTCAGTGGTTGCTCGCTCATCTGCCAAAGCAGAGTATCGTTCAATGGCCTTTGTTGTGTCTGAGCTCACCTGGTTGGGAAGCCTTCTAAGTGACCTTGGTGTTAAACTTCTCTCGTCGGTCACTCTATATTGTGACAGTCAAGCTGTTATACATATTACCAAGAATCTCGTATTTCATGAACGTACCAAACACATCGAAGTCGACTGTCACTTCATTCGGGAGAAAGTTCAACTGAAGAAACTGGAATTAAAACATATTCCTGTTGTTGGGCAAGTAGCTGACATTCTCATTAAGGCATTACCACATATGTTATATTATCAGTTCTTGTTCAAGCTTGGTGTCTGCGATCTGTATGTTCCAGCTTGCGGGGGAGTGTTAAATAAACCATGTACAAAGGCCCAAGAAAGAAGGCCCAGCTAGAGCCCTCTCTTTGTAGTTGTTTAGTCTCACATCTTAGAATGAGATTTTCTCTCTTCTCTCTTCCTATATAAGTGTACAAATGCTTGTATGTAGTTAAGTGAGAAATTAATTAAAAAAATGTATTTCTCCCATTTTCTGTGTTGCTAGCTCAGCCGAAGATTCCCTCCCTGGATGAGACGATCTCAGTCATGATGCAGGAGGAGAGCAGGATTAGGCTCTAGTCTGGTGCAACTTGTCTTCCAGGGGTGAAGTCAGCACTAGTAGTCACCAATTTGGGTCACACGGGATACAAGAGTGAGACACGACAGTGCTTCAACTGATGTGAGATCGATCATCTCAGGCAGGCTTATCCTAAGCCACCAAAGAGCGAAATGCAGGTGGACGGGGACAGTTTGAGAGTCGTGGTCGCGGCCTTGGGGTCACAGAGGTGGTGGTCGAGGAGGCTACCGGGAAAATCTGATGATAGCAGAGGACGAAGCAGAAGAGGGTATAGTTGATGTGGGTCACTCTGAGGAGGAGCAAGCGATCTTGGACGCTTACTCTCAACTGATGAAGAGAAAGTAGAAGGGTGTGGTTGATGACGCATTTACCTCCTCTTCATTTAGGGGTAACGTTGTTTCTTTTGCTCACTCAGCCACAGATACTTGTGATACATTTGCTCTCGCATTTATATCCACAACTAGATCACCAGATTGGATAGTCGATTCTGGTGTTTCTCGACATGTCACTGGGGATGCTAAAGAGTTCTTTTTTTACACTCAACTAGTAGTCTCATAGCGCATTCAGACTGCCGATGGTACAACTAAGTCAATGGTTGGTAAGAGTACTGTGTACTGTACCGACATTTTGACTTTGTCCAATATTTCGCATGTTCATTCCTTTCCGGTGAACCTCTTATTCATTAGTGTTATTATATCTCAACTAAAATGTGTTGTTTTCTTTGATATTTTAAAGATGATTTTCCAGGAGAATGAGACTAATAGGAGACTTGGGACTAGCACATGGCATAGTGCTTGTGGTACATGGATAGGGAAAGTATGGACTCAACTATTTCATCCATTGTAGAGGGTGTTAGAAGAGTTGGGAGGAGCGTGGAGGACTTGTTGTTGTTTCATCATCGACGTCTGAGTCATCCTTCTTTTGTTATTTTGAGTCGACTGTATCCGCTTTTGTTTGAAAAAACTAATCAAACAAAACTTGTATGTGATGCGTGTGAATAGGGAAAACATGACAATTGACCAAATGTAGGCAAGTTAGATCTAAGAGTTGTGAAGTGTGTTTTTGTTGGGTACCCAGATACTTAAAAGAGTTTGTATGTTGGAGTCCAGTTGAGAGGAGGTTGTTAGTTAGTATGGATGTTATATTTAGAGAGTTTAAGTCATACTACTCTTCTCAGGCTGACTCGCCCTTTGGGGGCTCACTCATTATAGGCAGTATGAGGTGAGAGGGTGGTGAAAAGAAGATAGTGACTTGTCCTCTTGTGCCAAGTGTGGAGTAGGCTGCATTGTCGGTGCATGAGGGAAATGGATCTGAGAATGGTAGGCCTCAGGCTCAAAGGGAGCTGAGAGTGTATATGAGGAGAAGAAAATGTAATGAGGGAACAGTTCCTACATCGCCACTTGTGTCAAGTTCCTTTCCCCTACCTACTCCGACTCTTGAGACAATTACACCATTCACCACAAACTCAGAATACACAGGTGATATGATTTTTCTCTCTACTCCCACTCCCCTACCGATAAGGAGGACTTCCCACAGCAATGCGGGAGTCTCACCTGATTGATATGACTTTCCTCATGACATTACCCAATTCATTTTCTACTCTCACATATCCCCTGTGCATGGAGCATTCATTGCATCTTTGGACATTGTCTTTATTCTTAAGTGTTGGCAGGTTACTATTTACTAAGGAGGATTCAAAGTGGAAAGCTGCAATGCTATAGGAACATGGGGATCTGGAAAAGAACAAAACCTAGGAGTTCTATCACTACCACCAGGCAAGAAGACAGTTGGTGCAAGTGGGTCTTCACTGTGAAATAAAACTCAGAGGGTCGGGTTGAGCGCTACAAGGCCCAATTGGTAGCAACAGGGTACAGTCAAACTTATGACATTGACTATGATGAGACCTTTACACCCGTGGCGAAGATGAGCACAGCGCGGAC
Organism: Dactylorhiza incarnata; assembly: GCA_033032865.1. Taxonomy (NCBI): domain Eukaryota; kingdom Viridiplantae; phylum Streptophyta; class Magnoliopsida; order Asparagales; family Orchidaceae; genus Dactylorhiza; species Dactylorhiza incarnata. Next base: position 3,456,982 of record JAWHQI010000145.1, on the reverse strand, counting down.
ACTGGTATCTTTGGCAGTGAAAGGGGGTGGAAACTACACCAGCTCGACATGAACAATGCATTTCTTTATGGTGATTTGTTAGAGGAGGTGTACATAAGTACCACCAGGTTTTGGAACAAAACAAACGGCTAGTAAGGTGTGTAGACTCAAGAAGTCTCTTTATGGGCTGAAGCAGTCTCCTCGAGCCTGGTTGGGCACGTTTAGGAGAGCTATGATAGGCATGGGGTATCGGCAAACCAATGTTGATCATACAGTGTTCTTTAGGCGATGTGGAGTTCACGCTACAATGCATGTTGTGTATGTGGATGATATGATTATCACCGGTGATGATGAGAGTGAAACTGCCCAGCTGAATATGAGGTTGGGCAAGGAATTTAAGGTAAAATACTTGGGGCAGCTAAGGTATTTCCTTATGATTGAGATAACTCGTGGTGCAGAGTGGATTATTCTATCTCAATGGAAATATGTGCTAGATTTACTGACAGAGACATGTATGCTGGGGTGCAGGCCTATGGTTTCTCTAATTGATCAAAATTCCAAGCTCAGTGTTGAAGCAGAAGAGTCAATCGATAGAGAGAGGTATCAGAGATTGGTAGGCCGTTTGATCTATTTGAGTCTCACTCATCCCGACATATCCTTTATTGTGAGTGTGGTGGCACGCTATATGCATGATCCTAGTGAGGGTCATATGGATATTGTGTATCAGATTCTAAGATACTTGAAAAGTGCACCAGGGAAGGGGTTGATCTTCCGGAAGAATTGACATTTGAACATCGAGGGCTATTGCAATTCATACTGGACTAGCTGCGCCGATGACAGGAGGTCCACGTCCGGATACTGCATGTTTGTAGGGGCAATCTGATCTCCTGGAAAAGCAAGAGGCAAAATGTAGTTGTGAGATCCACAGTCAAGGCAGAATACATGGTCATGGCCTTAAGTGTAGGGGAGATGTTATGGTTAAAACCCTGCTGGTAAAGCTCACGATGGACCAAGGCAGACAAATGATATTATGGTGCGACAGCAAGTTAGCTATTAGGATTGCAAACAACCCCGTTCAAGACAGAACCAAGCATGTGGAGATCAACAGGTTCTTCGTCAAGGAAAAGTTGAATAGTGGCGTACTGGAGCTGGGGCATATAGTTACTAAAGAGCAAGTGGTTGATTGTCTCACTAAGGGACTTAGCTCACTTGATTTGTCTAGATTGTGTGACAAGATGGGCTTAGTTGATATAATTCACCCATCTTGAGGGGGAGTGTTGGTATTTAAATGTACATATATATGTATGGGGGCACGAATGAAATAATTACAAATCCATTTTTTTACTCTCACCCTAATAAGAACATATGGAGGCTGCTGAGAGAGTTCTGTGGTATTTAAAATTGGCACCATGCTAGGAAACTATATGTTGGGGTGACAAAGGATCTGACACTCAAAGCATATTATGATGCAAATTGGATCACTTAGAAGAGGGTCACTAGTCACATGGAGAATAAAGAAGCAAGCTGTAGCAACAAAGACTTCAACAAAAATTGAGTGTAGAGCAATGCTTGATTGCCTCCAATCATTCAAGTAAACCATCGTGTCCATTAAGTTTATGTTACAGAAGAAAGTGGGAAACATAGAGCAAGAACTCACCATGAAGGATACTTTTTGACAAAAACATGCATTTCTGCTACAACCCATATCAAATTTCTTTTGGACATTTCAGGGGTAGCAATCATCATCCATAAGGCCTGCAATCCTCACATGGTTGAGTGTTGTTTCCTGCACTAGGATGTCAAATCATAAGGCTCATAAACCAAATAAAACACTCTAAATTATCAGGCAAATCCTTCTAATATCACCTGCAAATGATTCATCAGTGTTTCTATAGAAGCTATCCGATCCGCCCCAACCTCATATGACCTAATTGAGAAGTTCTGCCTGAAAACAAGCCCATCCTGAACAATTTTCCCAAGGCCAGATGCAAGCTGTCCGATCCGCCCCAATGTTATGATCGGTTCCTTGGGGGGGCCGGGTTATCCGTTATTTTCGTTAAAGTCAGGGGTAGTTCTGTCTTTTGTGATAATTTTGTGTGTGTTGTGACCATCCGGACGGTGAGCTCGGGAAGCATCCCCTACCCCTTCCACTCGATCCGTTCAGGAGGAATCATCCTTAGGATCATAGTATCTGTTCTGCTTTGATTATTGGAGCTATTTGGAGTTTTCCTTAACTGTTGGCTGTGTAAGTTGCCCTGTTCCGGGCTGTTGTTGTTGTTCTTGCAGGATCCGGGAAGGTGCCGTTGTGGAAGCGCATCATTGGTATCAGGGCCAGCGGTATCCGGGCATATGCCGGTGTCGGACGCTACTCGATCCAAAGATCTTCAGGTCGAAATGGACGCCCTCAAGCAAACCTTGAGCGAGGAACTACACCGATCAGTGCAAGACTTGGGCGACGAAATGCGAACCATGTGCGCAAGCTAGAAAGACGATCGGTCCAGTGAATCCAGCCACCAGGGATAGTCATCAGAACATCCGCCGCCCGCCCCGTCGCAGAAACTCCCCACCCGACTCTCCCGAATTGACTTTCCTCGATTCAACGGCGAAGGGATGCTTGAATGGATCTACAAATGTGACCAATTTTTTGATATCGACGGCACGCCGGAAGACATGAAGGCGAAAATGGCGGACGTTCACATGGAGGGGAAGGCTCTTTATTGGCACCAAGCCTTTATGAAGGCGCGATTGACTCGGCAATGGCCGAATTGGGAGGAGTTTAACAAGGCCCTACATGCGCGTTTTGGCTCCATCCTGTTCGACGACCCCATGAGCGAGCTCAAAAATCTGCGCCAATAACCCCAAACCCTCCAGGAGGTCTTCTCCCTCACCCGCTTGCAAGAACACAAAATGTGTGTCCGCGGCCAGAAATCGCCGGTCACCACTATGGAGCGGCGCCACCGCGAGGAAAAGATGTGGTCCGGTCCAAGCAAACAACTACAGCACTCGGCCATTCCAACTACAAGTAACAATTTTGTTCCGGGCCGACACTTCAACCAACCGACACGCCGGCTAACCTCTTCGGAAATGGATGAAAAGAGGAAGAATGGGTTATGTTTTTGGTGCGACCAAGCCTACGCCCCGGGCCACAAATGCCCGAATCGGAAACAATCATACGCCCTGGAACTAGTGATAGAGGCGGAGCACGATTCAGACTCGTCGGGGGATGGGGAAGTACAAATTGAAGTGGGTGAACCGGACGAGGATCAACAAACCCCTCAAGTTTCGGTCCACGCACTTACAGGCATTACGCAATACCACACGATGTGGGTTACCGCATCCTTTCAAGGTCAACCAATAAGTGTATTGATTGATTCCGGTAGTACACACAATTTCCTCAACACCAAGGCCACACAACGCCTTCAATGTCCTCTAGTACCGATCCCAAATTTTAATGTGGCTGTGGACAATGGGAAGACCATTTCGAGCTCGCACAAGGTGAATGACTTCCGTTGGAAAATGCAAGGGGTCATATTCGCGTCTGACATGTTGATCCTACCATTGGGAGGATGTGAAGTGGTCATGGGAGTGCAATGGTTAGTCATGTTGGGGGTAGTCAAGTGGGACTTTCACAATTTACGCATGGAATTTACAAGTTACGGGAAAAGAATTGCATTGCGGGGTTCGAAACTGACCAACATTCCCTGGACGAAGGACACGAGACTGCAAAAGCTGATTGCAAAAGAGGGGCAATTGAGTATGTTAGACCTCTGTAATATACAGGGAGCGGTGCCCAACAAGGAGGAGAATCCCACCACTCAGTTTCGGTCTTGGCAGTTGCAAGGGGACGAGCATTCGGCCGAACAACACTCCCACATGCGGTCCCTCCTTAATAATTTCAGCGACCTCTTTACGGAACCACAAGGGTTACCACCACCGCGAGTATTGGACCATCGCATACCGCTAAAAGATCCGACCGTGGATATCAATCTGCGCCCCTATCGTTATCCCCCTCTCCAAAAATCTGTGATTGAACGATTGATTGGTGAAATGCTTAGCACGGGCGTCACGACGCAGCAATAGTCCATTCGCCTCGCCAACGGTTCTTGTGAAAAAAACAGATGGATCGTGGAGGTTATGCATGGACTACCAACAGTTGAACGGGCACACTATCAAAGACAAGTTTCCAATCCCACTAGTTGAAGAGTTGATTGATGAACTCCATGGCGCTATTTATTTCTCAAAACTGGATCTCCGCGCAGGGTATCACCAAGTGCGAACGGCCGCCGAAGATGTGTATAAAATGGCATTCCGTACACATCAAGGACATTATGGGTTTTTAGTTACGCCCTTTGGGCCAACGAACGCTCCATCTACATTTCAAAGCCTCATGAATAGGCTCTTCCAAGAACAACTCCGCAAGTTCATCTTGGTTTTCTTCGACGACGTCTTAGTTTTCAGCCCCACGTGGAAGGATCATCTGGACCACCTCTCTTTCACCTTCAACACACTCCGCGCCAATCAGCTCGTTCTCAAACGTAGCAAATGCAGTTTCGGTATGCAACAAGTCCTCTAATTGGGACATTTGATCTCCGAGCAAGGTGTCACAACGGATCCAACAAAGATCCAAGCCATGATGGACTGGCCGACCCCTACGTCGCTAAAGAAAGTGCGAGGATTTCTGGGATGGACGGGCTACTACCGGCGGTTTATACAGGGGTACGACCTTCTTGCGCGTCCGCTCACCGACTTATTGAAACAATCCTCCTTCAAATGGACAGAGGTCACCGACCAAGCCTTCCTACAGCTGAAGACGGCTGTTTCCAGCCCCCCGGTGTTACAACTTCCGAACTTCCACAAAACGTTCGTAGTAGAGACCGATGCAGGGGATTCCGGAGTCGGGGCTGTTTTGTTGCAAGAGGAGCTGCCCATCGCTTTTTTAGTAAAGCCTTGGGAAAGAAGAATGTCGGCTTATCCACTTACGAAAAAGAACTCCTAGCTATCATTTTGGCCGTCGAAAAGTGGAGCACTACCTTGTGGGTTGCATCACTTTTAGCTCCACTTTTCGACGGCCAAAATGATAGCTAGGAGCAAAAACTACACCGGCGCAACAACGCTATTTGGCCAAACTCACGGGATATGACTTTGTGGTGCAATACAAAAGGGGCAAGGAGAACGTGTGCGCGGACGCACTATCCCGGGTGCATGAAACATCGTCGGCCGAGCTGAATACAATTGTGCGAGTGCACTTGGATATTTTGCAACTCATCAAGGATTCGTGGAGGGAGGACAAAAGGCTACAAGAGATCATTGCGGCAAAGACGGCAGATGATTCCAAACACCCCAAATACTGTTGGAAGCACGGGGTCCTCACCCGAAAAGGGAAGTTGGTAGTTGGTGATCAACCCGATGTGAAGGATCGATTGATGCACTTATACCATGCGGGCACCATGGGCGGACACTCCGGCGTCACCGCCACTTATCAACGAATGCGGAGGGTCCTGTTTTGGAAAAGGATGAAACAGGAGATTTACGACTACATCCAGAAGTGCACTACCTGTCAAAAGTGCAAGGCGGACAATCAAAGACCAATGGGTTTGTTGCAGCCTTTGCCCATTCCGGATCGTATTTGGCAAGAAATCTCCATGGACTTCGTCGAATGGCTTCCGAAATGTCAAGGAAAATCTGCCATTTAGTGGTCGTCGACCGGCTGAGTAAGAACGCTCGCTTCATCGTGTTGCACCACCCGTACACGGACGAACAAATAGCTCAAACTTTTTGGACTCTATTTTCCTATTACATGGGTTGCCGTCCTCCATTGTAAGTGACAGGGATGCAGTTTTCCTAAGCAAATTTTGGCAGGAACTCTTCAGGGCGCTACAAGTGCAGCTCAACCTCTCCACGTCATACCACCCTCAATCCGACGGGCAAACAGAGGTGGTCAACCGCTGCTTGGAGAGCTACCTCCGTTGTATGTGCTTCGACAAACCGCGGAGTTGGGCCAACTGGTTGCCACTCGTAGAATGGTGGTACAACACCACATAACACAGTGTCATTCGCATGACACCATATGAAGCGGTTTACGGTCAGGAACCCACAGTGTTGCCACCTTATGTGGAGGGGTTGGCTGAAATCGAGGGGGTGGACCGCAACTTGCTTGCTCGGGATCGCGTGTTGCAACTGCTCAAATCAAACTTGGCGAAAGCGCAAAACCGTATGAAGACATTGGCCGATAAGAAGCGCAGGGAACATGTGTTTGACGTAGGCACATGGGTGTATGTACGGATTCAACCCTGCCGTCAGGTCAGCCTCCGATCTCATAGAGTTCACAAGTTATCACCCAAATTTTTTGGCCCATTTCAGGTGTTGGAACGCGTGGGTCCGGTGGCCTATAAATTGAACTTGTCAGCGGATGCCAAGATCCACCATACCTTCCATGTATCTCAGCTGAAGGCACACAAAGGCAACATGCCAACTCACATCATTCAACTTCCGGAGGCGGTTAACAAGGAGGGTGACCTCTTAGTTGAACCCGTGGCGATCTTAGACCGGCGCATTATCAACAGGAATGGACGGGTGGTGACGCGACTCCTAGTACAATGGCTCGGCACACCACCGGATGAGGCGACATGGGAAGACATGTGGAAGTTGCAACAAAAGTGGCCTCAGCTTGTTCCTTGAGGACAAGGAACATCTGGAGGGGAAGACTCCGTTACGATCGGTTCCTTGGGGTGCGGGTTATCCGTTATTTTCGTTAAAGTCAGGAGTAGTTCTGTCTTTTATCGTAGTAGGGTTTTGCTTTAAATAGTCTTCTTGTTATGTAATGAACTATGTGATAATTTTGTGTGTTGTGACCATCCGGACTGTGAGCTACGGGAAGCATCCCCTGCCCCTTCCACTCGATCCGTTCAGGAGGAATCATCCTTAGGATCGTTGTATATGTTCTGCTTTGATTATTGGAGCTATTTGGAGTTTTCCTTAACTGTTGGCTGTGTAAGTTGCCCTGTTCCGGGCTGTTGTTGCTGTTCTTGCAGGATCCGGGAAGGTGTCGCTGTGGGAGCGCATCACCCAACCTCATATGACTTGAACTTGGATTATCAAATGTTCAAGGGGCAGAAGACGCTCCATCTTCCTCGGTCTTTAGGGCATCATATCCAGGGGATAAAGAAGGACAGTGAGTCTTTAGGGCGTCAGATCCAAGAGATAAAGAAGGAAGTCACTGTCGGTCTCTAGACAAATACGACGCTGGAACTGCTCCCCAGGACCTGCCTCGAGGTCGATCTCACCAAGATCCGGAATCGTGATGGCGCACCAATGGGGAGGAGCTGCCTGGATCCGCCATCCAAACTGGAGAGGAGGACGAGGAATCGAGGATGCGTGCAGAGAATTCAGCGGGGGGCAGGCTGGGAATGAGGAGTAGGGGGAGTTGGTGGATGCAGAAAACAGGCTAAAAGCAATTTTCATAGAATTGTGGGGAATTTCAATTCCATCCTATTATGAGGCGCGCCAAAGAATTGGAATTGAGGGACCAATTCCAATTCTCACCCCCAAATTTAATCCAAACGAACAAAGCATGTGGAAATGGATCCCTACTTTGTTAGGGAAATAATCCAGTCAAATGAACTTCCACTGATAAAAATATGGAAGATAAATTCATGTCTTTGGTTTCCAAGTTGGGTGGCGTGAACTTGCACGCCAACTTGAGAGGGAGTGATGAAGTGTGTTATGCAACAATGGTGTGGATGGAGCACATAATATTGACAGAATATTAACTTCAGCCCAACACAATCATACCTCCACATCAATATCACCCCAAGTTGTAATTCCAAAATGGGATTTCAATCTTGAATGCATGCACCTGAAATGAGAATGTAATAGAACTACTGCGGTTGTCAAACTCTTCACTCTACTCCAGTTTATGCTTCGAAATATTGAGAATGTAATGTAACTTCTTGAACAAAACGAATTCAACTACACTAGTTAAGATTGGCTGATAACTCTCATCAGTTCTCAGTGCAGCCAGTTATCACATAACTCTGGATGAAATAAAATCAAAACCCGCACAATTCAAACACATTATCTGTAGAAGCAGATCCTCTATGGATCAAAACCCTAATCTGCAAACCTTCGGGAAAAACGCATAGAGATCATCGTATAATGAGATTAATGCCATTACAAAGCTCATTACAAAAGAAATGGAATGAAAACGGCCAAAGCATGCAGCGTGAGCTAAATCTTCAGAACCCTCCAAATGAAGGGAGAAGGGAAGGGGGGAAATGATACCTGCAACAACGATGGATAACAGAATTTGCGATGCTCGAAAACCCGGTAGCGTGTTCTCCTTCGTTTGCCTCTTCCAACTCCGACATCGCGCTTCTTCAAAATTGGTGGTGGTCGTCGTCGATATCCGAACGGCACCACGAGATGCAGATTCCGTCGCGGATTCAATCACAGTAATTGAACAAGAATAGTACAAGAATTGCTAGAATGAGAAAAGAGCGGGAGAGAGGTTGAGAAATTGATGATCGGAGAAGAAATTAGTTTGATTCTTCTATATATCGGGCGCGGTCCCAAACTAGCTCTATTTATAGAGCTAACTGTCACCGACTTATTTTTAACAATGTCTTCTGCAGTCTTAGCTTTTTTCGCGCTCCATAGTAGTTAGCTAAGTCAGTCTTCTCCAACAATAATCTCCCGTCTCTTTCAACGATTTGGTTGACTTCATAGAACTGCAATCATGCGCTCGGGAAATTTCGAGTGGTAGAAATGTCGCCGTGCTAGGACACTGTCGTGATCGGGGTACTGTTGTTGGCCACATAGGGCCCCGCGCACATCACTGGTGTTGCGGAACGCTTAGGGCTCTTGGTAGACCGGTCCACTTGAACCACCTTAGCTCGTGAGCGAACTAAGCGCGCAAACAGTCAATTAGAGATTTGTCGAGTACGCTGGGACTTTTTAACGTGGAAAACCCGGAAAGGGTAAAAAACCACGCGGCCGGAGTTGTGCCGATCAAACTTCACTATCTCCTGGGGGGTTACAATTTGGACGCTAGAACTCGAGCGCGACAGGCCGCTGCTCGTTACAATGATGGAGAGAGAGAGAGAACTCCGAGGGTGGCAGGCCACCTCTCGGAAAAACTAAGTCTTTTTCTCTTCTGAGAACCAAAGTGAGAAGGCCAGTCGCCTTTTCCTTCTGAGAACAAAAGTGAGAAGGCTAGTCGCCTCTTCCTTCTGAGAATGCTGGAGAACGCAAGTGAGAAGGCTGGTCGTCTTTTCCTTCCGGGAATGCTGGAGAACGAAAGTGAGAAGGCTCGTCGCCTTTCGGGATGATGAAGATCTTCAAGTCCACGAAGGAGATCTTCAAGCGCCGAAGGAGAATTCCGCAAAAGTCTGCAAGGAGCTCTCCCGGGTCCAGAAGTCAAGGTCCTTTCAAATGAAGCCCTGGGGCTCCTTTTATAGCTTTAGCCGGGGGCGGTCCGGTAATTTTGCCGTTGGCAGTTTCCATAAATGCTTGGTGGACGAATCATATTTTCCGATTTGGGGCACACGGATCGCCATTTTTCGTAAATGACCACCTTGCCCTTCGGGCAGTTTGGGCGGCTCGGGCAGTTCGGGCAGTGTCGTTGGAGGTGAAAAAGGCGACTGACCGTTCCTGAAAAGTGAGAAGCCTGAAAGACAAAATGTGAGAAGTCTGAAAGACAAAAAGTGAGAAGCCTGAAAGACAAAAAGTGAGAAGCCGGAAAGACAAAAAGTGAGAAAGCTTCCTGACTTGCGCTTAGAAACGTTCTGAGCGCGCGCTAGTGCTGAAGCGTTCTGAGTGCGTAACGAACTACGGGGGCACCTCGGGTGGACGGCGAATCGGGGGGTCGCCCCCTAAAGAACGATCGGGACCTTCGGCGATGACAAGGGCGCCGGACCGCACCCCAAGGGGGTGGGCACGGCCGCACACCCCAGAGAAAAAGGGGGTGCGGCTTGGCCGCACCCCAAGGGGGGGTGCGGCTTGGCCGCACCCCAAGGGGGGGTGCGGCTGGGCCGCACCCCCTTGGGGGGTGCGGCTGGGCCGCACTGTTGAAATTGTTGAAGTGGAAGTTTGGAGGCTTTTGGACCTGGGCGGTCTGGGCGGAGGTCGGGCGGTCTGGCGTGACCGCACGACTTGGCGGTCTGCCTCTGCGGTCTGGCTGGTAGTAGCCTAGCTGCAGTCTCCTGGCTTGATCGCTGGTATAGGTCCAAGTCGGCTGGAGGTGAGGCCGCGCGGTCTGTCTCTGACCGCGTGGCGGGTTGATCATCTTCAGGTTTCTTCCAGGTTCTCTCCGGAATGCGGTCTGGTAGCTGACCAGGCTTTCTGGGAGTATTCGCGGACTAAGGGACTTAGTCGCGCGGTCACAGTTCGCGGTCTCAGAAGGAGACTGGTTTGCGAGCTGGTTGCTGTTCTTGGTCTCAGGAGGAGATCGGCATGTGGACAGGAGTTCGCGGTCTGATAGCGAACTGGTTGTGTTCGTGGTCTCGAACGAACACAGGTGGTGAAGGGCTTCGGGCGGTCTGGCGATCTCTTTGGAGAGTCGCGGTCTGCTGTGAGAGTGGCGGTCTCTCATAGCGACATTGAAGCTGGCGGGTTCACCAAAATGAAGCAGAAGTAATATTGCTGATCGCGCGGAGTGACCGATCAGGTCGCGCGGTCTGGGGGTGGTGATCCTATCTCATAGGGCGGTGACTGGATCAGGTCCCGTGCCTATAAATAGGAAGCCACTGTAGCAGCAAATATAGAACACACCAAGTGTAAGCTGAGTTCGCTTGTTTCCTGCGGTCTGGTTTATTCTGACCGTGCGGTCTGCTGATTGAATTCCTCTTGTGCAGCTTCTGCGGATAGTGTGGGCGGCAGCGATCACCTCTTCCTCTGAAAGTGTTCGGGCGGTCTGCGGCATGGAGTTGTGGTGCTGGAGTTCGGGAGAATCAGGAAATCGGAAGAAGGGAGCGGTCTGTGCAGCGGGTTTGGTGGTGTGCTGTGATCGGCAAGGCGCTGCGGTCTGGCAGTGTGTTGAAGTCGCAGGGAGGTCGCGCGGTCTGGAGCGGTCTCAAGTTATCTTCAACTTGTATCTTTCCTTTGTGTTTGTGCTGACGAAATCATGTCTCGTCAAGCATGCCTCGCCTTGTAATTTTGAAGTGCTGCTATCAATAAAGATCAGTTGTTTGCCTTCATTTGTTTCTGGTTGTTTTGGCTTTGATCTCTAAGTTGACTAGCTCCTGCTTGCTCCATAAAGATTCGAAAAAATTTCACATGGTATCAGAGCGAGGTCGGAGTGGTTGAGCAGTGAGTAACTTAGAGTAGTCATCGCCTTTGTGAAGAAAGGAACCAGTGGAAGAACAATGGAAGGTGGATTTGCAAAGGGTCTTGGGATTGAGGTGCTTACATCGACCAACTTCAAGAAGTGGAAGTCGTGTATGCAAAGCTATCTTGTAGGTGAGGACCTCTGGGAAGTTGTTGGAGGAGATCAGACGCAGGAAGTTGTCCCGGAAGGGGATAATGGGGCTGAGGTGAGAACTTGGAGGAGGACGAATGCGAAGGCTGAGTTCACTTTGAAGAGGGCAATCTCACCTGACCTATTTGATCACATCTTGGGGTGTGGTTCAGCTGCGGAGATCTGGAGAGCCCTGGATGGGCTGTTTAACAAGAAGAATGTGGCGAGGCTGCAGTTCTTGGAGAATGAGCTGGCAAGGTCGGCTCAGGGTGATCTTTCTATCTCCACCTTCTTTCTGAAGATGAAGAACTTGTGTGCTGAAATCTCAGCATTGGACCCTGATGAGCCTATCTCTGAGGCGAAGCTGAAGAGGCACATCATCCGCGGCCTGCGGAAGGAATATGTTGCCTTTGTGACGTCGGTGCAGGGATGGGCAAATCAGCCGTCTCTGTTGGAGCTGGAGAACTTGCTTGCATCGCAAGAAAGTTTGGCAAGGCAGATGGCGGGGGTGTCGGTGGCTGGGGGAGATGGCGAAGTTCTCTTCTCGGGGAAGAAGAAGAAGTGGGACAAGAAGAAGAAGACCGCTGGAAGTGGCTATGGGCCTTCAACTTCTGGGCAGCAGGAAAGGGGGTATGCTCCCAAGGCTGACGGGAAGAAGAAGGGTGAAGGTCCGAAGTGCTACAAGTGTGGCAAGTTTGGCCACATCAGGAAGGATTGCAAGGTGGTCACCCAAGCTGGGCATGCTGCGGAGAAGGAGGAAGCTGAGGCCAGGCACATTCAAGGAGGTTGGGGAGGAGCCTTTTCGGCTTCTGTTGGAGCCTCTGCTCCTATCAACTATCTGGAGGATTGGATCGTGGACTCGGGGTGTGGTCATCATCTCACCGGAGACGAGACCAAGCTTTCTTCTGCACAGCCCTATACAGGTAACAATGCAATCATTACTGCTGATAATACTGTACATCCAGTGGAGAAGGTGGGGGTTGTTTCTTTGGGCAGTGATAGAGGGCCACTTACTTTGAAGAGTGTCTATCATGTGCCCGGAATGAAGAAAAACCTCTTCTCCGTGACCAATGTTGTAGACGCCGGGTATCACGTTCTGTTCGGCCCAACAGAAGTGAAGTTTCTACGCAATGTTGAGGCCGTAAAGGCTGAGGTCGTCCATGTCGGGAGACGGGCAAAGGACTTGTTTGTTTTATCAACAAGTTCCTACGTCGACAAGATGAAGACGAATGATGGTGCCGTTATATGGCATGAGAGGTTGGGGCACGTGGGGATGGACAAGCTGAAAGCTATGGCGGTGAGAGGTCTGGTCAAGGGCCTGCCAAGTCTATCTTCCTACGGAGAAGGTCATGTTTGCGCAGGATGTCAGTTCGGCAAGTCTCATCGACTACCGTTTGACAAGTCGCAGACAAGGAGTAGTGTGCCATTGGAGTGCATCCACGGTGACTTGATGGGACCTACTGCTACCCCAAGCCTTGGAGGCAGCAGATATATGCTGGTGTTGATCGATGATTACACCAGATATGTCTGGGTTTATTTCCTGAAGGAGAAGGCGGATGCGTTTGCCAAGTTTGTGGAGTTCAAGGAGCTCGTGGAAGGACGGCTGGGACTGCGGGTGAAGAAGCTGAGGACTGACAACGGAGGGGAGTTCACCTCCAGTGAGTTCTCTACTTTTTGCAGGAAGGCGGGCATCCGGAGAGAGCTCACTTGTGCTCATACTCCACAACAGAACGGAGTTGCAGAACGGAAGATCCGTCATCTGACGGAGACCTGCAAGTGTTGGCTGCATGCCAAGAGTATCCCAAAGTCCTTCTGGGCGGAGGGAATGTCTTGTGCTGCCTACGTCATCAACAGGATGCCTCTGAGCCCCATCAACATGTTAACTCCGCATGAGTTGATGTTCAAGGAGAAGCCAAGCGTGGCACACCTTAGGGTGTTTGGCTCCACCTGCTACGTGCATGTTCCAGATGCTCTTCGGACGAAGCTAGATGCGAAAGCAAGGAAGCTAGTCTTCGTGGGATACGATGAGCGGAAGAAAGGGTGGAAGTGCATGGACCCGGAGACGCGGAGATTTGTTGTATCTCGCGACGTCGTGTTCGATGAGGTGACATCTTACAAGGGGTCTTCTGATGTGGAGTTACCAGAGAGCAGGGTGGAGATGCCAGAGAAAGCTGTGGAGAATCTTCAGGTGGAGCTACCTGTGTCACCAGGTGGTCCATCTCCTTCTAGTTCCGAGACGGGGGCTTCTGGTTCAGGGAGCAGGGGGAGCGATGCTCCTAGCACGTCTGGAAGGGGAGCTAGGGAAGAAGCAGCGGATGACATTGCAGTTCAAGGGAAGGAGCTGAGGAGGTCGAAGCGAGCGATCATCGCCCCTGATCGCTATACAGGAGGAAACGCAGTGAGCTTCGTCTCATGTTTCTTCGCTGGTCCCTTGGATGAGAGGGAGCCGTCGAGCTTTGAGAAGGCCCAAGGCGTGAAGGAGTGGGACGTTGCGATGCAAGAAGAGATGGCAGCTCTTGAGAAGAACGAGACCTGGTCTCTTGTGCCCAAGCCCAAGGGCATCACTCCTGTGACATGCAAGTGGGTCTACAAGCTTAAGAAGAAAGCTGACGGCAGTATCGAGCGGTACAAAGCTCGTCTTGTAGCTCGGGGGTTCTCGCAGCAATACGGTGAAGACTATGATGAGACATTCAGTCCGGTGGCAAAAATGACTTCAGTTCGGTTCATCATTGCCTTGGCGGCGTTCAGTGGATGGGAGATTTGGCAGCTCGACGTCAAGAACGCTTTCTTGTACGGTGAGATTGACAAGGACATCTTCATGGTCCAGCCACCAGGTTTTGTGTCTGAAGATCTTCCGGAGCATGTCTGCAAGCTGAAGAAGGCCCTGTATGGGTTGAAGCAAGCGCCGAGGGCGTGGTACGGGAAGATCGCAGAATATCTCCTATTCTGTGGATTTGTTGCTTCAGACTCAGACTCGAGCTTGTTCGTCAAGAAGAGCGGGGAGCTTCAGGTCATCGTGCTGCTATACGTTGACGATATGATCGTGACGGGGAACTCGAAGGAGGAGGTAGCACAGCTTCGGGCTGAACTATCTATCAGGTTCAAGATGAAGGATCTTGGTGAGCTTCACCATTTTCTTGGACTTGAGGTACAGAGGAAGGAAGGTGGAGTGCTGGTGACCCAAGCCGGATATGCGGAGCGGATCGTGGAGCGATTCGGCATGAAGGAAGGGAAGTGCACTTCCACACCTCTGGAGAAGGCTATGAAGCTTCGGAAGGATGAGGGAAGGATCATGCAAGATCCGTTGGTGTTCCGAGCTCTGGTTGGGAGCTTGATTTATCTGACGATCACAAGGCCGGATATTGCATATGCAGTAGGCAGGGTGAGTCGGTTTATGGCGGAACCACGAGTACCTCATCTGCTAGCGGCCAAGAACATTCTGAAGTATGTCAAGGCGACCTCAGACATGGGTCTCCTATACAGGAGGGATGCGGGCTTCGAGGTGCATGGATACATGGATGCTGATTACGGGGGAGATTCGGATGATCGGAAGTCGACATCTGGATTCGTCTTCATGGCGGGCCCTACGGCTATATCATGGTGCAGCAAGAAGCAGGATTCCGTATCGGTCTCTACCACGGAAGCGGAATACAAGGCTTCGGCCTTGGCAGCTCAGGAAGCCATCTGGCTTAGGAGGTTGGTTGGAGACGTCCACAAGGAGGTTCGGGAGCCGACTCTGCTACGCGGTGACAACGAGAGTGCTCTCAAACTGGTGACCAATCCAGTTTGTCACGCGAGGACGAAGCATATTGAGATCGAGCATCACTTCATACGGGAGAAGGTGCTGGAGGGATCTCTTTCGGTCGAGCATGTGCGGAGTGCGGACAATGTCGCAGACATCTTCACAAAGGCGCTGGCAAAGGGGCCGTTCACACGGCTAAGGAACCTATTGGGGCTGGTTTCAACTTCCCACTTCAAGGGGGAGTGTTGAAATTGTTGAAGTGGAAGTTTGGAGGCTTTTGGACCTGGGCGGTCTGGGCGGAGGTCGGGCGGTCTGGCGTGACCGCACGACTTGGCGGTCTGCCTCTGCGGTCTGGCTGGTAGTAGCCTAGCTGCAGTCTCCTGGCTTGATCGCTGGTATAGGTCCAAGTCGGCTGGAGGTGAGGCCGCGCGGTCTGTCTCTGACCGCGTGGCGGGTTGATCATCTTCAGGTTTCTTCCAGGTTCTCTCCGGAATGCGGTCTGGTAGCTGACCAGGCTTTCTGGGAGTATTCGCGGACTAAGGGACTTAGTCGCGCGGTCACAGTTCGCGGTCTCAGAAGGAGACTGGTTTGCGAGCTGGTTGCTGTTCTTGGTCTCAGGAGGAGATCGGCATGTGGACAGGAGTTCGCGGTCTGATAGCGAACTGACTGTGTTCGTGGTCTCGAACGAACACAGGTGGTGAAGGGCTTCGGGCGGTCTGGCGATCTCTTTGGAGAGTCGCGGTCTGCTGTGAGAGTGGCGGTCTCTCATAGCGACATTGAAGCTGGCGGGTTCACCAAAATGAAGCAGAAGTAATATTGCTGATCGCGCGGAGTGACCGATCAGGTCGCGCGGTCTGGGGGTGGTGATCCTATCTCATAGGGCGGTGACTGGATCAGGTCCCGTGCCTATAAATAGGAAGCCACTGTAGCAGCAAATATAGAACACACCAAGTGTAAGCTGAGTTCGCTTGTTTCCTGCGGTCTGGTTTATTCTGACCGTGCGGTCTGCTGATTGAATTCCTCTTGTGCCGCTTCTGCGGATAGTGTGGGCGGCAGCGATCACCTCTTCCTCTGAAAGTGTTCGGGCGGTCTGCGGCTTGGAGTTGTGGTGCTGGAGTTCGGGAGAATCAGGAAATCGGAAGAAGGGAGCGGTCTGTGCAGCGGGTTTGGTGGTGTGCTGTGATCGGCAAGGCGCTGCGGTCTGGCAGTGTGTTGAAGTCGCAGGGAGGTCGCGCGGTCTGGAGCGGTCTCAAGTTATCTTCAACTTGTATCTTTCCTTTGTGTTTGTGCTGACGAAATCATGTCTCGTCAAGCATGCCTCGCCTTGTAATTTTGAAGTGCTGCTATCAATAAAGATCAGTTGTTTGCCTTCATTTGTTTCTGGTTGTTTTGGCTTTGATCTCTAAGTTGACTAGCTCCTGCTTGCTCCATACAGATTCGAAAAAATTTCACACGCACCCCCTGGGGGGATGCGGCTTGGCCGCACCCCCTTTGGGGGGTGCGGCTTGGCCGCACCCCCTTGGGGGGTGCAGCTGGGCCGCACCCTCCTGGGGGTGCGACTCGGCCGGCCGCACCCCCAAGGGCGGTGCGATCGGGGTGCGATCGGGTCGCTCTCTCGCGGCGGGGGGTGCAGCCTGCGCGCTACCGCGCGCTTTCGTGCGCGCGGTAGCGTACATACCTGTGGCTTGTGCGCTCTTTGACCGTTGACCCCACCTCTTTTTTGGTGGAGACATTACACAGAAAGTCTCAGACACAGAGTCTGGGCTCCAAAGGGTATGCTCTCTAGAACAAGTTCTTGATCGCTATGGACACAACTTCTTTTACTCATCTTCTTCTTGGTCCTTCTCCCACCGTACGTTTCTCAACTATGGCTCCGATTCCAGCTCTGACGATGCTTTTCGGGTTTGGTAAGAACTGCCCTTTTGATCCCTTATCTTCAATCCAATTCTTGATTCTTCTTCCATCCCTTTGCTGCGCTTTTTCTTTCATTATTGCCAATTGCGCCTTGAGTCGTGTGACAACATTGTTGTTCCATTATGTCTTCTTCTCTCTGCCCTATCGCATGTATTTTATGCATGTTTACAATGTCACGTTCTCATTGTACTTTACATTTGTAAAAAAAATCAAAGTTGTTTATACTTTAATCTATGTGTGTCATGCAATCGAGTAGAATTGCAACATCCTACATTTTTAATTTGTATTGACTTGCATTGCTTCTTTAACATTTATCATCCGTATTGATTGCGAGTGTAATCATTTGTTATGATCTCTTATTTCTTCTTCCTTTAGTTTTTGAATGGCCCGAGAAGTTGTCTTTGTATCCAAAGACGTGTTTACGTTCTATTGTAATTACACTTTCCATTAATTTGGACTAATATTTTCTCAGTTTGTTCTCTTCACTTTGGTCCTCGTTGATTGACTTCATACCTATTGACAAGGTTAGATGATTAGAGAGGAAATATACATTCAAGTAAAATGATTAAGACTGCTAATTTAACTATGTTAGAAAATTGAAGAGTTCGTTGAACAAGATAATCAAACTTTTCTAATGGAAGGAATTAAACATATTGGAAATACAAGTGACAGTTACAGGGCTCCGCTACTATAATCAACTGCGACAGTACCCCAACAGACAACAGGCATGGGGCCCTGCGCCTATCAAGTAATTAATGCAGCATAAAATAAGCACAATGTCAATTAATTAATGCAAAAAGTAGTTATACATCATTTTTATATTTATGTTAAGAAAATCATCATCCTGATGCATTTATCATCGTGCATGTCAAATCAACTCTAATAAAGTTGATGGTTTAATGGTAGTTTCTCGAAAATACCGTTGACATGTCTAATAACAATCTTCCTCGAAAATACTGTTAACATGTCTAATGACAGTCTACAGTAGTAATTATAAGAGTTTTACTTTTTTTTTTAGATTTTATGAATTTTAATCGTTACTTTTAATTTGGGGATATGATGAAATTACTTGAATGAATATTGTTTTTTTTTAATATGTTATAATATATGTTAACTCATTAGATTAAAACAATAAGGCTATATTTGGCAATTTTGAATGTTTAACCAAAGACAAGTTTTCACTTTTAATATTGTAAAGATAAACCACCCACTCATGGGCGGAGCCCGCTCGCAACTCACCGGTTGAGCCCGTTCGCAACTCACTGGCAGAGCTCGTCCACATTTCACGGGCGGAGCCCGTTCGCAAGAGGCCGAGGTACTGCCGCGACCATGGTACTATTGCGGACGCACGAGAGCCACTGCATTGTCACTCATTACATTTTAGATGTGAATTTTGGTTTTATCCTTAACTCTGTTGTTTATTTATGTGAGAAGAAGTGCGAACTAAATAAAAATATATAACTAATTTATTAATTATTTGATTAGCTAGTATTGTACACAATTGCTTGTATATAATATAAATGATTAGCTAGTATTGTACGTGGAGAGACCCGTACACAATTGATTGTATATAATATAAATGATTAGCTCTTAAGTTGTCACGATTAATACATTTTCTATTAGTATTCTTTATGTAGAGATGCTTGGAGAAGTACAGTTATTTATAGACGTCTTGGTGAAAGAAGTTGCATGCATGAGCTAAGTAAAACGTTGAAATTGGAATAAAAATTATTCTCTAGGGCACCTTTTCAAAGCAACTATTGAAGTAGTGTTAGGAACTCTACGGTTAAACTGGTGGGAGTAATTATGAGATGAGTGACTTTCTTGGAAGTAGTGGTTTGGAATTTATGGAAAATAATAAATTGTGCATTCCAGCTCAACATGGCACAGGTTGAACCGAAGCGTTCAATACCTCGATGTTGGAACCAGTATTTGGCCCAATGAGGAATTCAGACCACTGTGAATGGGGGATACTAGCGCTTACTGATCCCACGGAGGAACCTGAACGAAGGCTTAAAACGGAGGACATGACCCTTGACAACAACGTGGAGGTCCCACCACACACCCGAAAGATCTTTTGAGCGCTTCCCCTCCCAAACAAAGACTGTAGCTGTACACCTTGGAGAGCTGAAGGAGCTAACCAAATAGTTCTTGAGGAGAAGCAAAGATCTAGCATGCCCTCCAAAGGTGCTACAAAGGGTCTATTTATAGCCTTTCTAAACTGGTCTTCTAATAGCGGGATTCCGTCTTTTGGTTATGCTTTACACACCCCGAATGAGTCTGCTAACAGTCAAACTCCGCTGTTCTGGAGGATTATTGGCACCCACCAAATGTATCAGGGTAAACTCACCTGCAACCACTGTTGGGCGAGTGATCCATGAAAGCGCCACTTGTTAGCCTCCTTGCGAGATGGGCTAGTGAGACCTCCTCTTGCAAGTAGGGGCGTGCCCCCACTCGCCTCGCCGGAATGGCTCTGCGAGACCTTACCTGACTCGCTCTGGCTAAATGCACCCCAGAGCGGTCCTTTGAAACTCATTAAACTGTCGTCGCTCGCTACTCGCGAGCGAGATCCCTCAACCGCCTCGCCTTGCCCTGGCAGGGTGCTCGCCGCGAATCGATGAGTACTCCTTGAATTGCTTGTGATTGATTTCTCCGCGAGTCAGTGACCACTGGGTTGTACACAATACCCACTCTTCGCGAGATTATGCTGAGCTCGTGAAGAAACATCCAACCCTCCGTGCTCGCCGGACGAGGATGAGCTGACACGAATCTTTGGTGTGTCTCATCGCAGTGCTATAAATACCAACAACTCTGGTTAATGAGGGACCCTTTCTTTCCTTCCTTTCCTTCGCTACTCGCGACCACATTTTTTGAGGATGCCCATCTCGGAAGAAGATCGCCCCCGCTTGGCAGAGTCCCGCGCGAGGGGACACTCCGTCACAGGTCGGCTCGTCCCCTGGGGCGTCCGGCGGACCCCTCCACCCCCTCCCCAATGTGAAGAGGGGGAAGGCGGTGCGGCGACATTTCGGGACGGTTGGGTCCTCCCTCCGGGACACGCTGCATGATCCTGCACTCGCTGGACAAGTACTCGGACTCGCATGCCCTTCTCCCCTATTTTTATGCTAACAAATTAATTTTCAGGGAGCGTTTCTAGCGGGAGTCCTTGCGAGCGAGACCCTAGACAGTACTCGCCTTAATTCTCCCGGGGGAAACAATTCTTCGGTCGCCCGCATGGAAGTCCTCGACATGTCTACCTCGCCGCGACCTGGTGAGGTTCCGATACTATCCTCTTCGTAAATTCCCCAGCTACTTTCCATGCTCACCGCACAAAAAATGTTGGAACAAGTATTTGGCCCAACGATGAATTCAGACCCCTGTGAAGAGGGGAAGCTAGCGCTTACTGATCCCGCGGAGGAACCTGACTGAAAGCTTAGAACGAAAGACACGACCCTTGGCAACAACGTGGAGGTCCCACCACACACCCGATAGATCTTTTGAGCGCTTCCCCTCCCAAGCCAAGACTGTAGCTAAGCACCTTGGAGAGCTGAAGGAGCTAACCAAAGAGTTCTTGAGGAGAAACAAAGATCTAGCATGCCCTCCAAAGGTGCCCCAAATGGTCTATTTATAGCCTTTCTAAATTGGTCTGTTAATATCGGGATTTTGCTTTTTGGTTCTGCTATACGCACCCCGAATGGGTCTGCTAACAGTCAAACTTCGCTGTTCTGGAGGGCTATTGACCGCCCACCAAAGGTATCAGGGTAAATTCACCTACAACCACTGCTGGGCGAGTGGTCCATGAAGGCGCCACTCGCTAGCCTCCTTGCGAGATGGGCTCGCGAGACCTCCTCTTGCGAGTAGGGGCGTGCCCCCACTCGCCTCGCCGGATTGGCTCTGCGAGACCTTACCTGACTCGCTCTGGCTAAATGCACTCCAGAGCGGTCCTTTGAAACTCATTAAACTGTCGTCGCTCGCTACTCGCGAGCGAGATCCCTCAACCGCCTCGCCTTGCCCTGGCAGGGTGCTCGTCGCGAATCGATGAGTACTCCCTGAATTGTCTGTGATTGATTTCTCCGCGAGTCGGTGAACATTGGGTTGTACATAATCCCCACTCTTCGCGAGATTATGCTGAGCTCATGAAGAAACATCCAACCCTCCGTGTTCGTCGGACGAGGATGAGCTGACACGAATCTTTGGTGGGTCTCATCGCAGTGCTATAAATCCTAACAGCTTTGGTTAATGAGGGACCCTTTCTTTCCTTCCTTTCCTTCGCTACTCGCGACCGCATTTTTTGAAGATGCCCCTCTCGGAAGAAGCTCGCGCTCGCTTGGTAGAGTCCCGCGCGTGGGTACACTCTGTCACGGGTCGGCTCGCCCCTAGGGCGGACCCCTCCACCCCTCCCCAACGTGAAGAGGGGGAAGGCGGTGCGACGACATTTCGGGACGGCTGGGTCCTCCCTCCGGGACACGCTGCATGATCCCGCACTCGCTGGACAGGTACTCGGAGTCGCATGCCCTTCTCCCCTATTTTATGCTAACATATTAACTTTTAGGGAGCGTCTCTGGCGGGAGTCATCGCGAGCGAGACCCTAGATGGTACTCGCTTTAATTCTCCAGGGGGAAACAATTCTTCGGTCGCCCGCATGGAAGTCCTCAACCTGTCTACCTCCCCGCGACCTGGTGAGGTTTCGATACTATCCTCTTCGTAAATTCCCCAGCTGCTTTCCACGCCCACCGCACCAAAAAAGTTGGAACAGGTATTTGGCCCAACGAGGAATTCAGACCCCTGTGAAGGGGGGGCAACTAGCGCTTACTGATCCCACGGAGGAACCTGACTGAAAGCTTAGAACGAAAGACACGACCCTTGGCAACAACGTTGAGGTCCCACCACACACCCGAAAGATCTTTTGAGCGCTTCCCCTCCCAAGCCAAGACTGTAGCCGGACACCTTGGAGAGCTGAAGGAGCTAACCAAAGAGTTCTTGAGGAGAAACAAAGATCTAGCATGCCCTCCAAAGATACACCAAAGGGTCTATTTATAGCCTTTCTAAACTGGTCTGTTAATAGCGGGATTCCGCATTTTGGTTCTGCTATACGCACCCCGAATGGGTCTGCTAACAGTCAAACTCTGCTGTTCTGGTGGGCTATTGGCAGCCCACCGAAGGTATCATGGTAAATTCACCTGCAACCACTGTTGTGCGAGTGGTCCATGAAGGCGCCACTTGCTAGCTTCCTTGCGAGATGGGCTCGCGAGACCTCCTCTTGCGAGTAGGGGCGTGCCCCCACTCACCTCGCCGGATTGGCTCTGTGAGACCTTACCTGACTCGCTCTGGCTAAATGCACCTCAGAGCGGTCCTTTGAAACTCATTAAACTGTCGTCGCTCGCTACTCGCGAGCGAGATCCCTCAACCGCCTCGCCTTGCCCTGACAGGGTGCTCGCCGCGAATCGATGAGTACTCCCTGAATTGCCTGTGATTGATTTCTCCGCGAGTCGGTGAACACTGGTTTGTACACAATCCCCACTCTTCGCGAGATTATGCTGAGCTCATGAAGAAACATCCAACCCTCCGTGTTCGCCAGACGAGGATGAGCTGACACGAATCTTTGGTGGGTCTCATCGTAGTGCTATAAATACCAACAACTCTGGTTAATGAGGGACCCTTTCTTTCCTTCCTTTCCTTCGCTACTCGCGACCACATTTTTTGAAGATGCCCCTCTCGGAAGAAACTCGCGCCCGCTTGGCAGAGTCCCGCGCGAGGGGACACTCCGTCACGGGTCGGCTCGTCCCCTGGGGCGTCCGGCGGACCCCTCCACCCCTCCCCAACGTGAAGAGGGGGAAGGCGGTGCGACAAAATTTTGGGACGGCTGGGTCCTCCCTCAGGGACACGCTGCATGATCCCGCACTCGCTGGACAGGTACTCGGACTCGCATGCCCTTCTCCCCTATTTTTATTCTAACATATTAATTTTCAGGGAGCGTCTCTGGCGGGAGTCCTCGCGAGCGAGACCCTAGACGGTACTCGCCTTAATTCTCTCTGGGGAAACAATTCTTCGGTCGCCCGCATGGAAGTCCTCGACATGTCTACCTCGCCGAGACCTCCTCTTGCGAGTAGGGGCGTGCCCCCATTCGCCTCGCCGGATTGGCTCTGCGAGACCTTACCTGACTCGCTCTGGCTAAATGCACCCCAGAGCGGTCCTTTGAAACTCATTAAACCGTCGCCGCTCGCTACTCGCGAGCGAGATCCCTCAACTGACTCGCCTTGCCCTGACAGGGTGCTCGCCGCGAATCGATGAGTACTCCCTGAATTGCCCGTGATTGATTTCTCCGCGAGTCGGTGAACACTGGGTTGTACACTCGAGTTGTACGAATCGGTTACATTTTTTATGCTTACCAACCACTATAGACGGACGGAAAAACCCCACCAAAATACCCTCCTTTCTTTCATACTAAATTGAAGACATTTTTGGAGCATATTCATCGCCAACGACTCACCATCATTCCCCTCACATTTATTCGATGAAGCATTTCTGAAAGCTTCAAGCTACGCCAAATTTTTTTGAGATTTTTGGCAAGATTGCCACCATCATCTTCATATTCCAATGAGTCGTAGTTGATTTGAGTTTAGAGGCAAACTGAAGATGATTATATTGGTTGCAGACTCGTGAGTGACAATTATTCAAATAAAATCCTCAAATTATCTCGCGACGTATATCAATAAAATGACATCTAATACCTTAGGTGTTCTCATATATTTTTTATTTTAAAGATGGAACTTCTTAGAGCTCAGTGAGAAATAAAACACGCCCGAGCGAAAAAATCGCGCCCGATCGAAATAAACGCGCCCTGGAGAAATAAAACGCGCTCGGGCGAAATAAACGCGCCCGGGCGAAAAAATCCCTCCCGGGCGAAAAAATCGCGTCCGGGCGAAAATATGCGCCCGGGTGAAAAACGCCCGCCTGGGAGAAAAATGAACGTCCGGTCGAAAAGCACGCAGCCGACCGAAAACCTATGGGCGGAGGTAAGAATTGCTATTTGATTTTTTAGTTCATAGTAAAAGCCATGAGTTTTCACATGAAAGCCAATATCCGCTTAAATTTCGTTGCGCCGAACACTAGAATTGGATTTCTAATCTCCAATGTCAATTCCAGAAAGCCAATTCCGTCCAAACGAACAGACCCTAAAAGGACATCTAATACCTTAGGTGTTCTCACATATTTTTGATTTTAAAGGTGGAACTTCTTAGAGCTCAGTGAATCATGTGAGAAGTTAGGCGTTTTCTCTAGGAACTTATAATGTCTAGAATTGTGTCATGTTCACCTTGGAGACATTGGTGTTGGGAATTTAAGTCATTTCAATTGAGTAGATTTAAGCAATAAATATTGCATGTGCAATGATGATGCTTTGTGTTGAACCAAGAGATCAGTTCACAAAGTTCGGACTTAGATGTGACCAAAGGTTATTGATCCAGCAGTCGACCCAGATAAAAACTCAACTAGAAGAAGCGAAACTATAAGAAAAGAACTTAGGAATCTCTCCAAACAGAACTCATGCGCTAAAGTGAGGAGGTTCTGCCACAGACCCGAAAGTTTATAAGAACTTCCCATCCGAAAGCCAAAGCAGAGCTAGGCAAAAGAGAGGTGAAGACTAGAGATTAGAGAATCTTGTGCGTGGGGTCCGCATGCCTTCAACTTGTGCCCCGGGGTCTTATTTATAGGCAATCCATGGGACTCTGATAGACGAATAGTCATTCCCCGCCTATGATGAATACTAGCAGCAAGAGCATGTGATATCCCCCCGCACTGAATAATACCTCACAAATTCAATGGATATAAAGATTTTCATTCCTTATAAATAAAAATTTTACCAAGTTTGACCATGTTACATAGAACTTATAAACAAATTTACCATGTTATATCAAATTGATCAAATTGGATAGGTCAGATTACTACGAGCTCGTGCCAAATCGAAAATAAAGCGGTCTGTACAAATCTTAAGAAAAATTAATTTCCAGCGACTTACATGTAATTAAAATAGGTCCGCATATAACATCACTCTTAAATTGTTAGATCTCCTAAAGATAAATATAGGGTGCTTATTATATCCGCGCTGCAGTTTTGGCTATCCACACTCTATTTGTATGAGTTATTACTTTTCCTAAATTGCATGTACAAGACGTATTTCCCAAAATTCGCTATAGTTACACAATGTTTTAATCAGGGCTGCAATACGTCTAGTGCGTGCATTTCGTGTTGAACATTTTTCCTAAAAATATATGTACAAGACGTATTTCTAAAAGACGCATAATTACTCATATAAATAGGATGTGAATAGCCAAAACTGCAGCGCGGATATCAGCAGCATATAAAGGGGGGAGAATACTGGAGGTCATAACACATCTCCGCAACGCATCTTCAATCCGTCGCTCTTTATAGGGCTTCTCTGATACTCGGCAACTTGGAGGAGAAGGAGAAGAGTAAATCGATGTCAGGCAGGGAGGTTCGAGAATACACCAATCTTAGTGATCCCAAAGGTAACCCTAATTGCATCGCGCGAGTCGAACGAGATTTTCTAATCCTCTTTTGCCAGCGTTTCCAGTTCATAGTTGTGTTTTCTCGAATCGAAGTGTCCTCTTCGGAAGATTTGATTGGGAAACAGATTACTCTGCGTATTTTGTTTTCTTTTTGACTCTGTGGATGTTTGCGCAGATAAGAAATTGGGGAAAGGAAAGGATAAGGTGGACGATGAAGACATAACTTTCCAGCGCATGGTTGCAAAGGTTAGGGGATCGGCCCTGTTATTCTATTCTATATCAAAATCTTATTCTGCAAATGATAGAGCATTGTGAGTCCCCTAATGCTTCCGTTAGTTGTTGGACTTGATATTGTTTCAGTTATGGAAATTTTTCCCCTTTTTAGGCATGGTATTATTTGGAACTGTAATGCTGTTATATTTGGAACTCATTGAGCGATAATATGGATATGTGCCCAGTCAATGGTATATGAATTCATTGGACAGGGTAGATTTATTTCGTTAGATATGTTAACATTAAAGAAAGACAATACTGGCAGTATTCAACTGATTTTTGAGGATAGGCTAGAGTTAATGAGTTTTTTGTTTAAGAAACTTGTAGGAAAGTTGTAGGTTCCACTTGGAACTTGGATGAGTGGGGCGATTGAGAATATTTCATGGATGTAGATCTTTGCTTGTAATATCGTGCTTCGATTGCATTGCGCTTCTTCGCCGTATTAGATCTATACTCTTTGTATCGCTTAAAACTCATTATAATGTTTCATTGTTCACGATGAGTTGAACGACCAACACTATCATACTAAATTCAAATAAACGGATTTAGAATTTTTCTATAACCATGAGTATTAAGATGAGTTTTTCTTGCTCAAAGAAGATGAAAAAAATGGAGTCACATGGTTACGAGAGATTTAGTTGAAATAAGGATATATTGAAGCGAAGTGCATAAATAATGATTCATTTTTTTGAACTATCTAACACAATTCTCCTATTGTTGCCTACAAGTACCTACCGAGTACTTAGATCGAGAGTACTTGTGACGAATACTCTTGTCGATTAAGCTTACAAAGTTTTCATTTTGAATACCACCACAGTGGGTGTCTCATGTATATTATAATCAAGATGGGAAGTGGTTGTTTATGGGATGCTATTTTGAATTCAAAAGTTGCTTGTATTGTTTATTGTGTGAGGATGGTTTGGACTTTTTTGGCCTCACTTCCTTGTGGTTTTAGGCTCTCAACAATCACATTTCCTACGCCAGTTAGGTGGTATTTGAGCTTTGAAATACTTAAATCATGATGAGAACCAAATGCTGATGAAGGAAATCAACATCATTTTAACGATGATCAATGTGTTGTAGAACTCTTTGCAATCGTCTGTTGTATCGAGATTTGAGACCTCTCTTTGGGATCTAAATGCTCGAGCCCAACAATTGCAGAATGCATGAGGTAATCAGAAACTCCACCGAAACAACATGTTTGCAATCTATAAATGGAGTCACGGGTAAATCTAACCCACAACCTCCAAGCATCGACGCATAACTATTATCCAATGGTATCAAATTCAAAAAACTCGCATGAGGAGATTGATAATTTTGCTAAATGAAGTCGAGATGATGATTGTGACGGTAACACGATGCATGGGCAATATGGTTACGAGTGTCATTGTTGATCTGATAGATGTGGTATACACGTTTAATATGAGAGGGATGATTTGCTTGATGATAGAGGCCAAATCTACATTAAGTGTAGAAAATAATGTGGTAGTTGTGGGAAAGATTCACATGGAAGAGGAGACAGTTTCAAGCCGAGGATAGATTTTTTGATGTTCCATGGAAACCTCACTGTAGAGGAATTTTATTAGGTATCATAGGTAAATTGATTTTTCAATTATATGAGG
Organism: Dactylorhiza incarnata; assembly: GCA_033032865.1. NCBI lineage: Eukaryota > Viridiplantae > Streptophyta > Magnoliopsida > Asparagales > Orchidaceae > Dactylorhiza > Dactylorhiza incarnata. Next base: position 3,429,475 of record JAWHQI010000145.1, on the reverse strand, counting down.
ATTGCTATCAAATGAGAGTAGAATTAGTGGCTTGTATATTGATATCAGGCGCAACAACTCGGTAGAATAATCTGCAAAAAGAACAACAAAGATAAGGAAAAAGTCGTATCTCTACATGTGGAAGATGCATAAAAAGCTGAACATGCTCTTTTTGTATGATAATTACGTACAACACCTATTTATACTTTTGTGGTATGCATATTGATATCGATACTTGCAATGTGCTTGAGGTCTTCGAAGCGTCACTAATTATACGACATAGTTTATGTGTCTTGCCGAGTGAAACCATCTCGACAAGACCAAGTTTCGTGATCACATTAGTGCATAATGCCTTAGTAATTTATCTGTGGCTAAAAATCTAGCTATATAGGAGGAGATATTTTTGTAGGAGAAATGATAGTATATAATATACATGGGTGGAAGTTAGAATCTGTGGAGCATCCTAGAAGGAGGGCGACAACGAAATACTTCAGGAAGACAAGCTAACCGAGAAGTCAACATGTTAAAAGCCTTTGGAAGGGGCTACTTTCCCTAGCAATCCTTGGACCAAGCCTATTTTCAGCAATTGTTCCATTATAATTACCCAGGCCATCGCTTGAGCGACGTCAAATATGGAATACATGCACATATAAACCACATGGTGTCTGACAATAGCCAATGTGATGCTGACATAGGCAATCCAAGTGATTCTGAGGGTGATTCTGAGGATGACGTGACCCTTGAGTAGTACGAAAGATCATGATAGCATGCAAGGTCAACGATTCATGAAAATAAAATGAACTTTTCAAAAACATGTGTACCATTAAGGACTAGTGGTTTGAGGTAGTAATTGAAAAAATAGTAGCCAATAGAACATCATTAGTAGATAGATGACCAAAGCCTCTTGTTTGACATTAGAAGTCCATCTTGACCCATATTCTATTGGATGGTCTAGAAAGTGCGAGTCCTAGGGTGGATGAGGGTTGTCGCATACATTTTTTTATCGGTACATACTTCTTCAACATGATGGATGGTTTCGATGTTTTCTGTATGTCGTTTGAGCGCCTTAGCAATTAGATGTTGAGGACAAACACAAAGAAAGTTACTTCATGCCATTAAAGTTATTGTTTATCATGTCTATAATAGATGCACTGACATCGAAGTAGACTTAAAGAACGTGAGTAATTCGGGAATGGATAAAATCTGTCAACTTTAGGTGACCATCATTGAATGCATGAAGGATAAATATAGTTGGGAGGAAGAAGCCACGCGAGTTTTGTAAGGATTTGCTTGACAGTACTCAGACTCCTTCATTTTAACAAGCTCATTGAAGTTGATTGCGCTGCTGACAATCTTGACTCTGAACGGTGCTATCACAGAAGCGACTTGTTTGAGAAGAGGCTAGTTACTTTCTTTAGTGAGAAGCTCGGCGATGCTAGGTTTAAATTGTCCACCTTTGACAAATAATTCTAAATGGTGGTGCAGCACTCGATTTTTGGGTTTTGGGAACACTAGTTTGTTGATAAAGAATTTATTTTGTAGTTCGATCACAAATTCTTAAAATATTTGTTAGCCATAAACATATAAGAAGCAATATGCATGTGAAATGGTATAATTTTTTACATAATTCTCATACAAACTCGTTGGTCATGGTAAGATCAATGTTTCCAACCGTGTAGCCATCACACTTAGGCTTCGTTTGGCGTGACTTATTTGCTCCGGCGAGTTTGGTCAAAAAACGCCATTATCATAGAATCTATGTTTGGCATGACAAAGGCTATGACCGCTATAAAGAAAATAAGCTAGTTTTGAGCATAAAATGCATGAACTTTTTTATGTAAGCTCGGGCGTTCACGAACGACGGTTCATGACCACGGCGTTCACGAACGACGGTTCATGACCACAGCGTTCACGAACGACGGTTCATGACCACGGCGTTCACGACCGCCACCACCGCGCCAAACGAAGCCTTAGTGGAAACACATCTTTCCTGATGCGCTCAATCAAGAAGTGGTTAGGTTGGAATATTTAAATGAACTATATGTAAACTTCAAAGGAATATTGGAGCATTTTTGTCAAAAGCAAGTTGTCTCGTACTGTCATATATATGAAACATTTTAATGAATGGCAATCCATTTTACGTTCCTCTTACATCATTAAGGGAAATTTTGATTCATGAGTTACCATAAACTTGGCAGTGTATCATAGGTGCGACAAATCTACAGTGCTTACCTAGACACACTTACCATTGGTTACAATTGAAGCAAGATGTGGCGAAAATATTATAGAGGTGTTATATTTGCCAAATCGCACAGGGTAAGGTACAAAACACATGTATATACATGTCACTTCCAATCCCCCCCCCCCCCCCCCCCCCCCCCCCCCCCCCCCCCCCACACACACACACACACACACACACAAGGGAAAAAAATTGGATCACTTATCTATGGACTTTATTTTGGGGCTACTGAGATGATAGACCCGACTATCGTCGACAAAAAATTGAATTAAAATACGAGATACAACTTATCGAGACATTATCGATACCAACTCTTGATGGAAGGATCCCTCTAAGAGCCAAATCTCCTATGAGAGCCTAGATCTTGACGATGAACAAGATGATGGAAATAACTCTCTCCCATTTCCTTATATAGGCGGGAGTGGGCTTACATAAAATAACGATGATGCCACTAGGGATACATAGACTATTAGGGGGATGCGTGGCAGGCTCACAAAGCCGTCTTTGTATAAACACTCCCCTCCCGAAAATCGACCTTGTCCTCAAAGACAAGTCCGTAGGGATCGTCAGCGAGCGTCTGAGGATCCAAGTAACCAAAATCAAGATCGTCGTCTTCAATGACAAGCAACAAGTACAGATCCTTATGAGGGAATTTGTGGGTGGGAGAATACAGCTGGTGGCAGCGAAAACATAGACCCTTGCGGTGAAGATCGAGATACTGCTGATGAGATAAGTGATGGACCGATGGAGGCAAGAGTGGCGGAAATAGCGACGAAGGTCGTGGGCCGTTCAGCGGGGGTCCAAGTAGAGGCAAGTGATTGACATTTCGGCGGCGACGGCGGTTGGTGAGGTGTCCCGACAGAGGTGGACGGATAGGGCGCGTAAAGTTTGTCGTCGAGGCAACGAGCCTGCTCCATGGAGCTAGAGAGTAGTTGGGTAATGGTCCCGAAGACGTACCCGAATGTGGGACTGCATACCTCCGAGAAAGTACCCCAGGTAATGGTCGGGACGTGCGTGGACCTCGATGAACTCGGTGATGTAGCGGCAATATTGTCGGATTGGCGAACGGAGTTGAGTTGCTCGTAGGCATTACCCGTTTGGCGGGTGTCATGGTGGCGAAGGAGTTCCTCTTTCTGTGTTGGCCACGGGAGTTCACGGACATGTTGTCGCGTCCAACACATCCAATGGAGCGCCGAACCCTCCATATAGATAGTTGTCAGGGGAACCTTCTTGTTGACAGATGGATTGGAGGTTGAAGAATTATTTGGCGCGGGCAATCCAATTGAGAGAGTCTGTGTCATAGAACACATGAATCTCAATCCGGCAGAGTTGGGCCGAGTGGATATCTGCAATGGGGTGGAGGAACCCCATGCAGTCCGTGGCGGGCCAAGTTTGGTGCGGTGGTGGTGCTGGAGGTGTGATGCAACCTGAGTTGCATTTTTATTTTATCTTTTGTGTGTAGCGCATGTCCTTATCACGCACGTGTCTATTTTATTTTTCGTGTTCGTTGTTAGCAATTTGTTGGTTTTGTATTGCACATATTTTCACGCACGTTCGTACGGCTTATTGACGTGACCGTCCAATAAGACCCTGAATGTAAAGGTCCAAATTAGTAGTGTTAATTTAGGCAAACAATGGAATTGATGAACAATTAAGATGTTATTATATTACAAATTATTATTATTAAGGTTTAAAAAAAACATGTTTTTGAAATTATATTTTAGATTTATTTATTGAGAGAATACTTGTAGGCATTTCATTAAAAGTCTAAGCCATTTAATTCCCCCTGTTGTTATGAAAATCAAGACTCACAATTAATCCCCACTTTATTTCCTTTAAACCAGCCGCTGTGAATTCCTCACCTAAGGGTTTAAAATCGGCTCATCCCCCATTTTGCTCGATAGCCTGGAAATTAGAAAACTGAACGAGAACTCTTTATCGTTCGGTTTTCTCTCCAGCAAGCTTCTATCCAGTCTCCAGCCTCCCGACGCAATCCATTCCAGCCACGTCGCCGCCTCTGGAGGCCATTCCAGGGGTCGGTGACCTTGTCCCTCTAGTCGGCAGAGGATTCGTCGAGCCCTAGCCCAGCGCGTTCGGTCTTCGACGTCCACGAGCGCCTCCAGCAAAACCGCCCCCTCCACGCTTCCTGTTTCCGACGTTCAAGAGATCCAGGCCCTGCCCTTTCTACCCAACTATTGTTGCATTCAATCCCATTCACAACCTTCAGAGCATCCTCCCCAGGCAGCCTCTATTTGTTGTTCCCGTACCCAGAAATTCCAGGACTGCTGCCCTTTGATTTCACCTGAGCCTACTGGAAACAAAGCTAGGATAGTCGACCTCTTTCTTGATGAACCTGTGAGGGGAAGGTATTCCACTCTATCTCGAATTGCTCTACCTCTGTTATCTTAATTTTATGCTTAATTTTAATTTGTTCATTAATTTAGAGTTTGCCTAACATTTTCACTTCCTGTTTGTCTTAAATTTGAAACTTGTTTGTTCTCGTTATTTTCTTGTTTTTCTAAGTGATATACATGTGGATCGCTAAGTCATATCAATTATATGCTCAAATGTTGGTTCATATGCGCGTGAGCGAGCCCAAGACCTATTGTTGACGGGAATTGCCCGTGAAGAATTTGAAAGCGCCGCTCAATTTAATTTAATCACAAATTTTACTTTGTTTTTAGAATTAATCTGGACTTTAGTATACATCAAGGTGTCGGTGGGAGGTTGACCGCCGTGGCCGCGAGTTCTCAAAGGAGGACAATGAGATCTTCAAGCCGATCCAAGCTAGAGGAATCAGTGAAGGCATAGGCAGAGGCATCCTCGTCGGCGTGGAGGGCCATGGAACGGGTCACGGGGCATGCAACAAATGAGCTGGAGAAGTGGACGGAGCGACCAAAACGTCGGAGGGGGCGGATTATGGTTGCCGCAGCGGAGGTGGACTACAACCGGACTGGGATCAAGGCTACTGGAAAGAGGTGGAGGGTGGTGCACCGGCTGCTAGAAGGAAACTGAGAATGGGTATGGTCGTTGGGGAGCAAGGGGCTGAGTTGGGAAGTGGATAGGGCCGACTGGACTGGGGTTGTTGGATGCGGAGCGGGTGAGGTCAACGACGTCGGCAAGAAGGGCGCGAGGCGCGCTGGACTGGTGGATCAACGATGCGTGGTGCGGTGCGGTGCATGCTAAATGACGTCATCCGCGAGCAGGACACATGTTGCGCGGGTCATGAGGATCGGCGAGTCGCACGGGCGAAACAGGACGCATTGGAGGGTCACGACCGTGAAGATGCGGGTTCGATCGGTGAAAGAAGAGGAGATCGGCGTGTGCTTCCGGGAACAGTGAGGGATTTCAAATAGGGTTCAGGAGGGAATCCTAAGTGAGCGGCATGTCGGAGCAAATGATAGACTTAACTATCGACGACAAACAATTGAATTAAAATGCGAGATACATCTTATTGAGACATGCTCGATACCAACTCTTGAGGGTGAGTTCCCTCTAAGAACCAACTATCTTATGAGAGCCCAGACCTTGACGAAGATGATGAAAATACCTCTCCCCCATTTCCTTACATAGGCGGGAGTGGACATCCATAAAATAGTAATAATGCCACTAGGACTACATATACTATAAGGGGACGCGTGGCAGGCCCGAAGAGTCGTCTTCGTATCAACACTTAAGTTGTTGAATTTGTCATTCTAGAGTTGACTAGTTCTCAAAGATGGCTCGTTTCTTACGCTGCCGACTTCATGCTTGTAATTGTACACTCTTTGCTTGTAAGGGTATTTTTTGTATTAGATTTTATGTCATTACATCAAATTGGGTACCATTTTTTATAATACTAGTAAATCAGGCACTCTGTACCCATGCACACGAAATATTGTCATGCATTTAAACTTTGGAAAGTAACACAATGACGCTAATTCAAAACATGCAATTTGAAGAAGTGACGATCTATTCATATTATAACTTGGAAGTGATTAAAGTTAAATTTTAAAACTGCTGAATAAATTACTCATGAAAAACTGAAGTAATATTGTTGGAGTAAATTGGGAGATAATTGAGTCGTTTTTGTCAATTGTAAGAAAAATTATAAACGTACATGCGGTTAGCTGAATTTTCATGTATCTATCTAAAAGAAATAGTTTAGAACAACAAATTAACTATACAGCGTAATGAGCAGTAAGGCTGTGTTTATATATCCACTTACCCGTGCCAAGGTTCCGCGGCTTTATCACATGCCTTTAGAACAACATAATAGGTGTAAGCAATTAGGCTCTTCCAATCCAACATTCAGAATGCATTTACCATTACTATTAGTTACCTAAATCTCTCTTGTGAGTTAGCATAATTACTTGTTGCACCCCTTTATCTTTTGAAATTACAAAAAACTTATCTACAAGTTTACATTTCATAACATTTATGCACAAAAGTACCCCACTGACGCTTTCCTTCAGGGCGTATTTTTGTGCATGCATGCTATGAAATGTAAACTTATAGGGGAGATCTTTGTAATTTCAGGAGGTGATGGGTGCAACCTGTAATTTTGCAAACTTACAGGGGAGATCCCGGTAAAGGACCCTAAATATTATTAGGTGTGCTCAAATTGATTTCCTTGAGAAGATAGACATACCATAGCTGTCCATAATATCATATTTCATTCATGGATTTATTTCTTTACGTCTGTTTGCAATGTGAACATGAAGATTTGACCCATTTGTGATCACTTTAATTTGTGCACGCTCCGATCAGTACTCGTGATTCCTGTAATCTTTTATCTTATTCTCTCTCGGCCCATTTATACGGATATTTAACTTGTGGGAATGCCACCTCCGTATAAACAGGGTTCTGCAATGCCACCTCCGAATAATTTTGCCACGTATAAATGCCACCTTCCTTTATACGGATATACCTTAGATTTTATTTTTACGTGAAACAGGGTTTTGGATTAATATTTGTAAACAATTATGATAGTGAAGGCGGTACTTGCGTGATAGGGATATTTATTTAAGATAGTATTCGAAAAACAACAACAAAAAATGTCATTTTTAATATTCTACCAAGTTTATCCATACACATATTAATAAATGATGAAAATGCCCTAATATGCAGATGCACGACCGCTAGTCAATATGTGTACAAAATCAATGCTTTATGACTGGTATTTTATATGTGCATTGCCATATATTCATTAGACTCAGTTTTATCTGCTTAACCTCTTTCTAACCCACACTCTTTGAGAATTCAACTACTTTCTTCTACAGGAAAGTTGTAGATTTCAGTAGCTTAGCTCAGTTTTTTCCTCATATATTCATGGAAGAACTATCAACTAATCTGTAGTACTATAACATTTTATTTGCATTTACTGGACATAATCTCACCTTTTTGTTTATTCTGATTTTACCAATTAATGAAGATGGGAAAGGGTTGGATTCGCACTTCTCTCAATTGAGAGCAGTCTTGACATTGACCAGGTGAATCCAGGATATACCAGGGCGGAACAGGGATGGGAGAGTGTTATATGAGGACGAAGAATTCCTCTTTTTTGAAGAATGCCTGGGCTTTCTACTTGTCCTATCTGATTGATTAGCGTTCGACTACTGCTGATCGTAGTAAGAAATAATCGCTTCCACTACTAGTTCGACTATGTTACATCGGAATACGGTATTCAGCTTGTTCGCTTAGAGAGATGAAGGGGATAAATATCGCAGCCTGTAGTACATTCATAGAAGACTGATTGTTAATCTTCCTAAAATGATCAAACATTTTCGAAAAGGATCTTTATTCCATAATCCTTGGATCAATTGCAGGATTTATGAGCAATCTATTATGATGTAGATTAACAACGGAAAATTCCATAAGCCTTTATTTGTTTTTGTAATTTTGTCCTAGCTCATAGCTAGTTTAGGAGTTTGGTTTTGGCTTAGGTTTATAATGTAATGGTTTTCTTATTATTTTTGGTTATAGTAAACAATGAAGGGTTGCAGAATAATGTGTGGGGGGGTTTGGGGCTAGACAGAGAATGTGCCCGGGATTGGATGGTTAGGATCTCAAACTTGGCAAGACATGAGGATTTTGAGGGAAGAGGTGCTCAGTTTCTGCAGAGCATGTGAATCCTAGTACTCTAGCAACAAAAAGGGCAGCCCGGTGCACAAAGAATCCCCGCGCAGCGAGGGTCCGGGAAGGGTCCCACCACAAGGGTGAATGTAGGCAAACCTTACCCTGCATTTTGCAAGAATTGAGATGAACCCAAATTGAGATGCAACCCAAATAAGGTAGGGGGTTGGGCAACTCCTTGGAAAGGGGTTTTGAATTAGATTTTTAGGGTTTGAATAAGTTAATTATCAGACATCGAGTGCCCACAACATTGACTTAACAACAAAAAACCCACAGCACATATATCACTGGGAATTTTATAGATGTGTCGGAATCGATCTTCATCACATCAATTGTCACCATCTTGTAGGATTGTCGATGACGATTCTTTGGGTATGGTTGGGCTAGGAATCTAGGATACCAATTTACTACAAAGATATACAATAAAAGATTTGCGAAAGCTTGACGAAGTAGTGTGTTACGGGCCTGGTTCTGTAACTCGTCGGAGGTAGAGATGGGGGTGACTGGGATACAACAGAGCCTTACCGCAGCTGCTTAAGCTGGAGCTCTAGGGTAGCATTAAAACTTTCAACTAGAGAAACTAAGAGGTGTGCTTTCTCTTCTCATTCTAGAGCCCAAGAGGGCTTTTAGAGTTACAAAGAGACATTTTGCAAGCAATTCCGCATAAACGAACTAATTATAAAATACCAAAATAATAATTGCGAGTGGATCGTCTCAACTGCGCCCATAACATATATCAGAAGCTGTTAACCTTCATATCACAGTGGAATCTACTACCTATCCACAGGCCCAACTTTATTCAATCTAATTCACTTTAGTTCCATTTGAACTAGAACGTTTCACTGTTGTAATTAAATGTCGGCTTATCATAAAATGACAACAATTATCAATCATCTATATGCCTGAAATTGTTTTCGTCGTAATGCCATGTCAATTTTTAGTGTTCTGATAACATGCCCTGGCAGGGATCATGGCGTCTTCTGGGCGGTTGATGCCATCAGATGCAAGAAGTTGCCGGCGAACGAGGAGGATATCTTCATGGTCGAGGAGGTACCCTGCTCCTTTTCCCAAATCTGGACTTTTTACTCACAATTTAGTCAAATTGTTGTTCCTTCTTCGGTGTGCAGCTCTGGACAGTGATGACCTGCTCTATCTCAAGGAACAAATGGAAGCAGAGGAAGATGCTGAGCGCCTATTACGTCGCACAGAAAAGCGGGCATTTGCCGCATTTAAGATACATTTTTTGACTCCAAAACTGCGCCAATTATTATATTACTCATTTTCCCTTTCCAAATCTTGTTTTTGATTTTTTTCCTTCTTATTTCACAAAGCAGCAAGTTTAGCGGATTCAGCTCCTCCTTTGCCTTTACCACTTCGAGTGGAGCCGAAACCAAAAAGTGGAATCAGGTTATATGCCTACAAGAAATATTTCAGTTGTGCGTCCAGAATTGTCTTTTCAACAATTTAAATTTGTATTTGTGAAATTGTAGGCAGCAAGACCTTTTAAAGAAAATCGTGGAAGTAAAGCCAAAGAAGTCGCGACTTTCAAGCTCATTCGGGCAAACTCAATTCTGCGAATCTAACCAGATTTCGCCTCAACCTTCATTAACCGCTACCATCGAGAATCTAGGCGAGCGCCCATCCGTTCCCTCTCAAGCTTTATCTCTCGAAAGCACTGAGACGAACACGAGGAACGCTCCATCAGCTGATGCGAGACCAAGTGTTGTTGATTCCGGCACGGAGAATCCTATCAAAAGCTTATTAGGAATAGCTTATGAGAGTTCTGACGAGGACTAGCCTGAAGTCATTTCATATTCCTATATTTTTCTTTAAGAATGCTATTAGTATGTAGAAATATATGTAGTATCTGTCAATTTGAAATTTCTGCTTCTGTATCCGGTGTCGAGGCATTAGGAGAGTAAAGATTTAGGTTTCTGGTGTATCTGTCAATTCCTTCATTCAGAATGCTGGCATACAATATACTCTGAGATTTGAGTTGAAGATTCTGTTGGGACGAAGTAGCAATACGCGTTTTTTGGCACACCGAATAGCCGCCCCAAACATAGCCTAGTTGAGAAGCTTTTGTGGATAGAACCCGAGTTCGAGAGCAGTTGTAGGCTCCGTTTGTTTGAGCTTTTTTTTTCCTCCTGCGTGTTTGTCTGAAATCGCAAATGTTAATTTTTTTCGCCTGTTTGAATAGCATTTGTAACCATCTTTCTCCCAAAATGTCATTTTGGCCTGTTGTTACCCTCATTCCAGTTCCCTTCAGACTTGTAATCCTATTCTTCATATTTGAGGGAGCTTGAAACAGTCAAATCACAATTAAAAGGATTGTTAAATGCAGACCTATAAACACTACATACACACTATTGATATATGCACATCATAAAGTTTTAAAGCAGGTCCTTGTTATATTCCAACCATCTTTAGATTATGGTCATGGAAATGCTATCTCGATTCCCGATAATCCATTTAGCTCCTTAGGCACAACGCTCCCAACCGCGGCCACACGGGGCCGTGCGTTGTCCCTCATATATAATATGAGAAGATTTATGCATATTCTCGTCACTAGGCGTCCAAATTGGCCCAGGTTAAGCCTGACTAGGCCTGGTTAGGCCCAAACCAAGTCTAAGGGGGCTCAACAGGCCCCCTTATTTGGGCTGGGCCCGGCTTGGGCCAGGCCTTGGTCCTGCCAGGCCTAAGGCCCGAATAAATGGACTTATGCTGGGGCGGGGCAGCCCCAACATTTAATTAAATGTTGGGGTCGCCCGCTCCTGCATTTGAAATGTTGTGGAGCCGCCCCAACATTAATTTGCTGGGGCCACACCTTAGTATTAATTTGCTGGGGCCACACCCCAACATTTAATGTTGGGGCTTGGTACTTTTCAAATGTTGGGCGGCCAGAAAGCTGGCCGCCCAGTAGCTGCCAAATGGCAACTCCTGCCGCCAAATTGAGGAGTCAATCAAGCTCGGGCTTGACTGAGCCCGGTCTGGTAGGCTCTCCCAGGCCCCTTTTTTAAAGAGAGGCTCGGGCTTGGCTTGGGTCCGATTTGCCGGAGGCCCGACAAATATAAAGCCCGGGTCTGAAGGGCCCGGCCTGGGTCTGCCGGGCTTTTTTTGCATGCAATCCACGAGAATTTTTTTTATAAGTGTAGCGTTCCTACAAGTAGGTGCGAAATTGATTTTGTATGTTAAGATGTATATTTTTTTATAAAATTAAAATCGTAATATCGATTCATATTATTTTACGATCATTTTAAGATCTCATATGCATATGTTTTAGATAAATGTTGTAAAAATATTACTGTAGAAAAGATGTTTTTGTGAGTGTTAAATATAGCTGTATTTTTGCATGCAAGAAAAATTTGAAAAATACAATTTCTTGAAACTATATTTTCGATACAACTGTAGTTAATTGAAAAAATACAATCCCGCACCTAAAACACGAAACACTACACGTATAATAAAAGTTTTTCTCCGCAGTCCACAACATATAACAAGAATATGTGATGCGACGAAATAACAAAACTAAGAGCAGAATACTAATCTCCTCCATCCTCGTGTGAGATGAGAAATGCGACCTTGACTTTTGTCATTGGGTTGTGGTGGGTCCCAGCGGTATCCCATTCTTTATCCCCCTTGAGATTAGATGAAGCGGTGGGGCCCAAAATTGAATGCCCAACCCTATCTTAAAAACCTCAGCACAGAAACGCGGGATCTGAAACAGAAGTGTGAACTTTAAAAAGGCTTTCCCTACCCTAAACCCACAGCAATGAAGCGACCGGGTTACTTTCATTCATGATGAAGGACAGCTGGCCATGGATTAAGGCGGACACAATGATAACTTATATTTGCCTAATATAGAGCAAATATTTGTGATTGCGTAGAAAAAGAGCAATGAATTAGGGAGAAGAGTAAAACATTTGGAAAGATTTTCCTCTGTAGTAATGATTTTGTTTCGCTTAAAATGAGCGAAATACGTAGATTAAAATGAGCGGAATACGTAGAGGAATGATCTCGCCTAACCTGGGACATGATTATTTATTATTATTGTTGTGCACTATGCATATGAAATCATGTGCACGACCGCTGGTATCTATAAATGATAATTTTTTATGAGTCTAATCATATTTATTAAAAAATCATTATTTGCCCGAAAAGGTCAGAGTGTTCACACTCATTTAATGATCCTATTTTAAGACTACGATCAAATCAAATTTTTCTTTCTTTTTGATATAACAATGACCAACTGAACTTATTGAAGTGATGTAGCTGTAGATGCTTTGGCCGTGCACGATGACCACCCATATGCACTCAAAGTGGCTGATCCATAAGCTGAGCCCGCGCGCTAACGAGCTACACCCATGCGCCTAATTTGAAAATTGTTGCGGATCGCTTAGAGGGCTCTTGGTAGACCGGTTTACTTAAACCACCTTAGCTCGGGAGCGAACCAAGCGCGCAAACAGTCAATTTGAGATTCGTTGAGTACACTGAGACTTTTTAACGTGGAAAATCCGGAAAGGGTAAAAAACCACACGGCCGGAGCTGTGCCGACCAAACTTCTCTATCTTCTGAGGGTTACAATCTGGTACTTAGAACTCGAGCGCGACAGACCGCTGCTCGTTACAATAATAGAGAGAGAGAGAGAGAGAGCTCCGAGGGTGACATGCCACCTCTCAGAAAACTAAGTATTTCTCCTTCTGAGAATATTGGAGAACAAAAGTGAGAAAGCTCCGGAGAACAAAAGTGAGAAGGCTCCGGAGAACAAAAGTGAGAAGTGGTGTCGCCTTTCGGGCCGAAGGAAAACTTCAAGTCCGCGAAGGAGATCTTCAAGCGCCGAAGGAGAATTCTGCAAAAGTCTGCAAGGAGCTCTCCCGGGTGTAGAAGGCAGGGTCCTCTCAAATGAAGCCCTGGGGCCCCTTTTATAGCTTTGGTCGGGGGTAGTCCGGTAATTTTGCCGTTGTAACTTCCATAAATACCTAGCGGACGAATCACATTTTCTGGTTCGGGGCACACGGATCGCCATTTTTCGTAAATGACCATCTTGCCCTTCGGGCAGTTCGGGCAGTTTTGTTGGAGGCGAAAAAGGCGACAAGCTGTTCCTGAAATCTAAGAAACTGGAAAGATAAAAAGTGAGCATGCTGAAAAGACAAAATATGAGCACGTTAAAAAGACAAAATGTGAGAAGTCAGAAAGACAAAAAGTGAGTTGAGCGCGCTCAGAAGCGTTCTGAGCGCGCAATTAACGGAGAAGCAATTTAGGCGACTGGGGAAGCGTTCTGAACGCGCGTGAGCGCGGAGGCGTTCTGAGCGCGCGTGAGCGCGGAGACGTTTTGAGCGCGCTCAGAAGCATTTTGGGTGCGCGTAAGTGCGGAGGCGTTCTGAGCGCGCGCGCGAGCGCGAGTATGGAAAAAAGGGAAGTCGCGCCCCTTGAGGGGGAATTGGGTTCCGACCGGGCACTCCGCAGGACCCTATGCAAGAAGGGGCGGTCTGGCCGTATCCGCACGGGGCGTGGCCTCACCCCAAGGGGGGTGCGGCTCGGTCGCGCCCAAGGGGGGTTGCGGCTCGGCCGCACCCCTAGAGGTAGGCCTGAAATTTAAAAATCGAAACCGCAAAAAACCGCAACACCGCACCGCATCGCACCGTTTTCGAACCGCACCGAACGGTGTGGTTGTGGTGCGGTTTTGATTATTGAAAAACCGCATAGTTTGCGGTGCTGTTCGGTTTTGGCCTTGTCGAAACCGCATAAACCGCACCGCACCGTATGATTATAAATATTTTATTTTATATCTTATAAGTTAAAATTTTTTTACAAATTAATGTATACTTTCATGATGTTCCGCATAAACATTTCTAGCTAGGTTTTTACATTTTTTTATAAATATTTTACAATCTTATAAAGTTATATTTTGGTTTTTACATTTTTTTTAATATCTTATAAGTTCAAAGTTCTCCATCTCTCATTTCTCCCGACCCACTCCCGTTCTTTACTGTTCCGCCAAAGCTATGTCACGGGAAGCCGGAAGGATCGTCTTCTCCGACGCATCGGCTCGCGACTCCTACTCACGCGAGCGAGAGCGGCTCTACTCCGGCGACATCCCTACTCTGACGACATCTCTTCTTCGGCGGGCCTGCAGGGGCTGATCCTCTCTTTCGCATCCGACGAAGGTGGAAGCCTAGTCCACCGTGAACCGTTGCTTGAGCTTAGGCAGGGTGGTAAGCGACAACGTATTTACCTTTCATTAATGCGTATTCACTTAAGGAGAACAACAGTTTGGGAACTCGAAAAAGGTATATTTATCAACTGTGTTTGCTTGCATTGTTATGATTATAGTTTTCTTTATGAAGTGATATAGTCTAAAATTCTCAGATTTGAATTCACAAAACAGTGTAGATGTTAATTGTTATGATTATATTTATCGCACTTCTATCTCAAATTGCGTTGTTATGATTATATTTATCAACTGTGTGGATTTAGTCTAAAGTTCTCATAACCTATTTAAATTTTTAACAATTATAACAAAATATAAGAAAAAAACCGAAACCGCACCGCAAAAACCGACTCCAAACCGCACCAATGTCACACCGCACCGCACGGTTTGGATGTGGTGCGGTTTTGTAAAGTCAAAAACCGACCCTCTTTGGTGCGGTTGCGGTTTGGGCTCAAACCGCACCAAACCGCACCAGTTTTAGGCCTACCTAGAGGGGTGCAGCGACTTGGCCGTACCCGAGGAGGGGGTGCGGCTGGGCCGCACCCCAAGAGGGGTGAGCCGCACCCCTTGGAGGGGGGGGGGGGGGGGGGGGGTTCGGCGCTACCGCGCATGCTAGCGTGCGGTAGCGCCGCGCGGTACCGCCACGCGCATCGTGGCGGTGGCGCGCCCGCTACCGCGCGCGGTAGTGCCTGCAGTTGCGCGCGGCATCGCCGCGTGCGGTGCTGGCGCGCATGGTTGAGTGCGGCCCCGCGGCGCGTTCTGCGCGCGTCTTTGTACGGGCGGTTGGCTGTGGACTGGGCAGCGATTTCTTTAACTCGAGCGATTTATACGTTGACCGTTGACCCCACCTCTCTTTAGCGAAGTTTTCTCTAGACGCACCCCCAGGCCTTTATGGGTGTATAACATAAGCTCCCCAAACCTTCAGAGCCTGAATTTCGGCGCGGAGAAGTTCGGAGGTTTCAATTTTTCTGCGGCGGCTTTGATCATTGCTCTCTTTGTGGTGCCCTGGGCGAGAATTGATGTCGAAGGGTGATTGAGAGAAGATGCTTCAAGATGGCTGGCAAGGGATGTCCGTTTTTTGAGATTGTCGCTGGCCTGTTGCTTAGCGTCGGTACCTGAGTAATTTGCAAGACGTTAGATTAGTTTGCGTGAGTCTGGGCTCACGGCTTTTTACAAATTTGCGTGAGTCCGGGCCCGCGGCTTTTTGGCCGGTGAATAGCGGGTGTATTCAAATCGTTGGCGAACGTAAGGGGGGCAGACCCTTACGACGCCGGGACTCGACGGCGGAGGAGAAGGGCGAGCCTTCAATCGACGGCGGTGCAAGTCCTCGGGACAGGGTCCCGAGATGGCCGGTGAATAGCTAGTGTATTCAAACCGGGGGCGAACGTAAGGGAGGCAGGCCCCTACGACGCTGAGACTCTACGGCGGAGGAGAAGGGCGAACCTTCAATCCACGGCTGTGCGAAGTCACCAGGGCAGGGCCCCGAAATAGCCGGTGAATAGCTGGTGTATTCAAACCGGGGGCGAACATAAGGGGGGCAGGCCCCTACGACGCTGAGACTCTACGGCGGAGGAGAAGGGCGAACCTTCAATCGACGGCGGTGCGAAGTCCCCAGGGCAGGGTCCTGTTATAAAGATTTTTCTTAGTAGAATATAGGTGTCAAAACATATATATATATATATATATATATTATAAAAAATCATTTTTCGCGTGGCTCTTTGCAAAGTAAGATAAGTTCGCACGAGTCTGAGCTCGCGGCTTTTACGTAACATGTAACATAAGATAGGTTCGCACGAGTCTGAGCTCGCGGCTTTTACATAATAAATTAAAAGATAAGTTCGCACGAGTCTGGGCTCGCGGCTTTGCATAGAAATTATAAGATAAGTTTGCACGAGTCTGGGCCCGCGGCTTAGTACATGACAGAAGATTTGGGATTACTGGTAGTAGCGGCGCAGGTTCTGGGCGTTCCAGGGGCGTGGTAGAGTCTTCCCTTCCGCCGTTCTGAGTCTGTATGTTCCGGGCTTTACGACCGTGGTAACAACGTACGGGCCTTCCCAGGTTGGTGAGAGCTTATCCCCTTGGGGGCCTTTGTCGGCTGCCTCGATGCTGCGTAGGACGAGATCTCACACGTTGATTGGCCTGGGCTTCACCCTCCTATCATAGGTTCGGGCTACACGCATTTGGTAGGATGCGACACGTTGGGCAGCGTTGTCCCGAACTTCAGGGATTAGGTCGAGATTTTCCCGAAGCAGCCCGTCATTCTTGCTAGGGTCGAAGGTTAGCACCCGAGTACTTGGAACGCCGATGTCGACGAGGATGATAGCTTCAGTACCGTAACAGAGGTTATAAGGCGTCTCTCCGGTAGGAGTCCTCTCTGTGGTGCGGTACGCCCACAACACGTTTGGGAGTGCGTCCACCCATCCCCCCCCCCCCCCCCCCCCCCCCCGCTTCTTCTATGCGCGTCTTCAACCCTTTGAGGATGGTGCGATTCGTGACTTCTACTTGCCTGTTGGTTTGCGGATGCGATACGGCAGTATGGCGAAGGTTGATCTTCAAGTCCTCGCACATCTTGGTGAAGGACTTCCCGGTGAATTGAGTGTCGTTGTCGGCAATGATTGTTGCTGGGATGCCGAAGCGGCAGACGATGTTCTTCCAGATAAACTGTTTGGCGTTCTCTTCCGTGATTTTAGCTAGGGGATCTGCTTCTACCCATTTGGTGAAGTAATCGATGGCTAGGATGATGAACTTCCTTTGCCCGGATGCTAGAGGTAGGGGGCCGAGGAGGTCGATTCCCCACTGTGTGAATGGCCACGCACTTTGGAGCGTGGAGAGTGAGACCGGGGGTTGATGAGGTACGTTGGCGTGCAGCTGACAGCTCCTACACCTTTGGACTAGCTCGACCGCGTCCTTCTTTAATGTCGGTCAATAGAAGCCTTGACATAGTATTTTTTGTGCCAACGCCTTCCCGCCTAGGTGTTCTCCGCAGACTCCCCCGTGCACTTCTCTGAGGGCGTAGTCTGCCTCTTCTGCCGGCAGACACTTTAGATACGGTCCTGAGTATGCCCGTTTGTAAAGCTCTCCGTCTATAATGGTAAATGATGCCGCCCGCATCCGCAATCTTCGCGCCTCTAGGCAATCTTCAGGAAGGTGTCCGAGCTCGAGGTAAGCTCGTAATGGGGTCATCCAGGATGATTCTTCCCGGTGGATGGTTGCGATCTCCCATGGTCCTTGAATACTTGGAGACATGATTTCTTCGACTCGGCGTCTTCGAGACTGGTAGCTTGAGGGTGAAGTGATGAGCTTGGATAGAGCATCCGCCCTAGAATTCTGCTCTCGGGGGATGTGTAGAATTTGATACGATGTGAGCTTCTGAAGGAGTAATTTCGTGAATGTGAGGTACTTTGCCATCTGGTCGTTCTTAGCCTCGTAGTCTCCTTCGACTTGCGAGACTATGAGTTGAGAGTCTGTGTAAATAGTCAGTGTACAACCCTCATTCTCCGAGGGTGGACCCCCCCCCCCCCCCCAAGGCCACGTAGACAGAAGTCAAGGTCAAAGGGTCAACACAGAGACCAGCAGTCCAAGATAGAAGCAGAAGAGACCCTGACGAGTATGTAGGCAATACTCGCCAGGTAGGCGAGTATCAACCAGAAGAGCTCGCCGCGCACAGAAGACAGCAGAAGCCCTGGGCGAGTATTGGCCCGGCGTGTGCAAGCAGCACCCAATACTCGCCAGATGGGCGACTATGGCATGGTACTCGCCGAGTAACCCATAGTCCCCGGGTTGGGGGCTGGGCTATAAAAGGCCCCCCTACCCTTTGGTTTTCCTATAAATAGGACCCCAGGGGTACTTGGATTGGCACCTGGACTTGAGCTTTTGGACCCCGATTCCCAAACTCTCGAGCCCGTCACCCTTGCTTTCAGCCAAGTCGGTGCCTTCCCTGTACCCAGCTCGACCACTTTGGTTTCGGAGGGGAAGACTCTATTGAGCTTCTGGGTACGTGGTGGGACCTCCTTGCCGCAGCATCTGGGGTCCGGTTCGTTGCTCTTCTAGCTTCGTCGTAGTCGCCAGCCAAGTCCTCTCGTTGGACTGCTGGGCGAGTAGCCTCCGACTGCATCGGTCCGAATTTTGAGGTCAGGATTTTCCTGGCGTCAACACTTTGGTGCGGTGAGCGTGGAACGTAGTCGTTGGAAGAAAGTTCAGTAAGAAGGCGAGATGGTCGCAGTTGGCGACCATGATGAGGTAGTCGGCAACCCGTCCGCAAGTGGCGAGTTCGTGACGCTCGCAGTTTTTGAAGCCTTCACGCAGCGTATGGAGGGGACCATGCGAGCAATGCTTCAGCCGCGCGCCGAGGTTACGGCGACCTCGCTGCATCGCCCAGTTCCGTCCGAGGGAGGGAGTCCACCTCGGCGAGCAGGAAAGGAGCACGTGGAGGATGAGACCGAGCGACCAAGGAGGTCGCAGTTCTACCAGCCAACCTCGCAAGGGATTCACTTCCGCGAGCCGGGCGAGCATGCGAGGTACCAGGATACTCGCCCTTATGGCGAGTATGGAGGTGATACTCGCCAGGTGGAGGATCGTCGTCGGGCAAGAGGGAGGAGCCCCTTCTGCGAGGAGATCCTTGCCGCGCCAGTGCCAGAAGGGTTCAAGGACCCCGCTTTGAATTATTATTCGGGGAAGGAGGACCCCGTCCGGCACATCCAATGGTTCGAGGATATAGTCTCTATCCGAACCATGTCGGACGCCTTCAAGTGCAGGTTGTTTGCCATCACCTTCCGTGCAAAGGCCTGGGACTGGTTCCACCAGTTGCCCGCCGGCTCGATCTACTGCTTTGAAGACCTGTGTCGT
Organism: Dactylorhiza incarnata; assembly: GCA_033032865.1. NCBI lineage: Eukaryota > Viridiplantae > Streptophyta > Magnoliopsida > Asparagales > Orchidaceae > Dactylorhiza > Dactylorhiza incarnata. The sequence continues at coordinate 3,410,087 of JAWHQI010000145.1, read as the reverse complement.
GGGCTGACGACCCGGTTCGACACGGCCCGGAAGCTGAAGAAGGAGGCAACGACCCTGTTTTATCTAGTGCAAAGGCCGGACGAAGCATTGAGACCCTATATCGAGCACTTTCAGGAGGAGGTTCTGCAGATCCAGGAGGTGGATAGCAAAATCCTGTTGCTGGCCTTGACGTTCGGTATAAGTCAAGGTCTTTTCAAGTTAGAGCTCAGCTAGAATCCTCCCTACTCCTACGACAACCTCATTCAGAGGGCCAACAAGTTTGTCCGAGGAGAGGCTTCCAACCCTGACTTCTTGGCGAGGCTGGCACAGGTAACCAGAGGCGAGGAAGGAGAGAGGGATGAGATCCCTGAGAAAAGGAAGAGAGGAGAGCCCCGGAGGGAGGAAAAGAAGAGGCCGGAGCGGCGAGAAGAAAAGAGGAGAGAAGAGAAGAAGAGGGATGAGCCCAGGAGGAAGGAAGCCAGGAGGAGCATCGAGAGGAGGCCCGTCGAGTCCCCGGAGCGTCAGGAGGAGGAAAGGCGCTATCAGGTCCCCGTCAACCGGCCACCATGGAGGCCGGCTGGACAGCACCAGCGTCGGGATCAAAGGGGGAGATCCCCGGAAAGAAGGCCTTTTCGCCAGCCGGAGAGGCGTCAGGAGAGGAGGAGAGACGAAGCGATGGCGGTAGCCGGGCGTGGCCGCCGTCAAGGAAGGAAGAAGCAGAAGCAGAGGAGGCGTCAAGCAGAAGAGGTTCCCCTCTACTGTGACTTCCACCAGGTGGAGGGACATGCCATGGCTGCCTGCCCAGACTTTATGGAAGCCCGGAGGAGGCTAGCAGCAGGGGAAGGTGGAGGGGAGCAGCGGAGGATAGAGGCCCCCGCCGAGCTGTAGGCAGGACAGGCTGCCGTCGTTCGAAGGAGGAACGAAGACCGGGTCGACCAGGGAGGTAGGGGAGACCTGGTTCAGGGAGGCAGAGTCGGAGTAATCCATGGGGGAGCGGGGCTCGAAGCTTCCCGCAAGGGAAGCCTCCATCAGATCTATCGCAGGAGTGTCGCCTCGACCTCGCAAGCACCACCCCCGATGGAGGAGATCACCTTTTCAGAGGAGGACATGCTAGGGAATGAGAATCCCTTCCATGATGCCCTCATGATTTAAGCCGCGGTGGAGGACTTCACCGTTGATCGTATCCTGATCGATAATGGTAGCTCCGTAAACGTTATCTTCAAGGGGACGTTTAGCGGACTGGGAGTCAGAGCAACAAGGGTTCGAGCAGCTGATGGTCCCCTCTTCGGTTTCTCCGGAGAGAAAAAGGAAGTGGAAGGAGGAGCAGACCTCCTTGTAACGCTCAGTGGCACCTCCATCAACTGTCGATTTGTTATCGTCGATGCCCCGAGCTGTTACAGGGCTATCTTTGGGAGGCCGCTTCTCAACGCCTTCAAGGTCGTCCCATCTTCCTACCATCAGTGCTTGAAGTACTGCAAGGGAGACGTCCAGGTGAGGATCATGAGCGATCCAAGAGCCGCGCGGGAGTGCTATCTCAGCGCCGTCATCACCATCAGCTGGATGGCTGACGCAGAAGAGTTCGAAAGGGTGATAGAGAGCCCGGCCAGGCTGGAGGTGGCCGAAGAAGTTGAAGAAATCGAGGTACTCTCCGCAGAGGGAGTACCTGGGTTGCTGAAGATCGGCGAATCGCTAAAGACGGAAGAGAAGATCGAGATGGCGGCGTGTCTGCAAAAGAACGTCGACATCTTCGCTTGGAGTGCCGCCGAGATGCTAGGAGTCGACCCTGAGGTTGCATGTCATCACCTCAACCTGGATCCCGCGGTCCAGCCCGTCCGCCAGAAGAAGAGGAGGACCGCCACCATCCTTGCCAAGCCAATCCAGGAGGAGGTGAAAAAACTGCTCAATGCAGGCTTTGTATCGGAGATCCAGTACCCAGGCTGGGTCTCCAATGTTGTAATGGTGAAGAAAACGGGGGGGGGGGGGGGGGGGTAGCTGGAGAATGTGTGTTGACTTTTCCTTGATGAATAAAAGCTGCCCGAAAGATTGTTATCCTCTGCCTCGAATCGACGCGTTGGTTGATTCAGCCGTCAGTTTTTCTGTGATGAGTTTTCTTGATGCGTTTTCAGGATATCACCAGATCCGGATGCATCCCCCCGATTGCCGCAATGTCTCCTTCATCACCGATGATGGCTGCTACAGCTACAAGATGATGCCCTTCGGTTTGAAGAATGCGGGAGCCACCTACCAGCGGATGATAGACCACATCTTCAAGGGACAAAAGGGGAGGAACCTGGAAGTGTATGTGGACGACCTCTTAATCAAAAGCAAGAGCGTCCAGGAACATGTGACCGATCTGGTGGAAACCTTCGCGACGCTAAGGAAATTCAAGATGAGACTCAATCCAGCAAAGTGCTTCTTCGGAGCAGGAAGAGGAAAGTTTCTGGGGCATCTCCTTACCCCGGAGGGAGTAGAGCCTAACCCCGACAAGGTTAAGGCGATCCTGGAGATGCAGTCCCCAAAAACGATGAAGGAAGTCCAACTGTTGACAGGAAGGCTGGCGGGTCTTAGCCGCTTCCTCTCAAAGGCCGGTGAGAAGTGCTCTCCATTCTTCAAAACACTCTGCAAAACTGAAAGCTTCGAGTGGTCCGAAGGATGTGAGACGGCGTTCGAAAGATTGAAGGAGCAGTTGACTCAGACACCTCTCCTTCAGAGCCCAAAGGAAGGGGAAGACCTGCTCATCTACCTGGGAGTAGGAGCAGAAGCAGTGAGTTCCGCATTGGTCCGAGAGGAAGGAAGGAAGCAGCTACCCATCTACTATGTCAGTCGGGTGTAGAAGAAGGCGGAGTTGAAATACCCGATCCTGGAGAAGCTCGCTTTCGCCCTGGTGGTGTCGGCGGGAAGCTCCGGCCTTACTTTCAAGCTCACTCCATTCGGGTTGTGACTGATCATCCTCTCCGAAATGTCCTAGAGGGAGTGGAACATTCTGGGAGGTTAGCGAAATGGTCGGTAGAACTCAGCGAGTTCGACATTTCCTTCTCACCCCGGGTAGCAATCAAGGCCAAGACGGTAGCAGACTTCCTGGCTGACTTCTCAATGGAAATGGAGCCAGGAGAAGAAGCTCTCTATCTGATCCCATGGAAGATGTTTGTGGACGGAGCTTCGGGCAAAAGTTCTGTGGGGGTGGGCATCGTGCTCGTCAGCCCACAGGGAACAAGGATCGTGCAAGCCATCGAGATCCTCTTCCCCGTCACAAACAACCAAGCAGAGTACGAGGCCATAGTGGCAGGCTTGTGCCTTGCCAAGGAGTTGGGGATCCGTGACATCCGGGCTTTCACGGATTCGATGGTGGTCGCGTCGCAGATTCGAGGCGAGTTCGAGGTGCGCGACACCATCCTGCAGAAGTACTTGGTAAAGGTGAAAGGGCTGATTGGGGGCTTTCAGTCCTTCTTCGTCGAGCATGTGCCGAGAGAGGAGAAATCGACAGCAGATCGCTTAGCCAAGTATGGGCCGAGAGCTGGAGGAACTATTACCGAACTCTTCCATCCATCCATTGAAGAAGGGGAGATGATGGAGATCGAGCAACGCCCTTCATGGATGGATCCCTTCGTGGCCTTCCTAGTCAGCGGTCAGCTCCCAACAGGCGAAGGTGATCAAAGAAGATTCCGGTATAAGGCGGCGTACTATTTACTGCAAAACAGAGAGCTGTACCGCAAAACCATCTCCGGCCCCCTGGCCAGATGTGTCTCTGAAGACGAAGTACCTCGAGTGTTGGAGGAGATTCACTCGGGAGAGTGCGGAAGCCATTCTGGAACTCGCACTTTGGAGCAAAGGATCCTAAGACAAGGTTACTTCTGGCCTACTATCCGAAAGGATGCCGAGACCTTCTCAAAGAAGTGTCAGAAGTGCCAACTATTCGCCCCTCTTCAGTTACAGCCGGCCCAGCAGCTCCGATCAATCACCGCCCCATGGCCGTTTGCCATCTGGGGGATGGATTTGATCGGCCCTTTCCCACAAGCAAGTGGCCAGAGGAAGTTCGTTCTCGTCATGATCGACTACTTCTCTAAGTGGATCGAGGCCAAAGCTTTGGCCAAGACCACCTCTCATGTCGTGAAGAACTTCATTTGGGGAGAGATCGTCTGCCGATTTGGAATCCCTCTCGCCATCGTCACCGACAACGGTCCCCAGTTTGCCAGCCTGGAATTGGAAGATTTCTGCAGGCAGCTGGGAACCGATCTTCGATTCGCCTCCGTACACCATCCCAAGAGCGACGGTCAGGTGGAGGCCGCCAACAAGCTGATCATCAATCTGCTGAAGAAGAAAGTCGAGAACCTGAGAGGTAATTGGGCAGACCAGCTCCCCTCGGTCCTTTGGGCTTTGAGAACCACTCCTAGATCAGCCACCAGGGAGACACCGTTCAAGCTCTCTCACGGGTCAGAAGCTCTCATTCCAGTAGAGTTCGAAGTCAGAAGCCCAAGGGTGGTAGCCGCGGAAGACGGAAACGAAGAATGGCGATTGGAAAATGAGGAAGCCCAGAAGCTGTCCCTCGATTACATCGAAGAGCTCCGAGACCTGGCCTCAGCTAGGCAAGAAGAGATCAAGCGCCGAATGGCTAGACATTTTGACAAAAATGTCTGCCTCAAACACTTCCAAGCAGGTGACTTGGTCCTAAAGAAAGTGGACGCGACAGGCAGGTCAGCAGCCGTCGGGAAGCTTAACCCGAACTGGGAAGGACCCTTCATCATCCAAGAAGCTCTCCTGACCGGAGGATACCGCTTGCAGAACCAGGAAGGCGAGCTGCTAGGGAACACCTGGAGCGACGATGACCTGAAAAGATTTTATCCCTTAGGGGAATGTACATATCCCCTCCTTTTGTAAATTTGTTTATAAATAAAAATTTACGTCTCCCTGAAATATGGGATGAGCCAGTCCTTCCTATCTCAGAAAAATCTTTTAAGGAAGAAGACCAATATAGTCGATCTCCACGCTAGGTTGGGAAATGTGCCTCCGACTTAACCCTCGTAAAAACTCAGAACGGATGATGGGACAGTGCCTCGGGTGTGCCTTCCCTTAAGTCCAAGCCTCTGCAATGACGGCCGAGATCAGCTCCCCCCTTGCACGTTGGCCGCGGTTCCCACTGACCGCATTTCTCGTCCGACTGAAGAGATTACCAGGAGAAAAGTCTGGACGCCGACCTCCCGATTCGGCGAAGAGATGATCGATTTAACTAGCTCAGGGGACCCTTGAATAAAGGCGTCGTGTACCCTCAAGAGCTGAAAGCTCGCAGCGAAGAAAGCCGTTTTTTCTAAAAATATTGTGTCCGATCATGTGAGTTGGTGTGCTTAAGTGTGCTTAACTCCCTGCTAATTTGTTGAGCAACAGGAAGCAGGTTTGATCCACATCCGACATCCAAGTAGGGTGGAGGCCTCGGGATGGTATGTCCCCTTGGACCTCCCCGACTACCACTCCTTGCTTGACGTCATCCTGCATCAACATTCGACACCGCAAGTTGGAAGACGAGCCTCCGACTTGACCCTCGTAAAAACTCAGAACGGATGATGGGACAGTGCCTCGGGTGTGCGTTCCCTTGAGTCCAAGCCTCTGCAATGACGGCCGAGATCAACTCCCCCCTTGCACGTTGGCCGCGGTTCCCACCGACCGCACTTCTCGTCCGACTGAAGAGATTACCAGGGAAAAGCCGGGAAGCCGGCATTACAACTTTGGGAAAGGGAAAGACCAATTCGACTGGCCGAAGAATGGAGACATTCCGGCATCCGAGTAGGATGGAGACCTCGGGATGGTGTGTCCCCTTGGACCACCCCGACCGTCATTCCTTACTTTATAACATTCTTCGTCGACATCCGGTATCCAAGTAGGATGTAGGCCTCGGGAAGAGGTGTCCCTCCCGACCTCCCCGACTGCCATTCCCTATCTCTTTCCCTTAAAAAAGTCCATTTTTATTACAATAATTCTAATGCACTCTTCCCCAGGTGCAAGGCAAGGCCTTGAGAGCATGTGTCCCTCGAGACCCTCCAAGTGCCCCTCACGACTCGACTCAGTCAGAAGGTACCATTGAAAAGGCAAGCATGAAGAGAATACTCGCCGGATAGGCGAGTATACACCTGCGAGTATGTACAGGAGAGCATACAGGTGCGAGTAGGCAGGCGCGAGCATTCAATGTCGCCCCGAGCCGAAGAGCCTAGCGAGCACTCAATCTCGCCCCGATCCTAAGAGCCTAGCGAGCACTCAATCTCGCCTCGAGCCTAAGAGCTTAAGCGACAGTCAAGACAGGAAGCAGGGCAGAAGAAACAGGCGAGCAAAATTTTGTCCTTTATCATTTGTATGTTTGATGTACATTACAAAAAAAATCTTAAAAGGGCTTACAAAAGGTCGCCGGGCGAACAAAAAAGGGTGCCCCGGCGACTAGGCGTCATCCTCGCCATCAATGTCAACATCTGGTTCATCGCCGCCATCGTCATCATCCTCGTCCTCAGAATCATCATCCTCGGAATCATCAGACAGCTGGGAAGATGCTCGCAAGGGAGAGGTGGACTCCTCGGCGAGCAGCGCCGGGATGAGGTCCACCACTGTCAGCACCATCGCCGCCAGCTTCAGAAGGTTGTCCGCCTTCAGTTGGCTCAGGATGACAGTCCCCGTTGCTCGCGCGATCTCCCGACGAATGCGAGGCATATCGTCGCCAAGAATCCTGATCTGCTTGCCGACCCCGGAGGGCCCCGCCACCACTGGCTGTTGCTCGGCAGGCCGAGTTTCCAGCTCAGCGATGCGAACTTGGCGGCCTCCAAGGCCAGCCGGGTGTCGTCCAGCTCCTTCTCCAGCTGGGAGGTCTTCTTCGCCATCTCCACTTCGGCGGCCTGCAAAAAGAGAAGACGCAGAAGGTAAGCAAACTATTCGGCAAGGTGGCGAGTATCCCACAAGCGAGTATAGAAGCGAGGCGAGTACCTCATGCTCCTTCTCTTTTATCCCCATGGCGATCATCTTCTTACTTTGGATCTTGATCACCCCTTCATACTCGAGCAATCGCCTTGCTGTCGAATGGGCCAGCTCGGCAGATCGCAGTAGAGATCGCGAGGTTTGGTGAGCGAGATACTCGGAGGTCTCCTCCTACAGTCTCTCGGCATCCTCGCGACCATAGACGGCGTGGAGCACGTCGAAGCCCTCACCCTTATCCTCCCAGTCCTCCGACCATGGCGGGAGGTTGGAGCTTAGAGACACCACGTGGGCGCTCTCCGTCCAAGTCACCAAGGGGCAACCATAGAGATCCTCGCCACGTCCACCCAGGTTGAAGTTCGGATGGGTGAAAGGCTCGTCAGCCTCAGAAGGGTCCGCCTTCTTGCCAAGGTCCCTATGAGGGACCTCCTTCTTCTTCCTCAAGGGCTCGGAGGGCTCGCCCCTCTCCTTCCGCTTCTTCGAATGCCCAGAACCTTCGCCGACGATCAAGGGCTCATCGCCACCTGGCGACAAGTCGATGGGCGAGTAGACCCCATCCCCGCGAGCAGAGTTCCCCGCACCTCCCTGTGTGGAAGTCGTCGCCTTCACCACCACGGGAAGAAGCTCTTGTGGCAGAACATAGACTGCTGCAACAAATAGAGAGTTAACCCCTGTTAGTCGCCAGAACGAAGATGAAGAGCGAGTAGTGCGAATACTCGCGCGATAGGTTACCTTCGCCCGAAAACACCTCAGCAAGTTCGTCTACTCGCCTCCTCCAGAATACCACATCAAGGCGGCGATTCTTGAAGGATTCGAGCAGTTTCTCGCCACCCTCGTTCAGGAAGGAAACCCCGAAGACGCTCTCCGGCGGCTGGAAGGACCTTTCAGGGATCGCTTGGAAGTCGCCAGCGATGACGACTAGTCGCTCTCCCCAGCGGTGGTTCTTATTCGCCGTGCCGACCAGTGTGCAGCATGGCTGCGCAAGAAGACGACGCCCTCGCCTGTCGCCATGAAGTGAAATATCCGCCTGAAGACGGAAAGGTCGAAGGCGATCCCCTGGTCGCGCAGGTAGCAGAGGAACCCCACGATCATCGCCACCCCATTGGGATTGATATGGGCAGGGACTATCCCAAAGTAACGGAGTATCTGAGAGAACTCCGTCCACAATGGTAGTCGCAAGCCCACCTCGAAGTGGCGAGTAGGGAACACCCGCTCAATGGTCAGGACGGTGTTTAGTCGCTCGCCCTGGCGAGGAAGCCGAGCGACAAACTCGGGCGGGATGTACTTCGCCTTGAAGATCTCCAAGTCCTTCTCAGTCGTGACGGACTTCTTGAAGGTGGTCGCCGCGAAGTTCTTAGCGTGATTGGCACGCCGAACAGTCGCCTCGTCAGACATCTTGGAGGAGAGAAGGGAAGAGAGGCGAGTATCAAAGAAGAAAAGAAGAGGAGAGGAAGACGGAAGATACTCGCGTATGAGTTGAAAGGTCGCCGAAAGCGTAATAAATACTCACCCACCCCCCTATTTATAGTAGTCGGGTAGCTTGGCTTATCAAGCACGACGACGCGATCAGGAATAAGGGGGTGGCGAGTATTAAGTTAAGGTCGCCAACTCAACAACACGCGTCAGTAAGGAGTCGACCTCCAAGGCGAGAAGATCTGCCAGAAAAAACATGAAAGAAGCTCGTCATGCATAGGCGACAGGCAGACAATACTCGCCAAAATGAAAGAAGATAGAAAAAATCAAGACAAAAAATCCATCACAGAAAAAGAAAGCAGAGCAAGTAATGGAGGTCGAGTTTTCAAATACTCGCCTAAATAATATTACATCAAATCAAAAGTGTTTCAGAGTTACAAGGGTACTCGCCAAGGGCGACATAACATGGAAAGAAGAAAATAAAGAAGGACAACATCTAAGGAGGCGCCTGAATATTCGCCTGAGGATCCGGAGGCTGAGGATGTCGCCCGACCCAGGCCAAGCTGCGAGCTCGCTTGAAGTGCTCGAAGGCTACGGACATCGCGTCCTCGCCCTGCCGTAACTGGTCTTCAATCCTCGCCAGCCGACCGACCGAGCCCATGCTCGCACGCATCCCCACCATCTCGTCATGATGCAGCTGCTGGCGATGCTCGAGTCTCGCAACTCGGCGCTCTAGGTCGCTAACGGTGTGAAGGCGAGATTCTGCACCAGCCAGGCGAGTATCGAACTCTTCCAGCCGCGATACTCGCACCTCCAACTCGATCAAGCGACGACGAGCGTCAGTGCTCGCCAGGCGCTCAACCCGCGACTCCATGTCAGTCAGGCGGCGATGGGGCTCGCTGACTGCCAAGCGCTCTAGCTTCGCCTCCAGATCCAAGATCGCGCGAGTGGCCTTCTCTTGATACTCGCGAGAAGGAAGCCCGACGACGTCAATCAAGGCTCCTATGGGAGTGCGAGCGCGAGCTGCAAAAAAGGGTAAAAATATCAGGGCTTTGACGACTAACGGAACCAAGTGAAGATAATGGCGACTATCACAAAGGGCGACCAAGTACCCTGCCGAGGACTGCGAGAATGACGGCGAGGAGAGCCCCTGCCTCGCTGAGGAGACATGCTGTGATGATGCTCGCCTCGCCGAGTAGGACGGGACCCAGCGGTCTGATCCCGGCTAGGAGGCGCGTTCCCACGACCGCGACTATCGGATGGTCGCCCTCCCCCCCTCGGAGGAAAGAAGCCCGAAGGGCCCTCAGTCCCACCACGGCGCGAGGATTCGCCTTGGTGAGTAGAAGGAGCGGTCGAAATCGAAGGGCGCTGCTCGCCCTGAGTCGTGATGGGAGGAGGAAAAGGAGGTGGTGGCGGAAGCCCACCCACGGGCAGCTGCGAGCTGCTCGCCAACCCCGAAGAATCAAGAGGCGGTGGTGGTGGAAGCCCGTTGCTCGCCAGAGGAGCCCGTTGCTCGCTCATCGGTCTCCTCTCCAGCAAAGAGCTGTGGAGAACTCGCGCCGAACGCCCACCACCCCTAGGCGAGCTCATTGACGACAATCTCAGAGGAGGCACGGCCAGAGGCTCCTCCTGAGCACCGATGGTAGACGAATCTGCGAGCATAGCAGAAATACTTAGCGACTACGGACCAAGTCAAGACTAATCGAGAAGGTGACGAGTAGGAAGCTCTCTACCTCGCGCAGGAGCGAGATTCTCCGATTGATTCTGGGCCGAGGTCCCAGGCATGCTCGCCTCGTCGGCGACATTTGAAGCAGGAGGATCGGCGGCCGGCGAGTCGCCCTCGTTAGAAAGCCCCAAGTCGTCCAGCAGCTGCTGATGTTGGTCGCCCAAAGGGGCGGCGACATCATCTTCCGCGACCTTCTTTTCCCCTTTCTTCTTCTTCTTCGCGAGCCTCTTCCTCTTCTTAGAAGCGAGGAAGTCCTCAGCCTTGTGACCTGGGCGCGGAGGGAGCGAAGAACCGTCGAACAGGCCAACAAGACCAGCCATGGCCGCCTTAGCCTCTGCAGCATAGTCGCGCGTCATCTTGAGCGAGTTCAGAAAGACGTGCCATCAGAGACCCCTGCCCCTCTATTTATAGAGCTCGAGCGTCGGCCAGCGAGATGCCGAGTATAGACCAAATACTCGCCAGAAAGACAGCTCGTCGAATAAGGGTTGGATGATTCTTTCCGAGCAACTAGGTTACTCGCAAAGAGCGAAGATTGTGTACAACCCTCATTCTCCGAGGGTGGACCCCCCCCAAGGCCACGTAGACAGAAGTCAAGGTCAAAGGGTCAACACAGAGACCAGCAGTCTAGATAGAAGCAGAAGAGACCCTGGCGAGTATGTAGGCAATACTCGCCAGGTAGGCGAGTATCAACCAGAAGAGCTCGCCGCGCACAGAAGACAGCAGAAGCCCTGGGCGAGTATTGGCCCGGCGTGTGCAAGCAGCACCCAATACTCGCCAGATGGGCGACTATGGCATGGTACTCGCCGAGTAACCCATAGTCGCCGGGTTGGGGGCTGGGCTATAAAAGGCCCCCCTACCCTTTGGTTTTCCTATAAATAGGACCCCAGGGGTACTTGGATTGGCACCTGGACTTGAGCTTTTGGACCCCGATTCCCGAACTCTCGAGCCCGTCACCCTTGCTTTCAGCCAAGTCGGTGCCTTCTCTGTACCCAGCTCGGCCACTTTGGTTTCGGAGGGGAAGACTCTCTTGAGCTTCTGGGTACGTGGTGGGACCTCCCTGCCGCAGCATCTGGGGTCCGGTTCGTTGCTCTTCTAGCTTCGTCGTAGTCGCCAGCCAAGTCATCTCGTTGGACTGCTGGGCGAGTAGCCTCCGGCTGCATCGGTCCGAATTTTGAGGTCAGGATTTTCCTGGCGTCAACAGTCAGGCTCTTAACTTTGCAATCGATAGCGAGCCGGAGACCGGCGATTAGCGCCTCGAACTCTGCAACATTATTTGTTGCGGGGAACTTTAACCGGAGACCATAGTCCAGGGTGATCTCATCGGGACTTATGAGGAGCAAACCTGCTCTGGCCCCTTCAGCTCCTGAGGCGCCGTCGACATAGAGAGTCCAACGGGGGCTAGTGGTGTCTTCGACAAGAGCTGTTTCTGGCGGGATGGTGCACTCTACAACAAAGTCGGCGAGTACTTGCGATTTGATGACAGGTCGAGGCAGGAATTGGATGTCAAATTCGCCGAGCTCTACGACCCACTTTACCAGTCTTCCTGAGACTTCCGGTTTCTGGAGGATTGCTCGTAGTGGGAGTTGTGTCAACACTTATACTGTATGAGCCTGGAAGTAGGGCCGAAGCTTCCTCGCCGAAAAAACAAGGGCCAAGGCTGTCTTGTCCGCTGCTGGATATCTGGTTTCGGTGTCGGAGAGGACTTTGCTGAGGTAGTAGATTGGTCATTGCACCCCTCCTTCATCTTTCACGAGCACCGAGCTAAGAGCCGTAGGCGACACTGCCAGGTATAAGAATAGAGTTTCTCCGGGGGTGGGCTTTGACAGAAGCGGTGGCGAAGCCAGGTATTGTTTGAGAAGTTCGAACGCCACCTGGCACTTGTCAGTCCACTGGAAGCCGGAGTGGCGCGCTCCCCTGAGGATTTTGAAGAAGGGGAGGTACTTGTCTCCCGTTCGTGACAAGAAGCGGGATAGCGCAACGATCCTCCCGTTCAGGCGTTGCACTTCCTTAATTGAGCGAGGTGGCGACATATCCTCCAACGCCTTGATCTTCTCGGGGTTGGCCTCAATTCCCCGATGGGTTACCATGAAACCTAAGAACTTTCCTGCCGTCACACCAAACGCGCATTTGCTGGGATTGAGCCGCATCTGGAAGCGACGGAGAAGTTGAAAGCACTTTCCCAAGTCTTTCAAGTGGTCGCAACGGTGGATGCTTTTCACCAGCATGTCGTCCACGTAAACCTCCATCGTTTCCCCGATGAGATTCTTGAAGACCTTGTTCATTAGCCTTTGATAGGTGGCTCCGACATTTTTAAGACCGAAGGGCATCACCTTGTAGCAGTAGACTCCTCTGTCGGTGCGGAAGGCGGTATGCTCCTCGTCCGTGGGGTTCATTCTTATCTGGTTGTAACCTAAAATAGGCATCCATGAAGCCGAGTAGCTCGTGGCCGGCCGGCGCGTCGACGAGCTGGTCGATCCTCGGGAGGGGGAAGTTGTCCTTTGGACATGCCTGGTTCAGATTGCTGTAGTCGACGCACATTCGCCATTTCCCGGATGCCTTTTTCACCATGACCACGTTGGCAAGCCACGTGGGGTATTCTGCTTCGCGTATGAACCGTGCCTCGAGGAGTTTAGCTACTTCCTCCTCGATTGCTTTTAGTCGCTCGGGGGCAAAGTTCCTCTTCTTTTGAATTACAAGCCTGCAGGCGGGGTTGATGTTTAAAGAGTGACAAATGACTTCAGGATCCACCCCGGGCATGTCTTCCGGGCTCCAAGCGAAGATGTCCTCGTTCTCTTGCAGGAAGGTTGTGAATTCTTCTCGTTCTTCTCGTGACAGGAATGACCCGACTTGAACAGTCCGAGTCGAGTCTTGCTGGGAGAGCGGTACTTCCACTAGTCCTTCAACCGGCGCTCCTCGTTGCAGAGTGGCCTCGTCTCGCAGGCTGAAGTTACTGATATTGAGAGCGGTTGCCTTTACTGGTTGAGCCTGCTTCAGATAGCAGGTTCTGGCTGCCTCTTGGTCTCCTCTTACGACTCCTATGCCTGCGGCAGTTGGGAACTTCATAGCCAGATGCAGAATGGAAGGGATTGCTCCAAAGATTGACTGGAGCGGTCTCCCAAAAATGGCATTGTAGGCGGAGGTGGATTCTACCACCATGAACTGGATGCTGTACGTCGTCTGCCTTGGAAACTCGCCCAATGTGATTGGGAGAGTAATCATGCCTTGAACTGGGATAGGTCTGTTGTCGAAGCCGTAGACGGGTCCGGCTGCAGGGCTGAGCTGATCTTTTGTGAGTTTCATACTTTGCAAAGTGGAAAGGAACAGAACATCAACTGAGCTTCCGTTATAGACCAGTATTCTCTTCACTTTGAAGCAAGGGTCCCCAATCCCTGCGCTAATCACGAGTGGATCCTGGTGCGAAAGCAGCAACCCTTGCAGGTCTTCTTCTCCGAAAGCAATCGTAACATCCTGCTTGAGTTTTTTGTCTTCGTGATCGCTTACGGGCTGGGCAATCGAGAGGATTAGGGACACCAAGATGGGAGGACCGGTGATCGTTTCGATTTCTCCCACCATCGGCCTTCCTCCACCTGCGCCTCGGGGGGAGGGAGTCTGCTCCCTCGCCTCCCTAGGTTGCTGGGGCTGATCGGGAACCTGGCCTTGCAAGAATCTTCCCAGGAGTCCTTGGCGGATGAGGCGCTCGATCACGTCTTTAAGTCTGGTGCATTCTTCAGTGGTATGCCCGGTTTCTCGATGGAACTCGCAGTACTTGGACTGATCGCCCCTCGGATTTGGTGGTAGCACCCGGGGCATGCGGAACTCTGGGTTGTTCTGAACGACGTAAAGTACATTCGTTCTAGTAGTGTTCAACAGGGTGTACGTCCTGGGCGGCTGTGGTCCCAGGTCCCTTAGGGGATCACGACGACGTTCGTCACCGCGGCGCTCCTCGCCGCGTTGTTCTTCTCGTCCGCGAGGGGCTTGATCTGACCCCCTCTTCCTTCCTTGGCTTCCTTCGAACTGCCGACGGTGCGCTTCGATGGCCTCGTCAGCAGCTATATGAGCTTCAACTCGGTGAACGAGATCGGGATAACTTGGTACGGTTTCTCTCATGAGAGCTGATTAGAAGCCACTTGGGCGGAGTCCTCCAAGGAAAACTCCCCGCATGAGCGAACCAAGCGCACAAACAGTCAATTTGAGATTCGTTGAGTACATTGAGACTTTTTAACGTGAAAAACCCGAAAAAGGGTAAAAAACCACGCGGCCGGAGCTGTGCCGACCAAACTTCTCTATCTTCTAGGGGTTACAATCTAGTACTTAGAACTCGAGCGCGACATGCCGCTGCTCGTTACAATAATAGAGAGAGAGAGAGAGCTCCGAGGGTGACAGGCCACCTCTCGGAAAACTAAGTATTTTTCCTTCTGAGAATATTGGAGAACAAAAGTGAGAAGGCTCCAGAGAACAAAAGTAAGAAGCGGTGTCGCGTTTCGGGTCGAAGGAAACCTTCAAGTCCGCGAAGGAGATCTTCAAGCGCAGAAGGAGAATTCTGCAAAAGTCTGCAAGAAGCTCTCCCGGGTGTAAAAGACAAGGTCCTCTCAAATGAAGCCCCTGGGCCCCTTTTATAGCTTTGGCTGGGAGTAGTCCGGTAATTTTGCCGTTGTAACTTCCATAAATACCTGGCGGACGAATCACATTTTCTGGTTCGGGGCACACGGATCGTCATTTTTCGTAAATGACCATCTTGCCCTTCGGGCAGTTCGGGCAGTTTTGTTGGAGGCAAAAAAGGCGACAAGCTGTTCCTGAAATCTGAGAAACTGGAAAGATAAAAAGTGAGCATGCTGAAAAGACAAAATGTGAGCACGTTAAAAAGACAAAATGTGAGAAGTCAGAAAGACAAAAAGTGAGTTGAGCGCGCTCAGAAGCGTTCTGAGCGCACGTGAGCGCGGAGGCGTTCTGAGCGCGCTCAGAAGCGTTTTGGGTGCGCGTAAGTGCGGAGGCGTTCTGAGCGCGCGCGAGCGCGGATATGGAAAAAAGGGAAGTCGCGCCCCCTGAGGGGGAACTAGGTTCCGACCGGGCACTCCGCAGGACCCTATGCAGGAAGGGGCGGTCTGGTCGTATTCGCACGGGGCGTGGCCTCACCCCAAGGGGGGTGCGGCCCGGTCGCGCCCCAAGGGGGGTGCGGCCCGGTCGCGCCCCAAGGGGGGGTGCGGCTCGGCCGCACCCCTAGAGGGGTGCAACGACTTGGCCGTACCCGAGGAGGGGTGCGGCCCTGGCCGCACCCCAAGAGGTGTGCGGGTGGGCCACACCCCTTGAGGGGTGCGGTTCGGGGTGGGGTGTGTGTGTGTGTGTGTGGGGGGGGGGGGGGGGGGGGGGGGGGGGGGGCGTTCGGCGCGACCGCGCATGCTAGCGTGCGGTAGCGCCGCGCGGTACCGCCACGCGCGTCGTGGCGGTGGCGCGCCCGCTACCGCGCGCCGTAACGCGCGCGGTAGTGCCTGCCGTTGCGCGCGGTGCTGGCGCGCATGGTTGAGTGCGGCCCCGCGGCGCGTTCTGCGCGCATTTTTGTACGGGCGGTTGGCTGTGGACTGGGCGGCGGTTTCTTTAACTCGAGCGATTTATACGTTGACCGTTGACCCCACCTCTCTTTTGTGGAGTTTTCTCTATACGAACCCCCAAACCTTTATGGGTGTATAACAAAAATGAAAAAAAAAATCAACATTATTTTAGATTTAAAACTGAATAGTAATAAAAACCTAAGAAAATTCCTTGGTAGCACCCTTCAATCTTTTAGGCTCTATCTATTTGAGCAAGTTTAAAAGTTCTAGGAACTTTTTTTACTCTCCAACTAACTCTGGTAAAGATTTTGATGTTCTTATACGGGAGTCATAAACTCTAGTAAATAACTTATTTTAATATAATTTAAATATAGATATAGATTATTACCTTTTCAAAAAGGGGATAAATAGTTTTGGGCAATGTTATAAGCACACCAGTTTTGGCTATTCGCACACCAATTTCTATGAGTTATTATGCGCCTTTTGAAAATAAGCCTTATACATGCATTTTTAGGAAAAGTGTTTAACACAAAAATTGTAGATCTCGTCACTTTTCCTAAAAATGCATGTACAAGGCTTATTTTCAAAAGACACGTAATAACTCATAGAAATTTGTGTGCGAATAGCCAAAGGCCCAAAACTGGTGTGCTTATAACATTGCCCATAGTTTTCTCTCTTATTACTCCCGGTCAAAATGAAATTAGTTGTATTAAATTTTAAGAGTACATGACTTTTACTTTTCTAGTTCTACTATAAGAAATTTATAAAAATAGACCCCCCCCCCAAATAAATACAAAATAATGGGTTGCGGATAGTAAAATTATGTATCACGGGGGTGTGGATAACCGTACATCACATCATGGGGGTGCAAATAAGTGGAGAAGGCACCAACAGCACAGCGCGCGCACGGGGGAGTTCCAGCGCCACAGAGAGCTCCCGAGTCTTTCCTCGAAGATTTTTCAGAGATCTCCTTCGGTGTTCGAAGATCTCTTTGAAGACAACTTGAAGATCACCTTTGGTCCTCGAAGGTCCCCTTGAAGGCGGCTCAAAAATCTCCTTCGGCTTCATGCTTCGAGTCCCGAGCTTCCGTCGCTGCGTTCATTCTTCCAAACAGCTCCCAAACGCGCTTCTCTACGCTGTGCTCCAAGCAACTCCAGCTACGTGAAAATGAATCAAAACGGTACACATTTAAGTTTTCCGCACTTTATTTTTTGCGTGCCAACACAATTTTTATTCACGTCTCTTTGAATTGTGTTCGCATTATGTTCCTGATCAATTTACCTTCGACAAGTCGCTTACTTAGAATTATTTAGTTTGTTCCTGAAGACCATAATCGGACATTTGACGTTGATGTAGGCAATCAAAACACTAAATTTATAAGCGATGTTAGCGGTGTTGAGCAGGGAGTTAACTGCAGTTGTCTAACCGCCAGTAAAGCTTGAACGGTTGGGGGAGTGGGCTTAAAAGCTCTCTTGCGATTAGGAATGAGTATTGATGAATGTTATTGTTAAACAATGTATTTATTTGTATTTATTATTTTGCATGTTTAGTCTCACATTGCTTATTGTGGTTTCCTCCCTCCTCTTCTCTCCTATATGTAAGACCCATTGGTCACCATTTTATTGTTCAAGTGAATATATACAAGGCTCATGCCTGGTTAATTTCTAATATGGTATCAGAGCTAGGTTCTGAATAAATTTTTCTGCTCGCCGCACGCTGCCCGCTCTGCCCGCTGCCCGCTCTGCATGCTGCCCGCTGCCCGCTCTCCACAAAAATCTGTCCGCTTCAGCCGCGATCTCCAGCTTCCCCGATCTCCAGCGCTCTGTTCACCAAGCTCAGTCCGCCTCGCTCGATCTTCCCAGCTTCAGTCCGCCAGCGATCTCGCGACCTCCTGTTCGCCAAGCTCAGTCCGCCTGCTCGTCGATCTGCCCTGACCGCAGCGCTACCCGTCCAGCCCTGCTTGCGCGACCTATTGCCCGCGCATTGCACAATCTGCTGCAACTGCTAGCTCACGACCCTTGCTCGAGCGACCTCTGCCAGCCCGATAGCCCGCTCGCCGTTCGACCAGACCACCAGCTCACTGTTCGCCAGATCGCCCCGCTCGCCGACCTCCAGCGATCTCTGCCTGTCCGCTAGCCTCCTGCTCGATCTGCCCTGTCCGCCAGCTGCCCGCGCGATCTCTCCCTGTCCGCAAGCTGCCTGCTCGATCTGCTCTGACCGCCCGTTCGCCGACCTCCGACAACCTCTGCCTGTCCGCCTCCTGCCCGCGCGAGCTCTCCCGCGCCTGTCCGCCAGCTTCCTCCCAATCTGATCGCGCGACCAGTTTTCGCCCTTGCGATCACCCTGCCAGCACCCTAACCGCGCGCGCTGTCTGCGACCTCAAGACCAGTTCGTACGCTCGACCTCAGATCGCGCGACCAGTCCGCTCCTGCTCCAATCCGCGCCAGCCTTCTGCCCGCGATCTCCTAACTGTCCATTTCCGGCCTCCCGAGCCCTCGTCCTGCCCTTTTTGCGAAGACAGCCAGACCGCCAGCTCGCGAGATCGCAAGTCCGCCTGCGGCTACTCTGCTCGCGCCCGTCTGCTCCCAGTCCGCTGTCAGCCCAGATCCATGGCTGTCCCGCCTTCTCATCCTATACCCGCTGCAACTGCTGTCGAAGATCGAATACAACGTCTAGAGAAGTCACTTCTTCGGTCACCTCTGCTCCAACCTGCCACCTCTGCAGCCCACATCATGTCAGCCGCTTCTGGCACTACTGCTATTCGGGTTACTTCAACTGCACCTTGGTATTTCGACTCCGGGGCCTCCTGCCATCTCTCCTCCGATTCCAACATCCTAACCAACTGCACTTCCACCCCCACTACCCTTCAGGTCACCACTGCTGATGGGGGCTCTGTCCCTATTCTGCGATCTGGCTCCATCACCCCGACCTCCGCCCCTACTAGTCGCCTTACCCTCTCCTACGTTCACCATGCTCCTCGGCTACACATGAACCTTATCTCTGTTAGCTCTCTTTGCGATCTCTGACTAACTGTCACATTCTCCTCTTCTGATTGTGTTGTGCAGGATTCACGGACAGCTCAGAGGATTGGACAGGGCCGTAGGACTGGCGGCCTGTATCAGATGGAGTATCTCCACGTTCCCCCATCATCATCTTCATCAGCTTCTGCCCTTCCTGTTATATCTGATGTCGACTTGTGGCACAGACGTTTAGGACCTTTGTCTACTGATCGACTTTGAAGTGTTATCCGCTCTGGAGCTTTGGGTCGTGTCTCTTTTTCCCCCCCTTTCTATATGTACTGGCTGTCGTTTGTCCAAGCACCTTGCTCTACCATTCTCAAGCAGTGCTTCTCAAACCACAACCCCTTTTGACTTAGTTCACTCTGATATTTGGGGACCTGCCCCAATTGCTTCACATTCTGGATATTTGTACTATGTTAGTTTTATTGATGATTTCTCTCGTTGTGTTTGGGTTTATCTCCTTCGCAATCGCTCTGACATACCTGATGTGTACCGCTCGTTCACAGCAATGCTTCACACTCAGTTTGAGCGTCGGATTAAGATTTTTTGATCCGACTGTGCTCAGGAGTTTCTCTCCTCCACCATGCGCGACATCCTCCACTCCCATGGCACCATCCATCAACAGTCTTGCCCGCACACCCATGAACAAAATGGGGTTGCTAAACGAAAACATCGTCACATCATCGAAACTGCTCGTGCACTTCTCATCTCCGCATCCGCTCCTCATTCTTTCTGGGACGAAGTTGTCCTCACCGCTGTTCACCTCATCAACATCACTCCCTCCTCGGCCATATCTGGAGTAACTCCATATGAACGACTATACTGTCGTCCACCAACCTATGCCCTCTCCGTACATTTGGGTGCACCTATTTTGTTCTCCTTCCCGCCCCTGAATGCAATAAACTCTCTGCTCGCTCGTCCCGTTGTGTTCACCTAGGCCTTAGCCCTCACCACAAGGGCTATCGGTGCTACGATCCGGTGACTCGTCGCATTTGCATCTCTCGTCATGTCTCTTTCGTTGAACATGAGATGTTTTTCTCCTCCACACCACCAACTCTTCCCGCCCAACCCTCCGTTTCGCCACCCATTTCTCTTCCGCTACTCCCTCCTATTCCAACTCGTCCCAGGACTCCCATTATCCATCCTATATTGTTACCAGCGCGTCCTCCGGCCGAAGATCCTCCCTCACCCTTGACTCCTCCTCCGCTACCCACATTCCCTCCTCCCGCTCCTGCTCCCTCTGATGCGGCTACGTCTGACGCTCCGTCCGCCTCTGCACCCGTGGATCCTGCTCCCCCTCCCGCCCCTGCTCCCTCTGCTACGGCTACGTCTGATGCTCCGTCCGCCTCTGTACCCGTGGATCCTGCTCTTCCTCGGCGCAACCCTGCTCGCAATCGCAACCTGCATGCTCGCTACAACCAAAGCCCTGACAGGTCTACCTCTTCTGCTCTCATCACCGCTACCTGCTATTCCCCGGCTTTCCAAGCCTTCCTCACGGCTCTCCACTCCCACCGGGAGCCCCAGTCATACCAAGAGGCAGTTGGAAAACCCGAATGGCAGCAGGCCATGGCTGTTGAACTTCAGGCCTTCCGCAGAACTCACACCTGGGACCTCGTCCCCTGTCCTCCTGGCGTCACCCCTGTCAGCTGCAAATGGATATTCAAAATTAAGACTCGCCCGAACGGCTCCATTGAGCGACACAAAGCCCGTTTAGTTGCTCGCGGGTTTTCTCAGGAACATGGGATCGACTACGATGAAACCTTTGCACCAGTTGCCTGGATGACAACCGTTCGCACCCTACTTGCAGTAGCTGCTGCCCGAAACTGGCCCCTCCATCAGATGGATGTCACTAATGCCTTTCTGCATGGGGATCTCACAGAAGTGGTGTACATGGCTCCTCCTCCGGGTCTCTCAGTTCCCCCTGGCCACGTCTGCCACCTCCGTCGGGCTATCTATGGTCTCAAACAGGCCCCTCGTGCCTGGTTTGAGCGTTTCCGCACTGCTGTTCTAAAGGCTGGCTTCATTGAACGACAAACGGATCATGCCATGTTTACTCGCACCTCCGCTCAGGGATGCACCATACTTCTCTTATATGTGGACGATATGATTATCACTGGCGATGACCATGTCTTGCTTCTCTTCAACAACATCTCCGCAGTCAGTTCGAGATGAAGGACATGGGCCCCCTTCGATACTTCCTTAGGTTAGAGATCTCCCGCTCCAAACGCGGCATCCTGGTTTCCAAGCAGAAATACATCTCTGATATTCTCTCAGTCGCCGCTCTCACTAACGACCGCACTGTTGACACCCCCATAGAGCTCAATCTAAAACTCCTCCCTGCAGACGGCGAACCACTTTCAGATGTCTCCCGCTATCGGCGCCTTTTCGGGATGCTGGTCTATCTCACTATGACTAGACCTGACATTGCCTACGCTGTTAGCTTTGTCAGTCAGTTTGTTCAAGCTCCTCGCTCCGCTCACTACGCCGCGGTCCTCCAGATTCTCCGCTATCTTCGCACCTCCGTCAACCGCTCGCTATTTTTCTCTGCAACTTCTCCACTCACCCTCCGAGCATTTTCAGATGCTGATTGGGTGGGGGATGTTACGACTCGTCGCTCAACTACCGGTTTTTGCATTTTCCTGGGCGACTCCCTGATCTCCTGGCGTAGTAAGAAACAAGAATCCATTGCACGCTCCAGCACAGAGGCTGAGTATCGTGCCATGGCCTCCACCAGTGCTGAAATCATCTGGCTCCGCCGTCTTCTACACGATCTTGGTGTGCAGATAACATGACCCACTCCTCTATTTTGTGACAATCGAAGTGCCATTCAAATTGCCTCCAATCCGGTGTTCCATGAACGGAAAAAACACATTGAGATTGATTGTCACTTCACTCGCCAGGAATTCCTCGCAAACATTATCTCTCTACCCTTCATTGCATCTGAAGAACAAGTTGCGGACTTTCTCACCAAGTCACTCACTGCTGCAAGATTCAGATATCTCATTAGCAAACTCTCGATTCATGATCCACCTTGAGTTTGAGAGGGCGTGTTAAACAATGTATTTATTTGTATTTATTATTTTGCATGTTTTCCCACATTGCTTATTGTGGTTTCCTCCCTCCTCTTCTCTCCTATATGTAAGACCCATTGGTCACCATTTTATTGTTCAAGTGAATATATACAAGGCTCATGCCTGGTTCATTTCTAACAGTTATGTTGTTCAATTACCTTCCTATTCTGCATTTTCACAATTTACTGCAGAATTCCGTCTTTCCCTCCCTGTGCACGTAGCCTTAGAGGAGCAATCATCCATCGCCCACCATCTTGGAGAATTTAGTACTCATCAGTGTTATCAGAGCACCGGTCTTCTGGCCATTTTCAATGTGAGATCACAATACACGACACCAGGATCTGTGGCGAGAAATAGATGGAGTTAAACAAGGCTTATGGGAGCTTATGCTAAATCAAACCACCACCACTGCTACATTGCAGCAGCACTCCACCATCATGGAGGACCTACGCAATTTGATGGGTACCATAGCTATGAATCAAGG
The DNA here is from genome assembly GCA_033032865.1 of Dactylorhiza incarnata. NCBI lineage: Eukaryota > Viridiplantae > Streptophyta > Magnoliopsida > Asparagales > Orchidaceae > Dactylorhiza > Dactylorhiza incarnata. The sequence goes on along the minus strand of JAWHQI010000145.1, from coordinate 3,387,903 downwards.
AGGACATGGCCGCCAACATCTACCACTTGGTGAGACCAGACCCCCGCAAAAACATAAATATTTACCTACTCAATGTGGGCGTCTGGAATTTCCACAATTCTCGTGCTCTAGCGTCAAGGATTGGATCTATCGTAGTGAACTGTTCTTTGAAGTGGATGTCACACCTGAAGAATTGAAAGTTAAGTTAGCGGCAGTGAACTTAGAGGGCAAAGCCTTATCTTGGTTTCAAATTTATGTCAAAACCAGGATACATCGGGCTGATTTGCTTCGGGATGAGTTCGTCGGAGCAATCCCCGATCATTTCAACGAGTCTCTCTTTGAGGAGCCAATGAGTGATCTCAAGGAATTACGGCAACATATTCCTCTGTTCAACAATATCTTGATGAGTTTGAAATGTTGTGAAACAAAGTGTTGATTTCAGATGAGTACGCCATCAACTTGTTCATCACAGAGTTGAAGAAAGAAATTGGCCTTGTTGTTCGGATGTTTGCTCCCTCCTCCCTTCAGAAGGCGTATAATCTGGCATGTCTCCAAGTGCAAAAAAATGCTCTAGGAGCTAGAAAGGCCTTTCATCCTCAGGTATATCCAACCCCAAACGGTTTACATCTCACACCACAAGGAATCTGCCCAGCCGTGAGATAGATGAAAAATGCGTCAAAGGACTCTGCTTTTGGTGTGACGAGAAGTATGTTCGGGGCCATAAATGTGGGCCTCCCAATCAAGTTTATACCTTGGAGGTGCTAGCAGAAGAGGAGGATGAAACAGAAGATCCAACAGAAGGGGACTTAACACCGGAGAGGGATCAAACTCATGCAGACCCCTTGCTCACTCCCCAAGTATCTGTTAACGCCATCACTGGCATTAATGATCGATTATCATATTATGAGAGTAACAAGATCACATAACGAACGCGCCTTATACATTATCATAAATATAGAATGTTAGAGTTTCTGAGGTGATCTCAAGGCAATCAACAGTTAGTCTTACTGCCAACGCAATATCTCTATAGGGTCGCACATAAAAGAGTTTGGAGAAGTTGAAGAAAGGATTGTGTTGGCCTCACTCATATTGGATATGAGTGAAGGACCAATCCTATGACTGTTCGTAATTGAATTGAGAATGTCTCAAATGGGGGAAACGAGTACTATTGATGAATCGTCTAAATGGTTTAGACGAATTCTATAGGACTTGGTAAATTCGGCGAAAGTGTTTCGACGAAAGGATTTATATGGACGAATTCGTTTAAAGGGTTTAAACGAAACTATGTCAATTCGTCTATTCGTATTCGTCGAAAGGGTTTAGTCGAATATGACAATTCGTCGAATGTATTTAGACGAATATGATAATTCGTCTAAACTGTTTAGTCGAAATTATCTGTTCGAATTCGTCTAAATCGTTTAGTCGAATTTGAGACAATTCATCGAATGTATATAGTTGAATATGATAATTCGTCTAAAGCGTTTAGCTGTATTATTATGTATTTGACTAATTTGAATCATGACAGAAATGTTCTGTTTTCCCCTGGTCCGCGGATAGCATGTTTTTATGACTTGCGTATAAAAGCGATGAGATTAGGCCATAAACCAGATCGAGCCTTTTTCGCGATTTCTGAAGAGCCGACTCGGAAGTGTTCCGTCGTCGTCCCCGTCCGCAGGCCTCGCCCATTCGCCGCCGATCGTCTCCGCCTCCCCTCCAACAGACCTAGCAGTTCGTGGGGACGCAGAGGGATGTTCTTCTCCGACCCATACCTTGTGCGACAAGGCATTGGGGTTCTCCTTCCTTGTGTGGATCTCTGTAGAGGGCCGATACATTTCGGTGCTTGGAACTCGAAGTTCGTCTACCAGATTCGTTCTTGGAGCATCTTGGTTGAGTATTGACTCAATCCCGCAAAGGTATATCACATTTTTGCTTTGCTAATCTCTTGATTCATGAAATCCGCAAGATCCTTACTCTTTGGGTTGTTCTAGTATTTCTTCCGCTGCGCATATTCCATATGCTCTTATCATTATGAATGATATGTAGAAAACCCAACAGTGGTATCAGAGCTAGGTTGTGATCAAGTGCGTATAAATCATGAAATTTAGAAGCATTCTAAATGCCCAGATTTCTTCTTGGAACATCGTTTTGATGGTGTTTTTGTGTGATTTCTGGTGGTGGGATTTCAAAAATTGGTCGGGGCTCAGCCCCTAAGACCCCGCCAGGGGCGCGTCCCCTTGGAACCTCGTCAGGAACGCATGTGATTGCGTTGCGATTTCATTGTTTCAGAGATTGTTTCTCCTTTGCAGTAACCGTCCCTCTAAATGGTTTGTGAAACCAAATGTCATAGATTTTGAATCTGATATTGAGAGACGAGCTTGTCTACTGCATGAGTGGAGTTGGTGTTCCTGTGTTCAATGCATGTAAATCTGAAGATTTAGAAATATTCTAAATGTTCAGATTTAACCCCTCTTATCAAAGTGTTGATAATTTGTTTTCGTGCACATAGGGGATGCATTTGGTTTGCGAATATTGTATTTCTATTTTGTGAAAGTGCACGGTGATTAAATATTAATCAAGATGAAATGTTCATCAATTGAAAAAATAAAATCCCTTATCCAATATTAAGTATACGAATGCCTTCCGATGGATGGCACTCTTCCTGCCTCGATCGATGAAGTGTGGGCTTGCCAAAGCAAGGTGCATTAATCTATCTTGGTAAGGGTGCGAGCGGATAATTGTGATATCCCATTGTCGACATCGGGTCTATCTTAACTAGGTGAGCTCAAAGGTTGAGTTCATAGAGGCATAGAGTTGGCCTGCTCCATATGATGGATGCAGATAAAGAGTTATTCACCAACCATATAAGAGTTGTATAGTGATGCAATTGGCAAGTGTTGTCTACCTAAATAACCGCATTATGAGAGAAACGCCAAAGCGGACTCGTTCTGTGGGTGAAATATGGATCTTGTCCACTAAGAGAGTAGCTCGTATAAACTCTCCGAATCAAAATTAAGGGTTGTCGATTTGATTAAAATAGTGAGAGTTTTTAATAAAAGTCCTTATTAATATAAAATGTATTTTGAAATACAGTACTAAACGTTTTGCAAATTTATTGTAGAATTTTCATGGCAAGTGAATCTCACTCCACCTTGTCCCTGAGGGCTATCCTTGAGAAGGACAAGCTCAACGAGACGAACTTCCTTAACTGGTACAGAAACCTGAGAATTGTTCTCAGGCAAGAGCGCAAGCTCTATGTCTTGGAAGGTGAAGCCCCTACAGAGCCGACCGGGAATGCTCCGCGAGCAGACAAAGTTGCTTACAGTAAGTATCAGGATGATACCTTGGATGTGGAATGCCTCATGCTTGCTAGCATGTCCTCTGAGCTTCAGAAGCAACACGAGAGCATGTGTGATTATGAGATAATCGAGCACCTCGAGAAAATGTTCGAGGGGCAAGCTCGGCAAGAGAGGTTTGACATATCCAAGGCATTGTTTCAGTGCAAAATGGGAGCTCGAGACTCAGTAGGGACTCACGTACTCAAGATGATTGGGTATATAGAGAACCTTGAAAGATTGGGTTTTCCCTTGGGCCAAGAGTTGGCCACAGATCTGATCCTGCAATCGTTGCCGGACAGTTATGAGCAGTTCGTCTTGAACTATAACATGAATGGAATATACAAGACACTGCCTGAGCTCCTAGACATGTTGAGAACTGCCGAAAATAATATGAAGAAGGTCAAGTCTGCTAGCCCCATACTGATGGTGCATAAAGGCAAGGGCAAGACTAAGGGATCCAAGAAGACGAAGATAGGATCTAAGTCTCATCTTGATCCCAAATCTTCTACACTAAAAAGGAAAGGTCTGGCGAAGGAAGGAAAGTGCCACCACTGCGGTAAGGCAGGGCATTGGAGGCGGAACTGTCCCCTCTACATTGAGGATCTGCAAAAGAAGAAGGGAAGTGTGACTTCCACTTCAGGTATTTATGTTATAGAGATAAACCTTTCCGCTCCCTCATCTTGAGTATTGGATACCGGATGCGGTTCTCACATTTGTACAAATGTGCAGGAACTGAGAAGGAGAAGAATGCTGGGTAAAGGGGAGGTAGACCTGCGCGTCAGAAATGGAGCAAGAGTTACTGCCATCGCCGTTGGTGTCTATTGTCTTTCTTTGCCCACTGAGCTTGTAATAGAACTAGATAACTGTTATTTTGTTCCAGCCATAACTAGAAACATTATATCTATATCATGTCTTGACATGAAAGATTTTTCATTTATAATTAAGAACAATTGTTGTTTGATTTTTATGAATGATGTTTGTTATGGTGTAGCCCAATTGTTTAATGGTTTGTATGTTTTGAACTTAGACCATCAGATCTATAATGTAGAAAATACTAAAAGACTAAAAACAAATGACTCGAATCCTACGTACCTTTGGCATTGTCGTTTAGGCCATATAAACAAGAAACGCATATCCAAGCTCCATAAAGATGGACTACTGGACTCATTTGATTATGAATCATTTGAAAGATGCGAGTCATGTTTATTAGGCAAGATGACGAAAGCTCCTTTCATTAGTTGTAGTGAGAGGGTTGATGATCTCTTGGGTATAATACATAGTGATGTATGCGGACCAATGAGTTCTATGGCTAAAGGTGGGTTCTACTACTTTGTTACATTTACTGATGATTTCAGTAGATACGGATACGTGTTTCTTATGAAGAACAAATCGGAAACCTTTGAAAAGTTTAAAGTGTTTAAGAATGAAGTAGAGAACCAACCGGGAAAAAGGATAAAAACACTCCGATCTGATCGAGGTGGCGAATATCTTAGTCATGAGTTTCGTGATCATCTGAAGGAGTGTGGTATTGTATCACAGCTCACTCCGCCCGGAACACCTCAACATAATGGTGTTTCTGAGAGGAGGAATCGTACCTTGTTAGACATGGTGCGATCGATGATGAGTCATGCAGATCTGTCTGTTTGCTTTTGGAGTTTTGCTCTAGAGACTACTGCTTTCACACTAAATCGAGTTCCAACGAAAATGGTTCAAAAGATACCATATGAGATATGGACTGGGAAGCATCCTAGTATGTCGTTCATTAAGATTTGAGGCTGTGAGACATACGTACGACGTCAAATGCCTGGCAAGCTGGAACCCAAATCAGATAAATGTTATCTCGTGGGGTATCCTAGGGAGACCAAAGGGTACTACTTCTACCTACCGTCTGAGGGCAAAGTGTTTGTCGCAAGGACCGGTGTCTTTTTGGAGAAAGAATTCTTATCCAGAAAGACTGCAAAGGTAGAACTTGAAGAAGTTCAAGAACCACAAACAATGAACGAACCGGAATTAGAACATGAGCAAGGACTACAAGAAGGTGTAGCTGGAGAGCCTGCTCAAGAAACACAAGTCCTACGTAGATCTGGCAGACCAAGATTTGAGCCTGAGAGATATGGATTTCTCGTATCTCAAATAGGTAATGTGTTGCTTATGGATCATGATGATGAGCTTGCAACCTACCAAGATGCTATGAATGGACCTGACTCTAAGAAGTGGCTTGAGGCCATGAAATCTGGAATGGACTCCATGTATGCAAACCAAGTTTGGACCTTGGTGGAACCACCTGAAGGGGTACGACCCATAGGGTGCAAGTGGGTCTTTAAGAAGAAGACCAACATGGATGGGAATGTACAGACATTCAAAGGCCGGCTAGTGGCTAAAGGTTTCAGGCAAATTCATGGTATTGACTATGATGAGACCTTTTCCCCTGTGGCCATGGTCAAGTCCATCAGGATTCTACTTGTTATTGATGCATATTATGACTACGATATCTGGCAAATGGATGTCAAAATGGATTTCCTTAATGGAAACCTCCTTGAGGAAGTGTATATGACACAACCCGATGGTTTTGTATCTCCAAGTGAAGCCACTAAAATATGCAAGTTGAATCGATCCATTTATGGATTGAAACAAGCTTCTCGAAGTTGGAATCTTCGTTTTGATAAGAGAATCAAAAAGTTTGATTTCATCAAGAAAGAGGATGAGCCTTGTGTTTACAAGAGGATTAGTGGGAGTCTTGTTGTCTTCCTGATATTGTATGTAGATGACATACTGTTGATCGGGAATGACATTCTGACCCTGCAAGTTGTTAAGAACAACCTAGGGAGCTGCTTTTCTATGAAGGACTTGGGTGAAGCGACTTATATACTTGGTATTAAGATCTATAGAGATAGATCGAAGAAGTTGCTGGGTTTGACCCAGAGTACATACATTGAGAAGGTGTTAAAGCGGTTCAACATGCTTGAGTCCAAGAAAGAATTCTTACCCATGTCACATGGTGTGAGTCTCTCTAAGGACCAGTGTCCTAAATCTTTGGAAGATAAGGACCGCATGAAGTTGATTCCATATGCTTCGGTAATTAGATCAGTCATGTATGCAATGTTGTGTACTCGACCCGATGTCTCTTATGCTTTAAGCATGACGAGCAGATATCAGTCTGATCCCAGTGATGGTCACTGGATTGCTGTCAAGAATATCCTAAAGTACTTGAGAAGGACAAAGGATCTATTCTTGGTGTATAGTGAAGAGGAAGAGATCGTTGTATATGGTTACATGGATGCAAGCTTCCAGACTGATAGGGATGATTCAAAGTCCCAATCAGGTTTTGTATTTTGCCTTAATGGAGGAGCTGTTAGCTGGAAAAGTTCCAAGAAAGAGACAGTTGCCGATTCTACGACTGAGGCCGAGTATATTGTTGCTGCAAATGCGGCGAAGGAGGCTGTGTGGATTAGGAAATTCATCAACGAGCTTGGTGTAGTTCCTAGCATTGTTTGTCTCGTAGTTCTCTACTGTGACAACAATGGTGCAATAGCCCAAGCTAAGGAACCTAGATCTCATCAGCACTCCAAGCACATACTTCGGCGGTTCCATCTTATTCGAGAGATTGTCGATCGAGGAGATGTGAACATTTGCAGAGTACCGACTGAAGAAAACATAGCGGATCCACTGACAAAGCCTCTTGCGCAAAAGAAGCATGATGGTCATGTTAGATCAATGGGTATTAGATACCTGAATGATCGTCTTTAGTGGGAGCCTTGTGGATTGTATGTTTGTTGGTTGTTTATTCATTTGATGAATTGTAATATATACTGTGTTTTCTTTTACATTTATGACAAGTTCTTATTGTTATGTCAATAGTTTCTATTTGATAGATTAATTAACATAATAAATGCCCTTAGAATGTTTGCTTCCATAAGAATTCAAGTACGTGACTTGAATGTGAGGGTCTATGTTTTCTAGAAGCTTCATTCTTAAATGGTCCCTAGTTGGAGTATCATCTTAGAAGTTAAAGGGCAATGATGATGCGTTAAGACTAGCACATGCGTTGACTGATGGCCGGTCCTCACAGGTCATGATATTGTGATATCAAGTCATCACATGGGTACTTGTTAGTGAACAAGTTGTACTGGACAAGCCCACCTTGAGACTACTTTGTGGATTGTTATATGAACGTGTCACAAGTAGGTCTCAACTGACAATGGTGTTTGTAGTTCTTTGACCTGAATTCACAACATTCATCAAGCGAGGAAGAGCGTACTTTGATGTCATCTAAAGTCTTCCTTGAGAAAGGTTGATGATAAGGGTGGTTATTGGGTATGTTACGATTCATTTGGGTGTTTGTGTGTAGACAGATATGTGATTTGTCCTCCTTTATGACATGAGTTACATCCATGGGCCCATTGATGGAATGAGACCGAGAAATGCATGGCCATGCTAGGTAGAGCGTGAGCCAGTATATGATATTGAGCTTACCACTCTTTTAAGGTCTATTATAGATCAGGAAACTAGGATTGAACAATTATGAGGGTGACACGGTCCATGCCTCTAGTTCTATCTGGATGTAAGGGACAAAGGAACAAGACAACACTGATACATTGGTTAAGACATGCTTATTGAGTTATGAACTCTTATTGCTTGGGTAGCAATGATGTATTGCTAGATGCCCATCATTGTTTGTGAGATTTTTGTTGATACTTTATGATCAAGTGGGAGACTGTTGGAGTTTCTGAGGTGATCTCAAGGCAATCAACAGTTAGTCTTACTGCCAACGCAATATGAGCCTATAGGGTCGCACATAAAAGAGTTTGTAGAAGTTGGAGAAAGGATTGTGTTGACCTCACTCATATTGGATATGAGTGAAGGACCAATCCTATGACTGTTCGGAATTGAATTGAGAATGTCTCAAATGGGGGTAATGAGTACTATTGATGAATCATCTAAATGGTTTAGACAAATTCTATAGGACTTGGTAAATTCGGCGAAAGTGTTTCGACGAAAGGATTTATATCAACGAATTCGTTTAAAGGGTTTAAACGAAACTATGTCAATTCGTCTATTCGTATTCGTCGAAAGAGTTTAGTCGAATATGACAATTCGTCGAATGTATTTAGTCGAATATGATAATTCGTCTAAACTGTTTAGTCGAAATTATCTGTTCGAATTCGTCTAAATTGTTTAGTCGAATATGAGACAATTTGTCGAATGTATATAGTCGAATATGATAATTCGTCTAAAGCGTTTAGCCGAATTATTATGTATTCGACGAATTTGAATCCTGGCAGAAATGTTCTGTTTTCCCCTGGTCTGCGGATAGCCTGTTTTTATAACTTGCGTATAAAAGCGATGAGATTAGGTCATAAACCAGATCGAGCCTTTTTCGCGATTTCTGAAGAGCCGACTTAGAAGTGTTCCGTCGTCCCCGTCCGCAGACCTCGCCCATTCGCCGCCGATCGTCGCCGCCTCCCCTCCAACGGACCTAGCAGTTCGTGGGGACACAGAGGGCTGTTCTTCTCCGACCCATACCATGTGCGACAAGGCATTGGGGTTCTCCTTCCTTGTGTGGATCTCTGTAGAGGGCCGATACATTTCGGTGCTTGGAACTCGAATTTCGTCTACCAGATTCTTTCTTGGAGCATCTTGGTTGAGTATTGACTCAATCCCGCAAAGGTATATCACATTTTTGCTTTGCTAATCTCTTGATTCATGAAATCCGCAAGATCCTTACTCTTTGGGTTGTTCTAGTATTTCTTCCGCTGCGCATATTTCATATGCTCTTATCATTATGAATGGTATGTAGAAAACCCAACACAGGAAGCACTCATAACTTCCTAGATGTCTCGGCGGTAAAATATTTAAAATGTGATACGAGCAACATTCCCGCCTTTGTCGTGGCCGTATCCTATGACAAAAGGTTGTATAGCAGGCACATCTGCAGAAGATTTAAATGGACAATGCAAGGAGCTCACTTTGAAACCAAGGCATTGTACTACCCTTGGGGGGGGGGGGGGGGGGGGGGGGGCTGTGATATGGTGCTCGTCATTCAATGGTTGGTCTCATTAGGACCAATCCAATGGGATTTTAGTCAGCTTAAAATGGAGCTCCAGGCGCAGAACAAAAAGATTTCTCTGCGTGGGGGAACGAGTTTGAGCAACATTGTACTCAACCAACAAAAGATGAATCACCTCAGCCAGAAAACTTCCCAACTATCTCTACCTATCACTTATGCCGGGTTAATAAGGAGGTACTTTTTTACTCTACTTCTTAGGAGGCCACATTAACTGCATTAGAGCATCATCCTTCCCTACAACTATGATCACAAATTTTTGAAGGACCCAAATTGCATTATTAATGCCAGACCCTATGGATACCCAGCTCTCCAAAAAACTGAAATAATGAAGATAATAGCAGAAATGCTGGCCACGGGAGTGATTTGACACAGCCACAGTCCTTAATTACTCTTCCCCCATTGTGCTCATAAAAAAAAGATGGTTCATGGTGTATGTGTATTGATTACCGGAGCCTCAATAACAACACAATCAAAAACAATTTCTGAATCCCTATTATTGAGGAATTGTTAGATGAACTACACGGAGCCACCATTCTCTCTAAGCTTGATTTAAAATCTGGGTACCATCAAGTTCAGATTGCCACTCAATACACTGAGAAAATTGAATTTCTTGGTATGTCATTTGGCTTAACAAATGCCCCAGTCACCTTTCAAGGATTGATGAACACGATTTTGAATCCCTACCTCAGGAAATTTGTTTTTGTTTTGTTTTTGACGATATACTCATATATAACCCATCAGAGGAGGATCACCGGAGACACTCACACACCATCTTACAAACTCTAAGACAACATAAGCTTTTTTGAATTTCAATGAGTGTTCCTTTGGAGTTCATCAGGTCGAGTATTTGGGGTATATCCTTAGTTCAAAGGGAGTTATTGTCGACCCTAATAAGGTAAAGGATATGCTCACTTGGCCAACCCCACAAAACCTCAGACAACTTAGAGGTTTCATGGGGTTAACTGGGTACTATAGAAGGTTCATTAAAAATTATGGTCATATTACCAAGCCTCTGACGAAATTACTCAAGAAAGATTAATTTAATTGGGGGGAAAGGGGCAGAAACAACTTTTCAGAACTTGAAAGAGGTAACGAGCTCTCCCCCAGTTCTAGCTCTTCCAGATTTTTCAAAGCAATTGTTGTTGGATATGGATGCATCAAATCAAGGGGTGGGAGCCGTACTACTCCAAGAAGGCCACCCCTAGCCTTCTTTAGTAAATCCTTGGGACCTAAGCACATGGACCTTTCTGTGTACGAGAAGGAACTGGCTGTTATAGTTCTAGCAGTGCAAAAATGACGCCATTACCTCCTCGGGGTAAACTTCATTGTAAAAACAGATCATCAAAGCCTCAAGTTTCTGATGGAGCAAAAGTTATTTGCACCACAACAACAGAAGTGCATGTCCAAGCTGATGAGATTTGATTATTCCATTCAATACAAAAAGGGGAAAGATAAAGTAACGAGTGATGCTCTATCAAGACTAGAACCTGGACAATTATCAACATTGGTAACCATTTCTGCTGTCTTATTACAACAGATTAAAGACTCCTAGCTGCAGGATGAAAAGATTCAGAAGATAACACAATGCAAGACACATGATCCATCACAAATGCCTCATTACTCCTGGCTCAATGGTATTTTAAAAAGGAAAAAGAAGTTGGTAGTGGGGGATGTTGAAGAAGTTAAAAAGCACATTGCCACCTTTATCACAACTCCAACATCGGGAGTCATTCCGGAATTCAAGTCACTTGGCAGAGGATTGAACAGTTTTTCTACTGGAAGGCGATGAAAAACTATATATACAAATATATTCAACAGTGCCCCATATGTCAGCGGTGTAAGGGAGTCACAGGCAAACAATTGGGCTTACTGCACCCCTTGCCTTTTCCCAACAGAATTTTGCAAGATATAACCATGGATTTCATTGAAGGTATGCATCCAAGGGTCATGAAGCAATTTTCATGGTAGTAGACAGATTGAGCAAATACACACATTTTGTGGCAATATAACGTCCTTATACAACCACTACAATAGCCCAAGCATTCCTGAACAATATCTACAAACTACTTGACATGCAAAATTCCATTACCAGTGATAGAGATGCCATCTTTATAAGCGAATTCTGGCAGGAATTCCTCAAGCTACAGCATGTCAACTCAACACCTCCACGACATACCACCCTCAAACTGACGGCCAAACTGAGATGGTAAATCGATGCCTAGAAAATTATCTCAGGCGCGTGGCTTTTGATAGCTCAAACAAATGGAGTCAATGGTTGCCCTTGGCGGACTGGTGGTATAATACCTCTTACAAAAGGGTCATCCAATTAACCCCATATGAAGTGGTTCATGGGTAGCCACCCCCATTACACATGCCATACATTGAAGATTCCACACTCATAGAAGCAGTTGATAGAAAAGTCTAGAGGCGAGAGAGAAGGCAATGAGAATGTTGAAAAAGAATCTAACCCAGACACAAAAGAGAATGAAGACAATGACAGATAAGAAAAGGAAGGAGAAAGAATTTCAGGAAGGAGCTTGGATTTATGTCAAGCTACATCCTTACAGACAAATCAGCCTCCTAGATCCAGGGTATCATAAGTTTGCACCAAAATTCTTTGGCCCCTTTTTAATCATTCAGAAGTTAAGTGTTGTGGCGTACAAATTGCAACTTCCCCAGTTAAGTGTTGTGGCGTACAAATTGCAACTTCCCCAGTTAAGTGTTGTGGCGTACAAATTACAACTTCCCCTCATCGTAAGGATACATAATTTATAAAATGCGTCTCACTTGAAGAAGCACATTATGAAGATTTCGAAACCAATGAAGCACCAAGACAAGAAACCAAGTAATGAACAGGAAACACTTGACTTCTATAGAGTTGCAAAAATGATACAAGTTACATTAGAACAGTACTGAAAACAAGTTGCATACAACTTGATTTACAACAATCAAAATAGAAGTAAAATAATTGGTCGTGGACGGTGTCCGCTTTTCTTCCACAGCACACACATAAGTGTCACTCGCTATCGCCCGACGTCAACTCCTAATGCCTGACGTTAGCTCTCAGGACGCTTCTCGCAAGCTCTCTGCTCGCACTCGCAGCTCACTAGCCGCACTCGCACTCGCAGCTCACTAGCCGCACTCGCGTACTTAACGCCTGACGTTAAGTACTTAACGCTCCGCGTTAGCTCGCGAGTACTCTCTCTCAAGAGACCTTCTCTAAGTCACTCGCCGAACTCGCTCCGAGTTCTCTGCTATCTCGACCAAATCAATATATATTCTGGGGGGGGGGGGGTCTGCCCTCCTATTTATAGGAAAAGGAGAGACCTTTTAGAAGCTGAGCTAACGTCTGCGTTAGCTCTAACGCTGGGCGTTAGCTCACTTCAAAATTTAACACTCTCCTTTGAAGTAAGCTCCGAGAACAACTCCAAGTAGCGAGCGAAGCCTCCTGAACGGCCCCGCAAAAAGGAGTTTCGTGAATATATCTGCAAGGTTGTCTTCGCTCTGTACATGCTCCACTGCAATCAAGCCACCCAACATCTTCTCTCTGATGAAGTGATGCTCGATCTCTATGTGCTTTGTTCTTGTGTGACACACTGGGTTTGTTACCAGTTTCAAGGCACTCTCATTGTCCCCGCGAAGCACAGTAGGTCCGTTGACTTTCTCGTCCACATCTTCCACCAACCTCCTCAGCCAGACACACTCCTGAGCTGTTAAGGACGACGCCTTGTGCTCAGCTTCAGTGGTGGAAAAGGGAGATAGAGTCTCGCTTCTTGCTACACCACGAGGTGGCAACATCTCCACACATAAATACATAACCTGATGTCGACTTGCGATCATCGGCATCACATGCGTAGTCTGCATCCGTGTACCCATGCAGCTTGAAGTCACACTTTTCTTCATAAAACAACCCCATCTCAAGGGTTCCCTTTACATACTTCAGAATCCCTTTGGCTGCCTCCAGATGATGCTTCCGCGGCTTCTGCATGTACCGACTAACTCGGCCGACGACAAAAGCGATGTCTGACCTCGTGATAATCAGGTAGATAAGACTCCCCATCAGTGCCCGGAAGATCTTCGGATCAGGAAGAATCCTCCCTTCTTCCTTCCGAAGTTTCAGCCTAGCCTCCAGTGGAACAGAACTGCTCTTCCTTTCCTTCATGCTGAATCTCTTGACACTCTTCTCAGCATATGCCCTCTGGGAAACGAGCAGCTCACCTCTTCTCTTCTCAACTTGAAGGCCAAGGAAATGGTGCAGTTCACCAAGATCCTTCATCTCGAATCGGATGGATAGCTGCTATCTCAGCGCCGTGACCTCCTCCATGTTGTTCCCTGTCACGATCATGTCGTCGACGTACAGCAGCACCAACACATGAAGATCTTCACTCTTCTTTACGAACATGCTAGAGTCTAAGTCTGAGGCATCATAACCACATAACTACAGGTACTCCACAATTTTCCCATACCAGACTCTCGACGCTTGTTTTAACCCGTAGAGGGCTAAAACAATATCCAGGTGGTTGCACCATGAATATGTCCTTATCAATCTCACCATACTGGAACGCATTCTTCACATCAAGTTGTCACAACTTCCAACCTCGGCACGCCGCCAGAGCAATGACCATCCTCACCGACATCATCTTCGCCACATGACTAAATGTCTCCTCGTAGTCCTCTCCATAGGTTTGCGAGAAAGTCTGAGATACTAAACGTTTCCACAGGACTAAACGCGGAGTCCCCAAATTCATATGGTAAATTCTCACTCTCCTTCTACCAACAAAAACCAGCATGGGACTCATAATTTTGATATGCAGAGATATGTTTTTGAGCTTTCTCGACGATCTCTGTAGATGGCGAAATAGCTGAGTGAGGCCTATTGATCTCTAGAAATAGACTACGACATCCCAGAGAGGGGCGGATCTAAGGGATGGCGGGTTGGGGTTTAGGCCTCCTCAAGAATTTAGCAAAATAGATGGTTGATTTAGATCCTTTCGTCCAGACAATGAATTTCGACTATTTTCATATAAAAAAAAGTGTCCGGATGTGGGAGAAACAATCCTGGTAAGATGAAGATGTTCAACCTCTTGTCCGATAGAGCTATGTTAGTATAGTTTTTTTTTTACGGTAAAGTACATCACCAACACTTTACAACCCCTTATCTGATTGTGGTTGCAACGTATATTTGTTTTTTCTGCAGTTTTCTAATGCTAATCGAGGTTTATATGATGTGATTGAATTAGTTTATTTGCTCTATTTTAGAGCCTAATTATTATTATATTTCTTTCCTCAATCTATACTTTCGATGTGATATTATTTTTAAATGTCTATCTCGATATTATGCAATATATAAATTTAATATTTAATGACACGAGCTTCTTGCCCAAGATTGTGTTCAACGGAGGGGTCAGTTATTTGCTGTGTCATAATAGTGGTTTGATAATTCAGTGTAGAAGAATCTCAGCCTTCCACTTAATACGAAATCCGTATCTCAGTAAGGAAGGCTGAGTAGCTCATCCTTGCACAGAAGTAACAAACAGAACATACTTCTTCCACAGGCCTCGGAGTATATGTCTCTTCAACTTTGCCTCAGAGATCGGCTCATCAAGATCCAAAGCCGAGATCTCAGCACATAGGTTCTTCACCTTCAGGAAGACGGTGGATATTGACATCCCCTCTTGAGTGGACCGTGCCAACTCATTCTCAAAAAATTGTAGTTGTGCTACATTCTTCTTGTTCAATAGCCCATCAAGAGCTTTCCAGATCTCATATGCTGACTTGCAACCAATGATGTGGTCGAACAAGTCAGGTGAAATAGCTCTCTTCAGAGTGAACTCCGCTTTGTCGTTAATCTTCTTTCAAGCCCTCACAGATGGACCATTGTTCTCGACCGCAACAACTTCCTCTTGTTCATCACCGCCAACAACCTCCCAAAGGTCCTCTCGAAGAAAGTAGCTCTCCATACAAGACGTTCATTCTTTGTAGTTGGTCTGAGTAAGCAACTCAATGTCAAGTTCTCTCACATAACCTCCTCCGCCGTTCATCTTAGTTACTCAATGTTTGTTCCAACCTGCCTCTGATACCATGTGAAAATTTCAAGACCGATGGAGCACCAAGACAAGAAACCAAGTAATGAACAAAAAACACTTTGACTTTTATAGAGTTGCAAAAAAGGTTACAAGTTACAATAGAACATGACTGAAAACAAGTTGCATACAACTTGATTTACAATAGCCAAAATAGAGGTAAAATAACTGGTCGCGGACGGTGTCCGCTTTTCTTCCACAACACACACACACAAGTGCCACTCGCTATCGCCCAGCGTTAACTCCTAACGCCTGACGTTAGCTCTCAGGTCGCTTCTCACAAACTTTCTGCTCGCACTCGCAGGTCACTAGTCGCACTCGCGTACTTAACGCATGACGTTAAGTACTTAACGCTCCGCGTTAGCTCACGAGTACTCTCTCTCAAGAGACCTTCTCTAAGTCACTCGCCGAACTCGCTCCGAGTTCTCTGCTATCTCGCCCAAATCAATATATATTCTGAGGGGGGGGGGGGGGGGGGGGTCTGCCCTCCTATTTATAGGAAAAGGAGAGACCTTCTAGAAGCCGAGTTAACGTCTGCGTTAGATCTAACGTTAGGCGTTAGCTCACTTCAAAATCTAACACACATTAGGGAGGCTCGAGCTACACCAAGCATCCCTGAACACCTTACTAAAGAAGGGCATATCACGACGGAACCAGAGAAGATTTTGTCCAAACACATGATTCCCAGACACGGGAAAGCAATTCCACAGGTTTTGATCCAGTGGTGGCACTCTACTCCTGAAGAAGCTACTTGGGAGGATTACTATGCCATGAAGAACCTCTATCCTCAATTTGATCCACGAGGACACGGTCCTTCTAAGTGAGGAGTATTGTTGTATTTTAAATTTTGAATTTACATTATGGTTGTGTAACACGACGTTAACCGTGAGTGTCAGTTATGTCATGTGCGTGAATGAAAGGGGGAGATAGGAATGAGTGGTGTTGAGCAGGAAGTTACCTGCAGTTGTCTAACCGCCAGTAAGGCGAGAACGGTTTGGGGGAGTGCTTAAAAGCGCTCCCTTGCGAGTAGGAATGAGTATTGATGAATGTTATGTTCAATTACCTTCTGCATTTTCACAATTTACTGCATAATTTCGCCTTTCCCTCCCTGTTCAGGTAGCCTTAGGGGAGCAATCGTCCATCGTCCACCGTCTCAGAGAATTTAGTACTCATCACGCTTTAGGATCATCCATAGTTTAAAAAGCGCGCCCGAGACACGAATCTAATAATTTCTCGCTAAAGAGATGAACTACAACATAAAACTTTTATAGCATGTTTTTTTCCAGACAAATCAAACTATGATACTGCATTGCTGAAAAACTAGCCGTTAAGATGATCTTTAGCATCAACAGATCACGCACCATCTCCATTCATGGTGGAGCAGAGCATCTGCTTTTACAAAGTCGGTTTCTTATCAACTGGATACAAGAAAAAGTAGCCGTTAAGATGATCTTTAGCATCTTTGAACTTGAGGCACCCAAACGCCATTATTGAACGCAGAAGTTACAAACTCAAGCAGTAAATCTATTCAGAAAAGATGGATGGATATATGAACATTCTCAGATACAACTGGAAAAAACCCTCTCTTTTTTCTCTCTAATTACCAAGAAACTAAGAGATTCGTTGTTCATAGCAAGATCAGAAACTAAGTTGTCATTGACAAGAAGAGGTCAGCATTCCCTTGACCAACGCCCTTCATCTTATGTGTATTTTTCCTAACAAGAAGATGACAGCAACAACATTTTCGTAGTTTTCGACGATTCACGTGCGAAACCAACCAGTCATTGTTATTTCGCTCAGCAAATCTGCATTCACTTGGGATGCGTGATGAAGAAGTTGAAGTCATGGTGGTGAACTCTTAGCTGTTTTAGCCACGAGTCCGCCGCGCTGCACAGAGTCATGATCTTCTCGAGATCCGAAGTTTCGTGATTTAACCAGAGATTTCCCTGCATCTTGTAGGTTGCAAGGCCAAACGGGCAAAGGGAAATGGAGCTGCCTGTATCCTTAGATTGCTTCCCAAAGTTCACAGTAGAAGTAGAAGAAGACGTGTCCTTGTTTGAATCACCATTGAAAACACTATCTGCATTAAAACCATTAAAAATGAATGCATTGTAATGCTTGATCATGTATTCAGATTTCAATGTTATCTATCGAATACAACACTTTTGATTCATTAATGTTATCTGTTGTAATGTGGGTCGCGCCACTCTCCGCAAGAGTTTACGGGCCAGCCCACATCAGGACTGCAGTCCTTACACCCCAACCTACTCTCCACCCTCTGCAAGAGTGGTAGGGTGTTGAGGTCGGGCTTTAACCCGCCGACCTCCTTTATAAGAGGGGACTCACACCTTCTCGTGTGAGTCCACTTTTGTCGTGATGTGGGTCGGCCCGTAAACTCTTCCGAAGGGTGGCACGGCCCACCTTGCAACATTATCTCACGTGACATTATACAGAAAGAATAATAGAGATCATCTTTCTTAGCCTCCGTTTGACACGTGGTAGCGGTCGTGAACGCCCGACCTCATCTAAGGAACTTCATTCACTTTTATGCCAAACATACATTCTATGACGGTGGCGTTTTTGTCCAAACTCACTGGAGCAAAAACGCCGCGCCAAACAGAGCCTTAGGCTCCGTTTGGTGCGGCTTTTTTGCTCCGGTGAGTTTTGAACAAAAACCCCAACATCATAGAAGCCACCAAAAAAAAACTAGTTTTGAACATAAAAGTGGATGAAGTTCCATAGGCGAGGTCGCGCGTTCACGAACGACAGCTCATAACCACCACGTTCATGACCGCCGCCACCGTGCCAAACGGAGACTTTGTTAGGCCACATTTACAACAAAATCATGCTCTCAGGAATTGTAGGAAAATAGCACAAATAGAAATCTAGCAATTGATAGGACTATGTAAACTCATAATAATGGCTGGTGGGTGGCTCAAAGGTCAACATTGAACCCATTATATTTATGAGAAGCAAGGACAGTTACCAAAATGGTAGTAGATTCAACCATTTAGGGTTAATTACTGGGACCTCCCCTGGGAGTTTGCATAATTACAGTTTGCACCCCTCTATCTTTCGAAATTACATTTACCACCCTTCTAACTTCCCCCAATTTACAAAAATACCCCTTCCGTTAGAAATATGGATGGAAAATGATAAAATCAGCCAAATTATTTTACGATATTTCAATTTTATTCTTTTACAATGATTCTAGATTAATTTCAAAGGGTAAAATGTAAAGCACCCCTTTCTAAGTTATTACAAAGGGTAAAATTGAAATATTATAAAATAATTTGACATACTTCAGCACTTTCCATCTATATTTCCAAATGAAAAGATCATCCCTTTCAATGTAGAGTCATTACGAAGGATAAAATTAAATATCATGACATAATTTGGCTGATTTTATCTTTTTTCCATCCATATTTCTATTGGAATGGGCAATTTGTAAGGTAAATGTAATTCGAAAGATAGAAAGGGTGCAACCTGTAATTATGCAAACTCCCAGAGGAGGTCCCTGTAATTAACCCCAACCATATATAAGCTCTAATAACTATAGCGGGGGCTTGTTTCTAGGAAGAAGAAATGAGGGCATTTGAGGGTAAATATGAACAAGATGAGGAAATATGCTACCTTGTAGAGCTAAATACATCATTATAATGTAAGGGATTCCCAAATTGTTATTTTATACAAATATAGAATTGTCTAAGGCTTCGTTTGGCGCGGCGTTTTTGCTTCGGTGAGTTTGGATAAAAACGCACCGTCGTAGAATGAATGTATGTTTGGCATGACAATGGTGTTGTGATCGCCACCAAGAAAAAATACTAGTTTAAACATAAAAGTGAATGAAATTCCTTAGGTGAGGTCGGGCGTTCACGAACGACGGTTCATAACAACCGCATTCACGGCCGCCGCCGCCGCACCAAACAGAGCCTAAATCAACTGCATTAAAAACGCATGTGAGCAGATCAAGCCGAATAAGGAACATGATTCGTGGGTGTTTATAATTGGAAAAAAAAAATCATTCTTACACGATGAAATCAATGATTCAGATTATAATTAGTAAAAGTTTTCTAAAACCGGCGAATTTACAACAGTAGAGAATATTACTAAAATTATTCCCTCACTAGTTAGGATCTATTGATGCCAGCGCCCGACTTATTTTTCTACGATACGATGGTCCCTAAATTTATCCAAGCATGATTATTATAGCCCTTTCTACTAAAACCTATGCACCAACCTAAAATTAATTGGTTGCAGGCGGAGGCGTGCCGGATCTATATTTAGTGGGCATGGTTACACGAGTTTCCTGATGTGGGAATATATTCTCACTAGCCCACTTTTGTAGGGTCCTTTGTGTCTAATACGTGAACTTTTTGTTGTTGAGTGAGAGGGCAGCGTGCACACGAAATTAAAATCAATTGGTTGTAGGTGAAGGGGCCCAAAATCTATATTAAGTGCACAAAACTACACGTGATTTCCGATGTGACGCTATATTCTAGACAAGCTCTGATGTGAAGGGTCTTTAGTCTTTAACACGAGATTTTCTTTGTTTGTCACATAAGAGTGAGTCGTTGGGTCTAGCTCGATCTTATGCATGCTAGAACCAATGCGTCCGTACCCAAAAAACATTTGGTTGTAGGTGGAGATGCCCAAAATTTATATTAAATCACAAGTATATTGCATGTGTTTTCAATGTGAAGCTATATTTTCATGATTTTCATAAGTATATATGTCTTAGAAACCAACAAAAAAGGATTCGGACGAGGGTAAAAGTGACCTTCCATATCCAAGAAAATGCCTTTTCCCCTAGCCATATTAAGAATTTACCCAAATTTAACAGGATGATTGCAGTTGGCATGTTTGGATTAATTAGGGATCATCAAAATCAAGACATTGTAGAATTTTATTTGGGGGGGGGGGGGGTATTTTGGTCATTTTCTCTTTGAAATCAACTTGAGAAAATGGCAATTGTTATTGATCACACATACCTTGGAAAGATGATGAGATTGTATGAAAAGTCAAAAATGATGTTGAGAGATCCTTTGCATTCTTGCGAGCCGGAATATGATAGATAGGGTACCTGTTAAAATACAATTCATCAAAAATAAATTACAATTGCAATGACAATTACAATTACTATTACAAGTACAATTACAGTTTTAAGAAAGAAAACCTAACACAATCAAACAAATTCCTGAAAAATCCCATTTAACTTCATTGCAATACTTCACCAAATCAACATTCTTAAGCGAATTTGAATTGATATAAGATTGCAAAATTGAAAAATTTCAATGGAAGATCCATGGATTCTTCTAAACCTTCTCTTTCTTCTTCCATACATGGATTCTAAAGTGTCTTCATGACTGGACAGATCAAAGTTTTTGAAAAGAATTTGGGGTTCTAGTCCATAAAGGAGAAGCGACCGATGTAGAGAAATCTGCTTACCAGGCAACAGATACCCAACTTGCAGGCGAAAGATCCGAACTCTTAAATGACATTAAACCTGGATAGCTTTGAGAGAGCTCATTCACCTAGAACAGCAGATTTGAAGTTAAATAACATACTAAAGAGATGACATTTTGGGGTTATTTTCTTCAGAACCATATGTCTATATTATATATTAAGAGAATTCTCAGATTTCAAACTGTTATTTCATCGACATCATATGGTTAACGCTACGGGCGGCCAGCGAACTAGAACAACCACATAAAGATGACGTTGATCTGACCTTGTCCATGAGCGGAATCCTTCCCCATGGAGGACAGCGTTCCATGAATTGTAAGTATAGATAGCCGAGCCGATTACACGGCCACGAACCGTCCTGGTCCACGGACGAATCCTCCGATGCAGCGTCCCACGACTTTGAAAGCTTCTCGCTCTCGCTGTCATCGCTCCACGAATCGCTCTCGCTTTCCTCTCCCAAAGTCCTGAGCATTGAGTAAAATGCAGGTAAGATTTTGGAGCAAACAGAACCAGTGAGGATCAAATTCAGATGAGCACGGGCTATGTGAACACCTCAAGGAAGCAAGGGCTTTGTTCGTGTAAATCTGGATGGAAGATAGGTAAGGGACATAGTACTGGACGACGACTTCGCCGTCGGGGAAGATGATAGGAACACTGGCGCCGTAGGCACTCCATTCATTATACTGTTCCCAGAGCTCTCCAAGGGTGAAGTACTCGACTTCTTCCTTTCCAATTGGATGCCAGGCACTGTTCAAGTCTCGGATGCATGACTGCAGCATTAAAGTTAAACTTGGTATCATATTTTCATAGAACATTTCAAGCAGACTTTCAGCAATATTGAATACGAAACTGGTGATAGCATCAAAGTTCTGCGGACCATTTGAATAGAGAGACAAAATAGTCATATTTTCTAACAAAAATCCTCTCTTTTTTGCAGAAAAGCCAATTTTAAAGGAATTTTGAACCACTCTTCAATCAAAACTATTGGAAAACACGATTTTAGGAACTGTTTTGCAGAATCTAAGGATATTCATCATCTTCATCCTATGGCATACTAATAAGAGAGGTAACTCGGAGAAAGCTGAACAATCATTTGACTAAAAAGAGAAAATTGCAGGCATAAATTACCAGAAAAAAAGGGAGGAAGTTCAACGGAGGAAAAGGAAAGAGCAAATGAAAATTGTCCCGAGAAAATGATGCTTGGCAAAGAGAAAATTGCAGTCATAAGTCAATAGAGAAAAAAAGGGGGAAAGTTCAAAGAAGAAAGAGGAGAGCGCAAATGACTTTTCGAATAGAGCATACTTAGATCGAAGGAGCTGCAAAAGATCATCATCCATGTGAGAAAAACATATCACAAAAAATATAAATCACGGAAAAGTCAATTTCCTTTTTTGCTTTTTGATTGAAGGACGAACACCCAGATACAAACGTGCATACATAATAATAATAATTATATATATACATTTAGAGAGAGAGAGAGAGAGAGAGAGAGAGAGAGAGAGAGAGAGAGAGAGAGAGAGAGAGAGATCACCTTCGGGAGAGTTTGAGAGGCGACAGAGGGAGTGATTCTGTTGAGGAAGCACTCCAGGTTAGAATGCCTTCTAAAGTTTGCAGCCATCTTCTCTTTCTATTTCTCAAGGAAAATGATTTCCCCCCTTTTTCTCTATCCCTGTTTCTATTATCTTTCCTCTGCTCTATGTACCTTGAACAAAAAAACCTTTCACCAACCACACAAATCTCTCCTTTCTTCACAACAACATGAAAAAAAAAACAGAAGAAAGGGCAAGAAGGGAACAGAGGATGAAGAAGAAGCAAACCAAATTCTCTCTGTATCTATTTCCTACCCCTCTTTCTTACTCCTCTATTTATTATTTCTACCCCTCCCCCTAAAACAGAGCAACGGAAGAAGAAGAAGAAGACAGCAAAGAGGAGAGGAGAAATAGGGAGCTGTAAAACAAACTAGAGCCTAATTTAAATGCGAATTCATAACCATAATACTATATATTAACCATATCATCCGATTAAACACTCTAATTTTAGAAACGACTGGTCCCCGCCATCAATGCCGCGAACGATTTTCTTACAAAAATGGCGAGATTAGAACCAGACTATTTCCTGGAGTCCAGCAATGCTCCGATCCATTCACAAACACTTCACTCTCCCTCTGATCTCGAAGAGATTTAGGACGGACACAGGAGAGAAGGAAGAAGACAAAAAGACGACTCCTTTCTCCTCTCTATCTCTCTGGATAGATCGCAAATTCGCAACCCCTTCGCTTCGCCGCGTGGGCTTCTGCTCTGCTGTTCGGGGTTCTCGCCCTCTCTTTTATTGCTGTTTTTGTCGGAATCGTCTCTGCCGTTATCTTTACTGTAACTATTTTCTTCTGCGTTGGTAAATAGCACATAACAGCTATTAGCTATATTCAACGGAGGACGGTTGAAGCGGTGGAAATTAGACTGAAAATGGAGCAGCTTGGAATGAAATGAAAATTTTTAAGGTGGAGTAAAACATCTATGAGTAAGGTGTGGGGATCATCTCAGCCGTCTGATCCCGCGCAGAGCTGGATTTTTTATTTATATAAATGTGACTTTTTTGCTGGGCATCCGATTGTAAATCGGACGGCTGGAGTGGTCTCCGCACCTTACTGTAGGTGCGTTACCCCCGCATAAATATTGCTCGGATGAATCGGGGTGGCTGTGTTCTTAAAAAAAGAGTCAAAATGATGTTTGGAGCGTTGCTGATGGGAATTCGAGGGGTACAAAACAGTTTTTTTAGGGCATTGTTAAAGGCAAATCAGAATTGGCTATTGGCAAACCAATTTCTGTGTTATTACGCGCCTTTTGAAAATACGCTTTGTACATGCATTTTTAGGAAAAGTGTTCAACACAAAAATTGTAGATCTCGTCGAGATCTATAACTTTCGTGTTGAACACTTTTCTTAAAAATGCATGTACAAGGAGTATTTTTTTGTTACAAGGCGTATTTTCTTGTTACAAGGCGTATTTTCTTGTGCGTGCATTTTTAGCAAAAGTGTTCAACACGAAAAATTGTAGATCTCTTTTCGTGCTGAACACTTTTCATAAAAATGCATGTACAATGCATATATTTAAAAGGCGCGTAATAACTCATAGAAATTGGTTTGCCAATAACCAATTCTGGTTTGCCTTTAACAACGCCCTTTTTTTAGGCTTTGTTTGTTGGATCGGGATTCTCTTCATTTGGGGCCTCAAACGGAGTTTCATTTTATGGTGTGAATGAAATATATAAAAAATTTGATTAAATGAAATATATAAAAGGATGGGATTAGTGAACTAGTCGGATCATCCAAAAATAAATCTGGACCGTTCATTTTACTCCAACTAGAGAGGATCTTGATTCTTGTTTGTTTGGGCATTTATGCTCCATCTCCATTTGGGGGAAAACGTCGGCACAAAAAAAAATCGTTTGGTAGCACTCCAATTCTCACTGCCTCGGCTCCAAAAAGTCATTTTTGGCTTCTTTTTTAAGATCGCTGTCGCTGCCCTCCATTTCCCACCGCTCCAATTCTCACCGCCGAAACAAACAAACTCTTATGCTATATTGTGAAATTCCGTTCACGTTGCGAAGGCCCACGATCCTGCCCAGCTGCCCAACTCAAAAGTGCAATAGACTTTGTGGATCTTATTCGTTTCGTTCGTTCTGAATCTCCTCAATATATTGTGAAGTCTCGTATATGTTGTTAAAGTGTTATATTCACTATGAAAGCTTTGTGTGCCGCGTGCCATCATACATCGTGAAAACTCGTATACATTGTGATAGTCGTATAAACTGTGAAATTGTCGTATACACTATGAAACACTGTGGAAGTGTCGTGTACGCTGTGAACAGTCATATACGCTTCGAATATACATAGGCTCCGCATTTGATATGCGCAGCCAACTAACATATTTTCTAATAAAAGAGTGGACTTTAGATATTTAGAAAAAAAACTTGTTGATAAATTCGATCAAAACGGGTGACAGAATCCTATCTGGAACAGCTATTTGGGAAACAAATCCGTGGGTCTGCTTTGAAATTGTTTTACATTATTGAGGTTGATATTATCACGCTGACTTTAAGAATATATTACGCGATCCCAGCTTGGAAAATCTGTGCATCTAAAATTATGACCGGAGATTCAAACAGAAGCTGCTTCTTCGTCAAAATCCAACAAAGCTATTAAACTCTTTTACGGTTGGCCAGCATTCTGCTCCGGAGTTCATACATAATATTCAATTGCTTTCAATAAATAGGCGAATTAACGCTCCGTTTGGCGCGGTTTTTTGCTCCGGCGAGTTTGGACAAAATGTCATCATTGATATGCACCTACAAATTTATACAAGTTCTCGGGGTGCGTTTAGCCATAGCTCCGCCACGAGGGGTGGAGGTAGTTGAGTCATGCTTTACCCCATGACCAAGGTAGTGGGGGAAAAACCGTCACAACTACCGCGCGGCGTCACCCGCGTAAGCAGCAGCGAGGCCGCTCCCCGCCATCGCCGGGTGTGTCCGAAGCCGCGTAGCCGCACCCCACTAAAGGGGTGCGGTTAGGCGCGTACCCCACTAAGGGGGTGAGTGCCACACCTCGCTTAGGGAGCACGGCCGAAGTCGCACCCCGCATAGTGGGGTGAGGCCAAGGCCGCACCCTCCTTAGTGGGGGGCGGCCAAGGCCGCACCCCATATCCCACATGGGGGTGAGGCCATGGCCGCACCCCATATCCCACACGGGGGTGCGGCAAGGGTGGGGGTGCGGCAAGGGTGGGGGTGCGGCCGAAAAACGCACCCCCTTTGGGTGGTGCGCCCGGAACTCCGACACCCTCCCTTTCTGGTGTGTGTGTGGAGGGGGGGGGGGGGGACTTCCCGTTTGGGGGGAGGGTGCGGTATTTGAGAGGCACGCCCTCGCTCTTACGAGCACAGCCTCCGTCAGCACCCGGCCGCATTCTCGACTTTCCGCCCGCAAAGCGAGCCAAGCGTTCCCACATTCACCGCACGCTCAGAATGCCTCCGCGTTCAGTGGGTGTTGAAGCCAAGAAATTTCTAACTCTAAAATTCATATCAGTGTAGTCGGAGTCTACTCGCCCAACAGTCCAACTAGACGGCTTTACTGGCAACGATGAAGAGGCTAGAACAGCAACAACAGGACTCCAGGTACTACGGCAGGGAAGTCCCACTACGTACCTGGAGATCAGAAGAGACTTCCCCCCTCCAAAACCAAAAGATGGTCGAGCTTGGTGCTAGGAAGGCACTGACTTGGTAGAGATCTCGCCTATATGGGGAAGGGGGGTTGAACTCTGGTTTTTCAAGTGTCATTCCTAGTACCCCTGGGGTCTATTTATAGACAAATATTGAGGGAGGGAGTGCAGGAGACCATGCCTGGCCCCCCTTGGCAGATAAGATAGTTGAACCTGATAAACAGGCGACTAGGCAAGGACATCGACAATGCCTGGCGAGTTGTAGATGATAGTCGCCAATATGCGAGTAGGTCGGAAGGCTGACTGATAGTCGCTCGCTTGTGTGAGTAACTTCGAGGTCTGCTTCTAGTCGCCACTTTGGGGAGAGTAACCTTGATACTCGCACCTGGCATTACACACCTCTCGTGAGCTGCTTGTTGTCTTCGATATGACCATTGACTTTGACTTTTGTCGCCCAGCAGTCCAACTAGACGACTTTACTAGCAACGATGAAGAGGCTTGAACAACAACAATAGGACCCCAGGTGCTACGACAGGGAAGTCTCATTACGTACCCGGAAGCTCAGAAGAGACTTCCCCTCCAAAACCAAAGGATGATCGAGCTTGGTACTAGGAAGGCACTGACTTGGTAGGGATCTCGCCTATATGGGGGAGGGGGGTTGAACTCTGATTTTTCAAGTGTCATTCCTAATACCCCTGAGGATCTATTTATAGACAAATCTTGAGGAATGAGGTGCAGGCGACCATGTCTTGCCCCCCTTGGGAGATAAGATAGTTGAACATGATAAACGGGCGACTAGGCAAGGACATAGACAATGTCTGACAAGTAGTAGATGATAGTCGCCAATATGCGAGTAGGCCGGAAGGCTGACTGATAGTCGCTCGATTGTGCGAGTAACTTCGAGACCTGCTTCTAGTCGCCACTTTGGGGAGAGTAATCTTGATACTCGCACCTGATATTACACACCTCTGGTGAGCTGCTTGTTGTCTTAGATTTGACCATTGACTTTGACTTCTGCTCGCGTGGCATGGATGAGTCCTACTCTCAAAGAATATGGGTTGTACATAATCCCCGCTCTTTGCGAGCAACGAAGTGGCTTGGAAAGAAACATCCAACCCTTATTTGTCGAGGGTCTTCTGGCGAATATCTTGCTTACTCGAAAGCAGGGGGTCCTTCAATATCCATAACTAGTGGGTTGGGGCCTTCCCTGACACGCAACTTTTTAATCCACGACTAGATGTTGACTACCGAGGAGAGAGTCGTGAAGGCTCGTATGTTGAGGAAATTGCTGCACGAGTCGGAAGACGGCGTTGCGCGCAAGAGAAAGAGGGGCGATGGTGATCGCACTGCCAAAAGGACGTCGTGCGAGGATGTTTCGCGGGTTGATCCCGCGGCATCCGTGCCTGAGCCAACTCCAACGCGGTCGAGCGAGGAGAGTTTGGAGAATGTCGACGAGCAACGGGTCGCTAAGAACGAGCCTTCAACCGCTCCCCCTGATATAATCATAACAGGTAACTGTCGCCCTGCTGCCGACTTTACTGATTCTCAGTATTGACGCTTTACTGATGCCGACTTTCTTTCATAATGAACCTTCCTTCAGAGGATACTCCGACGGAGCCGGATATGTTGACATCTCTCGCAGAAGAGCATGAGAGGGTCGAGGATCTGCCACCTTCTCCAACTATTCTTGTCGGCAGTGTTATCCCTCAGCGAGAAGCTTCTCGCCAACCGCCCTCCTCGGCAGAGCACGGGGAGAGCGGTTCCTGTGTTGGACGAATGACTTTGAAGAAGTCAAAGGTCACCATCTCGCTTTCGCTACCGCCTCCCTCGACTGATGTTTCTTGCCTATCGGTGACAACCACTCAGGGTGCTCCGACATTTGGCGAAAGAGGTTGAAGGCCCTCTCACGCACCTTCGTCGCTGATGCCTGTGAGGATGGATGTTCGCGGGAAGGCGCCCCTGGATCCACCACCGGCGCCTCCTCTTCGACACCCCGAGACGATGTTGCCGCACCACAATCCCGTTGGCGGGAATGGCCGGGGCGGCCGGTCGGGGACTTAGCAGATTTCTCCTCGCTGCATGTCGTCGCCTCGTCGCTTTTCTCTGCCTCGTCGCCAAGATACTGCTCGGCAGACGTCATCTCCTCGCCGCCTTTCTTCGCCTCATCGCCGAGATACTCCTCGGCGATCGCCCTCCCCTCGCCACCATCCCAGGGTACCACATGTACGCGCAGGTACTTCTTGCATGTGGAGCGATGTGCTGAAATGTCTTCTCGAGTATTTATGTTAACTTCAGTCTTTTTTAGGTCGTGCGACGTCTTCGGGGTCGACCTTTATCGATGTCCTAGGCCTGCCCACGTGTGATTTTCGGCCGAAGTTGGTCTTCACCTACCTCGAACTCAACATCTACAGGCTGATGGCGTGTGAGGTGCATCGGCGACTATCTCAGTTGGAGGGTAGCGTGGCGAACATCGAGGGGTTTGAGCACCGGATGGAGGCCTCGGAAGGCAAGCACTTTTCCATCAATGAGCTGGAGCGGAGGATGGTGGCTGTGGATAATCGACAGGAACTGCTGAAGGCCGACATTCGCGGGCTGCGGGCTAGTATGGCTCCCTCGGGACCCTCACTCGCATGGAAGAACACATCCACCTCAGCGAGGAGCTCATGACGAGGGCTAGAGAGCATATGGGATTCGCGCGCCAACTGGAATTTACCGGGCGACATGGCGTTACCTCGGAAAGGTCGATGATCCTCGAGTGATGTAATATTGAAGTTGGCAGGAGACTTTTGACTTTTTTCTGTCTTCATGGACATTAATTAATAGGCTTGTAATAATTTTAACTTGATTGTAACGAGATTTGTATGCTAGTCGCGAGTGTTTTTTCAACGTCGTTGTTGGTTTTTTGCAAGGTCTTTATTTTTATTTTTGTTTGCTGCGGCGAGTTTCACTTGATTGTCGCACTTTGCGGGTGGCCTACGACCTCGACGTCTTGGAAAAGCCTTCTGCGAGGAAGTTAACACGGCAGGAGGTTTGAGCGAGTTTAGGGTACGCATCGCGCCCATCGAACCTCGCGACCCCCTGCGATGTCTATAAATATAGGGGGTTCGAAAACAACACGCTTTCCCGAACCCTTCCGAGAACTCAGTTATACGCGCGAGTTTCTTCCTATCTCGATGGCGCCTTCCACTGATGCTGAAGCTCGCTGATTGACTTACGCTCAGAACTTCTCCGCGAAGAAGTTCAAGAAGTCGATCACTCGCCCAGACGACTTGGAGAGGTTCGTTCATCATTTCCTTCCCAGGGGCTTCCGCGCCTGCTTGCCGACGAAGTAAGAAGGAATCAATTCATTCGCGGAGGGGAGGCTCGCCTTTCCTCTTTCCCACTTTGAGGTGGGCTTGCGACTTCCCCTCTAGCAAGAGGTCTGCCAGAGTCTTCGGTACTACGGATTGGTCCCCGCGCAGATAAACTCGAACGACGTTGTGATCATCGTAGGGTTCATGTGCTTCCTGCGGTCGGAAAAGATCACATTTGATCTCTTTGTCTTCCGGAGGATCTTCTACATGGTCGCGACTAAGGATGGGGTGATCTACTTCAGTAGTCACCACTGCTCACTGGCAGGAATCTCGAACAAGGTTCATCGCTGGAATGAAAGATTCATCTTCATCTTCGACAACTTTCCAGGAATCCCTTGTCGCCCCCAGCAACCACCGGCGGGGTTGTTCCTCGCCCCTACACTGCACGGTGCCCGCGAGGAGTGCTGCCTCGCGATGAAGAGTAAGAAGTTCGATATCGTCTTCTGGCGACAGACCGTCGATCAACTCGCATATGTCAAGTCTGTTGAAGGTAACATCGTTGTGGTGCGAGTAACGTTAGTTAGTTATCACCATGGCTAACACTTTTCTTTTAGGTACTCGCCATGTGCCTGCAACCACTCTTCCTCCAGCGGGCGAGTCTCCCCCCCCCCCCTCGTGTCTCCATCAGGGCAAGCGCGACCCATGGATGAGGAAGATACTGTCGAGGTGGAGTCCCCTCTTCCAGAAGGACTCGCTGGGCTCAGCAATCTGACCGAGGTCCTTCACGTTGTGGGGTTGTCGGGAGAGGGCAAGCCCTCGACTAAGAAGAGGAAGAGAAAGGAGATCGCTCGTAAGATAGACGAGGATCCGGTGAGGGAGCAAGATGACAGCGTCCCAGTGAACCGCTCAAACTTTGGGCAAGGTGCGCGGAACGTCGGTCTTGACGGGGAGCCCCTCCTCGCGTGGAGCACGAGAAGGAATGAGGTTCGCCTCAGTTCTCTTCTTCATTCCTAGAGCGAGGATGAGGTGTCGAATGATGACGCTTTCTGCGTCATGTTTGGGCTCCATGGGCGCAACGATGCGAAGGTCATAAGGGAGGCGTCTCCTCGGTTCCTCGCCGATCAGGGGTCGCGGGCGATGCTGTGAGCAGCGGAACTTGCTCATCAGACCGCCCGCAACCTGCTCGATGCTGAGGAGGAGAATGAGGTTCTCAAGAATCTCCTCAAGGAGGCAGAGACGCGACAAGAAAAGGCCGAGGCGAGGGCTATCACGGCTGAGGATAAGGCTTCCTCGGGCAAAGATTTTGAGGTGATCTTGGTAGTCCGATATGGTTCTTGTGTGACTCGGTCGTTGCCTGACCTTTTCGCCTTTATAACTCACGACTTTTCCATTTTGCAGGAGGAGCAGCTCGTAGCGGTCGAGGCTATTTCCAAGCTCGAGAGCGACCTGCGAGCTAGCCAAACCACGCTGGAGGCGGCGCAGGTCCGTATTGCGGAGCTGGAGTCGAGGACTGTGGTGCAGCCTTCCTCGGAGGCCGGAGCATCTTGTCGAGCATGGGAAATCTCCAAGTCCTAGCAGGAGTGGTCCGCCCTTCGACGCGAGATAATGATCATCGCCGACGACCTGATCTTCACCAAGCTTCAGGTCGGAGGCTTTCTGACGCCGGATGGCGAGAATTTGACGACAAAAGAGCTACTCTATGACATCCTTAATGTGAATGAGGGTGATGAACAGGATGACGGGGAGGACAATGGGTCGTCGAATTCCTCGGATTGTGCTCCCTCGCCGAGCTAATCCTTCTGTGTCTGAATGATTTTGACAGCTCTTGCGAGAGCAATTTGTAACTATTTGGCAGATATAATGATATCATTTTTGAGATACTTGTTCGCCTTGCTTATGTTGTCGTGTCGATACTCGCTAGGCTCATAGGCACGCTCGCTTTGTATGCTGGCTCGCTAGGCTCATAGGCTCGCTCGCGCTTGTGTGCTTGCTCGCTAGGCTCATGGGATCGCTCACGCTTGTGTGCTCGCTTGCTAGGCTCCTAGGCTCGCCCAGATACGCTCCTACCCACATACTCACATTGTATATACTCGCCTTTTTCCAAGGAAGATGTCAGCAATGGGAACTCGGGGGTTCACTCAAGACGCACACTCTCGAGGCTTCCACTCCACTTGGATGTCAGATGCTGACATGTAAGGAATGACAGTCGGGGAGGTCCAAGGGGACACACCATCCCGAGGCCTTCGTCCTACCACGATGCTGAATGTTAACGAGTAGGGAATGACAGTCGGGAAGGTCCAAAGGGACACACCATCCCGAGGCCTTCATCCTACTGCGTTGTTGAATGCTTATGAGTAGGGAATGATTATCGGGGAGGTCCAAAGGGACACACCATCCCGAGACCTCCATCATACTGCATTGTTGAATGCTGATGGAGATCGTTCTCCTGCTACTCAACAATTAGAGGGGGTTAATCGTACCAACTCATGTGATTGGACGAAAAAATAGAAACAGTATGCCTTGCTGCGAGCTTTTAGCTCTTTGAGGGTATATGACGTCTTTATTCAAGGGTCCCCTGGTCAGTTAAATTGATCATCTCTTCGTCGAGTTGAGAGGTCGGTGTCCAAAATTTTTCCTGATAATCTCTCCAGTCAGATGAGAAGTGCAATCGGGGGGGGGGTCACTCGACCAACATACAAGGGGGGAGCTGATCTCGACCGTCATTGTAGATGCTTGGTCTTAGGAAAACTCACACCCGAGGAGTTGTCTCATCATCCGTTCTGAGTTTTATGAGAATTAAGTCAGAGGTATGTTTCCCAACATGTCGTGGAGATCGATTTTACCTACTTTTTTTTTTTGAAAACATTTGCTGGAAGAGATAAAAGACACACTATCCCATGTTTCAGTGGGTGAGGAATTTATTGAAATGACACAACTTTGCATAAGAGGGACATACACATTCCCACTAGGGGTAGAACCTTTTCAGGTCATCACCGCTCCAGGTATTCCCAAACAGCTCTCCTTCATGATTCTGCAGACGTTATCCGTCAACCGCTAATGACTCGTGGATGATGATGGGCCTTTCCCAATTTGGTTTAAGCTTTCCGACAGTGGCTACCCTTCCTGTTGCATTTACTTTCTTCAGAACGAGATCGCCCGCTTGGAAATGTTTGATACAGACGTGCTTGTCAATGTATTTCTCCATTCACCTCTTGATCTCTTCTTGCCGAGCCGAGGCTAGGTCTCGGAACTCTTCGATGTAGTCGAGAGAGAGCCTTTGAGCCTCTTCATTCTCCAGCCATCATTCGTCATCTCCCTCTTCCGCCACAACTACTCTAGGACTTCCGACTTCGAACTCCACAAGGATGAGAGCTTCAGACACATGAGAAAGCTTGAAAGGAGTTTCTCCCATGGCTGAGTTAGGAGTGGTCCTCGGAGCCCATAGGACCAAAAGGAGTTGTTCTGCCCAATTCCCTCTTAGGTTATTGACCTTCTTCTTCAGGAGGTTGATGATCAGCTTGTTGGCGGCCTACACTTGCCCGTTGCTCCTAGGATGGTGCACTGAGGCAAACCGGAGATCTTTCCCTAGCTGCTTGCAGAAATATTCCAGCTCCAAGATGAAAAATTGAGGACCGTTATCGGTGACGATGGCGAGAGAGATCCCGAACATGCAAGCTATTTCCCCCAGATGAAGTTATTCACGACTTGAGAGGTGGTCTTGACCAGGGGTTTGGCCTCGATCCACTTGGAGAAGTAGTCAATCATGACGAGGACGAACTTCCTCTAGTTGGTAGCTTGAGGGAAATGGCCTATCAGATCCATTACCCAGATGGCGAACGACCATGGGGTTGTAATAGAACGAAGCTGACGGGCCGGATACAACTGGAGAGGATTGAACAACTGACACTTCTTTGAGAATGCTTAGGCGTCCTTTCGGATGGACGGCCAAAAGTAATCATGCCTCAAGATTCTCTGCTCGAGAGTGCGAGTCCCAGAATGACTTACGCACTCTCCTGAATGAATCTTCTCCAGAACTCGAGGTACCTCGACCACCAAAATGCATCTGGCCAAGTGACCCGAGATGGTCTTGCGATACAGCTCGCTGTCGTGCAATAGATAGTACGATGCCTTGTACCGAAACTTCCTCTGATCTCCATCAACTGCCGGGAGTTGACCAGTAGTTAGGAATGCCACGAACGGGTCCATCCAGTAAGGGCGTTGCTCAATCTCCATCCTCTCCCCTTCTTCGACGGATGGTCGAAACAACTCGGTGATAGTTCCTCCAGCCCTCAGCCCATACTTAGCCAAATGATCTGCTGCCAAGTTATCCTCCCTTGGCGCGTGATCGACGAAGAAGTATTGAAAGCCTCCAATCAACCATTTCACCTTGATAAGGTACTTCTGCAAGATGATGTCGCGCACTTCAAACTCCCCTCGAATCTACGACGTGACCACCATTGAATCTGTGAAAGCTCGAATATCCTGGATGCCCAACTCCTTGACAAGATGCAAGCTGACCACTATTGCCTCATACTCCGCTTGATTGTTCGTGATGGGGAAGAGGATTTTGACCAATTGCTTGATCCTAGTTCCCTGTGGGCTGACGAGCACGATGCCTACTCCCACAGAGCTTTTGCCCGAAGCTCCATCCACGAAGATCTTCCAGGAAACTAGATTGGAAGGTCCCTCACTCGGATCCATTTCTCTAGAGAAGTCGACTAAGAAATTTGTCACCGCATGCGCTTTAATCGCCACTCGGGGCGAGAAGGAAATGTCGAACTCACTGAGTTCTACCGATCATTTTGCCAGCCTTCCTGAATGCTCCACTCATTCTAGGATGCTTCAGAGGGGGTGATCGGTGACGACCCAGATGGAGTGAGCTTGAAAATAAGGTTGTGGTTTCCGTGCCGACACCACCAAGGAGAAGACAAGCTTCTCTAGAATAGGATACCACGACTCCACCTTTTTTAGCACCCGGCTAATATAATAGATTGGTAGCTGCTTTTTTCCTTCTTCTCTGACGAGCACCGAGCTCACTGCTTCCGCACCTACTCCTAGGTAAAGGAGTAGATCTTCACCTTCCTTCGGGCCTTGGAGGGGGGAGCTGATCTCGACCGTCATTGTAGATGCTTGGTCTTAGGAAAACTCACACCCGAGGAGTTGTCTCATCATCCGTTCTGAGTTTTATGAGAATTAAGTCAGAGGTATGTTTCCCAACATGTCGTGGAGATCGATTTTACCTACTTTTTTTTTTTGAAAACATTTGCTGGAAGAGATAAAAGACACACTATCCCATGTTTCAGTGGGTGAGGAATTTATTGAAATGACACAACTTTGCATAAGAGGGACATACACATTCCCACTAGGGGTAGAACCTTTTCAGGTCATCACCGCTCCAGGTATTCCCAAACAGCTCTCCTTCATGATTCTGCAGACGTTATCCGTCAGCCGCTAATGACTCGTGGATGATGATGGGCCTTTCCCAATTTGGTTTAAGCTTTCCGACAGTGGCTACCCTTCCTGTTGCATTTACTTTCTTCAGAACGAGATCGCCCGCTTGGAAATGTTTGATACAGACGTGCTTGTCAATGTATTTCTCCATTCACCTCTTGATCTCTTCTTGCCGAGCCGAGGCTAGGTCTCGGAACTCTTCGATGTAGTCGAGAGAGAGCCTTTGAGCCTCTTCATTCTCCAGCCATCATTCGTCATCTCCCTCTTCCGCCACAACTACTCTAGGACTTCCGACTTCGAACTCCACAAGGATGAGAGCTTCAGACACATGAGAAAGCTTGAAAGGAGTTTCTCCCATGGCTGAGTTAGGAGTGGTCCTCGGAGCCCATAGGACCAAAAGGAGTTGTTCTGCCCAATTCCCTCTTAGGTTATTGACCTTCTTCTTCAGGAGGTTGATGATCAGCTTGTTGGCGGCCTACACTTGCCCGTTGCTCCTAGGATGGTGCACTGAGGCAAACCGGAGATCTTTCCCTAGCTGCTTGCAGAAATATTCCAGCTCCAAGATGAAAAATTGAGGACCGTTATCGGTGACGATGGCGAGAGAGATCCCGAACATGCAAGCTATTTCCCCCAGATGAAGTTATTCACGACTTGAGAGGTGGTCTTGACCAGGGGTTTGGCCTCGATCCACTTGGAGAAGTAGTCAATCATGACGAGGACGAACTTCCTCTAGTTGGTAGCTTGAGGGAAATGGCCTATCAGATCCATTACCCAGATGGCGAACGACCATGGGGTTGTAATAGAACGAAGCTGACGGGCCGGATACAACTGGAGAGGATTGAACAACTGACACTTCTTTGAGAATGCTTAGGCGTCCTTTCGGATGGACGGCCAAAAGTAATCATGCCTCAAGATTCTCTGCTCGAGAGTGCGAGTCCCAGAATGACTTACGCACTCTCCTGAATGAATCTTCTCCAGAACTCGAGGTACCTCGACCACCAAAATGCATCTGGCCAAGTGACCCGAGATGGTCTTGCGATACAGCTCGCTGTCGTGCAATAGATAGTACGATGCCTTGTACCGAAACTTCCTCTGATCTCCATCAACTGCCGGGAGTTGACCAGTAGTTAGGAATGCCACGAACGGGTCCATCCAGTAAGGGCGTTGCTCAATCTCCATCCTCCCCCCTTCTTCGACGGATGGTCGAAACAACTCGGTGATAGTTCCTCCAGCCCTCAGCCCATGCTTAGCCAAATGATCTGCTGCCAAGTTATCCTCCCTTGGCGCGTGATCGACGAAGAAGTATTGAAAGCCTCCAATCAACCATTTCACCTTGATAAGGTACTTCTGCAAGATGATGTCGCGCACTTCAAACTCCCCTCGAATCTACGACGTGACCACCATTGAATCTGTGAAAGCTCGAATATCCTGGATGCCCAACTCCTTGACAAGATGCAAGCTGACCACTATTGCCTCATACTCCGCTTGATTGTTCGTGATGGGGAAGAGGATTTTGACCAATTGCTTGATCCTAGTTCCCTGTGGGCTGACGAGCACGATGCCTACTCCCACAGAGCTTTTGCCCGAAGCTCCATCCACGAAGATCTTCCAGGAAACTAGATTGGAAGGTCCCTCACTCGGATCCATTTCTCTAGAGAAGTCGACTAAGAAATTTGTCACCGCATGCGCTTTAATCGCCACTCGGGGCGAGAAGGAAATGTCGAACTCACTGAGTTCTACCGATCATTTCGCCAGCCTTCCTGAATGCTCCACTCATTCTAGGATGCTTCAGAGGGGGTGATCGGTGACGACCCAGATGGAGTGAGCTTGAAAATAAGGTTGTGGTTTCCGTGCCGACACCACCAAGGAGAAGACAAGCTTCTCTAGAATAGGATACCACGACTCCACCTTTTTTAGCACCCGGCTAATATAATAGATTGGTAGCTGCTTTTTTCCTTCTTCTCTGACGAGCACCGAGCTCACTGCTTCCGCACCTACTCCTAGGTAAAGGAGTAGATCTTCACCTTCCTTCGGGCCTTGGAGGAGAGGTGTTTGGGTTAGCTGCTGCTTTAACCGTTCAAAAGCCTTCTCGCACTCTTCGTACCACTTGAAGTCTTCATTCTTTCGGAGTGTTTTGAAGAATGGGGAACACTTCTCCCCCGCCTTTGACAGGAAGAGACTAAGGCCTGCCAACCTTCCAGTCAACCTCTGGACTTCTTTGGTACTCTTCGGTGAGGTCATCTCCAGGATCACCATGACCTTGTCAGGATTGGGCTCTACTCCTTCCGAGGTAAGGAGATGCTCTAAGAACTTCCCCCTACCTGCCCCGAACACGCACTTCGCAAGATTGAGCCTCGTCTTGAACTTTCTAAGCGTCGCAAAGGACTCCACCAGATCGGTAACATACTCTTGGACGCTCTGGCTTTTGATCAAGAGGTCGTCCACATACACTTCCAGATTCCTCCCATTTTGCTCCTTGAAAACATGATCCATCATCCGCTGGTAAGTAGCTCCTGCGTTCTTCAACCCGAAGGGCATCACGTAGTTATAACAGCCATCGCCAGTGATGAAGGAGACATCGCAACGGTCGGGAGGATGCATTCGCATCTGGTGGTATCCTAAAAACGTATCATGAAAGCTCATCACAGAAAAATCGACGGCTGAATCAATCAACGCGTCGATTCCAGGCAGAGGATAATAATCCTTCGAGCAAGCTTTATTTAACAATGAAAAATCAACACACATTCTCCAGCTTCCCCCAACCTTCGTCATCATTACAATATTTGAGCCCAGCCTGGATACTGGATCTCCGACACAAAGCCTGTCTCAAACAGCTTCCTCACCTCCTCTCTAATAGGTTCGACCAACATACTTGCACTTGACCTCTTCTTTTGCCGGATGGGATTGACCGCGGGGTCTAGATTGAGGCGATAGATGTCGACATTCTCTTGTAGATATGTCACCATCTCGATCTTCTCTTCGGTCTTCAGAGATCCTCCTATCTTCAGCGATCCAGGCAATCCAGCCTCGGAGAGTACCTCGATCTCTTCCACCTCCTCGGTTGTTTCTGTGACGCCGTCGATGACAGGTATGACTAATTATATTATTTAATGTAATAAATGTGCGTATCGAAGCGGCGGAAACGAAAAATAGAGTAATAATTAATCTGCACGTGACATACGTAAAATGTGTTTGTAATTCCGAAATAAAATTAAGACTTTAATCAATGTTGATAAGACATAAAATAGGGCTGGCCAAAGGATTATAATTACTATAGCAAAAACCTCAAAGTAGGAGGAATTAGCAAGGGCTGCGGTTAGCAAAAACAGGAGGAATTAACAAGGGCTGCGGTTAGCGTGAGTCACGCTCGTGCGTGTCGAAAGGGGGAGGCAGCCGGGTCTCGATAAGGGGAGAAATACAAACCCGACTCCTTATTCTCCTCCCAGCAGCTTCCGCGAGCCCGACGATAGGCGGACAGAGCCGATCGACGCCCTTGCCTCCCGAGAGCTCAAATCTTCTCAATTTTTCGTGATTTCTTCTCCATTCAAGAGGTAATCCCTTCCTCTACACCCCTCTTTGGTCTTGTACAACGATTTGGCATATTTTGAGTAGAGCCGGAAATCTAGGGTTTTCGTTTCTTGGAATTTTTAGTTCCTTTTTATGTCAAAAGTTTCTGAAAGGAATGGTAACGTATATCCTGACATTCGTTCATGATTTCAGACACTTTTATTAAAACCCTAGTTGGGATAATTCAATTTCAGCAATTTGAAACCTTCTTAATGATGGAAAAGTGCTTCTCCTATGTTCTAGCCCTCATTTGGAGCAAAACCCTTTCCAAAGAATTTAGGGCAGCAATTTGTAGTTGGGCTTTGATGTCTTTTCCTTCAATTAAATTACGAATGAGGCTTGAGGGTGGTGTTTCCTCACTAACTTAGTGAAAACCCCTATGTTAAAGTTAGGGCAGCCAACATAAGCATTTTAATTGACCTATTTAGGTCAAGTGAAGGCCACCTAGTATGGAAAATAATGTAGATGACTCCTCTTATAGGTGATGGCATCCCAAGGAAGCGGGAAACGCAATGATGATTCCGGAAGGGATCCGAGGAAAGGGAAAGCCGCGGTGAGTTTTTATTTCCCTAATTTCAGTTGCTTATATTGTTACTATTTCCTTATAGCTATATAAGCGAACATAAAATAAAGTTGTAAGTAAAACGAAAAAACAAGTAATAAGAAAAAATGAACAATGCATCGATGCAAACTGTAATGGGCTATGTTAGGGATGTACCCAACTAGTGGAGGTGGGGTGAATGTCCTCCCAACATGAAATTACATGAAAAATAAACATGTGAATATGACAAGACACGTAAAGGATTTATATGTGTGCGAATATGAAAAGGCACACAGATAAATAAAGCGCGCTATCTAAATATAAGAAATAAAGAACAATGTATCCTTAACAGTGCCCAATAAAGCAAACGAAATGTGATAACATATCCAATATGTCAAAGGAATATGCAACGACATCATACGACCTAAATACAATCGTATGTACTTAGAAAAGAAAGACGAAAAGTAAAGTGAACGATCAATGATATGATAAAAAGTAAAGTGCACGATAAAGTGAAAAGTCAAGAAGAAATTGAAATTAATGATTGAAGATTTAACGCTGCACTATGAATTTATCATAAGAATAAGAATTAATAAAAGGGGGGGGGGGGGGACAATAAGAATTCGCTTAGTCTTTTGACTAATTAAATAATATAACTAAACAGGTCAAGGAAGAAGCCACCCCAGCACCCAGTAATCCTCGTCCGCCATGTTCTCCTCTCCAACAAAAGAAATACAGTCTTTGGGTCAAAGTGTCTACCGCAGTCTTCGAGGTTCTGGACGCTCATCGGGAGAGATGCAGAGACCCCGAGTGCCCTCATGAAGAATTCCAGTTTTATTTTATGTAGTCAGTAGTTGTTACAGCTGTATATAGTAGTGTATTCTGATGAGTTTTTGGGCTGAGTCAGCCTTGTATATTATGCTACACTTTTGTGATAAGCCCTCCTTTTGTATGTATAATGTTGGGCTATCTTTGTACTCATCAGTTTTTAATGAAATGAAATGATTTAATTATCCTGCATTTTCTTTTGGTACTCTAGCATGATATTTAATTCACTGAATGTTTCTACCTGACTCCTCTGATGTTTAAATGTTAAAAGATAAAGAATATGTAAATTGTAGCGGTAGCCAAATAGTGGGGCCGTTACAATTAAATGGTATCAGAGCCAGGTTTGAACTTTCGGTGTGACTTGAATACTTAAGGAGACGTGTGAGGATAAGTTGAATAAGTTTTAACGTAATTGTCTAAATGCTAAGTTGAACCTTCCTGTTACAGGAACCTTTCCGAACGCACTTAAGTAGACGACAAAGAGAAGAAATTGAAGGGGAACAATATGAAGAAAGACAAAGTCCTGGGAGATCAAATCCTCCCTTAACTGAAGTTATGCAAGCGTTAGCTGAAGCAATCCGAATGGGCAATACTGTCATTCCTCAACCAATGTCTACTGTCGATATGTATTTGAGATAATTTTTGGACATGCGACCGCCAATATCTCGGGGTGGTTTAACCTCAATGGAAACAGAAGGCTGGATCAAACGGATTGAATTAATTTTCAATGCGATGAAATGTCCAAACGATCGGAAAATCGATTTGGTAGTTTTCCTTCTAGAAGGAGAGGCCGATAGATGGTGGAATAGTTTGAGGCAAGGACGGTGCTGGTCGTGCTAATGCTAGTATTCTCTGGGAGGAATTTTTAGACGAATTTCTTGAGTGGTTTGTTCCACCGTCAGAAAAGTAGATGCTCCGGGAGAAATTTCTTCGCTTGCTGCAAGGGAACCGCACAGTTCTGCAATATGAAGCTGAGTTTGCACAGTTAGCCTATTATGTTGGGGATATGGTTGCGAAAGAGCGAGATAGTTGCTTTCGATTTCAATTGAGTTTACGGGAAGATGTACGTGTACATCTCATATCTCAGAGGATTAAGAATTACAATGAACTGGTGGAAACCGCCAAATTAATTGAAATCGATGTGGAGAATGCGCAAAGGCGAATGGAGTTTCAGAAGAAGAGGCTTCCTGAAGGGCAGAGCGTAGACTTCTCGCGAAAGAGTGGAGGCCCGAATTGGAAGAAGAAGAAAGGAGATCCCCCAACTCAAAACCGGTCATAAAGTGGGGCTAGTAGCACTCTGAGTAAGCCCCAATGTCCAAAATGTGGGAAAAATCATTTTGGTGAATGCCTGAAGGGGACAGGGGTTTGTTTTAAATGTCAACGGCCTGGGCATCGCAAGCATGATTGCCCTTTGTGGAAGACGGTATCTGGAAAGAATAATAGAGGTGGTCCTAGCCAAACACCGACATTGCATTATATGGACACTTACAATTTAGGTGAGAAAGGGAAAGGTGTAGAATCAGTGGCATCTGGGTCTGGCATGGATCCCAGGGAAGAAAGACAAGTGCAGCCTCGGGTTTTCAATTTAAATCAACAAGGAGCAAAGGCTGATGACAATGTCATCACAGGTATGATCTATACTCAGAATCATCTTATGAAAGTATTATTCGATACGGGGGCTAGTCATTCCTTTATAGCGACAACAGCAATGAAACATCTAATGTTGGAACCGTACCAATCATTTAATGAATTGAGGGTCAAAATGCCGAATAATACCGAAATGACTATACGGCTTAGATGTACCCTATGGTTAACAATGGATAACAAGCAAGTAGAGGCAGATGTTGCACTCCTACCTTTATCGGAATTTGATATTATTTTGGGAATGGATTGGCTATCACAATATGAAGCGGTTATCAATTGTAAAAAGAAAGAAATTATCCTTAAATTACCAGATCAGACACAGTGTAGATTTCAAGGAATGAGTGAAGTCTCAAAGATTATGATCTCGTCAATGAAGGCAATAAAGAAAATAAGGAAAGGTTGTGAAGCGGTGTTAGTAATGATTAAAGGGAATAGTACAGTAACGTGTGAACCGAGTATAGTTCCTGTGGTGCGTGAATTCCTCGAAGTATTCCCGGAAGAATTACCAGGAGTACCTCCGATACGAGAGGTTGAGTTCACCATCAAGTTAGTGGAAGGAGCTGCACCTGTAGCGAAAGCACCTTATCGTATGGCTCCTAAGGAATTGGCAGAATTGAAAAGTCAATTACAATAGTTGTTGGATAAAAATTTTATACGTCCAAGTTCATCGCCGTGGGGAGCTCTAGTACTCTTTGTTAAAAAGAAAGACGGTTCACTGCGATTATGTGTCGACTATCGAGAGTTGAACAAGTTGACAATTCGAAATCAGTACCCCCTACCTCGCATCGACGATTTATTCGATCAATTGGTAAATGCAAAAGTATTCTCAAAAATTGACCTTCGATCAGGTTATCATCAAGTGAGAATCAACGAAGATGATATTTACAAAACTGCTTTTAGTACCAGATACGGACATTTTGAGTTCGTAGTAATGCCCTTTGGATTGACAAATGCACCAGCTGTTTTCATGGATTTAATGAATAGGGTATTCAAAGAATTCCTCGATAAGTTTGTTATTGTATTTATCGATGATATTCTGATATATTCAAAGGATAAGGGCGAACACGCAGAGCACTTAAGGATTGTGCTGCAAACCTTAAAAAATCACACCTTGTATGCAAAGTTCTCAAAATGTGATTTTTGGTTGACTGAAGTTTCTTTCTTGGGTCACGTAGTGACGGAGCATGGGTTATCTGTAGACCCAGCTAAGGTAGATGCAATTCTGAATTGGCCAAGACCGACTACTGTTACAGAAATTCGGAGTTTTCTGGGTTTGGCAGGTTATTATCGGAAATTTGTGAAAGATTTCTCAAAGATTGCGCTACCACTGACTACCTTAACTCGAAAGAATATTCCTTTCTGCTGGACTGATGAATGTCAAAATGCATTTAGTGAATTAAAAGAAAGATTGACGACATCACCAGTGTTAGTAATGTCATATGGAATTGATGATTTTCAAATCTATAGTGACGCATCCTTGAAAGGTCTTGGATGTGTATTAATGCAAAGGGGGAGAGTCATAGCATATGCTTCAAGACAGCTGAAGGAACCTGAACGAAATTACCCAACTCATGATTTGGAATTAGCTGCGGTCGTGTTTGCACTCAAAATCTGGCGACATTATTTATATGGTGCTCAGTGTGAGATTTTCACGGATCACAAAAGCCTCAAATATATCTTCTCTCAGAAGGAAATAAATTTACATCAGAGGCGATGGTTAGAATTAATTAAAGACTACGATGTGGACATCAAATACCATCCAGGCAAAGTTAATGTCGTAGCTGATGCGTTAAGCAGGAAAAGTTTGGCATCCATGATCGTACCGTTAACCGAGCAGAAGGAGTTACTGCGCGAACTGCAAAAACTAGAAGTGCTAACGTGTATAACTACCTTCCAGACTCGAGGTCAACTCTATCAGTTAATGGCAGAGCATCCAATTAAAGAAAGGGTATGAAAAGCTATGAATCAAGACCCTATATTTGTGAAAATATGTGAAAAAGTAAAAAGTGGCAAGTCAACGGCATTTGTGGAGGATAATGGGTTATTATTTATGAATGAGAGGTTGTGTATTCCGAATGTTAATGCGCTTCGATCAGAGATACTTTATGAAGCACACAACACAACCTACTCGATTCATCCTGGAAGAACAAAAATGTATCAAGATCTAAAGCAAGAATTTTGGTGGCCAGGAATGAAAATGGATGTAATTAAATATATTGTCAAATGCCACACTTGTCAAATTGTGAAAGCAGAACACCAAAAGCC
Organism: Dactylorhiza incarnata; assembly: GCA_033032865.1. NCBI lineage: Eukaryota > Viridiplantae > Streptophyta > Magnoliopsida > Asparagales > Orchidaceae > Dactylorhiza > Dactylorhiza incarnata. The sequence continues at coordinate 3,344,177 of JAWHQI010000145.1, read as the reverse complement.
AGGCGGATATCTGCAACCCCTACCTATCCCTGAGTGGAAATGGGATGACATAGCTATGGACTTTGTTATGGGGCTACCGAGGAGTAAACCTGGAAACAATGGTATCTGGGTGATTATTGATCGACTAACGAAAGTTGCACATTTTATCCCCATGAAGAAAGATGGGCCAGTTCAACGATTAGTCGACCAGTATATTGATGTTATTGTGAAATACCATGGAATTCCCCGATCTATAATCTCTGACAGAGATGGCGTTTTACATCTGATACGTGGAGGTTAGTACAGAAAAAGTTGGGAACCAGATTATTATTTAGCACTGCTTTTCACCCACAAACGGATGGTCAATCTGAGCGAACCATTCAGATGTTAGAAGATCTCTTGAGAATGGCTGTACTCGATCTAAAAGGATCATGTGAAAAATACCTATCCTTAGTGGAATTCTCATATAATAATAGTTATCAATCCAGTATCCAGATGACACCATTTGAAGCTTTGTATGGGCGGAGATGTCGAACTCCTCTAAGCTGGGCCGAAGATGGTGAGCAGAAGTTATTTAAAAAGGAAAAAGTGGAGAAAACATATGATAAAATTTCAATTGTTCGAGAACGGTTAAAAATAGCTCAAGACAGACAGCAAAAGTATTACAACGCCAGACATCGAAGAGTAGAATTTAATGTGGGTGACATGGTCTGTCTGAAGATAAAACCTTTCAAGGGAGTTTCGCGAATTCGACGAATTGGAAAGCTTAGTCCAAGGTATGTGGGGCTATTCCCAATCATTGAAAGGGTCGGAGAGGTGGCCTATCGCTTGTCATTATCTGATGCTCTTCAAAACCTTCATGACGTATTTCACGTGTCTTCCCTGAGGAAATATATAGCTGATCCTGATACAATAGTTCCTTCCGAGCACATCCAAATTGAAGCTGATTTATCAAGCCCAACTGAGCCATACAAGATTATTGATTGGCAAAATAAGCAACTCCGAAACCGAGAAGTTCGTTTCGTTAAAGTTTGGTGGAAAGGGCATAATGAACATGAGGCAACTTGGGAAAAAGAAGAAGTAATGAGAGACCTCTTCCCTCAACTCTTTGATGTAGATTCAAATTGAAGATTTCCGCGGACGAAAATCCAATAAGGAGGGGAGAATTATGACGCCGTCGATGACATGTATGACTAATTATATTATTTAATGTAATAAATGTGCGCATTGAAGCGGCGGAAACGAAAAATAGAGTAATAATTAATCCGCACGTGACATACGTAAAATGTGTTTGTAATTCCGAAATAAAATTAAGACTTTAATCAATGTTGATAAGACATAAAATAGGGCTGGCCAAAGGATTATAATTACTATAGCAAAAACCTCAAATTAGGAGGAATTAGCAAGGGCCGCGGTTAGCAAAAACAGGAGGAATTAACAAGGGCTGCGGTTAGCGTGAGTCACGCTCGTGCGTGTCGAAAGGGGGAGGCAGCCGGGTCTCGATAAGGGGAGAAATACAAACCCGACTCCTTATTCTCCTCCCAGCAGCTTCCGCGAGCCCGATGATAGGCGGACAGAGCCGATCGACGCCCTTGCCTCCCGAGAGCTCAAATCTTCTCCGTTTTTCGTGATTTCTTCTCCATTCAAGAGGTAATCCCTTCCTCTACACTCCTCTTTGGTCTTGTACAACGATTTGGCATATTTTGAGTAGAGCCGGAAATCTAGGGTTTTCGTTTCTTGAAATTTTTAGTTCCTTTTTATGTCAAAAGTTTTTGAAAGGAATGGTAACGTATATCCTGACATTCGTTCATGATTTCAGACACTTTTATTAAAACCCTAGTTGGGATAATTCAATTTCAGCAATTTGAAACCTTCTTAATGATGGAAAAGTGCTCCTCCTATGTTCTAGCCCTCATTTGGAGCAAAACTCTTTCCAAAGAATTTAGGGCAGCAATTTGTAGTTGGGCTTTGATGTCTTTTCCTTCAATTAAATTACGAATGAGGCTTGAGGGTGGTGTTTCCTCACTAACTTAGTGAAAACCCCTATGTTAAAGTTAGGGCAGCCAACATAAGCATTTTAATTGACCTATTTAGGTCAAGTGAAGGCCACCTAGTATGGAAAATAATGTAGATGACTCCTCTTATAGGTGATGGCATCCCAAGGAAGCGGGAAACGCAATGATGATTCCGGAAGGGATCCGAGGAAAGGGAAAGCCGCGGTGAGTTTTTATTTCCCTAATTTCAGTTGCTTATATTGTTACTATTTCCTTATAACTATATAAGCGAACATGAAATAAAGTTGTAAGTAAAACGAAAAAGCAAGTAATAAGAAAAAATGAACAATGCATCGATGCAAACTGTAATGGGCTATGTTAAGGATGTACCCAACTAGTGGAGGTGGGGTGAATGTCCTCCCAACATGAAATTACATGAAAAATAAACGTGCGAATATGACAAGGCACGTAAAGGATTTATATGTGTGCGAATATGAAAAGGCACACAGATAAATAAAGCGCGCTATCTAAATATAAGAAATAAAGAACAATGTATCCTTAACAGTGCCCAATAAAGCAAACGAAATGTGATAACATATCCAACATGTCAAAGGAATATGCAACGACATCATACGACCTAAATACAATCGTATGTACTTAGAAAAGAAAGACGAAAAGTGAAGTGAACGATCAATGATATGATAAAAAGTAAAGTGCACGATAAAGTGAAAAGTCAAGAAGAAATTGAAATTAATGATTGAAGATTTAACGCTGCACTATGAATTTATCATAAGAATAAGAATTAATAAAAGGGGGGGGGACAATTAGAATTCGCTTAGTCTTTTGACTAATTAAATAATATAACTAAACAGGTCAAGGAAGAAGCCACCCCAGCACCCAGTAATCCCCGTCCGCCATGTTCTCCTCGCCAACAAAAGAAATATAGTCTTTGGGTCGAAGTGTCTACCGCAGTCTTCGAGGTTCTGGACGCTCATTGGGAGAGATGCAGAGACCCCGAGTGCCCTCATGAAGAATTCCAGTTTTATTTTATGTAGTCAGTAGTTGTTACAGCTGTATATAGTAGTGTATTCTGATGAGTTTTTGGGCTGAGTCAACCTTGTATATTATGCTACACTTTTGTGATAAGCCCTCCTTTTGTATGTATAATGTTGGGCTATCTTTGTACTCATCAGTTTTTAATGAAATGAAATGATTTAATTATCCTGCATTTTCTTTTGGTGCTCTAGCATGATATTTAATTCACTGAATGTTTCTACCTGACGCCTCTGATGTTTAAATGTTAAAAGATAAAGAATATGTAAATTGTAGCGGTAGCCAAATAGTGGGGCCGTTACAGTTTCTAGCCTGGCCGTGCTCTTTAGCGCTTTCTCCATCTCCTTCGCATCCTCCATCCAACTGATGGTGCTAACCGCACTGAGATAGCACTCGCAGACAGCTCTCGGATCGCTTCGGATCCTCACCTACACATCTCCTTGACAGTACTTCAAGCACTGATGGTAGGAGGAGGGGACGGCTTTGAAGAAGTTAATTAGCGGCCTCCCGAATATTGTTTTGTAGCAGCTCGGGGCGTCAATGATGATGAATCGAAACTAGAGTGAGGTGCCACCGAACGTTACCAACAGATCAACCCCTCCTTCCACCTCTTTCTTCTCTCCCGAGAAGCTAAAGAGGGGACCATTCGATGCCATCACTATTCATGCCTCGACTTCCAATCCGTCAAACGTTTTCTTGAAGATAACATTCACGGATCTCCCGTTATACACCAGGATCCGATTGATGGTAAGTCCTCCACGACGACTTGAATCATGAGGGCATCATGGAAGGGATTCTCATTCCCTATCATGTGCTCCTCTGAGAAAGTGATTTCCTCCAACGGGGTAGGTGCCTGCGAGGTCGAGGCGATGCTCTCTCGGTAAATCTATTGGAGACTACCCTTGCAGGAAGCTCCTAGCCCAGCTCCCACGTGGATCACTCCTACTCCTCCTCCTCCTCCTTGGACAACTCCTCCTCGACCTCTTTGGTCGATTCTATCCTCATTCCTCCTTCGAGTAATGGCTTGCACCGCCGGAGGCTCGACAGGGGCTTCCAGCCTTCTTGGCTCTCCTCCCACTTCTCTGAAAGCTAGCCATCTCCTGGCTTCCCAAAAATCTGGGCAAGCCATCGTCCCATGCCCTGCTACTTGATGCAGCTCGTAGTAGAGGGAAATCCCCTCCGCCTGCGGCCTTCTTCGTTGGTTCCTTTGGGCCGGCCTATTACCCCGCTGGGCAACGACCATCTCTTCCTCTCTCCTGACGCCTCTCCGGCTGGTTGAAGTTCCTTCTCTCAGGGGAGAATCTTCTTCCCGTACCTTGACACTAGGGCCGACCCGATGGCCTCCATGGTGGCCTATTAACGGGGACCTGATAACTTCTTTCTTCCTCCCGACGCTCTAGAGCCACGATGGGCCACCTCTCCTCCTACCTCCTTGGCTCCTCCCTCCTAGGCTCTTCTCTCCTCCTCTCTTCTGACTTCTTCCTCTCCTGCTTTCAGGGCTCCTCCTTCTTCCTGGGTACGAGGACCTTCTCCTCTTCTTCCTCCTCCCTGGTCAGCTTGGTGAGCTTGGCCAGGAAGCCGCGATTCGAGGCATCCCCCTGAACGAACTTATTGTCCCTCTCAATAAGCTTCTCCTAGGATATGGGAGGATCCCAGCTGATCTACATCTTGAAGAGACCTTCTATCAGGCCGAACGTTAGGGCAAGCTACAGAGTGAAGTCATCCACCTCCTGGATGTCCAACACTTCTTCCTAGAAGCGGTCGATGTAGTTCCCTAACGTATCCCGCACTCCTTGCACCAGATAGAAGAGGGTCGTTGTCTCTTTCTTCCTCTTCTTGGTCGTGGCGAATCGCATCATCACTCCTCGGCATAGGTCTTCAAAGCAGTAGATGGAACCTGCCGTCAGTTGGTGGAACCAATCTCTGGTCTTTCCTCGAAAGGTGATGGCGAAGAGACTACACTTGAAGGCATCCGACATGGTTCAGATGGAGACAACGTCTTCAAACCACTGGAGGTGACGGACGGGATCATCCCTCCCAGAATAGTAAGCCATCACTGACTCATTGAATCCCTCCGGCACGGGAGCAGCAGGAATCTCGTCACAAAATGAGCTCCTCCCACCTGACTGGCGATGATCCTCGACCTGGGGAGCAGCCCCTCCTTACTCGCCGTATGAGCGAGTATCATGGGATCTCACCTGGTCACCACCTCACGAAATTGGATTCCTTATGAGCTATGCTGATAGAACCGCGACCTCCTTGGTCGCTCCGACTCTTCCTCCACTGGCTCCTTCCCTGCTCGCTTAGGGGGACCACCATCCTCGGATGGAGTCACGCGATGATGCGAGGTCGTCGTGCACTCCGTGCGAGGATGAAGCACTACTCACATAGTCTCCTCCAAATGCCGTGCAAACACTTCAAAATCAGCTCGCGCCACGAACTCGCTTCCCTCTACCAAGTTACCAACAGTTCCCTCATGGTCGCCAACTTAAACCATCTCGTCTTCCTACTAGACTTTCTTCCTCTAGCTACGATCTACGTTCACAGCACCAAAGTGTTGAAGCCAAGAAAATCCTAGCTCCAAAATTCATATCAGTGTAGTCCGAGGCTACTGGCCCAACAGTCCAGCTAGACGACTTTACTGACAACGACGAAGAGGCTAGAAATGTGACGACCCAAGATTTACCCTGCCTTCGCATATGACTATTCCTGGCTTCCTAGGCTTTACCTGACACCGTCACCGAGCTGCAACCCAAACAACCAACCTCTCTCTGGCCTACTTTCGGGCACAGTGGGTTGTTGGAGGCCTCTGCCCCCCTTTTGATGAGCAAACTTCATAGTTCAGCGTGCCTACGGGGATGGGTGATCTCCTAAGACTATGGAGTTTGCTCAGCAAAAGGGGGCAGAGCCCTCCAACAACCACAGTGCCCGGAAGTAGGCCAGAGAGTGGTTGGGTGTTTGGGTTGCAGCCCGGTGACGGTGCCAGGTAAAGCCAAGGAAGCCAGGAATAGTCATATGCGAAGGCAAGGTAAATCCTGGGTCGTCACAAGAACAGCAACAACAGGACCCCATGTGCTACGGCAGGGAGGTCCCACCACGTACCTGGAAGCTCGGAAGAGACTTCCCCTCCAAAACTAAAGGATGACCGATCTTGGTACTAGGAAGGCACTGGCTTGGTAGGGATCTCGCCTATAGGGGGTTGAACTTTGATTTTTCAAGTGTCCTTCTTGGTACCCCTGAGGGTCTATTTATAGACAAATCTTAACGGAGGGGGTGCAGACGACCATGCCTGACCCCCCATTAGGAGATAAGATAGTTGAACCTGATAAACGGGCGACTATGCAAGGACATCGGCAATGCCAGACGAGTTGTAGAAGATAGTCGCCAATATGTGAGTAGGCCCGAAGGTTGACTGATAGTCGTCCGCGAGTAACTTTGAGGTCTGCTTCTAGTCGCCACTTTGGGGCGAGTAACCTTGATACTCGCACCTGACTTTACACACCTCTGGTGAGCTGTCTGTTGTCTTCAATTTGACCATTGACTTTGACTTCTGCCCACGTGGCATGAATGAGTCCTACACTCGAAGAATATGGGTTGTACAGTGCGCGCTCAGAACGCTTCCGCGTTCACCGCACGCTCAAAACATATTCACGTTCCCGACACACGCGACAGTTAACCTTTCTTAATTTCCTTGGTTACAGGTCTTGTTCACTGCGCTCAACGCCATCAACGAAGGTGCCCGAATTAACCAAACTGTCCCGGGGCAAGACGGGAATATCCAAAAATTGGCGATTCGTGTGTTCCAAATCGGCGAACGTGATTCACCCATCAGGTGGTTACGGTGGTTATAACGGCGAAATTACCGGACTACCCCTACCCAATACTATAAAAGGAGCTCAGGACCTTCATTTCAAGAAACCTTGTCTTCTACACTCGAAAGAGCTCCGTTGAAGATTCCACAGAGTTTTTCTTCGGCGCTTGAAAATTTCCTTCATGTTTTCGAAGATCTCATTCGGCGCTTGAAAATGTCCTTCAAGTCTTCAAAAATCTCTTACGACGCTTGGAGATCTCCTTCAAGTTTTCGAAGATCTTCAAGTATTCGAAGATCTTCTTCAACAATTCGAAGATCTCCTTCGAGCCTTTGAAGATCTCTTTCGCTTTCGAAGACATTCTTCCTAAGAGACTCGGAGATCCTCCGGACTCCAAAAGGCGACTAGAGCATCTCATTTTCATTCCCGCGGAGAAAATACTTAATCTCCAGAGAGGTGGCATGTCACCCTCGGGGGTTCTCTTTATTACCATTGTAATGAGCAACGGTCTGTCGCCCTCGAGTTCTTAGTTTAACTTGTAAGATACCGACGCATAGTGAGATTTGGCTGACACAGCTCCGCCCGCGTGGTTTTTTACTTTTTTTGGATTTACAACGTTAAAAACGTCTCTGTGTCGTCCACTAATTCTCTCATTAACTGTTTGCGCGCTCGGCTCACTCTCGAGCTAAGGTGGTTCAATTCGACCGGTCTAACAGAGCGTCGAGCGACCCGCAATAATCATCATAAAATACATGTTTGGCAAGACAATGACTATGACCGCCATTAAGAAAAGAAAAGTAATTTTGAACATAAAAGTGGTCGGGCGTTCACGAACGACAATTCATAACCACGGTGTTCATGGCCGTCACCATTGTGCCAAACGGAGCCTAGAATTTTTTTCAATATAAGTCGATATGAAATGATAGTTTTTTTTATTGGCGAGACTCGAGCCGTGGGCATGGGCTGTGCACATGGTATCCTCACGCGCAATGTGCAGAGGTTGTAATGTACACATCGCTCGAGTGACGTTACAAATTGTCGCAGTTGCATAATGTGCACACGAGGTGTCGTACACGACAACTTCTGCGTGTATGCAAAACTAGACGGTAGATTGAATTTCTCTCGTCGAGACAATGAATTTCGACCATTTACATTAAATTGGGGAGACTGCCCACCGAATTGAGAATCTCAAAAACATCAAAATATTTTATTTGAGGATTTATTTTTACTTTTATATGCAACCGACATGATGTTAGATATGATAGGTAAAAAAAATATAAATGTCACAGTTGTATTAAAATAACATCTTATCTTTAATTCTATTGACTTTTTGATCATTCTATCAAGATTTTATTTGTGGTGCATTAATTATGACTTTATTATGATTAAAACTAATAATAAAAAAGTCACTTATATATTATTATTATTATTATTGGAATTGGTCATTAATAAATCAATTCAAGCTGTTTGGTTGGAAGGAAATGGATCGGAATTGGAATTTGACGAATTAAGTTGATTTTCAAAATGATTGACCTAGGGCCAATTCTTTTGAGTTATCGCTGGTTTTTTATCCCGAAAGCTTCTCCGGTCCCTGTCCTGATCGTGTTTGCAGCATCCTCGATCACTGATCCTCTGGTGGTAACGCCTCTTCGTCATCAGCAACTCGTCTCCTCTCCGAATCCGCCCAGTCTTCTTCTTCATCTTTTTCTTGCCCTTTTTCTATCTCTTGTGCTCGCTAATTGCGTCAACAAGGAGATAACCTTCTCGAACACCGTCCTCTTCTTTGTGAACGTTGTCGCTGCTTCACTTAGCCTTATTCATCACCATTGCGAACATTGCCAATTTTTGTGATCGCGGGCTCCGCCATCCTATTTGGCTAGCTCTGTGGAAACCTTTTTCTCCTCGTTTAGATGTTTTAATTGGATTTCATTAAATTTCTCCAAGGTCTGGCTAGGTTAATTTTTTGGTTAATGCTGATAATATATTACTGATGTTATTAATCACCCAAATTCAATTCCTGCTGATTTTGGAATTGACTGAATTACAATTCCTCAATTTTTACTAACCGTGTCATCCAAACAAATCCTAAGCGAAAATATTAGGAATGTTTGTGCATATCCTAAGCGATAATATAATAATTACAAAAACTTAAAAACTTGATTTTGACAACTTGTTTTTGACAATTTGATTTTGATTTTTTGTTACTTTTTTGAATGCATAATTATGTAGATTTACATTATTGTTATGCACCTCATAAACGGATAGAGGTCCTGTGGGGTGCGATTGGTTGAAACTCCATGATTAGAAAGTGGAGGGAGTAGGACCAAAGTCCAGTCCATGATCACGGGAGTGGAGGAATCCATCGGGGCGCAATTCGTGCTTTACCAGCTCCAGACGCGATCAAGGCCGCACCCCACTACTGGGGTGCGGTTAGCCCGCCACCCCACTAGTGGGGTGCGGGTAGCTCCCACCCCCCATGGTGGGGTGCGGCCAAGCCACACCCCACCTTGGTGGGGTGCGACCAAACCGCACCCCCCTCCTGGGGGTGCGGCCAAACCGCACCCTCATGGTGGCGCGACCAACCCCCCCCCCCCCCCCCCCCCCCCTGGCCGCACCCCATGGTAGGGTGCGGCCAAACCGCATCCCCCATGTTGGGGTGCGACCAAGCCACTCTCCCCCATGGTGGGATGCGGCCAAGCCCCCCCCCCCCCCCCCCCGCCGCCTTGTGGGGGATGTGGCCGAAACCGCACCCTCCTTTGGTGGGTGCGGTCGGAGCCCACTTTCCTCTTAGTGGGCGTGGTTTGTTGTTTTCCGAGTGACGCGACCTTCGAAGGGCGCGTCCTTGTTTGCTTGACGACTTCTTTTCAATAGCGTTCGTCTGTTCTCTGTCCACTCAAAATGCTCTCGTGTTCCTTGCGCGCTCAGAATGCTCTCATATTCGTTGCGCGCTCAGAACACTTCCACGCACGCTCAGAACGCATCCACGTTCCCGACGCGCGCGACAGTTAACTTTTCCTAATTTCTCAGATTGCAGGTCTCGTTCGTCGCTTTCATCGTCGTCAACGAAGCTGCCCGAACTGCCCGAAGGACGAAATGATGATTTACGAAAAATGGCGATTTGTGTATTCCAAATCGGCAAACGTGATTCGCCCGTCAGGTGGTTACGGTGGTTACGACGGCGAAATTATCAGTCTACCCCTGCCCAATGCTATAAAAGGAGCTCAGGGCATTCATTTCAAGACACCTTGCCTTCTGCGTCCGAGAGAGATTTTTAAAGATTTCCTCTGAGTTCTCCTTCGGCACTCGAAGATCTCCTTCGAGGCTTTGAAGATCTCCTTCGTGGACTTGGAGATTTTCTTCGCTCTGGAAGACCATCCTCCTAAGTGATTCAGCAATCCTTCGGGTCCTGAAAGGCGCCTCAAAGATCTCACTTTCGTTCTCAGAAGAAGAAGTACATAGCATTCCGAGAGGTGTCTTGCCACCCTCAGAAACCTCTCTCTCTCTCTCTCTCTCCCCCATTGTAACGAGCAGCGGTCTGTCGCGCTCAAGTTCTTAGTTTCCAAATTGTAACGTACCAGCAGATAGTGGAATATGGCCGACACAACTCGAGTCGCGTGGTTTTTCACCCTTTCCGTGTTTTCCACGTTAAAATCTCTCGTGTCACATACTAATTCATTCATTGACTGTTTGCGCGCTCGATTCGCTTCCGAGCTAAGGTGGGTCAATTCGATCGGTCTACCAGAGCACCCGAGCGATCCGCAATAGTTTGGCGTCGTCTGTGGGAATCGTGTTCCCAAATACTCCGCAAAGACTCCCGAAAGGAAGTATTTGCTTCAAGGCAGTACTCGCTACTGATCGCAATGGAAAGAAGAAGTGCTCGTACTACCGAAGAATCAGTCCTTGGGGGGCATGTTGATACAGCACCCTCCCACTCGCTCATTAACACTCCTCTCGCAGAAGGGGCCACGCACTCATTGCATCACTAGAGGGACGCGTGCGCCAGATAGAAAAACACCAAACTGAGATGATCGTGCTTCTAAGGAACGGAGGGGCATCGCGAGCTCTTAATCCTACCCGCGAGCAAGACAGTCTGCCTCCTCCAGCTCTGGAACGCGCTCCGACTGAACACATCACTCGCGAGCATGACATTTCGGAAGAAGAGATCTCCAACGCGGCCAACTAAGCACGCCCAGTCTGTCCGGCAAGAGAACTCGAAGCTCATCATCACCACCACCGCCCGGAAGCAGCAGGCTTCATGCATGTAGAAGGAAGGCTCACTCGCAAAGAAATTCATGACATAATCACTGAGGAACGAGAACAAGCTGGGCAACGCCGCTGGACCTGCCTCCCTCGTCATCACCGCTCACCGTTAATGCCCGAGGTCCTGGCACATCTGATCCTGCACGGCTTCAATCCCCCAAATATTGAGACGTTCGACGGAACGGACGATCCGCTAGAAAACGTCAACCACTTCACCACCATCACGAGGATTTACAACGCCGCTGACCAACTGTTGTGACAAGTGTTCCCGACAAAACTGAAGGGACAAGCATAAACTTGGTTCCACTTTTCGAGAGAACGAGAAGTCAATAATTTTGCGGAACTAACTCAGCGATTCACCGACCAGTTCATCTTCAACCACAGGATTGTTCGAGACCCCTCACATCTTTCGGGGATCCGCCAAAACTACGGAGAAACTCTTAAGGATTTCTTCCGCCTCTTCACTACTGAGGCACGACAAATTCCAGGGGTGGACCCTGAGCTTCTACGATGAGTTTTTCTTAGAGGGCTCTACCCCAGTGGCAGTTCGAAGGAAACTCGAAGAGGAAGAGGGAGGAGCCGCCACCGCAGTCGATTCCCAATAAGAACAACAACCATCACGATAACCCCAACCGAGACCGAGGATCTCGCCAGCATCAGGACTACACTCCTCTGAACACTACTAAAACTAACGTTCTCCTTGCCATCCGTGAAAGCAACACGCTTCGCAGACCCGAGCCGCTTGTGCCAAACAGAGGAAACCAGTCGCAATATTGCGACTTCCATCAGGGGCATGTACACAGTACTGAAGGCTGCAACCGGTTAAAAGAGGAAATCGAGCATCTTGTCTGTCAAGGCCTCCTCGGAAGGTTTCTACTAAACCACGTCCCGAACCAGCATGAACCTCAGGCGGACAACCCAGTAGAGGGCAACACTGTACCCCGACGCGGATGAGCCAGAGGTACCGGGCAGGGAAACTTTTCCTTAGTAGAGCACACACAACCTGTGTTTTATCTATCATCAATTTCTATTTGTGGCTTCTTCCAGTTTTTGCTTTTAAACAGTAAACCGCAAGATTGTACTTGCGCACATGTATCCATGACATATTACTGCAGTTACTTTCTGACTCTATTAGCGATACACTACGAAAGTTAAGGTCACGACCTTCGGTACTAACACCAAACAGCAAACTCGCCAACTGGTGATAAGGAAAAGCCTCCTGCGAGTGGAGGACACGCGTCGAGCACGACAATCTTAACTAAGTCTGTCCAAAAGACAATCTCGCCACCGCGCTGCTTGGGCATCTAGCCACCGCACTGCTTGGGCACCTTGCCTCCGCGCTGCTTGGGCACCTTGCCTCTGCGCTGATTGGGCACCTAGCCACCGCGCTGCTTGGGAACCTGGCCACCGCACTGCTTGGGTATCTCGCCTCTGCGCTGCTTGTCCATCTTGCCTCTACACTTCGTGGGCACCTGGCCACCGCGCTGCTTGGGCATCTCGCCTCCGCGCTGCTTGGGCATCTCGCCACCGCGCTGCTTGGACATCTCGCCTCCGCGCTGCTTGGGCACCTCGCCACCGCATTGCTTCAGCACCTCGCCACCAAGTTACTGAGGCCCGCAAAGAGACAAACTCTCACCAACTTAGGAAGGACCGTATGTTGTCACTACAATCGTAAAACCTGGGATGTACAGGCTCAGAACAGCAGAAGGGAAAACCATACCACGCACCTGGAATGCCCAGAACCTGCGCCGCTTTTATCAGTAATTTGAATTTTCTACTATGTAAAAAGCCACGAGTCCAGGCTCGCGCAAATTAATTTTCTACTATGTAAAAATCCACGAGCCCAGACTCGCGCAAACTAATTTTCTACTATGTAAAAATCCACGAGCCCAGACTCGTGCAAACTAATTTTCTACTTTTTAAAAAGCCACGAGCCCAGACTCGCGCAAACTAATTTTATACTTTGTAAAAAGCCACGAGCCCAGACTCGCGCAAACTAATTTTCTACTATGTAAAAAGCCGCGAGCTCAGACTCGCGTAAACTAATTTTCTATTAGGAAAAAAACCGCGAACTTGGACCCACGCAAACTAACTTCCTACTAACTATATTTTGACACCAACACCTTTGTCTGAGCAAAAATATTATATACGTTTCTCACCGTCACAGTAAATCACAGCACCGTAAGGGCCTGCCCCTCGCTCAGATGCCAACGTTTTAAAACATAGACACTTTTTATCGTTAACTTTGGGGTCTGCCCCCGGGACTTCGCACTGCCGCCGATCGAAGGTCAGCCCTTCTCCCCGCAGTAAGGTCCCGATGTCGTAAGGGTCTGCCCCTCTTACGGTCGTCAACGGTTTGAACGCATACGCTCTTCACCGGCCACTCCGGGGCCCTGCCCCTAGGACTTCGCGCTGCCGCCGATCGAAGGTCAGTCATTCTCCCCGCAGTAAGTTCCCAACGTCGTAAGGTTCTGCCCCTCTTACGGTCGTCAACAGTTTGAACGCACACGCTCTTCATTGGTCATCCTAGGGCCTGTCCACCCGACTAACCCTTCAACAATAACCAGAACAACAGAGCCACAAGATGCAAAAGCGTCATCACAACGTTGTACATAACAAGAAGTGCCTAACAGAACAGAAAACGAAATCAACCTCACACTCATCCTCCAGCAACGATTCCGACCCAAGACATCACAAAGAAGGCAATGAAACATTTAAACTCCTCCAAGAAGCAGTGTGGACTTCAAAGATTTGTGGGGGGGGGGGGGGGGGGGGGGGGAATTGTAATGCACCTCATAAACGGATAGAGTTCTTGTGGGGTGCGATTAGTAGAAACTCCATCACTAGAAAGTGGAGGGAGTAGGACCAAAGTCCAGTCGATGATCATGGGAGTGGAGGAATCCGTCGGCACACAATTCGTGCTTTACCAGCGCTAGGCGCGGTCAAGGCCGCATCCCACTACTGGGGTACGGTTAGCCCGCACCCCACTAGTGGGTTGCAGGTAGCCCACACCACACCCATGGTGGGGTGCGGCCAAGCCACACCCCACCTTGGTGGGGTGCGACCAAACCGCACCCCCATGGTGGGGTGCGACCAAGCCGCACCCCCCTCATGGGGGTGCGGCCAAACCGCACCCCCAGGGGGAGGCGACCAAGCACTCGCCCCCCCCCCCATGGGGGTGCGGCCAAACCGCACCCCCATGGTGGGGTGAGGCCAAACCGCATCCTCCATGGTGGGGTGCGGCCAAGCCGCTCTCCCTCATGGTGGTATGCGGCCAAGCCCCCCCCCCCCCCCTGCAGGGGATGTGGCCTAAACTGCACCCCCCCCCCCCCCCCCCCCCCCCCCTTTGGTGGGTGCGGTCGGCGCCCACTTTTCTCTTCAGGGGCGCGGTTTCCTGTTTCTTGAGTGATGCGGCCTTCGGAGGGCGCATCCCCGTTTGCATGGCGACTGCTTTCCAATAGCGCTCGTCCGTTCTCCGTCCACTCAAAATGCTCTCATGTTCGTTGCGCGCTCAGAATGCTCTCGCGTTCGTTGCGCGCTTAGAACACTTCCGCGAATGCTCAGAATACATCCACGTTCCCGACGCGCGTGACAGTTAACCTTTTCTAATTTCTCAAATTGCAGGTCTCGTTCGCCGCCTTCGTCGCCTTCAACAAAGCTGCCTGAACTGGCCGAAGGACAGAATAGTTATTTACGAAAAATGGCGATCCGTGTGCTCCAAATAGGCAGACGTGATTCGCCCGTCAGGTGGTTACGGTGGTTACGGCGGCGAAATAACCAGGCTACCCCTGCCCAAGGCTATAAAAGGAGCTCAGGGCCTTCATTTCAAGACACATTGCCTTCTACGCCTGAGAGAGCATTTTTGAAAATTTCCTCTGTGATCTCATTCGGCGCTCGAAGATCTCCTTCGAGGCTTTGAAGATCTCCTTCGAGGCTTTGAAGATCTCCTTCGTGGACTTGGAGATTTCCTCGCTCTGAAAGACCATCCTCCTAAGTGATTCGGGAATCCTTCGGGTCCCAAAAGAAGACTCAGCGATCTCA
Source organism: Dactylorhiza incarnata (assembly GCA_033032865.1). Lineage (NCBI taxonomy): Eukaryota > Viridiplantae > Streptophyta > Magnoliopsida > Asparagales > Orchidaceae > Dactylorhiza > Dactylorhiza incarnata. The sequence goes on along the minus strand of JAWHQI010000145.1, from coordinate 3,329,041 downwards.
CTTTCGTTCCCGGAAGAAGAATTACATAGCATTCCGAGAGGTGGTTTGTTGCCCTCAGAATCCTCTCTCCCCCCATTGTAACGAGCAGCGGTCTGTCGCGCTCGAGTTCTTAGTTTCCAAACTGTAACGTATCAGCAGATAGTGAAATTTGGCCGGCACAGCTCCGGCCGCGTGGTTTTTCACCATTTTCGATTTTCCATGTTAAAATCTCTCGTGTCACTTACTAATTCATTCATTGACTAATTGCGCGCTCGGTTCGCTTCCGAGCAAAGGTGATTCAATTCGATTGGTCTACCAGAGCACCCGAGCGGACCTTAACCAATATATTTAATATGCACCCGTAAAAATGATACGAGATGCGGTCCTGTATCACGTATCTGGTTGGGTACCGCCGAGCACGCAAGCACCACGCGTAGCGTGAAAATCAAAAGGTGCCACGCGGCAAGCAACACATATCACTGGTTGTGCCAATAGAAGCGCCCGTTACGGCGCCAAGAGGGCGCGACATTCGTCGCGCCGAAAGGGCGCCGCGCTCGCCGCACCGAAATGGAGCGACACTCGCCGCGTCATAACGGCGCGGCACCCGCCGCGCCAAAACGGCGCGGCACCCGCCGCGCCAAAACGGCGCGGCGCTGCCGCACCTAAGAGGGGGTGCGGCACTGCCGCACCCCCAATTAAAGGGGGTGCGGCATTGCCTCACCCACATCTGTCTTGGGGGGTGCGGCATTGCCGCACCCCCAGCTACATTGGGGGGTGCGGCATTACCGCACCCCCCAATGCAATGGGCGTTGACCAATTGGTCAACGCCCATGTGGCACTCCCCAATTGGGGAGTGCCCCCACTCCCCAATTGGGGAGTCATGTAACTCCCCTTGGGGAGTTACGTGAATAGTAACTCCCCAAGAGGGAGTTACGTGAATAGTAACCCCCTTGGGAGTTACGTGAATATTATTCACGTAACTCCCCAACTAGGGAGTGCACCCGGTCGCCTCGGCCTCGAGGTCTTCTCACGGTCGCGCATCGAACATCTTCGCGTTCACCGCACTCAGAACGCTAATCAAACTGCACGCCAGAACATTATTCTCGCATGAATATTATTCTCCCGTGAATATTATTCTTACGGAATATTATTCACCACGCTCAGAACGCCTTCGTGTTCGCCGCGCTCTCAGAACGCTCTCGAGTTCGTTGCGCACCCAGAACGCCTTCGCGTTCACGCGCGCTCAGAACGTCTCCGCGCTCACGCACGCTCAGAACGCTTCTGAGCACGCTTAGATTGCTTCTTCGTTCGTTGCGCGCTCAGAACGCTTCTGAGCGCGCTCAGCTCGCTTTTTATTTTTTCTAGCACGCTCACTTTTTGTCTTTCTAGCATTCTCACATTTCCGACTCGCTCACTTTTCCGACTCGGCTCGCTCACTTTCTGTCTTTTCAGTTTCTCACTTTTCAGGAACAGTTTGTCGCCTTTCCTTGAAGGGCAGGATGGTCATTTACGAAAAATGGTGATCTGTGGGCTCTGAACTGGAAAATATGATTCGTCCTCCCAGGTGGTTATGGTGGTTACAACGGCAAAATTATCGGGCTACCCCCAGCCAAAGCTATAAAAGGACCCCCTAGGCTTCATTTGAGAGGATCCCGCCTTGATGACCAGAGAGAGCTCCTTAAAGATTTCCACGGATTTCTCATTCGGCGCTTGAAGATCTCCTTCGTGGACTTGAAGTTTTCCTTCGTCCCGAAAGGCGACTCAGCAGTCTCACTTTCGTTCTCACGAAAGCGGACACAGCGCTCTCACTTTCGTCTTCACGAAAGTGGACAAGGCATTCTCACTTTCGTTCTCTACCGTTCTCAGAAGGAAAAGACTTAGTTTTTTTCGAGAGGTGGTCTGTCACCCTCGGAGCGTTCTCTCTCTCTCTCTAATATTGTAACGAGCGGCGGCCTGTCACGCTCGAATTATAAACACCGGATTGTAACCTCTCAGAAGTTAGTGAAGTTTGGTCGGCACAGCCCCGACCGCGTGGTTTTTTTACCCTTTCCGGGTTTTTCCACATTAAAACGTCCCAGTGTACTCAACGAATTCCTCTGTGACTGTTTGCGCGCTTGGTTCTCTCCCGAGCTAAGGTGGTTCAAGTAAACCGGTCTACCAAGAGCCCTAAGCGATCCGCAACAGTTTGGCGCCGTCTGTGGGAACCAATTCCCAAAGTTCAGCAAAGATTACTGAAAGTGACACTTACCGCCAACTGCAATGGCCAGAAGAAGTGCTCGCACCACTAAAGGATCAATCCCGGAGGGCCGCGTCGACCCAGCTCCCTCCCACTCACTCATCAATGCGCCTCCCGCAGAAGAGGTAGTGCTTACGCCGGCGACGGTGCTGGAAGGGCGCATTCGGCAAATGGAAGAGCAACAAGCCGAGATGCTGATTCTCGTGAGAAACCTGGGGGCACCTCGAGTTCCCATTCAGCCTCCAGCATCGAACGCTCCGCCACCCCCAGTTCCGAATCATGCTCCGGTCGAGGGATCCGTTCGGGAAGATGAAGTCTCCGAAGATTTCTCCGACGCTGCAAGCTCCGCTCATCCTACTCCGCCGGTCAGAGGATCGAAGGCTGACCCCCATCACCCCCGCCAAGGAAGAGCTGCTCCCGTCCGAGCAGTGGAAAGAACCACGCGAGAGGAAATCCGCGACATGATAGAAGAAGAGTACGCCCAAGCAGGACGACGCGCAACTCTCGCCTGCCGTCCCGCACATCACGGCTCCCCGTTGTCGCCTCAAGTCTTGGCACATCCAATTCTGAATGGTTTCAAGCTTCCCAACATCGAAACATTCGACGGGACGGATGACCCATTGGAACATGTCAATCACTTCACCACCATCATGAGGATTTACAGTGCACCCGATCAACTCCTCTGTCAAGTGTTCCCGACAACCTTGAAGGGACAAGCGCGCACTTGGTTCCACTCCCTGCGAGATGGGGCCATCAACAACTTCGCAGAAATGACGCAACAGTTCGTGGACCAGTTCATCGCCAATCGTAGGATTGTCCGAGATCCCTCCCATCTCTCGGGAATCCGCCAGAACGACGGAGAAACTCTGAAGGATTTTTTCAGACGCTTCACCTCTGAGGCTCGACAGATCCCGGGAGTCGACCCCGACCTCTTGCGAGGAGTCTTCCTTGGAGGTCTCCGCCCGAGTGGCTTTTACTCAGCTCTAATGAGAGAAATCATACCAAGCTATCCTGACCACGTTCAGCGAGTCGAGGCCCAGATAGCAGCAGACGAGGCAATTGAAGCGCACCGCCGGCAGTTCGAGGGGAGCTCGAAGAGGAAGAAAGAGGAGTCGCTGCCACAGACAGTTCCCAATAAGAACAACAAGCATCATGACAACCCCAGCCGAAACCGAAGATCTCACCAGTATCAGGACTACACTCCCCTGAACACTACCAGGACTAACATTCTCCTCGCCATCCGAGATAACAACGCGCTACGCAGGCCCTAGTCGCTTGCACCAAACAGAGGAAACCAGTCGCAGTATTGTGACTTTCATCGCGGGCATGGACACAGGACTGAAGGCTGCAATCGATTGAAGGAGGAAATCGAGCGTCTTGTCCAACAAGGCCTCCTCGGAAGGTTTTTTCTAAACCAGACCCGAACCAATATGGAACACGGGCTGACAATCCAGTAGAGGACGACGCAGTACCCCGACACGGATGAACCAGAGATACCGAGTAGGGAAACTTTCCCCCAAATAGAGCGCGCACAGCCCGCATTTCATTTATCATCAATTTCTATTTTCCGCTTGTTCCAGTTTTCTGCTTTTAAAAACAGTAAGCCGCAAGATTATACTTGTGCGCATATACCCATTATGTATTTGAAATATCTACATTTACTTTCTGGCTCAATCAGCGGTACGAATCTTTTAAAGTAAGGCGCCAAAAAGTTAAGGCCATGTACGAACCTTAGTATTATTACCAAGCATCAAACTCGTCAACGTAGTGAAAAGAAGAGGCCTCTCACAAGTGGAGGACATGTGTCGAGTCCGATAATCTAAATTAAGTCCACAAAAAGATAACACCGCTCCCACGCTGCAGAGCATCACGCTCCCGCGTTGCAGGGCACACCGCTCCCACGCTGCAGAGCGTCACGCTCCCGCGTTGCAGGGCACACCGCTCCCACGCTGCAGAGCGTCACGCTCCCGCGTTGCAGGGCACGCTGCTCCCACGCTGCAGAGCGTCACGCTCCCGCGTTGCAGGGCACACCGCTCCCACGCTGCAGAGCGTCACGCTCCCGCGTTGCAGGGCACACCGCTCCCACGCTGCAGAGCATCACGCTCCCGCGTTGCAGGGCACACCGCTCCCACGCTGTATAGCATCACGCTCCCGCGTTGCAGGGCACACCGCTCCCACGCTGCAGAGCATCACGCTCCCGCGTTGCACGCTACACCGCTCCCACACTGCTGAGCGTCACGCTCCCGCGTTGCAGGGCACACCGCTCCCACGCAGCAGAGCATCACGCTCCCGCGTTGCAGGGCACACCGCTCCCACGCTGCAGAGCATCACGCTCCCGCGTTGCAGGGCACACCGCTCCCACACTGCAGAGCATCACGCTCCCGCATTGCAGGGCACACCGCTCACACGCTGCAGAGCATCACGCTCCCGCGTTGTAGGGCACACCGCTCCCACGCTGCAGAGCATCACGCTCCCGCGTTGCAGGGCACACCGCTCCCACGCTGCAGAGCATCACGATCCCGCATTGCAGGGCACATCGCTCTCACGCGGCAGAGCATCTCACTCCCGCGTAGCAGAGCACATCGCCCCCAAGCTACTCAGGCTTTAACGCTGAACGACAAGCTCGTCACAATCTCCAACACAATCACAGGGCGACGAGCTCGCAACCAAATAAGGCGAGATATAAATTTCTCCCATAACTAGAGCCGAGCGACGACTTCCAGAAAGCACGCACGACGACATGCTCATAATTGCGCTCGTAGTTGCGCAAGTCGCAACAGCTTACCTCCAGCATGGTATGACGCGTCGCTCGAAGACGACGGTGGTCTGAATTGTCGCGGCAAAATAAAAAACCTCCGAACTCCTCCACGCAGTAATTCGGACTCCGGAGGTTTGGGGGGCTTATGATATGCACCCGTAAAAATGATACGGGATGCGGTCCTGTATCACGTATCTGGATGGGTACCGCCGAGCACGCAAGCACCACGCGTAGCGTGAAAATCAAAAGGTGCCACGCGGCAAGCAACACATATCACTGGTCGCGCCAATAGAAGCGCCCGTTACGGCGCCAAGAGGGCGCGACATTCATCGCGCCGAAAGGGCGCAGCGCTCGCCGCACCAAAATGGTGCAACACTCGCCGCGTCATAACGGCGCGGCACCCGCCGCGCCAAAACGGCGCGGCACCCCCCGCGCCAAAACGGCGCGGCGCTGCCGCACCTAAGAGGGGGTGCGGCAATGCCGTGCGGCATTGCCGCACCCCCATCTGTCTTGGGGGGTGCGGCATTGCCGCACCCCCAGCTACATTGGGGGGTGCGGCATTACCGCACCCCCCAATGCAATAGGCGTTGACCAATTGGTCAACGCCCATGTGGCGCTCCCCAATTGGGGAGTGCCCCCACTCCCCAATTGGGGAGTCACGTAACTCCCCTTGGGGAGTTACGTGAATAGTAACTCCCCAAGAGGGAGTTACGTGAATTGTAACCCCCTTGGGAGTTACGTGAATTGTAACCACGCTCAGAACGCATTCGTGTTCGCCGCGCTCTCAGAACGCTCCCGAGTTCGTTGCGCACCCAGAACGCCTCCGCGCTCACGCGCGCTCAGAACGCCTTCGCGCTCACGCACGCTCAGAACGCTTCCGAGCACGCTTAGATTGCTTCTCCGTTCGTTGCGCGCTCAGCTCGCTTTTTATTTTTTCTAGCACGCTCACTTTTTGTCTTTCTAGCATTCTCACATTTCCAACTCGGCTCGCTCACTTTCTGTCTTTTCAGTTTCTCACTTTTCAGGAACTGCTTGTCGCCTTTCCTCGAAAGGCAAGATGGTCATTTACGAAAAATGGTGATCCGTGGGCTCTGAACCGGAAAATATGATTCGTCCTCCCAGGTGGTTATGGTGGTTACAACGGCAAAATTACCAGGCTACCCCCGGGCAAAGCTATAAAAGGACCCCCTAGGTTTCATTTGAGAGGATCCCGCCTTGATGACTAGAGAGAGCTCCTTGAAGATTTCCACGGATTTCTCCTTCGGCGCTTGAAAATCTCCTTCGTGGACTTGAAGTTTTCCTTCGTCCCGAAAGGCGACTCGGCAGTCTCACTTTTGTTCTCACGAAAGCGGACACAGCGCTCTCACTTTCGTCTTCACGAAAGCGGACAAGGCATTCTCACTTTCGTTCTCTACCGTTCTCAGAAGGAAAAGACTTAGTTTTTTTCGAGAGGTGGTCTGTCACCCTCGGAGCGTTCTCTCTCTCTCTCTCTCTAATATAACGAGCGGCGGCCTGTCGCGCTCGAATTCTAAACACCGGATTGTAACCTCTCAGAAGTTAGTGAAGTTTGGTCGGCACAGCCCCGGCCGCGTGGTTTTTTTACCCTTTCTGGGTTTTTCCACGTTAAAACGTCCCAGTGTACTCAACGAATTCCTCTGTGACTGTTTGCGCGCTTGGTTCTCTCCCGAGCTAGGGTGGTTCGAGTAAACCAGTCTACCAAGAGCCCTAAGCGATCCGCAACAATATTGAATACCTGAAATTTTAAAAATAAAAAGTTAAATTACCCAACATTTTAAAAAAGGAAATTTAAATTGCCTAAAATTAAAAAAACGATTCAACTCTATTTTATATGTTAAGATTACTTCCTTTTCAAAATCTTCCTATATTTTTTTAAAATCAGTAACATTTTTATAATAGTTAATAGAATTAATCTAATTGATTGATTTTTAATTTAAATAAGTAAATTAAAATGAGTATATATATATACTATATTAAAAGGGTAAAAACAATCTTTGATACAACATTCAACTTTCAAATTTTATCAATCTAAATTACAAAATTTTCAAAAAATTTAATTTATGTAATCTTTTATTATTTAAAAAACCTGAAATTATATATACACACGCGAGTGGCGGGGCACGAGGCCCCATGTGCGGGCAGCGATATTCAGCGAGGACGGCGACATTCAGCGGGAGCGCACTCGACAGGGATGGCGTCATTCGGCGAGGGCGTCATTCGGTGGGGGCAGTCTATATTTATATACGTATATATAAAACCTAATCCAATGTTGTTCAACAAAAACTATATGGTGTGATGGTTGTTATCTTTGCTTGGCATAGTGGAAACCTGGATTCAATTCTCACCATTGACAATTTTTGTGAGATTTAAAAATGGGTCATATGCCCTCCTTTTTCAATAAATTTAGGGGTAAATCGTAATTTCATGTTACAGGGTATCATACTGTAACGTCCCAAGGCCCTGAACTTACCATCGGGACAACGTCCACCGACAGCCTCGTCTGGCGACCGTCACCGTGCTGCAGCCCAAGCACCCCAAACCCTCTCCAGCCCACACGTTGTTGGTGGCCACAACTTCCCTTTGGTGAGAAGTGGTCCAATTAAGCGCCTCTACGGGGCCTTCCCAGGAGGTCACCCATCCCAGTACTACTCCAGCCCGAGCACGCTTAACAATATAGATCTTTCACTTCTCAACACCAATTGAACTGTAATTTCATGTTGCAGGGTATCCTACTGTAACGTCCCAAGACCCTTGACTTACCATCGGGACAACGTCCACCGACAGCCTCGCCTGACGATCGTTACCGGGCTGCAGCCCAAGCACCCCAACCCCTCTCCAGCCCACAGGCGGGTTGTTGGTGGCCACAGTCTCCCTTTGGTGAGAAGTGATCCAGTTAAGCGCCTCTATGGGGCCTTCCCAGGAGGTCACCCATCCCAGTACTACTCCAGCCCGATCACGCTTAACAATATAGATCTTTCGCTTCTCAACATCAATTGATGTTGAGAAGTGAAAGATCTATATTGTTAAGCGTGATCGGGCTGGAGTAGTACTGGGATGGGTGACCTCCTGGGAAGGCCCCATAGAGGCGCTTAACTGGATCATTTCTCACTAAAGGGAGGCTGTGGTAGAGGCGCTTAACTGGATCACAGTCTCCCTTTGATGAGAAGTGATCCAGTTAAGCATCTTTACGGGGCCTTCCCAGCAGGTCACCCATCACAGTACTACTCCAGCCAGAGCACGCTTAACAATATAGATCTTTCGCTTCTCAACATCAATTGATGTTGAGAAGTGAAAGATCTATATTGTTAAGCGTGATCGGGCTGGAGTAGTACTGGGATGGGTGACCTCCTGGGAAGGCCCCATAGAGGCGCTTAACTGGATCATTTCTCACCAAAGGGAGGCTGTGGTAGAGGCGCTTAACTGGATCACAGTCTCCCTTTGATGAGAAGTGATCCAGTTAAGCATCTTTACGGGGCCTTCCCAGCAGGTCACCCATCACAGTACTACTCCAGCCAGAGCACCCTTAACAATATAGATCTTTCGCTTCTCAACATCAATTGATGTTGAGAAGTGAAAGATCTATATTGTTAAGCGTGATCGGGCTGGAGTAGTACTGGGATGGGTGACCTCCTGGGAAGGCCTCATAGAGGCGCTTAACTGGATCACTTCTCACCAAAGGGAGGCTGTGGTAGAGGCCCAAATTTTAATTGAAGCTATGTTTAATAATTATGATGTTAATTAACTTCCTTTTTTGTTAATTGATGCAATAGTGTAACATAAACGGAAATATAATAAATAAATTGAGTAAAAGAACAGCCGCTTTAATTACTCGGGATAATAGAAGGGTTACAAATGAAAAAAGAAGAAATATAAATTAAGGGTAAAGCTTATTAATACAACTCTTTGATTAGTCTTTAGCCAAAAGGATTTAGAAAATACTACGTTTCCTAGCCCCTCCCACCAGCGGCGTTTGCTCTCATTTTTTAGTGCAAAAGCTTCAAAATGGAGCGTTTGTGAACCCGCCCTTCTCTCCAGCGGCGTTTGCTCCCATTTTTCAGTGCAAAAGGTTTAAAGTGGAGTTTTTTTTTGTTTTTATAAATAAATTACAAAATGTTAATTAGGATTTTTTTATGGTCATTTTAATATCTATTTACCTATAAAAAAATAAATTAAATTCTTAAAAATATTCCGAGCGTATTTTTTTTATTCACGAATTTCGCTGGCGATCTCATAATTGATCGGACATACCAAATCTGACGCGGGCCATTCTTTTGATCCGCGTCACGCACCAAAAAATTTCTCAAAATTTCTATTCCGCTCATTTATGTCGCCCATGCTCTAAAAAATAAATATATGATCTAAAGTGAATTATCTTTTGCTAAATAATTATTATATTAAAAAAAACTCATAATAGTTAATATGGGCTCTAATCACCCATCAATGAACCTATAATAGATTATTTACCCAGAGGGGTGTACAATTATACAATATTTGTGTTATGTAACACATTGGGATTATTTAGCTACTATATCTGTTCACAAAGCAATAACAATAAATTAGTCCCGACGACAGTCATTCAGCACATGTGTCCGTGTTTCTGAAGGCATCCCTCTCTTTCAAGAGGATTCACGGCATGTCAAGCTCGGCGGCCTCAGGTGCTCAGCTCGGCGATTTCAGGTGCTCAGCTCGGCAGTCTCTCAGTGATAGGATCCTCAATCTGAGAACGTCTGATCGGCATTCGGATTTCCGATCGGCGAATGACCAGTCGACAAACGGGCAACCAGTCAACGTTCAACTCCTCGATCAGCCCACGTCTAGTCGGCATTTGGATCTCCGGCCGGCATCTCCAAGTGCGGGAGGGGCGATCCATACCAGACTTAGACGATGATTCTCAGCATCAATCTATCTGACTTCTTCGTAACAGCTTTAAACCGAGTCATAAGACTAATTTTAATTTTTAATTTTTCATATTGTTGAAATAATCTTAGTAAATCCTGTTTTACTACATGAACTTTTCCATTGAATGCATTTTAAATAGAAAATAGATAAATATGTACGGTAAATATTAAAAAAAACTGCATTTGTTTCGAATATATTTTTATAGAATTGTGTACCAATCAAACAAATAAAAAAAATATAAAAAACATTGTCGAATATTGCATACAGCTTAATTGCTATCCAAGGAATATTTATATGATAAATAAGTTTAATCCTTTTTTGTCCGAGAATGCTATTTTATGCATTTTTTTAATGAATAAGTCACTTCAAAAATAGGAGCCCTTTGGATTATTTAATATAAAATCAATTTATCAAAATATAATATTTTATAATTCTTTATTTTTATCTAGTAACATTTTTTTCTTTTTGAAAGAAGATGCGGATTTCATTAATTTAACGCCTCCAATTGGAAAAGTTGGAGTACATCAGATGAGAGGGTTATCCGCCAGGAGAAGGATAAACAAGCAATCGCATGTGCCACATCGTTCGCACCCAGAGCAACACAACGAAAAGACGAAGACGAAGACAGGCATGAGAAGTAGCATATGGAGGATATCCAAAAAGCTACCGCTCCGCCGAGTTTGGGGGCACACCCAAAGGAAGACAGTCAATCACAGAAGTACTATCTCCCTAAAAAACCACTGAATCACACCCAAATTGCAAGGCCAAGTCATCGGCCACCTCCGAGCGCGACCCCAAGCAAATCCCGTCGAATCTCTAGCAATGACACCCACGCCCACACGAGAAGGATCACGCCGCACTGCACCATCAAAATTTATCTTGACACGACCACAGGAGGGGGCTCCCAGGAGATACCCAAAATAGGTAAAAAAACATCTACCGGGGGATTCGGGACCGGGCGTCACGGTAAACGTGCATGAATAAAAGTGAATAAAAGACGCGGTAACTGCACCAGGCTGTAAGACACCCTCCCATAACATGTGGTTCCGACGCCACCAGAGCGCCCAACACGCCGCAGAGAAGATGGCGAAATGATCGGCGGAGAGTCCCTCGTGCACGTCCCGAAGCCACTCCTCGGTTTGAGGCAAGACGAGGGAGCCCCAGAAGCCTCCAAATAAGGGAAACCTCGGCACAATCCTGCGCAATGTGGAAAACATCCTCTCCCGGATCACTGCACATAGGGCAGGCCAATGGACTCGGCAAATGTTACTGTCGCAGACTCACAACGAAGGAAGAATATCACGCGTAAACCGCCAAAGGAAGACCTAACCTTTGGAAGAACTGCCAACCGCCACGCAAATGACCACAAAGATGAAGCCGAAGGAACCATCGTGCTCAATATGACACCCAAGCGGAATAGATAAAATAGCATCCGCCTCCACAAAGGAGAAGAGGGAGCGGACAAGGTCAACATTCCATTTGTAAGTTTATAATTGGTGTAGTCTAAATCACCTAGAGGGAGGGTGAATAGGTTTCTTTTAATTTCTTTTAATTTGTCTATCTGTTTTCTGGTTTAGTGCAAGCAAATGATAAAATACACAGAAAACACACAAGAACCTATAGTGGTTCCCCAAGACAGTGTGTCTATGGGTAGTCCACTTTCCCCCTTCACCCTTCTAACAGTGTGTTAGATAGGGCCAACTCCTCCAATCTCAGCTCCAAGAGCTTACATCACAGATCCCTCAGGATCTCTCAGGTTTTCCCAAACCTTACCTCAGGCTAAACAACCCTACCTCAGATCATCCACGGATCCTACAACTCAGACCCCTGCAGGTCCTGCAATCTCAGGCCCAAACATCTCTATCTCAGAGGAATCCACCTCCTACAATTCAGACCCCTTCCAGGTCCTACCTCAGAGGAATCCTCCTCCTACAGCTCAGACAATAATGCCCTACAACTCAGGCTAAACAGCCCTACTTCAGATCTTCATAGATCCTACCTCAAGCTGTCCTCACAGCTCTACAACTCAGGCCAAATAACCATACCTCATATCTTCTCAGATCCTACCTCAAGCTGTCCTCACAGCTCTACAACTCAGGCTATAAAGCCCTACAACTCAGAACCCACAGGTTCCTACAATCTCAGACCAAATGGTCCTACAATCTCAGGCAAGTTGCCCTACAGAAAAGTGAGTTTAAATCTTACTACAGCAGACAGCAGTTGAAGGAAGTCTCATGTAGTTCCTGCACAGCTTGTGCTTCCTTGTAGCTGGAGATGTTGATGGCAGCTACTATCTGATCTTCCTTTTCAGATGAAGAAAGGAAGATCACCTTGCTCCTTCTTGCAAAAGAGCTAACTTTCTCTCTCAGTTTCTTCTTCCTTGTTCAGTGAGTAGGAGGAGAGAAACGAGAGCTTCGACCGTCAATGGAATAGTTGATTTCTTTTGGCACGCAACCGAGCTAGTTCATAAGTGCCCTAATTTCTACTTTTATACATCTCTGATCTTCAACGGCTCTTAGCCGACCTTCTGACAAGTATGGGAGAGACTGGTGGACACAATACTGCCTTTCTGCAGCTTGCGCCACGGCCAGAGCTCGCACTCTGCGTTCGATAAACTTGCCATACTCTGAGTTCGACGATCTTGCTCCACTCTGTGTTCGACGAACTTGCTCCACTCTGTGTTCGATGAACACGCCGAATCTCAGCTGTTTCTTCCTTTCTGTCTGTGTTCGACGAACTGCCTTCTGGGTTCGACGAACACGCCAGATCTCAGCTGTTTCTTTCTTTTTGTCTGCATTCGACGAACTGCCTTCTGAGTTCGACGAACATGCCAAGTCTCGGCGCTTGCTTCTGTTGTCTCTGCGTTCGACGAACACAGCAGATCTCTTCTATCCGTAGCTCCTTTCCCGTCTCAGCGGATCTGCTGAGACAGACAGCTGCCTCAGCGGTTTCTTCTATTTGCATGTCCTTCCCTGTCTCAGCGGATCCGCTGAGACAGTGAGCTCGTCTCAGCGGATTTGACCCTTCGTCTCAGCGGTTCTGCTGAGACAATTCTTCATCTCCCAGGAGTTGATTTCTCCTGATCTAAGGGCATGATTGATCATTTCTCTAGATTTACCTGAACCTGTATTTCCTACAGAAATATGGCTTTATCAAATACAACATGCACTTAGCATTGCATGATGACCCCTCTTCAAATCAAGGGAATTTGAGGGCAAATTCCCAACAATCTCTCCCTATTTGAAGAGGGCAAAATACCTGCCAATGCTAAGTAGCAACTTAATCAAAGAATGTCATATCACAGATATTGAGAGTTATTGCATTTCATGACATATGAAGATAAAGAAGATTTCTGTTGACATTAACAGTTTCTTACCAATGTGAATTAACATTAGATACAAATGTCAACTGCACATAAAGATGTATTACATTTATGTTCATTAAGAGAAGATTCAGCATTTCTTCATTACTGTAAGTACATAGCACAGAATACTGAAGGTAGAAACACAGATATTTAAGTGCAACATACATATACTAACACTAATTGACACATATAATTTTCAGAAGATGAAATATCATTTCATTTAAATGATCAAAACAGACATAGACAATAAGTTCAAGTCATATTTATACATTGAATAATTTAAGGAGCTTCTTAGAGAAGAGTCTTCTTGGATGGTCCCTGGCAAGAGCTTTCTCCTTCTTCTTCTTCAGATTTTCTCTTCTTAACTTCAGCAGCAGCCTTCATCTTTTCCTTCACTTTGAAGTATTGAAATGGCTTGGGAAGGTATCTTGGGGGAATCCTTATAGGAGTTTCCCTTCTTACCATATTTTCTTTGAGAATCCTTTCCCTTAGAGACTCCCTCTCTAGGTGCTTGATCCATTCAGCAGATGAGTAGACATGGTCAATATCCTTGAGTGGATTGCCATGGCTGACCCAGGTGTTGACTACAATTGTGTCCAATTCCAGATTGTCATCCTCATAGAGTGGATCATCTAATCTTTCCATCCTCTTCTGGGTCATAAATTCTTCAGCAGTCTGAATGCCCTCTCTCCTTCTCCTCTTTGATTCCCTCTCATCTTGAATCAGTTCAGATTGACCTTGAAAGTCAAAATCTTCAGGTCTGTTTGGATTCAATACAGGAAGGTTTAAGGCAATCCTTGTTCCTTGTAACACTTTTAGACTGGTGATCCAATGATCATCATTTACCTTCTTAACCATAGTTAGAAGATTGTCTTGAATTGCATTTGATGCATTATTAACCTCTTCTGCCACTTACATGTGGGCTGCTTCCTGGTTAGTGAGTAGCATGTGGTGGGCATTCTCCATGTTGGTATTTAACCTTATATAAGCCCCTTTCAGTTTTGCACTTAGCTTGGTAACCTTCTCCTCCGCCTTTTTGCCTTCTTCAAATATATTTTTCTCTATTTCAGAGTGTTGATCTATTATGGATTGGGAGAGAGTTTGAAAAGTGCTGTCTACATCCCACATAATGTTTTTCTTTGCCTTGTCAATGTGAGACATGACATGCCTGCTAGATGTGTTAGCCACTTGAGCCATCCTGACAACTGCTTTCTCCCAGACATTTTCATTCTTGTACAGATGATTCTTTACATATATAATGTCCTTTGTGGAGTCCCCTTGATGATCTGCAGTTTGCTTCAGAATAGTGTGCTGGGCAGCAACAGTGCCTTTGGCCATCTCAAACCATCTGGTCATTTGTTGGAGAATATGAGCAGATGCAGTTGTGACATCATGAATCTGGGTATACAGCTCAGTCCTTACTGCAGCCACCCTTGATTCCATTCTTTGCTCACTAGCTTGGATCTCCTGAGTCAATGTTGTTCTTATAACATATAACTCCTCCCTAATTTGAGCCGTGACACCTTGAACCTTTTCAGCAACTAATTCTTTCACAGACAACATCTGACCCTCAATGATGGATTTTATTGAGTTCAGCAGGTCAGATGTGTCTAGCCCATCTGATGGCCTTTCCTGGGCCACTTCTTTCTCCACTACCTCCTCAACCCCATTGTTGGCCTTCTCCAATGCAGGTTCTTGTCCTGGCAATTCTTCAGAGGAAGGTAGAACACCCATGTTGTCATCAACCCTGATGATCTCTTCACCATTCTGAGCTTTTGCTCTTCCATCATCTGGGCTGTACTCCCCCTCACTAGCACCCCCACCACCTTCTCCAAAGTGAGAGCTATGCTCCCCCTCACTCAGAGCATCCATATTTTGAGAATTCTGTCTAGGAGAACCTGAAAAATGGTTGATGGGTTTGTTAGATACCTAGGCTAGACTATTGTTAGAGGGGAGAAGCCTAACTGAGAACCTAATTTACCATGAATAGGTGAGTTCAGGAGTTCATCTTCAGCTGGGGGAATAGCTGGATCAGTATCAATCTGAGTTGGCTCAGAAGTAGAATCAACTCTTCCCTGGGGTTCATCATCCCCACTTGTCCTGGGGACATCTTCTCCTCCCACACCTTTCATGTGATTTTGAGGATCATCATTCTTCTTGGAGGACTCAGCACCTCCTACCTCACTCTTCTTTACTTTCTTCTTCTTCTCCTTCAGCTCAGCCACCATAGAGGGTTGGCTCATGGGGAGGACCCTTGTTGACCTGTCCAGTATCTTAATATCCAACCTCTTCAAGTAGTGGATGTTAATACCCTTGATGGAGGAGAATTCTCCTGGATAAGCCTTCAGCAGGAAGAGTGAGAGGATCCTTCCTAGGTTAGGAGCCTGCAGACATTGCTTTATCCTTTGGTACAGGACATTTCCCCAACAAGTCCTTTTCTTCAAGATGATCCTTACAACCAGCTCAAACATGGGTTGTGAGATTGTGTCACTGTAATCACACCATCTTAAGGCTTGCTCCTTGTCTGATGCAGATATCTCATCTTCTTCAACTGTAGGTAGGTGCAGTACCTTTTCCAATCTCTTAGGGGACAATTTCACCCTTATCTCTCCAATTTTAGACGATAAGCCATCCTTAGAAGATGACTGCTTAGCATTTGCATAGAATTCTATCACTTCATGCCTGAATATCTGAGAGGGTTCAGATAATATGAATTCTAGGCCGGCTTCAGAAATGAGGGAGATGACACCTAGAATCTCTGGTGAGGCATGGAGAAAGCCATCCCTCACCAACTCATAGCCTTCAAGCAACTCCTTCACAATTTTGGGCGCCATTTGGTCGAAGAGAAGAACGCTGGGACGGAAGGGTAGAAGTTTCATCTCGGAGGCTGGAGTAGTGCAAGAGAATGTGAAGAGTCATCTAACACAGTCTGTTATTTATACACTAGGTCTTAGTGTTAACCTAATCGACTCAGCGGAACAGCCGAGAAGATTTACCTAAAATTTCATCTTAGGGCAGAGTTCGTCGAACTCAAACTGGAGTTCGTCGAGCCTTAACTAAGTTTATCTAAAACTTTAACATAAGACTGAGTTCGTCGAACTCAAACTCGACGTTCATCGAACCCAGGAAAGAGTTCGTCGAACCCAGACTTTTCCCAGCTATTTAAGTGCAATTTGAAGCTCAGCTTAAGCAGATTGTTCTGGTTAAGCTGATCATTCTACATTAAAATTAATAGAGATAACATTGGATGTTGAATTCACAATGATTATTTCTACTTTCAAATCAATAATGAGGATAGCTACTTACCTTGAGGTTGTAATCCTCTAATCAATGTTGAGTTCACAATGGTTGTGCACAACAGCTTCTTGTAGCAAAGTATTCAGACCCAGCATAGGATATGGTCACACTGGTCTATTTATTGATGCACCATGATGTCAACCTTCTTCCTTTCATGTGTCATAAGCACTCACTGTCCAAGTACCAAATTTGGTTGAGGTTGGTACTTGGACTAACCTGCATAAAGTTTAGTTATCCTTAGGAGCCCAACTAGCTTTGGGTCCTAGGTCCTTGTTAGCATGATGAGATAACCTTACTCTAGCTGCACCCTTGCAGGAAGGCTCATCTTTGCACATGGCACATTAGGGTTGTGCCAACAGTCTATGGCAAAGTGTCATGCCTTACCACAACACCAACATTCATGAATGTTGTATCTCCTCTTCTGAACATTTCTTAAGGGGTGTGCAGCACAGTCTACATGTTCAGGAGGAGAGACAGCAACATTCTTCCTGTTCCTCTCAGTAATGATTTGACTGAATGTCAATCAATAAGCTGTCTTGATGCTCTTTGTCCTGATGGCATCAGCTTGCAATGGCTTGGCAGCCATACATGATTTGATGGCATCAGCACTGAGCAATCAGACATGTTTACTGATTTGACAACAGTCATTTTCTTGGCTGATTCAACCTTAGAAGGGCTTGCCTTCTTATTCTTGAACGCAGGGGCTGAAGTACCAAATACAAATGGTCCAGGTTGGGCCATTTGAATTTCCTCATGGGGAGCCTTCATAACACTCAATCCCATTCCCTTTCTTCTACTATGGGAAGGAGCATTTTCCTTCCTATAGCAACTCCCATTCTTCTAGTGACCATAAATGCTTTCATGGTCATACCTGTTGGAAGGAAGTAACACCTTTTGAAAGGTGGTTTGAGGCTTAGCCTTCCCCTTGCTCTTCACTCCACTCCCTTCTCCTACTTCCATTTTATTGAATCATAGTCCTCTCCTATTGGTTTGAGAGTAGAAGGTGTAAATAATATGAAGCACGGATTTGGGCTTGGAGAATTGAGTCACCAGACTCTTCTCCTTCACAAGCTTCTCCTCAAGGTCTTTGATGACCTTGTTCTTCAGGGAAATAGTGCTTAATTGCACAATTGTTAACCCCTGTAAATGGCTAATCTGTCTACTCATCTGAGCCACCAGGGTGGTAGGTTTAGTGTAGTCATTTTTAGTCATCTTAAGGGAAACAATTTCCTGGGCTTGCCTCTTGGCAAGCTTCTTGCTCTTTTTCAGAGCTTTCAAAATAGCACCATACTTGTCAATCAATTGATTGACATCTTCCTCAGTTTCTGAACCACTTCCACCAATTGATGAAGGTGCTTCAGATTCTGGATATGCATCATGATCAGAAAGAGAAATGGAAGAAATTAATACCTGATCTTTGTTAGAACTATTCTGACTGTCTTCCTCATCAGTGAAGGCCATAAGACCTATCTGAACTTTGTCTTCATCATCCTCCTCTATGTCACTTTCTGAGTGTGATAGAGGGGCCCTGATTCCAACCTTTGCAGCTGGGAAGTCTTCATCTTCTTCTGCTGCAAATAGCCCAATATAGGCTTCTTCTTCATTTTCAGAATCTAATGTTGAGGAATCAGATTCACTGCAGCTTCTTTCTTTCTTTGCTAGGAGGGATTTTTCACCCTTCCTTTCTTTTTGGTGATTATGCTTCTTATCACCATTCTCCTTTCTTTTGGCTGGACAGTCAGCTATTACATGTCTAGGTTTGTTGCAGCTATAGCAAATAATGTTATTAGAAACCTGTTTACTAAGTTTGGAATCATACCTGTCACCCTTTGGGTGATGTCTTTCAGATTTCCTGCTTTCCTTCTTGTAGTGTGATGATGAGGAGGGCATGTTCTTCCATTGCTTCCTCTTCATCATTTTCTTGAACTGCCTTGAAAAGGCAGCAAACTCTTCATCAGAGGAAGAGCTTCCTGAGGTGCTGACTTCAGGTTCAACACTTCTCCTTGGAGGAGATACCATCCTGCTCTTGCTTCTCCTGGAGCTGTCAGCTTTGAGAGCTACATATTTCTCCCTTGGCTGGTCCCTTGTAGAGGTGTCCTCTTCCTTCCTTGCAGACAGCTGCATCTCATAGGAGAGCAGCTTTCCAAACAATGTGTGAGTGGGGGTCTCACCAAGCTTGGCCACTTCCCTATTTGGATTGTGATTTGACTATTCTCTTTGTAGGATCTGGTCAGACAGTTATGTCTTTCTTGACCAACCTCTCTCTGATACCACTTGTCAGTTTATAATGAGTGTAGTCTAAATCACCTAGAGGGGGGGTGAATAAGTTTCTTTTAATTTCTTTTAATTTGTCTATCTGTTTTCTGGTTTAGAGCAAGCAAATGATAAAACACATAGAAAGCACACAAGAATCTATAGTGGTTCCCCAAGACAGTGTGTCTATGGGTAGTCCACTTTCCCCCTTCACCCTTCTAATAGTGTGTTAGATATGACCAACTCCTCCAATCTCAGCTCCAAGAGCTTACAACACAGATCCCTCAGGATCTCTCAGGTTTTCCCAAACCCTACCTCAGGCTAAACAACCCTACCTCAGATCATCCACTGATCCTACAACTCAGACCCCTGCAGGTCCTACAATCTCAGGCCCAAACAACCATACCTCAGAGGAATCCACCTCCTATAACTCAGACCCCTTCCAGGTCCTACCTCAGAGGAATCCTCCTCCTATAGCTCAGGCAATAATGCCCTATAACTCAGGCTAAACAGCCCTACCTCAGATCTTCACAGATCCTACCTCAAGCTGTCATCATAGCTCTACAACTCAGGCTAAACAGCCCTACCTAAGATCTTCTCAGATCCTACCTCAAGTTGTCATCAAAGCTCTACAACTCAGGCTATAAAGCCCTACAACTCAGAACCCACAGGTTCCTACAATCGCAGACCAAATGGTCCTACAATCTCAGGCAAGTTGCCATATAGAAAAGTGAGTTTAAATCTTACTACAGCAGACAGCAGTTGAAAGAAGTCTCATGTAGTTCCTGCACAGCTTGTGCTTCCTTGTAGCTGGAGATGTTGATGACAGCTACTATCTGATCTTCCTCTTCATATGAAGGAAGGAAGATCACCTTGCTCCTTCTTGCAAAGGAGCTAACTTTCTCTCTCAGTTTCTTCTTCCTTGTTCAGTGAGCAGGAGGAGAGAAATGAGAGCTTCGGTCGTCAATGGAATAGTTGATTTCTTTTGGCACGCAACCGAGCTAGTTCATAAGTGCCCTAATTTCTTCTTTTATACATCTCTGATCTTCAACGACTCTTAGCCGACCTTCTGACAAGTATGGGAGAGACTGGTGGACCCAATACTGCCTTTCTGCAGCTTGCGCCACGGCCAGAGCTGGCACTCTGCATTCGACGAACTTGCCATACTCTGAGTTCGATGATCTTGATCCACTCTGTGTTCGACGAACTTGCTCCACTCTGTGTTCGACGAACACGCCAAATCTCAGATGTTTCTTCCTTTCTGTCTGCATTCGACGAACTGCCTTCTGGGTTCGACGAACACGCCAGATCTCAGCTGTTCTTTCTTTCTGTCTGCGTTCGACGATCTGCCTTCTGAGTTCGACGAATATGGCAAGTCTCAGCGCTTGCTTCTGTTGTCTCTGTGTTCGACGAACATGGCAGATCTCTTCTATCAGTAGCTCCTTTCTCGTCTCAGCGGATCCGCTGAGATAGACAACCGTCTCAGCGATTTCTTCTATCTGCAGGTCCTTCCCCGTCTCAGCAGATCCGCTGAGACAGTAAGCTCATCTCAGCAGATTTGACCCTTCATCTCAGCGGTTCTGCTGAGACAATTCATCATCTTTCAGGAGTTGATTTCTCCTGATCTAAGGGCATGATTGACCCTTTCTCTTAAGTTACCTGAATCTGTATTTCATACAGAAATATGGCTTTATCAAATACAACATGTACTTAGCATTGCATGATGACCCCTCTTCAAATCAAGGGAATTTGAGGGCAAATTCCCAACACCATTTACAAGTAAATTGGTTACAAGTTACATCAAAATTTTGGTATTTCCGTTTACAAGTAAATAGTGAGATATTTAAATTAATATGTATATATATACGAGTGACAGCCACGGGGCTCCGCCCCTACGGTCAACCGTGGCAGTACATCAACTATAATAGTGCACAGGGTCCCCCGTGCCCCACGCGACATTATCCCGGCCATGACATTGTCCCGTCGTGACGGCGCTCACGCCGCTCGCAAACCCCTGTGTTATACTTCGTTCGTCGCTCATTTTTGTGGTGTGCACAGGAATTTGCGAGTGGTGGAGAGAGCACATTTTCTATTGTACGTAGATGACTTTGTTTATTTGAGAGCACATTTTTAAAACAAAAGAAAAACACATATATTTTAAAAACTGATTTTTCTTTAATAAACATGGGTAAAATCGGAAAGCGAATGTTTAACTGAAGGGTGTTTTTCCTTTGTAATATAGTATGTATATATATCTTTAACTACATTAAAGAAGTAGTTTGGAGTTGTAGAATTAATCTTGGTCATCCAATATGTAACAAGCTTTTGATCTCAACCATCCAATGAAGAGAGTGAAAGAAAGAGAGAAGAGAGGGGAAGAGAGGGAATCTTTATAGCCCTCCTATACCTACATTTAGGGACAGGAGGGAGAGGGGGAGAAGAGAAAGGGAGAGAGAAATTGATTTTTTTTATTTAAAATTTTACATTTCTTACAAAATAAAAATAGGAATATTGATTCATAATTTTTTCTGGTCATTTTAAGTACTCATATGTATATATTTTGAATAAAAAGGTAAGTGCTCATCTGCGGGCCCAACCCGCTCATAGGCGGGCGCAACCCGCTTATAGGTGGGCGTAGCCCGCTCGAATGTAGGCGCAGCCTGCTCGAATGTGGGTGCAGTCCGCTAAGAGTCAGCGAATGCGGGTGAAGCCATCAAAAAAATCACGGCCCTTCATTTCTATAAACACAGTCCTTATTAAAAACACCCCTCCCTCACTTCATTTCATTACCACGCCAACCCTAACCCTCTCCTCCCCGATACCCAGACGCTCGACAAAAGGGAAACCCCGCTCCCTCACGACATTTTAGTATCACTTATGACTTATTTAGATTATGTGCTCCTCCACTTATGACTTATTTGTTGTAAATTAGATACATATTTTCTAATAGCAAACACTTGCAAATGTTTATATCGAGATATAGGTTGGCAGCATAACTATAATTATTAGAGAGAATATTGCAAGCATCTCACATGAGTGCCCCCCTTTAGGTCACTCATCCCATGACTATTTCCACGGAAGCATAATTAACAACAGAGTTTCTAACACAACTACAGTCTACACCACTTTGGCACAGACTTGTCTTCTTACCTTAGCTCCTCCGTGCCACTCCACGTAGCCAAGCTAAGTCAGCCTCTCCCTTCAAGAACTAGGTGGTGATGAAGAAAAGAGTGGGAAATAACACAAGAGGAAGCTCACAAGTGAAAGAACTCCAAAAGATCTCTATTGCTCTCCAAAACTTCGATGCTATACAAATGAGGGGGTCTTCTCTTTTTATAGGCCCTAAAGAGGTTTCCCTTCAAAGGAGAGAATATTCTAGACTACTTCTATTCTAGAATATTTGAGATTCTCCTCTTTGAAGATCCTCATTATCCCCGTAATATGGTTTGAGCATACTCGCATGAAACACCGGATGTATCTTCAAAGAGCTAGGTAAGTCAAGGCGATAAGAAACCTTACCCACCTTAGCCACGACCGGGAATGGGCCTTCGTATCTCCGTACCAAGCCCTTGTGTACATTACGCAAGACCTTGAACTCCTGGGGTAAGAGCTTCACCATCACTTTATCTCCCACCGAATGTTCTGTATGTCGCCGCTTTGCATCGGCCCACTTCTTTATCCTCTTGCGGGCCTTCTCCAAGCACGTCCTAGCTAAGTCTGCATGTTCCTCCCATGACTTATGTAACGACCCAGGCCCGACTCAATTGGGACAACGTCCACCGAGAGCTCCAGCGGGACCCAGCTGGCATCGTTACCGGGCTGCAGCCCAAGCACCCCAGCCCTTCTCCAGCCCAAAGGCAGGTTGTTGGTGGACACAATCTCCCTTTGGTGAGAAGTGATCCAGTTAAGCGCCTCTACGGGGCCTTCCCAGGAGGTCACCCATCCCAATACTACTCCAGCCCGAGCACACTTAACTATATAGTTCTTTCACTTCTCATCACCAATTGAGCTGCAACTCAATTGGTGATGAGAAGTGAAAGAAACTATATAGTTAAGCGTGCTCGGGTTGGAGTAGTACTGGGATGGGTGACCTCCTGGGAAGGCCCCGTAGAGGCACTTAACTGGATCACTTCTCACCAAAGGGAGGTTGTGGCCACCAACAACCCGCCTGTGGGCTGGAGAGGGGTTGGGGTGCTTGGGTTGCAGCCCGGTAACGATGTCAGCTGGGTCCCGCTGGAGCTCCCGGTGGATGACCCAGGCCCGACTCAATCGGGACAACGTCCACCGAGAGCTCCAGTGGGACCCAGCTGGCATCGTTACCGGGATGCAGCCCAAGCACCCCAACCCCTCTCCAGCACACAGGCGGGTTGTTGGTGGCCACAGTCTCCCTTTGGTGAAAAGTGATCCAGTTAAGCGCCTCTACGGGGCCTTCCCAGGAGGTCACCCATCCCAGTACTACTCCAGCCCGAGCACGCTTAACTATATAGTTCTTTCACTTCTCAACACCAATTCACCAATTGAGTTGCAGCTCAATTGGTGTTGAGAAGTGAAAGAACTATATAGTTAAGTGTGCTCGGGCTGGAGTAGTACTGGGATGGGTGACCTCCTGCGAAGGCCCCGTAGAGGCATTTAACTGGATCACTTCTCACCAAAGGGAGGTTGTGGCCACCAACAACCCGCCTGTGGGCTGGAGAGGGGTTGGGGTGCTTGGGATGCAGCCCGGTAACGATCGCCAGGCGAGGCAGCCGGTGGACATTGTCCCGATGGTAAGTCCAGGGCCTTGGGACGTTACAATAAAAAGTGCACTTTTTATTGTAACGACCCAGGCCCAACTCAATCGGGACAACGTCCACCGAGAGCTCCAGCGGGACCCAGCTGGCATCGTTACCGGGCTGCAGCCCAAGCACCCCAACCCCTCTCCAGCCCACAGGCGGGTTGTTGGTGGCCACAACCTCCCTTTGGTGAGAAGTGATCTAGTTAAGCGCCTCTACGGGGCCTTCCCAGGAGGTCACCCATCCCAGTACTACTCCAGCCCGAGCACGCTTAACTATATAGTTCTTTCACTTTTCATCACCAATTGAGAAGTGAAACTCAATTGGTGATGAGAAGTGAAAGAACTATATAGTTAAGCGTGGGCTGGAGTAGTACTGGGGTGGGTGACCTCCTGGGAAGGCCCCGTAGAGGCACTTAACTGGATCACTTCTCACCAAAGGGAGGTTGTGGCCACCAACAACCCGCCTGTGGGCTGGAGAGGGGTTGGGGTGCTTGGGCTGCAGCCCGGTAACGATGCCAGCTGGGTCCCGCTGGAGCTTGATAGTATCTAGTTGCGGCCTAAATCACCTAGAGGGGGGTGAATAGGTGGATTTTATGTCTTTACGCGGAATTAAAAATATAGCACAGAAAAGCACACAATAAAGCACAGCACAGACACAAGGATTTTATAGAGGTTCCCCGATGTGGGTACTCCTCTTTCCCGCCTCGCCTATCTAGCTCTTCGAGGCTAGATTCGGCTACTTCACCAAACTCAGATTAAAATAATCTTACACCTCGGAGTAAGAACTCCTACAACTCGGAGTGCACCACTCCTACAACTCAATCCTTAAACAAGGATCTACACAACACTCGGAAGCAAGCTTCCTACAAAGTTTATAAAATTGTTTATTACAACACAACGTAGATTGGAAACAATCTTCTTAAACTTCAGATGAAGTTCTTCTTCAGATCTTGAGAAATAGATTTCTTCTTCTTAGCAGTGAACTTCAGTCCTTTGTGAATGAAGAATGAAGAAATCTTGAAAACGATTTGAAGCTAGATCTGAGAACTTGAATCGACTTGATCAACAGAAGATGAGAGCTAATCGGATCTTGATCTTGTCGATTGAATCTTTAGAAGACGAAACAAGAATCGCTGGCTTTGTCGGAGACGAAACACTTGCGTGAGAACAGTCGGCCGTCAGAAGTAATTTGCGATTTCTTTTTCAATTCTCGATTAGGGTTATCTGGAAATAATCCTTAGGTATTTATAGAGACTTCTTCCAACGGTCATAAGCGCGAATTATGGATCTAACTCCACGTGTACTGTACATAGGAGAAGCCCTAGGAAACGCGCATTCAAAAACGAACCGGAAGAATTACTGCAGACCGATTCGGTTAAATGGTATAACCGAATGGCAATAACCGAATCGAATTCGGTTAAATGATATAACCGAATTTCAATAACCGAATTCGGTTATTCTAATTCTTCAAGGAAATTTCGAACTATGATTCACCGAATTCGATTATATCCATCCCAACTATATAGTCGAATTCGACTATATGTTTCTGAATGATATAACCGAATTTTACTTGGGAAAAATCCCTTTCTATGAAAAGTTCACCATCAGCTCCAGTCCTCCTTCTCTTGCACTTAGGAAATGAGGTACATCCCAATAGAGAGATCTCACATGAGCCAACACTTTGGTCTATACAATGAGGGATTACATTGCACAAGCCTGTGTTTGACGACTCATTGAAACCTGACATTAGTTTGTACCTAGAGTGGAATGACCTGTCACAACACAGCTAAAGTGCATAATCAAATACAATTACAATTCATCCTAGTTTGAAGGGGACTTCTTCAAATCAGGGCTATTGTGGATACAATACCCAACAATCTCCCCCTATTTGAAGAAGTCAGAACCCTATCTACTGAGGTGAATTGCTAGGAGAAAAATAAATATAAGCAAGTAAAGAACTGAACTATGAAGCTATATATAGTCATCATAAACAAAAACTTAAGTCCACCAAAAATTAATTAGACAACAATATATAAATGTTCTTAAAAGAGAAATAGAGTCTAGCGATCAAGCATCCATCATTTCTCTTTTGTCTTTTCCTTTTGAATTTTCTTCAATTGTCTGGTAAAATATGCCCTTGGTTTTGGATAGTATCTTGGAGGAGGAGAAGGAGGCTTTTCATCATCTTGATGGTTCCTGTAGTGAATTCTTCTCTTGAGCCTAGCCATCTCCCATTTGTGGATCTCATCTCTATCGTAGTGATTGTCGACAGACTCATTTGAGTTCATAACAAGATTATAAGTGTCCAAAATAATATTCCTGGATTCCGGACTCCACAGTTCTCCAACAATCTTCCTGGGATGAGGTGCTCTTGGTTCTAGAAGTCTGGGACCTGCAGCCCTTCTAGCATCATGCATAAAACCACCTGAGCTTGATCCTCCTTGATCAACTCTAGCTCTCTTCCTGGAGAAATCTTCTTCATCGTCTGACCAATGATAAACTTCAGGAGGAATAAGAGGTTCAGACGGAGCAGCAACCTGAATGTCCGGATGGAATACTTCAGAAGGAAATGCTGGCTGCGCAGAAGATTGACCTGTCCCTTGGAAACCATAGGCAAAGCCTCTTGATAGCTCATTATGCAACCAAACCTGATTTTGGTGCAGATAACCATATAGGTCTTGAAATTTGCTATCAATACTTCTTGAAACTTCAGCAATCTGAGATTGAACATTTAACTGAGATTCTTGAATCCTTCCTTCTAACTCTCTATTTAAGTCCCAGATTTGAGTTTGAATTCGTTCATGCAGTCTTTCCTCCCCCTTTCTGACTTCTTCAGTTAGGGTTTGGATGATCTCTGTCTTGATAGCCTGTAGAGAGTTCTGAACTGAAGATCTTCCCTGTTGATCATGCTGAAACATGTACTCTTGATTTTCAGAGAGCTTTGTAGTATTCTCACAAATGGCATGTAATCCATCCCCAACATACTTAAGGGAGGATGCACCCAGAGAGAAGTACTCATCCTGTTTTTCTGTTACCTTGTCCATGCTATGAGCTAGAGATTGCAAGTGATTGCCCATACCTTTGTCTATAGCTCTGGTCTTGTCAAAGATTTGATGAATGGCAAACTCAAAGTACTTTTTCTGTTTGACAAGCATTTCTTCCATACTAAGTAGCATTGAGTCGACGGCAGAGGGAGGTTGATTTTGCAAGCGAGAAGAGATTCCAAAATCATCTTCTGCTACGAGGAAATCTGCTGAATCCACATCCTTCATATAGTGATAAAACTGTTGAGTATCAAGAGTTTCTTCATTTGGAGCTGGAGGAGGAGAGGGTTCTTCATTTCTCCTGTCTTCGACTGTTATTTGGATTTTGTGCACCTTGGGAGCTTGCACAGATTTTCCCTTAACTTTTGAAGTTGAGGCAGAGGGCCCTGCAGCACTGTTATCTTCTATGAGGATAGTAACATGTTCAGGGGTTGTAGGAAGGTCTGCCTGCTCTTGCTTATCTTCTTCAGGAGCAGAGAGAACAGAATGAACATGCTCCCCCTCAATTTGAGCGGGGATAGCAGCCTCAGGAGGAACAGCTTGACTTTTCTCTGATTGACCTGTCTTCACAGCATCAATATCAGGATCATCTCCCCCTACATCATCTCCATTACTGTCGATGTGGCTATCAGCATTTTCTTCTTTATTAGATTCAGGCAGCTTGGAACACTCCCCCTTGGAGGGTTCACCTTCTCTCTCATTCAGGTCTTCACCCTGCTTCTCATTTTCTTTCTCACTATCTAGGTTCACAAGGTGTTCCTCAGCTTCCTGTTCACTGTCCTTCTGACTGGATGGATCACTTTCTGTTTCACTGTCATATTCAGTGCGGGGAATTTTCTTAACTTTTGGAGCCCTGGGAGATATCACTCTTGACTCACCAACTTTCCTGGACCACCTCTCAACCATAGAGGAGTCAATTCTTTTGAAATGATGGAGGGGAGTTCCATTCTTCATGCTGAATCTTGTTTTATCCAGACGGTAGAGATATAAAGAAAGAATTCTCCCAAAATTTGGGGTATTTAAACTAGCGGAGATTCTGTCAAATAACACTCTTCCCCAGTCAACCCTTTTTCTGCAGATAACTGAACCCAGCAACTTGAACATATCATTGGAGAGATAGTCGTGAGAGCCGACTTTACAGAGGAGAACCTTTCCCATAATATCAGATAGCAATTTTCCTTCCTCATTCATCTGCTTTCGATAAATGGATTTTGTTCCTTTGGGCAAACCACAAAATCGGAGAGCTTGTTTGAAATCCTTTGGAGATAGAGTATCTGTTTCTGAAACTTCTGGTAGCTTGAGAAGCTTGGTCAGACTTGAAGAAGTAATCTTGATTTGGACATCACCAATCCTGCTTTTTATCACAGACCCTCTCTTTCTCAGTTCTGCATGCTTGAAGAATTTTAGAACTTCTGATTCAAGCACCTTGCAGGGATGTTCTAGAACATAGCCCAGACCGGCCACCTCAAGAACGAGAACAATGTTTCTGAATTCATCAACTGAGGTGTCGAAACCAGTTCTGACTAGCTCACTCCCGAAGAGC
Organism: Dactylorhiza incarnata; assembly: GCA_033032865.1. Lineage (NCBI taxonomy): Eukaryota > Viridiplantae > Streptophyta > Magnoliopsida > Asparagales > Orchidaceae > Dactylorhiza > Dactylorhiza incarnata. The sequence goes on along the minus strand of JAWHQI010000145.1, from coordinate 3,300,876 downwards.
AGCTTCTCTGACGATTTCTTAGGCATTGCAAGGGAATGTCGAGCAAGAATCTGTTGAAGAAGATGTGGAATCGGACGAACCAGAAGTTGAAGGGGGCGAGGAAGCGAGGATTCGAGCGAACCAGTTGAGTGTCGGTTGAAGAAGACGATGAATCGATGGAAACTATCAATCGTCGGTCGGAGAAGAGGAGCACGAACTGACGCACGAATCGGAAGTTGAAGAGCCGCGCGATTCGAAGTCAAGGGTTTCGTATTTCTCTCTTAAGAAACATTTATATAGTGTTATGAAGATTTAGAGAGAGCGCGTACCTGAGATTTGAACCGTGACCCTTCGAATTCCATTTAGGGAAGAATTGAATTCCAGAAAATTCGTCATCCGGCTAAAGGAATTAGTCGAATTCGGTTAATCGATATCGCCGGATTCGGTTAAATAGAATCGCCGGATTCGGTTAAATAGAATCGCCGGATTCGGTTAAATAGAATCGCCGGATTCGGTTAAATGAAGGTTCGACAAAACATCTTTTTGACTTCTGAGATTCTGAGAGTCTCTAAGAGTCTTTGTTTAACATACCAAGCTCCATTTTGAAATAATTGAACTTTGATTCGTCGAGCGGCTTAGTGAAAATATCTGCAATTTGCCGATCCGTCGGGACATAGCTAAGATCAATGTCCTTGTGCTCCACATGCTCTCGGATGAAGTGATAACGAATCTCTATGTGCTTTGTCCTGCTGTGTGACACGGGATTGTTGGCAATTGCTATGGCGCTTGATGAATCACAGTACATAGGAATTTCTTTGAGCTTTAGGTTGTAATCCTCAAGTTGGTTCCTTATCCAGAGCAATTGTGCACAACAACTGCCTGCAGAGATATACTCCTATTCAGCAGTTGAGATAGCAACACAATTTTGCTTCTTACTACTCCAGGAGATGAGCCGTTTTCCTAAGAATTGGCACGTTCCTGAAGTACTTTTCCTGTCATCTTTGCTTCCTGCAAAATCAGCATCTGAAAAACCAGTGAGCTCGAAATCATTACTTCTTGGGTACCATAAGCCAAGATTTGGTGTGCCTTTAAGGTATCTCAAAATCCGCTTTGCAGCTGAGTAGTGAGATTCCTTAGTGTTCACCTGAAATCTAGCACAAACACATGTTGAAAACATTATATCCGGTCTACTCGCGGTAAGGTAGAGCAAAGATCCAATTATGCTTCTAAACTTGGTTTCATCAAAAGGTTTCCCTTTCTCATCTTTGTCTAGAGACATAGCTGAACCCATTGGAGTCCTCATAGAGGTTGCATTCTCCATTCCGAATTTCTTAATTAACTCTTTGGTAAACTTCGTCTGAGAGATGAAAATTCCATCTTCAGATTGCTTTACCTGAAGTCCTAAGAAATACTTCAGCTCTCCCATACTACTCATTTCAAATTTCCCTTGCATCAAGTTGGAAAACTTTTTGCAGAGGATATCATCGGTAGATCCGAAAATAATGTCATCGACATAGATTTGCACTAGCAAAATCTTGCCTTTTACTTCCCTAAGAAATAATGTCTTGTCTATCTTGCCTCTTGTGAATTTGTTTTCAAGGAGGAAGCTAGACAACGTCTCATACCAAGCACGGGGAGCTTGCTTGAGACCATATAAAGCTTTTCGAAGAAAATAAACATGATCAGGAAATGAGGAGTCCACGAAACCTGGGGGTTGTTCTACGTATACTTCTTCCTTTATATCACCATTAAGGAAGGCTGACTTCACGTCCATTTGATAGACTTTAAATCCTTTGTGAGCAGCATACGCTAGAAACAACCTGATCGCTTCAAGCCTTGCTACGGGAGCAAAAGTTTGATCGAAGTCGATCCCTTCTTCTTGTCTATACCCTTGAGCAACAAGTTGGGCCTTGTTCTTGATGATCACACCATCCTCGTCCAACTTGTTTCTGAATACCCATTTTGTTCCAATGACATTCTGTCCTTTGGGTCTGGGTACAAGCGTCCACACTTTGCATCTCTTAAATTGATTGAGTTCTTCTTGCATTGCTATGATCCATGAAGCATCGTTCTTTGCTTCATCGAATTTCTTTGGCTCAACCTGTGAAAGAAAACTTAAGTGTAGAACTTCATTAGCTGTACCTCTTCTTGTTCTAACACCAACATGGGTGTCTCCAATGATTTGCTCTGCAGGATGGTCCCTTAAGTGTCGGATCATTCCAGCATTTGGATGTCCACGGGGTTCCTGCACTTCCGGTACATCTTCATCTTCTTGAGGTTCATCTTCCTCATGTGTGGATGGAATGTTGACTTCAATAGACTTTGGAGCATCTTCCTTTACAGCTTCTTCCAAGTTTATGTCCTTGAACCTTGCATCTGCATCTTCATCAAAAACACTAGAAGAACTGCTTTGAAGCATACTAGTTTCATCAAATATAACATTAAAAGTTTCTTCTACAACCAGGGTTTTCTTGTTGAAAATCCTATATGCCTTACTATGGCTACTATATCCTACGAAAATACCCTCAAAACATTTTTCACTAAACTTAGTTTTGTAATATTTCCCGTTATTAAGCACGAAGCATTTACTGCCAAAGATTCTAAAATAAGACAGGGTTGGCTTCTTGCCCTTCAGGAGTTCATAAGGAGTCTTATGATGGTTCTTGTTGATTAGTGCTCTGTTTTGCACGTGGCAGGCAGTGTTGATGCCTTCAGCCCAGAAGTATTCTGGGAGAGAAGAGTCACTCAACATTGTTCTGCAAGCCTCTATGAGTGTTCTATTCTTTCTCTCAGCTACTCCATTTTGTTGTGGAGTACGAGGAGAGGAAAACTCATGAAAGATACCTAGGCTTTCACAAAATTCGGTCATAGCCCCAGACTTGAATTCTGTACCATGGTCACTTCTGATTTTGACCACAGAGCATTCTAATTCATTCTGAATTTGCCTGACGAATGAGGTGAAAGAATTATAGGTGTCTGACTTGTGTTTTAGAAAGAATACCCAAGCAAAACGTGAGTAATCATCGACAATGACCAACGTATAAGACTTGCCTCCTAAACTTCGGATTGGCATGGGACCAAACAAGTCCATATGGAGCAGATATAAGCATCTGGTGGAATCTTTGCCAATAATGCTCTTAAAGGTAGCCCGAGTCTGCTTACCCATTTGGCAGGCATGACAAGGTCTCTCTTTAATGCACTTAACATCTGGAGCATCACGAACTAAGTTGTGAGAGAATAACATACTTATTGTTTTGAAATTAATATGTGCTAGTCTCTTGTGCCACTGGTCACAGAGAGATGCACTATCTTTTGCTAAAAGACACACTGGTGTAGAAGAGTCTAAACAAAGAAAATTTAAACAAAAGATATTTCTACTCCGAGTGCCTGTTAAAATAGTTTCTGACGTATCAGACGACTTTATTAAGCACTTTTCCTTGTAGAATTCTACCATATAGCCTTTGTCACAAAGTTGACTTATGCTAATGAGATTATGTTGCAATCCTTTAACATAAGCTACATCTGTGAAAGAGACTATACCGTTGGTTATCATACCGTAGCCTTTCGTGATTCCCCGATCAGATCCGCCAAAAATAACTTTTGGACCATCTTTCACGGGTGTATACTCTTGTAACAAACTTCTTGTTCCGGTCATGTGCCGAGAACATCCACTGTCCAAGTACCATATTGGATTTGAATTGGCCTTTGGACATACCTGCAATCAATAATCAATTGCCCTTAGGAACCCAAACAGATTTGGGTCCTTGGCTTCTTGTCAGATGACCACCAACTTGAGTGTTAACAGTGCGAGGAGTCACTCTTGCATTGTTACCTCGTGGGGTCTTAACATAACTATAATTAAACCAGCAATCTATGGCGAAGTGACCAACTTTGCCACAGCACCAACAATCAAATCGGTTGTACCTTCTCTTGTTCTCCTGCTTTACCTTTTGAACGGGAGGTCTAGTAGGAGCAACCTTCTTAGAGGTGGATGCCTTGTGTTTGCAGCAAACACAGGGTTCCACCTTCTCATTAGGCTTAGCATTAACAGATTTAACTTTTGGTGCTTTCTTTGCAACTGATCCATGAACAAATGGACCATGGTCTTTGAGAATTACTTCTTCATAAGGCGCCTTGAAAGGAGTCGAGTCAAAGTTTCGAGGTCGGCTCCATCCCTGATATCTATTGCTAGATTCAACAGGTATTGGTCTAGTGAGATGACCATAGGATGTTTCAAAGTCAAGCGGGTTTGTCGGAAAAACCACCTTCTTGAATGAAGGTTGACTTTGATCAGCCTTCCCTTTACCTCTTTTGGCTTTTATCTCGGCAGCCTTACTACTTTCAGCCTCATGACCAATGCCACTAGCCTTCCCAGGAGTGGAGAACTTATAAATAAGAGGAAGAACATTTTTTGGCTTGTTGAAGCTTTCTGATATTTTCTTCTCTGTCACCAGCTTTTCTTCCAGTTCAGTTATAAGTTTCTCTTTCAGAATTGATGATTCAGTAGAGCTTCTTAATTCCTCCTTCAAGGATTGGACTTCATTTCCGAGGGGAGTTAATCTTTCGATTTCCTCTCTCAGAGCCGATTCCACGTTCTTGAGAGAGACAATTTCCTTTGCTTGAGATCTGACAACCTTGCGGCATTTGTCAAAATTTTGCAAAAGAGCTTTGTACTGAGTCATTAATTCTGACTCATCCTGTGAATAATAGTCTTCATTTGCTCTGGATGCAGTTTCACACTCAGAGGCAGAAAGAGGAGTATGAAGATTTACCTTTGCCTTATATGAGGTGTCGCTTGCTTCATCATCCGTTTGTGCCATAAGCCCAAAGTAGGCTTCTTCATCAGTGCTTGACACCTCTGAGTCGCTGTCACTCAAAGTCTTTGGCTTCTTTGCAATAAGGCTCTTTTCTTTCCTTTTACCTTTGTAGGATTTCTTATCCTCTTTCTTTGAGCCTTCCTTTTTCTTGTATGGACACTCCGCAATCATGTGTCCTGGCTTATTACAGCAATAGCAAACGATATCGTTAGAAGAATGTTTACTAGGTTTAGATTTATACCTGTCATTTTCATGCTTCTTTTTGTGATGATCCTCATTACGGTTTGATCTTCTATGACGAGAAGACGAGGTTTGACCTCTCGAGTTCCTTTGTTTGTTAAAGAACTTTTTGAACTGCTTGGAGAGTAAGGAGAACTCTTCATCTGACATTTCTGAGCCTGAGGGGCTAGCATCAGATTTATCTTCATCAGAGGAGGATCTCCTGACAGGTGAGAGAGCCTTGCCTTTTCTTGAACTTACAGCTTTAAGTGCAGTGGACTTCTCCCTTCCAGAGGCTCTGGTTCCTTCTTCTTCAGCTTTACGGGTGTTCAACTTTAATTCATGGGACAGGAGCTTCCCAAACAACATTTGTGGCTCCGTTGATCCGAGTTTTCCGAATTCTCTAATGGCTATAACTTTAGTGTCCCATTCTTTGGTCAGGGATCTTAGGAATTTATCATTAAGTTCGCCAGTAGTGAATTCACGATCATAGTTCCTAAGACCATTTACGATCTTAAAGAACTTCTCATAAGTATCAGAAATGGATTCACCAGAGCGTTGCTTGAAGGCTTCGTATTCTTGGTTCAGCAATGATCTTCGATCATCCCTTACTTCATCTGTTCCTTCCATCAGAAAAACCAGAGAGACCAGTGCAATCTCATCCTTTGTGAGTTCCAGCATCTTCTTGGCGACCATAATTGTAGAGTTTATGGAAGATGGTTTCATAGGAACATGAGGACCTTCTTCCACAATCTGAAATATTCTTGGATCAGCAGCCTCCATGAAGAATCTGACTCTCTCCTTCCACATAGGAAAATTCTCTTTTGTGCAGACTGGAAGCTTGACGGAATCCTTGGTCTTATCCATGCCAGACATACTTGCTCAGGCAACTAGATAAGGAGGTCTTGTTCAAGGTGTTAACCTTATAGCGAACAACCTACCTCTGATACCAATTGATAGTATCTAGTTGCGGCCTAAATCACCTAGAGGGGGGTGAATAGGTGGATTTTATGTCTTTACGCGGAATTAAAAATATAGCACAGAAAAGCACACAATAAAGCACAGCACAGACACAAGGATTTTATAGAGGTTCCCCGATGTGGGTACTCCTCTTTCCCGCCTCGCCTATCTAGCTCTTCGAGGCTAGATTCGGCTACTTCACCAAACTCAGATTAAAATAATCTTACACCTCGGAGTAAGAACTCCTACAACTCGGAGTGCACCACTCCTACAACTCAATCCTTAAACAAGGATCTACACAACACTCGGAAGCAAGCTTCCTACAAAGTTTATAAAATTGTTTATTACAACACAACGTAGATTGGAAACAATCTTCTTAAACTTCAGATGAAGTTCTTCTTCAGATCTTGAGAAATAGATTTCTTCTTCTTAGCAGTGAACTTCAGTCCTTTGTGAATGAAGAATGAAGAAATCTTGAAAACGATTTGAAGCTAGATCTGAGAACTTGAATCGACTTGATCAACAGAAGATGAGAGCTAATCGGATCTTGATCTTGTCGATTGAATCTTTAGAAGACGAAACAAGAATCGCTGGCTTTGTCGGAGATGAAACACTTGCGTGAGAACAGTCGGCCGTCAGAAGTAATTTGCGATTTCTTTTTCAATTCTCGATTAGGGTTATCTGGAAATAATCCTTAGGTATTTATAGAGACTTCTTCCAACGGTCATAAGCGCGAATTATGGATCTAACTCCACGTGTACTGTACATAGGAGAAGCCCTAGGAAACGCGCATTCAAAAACGAACCGGAAGAATTACTGCAGACCGATTCGGTTAAATGGTATAACCGAATGGCAATAACCGAATCGAATTCGGTTAAATGATATAACCGAATTTCAATAACCGAATTCGGTTATTCTAATTCTTCAAGGAAATTTCGAACTATGATTCACCGAATTCGATTATATCCATCCCAACTATATAGTCGAATTCGACTATATGTTTCTGAATGATATAACCGAATTTTACTTGGGAAAAATCCCTTTCTATGAAAAGTTCACCATCAGCTCCAGTCCTCCTTCTCTTGCACTTAGGAAATGAGGTACATCCCAATAGAGAGATCTCACATGAGCCAACACTTTGGTCTATACAATGAGGGATTACATTGCACAAGCCTGTGTTTGACGACTCATTGAAACCTGACATTGGTTTGTACCTAGAGTGGAATGACCTGTCACAACACAGCTAAAGTGCATAATCAAATACAATTACAATTCATCCTAGTTTGAAGGGGACTTCTTCAAATCAGGGCTATTGTGGATACAATACCCAACAGAGCTCTCGGTGGACGTTGTCCCGATTGAGTCGGGCCTGGGTCGTTACAACTTAGCCATCTTCCAAGCACCTGGACTCCTTCCATCATCCGCCGTGGTCGCCAATGTTTGCGGAGTGAGGGGTTGTCTTCCCGTGGCAAGCTCGAATGGACTCCTCCCCGTTGCCTCACTCCGTTGCAGGTTGTAGGAGAATTGGGCAACATCCATAATCTTGGCCCAGTCTTTCTGGTTAGCACTCACAAAGTGCCGCAAGTAGCACTCTAACAATGCATTCACCCTCTCGGTTTGCCCATCAGATTGAGGGTGGAAGCTAGTGGAAAAGTTCAGTTCTGACCCAAGTAGCTTGAACAACTCTGTCCATAGCTTCCCTGTGAAGCGAGGGAATCGATCGCTCACAATGTTCTTCGGCAACCCCCCGTACTTCACCACATGTTTGAAGAAGAGTCGCGCCATCTCTTCCGTTGTTGCATCCTTCATGCAACAACGGATAGATCCGCAACCTTCAGATTTGGGCAGAGCGCTGATGTAATCTAGCGTCACCGTCTCCCATGGATATTCCCGCACTGGTAGGGGCTCCAAGAGTCCTGCTGGCTGCTTATTCTCCACCTTGTCTTGTTGGCAAACAAGACATGTCTTCACATACAGCTCAATGTTATCCCTCATCCGTGGCCAATAGTAGGAATCCTCCATCAACGCCAAGGTGCGCTTTTGGCCTGGATGTCCAGCCCACTTGGTGTCATGACACTCCTTGATTAAGTCCTTCCGCAGGTTTCCCCACTTTGGGATATACAATCTTCTTCCTTTGGTGTAGAGTAGCCCGTATTCTACCCAAAATCTCTTGGCTTAACCTTCTTCGGCTAGCTGCATGAGTTGTTTGGCCAACGGATCTTCTTCCAACCCACTTTTTACCTGCTCGAGAAGGTCGCTCTTCACCATCGAGATCACCGCTAGCTCCGCCTTGCGGCTAAGTGCATCCACTACGACGTTGGCTTTGCCCGGCTTGTGTTCCAGGACAAAGTCAAACTCTGCCAAGAAGTCTTGCCACCTTGCTTGCTTCGCCGATAATTTTTTTTGAGTTTGAAAGTAGGTAGTCATCACATTGTCGGTCTTGATCATGAACTGTGCTCCCAGCAAGTAATGCCTCCATACCTGTAAGCAATATATGATGGTTGTCATCTCCTTCTCTTGTACGGTGTAGTGTCGCTCCGCTTCATTCAACTTGCGGCTTTCGAATGCAATCGGGTGTCCTTCTTGCATCAACACCCCTCCAATAGCAAAGTTTGATGCATCTGTATGCAACTCGAACTTTCTCCCAAAGTCTTGTAGGGCAAGTACTGGCTCCGTACTTACCGCCTTCTTCAAGTCTTCAAAAGCTTGCTGGCATTCCTCTGTCCAGTTCCAAGCTTTCTCCTTCTTAAGCAGACTCGTAAGCGGCACCGCTCTCTTTGAGTACCCCATGATGAACCATCGGTAGTAGTTCACCAAACCAAGGAATGATCTCAACTATGTCACCTTTGTTGGCGGATCCCATTCGACGATTGCTCGCACCTTGTCCATGTCCATCTTCAATTGACCATGTCCAATGACATGCCCGAGGAAATGCACTTCTTCTTGCCCAAAGGAACACTTTGACCGATTGGCATATAGTTCATTCTCCCGCAGCACTTGGAACACTATGTGAATATGTTTAGCATGCTCCTCCATTGTATTACTATAGACGACGATGTCGTCCAAGTATACTACTACAAACTTGTCCAAGTAGGGATGAAAGATCTGATTCATCAAAGTACAAAATTTAGCAGGTGCATTGGTTAGGCCGAATGACATCACCAACCACTCAAATGATCTATACCTTGTCACACATGTAGTCTTTGGCTCATCTCCTTCGGCAATCCGTACTTGGTGGTAGCCCTTTTGCAGATCCATCTTCGAATATATCCTTGCTCCTCCATGTCGATCGAACAAGTCAACAATCAACGGTACGTGATACTTGTTTTTGATAGTTACCTTGTTCAATGCCCGATAGTCTGTGCATAACCGCAAGGTTCCATCCTTCTTCTTTTGAAAGAGCACCGGTGCGCCAAAAGGTGCCTTCGATGGTCTGATCATTCCAGCATCGAGCAGTTCATGTAGCTGCTTCCTCAGCTCCTCGAGCTCGGGGGGAGCCATCTGATATGCTGCCTTTGCCGGTGCTTTTGCTCCAACCTCCAACTCAATCTTGTGGTCAACCTCTCTGCGGGGAGGCAACTTCTTTGGTAGTTCGCTAGGTATAACATCCTTGTTCTCCTCGAGGACTTCCGCAACAAGTAGAGGCACCTCCTCCATGATCTTGCCCTCTTCCTCCTTCAAAGTCGCCAAGAAAGTAAGTTCCCCTTTCTTCACGCCCTTGGTTATTTGCATAGCCGATAGATGTTTTGCTCCACAGCTTGGTGTCCCTTCCACCGCAGGTTCCATGCATGTTGCACCTTTCTCCATAATGCACACCGAGCGGTTAGTTGGCATGACAATGACACTCACCGCATAGAAGAAGTCCATGCCCAACACTAGCTTGTGATCATCCATGGCTGCTACCGAGAAGTTCACCTTTCCTTTCCACGTACCCAAGCGAAGCTCCACGCCACGAACCACTCCTGCTAGCGGCCTCGCCTTCCCGTTCACGGTCTTTAGCCATCCCTCACACTTGGTCACTTGGAGGCCAAGTCTTCTTGCTTCTTCCTCTGTCATAAAGTTATGTGTGGCACTCGTATCCACCAAGGCTTTGGCGGACTTGTTGTTGATCATGGCTTCCACGTACATAAGCCCCTTGCTAGCCACCTTCTTAGCTGGTTTCACATTCAAAGCACTTAGAAGTTGCAAAGAGCATATTTGGTTTTTACCTTCTTCACCTTTGGGTCCACTTGCATCATCCTCCTGCAGTGCTGCGAGCGAACCAAGCTTTGGGCACTTGCTCATTATGTGCGGTCCCTTGCATAAGTAGCATCCCCCTTTGGTGTGAAGCTCTTGTTTGTTCCCTCAATCTCCTTCCCATGAGTAGGAATTCGATCTCCTCTATTTGGTCTTCGCAACCCTTGCCTTTCTCCCACACGTACCTTTGGTGTGGTCATTCTTGTTGGTCTTCCTTGTTGCAACCTCCAACAGTCTTTGGAATTATGTCATTGCTTTGGCCGCCGTGATAGCTTCATATAGCGTCTTGGCATCCCATCGATGCACTTCTTGCTTCACCCAATTCTGAAGAACATCTTTAAAGTTGAACAATTGATCATCTTCGGGCATACCTGGCACCATCAGCATTAAAGTTTGGAACTCCTTCACGTACTCCGTGATTGATGAAAGTGGAGGTTAGATCTTAAGTTACTCTAGAGGGGGGTGAATAGAGTATTAAAAATTTTTCCTTAGTTTTTATAGCGGAATTAAAATAGTGTTATATATATATGTAAGCAGTGTGAGATAGATATAAACAGAAAAACTGAATAAGTAAAAGCACAGAGCACATCACAGAGAAATAAACAAACACAGAGGACACAAGGAAATTTTATAGTAGTTCCCCAATAACCTGGGTACGTCTACTCTTCTACCACACTTGGTAGGATCCACTAGGAGGTTTGATCAGGTGCCCTCACACCAAGGGATTTTTGATAAGGTGTCCACACACCAATGGGGGTTTGATCAGGTGCCCAAATCACCGATAAGTTTTGATAAGGTGCTTAAAAACCACACAAGGATTTTTTGATAAGGTATCTTGCCACCAGTGAGTTACACTTTTGAAGGGAGTATTAACCCTGTACAAGAGAGGTGGGAAAGAGGTTATAGTGTTCTTCTCTGTCAAGATGCTGAGAGAAGACTCTAGTGGATTTGTTGTAAAGCTCCCCCTGTCTGATTGAAGTGTTTGACAGTTGGTGGAGAAGCTTTCTCTTGAAAACAGGAATCTGGAAAAAAGTTCTTCAGATTCTTTGTTGCTCTTTTAGAAGACTTGAACTTTACAGCAAATATCTGAGAGATTGATCTTTGAAGAAGATGTTCTCAGAGAAATGGTGATTGCTGCTTGAGAAAGAAGAAGACTGAGAATATTTTACTGAGTGTTCTTCTTTTTCTTTCTTTATCCTTGTTGTTGTGTTATCTCTGTATTCTGTAAGAATGTGTATGAAATTTGTCGAGATAATGAGACAATAAAGTCTATCTTTGATATATTCTCTTTTTGGAATAGAATAATCAGACTTTAATTCTTTCTTGGAATAACAACAAAGACCAAACGACTTTGGCAGGTCCTTTAATTCCTTAGCCGTGAAACATTTCTTTGCATTAATTGTCAACAACTATCTTTGTCTTGGAATAAGAAAAGAAGAGAATATAATAACTGAATATAATATCCTTACTTATCTGACTTGAATACGTCCAAAGATATTTGAATAGATCCGTTAAAGTCGTCGATCTGTGTTCAGAGAACTGACAAATAACTGATCTTTAAGAATTAAATACTCTGGGGACTGTATTTGTCGATCTGAGCTTCAATAAAGAATTTGTCGAGCTCTGGCTGAAATCTGTCGAGCGCTGGCTGGAATTTGTCGAGCGCTGGCTGGAATTTGTCGAGCGCTGGCAGCCATCTGTCGAGCGCCGATAGCCATTTGTCGAACGCTGGGAACTTAAATTTTTCCTTAAGTTCTAGCTAATCTAACAGCCTAATGACTTGACCCTTAGACTATACAATGGGGTCAATTTGATCATAGTCAAAACATATAGTGATCCTAGCCCAAATCACAAATAGGGTTGTTCCAACAATTGACCCCTTCTGCTTGAGTTCCTTTAGCTTCTTCCTTGCCTCATTTGCGATGTTCTCCGGGTAGAAGTGTCGTTTAAGCTCAATCTTGAACTCATCCCATGTGTCCAAGTTGCATGTTCCCTTCTTGATATCTGCAAGCTTCTGTTGCCACAAAAGAGATGCAATATCAGAAAGATAGTAGCTAGTCGTCTTTACCTTGAGTACTTCCTCAGTGAGGTTATATCCTTCAAAGTAGACCTCCATTTGATAAAGAAAGTGTTCAACTTCCTTAGCATCCCTATTTTCGGTGAAAGGTTTTGGCTTAGGCACATCGATCCTTGAGTTAGCCACAACCCCATTTCCACCATTAGCAATGGCCTTTCTGCACAAGGTCAATTCCTCCTCCAATTTGGCGATCCACTCCTCATAGTCATCCTCAAGCTGATTGCACCTTTGAGTAAGCTTCGTATTTGCGCCAAGACATGCTTGGACTTGGGCCTTCAAAAGTTCCAGCTCTCCGCGAGCCGGTAGCGCTTGTTTGACAGCTTCTAGTTCTTCGCGAACATGTGAGTGGTCTTACTCCGCCACCGTCATGCGCTCCTCCCATTCAGCTAACATGCGGTCCGCGTGCGCTTCATCTCGAGATTTCCTATGGCTCCGCCTCTTCTTCTCGAACTGAGGCAGCATCTCCCTGTCGCGCTCATTCACCATGCATGAGTTGTTGTTCCCTTCACCAGCCATCTAGTCTTCTCGGACACCAACCACGAACTTGAGCAGCCTGGCTTTGATATCAACTGTCACGGACTTGTCTTCTTACAAGCTCTCGTACGACCTTAGCTCCTCCGTGCCACTCCGCGTAGCCAAGCTAAGTCAGCCTCTCCCTGCAAGAACTAGGTGGTGATGAAGAAAAGAGTGGGAAACAACACAAGAGGAAGCTCACAAGTGAAAGAACTCCAAAAGATCTCTATTGCTCTTCAAAACTTCGATACTATACAAATGAGGGGGTCTTCCCTTTTATAGGCCCTAAAGAGGTTTCCCTCCAAAGGAGAGAAGATTCTAGACTACTTCTATTCTAGAATATTCCATACATGTCTAGTTTGTACAAGACTCATGAATTCTCTAGAATGCACCATCATCTTCCTATGTACAAGCTTTCGGATTTCTCTGGAATCTTCCAGGGCCTTAACCCCAATCATGCGGATCCGTGACATCTTGCTCCAAAAGAGCGTCTCTTCGGATTAAGTGATGGAGTTGTATCCATAGTTAAAGCAGACTCCAGCGAGAGCAATCCCGACCCCTTGAAAAGCACTCATAATTCGCAGGTGGATGAATCATACCGGGCACTTATGATATTGTAAAAGTAAGGTTGTTATAAATGGTATGAAATATTTTTTTCTCTTTTAATTTCAAAAAATACAACACAATCATATATATAACTGGTGTTTTATTTTGACCAATGAAAAAAAATCAATTTTTTTCATCACATAGGTAATGGTCAAAGATCAAGAATATAGAAAGCGATGCCTGCTTACAATGCACGCAAGTTTTTCTCTAAGCATTATTATTATTATTATTAGTATTAGTATTATTAGTATTATTATGATTATTATTATTATTATTTCTGACAGTTGTTTATTTTACAATGTAAGTTTGTTGTTATGTTTGACTGGGTGGACCGTGGAGGCAGAGAAAGTGGACACGTTCGCGCAGCACGTGTAGCACGTGCGTCTGTGGAGGTAAATGGGTCCCACCGCTGTCAGCTTGGATAATGTCTCTTCGCGGCGGCTCGGGCATCGCCGGTGGGCCCGTGGGCCGTGGCTCATGAAGCTTTACTACCTAACCCTTAAATGCCGTCCAAGTGGAGCAAATTAAATAGTAAGGACATACTATATGCAATTTGGTTAGATATTCATTTTTCGATTTTCATATTTGTTGTGCACCCCTAAAAGACGATACGGGATGCGGTCCCATGAAGCATATCCGTACGGGAATCGTCAAACACGCAAGCGCCGCGAGTGGCGTGAAAATCAAAAAATGCCGCAACAATTGCTACGCCGAGCCGGAGAGACGCGACATTCGCCACGCCAAACAAGCGCGGCACTCGCCGCGCCGAAAATACACGGCTTTCGCCGCGCTACAGCGGCACAACAGCCACCGCACCGAAAGGGTGCTGCGCTTGCCACACCAAAAGGTGCGGCAATGCCGCAACGAATCGGCACGGCAACACCGCACCAGGAAGGTGCGGCAATGCCGCACCAAAAAGGTGCGGCACTTGCCGCACCCCCCAGCGCCCAAATTCTGGGCGTTGACCAAGTCAGCGCCCATTTTAGGCGCTGACTTGGTCAGCGCCTAGGTGGCGCTCCCCAATTGGGGAGTGCCCCCACTCCCCAATTGGGGATTCACGTAATAACTCCCAAGGGAGTTACGTGAACAGTAACTCCGATACGAAATCATAACTCCCCACCTGGGGAGCGCTCCCGGGCACCTCAGCCTCGAGGTTTTCCCGCGGTCGCAGTACCTTCGCGTCCACCGCGCTCAGAGCGCTCACCAAACTGCACGCCGGAATATTATTCTTGCATGAATATTATTCTCCCGCGAATATTACTCTTACGGAACGCTATTCGCCGCGCTCAGAACAACTCCGCGCTAACGGCACGGCCAGATCACCTCCGCGCTCACGCGCGCTTAGAACGCCTTCGCGCTCACGCGCGCTCAGAACGCTTCTGAGCGCGCTCAGAGCATTCTCGCTTTTCCGCCTCGCTCGTTTTTTTCGCCTCGCTCGCTTTTCCGCCTTGCTCACTTTTCCGACTCGGCTCGTTCACTTTTTGTCTTTCAGACATTCTCACTTTTTGTCTTTCCGGCGTGCTCACTTTTTGTCTTTCCAGTTTCTCAAATTTCAGGAATAACCTGTCGCCTTTTTCGCCTCCAACAGAACTGTCCGAACTACCCGAACTGCCCGAAGGGTAAGGTGGTCATTTACGAAAAATGGCGATCCGTGTGCCCCAAACCGGAAAATATGATTCGTCCGCCGAGCATTTATGGAAACTGCAAACGGCAAAGTTACCGGACCGCCCTCGGCCAAAGCTATAAAAGGAGCCCCAAGGCTTCATTTGAAAGGGCTTGACTTCTGGACCCAGGAGAGCTCCTTGCAGACTTTTGCGGAATTCTCCTTCGGCGCTTGAAGATCTCTTTCGTGGACTTGAAGATTTCCTTCGTCGCGTAAGGAGACTCAGCTTCTCACTTCCGTTCCGGAAAGGCGACTCAGCTTCTCACTTTCGTTTCGGAAAGGCGACTCAACTTCTCACTTTCGTTCCGGAAAGACGACTCAGCTTCTCACTTTCGTTCCGGAAAGGCGACTTAGCTTCTCACTTCCGTTCCGGAAAGGGGACTCAGCTTCTCACTTTCGTTCCGGAAAGGCGACTCAGCTTCTCACTTTCGTTCAGGAAAGGCGACTCAGCTTCTCACTTCCGTTCCGGAAAGGCGACTCAGCTTCTCACTTCCGTCCAGGAAAGGCGACTCAGCTTCTCACTTCCGTCCAGGAAAGGCGACTCAGCTTCTCACTTTCATCCCTAAAAGGCGACTCAGCTTCTCACTTTGGTCCTCCAGAATTCTCAGAAGGGAAAAAGACTTAGTTTTTCTGAGAGGAAGCCTGTCACCCTCGGAGCTCTCTCTCTCTCTTGTTGTAACGAGTAGCGGCCTGTCACGCTCGAGTTCTACCTACCAAGTTGTAACCCCCTGAAGATAGTGAAGTTTGGTCAGCACAGCTCCGGCCGCGTGGTTTTTTACCCTTTCCGGGTTTTCCATGTTAAAAAGTCCCAGTGTACTCAGCGAATCTCGAATTGACTGTTTGCGCGCTTAGTTCGCTCACGAGCTAAGGTGGTTCAATTGGACCGGTCTACCCAGAGCCCTAAGCGTTCCGCAACAGTTTGGCGCCGTCTGTGGGAACAAATTCTCAAAACTCTGCAAAGACTAACTAAAGATAACACTTGCCGCCAAGTGCAATGGCAAGAAGAAGCGCTCGCACCACTAAAGGATCAATCCCGGAGGGGCGCGTCGACCCAGCTCCATCCCACTCGCTTATCAATGCACCTCCCGCGGAGGAGGCACTGCCTACGCCCGCAGCTGGGCTGGAAGTACGCATGCAACAGATTGAAGAGCATCAAGCCGAGATGCTGGCCCTCGTGTGGAATCTCGGGGCTCCTCAAGCTCCGATTCAGCCACCAGCTCTGAACGCACCACCGCCCCCAGTTCTGAATCATGCCCCAAACCAAGAAGCCGTTCAGGAGGACGAGGCTTCAGAAGGATTCTCCAACGCGGCGAGTTCCGCTCACCTTGCCCCGCCAGCTGGAGGCCCAGAAGCTGACCACCGTCGCCATCACCCCAGAAGAGTTGCCCCTGAGCGAGCAACGGAAAGAACTACGCGAGAGGAAATACGCGACATGATAGAAGAAGAGTACGCCCAAGCAGGACGACGCGCAACTCTCGCCCGCCGTCCCGCACACCACGGCTCCCCGTTGTCGCCTCAAGTCTTGGCATATCCAATTCCGAATGGTTTCAAGCTTCCCAACATCGAAACATTCGATGGGACGGACGACCCAGTGGAACATGTCAATCACTTCACCACCATCATGAGGATCTACAACGCCCCGACCAGCTCCTTTGTCAAGTGTTCCCAGCAACTTTGAAAGGACAAGCACGCACTTGGTTCCACTCCTTGCGAGATGGGGCCATCAACAACTTCGCAGAAATGGTGCAGCAATTCGTGGACCAGTTCATCGCCAACCGCAGAATTATCCGAGATCCCTCCCACCTCTCAGGGATTCGCCAAAACGACGGAGAGACACTCAAAGATTTTTTTCGACGCTTCACTACGGAGGCTCGACAAATTCCAGGAGTTGACCCTGAGCTCCTGCGGGGAGTTTTCCTTGGAGGACTCCGCCCAAGTGGCTTTTACTCAGCTCTAATAAGAGAAACCGTACCAAGCTATCCCGACCTCGTTCAGCGAATCGAGGCCAAGATAGCAGCAGATGAGGCAATTGAAGCGCACCGCCGGCAGTTCGAGGGGAGCTCGAAGAGGAAGAAAGAGGAGTCGCTGCCGCAGACAGTTCCCAATAAGAACAACAAGCGTCACGACAACCCCAGCCGAGACCGAAGATCTCACCAACATCAGGACTACACTCTCTTGAACACTACCAGGACTAACGTTCTCCTCGCTATCCGCGATAGCAACGAAGCGCTCCGTAAGCTCAGACCCCTCGCTAAGAACGCGGGGGACCAGACAAAATATTGTGAATTCCATCATGGACAAGGACATGACACAGAAAACTGCTCCAAGCTTAAGGATGAAATCGAGCGTCTCGTCCAACAAGGCAAATTGGGGAAATTCCTACGAGGCTAGGCATCGATTCAGCCAGCAGGAGATTAGCGAACGCCTCACCATGAAGTACTAGGAGGCAACCCTTAAGTCAGTCATCCCAGGAGAATGCTCCACACCTATTAGCGGGGCTCTACCCGCGCCACTGAAATGTTCTATCAACTTTGTTTCTATAAAAACTTTGTGTAAATTACCACTACGACCAAGAGTTTTTAAAGTTCTATTTCACGCATGTCATATCTTGCGCCATCGAAACTACGTAAAGACGTCCACTCGCTAATGAACAGCAATTGCCTCCGGGCAGTGCGCTAATGAACAGCAATTGCCTCCGGGCAGTGCGCTAGTGAACAGCAATTGCCTCCGGGCAGTGCGCTAGTGAACAGCAATTGCCTCCGGGCAGTGCGCTAGTGAACAGCAATTGCCTCCGGGCAGTGCGCTAGCGAACAGCAATTGCCTCCGGGCAGTGCGCTACTGAACAGCAATTGCCTCCGGGCAGGGCGCTAATGAACATCAATTGCCTCCAGGCAGTGCGCTAAAGAACAGCAATTGCCTCCGGGCAGTGCGCTAATGAACATCAATTGCCTCCGGGCAGTGCGCTAATGAACAGCAATTGCCTTCGGGCAGTGCGCTAATGAACAGCAATTGCCTCCGGGCAGTGCGCTAATGAACAACAATTGCCTCCAGGCAGTGCGCTAATGAACAGCACTTGCCTCCCGGCAGTGCTCTAATGAACAGCAATTGCCTCCAGGCAGTGCGCTAATGAACAGCAATTGCCTCCGGGCAGTGCGCTAATGAACAGCAATGTTGAAACCGATTTCTCGATCTCTTGTGGAGCTCGGGGCCCTGACCGAAATGAGAGGCAGCTAGCCCTTACCGGTCCCTCGGGAGAGGTAAGGCCGACGATTTGAGCAAAGAACAAAGACCCTAGTCTCAGCAAGGAGGTCCCTCCACTAACCCGGAAGATCGTTGAGCGCTTCCCCTCCCAAGCCAAAGCTAAGACTCGGGCACCTTGGAGAGCTAGAGAGCCCAAACCAAAGCGACCTAGGGAGAGAAGAGCTCAAAGATAATGAACCTCTTCTCCAAGGTGCCCTTTGAGGTCTATTTATAGATTTTAGTTTGGTGGTCTGTCGATAACCAAATCCCGCTGTCCATTCTCACTATCCGCACACCGGATTGGTCTGTCAACAGCCAAACTCCGCTGTTTGGAGAGGCTAAATGCAGACCACCAGGGGCTTCTTGGTAAAAATCCCTTCCTGGACTTTTACGGGGCGAGCCAGCCCGCTTCGCGACCTCCCTAGCGAGTGGAGCTCGCGAGCCTCGGGGTCGGCGAACCCCAGAGGTACTATCAGCACTCACTCTAGGCGGGCTCGCCTAGCGGACTCCTTCCTCGGATGGTTGGGCTCGCTGATAGCGACCTGGCCAAGCCGACTGCCCTCGCGATCGGAGCTCGCGAACCCCTGGGTCGGCGAACCCCAGGATGGCTATCCGCACCCCAAAATGGCTAACTGTACCCCAAGAGTGGCTAACTGCACCCCAAGGTTCCGGGCTCGCCTGGCGAGCTCCCTTCTCAGCTGGTCGGGCTCGCATGTACTGCCCTCGCCGAGCTTCAAAAGAGCCGGTTACCCTCCCTTCGCTGGGCTCGCTCGCCTGCGCAGTCTCTTGCTCTTCCTTGGCCTGCCTCGCCGGAGATCAGGGTTCCCCCCTCTTGGCTCGCCTCCTTGAGCGCGAGTTTTGGTTGCTTCCTGGCGAATATCGGGGTTGTACACAATCCCCGCTCTTCGCGAGGACTAATGTCTTCGCGAAGAATCGTCCAACCCCTGATATTCGACCGTTCCTGGATGACCTGTCAGGAATCTTTTGTAGGACCCACCATGCAGGCTATAAATATCATCCCGAACCCCCATGGGTGCGCGTCGCTTCTTTTCCTTCCTTTCCCGTTCTAGCTGCCGGGAGATGCCGATTTCCGAAGAGGCAGAGGCTCGCCTGAGGGCGATGAGAGCCGGCAGGCTACCTCCCACGACCAGGGTACCCGCCTGGATGAACCGGCAGCCTCCCGCCCAGTCGCCAAAAACCAAGAAGGCGAAGGCGGTTCGCCTCTCTAGGGATGACTCCGTGACGCTGGACTCCTCCCCGGATGATCGCCGCCCCGAGAAGGTATGAGTTGTTCGAATTCACGTCTACAAATTGCTCTTTATTCATTTTCGCTCGCAGGATACTTTGCCGAGCGAGATTTGTGAGGAACGTGCTGAGGGGTCTCGGAAAAGCCCTCAGGTGGACATGAATCTCGCTGGAAAAGACACCACTGGTACGATCTGGATCTCTCATGCCGTAATATTTATGTCTAAGCATATGATCTCTGTTTGCTATTTTCTTGCAGTCCCGCCACTGAAGTCCCCGATCCGCCCGTCGTCGCGACCTCCATCTCCGCCTCCTCCAGATAAAATCATAGGGAAGCCTGGGTTCCAGCTTCTCACGAGCGAGGAGACGGGTGGCTCCGCACCGCCAAAGATTCTCCCGACCAACAGTGCGGCCTATCCTGCCGGACTGGGCAAATCCCTCTATCCCCATTATGGAAACGTGTTTCAGGGTCGTCCTTCGGGTTCTCGCCCCCCTCTGGGTAAGTGTTATGACCTCGCCGACAACTTACGTGATCTTTCGCTCACTATCTGACCTTGGGAGATCTCGCAGATACTGCCGAGAACCCGCACACTGATTCCGAATTGGGCGACGACGAAATGTCCCCCCTTCCTGATCAGGTGGAGGACTTCTTAGGGGATCCGCGAGATCCTGAGACGATGAAACAGCGGGCCGCGGAGCTTTTGCGAAAGCATGGGCGAATGCTGATGGACCTCAACATGCAGGCGAGACGGGACAGGGAAGCTGCCGAGGATAGACATGCAGTCCTGATGGAGGAATGTGCGAGACTCCGGCAAGCGAGACAGCGCGATCAAGATGAGAGCGCTACGACGCCGGAAGTGCACATAGCGAGGATGAGAGATTACGCTTTTCTCACGGATCGAGAGGGTCGTTTGGCGGAAGAATACTATAATTCCAGGGTACCGCCGAGGTCCGGGTCGCGGGGTGGCGGCCGGTGGAAATGGCTCCCCCACGATTCTCGCTAAATGTTGAAACCGATTTCTCGATCTCTTGTGGAGCTCGGGGCCCTCACCGAAATGAGAGGCAGCTAGCCCTTACCGGTCCCTCGGGAGAGGTAAGGCCGACGATTTGAGCAAAGAACAAAGACCCTAGTCTCAGCAAGGAGGTCCCTCCACTAACCCGGAAGATCGTTGAGCGCTTCCCCTCCCAAGCCAAAGCTAAGACTCAGGCACCTTGGAGAGCTAGAGAGCCCAAACCAAAGCGATCTAGGGAGAGAAGAGCTCAAAGATAATGAACCTCCTCTCCAAGGTGCCCTTTGAGGTCTATTTATAGATTTTAGTTTGGTGGTCTGTCGATAACCAAATCCCGCTGTCCATTCTCACTATCCGCACACCGGATTGGTCTGTCAACAGCCAAACTCCGCTGTTTGGAGAGGCTAAATGCAGACCACCAGGGGCTTCTTGGTAAAAATCCCTTCCTGGACTTTTACGGGGCGAGCCAGCCCGCTTCGCGACCTCCCTAGCGAGTGGAGCTCGCGAGCCTCGGGGTCGGCGAACCCCAGAGGTACTATCAGCACTCACTCTAGGCGGGCTCGCCTAGCGGACTCCTTCCTCGGATGGTTGGGCTCGCTGATAGCGACCTGGCCAAGCCGACTGCCCTCGCGATCGGAGCTCGCGAACCCCTGGGTCGGCGAACCCCAGGATGGCTATCCGCACCCCAAAATGGCTAACTGTACCCCAAGAGTGGCTAACTGCACCCCAAGGTTCCGGGCTCGCCTGGCGAGCTCCCTTCTCAGCTGGTCGGGCTCGCATGTACTGCCCTCGCCGAGCTTCAAAAGAGTCGGTTACCCTTCCTTCGCTGGGCTCGCTCGCCTGCGCAGTCTCTTGCTCTTCCTTGGCCTGCCTCGCCGGAGATCAGGGTTCCCCCCTCTTGGCTCGCCTCCTTGAGCGCGAGTTTTGGTTGCTTCCTGGCGAATATCGGGGTTGTACACAATCCCCGCTCTTCGCGAGGACTAATGTCTTCGCGAAGAATCGTCCAACCCCTGATATTCGACCGTTCCTGGATGACCTGTCAGGAATCTTTTGTAGGACCCACCATGCAGGCTATAAATATCATCCCGAACCCCCATGGGTGCGTGTCGCTTCTTTTCCTTCCTTTCCCGTTCTAGCTGCCGGGAGATGCCGATTTCTGAAGAGGCAGAGGCTCGCCTGAGGGCGATGAGAGCCGGCGGGCTACCTCCCACGACCAGGGTACCCGCCTGGATGAACCGGCAGCCTCCCGCCCAGTCGCCAAAAACCAAGAAGGCGAAGGCGGTTCGCCTCTCTGGGGATGACTCCGTGACGCTGGACTCCTCCCCGGATGATCGCCGCCCCGAGAAGGTATGAGTTGTTCGAATTCACGTCTACAAATTGCTCTTTATTCATTTTCGCTCGCAGGATACTTTGCCGAGCGAGATTTGTGAGGAACGTGCTGAGGGGTCTCGGAAAAGCCCTCAGGTGGACATGAATCTCGCTGGAAAAGACACCACTGGTACGATCTGGATCTCTCATGCCGTAATATTTATGTCTAAGCATATGATCTCTGTTTGCTATTTTCTTGCAGTCCCGCCACTGAAGTCCCCGATCCGCCCGTCGTCGCGACCTCCATCTCCGCCTCCTCCAGATAAAATCATAGGGAAGCTCGGGTTCCAGCTTCTCACGAGCGAGGAGACGGGTGGCTCCGCACCGCCAAAGATTCTCCCGACCAACAGTGCGGCCTATCCTGCCGGACTGGGCAAATCCCTCTATCCCCATTATGGAAACGTGTTTCAGGGTCGTCCTTCGGGTTCTCGCCCCCCTCTGGGTAAGTGTTATGACCTCGCCGACAACTTACGTGATCTTTCGCTCACTATCTGACCTTGGGAGATCTCGCAGATACTGCCGAGAACCCGCACACCGATTCCGAATTGGGCGACGACGAAATGTCCCCCCTTCCTGATCAGGTGGAGGACTTCTTAGGGGATCCGCGAGATCCTGAGACGATGAAACAGCGGGCCGCGGAGCTTTTGCGAAAGCATGGGCGAATGCTGATGGACCTCAACATGCAGGCGAGACGGGACAGGGAAGCTGCCGAGGATAGACATGCAGTCCTGATGGAGGAATGTGCGAGACTCCGGCAAGCGAGACAGCGCGATCAAGATGAGAGCGCTACGACGCCGGAAGTGCACATAGCGAGGATGAGAGATTACGCTTTTCTCACGGATCGAGAGGGTCGTTTGGCGGAAGAATACTATAATTCCAGGGTACCGCCGAGGTCCGGGTCGCGGGGTGGCGGCCGGTGGAAATGGCTCCCCCACGATTCTCGCTAACTGTTTTGTTGTGGAATCATTATTAACGGGTGTGGCTTTTTTAGACAATCTCGCCATGGCTCGCAACTCGCATACTTGCCATTCATATGTTGGCTTTGTTTCTACTGGCAATCCCGCTTTTTATTATTTCTCGCGTGACGCTAGCAAGTCTTTGTTTTCGTATCATATTGTTCGCGTGCGGACCTTCTGTTCTCGCCAAGTATATCTCTCGAAAGTGTTGTTTATACTGACCCGCAGGTTTTTCCCGCTTGCGGACATGATGTGATGTTTTTTGTTGATACGCGCGCTCGCTGACGCTTGGACTTCTTCCCGCCTTTTTTATTTTGGCTATAAATAAGCGGTCTTTATCGGGCCAACCACCGCATTTATTCTCGATCCTCTTCTTCTTCTGTTGCAGAGCTCTCGCTGTTTCTCGTTCTCGCCTTCTTCTACTTCTCGCAGGTTTACTAAATGGGTGGTGATGCGGAATCGGAGGGCCGGCGAAGGGTTGCGAAGGCCTTCGCCGAGCATGGCTTTTTTAATTGTAACTTAACCGATGAGGAGTACTTCAGCGCAGTTGCTGATTACGTCACCCCCCCATTCGAGGCACGCCGCCCTAGCGCGGACGACGTGATCAACGATCCGTTGGTGGACGAGTTGGCCATCCCCATCGCTCACTTCGCGGTTGGCTTGCGCCTTCCATTGTGGCCGGAGGTTCGCCAGGTAACCACAGTTCTCGCTGACTTCCCATTTATTTTGCCATTCGAGTCTCGCTTACCGCGTGGATTAATCCCGTTCTCGCTGCCCGTCAGGTGCTCAAGCATTACGGCGTGGTTCCCGGCCAGCTCACACCCAACGCCATGGCGGTGGTCATTGCTTTCGCTTGCTACCTTCGCGAGGAGCGAATCGAGTTCAGCCTCCCCGTCTTCAGAAAAGTATTCTTCTTCCGCGCCTACAAGGATGGGACAGCCTATTTCGTGGGTACAGGCCCGAAAGTGGTTGAGACCGTCAACAAGGCCCACTTCTGGGCCCAAAAGTTCATCATCGTCAGGGGGAACTTTGGTAACATTCCCTTCTCGCCGATCCAACATGGCGAGACCACCTATCGGCCCACCGTCCTCGGCGGCCATGAAGCCCTCCTCCATCAGTTCCTCAATAAGAAGAACTTCGAGGTCGTCTACCTCCGCCGCAACCTGGACTCGTTGCTTCCGGTCCTCGCCGGAGAAGGTAAAGATCCCTGCCTAACATTTTGTCTCAATTCGCTAGCCTGTCATACTCATCCGCATCTGTTTATAGGCGAGCGAGATCTTCCCCTCCATCCCCCTTACGCGAGCAACCGTAAGTCCGATGCGACCATGTCTCTCGCTACCATGGGGGCGGAAGCCTGCCGAGGCGATGTTGCCCCCGCCGAGCCCTCCTCTCGCAAGAGACAGGGAGGTTCCGGCGGTCATGGTGCCCCCGCAAAGTCTCCGCCAAAAAAAAGAAGCAAGAAAAGCGCGGCCTCGCTCGCTCCGTCAAAAAGCAAGGAGCCTCGCGAGGCTTCCTTCGACGAGTTTGACCTCACCGGTCTCTTGGCGGGCGAGGACGAAGAGCCTGGCCAGGAGGTGGTCAGGACCTCGGTCCCGCCCATCCCGGTGAATCATTACAACTTCGGGCTCGGCCAGAGGCGTCGGGACGAGACTGGCGAGCCCCTCATCACCTGGAAGCCGGAGACCAACAGGGTGGACATCTCTTCTATCCTCCCCTCCTGGGTGGAGAAGGAGACCGTCAGTGGCCACGCCTTCGACTTCTCGTTCGCACTCTATGGTCGCGAAGATGCGGGATCTTACAAGGATGAGACCGCGAGGACCCTCGCTTATGAGAGCGCGAGGTCCCAACTGCGTTCTTCTGAGCTCGCCCATATGACGGGGAGGCGTTGCTTACAACTCGAGCTTCAGAATGTGGAGCTCGCAAGGGCCTACCAGGGAATTCTTGCCGAGAATACGCAGCTGAAGGAGAAGTTGCTCGCCGCGGAGGGTAGGGTGGTGAGTCATCTACAGCCCCCACTTCCTTTTTCCCCTAGCCCTTTCATCTCTCTAACTGGACTTGCTCGCAGGATGTCGAGGTCGCCGGGAGGGCCAGCGCTCGCATCAAGGATTTGGAGAGCGAGGTGGCCGGGTTGAAGACCCTAAACAGCGACCTTACCCGCGCCGTTGTTCCCCCCTCGCCTCGCCGTTTGAAAGAAGACCGGCGAGCGCGAGACGAAGAAATCCGTGTGGGATCGATAGAGTCGGCTCGCTACATTTTCTCGGTGGCGAAGGCAATCGGCCTTTTGGCGGATGATGCGGCCGACATGACTCTAGAAGACATCGTCCCGGAGCTCTTCCTCCCTCTTCCGCCAGTGAAGGATAGTCACGAAGAAGGATCCGCGGACGATTCCTGAATCTCGCTGCTACATCCCCTTTTTTGTTTGTAATTTTTGATTGGCGAGGTCGCCACAAATTGTAACCGAACTATAAAGTGTTGAATGCAAATTTTGTTTTGCTCATCTTGCTCGCCTTTCCTGTCTTGTTATTTTCATGCATTGAATGTCTCGCCCTTGTTTATCTCATCCTCAGTCTTCGCGAAGGTCATTCTCGCCATGATTGTTTTCGCTCCACGCGTTATCGAATAGATAGATGTAGGGTACTTTGGCTACTCTGGCCTTTCGTTGGTTGCCTTAGGATTATTACCCGCTTAATCCCACGTATTTTCCCTAGGCTTCGCAAGGCATTTTTTCCCCTTGGCGAGGGCTCCCTCCTTACCTAGTGCCGGCGACCTTTTTGCCGAGGACCAGACGCATGATATGGATCCTCGCCAATCACATAGTATTGCACGCGACCTTTTTTAGTCGAGCGAGCCGGCCCAACGAGCGAGAAGGAGTTGGCCATTGCAAAGACCTGTCCTTGCCAGCCTCTCCAGAGATCAACCAGAACCCCCCGTCTAGGTGAGAGCCCGGGAGCGGAATCGATCTGGGGCAATCCAGCATCAATATTTCCAACCTTGCCAGCCTCTCCAGAGATCAACCAGAACCCCCCGTCTAGGTGAGAGCCCGGGAGCGGAATCGATCTGGGGCACTCCAGCATCAATATTTCCAACCTTGCCAGCCTCTCCAGAGATCAACCAGAACCCCCCGTCTAGGTGAGAGCCCGGGAGCAGAATCGATCTGGGGCAATCCAGCATCAATATCTCCAACCTTGCCAGCCTCTCCAGAGATCAACCAGAACCCCCCGTCTAGGTGAGAGCCCCGGACCGGAATCGATCTGGGGCAATCCAGCAGCAATATCTCCAACCTTGCCAGCCTCTCCAGAGATTAACCAGAACCCCCCATCTAGGTGAGAGCCCGGGAGCGGAATCGATCTGGGGCAATCCAGCATCAATATCTCCAACCTTGCCAGCCTCTCCAGAGATCAACCAGAACCCCCCGTCTAGGTGAGAGCCCGGGAGCGGAATCGATCTGGGGAAATCCAGCATCAATATCTCCAACCTTGCCAGCCTCTCCAGAGATCAACCAGAACCCCCCGTCTAGGTGAGAGCCCGGGAGCGGAATCGATCTGGGGCAATCCAGCAGCAATATCTCCAACCTTGCCAGCCTCTCCAGAGATCAACCAGAACCCCCCGTCTAGGTGAGAGCCCGGGAGCGGAATCGATCTGGGGCAATCCAGCATCAATATCTCCAACCTTGCCAGCCTCTCCAGAGATCAACCAGAACCCCCCGTCTAGGTGAGAGCCCGGGAGCGGAATCGATCTGGGGCAATCCAGCATCAATATTTCCAACCTTGCCAGCCTCTCCAGAGATCAACCAGAACCCCCCGTCTAGGTGAGAGCCCGGGAGCGGAATCGATCTGGGGCAATCCAGCATCAATATCTCCAACCTTAGTACCGCAGCAGTTGAAAGCATAACGAATGAGAGTGAGATGTTGATTGGATAACAAAATAAAGTTTTCAAGGCTAGAATCTTTTCAAATCATCCCCGCTCCGAGCCCGGTCAAGGGGCATCCCTTCCACATCCTGGAGGTGATACCCCCCCGACTTGAGCACCTCGCTTACAATATACGGGCCTTCCCAGTTGGGGTTAAGCTTACCCACTGTGGCCCCCCGGCCGGCCGCATCGACCTTTTTCAGGACCAGGTCCCCTTTCTGGAAGTGTTTGATCCGGATATGTTTGTCAAAATATCGAGCCATCCGCCTCTTGACCTCTTCCTGCCTGATGGTGGCCAGGTCCCGGAGTTCTTCCACCAGGTCCAAGGATAGCCTCTGCTCGGCATCGTTACCTTCTAGCCACCCTTCATCCCCCTCGCATGCAGCGGTCACCCGGGGGGTCTTTACCTCGAACTCTATGGGGAGAACGGCCTCGGACCCGTGGGAGAGCTTGAATGGAGTCTCCCCGGTGGCGGTGTTCGGAGTAGTCCTCATGGCCCAGAGGACGGAGGGTAGTTGTTCCACCCAACTTCCTCGTAGGTTTTCCACTTTCTTTTTTAGCAGGTTGACGATTATCTTGTTTGCCGCCTCCACTTGCCCATTGCTCCTCGGGTGGTGGACTGAGGCAAACCTGAGGTCAATGCCGAGCTGAGTGCAAAAGCCGACAAACTCTCCACTCGCAAACTGTGGCCCATTGTCCGTTACTATAGCTAGAGGGAGTCCATGTCTGCAGATTATTTCCCCCCACACAAAATTCCTTACCACCTGAGAGGTTACCTTGGCTAGTGCCTTCACCTCTACCCACTTGGAGAAGTAGTCGATCATGACCAGCAGGAACTTCCTCTGGCCGCTGGCTTGGGGAAAGGGGCCGACCAGGTCCAATCCCCATACGGCGAAGGGCCAGGGGGCCGTGATGGTCCGGAGCCGTTGAGCGGGGAGGAGTTGGAGCGGAGCATAGAGTTGGCACTTCTGACACTTTCTTGTGAACTCTGCTGCATCCTTGCTGAGAGTGGGCCAGAAGTAGCCTTGTCTCAACACCCTCCCTTCCAGGGTCCGACTCCCGGAGTGACTGCCGCACTCCCCGGAGTGGATTTCTTCCAGCACTCTCGGGACCTCTTTCTCGGAGACACAACGAGCCAGGAGTCCTGAGAGAGTCTTTCTATATAGCCCCCCTGCATGCAAAGAGTAATAGGCGGACTTATACCTGAAGCGCCTCTTGTCCACATCCTCTCCAGGGAACTGTCCGGAGGATAGGAAGGTGATGAAGGGATCCATCCACGAGGCCTGCTGATCCACTTCCATCGACTCTCCTTCCTCGATGGAGGGCCGGAAGAGTTCCGAAGTCGTTCCCCCTGCTCGAGGACCGAACTTGGCTAGGAGGTCCGCCTGGGTGCTCTCCTCCCTCGGCACATGTTTGATTGAGAAGGTGCGGAACTGCCCGATGACTCCCTTAACCTTCTCCAGGTATAGTAGGAGGGTTGGATCCTTTGCTTCAAACTCTCCTTTGATCTGGCATGCCACCACCATGGAGTCTGTGGAGACCTCCACGTCCTGCACACCCAGTTCCCGGGCCAGCCGAAGGCCCGCTATTACTGCTTCGTACTCCGCCTGGTTGTTGGTGATCGGGAAACAGATGTTTAAGGCTTGCTCAATCCCAGTCCCCTGAGGACTCACCAGGACTATTCCCCCCCCCCCCCCCCGAAGGAGTGTTTTCCCGACGCTCCGTCTACCAACATCTTCCATGCTTCCGGGGGAGGTGGCTCGTGCTCCCCTACTTCGGCCGCGTAGTCGGCCATGAAATCTGCCACTGCTTGAGCCCTGATGGATGTCCTGGGTACGAAGGTGATATTGAACTCGCTTAACTCCACGGACCACTTTGCCAACCTTCCTGAGTGTTCCACCCCTTCCATGATTTTGCGGAGCGGATGGTCGGTCACTACTTTAATTGAATGGGCTTGAAAGTAAGGTCGGAGCCTACGGGCCGATACCACCAAGGCGAAGGCTAACTTTTCTAGGATTGGGTATCGGAGTTCCGCCTTCTTCAGCACTCGGCTAACATAGTAGATTGGGAATTGTTTCTTCCCCTCCTCCCGGATTAGCACGGAACTTACTGCCTCGGATCCTACCTCTAGGTATAGAGATAGGTCCTCTCCTGGTCTCGGTCCCTGGAGCAGAGGGGTTTGAGTGAGCTGTTCTTTCAGGGCTTGGAAGGCCCTCTCGCATTCCGGGGTCCATTCGAACTTCTTGTTTCCCCGCAGTACTTTGAAAAAAGGTGCACATTTTTCTCCCGCCTTGGAGAGGAATCTACTGAGCCCAGCCAATTTCCCTGTGAGGCTCTGGACCTCCTTCGGGCTCCTCGGCGACTCTAATTCCATCACCGCTTTAACTTTGTCCGGGTTGGGCTCCACTCCCGTGGGGGTGAGCAAATGGCCCAAGAACTTCCCTCGGCTTGCCCCGAAGACACACTTCAAGGGATTGAGCTTCATCTTGTACCGCCGCAGGGTCCCAAATGTCTCTTCGAGGTCTCGGAGGTGGGTCCCGAGGTCTCGGCTCTTAACCATGAGGTCATCGACATAGACCTCTAAATTTCTTCCTTTCTGTTCGCGGAAGACCCTATCCATCATCCTTTGGTATGTTGCCCCTGCGTTCTTGAGCCCGAAGGGCATCATCTTATAGCAATAACATCCATCCCCCGTGATGAAGGAAACGTCCTTAATGTCCGGGGGATGCATGCGGATTTGATGGTAACCTGAAAAAGCATCTAAGAAGGACATTACAGTAAAACCGCCGGCTGAGTCAACCAGCGCGTCGATTCTGGGCAAGGGGTAGCAATCTTTCGGGCATGCTTTATTAAGAAGTGAAAAATCGATACACATACGCCACTTACCTCCACCCTTCTTCACCATAACGACATTGGAGACCCAGCCTGGATACTGGATCTCCGATACAAATCCGGCCTGCAGGAGTTTGCCCACCTCCTCGCGGATGGGCCCTTCTAGCTTGTCTGCGACGGCCCTCCTCTTCTGGCGGATGGGGCGGGCACCGGGGTCGAGGTTGAGGCGATGGCACGCCACATCCGCGTCGATCCCGGGCATTTCTGCGGCGCTCCAAGCGAAGACGTCCACGTTCTGCTGCACGCAAGCCAGAATCTCCGCTTGATCTCCTGGGCTGAGTCCTCCGCTGACCCGGACTTTTTCCACCACCCCCAGCCGGGTGATGACCTCGAGCTCCACGACCTCGTCCACGGCCTCCAACCGGGACTGCTCCCCCCCAGCCTTTTCTTCCTTGGCACAAGCGGGAGCCGGTATCTCTTCCTCGACTCCCTCTCCTACCACCATCAGCTCTTCCGCCCTTTCCTCCTGGGCCTTCTCCTCTTCTTCCTTTCTCTCCGCCCGGGGTATCTCAGCCACCCCTTCCTGGGCATGAACTTCACCTCCCTTCTTCTCTTCAGCCACCCCCAGACCTCTGGCTTCGGTTACTTCCTCCATCACCTTATCCCACTCCTCGGCTTCTCCCATCCAGGAGATGGTGTTGACGGCCGTCACGTAGCACTGTCTTGCTACCTTGGGATCCCCCCTGACCCGCACCTGAACCCCTCCGTCGTTGAACTTGAGGCACTGATGAAAAGTGGAGGGGACGCAACGGAACGCGCTGATGAGTGGCCGTCCGAAGATGGCGCTGTAACTGCTCGGGGCGTCCACTATGACAAAGCCACAGTTCCGAGACTGCCCACCCAGGGTCACATGGAGCCCTACCCCTCCTTCTACTTCCTTCCTCTCTCCCGAAAATCCGAACAGAGGGCCATCCGAGGCCAACACCCTTCTGGGCTCCACCTCCATCTTGTCGAATGCCTTCTTGAAGATGACATTGACCGAACTCCCATTGTCCACTAGGATTCGGGAGACGGTGAAGTTCTCGATCGCCGTCTGGATGACCAGCGCGTCGCAGAACGGATCTTCGTAGCTCGGCATGTCCTTTTGGGTGAAAATAATTTTTTCGGTCGGGGGTGGAGCGGTGGATGTTGACGCTACGCTCCGGCGGTAGATGGTATGGAGACTAGCCTTGCGGGTCGCCTCCACCCCTACCCCCCCATGGATCACTCCGATCCCTCCTCTATTCCCCAGATCTGCTCTATCCTCACATCTTTCCTCCTCCTCCTCCCGAGGTTCCACCTCCACGATCCTTAATGGCTGCTGCGGTGGTGGCGCGGGTGCTCGGCCCCTCTTCACCTCCAGGAACTCCGAACAGGTGTCCGTGGAGTGGCCTTCCACATCGTGGAAGATGCAATAGGGCACCGCCGCTTCCCTTGCCCCGGTCTCTGCTATCCTGTTCCTTCTTCTCCTAGCGGCCGCCGCCTCCGCTTCTCCTCCTCTTCCCCTTCCTCTTCCCCGGCCAATTGCCATGGCCTGTTGAGGTGGGGGAGGCAACTGCGTCGGGCCTTGCCTCCACCCCAACTGGGGGGGTCTCCATTGTCCCTCGAAACGGTTACCCCTTCCTGGGCCATAACCCCTTCCTTGCCCCTGCACTCCTCCACCCTGCGGCCTCCATCCCCCCTCCGGGGCCCGGGGCTCTTCTCTTCTCCTGACCTCTTGCTGCCTCACCTCCGGCTCACTGAGCTTGGCCAGCCTCTTGGTGAGCTCTGGGTTGGCTTCTTCGCTTGCTACTTCCTCCGCCACCCTCTCCATCAGCTCCTCATAGGAGACGGGGGCCTTCCTTTTCAATGCCATCTTGAAGAAACTTTCCTTCAACCCGACCGTGAAGGCGAGTTGAAGTGCAAACCCGGGCACCTCCTGAGTGAGCTGCACTTCCTCCTGGAACCGATCCGCGTACTGAGCCAACGTCTCCCTGGACTCCTGCTTCACCGCGAAGAGGGAATCAGCGTCCTTCTTCCTCCTCTTTGAAGTTGAAAATCTCAACAAGAAACTTCGGCGCAGGTCCTCGAACGCGTAGATGGAGCCTGCCGGAAGTGAATGAAACCAGTCCCTGGCCTTCTCCTTGAGAGTGACGGCGAAGAGCCGACACTTGAAGGCATCGGACATCGGCCTGATGGAGACCGAGTCCTCGAAAGACTGCAGATGCTGAACTGGGTCATCTCTGCCATTGTAGTACACTCTATCCCATTCTCCGAATCCCGCTGGAACGGGTGCAGACAACACTAATTCGCAGAAGGGGCTTCCCCCTCCTACCATCTTCTCTCGCTCGGCTCGCGGACCCAGCTCGCTCGCCAAGCTCGGGATCGCACTCGCGAGGGCGACGCTCGCCTGAACCACCCCGACTGTCGTCGCATCTTCCTGGCGCGCGCTCGCCTGTGCCGCGCTCGCTGGGGCAGAGCTCGTCGGCACCGAATTCGCCGGCGCGGAGCTCGCTAACACCGGGCTCGCCGGACTGGCGAACAGCACTCGCCCTTCCCTGTCATGTCCTGGTTCAATGGCAACTTCTTTTCCAGCCCTTCCTCCTGGTGCCCTCTCGCCGACTGCTGTTGGGGGAGTGGTCGCCTGAGGTGCCGGGGTCGCGAACTCACTTCGCAGAGCCGTGACCGTGAACCCCAAGGTGTCGAGCACCTCCTTCCTGAAATCCGCGAACATCCTAACCATTGCTTCCTGAGGGGTCTCGCCGAACTCCTCGCCCTGCTCTTCATCCCCAGCCATAACTCTTCCTTGGGACTTTCTTGAACCAGCCGCGCTCCACGCTCACCGCACCAAAATGTTGAAACCGATTTCTCGATCTCTTGTGGAGCTCGGGGCCCTCACCGAAATGAGAGGCAGCTAGCCCTTACCGGTCCCTCGGGAGAGGTAAGGCCGACGATTTGAGCAAAGAACAAAGACCCTAGTCTCAGCAAGGAGGTCCCTCCACTAACCCGGAAGATCGTTGAGCGCTTCCCCTCCCAAGCCAAAGCTAAGACTCGGGCACCTTGGAGAGCTAGAGAGCCCAAACCAAAGCGACCTAGGGAGAGAAGAGCTCAAAGATAATGAACCTCCTCTCCAAGGTGCCCTTTGAGGTCTATTTATAGATTTTAGTTTGGTGGTCTGTCGATAACCAAATCCCGCTGTCCATTCTCACTATCCGCACACCGGATTGGTCTGTCAACAGCCAAACTCCGCTGTTTGGAGAGGCTAAATGCAGACCACCAGGGGCTTCTTGGTAAAAATCCCTTCCTGGACTTTTACGGGGCGAGCCAGCCCGCTTCGCGACCTCCCTAGCGAGTGGAGCTCGCGAGCCTCGGGGTCGGCGAACCCCAGAGGTACTATCAGCACTCACTCTAGGCGGGCTCGCCTAGCGGACTCCTTCCTCGGATGGTTGGGCTCGCTGATAGCGACCTGGCCAAGCCGACTGCCCTCGCGATCGGAGCTCGCGAACCCCTGGGTCGGCGAACCCCAGGATGGCTATCCGCACCCCAAAATGGCTAACTGTACCCCAAGAGTGGCTAACTGCACCCCAAGGTTCCGGGCTCGCCTGGCGAGCTCCCTTCTCAGCTGGTCGGGCTCGCATGTACTGCCCTCGCCGAGCTTCAAAAGAGCCGGTTACCCTCCCTTCGCTGGGCTCGCTCGCCTGCGCAGCCTCTTGCTCTTCCTTGGCCTGCCTCGCCGGAGATCAGGGTTCCCCCCTCTTGGCTCGCCTCCTTGAGCGCGAGTTTTGGTTGCTTCCTGGCGAATATCGGGGTTGTACAAGCAACTGCCTCTGGGCAGCGCGCTCACAACAATCTCTCACTGCCTTCGATTGAAGGTTCGCCCTTCTCCACCGCAGTAAGGTCCCGACGTCGTAAGTGTTCGCCCCTCCTACATTCGTACACGGTTTGAATACACCCGTTATTCACCAGCCAAGCCGCGAGTCAGACTCGTGCAAACCAATTTATTATGTAAAGGCCGCGAGCGCGGACTCGTACAAACTAGTATAAAAGCCGCGGGCTCCGATCCGCGCAAACTCGTCTGTAATTTTGAAAACAATCAAACTAAGCAGGTGCTAATAACCAGATTGACAAAATCATGCAGGAAAGCACGCACGACGACAGGCTCATAGTTGCGCAAGTCGCAACAACTTACCTCCGACACGGCACATCGCACGAAGATGACGATGGTCTGAATAGCCGCGCAGAAAAATCAAAACCTCCGAACTCCTCCGCACAGTAACTCGGACTCCGAAGGTTTGGGGGGCTTATGTTGTGCACCCGTAAAGACGATACGGGATGCGGTCACATGAAGCATATCCATACGGGAACCGTCAAACACGCAAGCGCCGCGAGTGGCGTGAAAATCAAAAAATGCCGCAACAATTGCTACGCCGAGCCGGAGAGACGCTACATTCGCCACGCCAAACAAGCGCGGCACTCGCCGCGCCGAAAATACACGGCTTTCGCCACGCTACAGCGGCACAGCAGCCACCGCACCGAAAGGGTGCTGCGCTTGCCGCACCAAAAGGTGCGGCAATGCCGCAACGAATCGGCACGGCAACACCGCGCCAGGAAGGTGCGGCAATGCCGCACCAAAAAGGTGCGACACTTGCCGCACCAAAAAGGTGCGGCACTTGCCGCACCAAATTGGTGCGGCAATGCCGCACCCCCCAGCGCCCAAATTCTGGCCGCTGACCAAGTCAGCGCCCATTTTAGGCGCTGACTTGGTCAGCGCCTAGGTGGCGCTCCCCAATTGGGGAGTGCCCCCACTCCCCAATTGGGGATTCACGTAACTCCCAAGGGAGTTACGTGAACAGTAACTCCCTTGGGGAGTTACGTGAACAGTAACTCCCCAAGGGGGAGTTACGATACGAAATCATAACTCCCCACCTGGGGAGCGCTCCCGGGCACCTCGGCCTCGAGGTTTTCCCGCGGTCGCAGTACCTTCGCGTCCACCGCGCTCAGAGCGCTCACCAAACTGCACGCCGGAATATTATTCTTGCATGAATATTATTCTCCCGCGAATATTACTCTTACGGAACGCTATTCGCCGCGCTCAGAACAACTCCGCGCTAACGGCACGACCAGATCACCTTCGCGCTCACGCGCGCTTAGAACACCTCCGCGCTCACGCGCGCTTAGAATGTTTCCGCACTCACGCGCGCTCAGAACGCTTCTGAGCGCGCTCAGAGCATTCTCGCTTTTCCGCCTCGCTCGCTTTTTCGCCTCGCTCGCTTTTCCGCCTTGCTCACTTTTTCGACTCGACTCGCTCACTTTTTGTCTTTCAGACATTCTCACTTTTTGTCTTTCCGACGTGCTCACTTTTTGTCTTTCTAGTTTCTCAGATTTCAGGAACAACCTGTCGCCTTTTTCGCCTCCAACAGAACTGCCCGAATTACCCGAACTGCCCGAAGGGTAAGGTGGTCATTTACGAAAAATGGCGATCCGTGTGCCCCAAACCGGAAAATATGATTCGTCCACCAAGCATTTATGGAAACTGCAAACGGCAAAGTTACCGGACCGCCCTCGGCCAAAGCTATAAAAGGAGTCCCAAGGCTTCATTTGAAAGGGCTTGACTTCTAGACCCAGGAGAGCTCCTTGTAAACTTTTGCGGAATTCACCTTCGGCGCTTGAAGATCTCCTTCGTGGACTTGAAGATTTCCTTCGTCGCGTAAGGCGACTCAGCTTCTCACTTCCGTTCCGGAAAGGCGACTCAGCTTCTCACTTTCGTTCCGGAAAGGCGACTCAGCTTCTCACTTCCGTTCCGGAAAGGCGACTCAGCTTCTCACTTTCGTTCCGGAAAGTCGACTCAGCTTCTCACTTCCGTTCCGGAAAGGCGACTCAGCTTCTCACTTTCGTTCCGGAAAGGCGACTCAGCTTCTCACTTTCGTTCCGGAAAGGTGACTCAGCTTCTCACTTCGGTTCCGGAAAGGCGACTCAGCTTCTCACTTCCGTCCAGGAAAGGCGACTCAGCTTCTCACTTCCATCCATGAAAGGCGACTCAGCTTCTCACTTTCATTCCGGAAAGGCGACTCAGCTTCTCACTTTCATCCCCGAAAGGCGACTCAGCTTCTCACTTTGGTCCTCCAGAATTCTCAGAAGGGAAAAAGACTTAGTTTTTCCGAGAGGAGGCCTGTCACCCTCGGAGCTCTCTCTCTCTCTCTTGTTGTAACGAGTAGCGGCCTGTCGCGCTCGAGTTCTACTTACCAAGTTGTAACCCCCTGAAGATAGTGAAGTTTGGTCGGCACAGCTCCGGCCGCGTGGTTTTTTACCATTTCCGGGTTTTTCACGTTGAAAAGTCCCAGTGTACTCAGCGAATCTCGAATTGACTGTTTGCGCGCTTAGTTCTCTCACGAGCTAAGGTGGTTCAATTGGACCGGTCTACCCAGAGCCCTAAGCGTTCCGCAATAATATTTAATAAAGAAAATTCACTTTTGAAAATTTGTGTGTGTTTTTTTCTTTTATTTTAAAAATGTGCTCTCAAATAAACAGTCATGTACGAACAATAGAAAATGTGTTCTTCTCGCCGCTCGTAAATCCTTGTGCACATCGCAAAAACGAGTGATGAGCGGAGTATAACACTCAGAGGTTTGAGAGCGACGGGAGCGTTGTCACGACGGGACAATGTCATGGCCGGGATAATGTCGCGCGGGGACAATGTCATTCCGATCGGGTTTCGTTGGGGAAGAAGATTTTCTGAACAGTGTAATGTGGCTATTAGCAGCCCCAATAAATCCGAATATAACTATTTGCAGCTTAGATCATCGGGATCGAACGGCTGAGATTCAATCCGTGGTTCTATTTCAGCCTCAAATGGTCCTATAAGTATTTGCTTATATTATATATATATAAAAGCAAATACTTATAGGATCATTTGAGGCTGAAATATATATATACACACACACACGAGTGACAGACACGGGCCTCCGGCCCTACGTGAGTGCAATCGGCGGGCTTCGCCCGCCCCCGGTGGTCTTCGCCCGCCCCCGGTGGTCTTCGCCCGCCCCCGGTGGTCTTCGCCCGCCCCCGGTGGTCTTCGCCCGCCCCCGGTGGTCTTCGCCCCCCGGCTCGCTTTGCCTGCCCCTGACGGGATTCGCCCGCCCACGGCGCGCCCGCCCCGAAATATTCTTAATATATATGATAAATATATTATCTATTTTTTATTATTATTTAAGATTTAATTATATATTTTATCTAATTATATATATATATATATATTAACTAATTATATATATAACTAATTTATGATTTAAAAAATAAAAAAATTTTTTAGAAGAACTCCCCCTCCCCAAAAATTCCCGCTGCCCCTTTTGGGCTGCCGTCGGCGGGCCGGAGAGAGACCGGGGGGCAGGTACGCCGGACTCCGACGAACCTGCTGGGGGTGTTCTGGCGGCACTCCGGCACGGGATTTTCTGTGGAGGGAGGAATGTGGTTTTAATTGTGATGGTTATTCGCAGCCCATCATGATGAGATCTAATGGTGGTGATTCTTCTCATGTCTTCTTTACTTTGCCATGGAACCCAATTTGATATTTCTTTTTAATATAGTATAGATATATATATATATATTTAAGATTTTTTTTTTTTTAATATCTGCTGTCGTCGGCCTATCCGGAGCCCAACGGCGAGGTCGCCAGAGCGCGGCGAACCAGACGGGGGTAGTCCTGCGGCGCTCTAGTAGGTCCACCGCTGATGGTGGTCCTGACCTTGAGGCCCAGATACATATATTTTTTTAAGTAATACGTATTTTGTTTTCAAAATAAATATTGTAATATTAATTTATATTTTTTACGGTCATTTCGAGTACTCATATGTATATGTTGCGGACGCAGCCCGCAGACGCGTCGAGCACGGGCAAAGCCTGTGCGGAGGCGGGCGAAGCCCGCCTGGATGCGGCGGATGGCCGCCCGACAACATCGCGTTGGGGGCGGGCAAAGCCCGCCATTGCCGGCCGGGTACTGTCGCGCTTGGCAAACTCTCCAACGTTGAAGCCCGCAGCCACGACGGGATCACGAAAGCTCTCCATGCTCGCCGTTTGGGCTCGCCGGCTCCACAAAGCCGTCGCCAATCAGAAAAGGTGTCATTCGTTTCCTCTCCTCTCTCACGCTTCTGTTGCCGGAGATTTCAACATCCTGCATTTCACTTGCTCGCAATTTCCACTGCGTCGCACCCTGATCTTCATTCTCAATTTGTTCTCAGGGATTCTACGACTTTCAAGGCATTCGAAGCCCTACATGCCGCAATTTACTCTGTTACTTCTCGTTCTGTTTGTTTTTTATCTTATTGAACCACACCCAACTTTTTCTGCTCAGGCATTGGAGGGGAGATATCCAATCCGCTATGTGCTTCCTACGCTTTTGGCAAAGACTTCCTTAGGAAATCTGTGGGAGGAATCGACGCCTTCTAAGCACATGTTATTTCTCCCTCCTGTTGAGTTGGTTTGATTTTTCAAACCCACATGATTCACATTTCTCACCTATCGACCGCCAATGAAGACTTTTCCTCTAGCCGTCCATGTGCTTTGAATGAGTGCATGCATGGGTAGCTTCTAGGAAAGTGGACACTGTATAACCCGTAACTCGTCGAGATTAGAAAGGCCCGAGGAGACGCCTATTCGCAGACCCCGCTTGGCGACCAAGGGGCGAGCTTGGCGACCAAGGGGCGAGCTTGGCGACCAAGGGGCGAGCTTGGCAACCAAGGGGCGAGCAAAAGGCGAGCAGAGGCGAGCTTGGGCGAGTACCTCGAGAGTATGGGCGAGTAGCCCTTGTAACTCGCGAGCTTAGGCAGTATTCTCGCTTGTACCCCCCCTAGGATTTCTCTATAAATAGACCCCCAGGGGTACTAGAAATGACACTTTTTGGAATTGGTCGAGGTCCCCCCAAGCTGGATACTCGCCAAATCCTTGCCCGTCTAGTACCTCGCCCAACTTTTGGTTGCGGAGGGGAAGTTTCTCTCAAATTTCCGGGTATGTGGTGGGACCTCCCTACTGGAGCACCTGGGGTGTGCTTATAGTCATTTTCTCTCTCCTATTTTAGCTATCTGAGTCGTGGAGTTGGACCGCGGGATCAGTAACCTCGGGTTGCATTGATCCGAATTTTGGAGCCGGGATTTTCCTGGCTTCAACACTTTGGTGCGGTGTGCGCGGATCGTAGCCGGAGGAAGAAATTTTTACGAGAAGACGTCATGGCTTAAGATGGCGAGATGGAGGCCAAAGGCAACAATTCGTGAGCATTCAACAAGTTAGGGTTCCAGAGGCGAGTTCATGCTAGGCGAGTTCTCTACTCGCCCATAGGCCAGTTCCAGAGGCGAGTTCTTCATGCGAGTTCCAGATGGCGAGAAGGCGAGAGCATAATTGGCGAATTCCATACTCGCCCTCAGGTGGGTTGCAAACTCGCCCACAGGCGAGTTCTAGTCGCAGGGAGACGATATCGTGATAGGCGCGTCCATGCTGGCGAGATCCCTACTCGTCATAGGCGAGTTCCTGCAGGCGAGATCCAGAGATAAGTTCAGACCAGCGACTTTACTCGGAAGAGAGGCGAGCTTCCTGGGTAGTGTCGAGATCCTTCCTTGCTCGCCCCCCTACTCGGCCATAGGTGAGCTTCTTCAATACTCGGCCATAGGCGAGCTTCTTCAATACTCGGCCATAGGCGAGCTTCTTCAATACTCGGACATAGGCAAGCTTCTATACTCGCCCATAGGCGAGTTCTCTACTCGCAAGGTGGTGAGAACCTGGTGCCTAGTTCAAGGGTGGCGAGTTCCTGGGAGGCGATTTCAATCCTCCTCCCCTCAGTTTCCTCCTTCTTTAATGTCAGTGATTTCCATACATGTTCATACTTACGGGTGCTTTGGTAAAGCTCGTGAGTGCTTTTGTATGACTAACAAACAGGATGATTCATGACGAGTTCACCACCAAGGAAAAGCACATAAGCTGTTCCGCGACTCCATGTCACGATGGTCTTCTTCAACAACCTACTCACGAGGTCTCCAAGTTGATGCTCGGCGAGCTCCTAGTCGCGGTGGTTTTCAAAGCTGGTGTTCCGCGAGCTTCTACTCGCGATGATCTTCATGAAGGACTTATGTTCCACGGGGATGTTTACTCGTGACGTCTTCAAGCTAGGATTCTGCGAGCTCTTACTCGCGATGATCTTCATCAAGGACTTATATTCCACGAGAATG
Organism: Dactylorhiza incarnata; assembly: GCA_033032865.1. Lineage (NCBI taxonomy): Eukaryota > Viridiplantae > Streptophyta > Magnoliopsida > Asparagales > Orchidaceae > Dactylorhiza > Dactylorhiza incarnata. The sequence goes on along the minus strand of JAWHQI010000145.1, from coordinate 3,261,016 downwards.
CTTACTCGTGACGTATTCAAGCTAGGATTCCGCGAGCTCATACTCGCGATGATCTTCATTAAGGGCTTATATTCCACGAGGATGTTTACTCGTGACGTCTTCAAGCTAGGATTCCGCGAGCTCTTACTCGCGATGATCTTCATCAAAGGCTTACATTCCACGAGGATGCTTACTCGTGACGTCTTCAAGCTGGTATTCCACAAGCTCTTGCTCACGATGATCTTCTCCAACAATCGGGCATTCCATGATAATTCTAAGCTGGTCATGTTTATGAGGTCATCACTTCAGCAACTATGCAGCTATGTTATTCGTTTAAGCTCTTCAACGACTCATACTAGCAAGGATGTCTCTAACTACTCACCTCTACGAGATGAGGAACTGCAGAAAAGTACCTAAAGGCTCAACAGGGAAATCACTTGTCATCGAGAAGCTCGAACTGAACTAGGAAGGACCTTTCATCGTTCAATAGGCATTCGAGACTGGCGGATACCGCCTGCAGAATCATGAAGGGGAATTGCTTGGGAATACCTGGAGCGGCAATGACCTGAAAAGGTTCTATCCCTGAGCGGGAAGGTGTATTCTCCCCCTCCTTGTGTTTATTCCATTTGAATAAAAATTCCTCGCCCCCTGAAACATGGGCCGCGAGAGTTATTTTTCTCTTCTGGCAAGAGCTTTTCGAAGTAGGTAAAATCGATCTCCACGACAGGTTGGGAAACGAGCCTCCAACTTGATTCTCGTAAAACCCAGAACGGATGATGGGACGGTGCCTCGGTAGTGCGTTCTCCTAATACCAAGCCTCTGCACTGACGGTCGAGATCAGCTCCCCCTTGAACATTGGTCGAGTTACCATTCGACCGCATCTCTCATCCGACTGGAGGGATTATCAGGAGAAAGTCTGGACGCCGACCTCCCAACTCGACGAAGCGATGATCGATTTACCTGACTGAGGGACCCTTGTATAAATGTGTCATTTTACCTCTTGCGGCAAAGCCTAATATCTCTTGTCAATTATTCCAATCATATGAGTTGGTGCGGTTAATCCCCTCTGATTGTTGAGTGACAGTATGAAGACTCTTCTGCAACCTGGCGACCGATTGGGGGACAGACCTCCGACTCGATTCTCGTAAAAACCCAAGTCGGGTGGTGGGATAGCACCTCGGGAGAGAGTTCTCCTAAGACCAAGCCTCTGCATTGACGGTCGAGATCAGCTCCCCCCTTGCACTTTGGCCGAGTTACCCCCCGACTGCACTTCCCATCCAGCTGGAGAGATTATCAGAGGAGAGTCCGGACGCCAACCCACCCCCCCCCCCCCCCCCCAACTTGACGAAGAGATGATCGATTTGACCAACCAGCATTCAGCAAACACAATAGGATGGAGGCCTCGGGAGCGCCCGACTGTCATTCCCTATTGGTTAGCATTCAGCAGTGTGGTAGGATGGAGGCCTCAGGATGGTGTGTCCCCTTAGACCTCCCCGACTATCATTCCCTACTGGTCGACGTTCAGCATCCGAGTAAGATGAAGGCCTCGGGATGCAGGCAGAGCGGAGACCTCAAGTGTGTATGTGTCCAGAAGGACCCCCCCCCCCCCCCCCCCGAGAGTCATGCCATGTCCAGGCAAGGTGACGAAATTCAGCTGAAGCGGTCATCGATTGGCATCACGAGTGGGTTAGAGGATGAGTATCCTGCTTAGCTCTCATAACATCCAGAGCGGGTGATGGGACAGTATACCAGGTTTTTTAATGCATCCTCCTAAGACCAAGCCTCTGCACTGACGGTCCAGATCAACTCCCCCCTTGCACGTTGGCCGAGCTAACCCCCCCCCCCCCCCCCCCCCGATTGTACTTCTCATCCGTCTGGAGAGATTATCATAGTAGAGTTGGAAGCCGCCCTCCTAGACCGAAGTTGCTCACCCCTCGAGTGAAAAGAAGTCATTGAGTTGTGGAGTTGTCGTAGTCCAGGCCTCTGCCCGACCCCTTCTCCAGCAAGCCGGCTACTTGCCTCCTCGGATGACTCTTCCTTTCAGCCTCTAGTTGAGCTCGGCTCCTAGAAGGTGTCGACCTTGTATCCACCTCCAGTTGATCTCGGCTCCTGCGAGGTGTTGACCTTCTATCCGCCTCTAGTTGAGCTCGGCTCCTAGAAGGTGTTGACATTCTCTCCACCTTTAGTTGAGCTTGACTCCAAGAAGGTGTCAACCTTGTATCCACCTCCAGTTGAGCTCGGCTCCTAGAAGGTGTCGACCTTGTATCCGCCTCCAGTTGAGCTCGGCTCCTAGAAGGTGTTGACCTTGTATCCGCCTCCAGTTGAGCTCGACTCCTGCGAGTTGTCGACCTTCTATCCGCCTCTAGTTGAGCTCGGCTCCTAGAAGGTGTCGACCTTCTCTCCACCTCTAGTTGAGCTCGGCTCCTAGAAGGTGTCGACCTTGTATCCACCTCCAGTTGAGCTCGGCTCCTGCGAGGTGTCGATCTTGTATCCTCCTCTAGTTGAGCTCGACTCCTGCGAGGTGTCGACCTTCTATCCGCCTCTAGTTGAGCTCGGCTCCTAGAAGGTGTCGACATTCTCTCCACCTCTAGTTGAGCTCGGCTCCTAGAAGGTGTCGACCTTGTATCCACCTCCAGTTGAGCTCGGCTCCTGCGAGGTGTTGACCTTCTATCCGCCTCCAGTTGAGCTCAGCTCCTGCGAGGTGTCGACCTTCTCTCCACCTCTAGTTGAGCTTGGCTCCTAGAAGGTGTCGACCTTGTATCCACCTCCAGTTGAGCTCGACTCCTGCGAGGTGTTGACTTTCTATCCGCCTCTAGTTGAGCTCGGCTCCTAGAAGGTGTCGAACTTATATCTGCCTCTAGTTGAGCTCGGCTCCTAGAAGGTGTCGACCTTCTATCCACCTCTAGTTGAGCTCGGCTCCTAGAAGGTGTCGACCTTATATCCACCTCTAGTTGAGCTCGGCTCCTAGAAGGTGTCGACCTTGTATCCACCTCCAGTTGAGCTCGGCTCCTAGAAGGTGTCGACCTTGTATCTGCCTCCAGTTGAGCTCGACTCCTGCGAGGTGTCGACCTTCTATCCGCCTCTAGTTGAGCTCGGATCCTAGAAGGTGTCGACCTTCTCTCCACCTCTAGTTGAGCTCGGCTCCTAGAAGGTGTCGACCTTGTATCCACCTCCAGTTGAGCTCGGCTCCTAGAAGGTGTCGACCTTGTATCCGCCTCCAGTTGAGCTCGACTCCTGCGAGGTGTTGACCTTCTATCCGCCTCTAGTTGAGCTCGGCTCCTAGAAGGTGTCGACCTTCTCTCCACTTCAAGTTGAGCTCGGCTCCTAGAAGGTGTCGATCTTGTATCCACCTCCAGTTGACCTTGGCTCCTGCGAGGTGTCGACCTTCTCTCCGCCTCCAGTTGAGCTCGGCTCCTGCGAGATGTCAACCTTCTCTCCACCTCTAGTTGAGCTCGGCTCCTAGAAGGTGTCGACCTTCTATCCGCCTCCAGTTGAGCTTGTGAAATTTTCCGAAGATCTAGGAGTGAGCAGGAATAGAACAACTCAAAGCAATAGCCAACAACCAGAAGCCATGAAAACAATCTTTATTGATGCTTGCAGAAACCTGTTGGGTATATTGTCCTCAATATAACCTTGATTTAAAGAGGCATCACTCCTAATGCTAAGGACATATTGTATTTAACAAAGCTATACTTGTGTACAATATACATGCACAGGTAACTCAAAAGGAAGGGCTAAACATGGCCTTAGACAAGAAGGAATCATCCACAAGGAGATGAAGATCTGTCTCAGCATAACCGCTGAGACGATGGGTCAAAACCGCTGAGACGAGGAGCCGTCTCAGCGGGTCCACTGAGAAGGGGACTGGAGCTGCCGCTGAGACTGGATGCTGTCTCAGCCCAACCGCTGAGACTGGATGCTGTCTCAGCCCAACCGCTGAGACAGACCCAAATGTCTTGACGGGATCGGCTTTTGGCGCAAATGACATTTGAGAGGGAAAAGCAAGTCCAATCAGCCCCATACCGTGTCAGGAGGATCGATATAGCCGTTGAAGCCTTCTGGAGGTATAAAAGGAGATGCTAGGGCACAACAACAAGAACTGTTCTATTGAGAAGCTTTTTGCTACACGCCGCAATCGAGCATTCGCGATTTAGCCAGTTGAAGTCATTCTCTGCTGCTGAAGTTAATCTTCTAAGGGAGATTAGATAGCTCTTCCTGTACCAACTCAAGAAGGGCAAGTTGATCTTTTGCTTGGCTGAAGGAGAAGATCAAAGTGATACAAATCTGAAGCTGCTGTTTTCAGATCTGAAGAAAGGATTCAGAAGACCTAAGAGTAATCATTTTGTCCTATGTGTTCAACTCAAATTCTATTATATCTTTGTAAGGCATTGTTGCCTGAGAAAAAGGCTGTTGAGCCTGTGTGTAAAGCTGTGTTGACAGCTTGAGTGGTAGGACTTCTTGATAGGTCTGAGGTAGGAAATCTGCGGGATTTCTGAGTGGTAGGAGTTCATAACTCTGAGTTGTAGGGCTGTTGTTGTGCCTGAGGTGTAGGGCTGTTGAGCCTGAGTGTAGGGCTGCTGTGCCTGAGGTGTAGGGTTGTTGGGCCTGAGTGTAAGGTTGATGTGCTTGAGGTAGGATCACTCTGGATCTGAGAAGTTCTGAGGAACTTGTGGTGTAAGCTCAAGGAGCCGAGTTTGAAGTTTGTGGCCTTGTCTAACACACTGTTAGAAAGGTGAAGGGGGAAAGAGGACTACTCAAGACACCCTGTCTTGGGGAACCTCTATACATCCTTGTGTGCTTTCTGTGCTTGTGTTTTCTGCAGCTAGAAACCTTAGGCTTAAATAAAGAAAATAAGTAGAACCTATTCACCCCCTCTAGGTATTATTGACTACACCTATATAAACTATCAAGTGGTATCAAAGCGAGGTTGATCAAAAAGACTTAACAGTCTGATCAAATCCTATAAAGGAGTAGTCAAATCTGAAATCAAATGACCAACAGTGCAATGAAGAAGGAGTTGGGGTCAATGAAGTTGCCTATATGCTCCAAAGAAAACTTTGGCATATGGAAGCAAAGGGTAAGGCTCTTAATGGAAGCATCAGACCCAAGGATCTTTTTGACTGTCAAAAATGGTCCTTATACCTTTGAGAAAGTCTCCACCATTGACCCTGCTAGAAAAGTACTTAAAGTATTTTCTGAACTGACCAATGATGAGATAGCACTATACACTATGGACAAGAGAGCCCAAAACATAATAGTAAATTCCATTGATGACACTACATTTCAGAACTTGGTACACTGCCAAACTACCAAGGAAATGTGGGACACATTGGTTGTCTATATGGAGGGAACAGCTGAAGTAAGGGATGATAGAAAGTCACTCCTCAATCAGGAGTATGAAGCCTTCAGACAGCTGAGCCAGGAGAATATCTCCATGTGCTATGAAAGGTTCTTTAGGATTGTAAATGAACTAAGAACCTATGGAAGGGTGTTCACAGATTATGAACTTAATGACAAGTTCCTTAGATCTCTAACTAGAGAATGGGACACCAAAATCTGTGCAATCAGGGAAGGGGCAAGACTTGGAGAAACCCCCACCCATACACTGTTTGGGAAACTGCTCTCATATGAGATGCAGCTTTCTGCAAGAAAGGAGGAGGACTCTTCCTCCAGGGCTCACACAAGGGAGAGATCTGTTGCTCTCAAAGCTGAAAGCTCTAAGAGGAACAAGGGTAGAGTACAGTAACCTCCAAGAAAGGCTGCTGAATCTGAGAAATCTGATAGCAACATATCAGACAGCTCCTCTTCTGATGAGGAGTTTGCTGCCTTCACAAGGCAGTTCAAGAAGATGATAAAGAGGAAACAATGGAAGAATAAACCTTCCTCCTCTTCTCATCCCAAGAAGGATCATTACAGATCTGAGAGGCAACATCCCAAAGGGGACAGGTATGACTCTAAAACCAGTAAACATGTTTCAACTAACATAATTTGCTATTGTTGTAGTAAGCCTGGACATGTCATTGCTGACTGTCCAGTCAAAAGAAAGGAAAGAGGTGACAAGAAGCCTCATCACCAGAAGGAGAGGAAGGGAGAAAAATCCTTCCTGGCTAAGAAAGGCAAGAGCTGGAGTGAATCTGAGTCCTCATCTTCAGATTCAGATGGTGAGGAGGAAGCCTACTTGGGGCTGTTTGCTGATCAGGAAGAAGAAGACTATCCTGCTACCAGGATAGGAATAAGGGCCCCTCTATCACATTCAGATAGTGATGAAGAGGAGGATGAGGTCACTCTAGATGACCTTAGGCTGATGGCTATAACTGAAGATGAGGACAGCCACAGTAATTCAGAGCATGAGCAGGTATTGATACACTGCATTTCTCCTTCTTCTGATTATGAAAAAAATACAGAATCTGAATCTCCTCCATCTAAAGTTGGAGGTGAATCATATTCTGAGGAGGATGTCAATCAATTGATTGATGAATATGGTGCACTCCTGGAAGCTCTGAAAAAGAGCAAAAAGCTAGCCAAGAGGCAAGCCCAAGAAATTACTTCCTTAAAGTAATCAAAATCTGAGTGCATTGAGCATGCTACCCAGCTAGCTCAAATGAGCAATGAGATTGCCAAGCTAAGGGGAATGTCAATGATCCATGTGGGCACCATAAGTCACAAGAACAAGATCATCAAGGATCTTGAAGAAAGCTCCTCAAGGAGAGGATGCTAGTGGCTAATTTCTCCAAGCCCAAGGCAGTGATGCCTATTATTGACACCTTCAACTCACATGGCAGGAGAGTGTTGGAACACGGTCTTCCGCATCTCCTAGGTTTGAGAATAACAAATCTTATGTGTGTATTTAATCTTGTGTGATCTAAGTGTGCGGGATAACAGGTCAAAATGACTCAAGGTTTACATATGGTGGTTGCCCCCGAAATTGAGCCATCAACTCCAAATTGATCACTAGCGCAGGCGATAGTGGATAGCGCCGGCGCTAGCTCGATGCACAGAAGGCATGCTGGAATTGTTGCCTCGGATTGAAGATTCTGCCGCGCAAAAAGTCTCCTAATATGACATAGCGCCGGCGGTAGTGGCTAGCGCAGGCGCTAGCGCTAGTCTATAAAAAGGGACCCAAGTCCTCTCGTTTTAAACACACATCAGAGAGATATATTGAGTGCCAGAATTCCAGAGGCTATCTTGGCCGAAAGTTGATGTGCTAGCGAAGCTCTGCAAAACTTCTGAAGGAGAATCTCGTCACGCAGGATCAGATCGAAGTCCGCTTCTACAACGCTTATTCAACGGCGGATCTTCGTCTCCAACTTCAGAAGTCCATCTTGAGGGAGTTCTTATTTCTTTATTGTTATTTCATATTCCTCTTTGTAAACGATTAGTGAAATCGCCTCGTGTTGACGACTAGGTCTGGGTAGGACTTAGGGGGAAAATCACCTCGTGTTGGCGACTAGATCTAGGCTAGGTCTACGGGGGCTCGAGGCCACATCCGGGGAGGGATTGGCTAGAGCGGCTTGAGGCCAAATCCGGGCAGGATAAGGCTAGGGCCACCGGTTCGTGGGGAAGCGAGTCGGGATAGAAAACCAAAAGGTTTCTCTTCTATTTAGCTTTGATTTCTAGCTTTCATAAGAGATCAAGTTTTGTAATCATATTTCTCAAGTTAATAAAATCTTGTCTCTATTTTTACTTTATTTGATTAGTCTTGATCTTCTTTATTATCATATTCAAAGCTTTTTCTAAAATAATCAAAATAATTATAAAATCTTTAAAACCCTTATTCCCCCCCCCCCCCCTTTAAGGGCGCCTACCGATCCAACAAGTGGTATCAGAGCGGTTTTATTCCAATCGGCTTAACAACCGGGAATAATGGCGTCTCATGATCTCGCTTCTTTTAGTGGGGGAAATTTTTGTGAAGAAGAAAAATCACCTAAACCACCTTTATTCGAAGGGAAAAATTATAAAGGGTGGAAATTATTAATGGAAAAATTTATTAAAAGCTTAGATATCAATGCGTGGGATTTAGCAATAGTTAGACCAGCGGACGAATCAAATAAACAAGAGCGTCACCTAAATGCAAAAGCTATGCATTATATTTTTTGTGCTTTATCTCAAGATATTTTCAAATTAATATATTGTTTTTCTAGTGCATACAAAGTATGGCATTTTCTTGAAGAAACTTATGATTCTCCTCCTGCAGGTATGGAACAATCACAAGAACCGGAGAATATGCAAGCGTGCACTAGTCTTCAAGAAAGCTTCTCTCATGACGAATCAATGGAGCACACATCGAAGGAAAGAGAAGAAGAAATCGTGCTTTTGGAAGAGGAGTGCCAAAAAGAAGACAAAGGAACATTATGTTCAAATCCTTCCTCATCCAAAAGCAATGTAAGGAAATCAAACTTCATCGCTTGTACTTCTATCTCTTCATTACAATTGCTACAAAATACTAAGCATAAAATAAAGAAATTAAAAAGGTCCAATAAACTCTTGCGCTTAGAAAATAAAAATTTAAAAGCAAAATTTAATTCTAATGAAAACATAACACCTTGCAAAGATCTTAATAATTTAAATGAAAAATACAAGGAATTTGAAAAGGATCTTATTTTTATAAAAGAACAAAATGAAAAATTATGTTTAGAAAATTCTTCTTTGAAAAATGATTGTGCTAAGTGTAAAGACTATAAAATTGAAATTAAAGAGATGGACGAAACATTTGATGAATATAGGGATGAATACGAAAAACATATTGAATCAATTGCTACCACTCTTAAAAATAGCACAATCGCTTATAATAAAGCTAGGCATAATCTAATGATGAAGAATTATGAATTAGAATCAAAAATCAACAGTCTTATGAAAATTATAAATACAAATTCACAATATCAAGAAACACCTAAGACCAAGTCAAATATGAATATCATAACTAAGTTTAACTATGAAAAACAGAAGAAATTAGTAAATCTCAAGTATTCACTAAAAAATGTATCTCCCACATTATATTCGAATAGGCAAAGATTTTCTATAAAAAATGATTTCAAAAGTCATCATTATTTTAAGCACAAATCTAATGAGCATAGAAATTTAATGCAAAATTATAATTCTAAACCCATGTATGAATGGAGACCCAAACTTAGAACTGAAACATTAACATCACATGAACAGACTCATTCATCAGTATCTACCCACAAACCTATACGATATATTTGGGTACCCAAAGGAACCACCACTCTTGGTCCCTTTTGGATCCCTAAATCTTCTAATCATTAAGTGTCACCAAACGCATGAAGTAGAAATCAACAAAAAATTAGGTTTCAATTATTCTACTTCATGATATAATTTAACCTTTTGTTATTTATTTTTGGCTAATAACTCTATATGTAGTGATGAAAATATAATCCTAAAACCTATGAAGTTTTACAAAATTAAACAAATGATAGTTTAAAACTTCTATTGACCAAGATTCTTCATCCTCCTAAAACTCATTATCTACTTATATCATCCACATAAGTAAAATCCTTGATGCTATTTGAGTTATTTCAAAACTATAAGGTTTATATTTTCAAATCTATCTTTAACATTTTCACTTCATATAACGTTAGATTTAAACATAAACGTGAAACTAAAGTATAAAAATTAGCAAAAATGAATCACAAGAACCAGGTAAAAACTGCCAAACATCCAGAAAACTCATAATCAAAATCATAGATAGCGCCAGCGCTAACTGGTAGCGCCAGCGCTAGCAGACAGTAGCAGATGTCTAAGGTTCACATCCCTGTATTATTACACACATAAAATTCTATCACTACTCATCATCATCATCCACCTCCTCCACACTTGGACTAGATGATGGTCGTCTTCGTGTCCGTCGGATTGAATGCCTTCGCGGATCTTGCACCGGACTCTCCCATTCCCTTCGCTCCGGTGTTGATGGATTCAAATTTAAAGCCTTCATCATGAACTTCATCATTTTCTTCACCCCAGAGACATTCTTCTTGATCCCTGAGACATCCGTCTTTATCACTGAACGTCCTCCTCCACCCGTGTCATCCGATCTCTCATCTCCTCTCGAAAGGACCCATATGGAGCATCTCGAGCTCCTCGTGATGACGCTCCTCGGCGAAGTGGTGGTTGAACTGATGACGATGGCTCATCCGAGACAAAAGATGCTCGCAATTGTGAAGTACTATAAATCATAGGAAAGCAATCCATCAAGTAAAAACCAAGCTCTACTGAAGGATACATACCCTGAATAACACGCTGAATAATGCCACCCAGGGGCAAGTTATTGTATCTCTGACGGGATGGATGCCGCAACTTGAACGAATATCGAATCAGAGAAAGTAACAAATCAGCCACATCAAATTTCTCCCCCTCTAGAATCATATAAGTCACATAACTCAGTTGAGCGGTGATTTTCGCCGTATCACCCAACTTCAATAAGATTGTGTGGCGTAGTACTTCCTGGACTACCAAAGCATCTGCTGTAAGTGTCGACACCGTGGAAATGAGACTCCTACATTCCCTATTATGCAGGACCATATTCACTCGTGTCCAGTCTCTATCCGCTCTAAATTTCTCAACAATCTCCAAACGGTGTGGATACTGTGATAGCCCAAACACGCTCCTGAGAATGTCATGGGTAATCGTCACCTCGTGACCTTGTACCATTGATCGTACTCCTCCATCAAGATCCGACTCCGATGGATCCTCTAGGTGCGTATAAAAATTTCTAACCATCTCCGAGCAGAACCCATCCGGAGAAAACAAGCTAAAAACCTCGGAGGCAACAAACAACTGCATGATGTGGTGGTGTCGTGGAAGGGCAAACTCCACCACATACGGGATTCCCACCACGGCCGCCTCCACGGCCAAACTTGCCACCTTCTTACCCCTATTTCCTTGTGCCATCTGTCACATTATTAAAAAAACAAATTAATATAACAATTAGAATTACTATCATCTAAAAACAAACAAAAATTTGTTAAGAATATCTTTAAAATCCAACATGTTTTCAATTATTCTCTATTCAAAAATTTAAGAAATCAACATAATCTCATTAACAAATAAAAATCAAGAAATCCAATATCTTAATAATCATCTTAAAAATTGGTTTCTAAAATTATTATCATCTTAATATTTCAAGAAAACATGATTGTTTAAGAACTTAATAAGTGTTGAAATATTGTTTTCACAAAAATTCCAAAAACCCTTAACCTCATATATCATGACAATATCAAATACTAATTTCAAGATTTTTTTTGGGGAACCTATCAAAATATTCTCATATCATACCTTGCTCAATCAAAATTTTTTATATCCACACAAATTAAAACCAAAATCCAAAATCAAATATTGTGAAGAAAACCAAACTTTGTGGATCTAGTCTCTAAATCAAAAGAAAATGTAAAAATGTTGTCTCAAAAATCAAAACCATTAAGTCTCAAAATCAAAACCAAGAAGAAGATCAAACATTGTGGATCTAATCCCTAAATCAACCTAAAAACCCCAAACATCATCATCTCCATCATCACAATCAAGGATTAAAGCAAAAATCAAAAGAAATGGTGATGATTTACCTCAGATCTATGCAGGAGAGGACTCGTCTTCTAGGTTTTTACTGGGAGAAATTGGGTGGAAATGGAAGATCTGGAGATAGATCTTGGTTTCACCAAAATCCGCGATAGCGCCAGCGCTATCACTAGCGCCGGCGATATCGCGCCTTTCTGATTCTTTATTCAAATAAAAATCTATAATCTCCTAAAATTAATCCCCCCTATTTTGAATTATCTGGTAATGCAGGATTTCATCAATTTTTTCTTGTGTTGGGTGTCCACTATTTGCACATTTTTTAACACCTAATATTTGCAATGTTTAACCATCCAATACACCTCCTACAAATCCGAAATTTCAGCATTAAACTACTATTGGGACACCTAATCAGGATCAACAATAATAAAATTTAAACTCCTCGAAAATCGTGTACTGTATTCCGCGCTAGCGCTAGCGCCGGCGCTAGCGTGACTTTCTGATTTTCTGCATTTTTAAAATTTTGAAAAATTCCAAAAATTATGTTACTAGATATGTACTATTTGTTTTTGCACCACTAATTTTATTTAAATTTTGAAAAATCAAAAACAAAACTATAAAAGACAAAATTCCAAAAATATGTTTTGATCTTGTTTAAAGCTTTAGTCATTTACCAAAATCAAATATAAAATTACAAAAGACAAAAACCAAAAATATGTTTTGCTTTTATTTAAAGTTTTTTTTAAAAATCAAAATACAAAAACATAAAACTTGAAAACAAATCCAAAATTTTGTATGTTTTTTTTATGAACATCAAGCATGATTTAAATCTATTCTTTAGAGTCTCTATAATGTTACAATTTATTTTTTCAAACTTCTTTAACATTGCTTTTATCATGCTTTGATCTATCTATTAATATGTGCAACAATAATAATTAGAAAAGTTTGTGTAGAACTAAGCTTAGCATGCCTCTAAGTATGAGTAAATGTTTTATGTTTGATAATGATATTATTTCACTCACCTTTTGGCTTAGTCTACTTGTGCTTCTTAATCTAAGAATGCTTGCTAATATATTGTAATTGTACATAAAATTAAAATTGCACAAGTATCTTACCTACACAACATTTATTTGCACTATTAAATATTAAGAAGAGTGGTTGAAATTTCTTCTTTAAAGTGTTTGCAAAACAAGTGTAATCGGAGAACTGTGTTCAAATCAAAACTCATCATAACCTTGACAAAGTCACCTCCACCAAGCACTACTTGAACCTCCTGATAAGTCTTAATAAGCATTGTGGGGTTGAGCACCTTGGATAGATTAGTAAAGTGTCTTGTGCAAACTCTTCATTTTAAAAATAAAACCACTTCTTCTTAAGTACACAGGATCACAACAAAAAGAATCAACCTTGATAAATTAACTTTGTTAAAAATTTTGATTGGACCGTTTAGGAGTAAGCAGGAGTTGTATCAATAAGAGTTATAGCCAAACAACCACAATGCCAAAACCAGCAACACAAGAAATCTTTATTGAAATAATACTGCTTTACAATGCGAGGCATACATGGCGAGACATGATTCATAAGAATCACGGAGACGAGAAGAACAAACACACCAAAAAACAGAAACCGGCGGTCTGCCAGAAAGAGACCGCACGGATTGCAACAAAGGTTCAGGCCGCCCGGATTGTTCTGCTGTACTCCCAGACCGCTTGCACAGTCAGACCGCAGAAACACCTTGAGACCGCACGAACAGGAGCAGACAAACTGCACTGCCAGACCGCAATCTCAGCCCGCACGAACTGAAGCTTATCCAAATGAACAAAGAACTAAAGCTGTCGCCAGACCGAACTCAGATCGCCTAACCGCTGAAGGTCGCCTGATCGCTGAGTTTACTACGAACAGCACAAGAACAATAAACCAGTTCGCTGACAAGCCGCAGACGAACTGTTTATTCGAGCCACCGGAAATCACCAAGGAAGGAGACCGAAACCTGCTGACCGCAAACCTGCGAACACAACAAACGGTTAACTCGCAACCAAGCCGCGCGAACTCAAACTTGAGACCGCAAGAATCTATCCGGGCTCTTGTTCTTACAGTTCTCGTTGTTAATGACGGGCCATGCACCCCTATTTATAGGCGGGTGGACGGATGTCGTCACCGCACAAACCGGGATACAGTCACCACCCATCAGCTCGCGAACGGTCTCCAAAACTAGACCGCGCGAACACAGCACTTGGACAAAATTCAGTCCAAGACCGAAGTCAGCAGCAAGCCGCGCACAAACCGCACGGACACAGCGATCACCCTTCCTGAGATCGCCAACACAGAGAAGCAACTAGCCGACTTGAACCAAGTCGCCAGAATAGAAACCAAGCCACCCGGTCTCATCGGTCAACCAAGAACAGACCGACTAGAACAAGACCGGAAACAACCCGCAACAGGTCGCCAGAACCAGCGACCTAAACCAAGAAGCAAGCTGGCCGATCGCACCAGATCGCCAGGAACAAACCGCCAGAGCACCAGCGCAGACCGCGCGGTCTCTGCGGTCTCCAGCCTTCAAACCGGCCGGACTCCTATCCACTTCACTTCAACAATTTCAACACTCCCCCTTGAAGTGGGAAGTGGAAACTAGCCCGAGCAACTCCCTTAACCGAGTAAACGGTCCCTTTGCCAGCGGCTTTGTGAAGATGTCTGCGACATTGTCCGCACTCCGAACATGCTCGACCTTAAGAGATCCTCCCAACACCTTTTCACGAATGAAATGGTGCTCAATCTCTATATGTTTGGTCCTCGCGTGACAAACTGGATTGTTAACCAGCTTGAGAGCACTCTCATTGTCCCCGCGTAGCATAGTGGGACCTCGAACCTCCTGATGAACGTCCTCTACCAACCTCCTGAGCCAAATAGCTTCCTGAGCTGCCAAGGCCGAAGCCTTGTATTCTGCTTCCGTGGTAGAAACAGACACCGAGTCTTGCTTTTTGCTGCACCAAGAGATAGCTGTGGGGCCCGTCATAAAGACATAACCCGACGTTGATCTCCGATCATCCACGTCTCCCCCATAATCAGCATCCATGAAACCATGCAACTCCAAGCTTGACCCTCTCCTATATAGGAGACCCAAATCAGAGGTCGACTTCACATACTTCAGTATGCCTTTAGCCGCCAGAAGATGGGTTTTTCGTGGTTCCGCCATGTACCGACTCACCTTGCCAACTGCATAAGCAATATCCGGCCTTGTGATCGTCAAATAGATCAAGCTCCCAACCAGAGCTCGGAACACCAACGGATCAGATAAGATTCTCCCCTCATCCTTCCGAAGCTTATGATGTTGCTCCAAAGGTATAGAGCTGCTCTTCCCTTCCTCCATGCCAAATCGTTTCACGATTCGCTCTGCATATCCTTCCTGAGAAATGAGCACTCCGCTCTCCCGTCTCTGGACCTCGAGTCCAAGGAAATGATGAAGCTCCCCTAGATCCTTCATCTCAAACCTGATAGCAAGCTCAGCCCTGAGTCTTGCAACAGCTTCTTTCGAGTTCCCGGTGACAATCATGTCATCCACATACAGCAGCACAATCACCCGAAGCACCCCTTCCTTCTTGATGAACAAGCTAGAATCAGAGTCTGAAGCAACGAATCCACAGAATAAGAGATATTCTGCAATCTTCCCGTACCACGCCCGAGGCGCTTGCTTCAACCCGTACAGGGCCTTCTTCAATTTGCAAACATAGTCTGGATACTCCTTCGAGATGAAGCCTTGCGGTTGAATCATGAAGATATCTTTGTCAATCTCGCCGTATAAGAAAGCATTCTTCACGTCGAGTTGCCAAATCTCCCAACCACTCGAAGCCGCCAAGGCAATAACAAATCGAACCGAAGTCATCTTTGCCACTGGACTAAATGTCTCATCATAATCTTCTCCGTACTGCTGTGAGAACCCACGAGCTACAAGGCGAGCCTTGTAACGCTCGATACTACCGTCAGCTTTTTTCTTCAGCTTGAAGACCCACTTGCAAGTGACAGGAGTAGTGCCCTTGGGCTTGGGCACAAGAGACCAGGTCTCATTCTTCTCGAGAGCTGTCATCTCTTCCTGCATAGCAATGTCCCACTCCTTCACACCTCTGGCCTTCTCAAAGCTCGACGGCTCCCTTTCATCTAAGGGACCAGCAAAGAAACAAGAAACAAAGTTCACCATGTTTCCTCCTGTGTATCGATCTGGTGGTTGAATAGTCCTCTTCGACCTCCTAAGAGGTTGCTCCTGACTAACCACCTCCTCAGCCGCTTCTTCTGTGCAAGCTTCTTTCCCAGATGAACATGGAGCATCGCTCCCCCTGCTTCCAGAACCTGAAGCCTCCATCTCAGAGGTTGACACACCTGGAGCTCCTGGTGAAACAGGCAACTCCACTTGAAGACTTCCTGCAGCTTTTCCTCCTTCATCAACTCTGCCCTCTGGTAGTTCAACTCCTGAACTCCCCTTGTAGGAAGTTACTTCATCGAACACCACATCCCGAGAAACAATTGACCTTCGTGTCTCAGGATCCATGCATCTCCATCCCTTCTTCCGCTCATCATACCCAACAAAGACTAGCTTCCTTGCTTTCGCATCAAGCTTTGTTCGAAGAGCATCAGGAATATGCACATAGCAGGTTGATCCAAACACCCGAAGGTGAGCAACACTCGGCTTCTCCTTGAACATTAGTTCGTGAGGGGTCTTCATGTTGATAGGACTTAGAGGCAATCTGTTGATGACATAAGCTGCGCAAGACATTCCCTCCGCCCAGAAGGACTTTGGAATACTCTTGGCATGAAGCCAGCATTTGCAAGTTTCCGTCAGATGACGGATCTTCCTTTCGGCAACGCCATTCTGCTGTGGAGTATGGGCACAAGTGAGCTCTCTCCGAACGCCGTGTTTCCTGCAAAAACTTGAGAACTCACCAGAGGTGAACTCCCCACCATTGTCAGTTCTCAACTTCTTCACCCGCAGGCCTAAACGACCTTCCACCAGCTCCTTGAACTCCACAAATTTAGCAAAGGCTTCTGACTTCTCTTTCATGAAATACACCCAGACATATCTGGTGTAGTCGTCAATCAACACCAACATGTATCTGTTGCCTCCAAGGCTTGGGGTGGCAGTCGGTCCCATCAAATCACCGTGGATGCATTCCAACGGCACTTTGCACCTTGTTTGCGATTTGTCAAATGGAAGTCGATGAGACTTACCAAACTGACATCCTTCGCAGACATGACCGTCTCCATAGGAAGACAAGCTAGGCAAGCCATTGACAAGGCCCTTTACAGCCATAGCCTTTAATTTGTCCATGCCTACATGCCCCAACCTTTCATGCCAAATGGCCGCGCCATCGTTTGTCCTCATCTTATCAACATAGGTACTTGTCGATAAAACGAACAAGTCCTTCACCCGCTTGCCGACATGAAAAACTTCTCCCTTTATCTCCGGTTGAGTTTTGAGAAACTTCACTTCTGTTGGGCCAAACAGAACGTGATAACCGGCATCGACCGCGTTGGTCACAGAGAAGAGATTTTTCTTCATACCAGGCACGTGATAAACACTCCTCAACGTGAGTGGACCCTTATCACTGCTCAGAGAGACGACTCCTTCGTGCTCTACTGGATGAATAGAATTATCAGCCGTAATGATAGCATTATTACCTGAGTAAGGCGCCAAAGAAGAGAACTTTGATCCATCTCCGGTGAGATGATGTCCACACCCTGAATCAACAATCCAGTCCTCTTCATAGTTGATGGAAGCCAAGGCTTTAACGGGCATCGCCGTTATATTAGATACAAAGGCTCCTCCCCATCCAACTTCACCAGACTTTGGCATCTCCTTCTCCACTACATGTCCCGGCTGAAGATTCACTCGACAATCTTTCTTGAAGTGCCCGGTCTTGTTGCATCTAAAGCACTTTGGTCCCTCACCTTTCTTCTTCCCATCAGACTTAGGAGCATAGCCCCTATCTTGCTGACCTGAAGTGGAGGGTCCATCATGACCCGGCTTCTTCTTCTCCCATTTCTTCTTCCTCTTCCCAGAGAACATCACATCACTTTCTCCCCCGGAGATAGAAACCCCCGCCATCTGTCTTGCTAAACTTTCTTGCGAAGCAAGAAGGTTCTCCAGCTCCAACAACGACGGTTGATTTGCCCAACCCTGAACTGAAGTCACAAAGGCAAGATACTCCTTCCGCAACCCGCGAATGATATGCCTCTTCAGTTTTGCCTCAGAGATTGGCTCATCAGGGTCCAAAGCAGAAATTTCTGCCGTGAGATTCTTCATCTTGAGGAAGAAGGTAGAAATAGAAAGATCACCTTGAGAGGCTTTAGCCAACTCATTTTCAAGAAACTGTAGCCTTGCTACATTCTTCTTATTGAACAATCCATCCAAGGATGTCCAGATCTCCGCAGCAGATTTACATCCGATAATATGATCAAACAGCTCTGGTGAGATAGCCCTCTTGAGAGTGAACTCTGCCTTAGCATTCAACCTCCTCCAAAGCCTCACCTCTGCCATATTATCACCTGCTGGAAACACCTCCTGTGTGTCTTCTCCGCCGACTATCTCCCAAAGATCCTCGCCAATCAAATAACTCTCCATACATGACTTCCACTTTTTGAAGTTAGTCGATGTGAGGAGTTCAATACCAAGACCTCTTGCGAAACTCCCTTCCATGGCAATCAATGTGGTCTCTTCTTCACAAAGACGATGGCAACTCTAGTTGATCACTGCTTATCCACTCCAGGAACCTCCCTCTGATACCATGTTAAAAATTTTGATTGGACCGTTTAGGAGTAAGCAGGAGTTGTATCAATAAGAGTTATAGCCAAACAACCACAATGCCAAAACCAGCAACACAAGAAATCTTTATTGAAATAATACTGCTTTACAATGCGAGGCATACATGGCGAGACATGATTCATAAGAATCACGGAGACGAGAAGAACAAACACACCAAAAAACAGAAACCGGCGGTCTGCCAGAAAGAGACCGCACGGATTGCAACAAAGGTTCAGGCCGCCCGGATTGTTCTGCTGTACTCCCAGACCGCTTGCACAGTCAGACCGCAGAAACACCTTGAGACCGCACGAACAGGAGCAGACAAACTGCACTGCCAGACCGCAATCTCAGCCCGCACGAACTGAAGCTTATCCAAATGAACAAAGAACTAAAGCTGTCGCCAGACCGAACTCAGATCGCCTAACCGCTGAAGGTCGCCTGATCGCTGAGTTTACTGCGAACAGCACAAGAACAATAAACCAGTTCGCTGACAAGCCGCAGACGAACTGTTTATTCGAGCCACCGGAAATCACCAAGGAAGGAGACCGAAACCTGCTGACCGCAAACCTGCGAACACAACAAACGGTTAACTCGCAACCAAGCCGCGCGAACTCAAACTTGAGACCGCAAGAATCTATCCGGGCTCTTGTTCTTACAGTTCTCGTTGTTAATGACGGGCCATGCACCCCTATTTATAGGCGGGTGGACGGATGTCGTCACCGCACAAACCGGGATACAGTCACCACCCATCAGCTCGCGAACGGTCTCCAAAACTAGACCGCGCGAACACAGCACTTGGACAAAATTCAGTCCAAGACCGAAGTCAGCAGCAAGCCGCGCACAAACCGCACGGACACAGCGATCACCCTTCCTGAGATCGCCAACACAGAGAAGCAACTAGCCGACTTGAACCAAGTCGCCAGAATAGAAACCAAGCCACCCGGTCTCATCGGTCAACCAAGAACAGACCGACTAGAACAAGACCGGAAACAACCCGCAACAGGTCGCCAGAACCAGCGACCTAAACCAAGAAGCAAGCTGGCCGATCGCACCAGATCGCCAGGAACAAACCGCCAGAGCACCAGCGCAGACCGCGCGGTCTCTGCGGTCTCCAGCCTTCAAACCGGCCGGACTCCTATCCACTTCACTTCAACAATTTCAACAAACTTGTGTGATCCCCCAAGCACTACTTTGCACCCTGATAAGTCTTCATAAGCATTGTGTGTGCAAAGCACCTTGGTTGTTGTACATTTTAATTTGTGCTTAAAAGTGTGTGGAAGTAAAATTATTTGTGTTTTTATTGTGCACTTTACTCTATATTTGTCTTGTATTTTTGGTTAACACACTTGTTCACTTTATTCAAAATACACTTGTGCACATCATTATCTTCCATAACACTTCTTCTCATGAGTATTGGATCCTAATGCTAATTCTATACTTACTCTTTATTTATAAAATGCACTAGATAACCTAGCATGATTTCTACAATGTTTAGTTTGTTTTTGAAATTATGAATTACCATAACATTGTCGTAATCTCTCTTGTGATAATATTTATTCATGCTTGGTTTCTTCATTGGTGAAATTAACCTCATGTTTAACCTTTGATGTACAAAACATCTTCTTTCTGAAATGAAAACTCCACTATTTTTTGAATTATCATTTCTTATACAAGATGTTTTCTTTTAAGTCTTCCGCACCTTTGCTTTTATCTTGTGTTTATGCTACAAAACTCTGATTTATGACAATATAGATACTCAAACTCTAATCTAATTCAATAAAAAGATTTCTACAACTCCTTATCATTTCCTTCTCTCAAAGCTCGATCATGCCTATTAACCGTATTATTACAGTTTGAAGTGGTGTCTCCTTACCCACTTTTGCTAATAACAAAAGGGGGAGAACTAACATGATAACATATCTAACATGCTTAATTCAGTTAAGAACATATTAGGAGAGCATTCACTTAGGGGGAGCATGTATTTAGGGGGAGCAATACTAAAATGTTATAATCATTATTTATCCTAAGTCATCCTTTTCACACACACACAAATATGTTTCTTCATGCTTATTTAGATTAATGCTCTGATTTATCATTAATGGATTTGTTATTATCAAAAGGGGGAGTTTGTTGGAACACGGTCTTCCGCATCTCCTAGGTTTGAGAATAACAAATCCTATGTGTGTATTTAATCTTGTGTGATCTAAGTGTGCAGGATAACAGGTCAAAATGACTCAAGGTTTACATATGGTGGTTGCCCCCGAAATTGAGCCATCAACTCCAAATTGATCACTAGCGCAGGCGATAGTGGATAGCGCCGACGCTAGCTCGATGCACAGAAGGTATGCTGGAATTGTTGCCTCGGATTGAAGATTCTGCCGCGCAAAAAGTCTCCTAATATGACATAGCGCCGACGGTAGTGGCTAGCGCAGGCGCTAGCGCTAGTCTATAAAAAGGACCCAAGTCCTCTCGTTTTAAACACACATCAGAGAGATATATTGAGTGCCAGAATTCCAGAGGCTATCTTGGCCGAAAGTTGATGTGCTAGCGAAGCTCTGCAAAACTTCTGAAGGAGAATCTCGTCACGCAGGATCAGATCGAAGTCCGCTTCTACAACGCTTATTCAACGGCGGATCTTCGTCTCCAACTTCAGAAGTCCATCTTGAGGGAGTTCTTATTTCTTTATTGTTATTTCATATTCCTCTTTGTAAACGATTAGTGAAATCGCCTCGTGTTGGCGACTAGGTCTGGGTAGGACTTAGGGGGAAAATCGTCTCGTGTTGGCGACTAATCTAGGCTAGGTCTAGGGGGGCTCGAGGCCACATCCGGGGAGGGATTGGCTAGAGCGGCTTGAGGCCGAATCCGGGGAGGATAAGGCTAGGGCCACCGGTTCGTGGGGAAGCGAGTCGGGATAGAAAACTAAAAGGTTTCTTTTCTATTTAGCTTTGATTTCTAGCTTTCATAAGAGATCAAGTTTTGTAATCTTATTTCTCAAGATAATAAAATCTTGTCTCTATTTTTACTTTATTTGATTAGTCTTGATCTTCTTTATTATCATATTCAAAGCTTTTTCTAAAATAATCAAAATAATTATAAAATCTTTAAAACCCTTATTCACCCCCCCCCCCCCTCTAAGGGCGCCTACCGATCTAACAGAGAGGTGTTGGTTTCAACAAAGAGGCAGCTACTAGCAACACTAAGGGAAAGGTCAAGGACTCAAAAGAATCTAAGACCTCCTTTGTGAAGGTCTTGATGCCCTCAAACAAGTATGACCAAGAAAGTATTCATGGTCACTTACTAAATGGAAGTTCCTATAACTTGAGCAAGAATGCTCACAGTTATGGAAATAGAAAGGGCATGGAATTGAGTGCAATGAAAGCTCCACATGAGGAAATACAAATGGTCCAACCTGGACCATTTGTGTTTGGTGTCTCAGCACCTTCAGTCAAGAACATGGAAGCAAGCTCTTCCAAATCTGCTTCAGCAAAAAGCAAGACTGTTGTCAAATCTGTTGACAAGACCTGCTGCCCAGTGTTTGATTCCATCAGATCTTGTTTGAATGCCAAGTCAATGCAAACTGAGACCATCAGGACAAAGAGCAGCAAGACTGTCCACAGATTATCCTTCAGTCAGATTATTGCTGAAAGAAATAGGAAGAATGCTGATATCCCTTCTGCTGAACATGTACAAAGTGCTGTACAAATTCAAAAAACTGTTCAGAAAAGGAGATACAATATTCATGATTGTTGGTGTTGTGGCAAGGTGGGACACTTTGCAATTGATTGTTGGCACAACCCCAATGTGCCAAAGGAAAGGACTGATCCTCAAGCCAAACCAGCCCTCTCTAGGAATATTCCCTATGGTGTTAACATGAACCTAGGACCCAAAGCCAGTTGGGGCCCTAAGGTACACTAAATTTTGTGTTGCAGGTTAGTTCAAGTACCAGTGTCAACCAAATATGGTACTTAGACAGTGGGTGCTCAAGGCACATGACAGGAACTAAGGACCTTCTAAAGGATTACCATCCAGTGAAGAATGGACCCAAAATTATCTTTGGTGGATCTGAAAAGGGAGTCACCAAAGGATATGGTATGATTTCAAATGGCATAGTCTCAATTACAAGAGTAGCTTATGTTGAAGGGTTGCAACACAACCTTGTAAGCATAAGCCAACTATGTGACTTAGGTTATGTCATTGAATTCCACAATGACAAGTGCTTGATCAAAAAGTCTAATGACTTGGAGACTATTCTCTCAGGCACTAGGAGTGGAAATGTTTATTGCTTAGACTTCATTTGCAATTATTCTATTTCTTCTGTGTGTCTTGTAGCTAATGAAAGTGAGTCACGTTGTGTCCAATGGCACAAGAGACTTGCCCACATTAACTATAAGACAATGTATAGATTATTTTCTAAAGACCTTATTAGAAATAGTCCTAAATTAAAATGTGTTAAAAGTGGTCTCTGTCATGCTTGCCAAATGGGTAAGCAAACTAGGGCCACCTTTAAAAGTATTGGCTCCAAGGATACTGAAAGGTGTTTATACCTATTGCACATGGACTTGTTTGGTCCTTTGCCAATTCAGAGCCTAGGTGGAAAGTTGTATACTTTGGTAATTGTAGATGATCATTCAAAGTATACATGAGTATTCTTCCTTAAGAAGAAGTCAGATGTACAACCATGTATTCGCCGAGTGGGCCCCGGAGGCCCAAGATATTTTTAGGCCCAATATTTCCAAATGGCGCGACCCCGGGAGAAGGGGTGAGCATTTGGAGGGAGTCGAGTCTGAGGGGCGCATCCCAGGACTGTTCCCTTGTGAGGGCGAGCCGGGGAGGGCCGGGAGGCCTCCGACTCGCCCAGAGCCTTGTGAGGGCGAGCCGGGGAGGGCCGGGAGGCCTCCGGCTCGCCCAGAGCCTTGTGGGGGCGAGCCGGAGGGGACGGGAGGCCTCCGGCTCGCCCACACCCTTGTGGGGGCGAGCCGGGAGGGCCGGGAGGGCCGGGAGGCCTCCGGCTCGCCCACACCCTTGTGGGGGCGAGCCGGGAGGGCCGGGAGGGCCGGGAGGCCTCCGGTTCGCCCACACCCTTGTGGGGGCGAGCCGGGAGGGTCGGGAGGCCTCCGGCTCGCCCACACCCTTGTGGGGGCGAGCCGGGAGGGTCGGGAGGCCTTCGGCTCGCCCACACCCTTGTGGGGGCGAGCCGGGAGGGCCGGGAGGCCTCCGGCTCGCCCACACCCTTGTGGGGGCGAGCCGGGAAGGCCGGGAGGCCTCCGGCTCGCCCACACCCTTGTGGGGGCGAGCCGGGAGGGCCGGGAGGCCTTCGGCTCGCCCAGACCCTTGTGGGGGCGAGCCGAAAGGGCCGGGAGGCCACCGGCTCGCCCACACCCTTGTGGGGGCGAGCCGGGAGGGCCGGGAGGCCTCCGGCTCGCCCACACCCTTGTGGGGGCGAGCCGGGAGGGCCGGGAGGGTGTGGGCGAGCCGGGAGGGCGGGAGGCCTCCGGCTCGCCCACACCCTTGTGGGGGCGAGCCGGGAGGGCCGGGAGGCCTCCGGCTTGCCCACACCCTTGTTTGGGCGAGCCGGGAGGGCCGGGAGGCCTCCGGCTCGCCCACACCCTTGTGGGGGCGAGCCGGGAGGGCCGGGAGGCCTCCGGCTCGCCCACACCCTTGTGGGGGCGAGCCGGGAGGGCTGGGAGGCCTCCGGCTCGCCCACACCCTTGTGGGGGCGAGCCGGGAGGGCCGGGAGGCCTCCGGCTCACCCAGGCCCTTGTGGGGGCGAGCCGGGAGGGCCGGGAGGCCTCCGGCTCGCCCACACCCTTGTGGGGGCGAGCTGGGAGGGCCGAGAGGCCTCCGGCTCGCCCAAAACCTTGCCGGGTAGGCGGTCTGCGTTTAGCGCCCAAGAGTAGCGGGATTTGGCTATTCGCAGTCCAGTTTTGGTTATTCGCAGCCAAAGAGCAGCGGGATTTGGCTATCTGCAGCCCAGTTCAAGGGTATTTTGGTAATCTGGCAGACCAGTTTTCGGCTATTTGCTGCCCAACTTCAAAAATCCTATAAATAGGACCAAGGGGGCACCATTTGGGGAGATCTCATTCTAGGCTAGCTCTCTCCCTCTCTCTCCCTCCCCAAGTCTCTCTAGGGGGGTGAGGAGAGCCTCCAGTGGTGCCCAAGCTTAGTAGTGGCTTGGGAGGGGAAGTTCCTGAGGGGCTTCCGGGTATGTGGCGGGACCTCCCCACTAAGCCCTTGGTCCAGTCCCTAGTTCCAACACCTTCAACCTAGAGCTCTCCCTTGGGAGGAGTAAGGATTGGTCGCCCCTCGGCTAGCTGAGGGCCCCGAACTCCACAGAGACTAAGTCTTGTTCGCAAGTCTCGGTTTCAACACATGGTGCGGTGAGCGTGGAGTGTGACCGATTCAAGAAACTCTCAAGATGAGCTCCATGGACGGAGGTGGAGGAAGTTCCGACCCAGGTCACTCGCAACCCCCGATGGCTGAAGTGACGTAGGAGATGTTCGAAAATTTCAAGTAAGAGGTCTTACATACCGTCCAGGTTGCTTTCGCCATAATAGTCGGAGGCAGAAGAGGAGATGGTCCGAAGATCCCACCCTGGCAGGTGGAGGAGGGAACTCTCGGCCAGCAGTCCAAGAAAGAGGTACCAGTGGAGGGGAGGTGGGGAGGTGCTATACCCCCACTCGCTCGTCCCCAAGGGGGCGAGCTCAGGAGGGGGGCGCCCTCCCAGCTCGCCCCGCCCCTGCAAGGGGGCGAGCTCAGGAGGGAGGCGCCCTCCCAGCTCGCCCCGCCCCTGCAAGGGGGCGAGCTCAGGAGGGAGGCGCACTCCCAGCTTGCCCCTCCCCTGCAAGGGGGCGAGCTCAGGAGGGAGGCACCCTCCCAACTCGCCCCGCCCCTTCTAGCCCAGCCCCAAAGGGGGGCGAACGGGGAGGCAACCGACCCCCACTCGCCCCGCCCCAGAACGAGTCGAGTGAATGTCGATGGGCGAAGCCACCTCGGGTGGCGGGTACCCAATGGCCCGACAAGCGCAGAGGCCAGCAAGTCGACTCCGCGCGAGCAAGGAGGGGGGAACTTCAAGAGGAAAAGATCCAACCTCCCAAGGTGGAGGCAGGGACAAAGGGCACCCCCTCCACCGCCTCCGCAAACTATTGCGATTGGCGGGGGAAGAAGGAGGAGAGCCAGGAAAGCAGAAAGAGGAGGAAGAGGAGGGGGTAGGGTGGAGTTATCCTACTGTGACTTCCATCAGGAAGAAGGTCACGCGACATCCACCTGCCCCGAGTTTTTGGAAATAAGGGAGGCAATGGGTCCGATGCAACAACGACACTGACCGAAGGGGATCGAGGAGGACAGGCCCTAGGATGTTGGAGGCAAAGAAAGGATATCCCAAGCTAAGTGGTGGCGACCAAAAATGCTTGTACCAGTAAATCCACGTAATGCGATGGTTTGTTTTCTTAGTTTCTTTTTCTTGCATGCAATATTATGACTAACAAGGTGTGACACATATTTTGGTGCTGGAATGCCCCAGATCGATTCCGCTCCCGGGCTCTCACCTAGACGGGGGGTTTAGGTTGATCTCTAGAGAGGCTGGCAAGGTTGGATGTTTTGGTGCTGGAATGCCCCAGATCGATTCCGCTCCCGGGCTCTCACTAGACGGGGGGTTCAGGTTGATCTCTGGAGAGGCTGGCAAGGTGATATATGTTTGGTGCTGGAATGCCCCAGATCGATTCCTCTCCCGGGCTCTCACCTAGACGGGGGGTTCAGGTTGATCTCTGGAGAGGCTGGCAAGGTTTGATATGTTTGGTGCTGGAATGCCCCAGATCGATTCCGCTCCCGGGCTCTCACTAGACGGGGGGTTCAGGTTGATCTCTGGAGAGGCTGGCAAGGTGATATATGTTTGGTGCTGGAATGCCCCAGATCGATTCCGCTCTCGGGCTCTCACTAGACGGGGGGTTCAGGTTGATCTCTGGAGAGGCTGGCAAGGTGATATATATGTAACACCCTGCCAGTACAAAAAGTATAACAGCAGGTCCGGCCGGGACCCCACGCCATACAAACCACACTAGCTAGGAGTTAAAAGGTGATAACCAGAAAAGTAACAACTAGCGAGAGTACAAAACGTAAGCGGAAGCATTAATTAAACCATTCAAATAGACATGTCCACTATCATAGGAATGAATCCAGAAATAAGAGTTACGGCCTTAGGGCCTTACATCAAATCAATGTACAAAACTCCAAAAAACATACATCGGCACGCAGGCCGGCAATACATGAGAAAACAGGAAAAAGGCTGGCCTTCGAGGGCCAACTCAGCAAAAGGGCAGCAAAAGGACCAACGCCCGCTATTTCCCGCTAGGCTCACCTGCACCTGCATAAGAACATTCCACCAAGCGGTGGTAAACAAAGCAACGGTCAGCACAGCTGACCAAATTATAACGACCCCACCCCTTTCCCGGGGTGGCGGAGATTCTACCCTGCAAGTAAGCCATACTAGCACAAGTACTAATCTAAAGAGAGTGCAACTACACAAGGTGAGGTTTCAAGCACAATCAATCTTCTAGGTTGAGCATCAAAAAGAGGGGAACCTAGGTATGCACATGATGTTGGTTGGGTTCACCCGAAGGTTTCCCACAACCGCCTAAGCAAATCGCATGAGGCTAAACATAACATCAAATTCACAACACTCCACCCTAAGGGTCACAACCTTAGGTGGGAAACAAGAGATTTTGGTCGGTCTAGGTATGACACCTTCCACGACCTCTCCCATGATCACACGGCCTTCATGAGGAAGGGACCTCTCGCCGATCTGCATGGAAACGGGTTCGGTTCAGCTTTGCCCGTGCTCTAATCGTCGTGATCTATCGCACGACGCGGGTACGGCTTCACCTCGGCCCGTAAGGGTTTAGCACTTTCAAGTGCTCCACAAAAATATACGCTACGCACCTAACCCCTTCACAAGGATCTAGGCTTCGCGAATTCTCAACAAGGGAGGTACATACGCTCCGCATCAATAACGTGGTGAAGGTTTGCCTTCATCCAAAACTCAAAGCATGGGGCTTTCGTAGGGATCTTCACAAGACGCCTACACTTAACTCCCGCAATACTATAGGTGAGTTCACGGAGTCATTCTCCGGCACGCATTCTAGGTCTAACCTAAATGCAACGTCGCAAATCAAGCATCACCGATTCGGGCTCACGGCCACGAATAGGCTTCACACAAAATGCCTAAATCCGCACGACTACCGGATTTTCTACATGCAATATGCCGGGGACGGACACAATCTACCCGGAGTCCCGAAGGACTTGAGGAAATCCTACACTTCACCCATTTGGTGAAAGAGATACCTCATGCAAGCAAAGAAAGAGGAATAAATGGACAAACACAAGTCCAAAGTTCGGGAGGAAGAATCGTTACCCTAGACGTGTTCCTCTTCGCCATGGATCCGAGATTCTACGCGGAGGGAAAGAACCGCACCGGGCTGCACTCTCCGGATCTGGAAACGGCTCGCGAAACGGAGCTCCGGAGCTCCGTCAATGGCGAAATCTTCCTTCTTCTTCCTTGCCTCCTTCTTCTTCCTCTAGCCTAGGAGAGAGAAACACCTCAAAATAATGAGGATTAATCTCCTCTCATAAGCCCTAATAGCCTCCAGCATCTAATCCTAGCCATCGGATCAGATCTCAAAAGATTTGGACGGCCCGATCTTCTTCTCCGCTCAAAATCGCGGAACAGAATAAACAGGGCGCACGATCACAGGCGCACGGTCAGTGGTCGTGCGCGACGAGGGCAATGGTCGTGCGCACTATCCGGGACAGAACTCTGAATTCTTGCGAATAAGCGCACGATCGCTGGCGCACGATCACTGGTCGTGCGCGAAGAGGGAAATGGTCGTGCGCACTGTCCGAGACAGAACTCGATTCTCTTCTGAATTAACGCACGATCGCTGGCACACGATCACTGGTCGTGCGCGATGAGGCCACTGATCATGCGCTAAGAGCAGACAGGGAAAATTCTAGCCTGCTTCATGTGCCGCACTACCACTCCGCCTACTTCGCGGAACTACCAGATTTGGGGTGTTACAACTCCACCCTCCTTAAAAGAATTTCGTCCCGAAATCCAGGAAACAGTAATAGCATAAATTACAGTTATACTTTACCTGAGGGAAAAAGCTCGGGATACTCCGCAAGCATCATTTGCTCTCTCTCCCAAGAGAGCTCCTCTCGGCCGCAGTTATCCCACCGGACTTTTACCATCCGAATGGACTTGTTCCGCAGCTGCTTTACTTCGGTATCTTCGATGCGTAAAGGCTTGACTTTCGTCGACAACCCACTATCAACCGGAACTTTGCCGACCGCAATGATATGAGTAGGCTCTTGCACTGCTTTCCTCAACACTGAAATATGGAACACGTCGTGCAGACCGCTCAGCTCTGCAGATAGCGCAAGCCGATAAGCCGCATCACCAACACGCTCCACGATCTCGAACGGTCCTAAGTACCTCGGACTGAGCTTTTTCAAGCGTCGAATCCTTGATACCCCTTTGAACGGTTTGATCTTCAAGTAAACCCGGTCACCGACGGCAAACTCTAAGTTCCTATGCTTGGCGTTGAAATACTTTGCTTGCCTATCCTGGGCAACCAATAGCCTTTCGCGTATAGACCGGATCGTCGAAGTTGCTTCTTCAACATCCTTTCGCTTCAATAGCTTAGTATCGCCCGTTTCCGCCCAAGACAACGGCGTACGACACTTCTTACCATAGAGGGCCTCGAAAGGAGCCATCTTTATGCTGGCTTGGTAGCTATTATTGTAGGCGAATTCGATCATAAAGAGGTGATCCTCCCACTTCTTTCCAAAGTCTAGAGCGCACATTCGGAGCATATCCTCCATAGTCCTGTTGGTTCTCTCGGTCTGTCCATCCGTCTGCGGGTGGAAGGCCGTGCTGAACTTCAATTTTGTGCCCAACAGTTCATGGATAAGCCTCCAATCTTTCGATGTGAAACGCCCGTCACGATCGCTGACGATGCTACGAGGGACACCGTGCAGTCTCACGATACTATCCACATAGAGCTTTGCTAGCTTCTCTACAGAATCATCCTTCCGGTTCGGAATGAAGTGTGATACCTTTGTCAAACGGTCCACGATCACCCATATGGCGTCGTTTCCATGTTGCGATCTCGGCAATCCGTGCACGAAATCCATCGAAATATCATCAAACTTCCATTCCGGAATCGGCAAGGACTTCAGAAACCCACCGGGACGTTGACATTCCGCTTTCACCAACGCGCAAGTATGACACTTGGCCACGTAAAGGGCAATGTCTTTCTTCATGCCCGGCCACCAGAACAGTTTCTTCATATCCATAAACATTTTAGTGCTCCCCGGGTGGATCGAGTACTTGGTATGATGAGCCTCGTACATCAACTCCGCCCGTAGAGTACCAACGTTTGGGATGCATAACCTTTCCTGCTTCCACATGAGGTCGTCTTCGAAGGAGAAATCAGCGTTTAACCCTTCAACGGTTTCCGCTTTGTATCGTTTCAAGCTCTCGTCCAACTCCAATGCTTGTCGAACTCGGTCGGCAAGGTCGTAGTGAACTTCCGTCCAGTTCAAGCATGCTGAAGTAGACGTTCTCCTATCAATGCATATGATCTCCATCTCTTCTAGCTCACGGATTAGACGCTCATCGTGCATCAAAATCCAATTTGCTTGCGCGGGAGCCCGACGACTCAACGCGTCTGCAACTACGTTTCCTTTACCGGGAGTATATTTGATATCAAAGGTGTAGTCCCCAAGGAACTCCATCCACCTCCTTTGGCGCATGTTCAACTCCCTTTGATCAAGTAAGAACTTGAGGCTCTTATGGTCGGTAAAGATATCGATCTTCACGCCATATAGATAGTGCCTCCAAAGTTTGAGGGCAAAAACCACGGCCGCTAGCTCCAAATCATGGACCGGGTAATTCCTCTCGTGAACCTTCAGTTGCCGGGAGCCGTAGGCAATTACCTTCCCGAACTGCACTAGGACACAACCCAAACCACTTCCTGAGGCGTCGCTATATATTTCGTAGCCTTCCGTACCTTGTGGCGAGCATAGAATGGGCGCCGTGGTCAGACGGCCCTTTAGCTCTTCAAAAGCTCGTGCGCACTCGGGCGACCAAACGAACTTATGATCCTTCCTAGTCAGTTTTGTGAGAGGAAGTGCGATCCTCGAGAAGTTTTCCACAAAGCGCCTATAATAGCCGGCAAGTCCTAAGAAACTTCGGACTTCCGCTACGTTTTTCAACAAAGGCCACGCTTGGATCGCTTCTATCTTCGACGGATCAACTGCAATTCCTTCGCCACTAACAACATGACCAAGGAATGCCACTGACGGTAGCCAAAACTCGCACTTGGAGAACTTGGCATATAGCTGACTCCTCCTCAAGGTGCTCAGGACTGCGTGCAGATGCCCTACATGCTCCTCTTCCGACTGAGAGTATACCAAAATGTCGTCGATGAAGACGATCACAAATTGATCTAAATACTCTCGGAATGTCCTATTCATCAAGTCCATGAATACCGACGGTGCGTTGGATAGACCGAACGGCATTACCGTGAACTCAAAGTGCCCAAAGCGGGTACTGAACGCTGTCTTTGGAATGTCACATTCTCTTATTCGCAGTTGATAGTAGCCGGACCTTAGGTCTAGCTTGGAGTAAACCGTCGACCCCATCAGTTGGTCGAATAGATCATCGATTCTAGGAATCGGATATCGGTTTTTCTCGGTCAACTTGTTTAGCTCTCTATAATCAATACATAGACGCAAGCTCCCATCCTTCTTTTTCACAAAGAGGACCGGTGCACTCCAAGGCGAAGAACTTGGACGTACGTAGCCTTGCTCTAGCAGCTCTTGCAATTGGACCTTCAACTCTGCCAATTCCTTTGGCGCTATTCGGTAAGGTGAGCGGGCCACAGGTTTGGCACCTGGCACCAACTCGATACAGAAATCAATCTCCCGATGAGGCGGAGCCCCAGGGAGTTCGTTAGGAAACACGTCGGCGTATTCCGCTACAACTGGGACATCACACAACCTGGGCTTTGGCTCCGAAGCCTCCAACAAGGTGAAGAACAACTCGGCGCCTTTTCTCACCGCCTTAACCACCTGGAGAGCAGACATCAGCGTCTTGCTCGCTCCTCGCATACCGGCGAATGTGGTTTCATCGTCGGTGTTTGTTCCCAGAGTGATCTCCTTTGTATTGCAATCTATGCATGCTCGCTGTTCCGAGAGCCAGTCCATGCCGAAGATCACATCGAATTCAGCTAACGGTAGTAACGACGCTTCCAAGTCGAAATCTTGACTTCCGATCCGCACCTTCACACGGCTCTTCCTATCCGCACTCATTCGAGATCCATTGGGTAGCACTACTTCCAATCTATCCTCTACAAAGGTAGACGGCACTCCGATTCGCACCACGAAGTCCTCAGACAGAAAAGAGTGCGATGCACCCGTATCGAATAGAGCTCTCGCCGGATAGTTGAAAATTAGGACGAAACCTAATTGTACACAAATAACACATATAGTCGTACAACAGTAAGAATCATATACATAGCTGTAAAAGCTAACTTCTAATTCGTACCTGTGACGACATCGGTTTGTCGTATAGCTTCCTGTTGGCCAAGCGAATAGACTCTCGGCTGAGTCGGAATGTGTTGGGAGGCCGAAGACTCTGCCGCTTTGCCCTTTTCCGCAGCCCGAGCATAATCCACCGCTCGATTTGCCGCCTTTGGGGGACCACTTCGACACACCGCAGCTTTGTGTCCCACCTTCCCGCAGGTGAAACACGTAATAGGAGTCCGCGCGGTCGTGGCTCCCGAAACATTCGAAGAAGCTGGTTCCGCCTGCTTGAACTTCCGCTTGTTCCTTCTGAAGTCCGGCTTGGACTGAGAGGCCGGCGCATGAAACTCGGGTTTCTTTACAACACTCTTTGCTTGTACCCTCTTCATGTCCAACTCCAAAGATCTGGCGGTTTGCACCATCACTTGGAAGCCAAACGTCATAGGGCCTGCAAGGAGCAGCCTCAACTCGTCCCGAAGCCCTTCATAGAATTTATTCGTCTTCGTCTCCTCATCCTCCACCAATGCCCCCGCATAACGACTCAGTCTGGTAAACTCATGTAAGTAATCGTCAACGGAGCGATCACCTTGAGTTAACCTCAGGAACTGGTTTTGTAACGCAATGCGTTGGGCAGAGGGGATAAACCGCTGGAGGAACGACTTTGAAAACTCAGCCATTGTTATTTCAGTAATGTCTCTATCGCCGAACTTGTGCAGTTCCTCCTCTTCCCACCACAGCACAGCCTCTCCGTCAAGAAGGAAAGTGGCTAAGGTGACCATCATGGCTTCGTCCGTCGCTGTCGCCCTCAGAGTTCTTCTAACTCTTGACAACCAGTCTTCTGCCACCGTTGGGGACTCAGATCCCGAGAAGGTAGGAGGATTAAAGCTCAAGAAGTGCTTTAATTGTTGGTCACGCGCTCGCCCCGCAACTACTTGCGCAACTTGACGCTCCACCCTCGGTGCTAACGCCGGTTCCACTGCAGCTACTGGCACAGGGGCATCAACCCTTGGTGCTACCGCAGGTTCCACTGCAGGTTCAGTTACCGGGGCCGCATCAGTAGTAGGCGTAGCAGGCTGTGCAAGCCTTTGCGGTTGAGCATTGATCATCGCGAAGACTGCTTCTGCGACCATTCTGATCATCACAGCTGAAGGAGTGGTCGCTGGCACCTCAGCCGACCCACTACTTTCAGCGGTGTTACGGGGTTGAGACCGCCCCGCAGCACTTCTAGTCACCTATAATCATGCAAGGCACAATTTAGTGACCCTAAACATATCAAACATCAATCATGGAACGCTCAGGTTCCGCAAACAAGTATGTTTTTTCATTCCTAAGTGGACATTCTTATTAGTTTTTGTCGTTTTAGGTGAATGCACAGCCCGTGCGCACCACACCTTAAAAGGAATTCGTCCCGAATTCGCTAAACTACGGATCGACGCCTTAAGTCCGATACCAAATTGTAACACCCTGCCAGTACAAAAAGTATAACAGCAGGTCCGGCCGGGACCCCACGCCATACAAACCACACTAGCTAGGAGTTAAAAGGTGATAACCAGAAAAGTAACAACTAGCGAGAGTACAAAACGTAAGCGGAAGCATTAATTAAACCATTCAAATAGACATGTCCACTATCATAGGAATGAATCCAGAAATAAGAGTTACGGCCTTAGGGCCTTACATCAAATCAATGTACAAAACTCCAAAAAACATACATCGGCACGCAGGCCGGCAATACATGAGAAAACAGGAAAAAGGCTGGCCTTCGAGGGCCAACTCAGCAAAAGGGCAGCAAAAGGACCAACGCCCGCTATTTCCCGCTAGGCTCACCTGCACCTGCATAAGAACATTCCACCAAGCGGTGGTAAACAAAGCAACGGTCAGCACAGCTGACCAAATTATAACGACCCCACCCCTTTCCCGGGGTGGCGGAGATTCTACCCTGCAAGTAAGCCATACTAGCACAAGTACTAATCTAAAGAGAGTGCAACTACACAAGGTGAGGTTTCAAGCACAATCAATCTTCTAGGTTGAGCATCAAAAAGAGGGGAACCTAGGTATGCACATGATGTTGGTTGGGTTCACCCGAAGGTTTCCCACAACCGCCTAAGCAAATCGCATGAGGCTAAACATAACATCAAATTCACAACACTCCACCCTAAGGGTCACAACCTTAGGTGGGAAACAAGAGCTTTTGGTCGGTCTAGGTATGACACCTTCCACGACCTCTCCCATGATCACACGGCCTTCATGAGGAAGGGACCTCTCGCCGATCTGCATGGAAACGGGTTCGGTTCAGCTTTGCCCGTGCTCTAATCGTCGTGATCTATCGCACGACGCGGGTACGGCTTCACCTCGGCCCGTAAGGGTTTAGCACTTTCAAGTGCTCCACAAAAATATACGCTACGCACCTAACCCCTTCACAAGGATCTAGGCTTCGCGAATTCTCAACAAGGGAGGTACATACGCTCCGCATCAATAACGTGGTGAAGGTTTGCCTTCATCCAAAACTCAAAGCATGGGGCTTTCGTAGGGATCTTCACAAGACGCCTACACTTAACTCCCGCAATACTATAGGTGAGTTCACGGAGTCATTCTCCGGCACGCATTCTAGGTCTAACCTAAATGCAACGTCGCAAATCAAGCATCACCGATTCGGGCTCACGGCCACGAATAGGCTACACACAAAATGCCTAAATCCGCACGACTACCGGATTTTCTACATGCAATATGCCGGGGACGGACACAATCTACCCGGAGTCCCGAAGGACTTGAGGAAATCCTACACTTCACCCATTTGGTGAAAGAGATACCTCATGCAAGCAAAGAAAGAGGAATAAATGGACAAACACAAGTCCAAAGTTCGGGAGGAAGAATCGTTACCCTAGACGTGTTCCTCTTCGCCATGGATCCGAGATTCTACGCGGAGGGAAAGAACCGCACCGGGCTGCACTCTCCGGATCTGGAAACGGCTCGCAAAACGGAGCTCCGGAGCTCCGTCAATGGCGAAATCTTCCTTCTTCTTCCTTGCCTCCTTCTTCTTCCTCTAGCCTAGGAGAGAGAAACACCTCAAAATAATGAGGATTAATCTCCTCTCATAAGCCCTAATAGCCTCCAGCATCTAATCCTAGCCATCGGATCAGATCTCAAAAGATTTGGACGGCCCGATCTTCTTCTCCGCTCAAAATCGCGGAACAGAATAAACAGGGCGCACGATCACAGGCGCACGGTCAGTGGTCGTGCGCGACGAGGGCAATGGTCGTGCGCACTATCCGGGACAGAACTCTGAATTCTTGCGAATAAGCGCACGATCGCTGGCGCACGATCACTGGTCGTGCGCGAAGAGGGAAATGGTCGTGCGCACTGTCCGAGACAGAACTCGATTCTCTTCTGAATTAACGCACGATCGCTGGCACACGATCACTGGTCGTGCGCGATGAGGCCACTGATCGTGCGCTAAGAGCAGACAGGGAAAATTCTAGCCTGCTTCATGTGCCGCACTACCACTCCGCCTACTTCGCGGAACTACCAGATTTGGGGTGTTACAATATATTTGGTGCTGGAATGCCCCAGATCGATTCCGCTCCCGGGCTCTCACCTAGACGGGGGGTTCAGGTTGATCTCTGGAGAGGCTGGCAAGGTTTGACATTTTGGTGCTAGAATGCCCCAGATCGATTCCGCTCCCGGGCTCTCACTAGACGGGGGGTTCAGGTTGATCTCTGGAGAGGCTGGCAAGGTGATAAGTCTTTGGTGCTGTAGTTCCCCTCGGATGGTTTCGCTAGCCGGGCTCTCACTAGCCGGCATAGTTAGAAGACCTCTCGGGGAGGCTATGTATTTTTCCCCCGAGATGGTCCCGCTAGCCGGGCTCTCACTAGCCGGCATAGTTGGAAGACCTCTCGGGGAGGCTAAGTATTTTTCCCCTGAGGTGGTCTCGCTAGCCGGGCTCTCACTAGCCGGCAGAGTTGGAAGACCTCTCGGGGAGGCTATGTATTTTTCCCCCGAGATGGTCTCGCTAGCCGGGCACTCACTAGCCGGCAGAGTTGGAAGACCTCTCGGGGAGGCTAAGTATTTTTCCCCCGAGGTGGTCTCGCTAGCCGGGCTCTCACTAGCCAGCAGAGTTGGAAGACCTCTCGGGGAGGCTAAGTATTTTTCCCCCGAGGTGGTCTCGCTAGCCGGGCTCTCACTAGCCGGCAGAGTTGGAAGACCTCTCGGGGAGGCTAAGTATTTTTCCCCCCGAGGTGGTCTCGCTAGCCGGGCTCTCACTAGCCGACAGAGTTGGAAGACCTCTCGGGGAGGCTAAGTATTTTTCCCCCGAGGTGGTCTCGCTAGCCGGGCTCTCACTAGCCGGTAGAGTTGGAAGACCTCTCGGGGAGGCTAAGTATTTTTCCCCCGAGGTGGTCTCGCTAGCCGGGCTCTCACTAGCTGGCATAGTTAGAAGACCTCTCGGGGAGGCTATGTATTTTTCCCCCGAGATGGTCTCGCTAGCCGGGCTCTCACTAGCCGGCATAGTTGGAAGACCTCTCGGGGAGGCTATGTATTTTTCCCCGAGATGGTCTCGCTAGCCGGGCTCTCACTAGCCGGCAGAGTTGGAAGACCTCTCGGGGAGGCTAAGTGTTTTCCCCCGAGGTGGCTCCACTAGCCGGGCTCTCACTAGCCGGCAGGGTAGGAAGGCCTCTCGGGGAGGCTGTGTTTTTCCCCGAGGTGGCTCAGCTAGCCGGGCTCTCGCTAGCCGGCAAGGTTGGGGGACCTCTCGGGGAGGCGCTGTGGCTTTTCCAAGATATCACCAATAACCGGATTCCCAGCGACACTCGTCGAATATGCAGGGTTGGACATTTCTTCCCGAGCGTGAGCCACGCTCGAAAAGAGCGGGGATTGTGTACAACCCTGTATTCGTCGAGTGGGCCCTCGAGGCCCAAGATATTTTTAGGCCCAATATTTCCAAATGGCGCGACCCCGGGAGGAGGGGTGAGCATTTGGAGGGAGTCGAGTCTGAGGGGCGCATCCCAGAACTGTTCCCTTGTGAGGGCGAGCCGGGGAGGGCCGGGAGGCCTCCGACTCTTCCAGAGCCTTGTGAGGGCGAGCCGGGGAGGGCCGGGAGGCCTCCGGCTCGCCCAGAGCCTTGTGGGGGCGAGCCGGAAGGGCCGGGAGGCCTCCGGCTCGCCCACACTCTTGTGGGGGCGAGCCGGGAGGGCCGGGAGGCCTCCGGCTCGCCCACACCCTTGTGGGGGCGAGCTGGGAGGGCCGGGAGGCCTCCGGCTCGCCCACACCCTTGTGGGGGCGAGCCGGGAGGGCCGGGAGGGCCGGGAGGCCTTCGGCTCGCCCAAACCCTTGTGGGGGCGAGCCGGGAGGGCCGGGAGGCCTCCAGCTCGCCCACACCCTTGTGGGGGCGAGTCGGGAGGGCCGGGAGGCCTCCGGCTCGCCCACACCCTTGTGGGGGCGAGCCGGGAGGGCCGGGAGGCCTTCGGCTCGCCCAGACCCTTGTGGGGGCGAGCCAGGAGGGCCGGAAGGCCACCGGCTCGCCCACACCCTTGTGGGGGCGAGCCGGGAGGGCCGGGAGGCCTCCGGCTCGCCCACACCCTTGTGGGGGCGAGCCGGGAGGGCCGGGAGGCCTCCGGCTCGCCCAGACCCTTGTGGGGGCGAGCCGGGAGGGCCGGGAGGCCTCCGGCTCGCCCACACCCTTGTGGGGGCGAGCTGGGAGGGCCAGGAGGCCTCCGGCTCGCCCACACCCTTGTGGGGGCGAGCCGGGAGGGCCGGGAGGCCTCCGGCTCGCCCACACCCTTGTTGGGGCGAGCCGGGAGGGCCGGGAGGCCTCCGGCTCGCCCACACCCTTGTGGGGGCGAGCCGGGAGGGCCGGGAGGCCTCCGGCTCGCCCACACCCTTGTGGGGGCGAGCCGGGAGGGCCGGGAGGCCTCCGGCTCGCCCACACCCTTGTGGGGGCGAGCCGGGAGGGCCGGGAGGCCTCCGGCTCGCCCACACCCTTGTGGGGGCGAGCTGGGAGGGCCGGGAGGCCTCCGGCTCGCCCAGACCCTTGTGGGGGCGAGCCGGGAGGGCCGGGAGGCCTCCGGCTCGCCCACACCCTTGTGGGGGCGAGCTGGGAGGGCCGAGAGGCCTCCGGCTCGCCCAAAACCTTGCCGGGTAGGCGGTCTGCGTTTAGCGCCCAAGAGTAGCGGGATTTGGCTATTCGCAGTCCAGTTTTGGTTATTCGCAGTCCAAGAGCAGCGGGATTTGGCTATCTACAGCCCAGTTCAAGGGTATTTTGGTAATCTGGCAGACCAGTTTTCGGCTATTTGCTGCCCAACTTCAAAAATCCTATAAATAGGACCAATGGGGCACCATTTGGGGAGATCTCATTCTAGGCTAGCTCTCTCCCTCTCTCTCTCTCCCCAAGTCTCTCTAGGGGGGTGAGGAGAGCCTCCAGTGGTGCCCAAGCTTAGTAGTGGCTTGGGAGGGGAAGTTCCTGAGGGGCTTCCGGGTATGTGGCGGGACCTCCCCACTAAGCCCTTGGTCCAGTCCCTAGTTCCAACACCTTCAACCTAGAGCTCTCCCTTGGGAGGAGTAAGGATTGGTCGCCCCTCGGCTAGCTGAGGGCCCCGAACTCCACAGAGACTAAGTCTTGTTCGCAAGTCTTGGTTTCAACATCAGATACCTTACATGTCTTTATAAATTATGTCAAGGCTATTCAGAATGATCTACAATGTACTGTGGTCAGGACAAGAACTGACCATGGCACAGAATTTCAATCTCAAGCCATGACAAAATTTTGTCAAGAATTTGGTATCACCCAAGAGTTCTCCTCCCCAAGGACTCCACAGCAAAATGGTGTGGCTGAGAGGAGGAATAGGACCTTGATAGAAGCTGGGAGAACATTGCTTAGTGACTCCTCACTCCAGAATACTTCTGGGCTGAGGCAGTCAATACAGCCTGTTATGTTCTCAATAGAGCCTCCATCAATAAGGTCCTTGGGAAAACCCCTTATGAGATTCTGAAAGGCAAACAACCTACAATTTCTTACTTTAGAATATTTGGTTGCAAATGCTACATTCTAAATAATGGAAAATCTCAATTAACAAAGTTTGCAGAAAAATGCAATGTGGGGATTCTTGTTGGATATAGCTCACATAGTAGAGCTTATAGAGTTTATAACAAGAAAACCCATGTTGTTGAAGAATCTATGCATGTTATATTTGATGAGACCAGCCTTCTCTACAAAGAATGGTCTAGTTCTTCTATTTTGGCAGGAAATGAAGAAGGGATGAATGAGCTGACTGTCCAAGACAAGCCCAGCAGCAGCAAAACACAAACAGCTGCTGCAATTCCTGAAAAAGAAGAGGTACAAGATGGTGAAGTCATAGCTGATCCAGTGGAACAAACACAACCACCAGAGGACCCTCTTCCTGCTGCTGCAAGGCACCTGAGAGATCATCCAAGAGATCTAATAATTGGAGATCATACCCAAGGCATATTGACAAGAAGCAGAGCTCATAATGAAGCACTATTCTTGAGCTTCCTTTCTCAAATGGAGCCTAAGAAGTTTGAAGAGGCCAATCAAGACACTTTCTGGATTGAAGCAATGCAGGAAGAGCTCCTACAATTCAAGAGATGCAAAGTATGGAAGCTAGTGCCTAGACCTCGGGGACACAATGTGATTGGCACTAAATGGGTATACAGGAACAAGCTTGATGAGAATGGTACAATCATCAAGAACAAGGCCAGATTAGTAGCCAAAGGATACAGGCAAGAGGAAGGTATAGACTTTGATCAAACCTTTGCACCAGTTGCTAGGTTGGAAGCAATTAGGCTATTCCTTGCCTATGCTGCCCACAAGGGGTTCAAAGTCTACCAGATGGATGTCAAATCAGCATTTCTCAATGGAGACTTGAAGGAAGAGGTATATGTTGAACAACCCTCAGGTTTTGTGCATCCAACCCTAACTTCTCATGTTTATCTTCTTAGGAAAGCACTATATGGTCTCAAGCAAGCTCCAAGAGCTTGGTATGAGACTTTGTCCAACTTTCTTCTCAAGAACAAGTCCATGAGGGGAAAGATTGATAGCAGTTTCTTAGGGAAACAAGGGGCAAGTGTCTCTTAGTCCAAATTTATGTTGATGACATAATCTTTGGGTCTACTGATGACAACCTCTGCAAGAGATTTGCAAATCTAATGCATGGGGAGTTTGAAATGAGCAGTATGGGTGAGCTCAAATATTTCCTTGGGCTCCAAGTGAAACAGTCTGATGATGGAATTTTCATCTCCCAGACCAAGTACACTAAGGAACTCATCAAGAAATTTGGGATGGAATCAGCCTCCACCATGAGAACACCCATGGGGTCCAATGTATCATTAGACAAGGATGAAAAGGGAAAGGCCTTTGATGAGTCCATGTACAGATGCATCATTGGATCCCTATTGTACTTGACTGCTAGTAGGCCAGACATTATGTATGCTACATGTGTTTGTGCTAGGTATCAAGCCTGTCCTAAGGAATCTCACTACACCTCTGTGAAGAGGATCCTGAGATACCTTAAGGGCAGCTTGCATCTTGGCCTTTGGTACCCTAAGAACAATGATTTTGAACTAACAGGCTTTTCAGATGCAGATTTTGCAGGTTGCAAGGAAGACAGGAAGAGTACAAGTGGCACTTGTCAATTCCTAGAGAGAAGAATGATATCTTGGAGCAGCAAGAAACAAACCAGTGTGGCCATATCCACAGCTGAGTCTAAGTACATTGTTGCAGGTAGCTGTTGTGCACAACTCCTTTGGAGACAACATCAGCTGGAGGATTACAATCTCAAGGTAAGGGAATCTCCTTTATATTGTGACTCATCCAGTGCAATCTCTATTGCTAAAACTCCTGTCTCTCATAGCAGGACTAAGCATATAGAGATTAGATATCATTTTATTAGGGAACATGTAGAATGTAAAGATATCTGTCTTGAATTTGTCCCCACTGACAAACAGGTAGCTGATATCTTTACAAAGCCACTGGATAAATCTAAGTTCAATGCTTTTAAAATTGATCGTGGCATGCTCAGTATAGAATAGTCCTAAAATGTATGAGTATTAGCTGTCACAATTGTTAATTATGAATGATAAATTGTCAAACCTTACATTACTGAACACTACAACTTAATGACATGACTAGGACCCATCTTAAGCCACAATATCTATATTAGATCAAAACCCTGTGATCAGCTAAAATGCAGGAGCATGTTCAGCTGAATCAGCTGAGAAAATCCCAGCTGAACCGCTGAGACGAGCAA
Source organism: Dactylorhiza incarnata (assembly GCA_033032865.1). Taxonomy (NCBI): domain Eukaryota; kingdom Viridiplantae; phylum Streptophyta; class Magnoliopsida; order Asparagales; family Orchidaceae; genus Dactylorhiza; species Dactylorhiza incarnata. Next base: position 3,219,889 of record JAWHQI010000145.1, on the reverse strand, counting down.
ACTGTCCCAGCGGTTGACACTTTACTATCCCAGCGGCCTAGGTCTCCGTCTCAGCTGAACCGCTGAGACGGGGTATGTTAAATATGAAACCTGATAATTAACCCAAAACCCGTTAACACAATAAGGTAATTAAGTCTAAAAGCCTAGGGTTAATAAAATCGAAACTAAAAATCTATAAATAGATACACTGTAACCTAAAACAAATCACAAAGCCAAACCCTTAGCCGTCGAGACGATTCATCTTCTCTCCCGTCTCAGCGCATCGATTCTCTGCTTCCATGGCACCAAAAATCTCGAAAGATCTCCTGGAGGGCTATGAAATCGTAAGAGGTGGATTCTCTCATGCCTCAGAAGAAATTCGACACGTGATTCATCTATTGGAAGCTCAAGGTCTGGAGCACATGCTGTTTGAACCATGCTGCATTCTCAAAGCTGAAGTTCTGGAATTGTTCAACCATGTCAAACTGTCTTCATCCAAAACCATCCTGATGTCCAAGATAGGAAGTGAGAAGATTAAGATTACTGCTAAAAGGTTGGAGAAGAGGCTAAAATTAACTCCCTGCAGTAAAACTGAAGAGGAAGGGATATCTGAAAAGGACAAGTGGATTGCCCTAAAGTGGACAGTATATAGTGAAACTAAGACCAGTTGTCTAAGGAGGAAGTTCTTCAATCAACAGGGGAAGTTGTTGTCTGATATTGTGGGCAAAGCTATCCTATGCAAGCCTGGTTCACATGACACTGTCTCACAGTTCATGTTTGAATTAATGACCAGGATAATTCTGTCCAAGAGAACATCATGGGGAGAAGTCATCTTTCAAAGGATAAAGTAATCCCTACAAGCCCCCAATATGGGAAGAATATTATCTCTGTACCTACAGAATAGTTATTCAGAGACCTTTGCAAACTCCAAGGGGTCCAATCTCCATTACCTCAAAAGAATGGACATTAAGACTCTGGATAGATTCTCCAGGGTGCTCCCTATGAGCCAGCCATCCGTGGCAAAGGAAAAGAAGAAAGAAGTATCCCAGCAGACATCAAAGTCATCCTCAAAGTCAGCTGAATCTGAAAATGAAGATAGTCATGGGTCTGATCATAGATCCGCCAGCAACCCAATGAACATTGATAATGAAGGGATCCCCAGGACAAATGAAGAGGTCCCCAGGACAAATGAGGAGCCCCAAGGAAGTGTTGTGCACAATCCTGAGCAAACCCAGATGAATGCTGATCCTGCTATTCCTCATGATGAAGATGAAATTCCCAACTCACCTATCCATGGTGATCTTAGACAAAACTCTCCTCCTAAGGATGCCCCAAGTGAGGGGGAGCATAGCTCTGCCTATGAAGGAGGAGGTGGGTATGCTAGTGAGGGAGGACATCAACAGGAAATGGGATCACCCAATGCCCCATCTGAGGGGGAGCAGATCCCTCATCATGAGAGGGCTAATGCTCATAGTAGAGCTGAAGAGATGATGGAAAAGGAATTACCCCAGGAAAGGACAGTTGCAGCTCTGGACACATCTGACCTGATAAACTCAATACAAACAATGATTGAGGGTCAGATGTTGTCTATGAAAGAGATTGTTGCTGAGAAGATTCAGGATGCATCTACCCAGATAAGGAATGAATTGCATACAACAAAAGCTGCATTGTCTCAGGAAATTCAGGCCAATGAGCAGAGAATGGACTCAAGAGTGGCTGAAGTGAGAACTGAGCTCAATGCCCAAGTTAATGATGTCAAAACTGCATCAGATCATATCCTTCTGTAGATGACAAGATGATTTGAAATGGCCAAAAATACTGTTGCTGGCTAGCACACAGTTCTGAAGGATATTGCAGACCATCAAGGGGATTCCACAAAGGACATCACATATGTAAAGAATCATCTTTACAAAAATCAAAATGTCTGGGAAAATACAGTGACAAGGATGACACAAGTGGTCAACACATCAAGCAGCCAAGTCAAGTCCCACATTGACAAGGCAAAGGAATATATTTTGGATGATATGGATAGCTCCTTACAGACTCTCTCTCAATCCATATTGGATCAACATTCTGAAATTGAGAAGAAAATAGTGGAACATAGCAAAGAAGGAGAGGAGAAGATTACCAATCTACATGTTAAGATGAAAGGAGCACACATACAGTTATATAACAACATGGAGTCCTCTCACAAACTGATACTCTCCAATCAAGAAGAAGCCAGCAAGCAAATGGTGGAAGTGGTAAACAATGCTTCCAGGGCTATTCAAGAAAATATCCTTACCATGGCCAGAAAAGTCACTGACAATTAATGGGAGTCAAGCTTAAAAGTGCTGCAAGGAACAAGAATTGTCTTGAATCTGCCAATTCTGAACCCTAGCAGAGATGAAGACTTTGACTTCCAAAGTCAATCAAATCTAATTGCTGATGAGAGAGCAGCAAAGAGGAGAAGGGTAGAAGGTATTCAAACTACTGAAGAATACATGGATCAGAAGAGAATGGAAAGATTAGAGGATCCACTCCATGAAGATGACAATCTGGAGTTGGACACAATTGTTGTCAATACCTGGGTGAGCCATGGAAATCCAATGAAAGACATTGACCATGTCTATTCAGCTGCTGAGTGGATCAAACATCTTGAAAGGGAATCCTTAAGGGAGAGGATTCTCAAAGAAAATATGGTAAGAAGGGAAACCCCTCTAAGAATTCCCCCCAGATATCTTCCCAAGCCATTTATGTACTTCAAAGTAAAGGAAAATATCAAGGCTGCTGCTGAAGCTAGGAAAAGAAAGTCTACAGATGGAGCAAGCTCTTCCAAAGGCCAATCTTAGAAAAACTAGCCTTGACATCTTGTTTTGGATTGAATGTACATCTCTAAGTTGAATTTTCTTTTATATATCTGTACTGAACATTTAAAGTGAAATGAAATTTCATATTCTGATCATAATATCGTGTTTGTTACTATTGATATGTATTTATTATCTCTAGTATTCAATAGATTAAATGGACTGTTCAGATTGCAATGGATCAACTATTACAGAAAATAGCTCTCCAATTAAGGGGGAGTAAATTCCTTACTTAGTTGAGGGGTAGCTAGCACATGCTAAGAGTGTACAGGTTAGCCTATAGATTGATCCAAAGGGATCTATAGATGTTATCCCTCTATACATAGCAAGTTAAGGGGGAGATAGTAAGTTAAGGTTGAAAAAGCCAGAAAGGGGGAGATGGGTCTACCAATGCTGGAGAAAGGGGAGAAAGGTCCTATGCATTGCTTATGCTTATACTTAGGATCATATTTTCTGTGATAAGATTTTTATTGTTAATGGACCTTAGCATTGGGGATGTTCTGCCTTCTTCAAATAGGGGGAGATTGTTGGGTATATTGTCCTCAATATAACCTTGATTTGAAGAGGCATCACTCCTAATGCTAAGGACATATTGTATTTAACAAAGATATACTTGTGTAGAATATACAGGCACAGGTAACTCAAAAGGAAGGGCCAAACATGGCCTTAGACAAGAAGGAATCATCCACAAGGAGATGAAGATCTGTCTCAGCATAACCGCTGAGACGATGGGTCAGAACCGCTGAGACGAGGAGCCGTCTCAGCAGGTCCACTGAGAAGGGGACTGGAGCTGCCGCTGAGACTGGATGTTGTCTCAGCCCAACCGCTGAGACTGGATGATGTCTCAGCCCAACCGCTGAGACAGACCCAAATGTCTTGACGGGATCGGCTTTTGGCACAAATGACATTTGAGAGGGAAAAGCAAGTCCAATAAGCCCCATACCGTGTCAGGAGGATCGATATAGCCGTTGAAGCCTTCTGGAGGTATAAAAGGAGATGCTAGGGCACAACAACAAGAACTGTTCTATTGAGAAGCTTTTTGCTACACGCCGCAATCGAGCATTTGCGATTCAGCCAGTTGAAGTCATTCTCTGCTGCTGAAGTTAATCTTCTAAGGGAGATTAGATAGCTCTTCCTGTACCAACTCAAGAAGGGCAAGTTGATCTTTTGCTTGGCTGAAGGAGAAGATCAAAGTGATACAAATCTGAAGCTGCTGTTTTCAGATCTGAAGAAAGGATTCAGAAGACCTAAGAGTAATCCTTTTGTCCTCTGTGTTCAACTCAAACTCTATTATATCTTTGTAAGGCATTGTTGCCTGAGAAAAAGGTTGTTGAGCCTGTGTGTAAAGCTGTGTTGACAGCTTGAGTGGTAGGACTTCTTGATAGGTCTGAGGTAGGAAATCTGTGGGATTTCTGAGTGGTAGGAGTTCATAACTCTGAGTTGTAGGGCTGCTGTTGTGCCTGAGGTGTAGGGCTGTTGAGCCTGAGTGTAGGGCTGCTGTGCCTGAGGTGTAGGGCTGTTGGGCCTGAGTGTAGGGCTGCTGTGCCTGAGGTAGGATCACTCTGGATCTGAGAACTTCTGAGGAACTTGTGGTGTAAGCTCAAGGAGACGAGTTTGAAGTTTGTGGCCTTGTCTAACACACTGTTAGAAAGGTGAAGGGGGAAAGAGGACTACTCAAGACACCCTGTCTTGAGGAACCTCTATACATCCTTGTGTGCTTTTTGTGCTTGTGTTCTCTGCAGCTAGAAACTTTAGGCTTAAATAAAGAAAATAAGTAGAACCTATTCACCCCCCCCCCTCTAGGTATTATTGACTACACCTATATAAACTATCAAAACCTTCATTACAGGGCGAGGTATACATGGCGAGACATGATTTCGCCAGTACACAAAAAAAATAGGAGAAAAGAAAACAAGCTGAGAAAGATAACAAGCGGTCTGCCCACTGAGACTGCCTGACCGCCCGACCCGCGAGTTCGCGTGAGTAGAACACGAGACCGCCCGAACTGCCTATCCGCGAGAACAACACCAACCGAGAACTCCGCGACCTCCACTGATTCTCCCAAACTCCAACAACCCGCACTGCAAGCCGCGAGACCGCCCGAACACCCTAGAAGAAGAGGTGACCGCTGCTGCCCGCACAATCCGCAGAAGCTGCACAAAAGAAGTTCAATCAGAAAGCCGCCCGGTCACAAGAAAATAAGACCGCGGGAACTAGTCGCGAACTCTGCTTACACTTGGTGCGATTAATTTTGCTGCTACAGTGGATCCTATTTATAGGCGTGAGACCTGATCCAGTCACCACCCTATGAGATAGATCACCACCTTTGATCGCGTGACCAGACCGGGCAACCCGCACGATCAGCAAAAGATCATTCTGCTTAGTGAGCTCGACAGCTTCAACATAGACAAGGAGATCGCCACTCCTCCAAGAAGCCGCCCACAATCAGTGTTCGCCAACGAGACCGCAAACACAACCTGTTCGCCAATGAGACGGCGAACACAACCTGTTCGCATTGCCAGCCTCCAACAGAGACCGCGAACAGAGACCGCGCGACTAAAAACTCTAGTCAGCGAACACTACCAGGAACCCGGACAGTCGCCAGACCGGACTTCCGGATACCTGAACCAACCCTGTGCGGTCACAGCTTGACCGGCACAGTCCTGAAGTAACAACCCACCACGCGGTCACAGAACCAGACCGCGCAGCCTCACTTCAGCAGCCTTGGACAGAAGATCGGCGGTCACACCGAACAGACCTGCGGCTAGACCGAAGAGATCAGACCGCAGATGGAGACCGCAAGACTGCACGGTTTGCCAGACCGCGCGACTTCCCCCCTAGACCGCCAACTTCCACAAACTTCCACTTCAACATTTTTAACACTCCCCCTTGAAGTGGGAAGTTGAAAACAGCCCAAGTAAACTCCTTAGCCGAGTGAACGGCCCCTTCGCCAGCGCCTTTGTGAATATGTCAGCAACGTTGTCCTGACTCCGAACATGCTCGACCGAAAGAGACCCCTCCAGCACCTTCTCACGAATGAAATGATGCTCGATCTTGATATGCTTGGTCCTTGCGTGACAAACTGGATTAGTAACCAGTTTGAGAGCACTCTCATTGTCCCCGCGACACAGAGTCGGACCCCGAACCTCCTTATGGACGTCTCCCACCAACATCCTAAGCCATATGGCTTCTTGAGCTGCCAAGGCCGAAGCCTTGTATTCCGCTTCCGTGGTAGAGACAGACACAGAATCCTGCTTCTTGCTGCACCATGATATAGCCGTGGGGCCCGCCATGAAGACGAATCCAGACGTCGACTTCCGATCATCCGAATCTCCCCCATAATCAACATCCATGTACCCATGCACATCGAAGCCCGCATCTCTCTTGTAAAGGAGACCCATATCCGAAGTTGCCTTGACATACTTCAATATATTCTTGGCCGCTAGTAGATGAGGCATCTGTGGTTCCGCCATATAACGACTCACCCTGCCAATCGCATATGCAATATCCGGCCTAGTGATCATCAGATAGATCAAGCTCCCAACCAAAGCTCGGAACACAAGCGGATCTTTCAGAATCCTCCCCTCATCCTTCCGAAGTTTCATGGCCCTCTCCAGAGGTGTAGAAATGCACTTCCCTTCCTTCATGCCGAATCGCCCCACGATTCGCTCCGCATATCCAGCCTGGGACACCAGCACTCCACTTTCCTTCCTCTGTACCTCGAGTCCAAGGAAATGGTAAAGCTCACCCAAGTCCTTCATCTCAAACCTAATAGATAGCTCAGCCCGAAGCTTTGCTACCTCCTCCTTCAAATTCCCCGTCACGATCATATCGTCGACGTAAAGCAACACGATGACTTGAAGCTCCCCGCTCTTCTTGACGAACAAGCTTGAGTCTGAGTCTGAAGCACTAAATCCACAGAATAGGAGATATTCTGCAATTTTCCCGTACCACGCCCTCGGCGCTTGCTTCAACCCATACAGGTCCTTCTTCAACTTGAAGACATAGTCAGAAAAATCTTCAGATACGAAGCCTGGCGGCTGGACCATGAAGATGTCCTTGTCAATCTCGCCGTACAAGAACACATTCTTTACGTCGAGCTGCCAAATCTCCCAACCCCAAACGCCGCCAAGGCAATCACAAACCGAACTGAAGTCATTTTTGCCACTGGACTGAATGTCTCTTCATAGTCTTCACTGTATTGCTGCGAGAATCCCCGAGCCACAAGGCGAGCCTTGTAACGCTCGATACTACCATTTGCCTTCTTCTTGAGCTTTTAGACCCACTTGCATGTCATAGGGGTAATGCCCTTGGGCTTGGGCACCAGAGACCAAGTCTCATTCTTCTCAAGAGCTGACATCTCTTCTTCCATAGCCGAATCCCACTGCTTCACGCCTTTGGCCTTCTCAAAACTCACTGGTTCCCGCTCGTCCAAGGGACCAGCAAAGAAACATGAGACAAAGCTCACCAAGTTTCCTCCTGTATAGCGATCAGGGGCAATGATCGTTCGCTTCGATCTCCTCAGCTCCTTCCCTTGACTCGCAACACCTTCAGCTGTTTCTTCTCTAGCTTCCCTTCCAGACGTACTCGGAGCATCGCTCCCCCTGCTTCCTAATCCAGAAGCCTCCGCCTCAGAACTAGACATGGATGGACCACCTGGTGACAAAGGCAGCTCCACCTGAAGATTTTCCACAGCTCTCTCCGGCTCCTCCACCCTGCTTTCTGGTAACTCAACACCAGAACTTCCCTTGTAAGACGTCACCTCGTCAAACACGACGTCGTGAGATAAAACAAATCTCCACGTCTCCGCGTCCATGCACTTCCAGCCCTTCTTCTGATCATCATATCCCACGAAGATTAGCTTCCTTGCTTTCGCATCTAGCTTCGTCCGAAGCGCATCTGGAACGTGCACATAGCAGGTGGAACCAAACACCCAAAGGTGTGCCACGCTTGGCTTTTCTTTGAACATCATCTCATGCGGAGTCAACATGTTGATGGGACTGAGAGGCATCCTGTTGATGATGTAGGCAGCACAAGACATTCCCTCCGCCCAGAAGGACCTTGGGATACTCTTGGCATGCAGCCAACACTTGCAGGTCTCCGTCAGATGACAGATCTTTCGCTCTGCAACTCCATTTTGTTGTGGAGTATGCGCACAAGTAAGCTCCCTCCAGATGCCCGCCTTCCTGCAAAAACTAGAGAACTCACCAAAGGTGAACTCCCCCCCCCCCCCCCCCCGTTGTCAGTTCTCAGCTTCTTTATCCGCAGACTTAGCCGACCCTCCACAAGCTCCTTGAACTCCACAAACTTGGCAAACGCCTCCGCCTTCTCCTTCAGAAAATACACCCAGACATATCTGGTGTAATCATCGATCAACACCAGCATATACCTACTACCTCCGAGGCTTGGGGTAGCAGTCGGTCCCATCAAGTCATCGTGGATGCACTCCAACAGCACACTACTCCTCGTCTGCGACTTATCAAACGGTAGTCGATGAGACTTGCCGAACTGACATCCAGCGCAAACATGACCGTCTCCGTAGGAGGATAGACTAGGCAGGCCCTTGACCAGACCTTTAACTTTCATAGCCTTCAGCTTATCCATGCCTACATGCCCCAACCTCTCGTGTCATATTACGGCACTATCATTCGTCCTCATCTTGTCGACATAAGAACTTGTCGATAAAACGAACAAGTCTTTTGCCCTCCTCCCGACATGAATGACCTCAGCCTTCACCGCCTCCACATTCCGAAGAAACTTCACTTCTGTTGGGCCGAACAGAACGTGATACCCAGCGTCTACAACGTTGGTCACGGAGAAGAGGTTTTTCCTCATTCCGGGCACATGATAGACACTCTTCAAAGTTAGTGGCACTCTATCACTGCCCAAGGAAACAACCCCCACCTTCTCGACACTATGCACGGTATTATCAGCAGTTATGATGGCATCGTTACCTGAGTAAGGCTGCGCTGAAGTGAGCTTCGACTCGTCCCCGGTGAGGTGATGACCACACCCCGAGTCCACGATCCAGTCCTCCTAATAGTTGATAGGAGCCGCAGCTCCAACAGAAGCCGAGAAGGCTCCTCCCCATCCTCCATCATTCTGTCTAGCCTCGGCTTCCTCCTTCCCTGCAGCAGCATGCCCTGGCTGAAGATTCACCCGGCAATCCTTCCTGATGTGACCAAGCTTCCCGCATCTGAAGTACTTGGGTCCTTCTCCTTTCTTCTTTCCTTCCGCCTTAGGAGCATAGCCCCTCTCCTGTTGTCCAGAAGTTGAAGGCCCATAGCCTCCAGCGGTCTTCTTCTTCTTATCCCACTTCTTCTTCTTCCCTGTGAAGAGAACCTCGCCTTCTCCACCAGACACTCACACCCCCGCCATCTGCCTTGTCAGGCTCTCATGCGACGCAAGCAGATTCTCCAACTCCAGCAGAGACGGCTGATTTGCCCAACCCTGCACCGACGTCACAAAGGCCACATACTCCTTCCGCAAGCCACGGATGATGTGCCTCTTCAGCTTCGCCTCAGAAATTGGCTCATCAGGATCCAGTGTTGAAATCTCGGCGCACAGATTCTTCATCTTCAGAAAGAACGTTGAGATAAAAAGTTCACCCTGAGCCGACCTTGCCAACTCATTTTCCAGGAATTGTAGCCTCGCTACATTCTTCTTGTTAAATAGCCCATCCAGGGCTCTCCAGATCACCGCAGCTGATCCACACCCCAAGATGTGATCGAACAGGTCAGGTGATATTGCCCTCTTCAGAGTGAATTCTGCTTTCGCATTAATTCTCCTCCAGTTCCTCACCTCATGACCATTGTCCCCAACTGGGACAACCTGCTCTGTACTATCTCCTCCAACAACCTCCCAGAGGTCCTCACCCAGAAGATAACTCTGCATACATGACTTCCACTTCTTGAAGTTAGTCGAGTTGAGCATCTCAATTCCAAGACATCTTGCTTCCATGGCTCTACCACTGGTTCCTTCTTCACAAAGGCAATGGCAACTATGAGTAATTCACTGCTCTATCCACTCCAACCTAGCTTTGATACCATGTGAAATTTTCCGAGGATCTAGGAGTGAGCAGGAATAGAACAACTCAAAGCAATAGCCAACAACCAGAAGCACATGAAAAACTTCAATCTTTATTGATACTTGCAGAAACATTCATTACAGGGCGAGGTATACATGGCGAGACATGATTTCGCCAGTACACAAAAAAAATAGGAGAAAAGAAAACAAGCTGAGAAAGATAACCAGCGGTCTGCCCACTGAGACTGCCTAACCGCCTGACCTGCGAGTTCGCGCGAGTAGAACACGAGACCGCCCAAACTGCCTGTCCGCGAGAACAACACCAACCGAGAACTCCGCGACCTCCACTGATTCTCCCAAACTCCAGCAACCCGCACTGCAAGCCGCGAGACCGCCCGAACACCCTAGAAGAAGAGGTGACCACTGCTGCCCGCACAATCCGCAGAAGCTGCACAAAAGAAGTTCAATCAGAAAGCCGCCCGGTCACAAGAAAATGAGACCGCAGGAACTAGTCGCGAGCTCTGCTTACACTTGGTGCGATTAATTTTGCTGCTACAGTGGCTCCTATTTATAGGCGTGAGACCTGATCCAGTCACCACCCTATGAGATAGGATCACCACCCTTGATCGCGCGATCAGACCGGTCAACCCGCACGATCAACAAAAGATCATTCTGCTTAGTGAGCTCGCCAGCTTCAACATAGACAAGGAGATCGCCACTCCTCCAAGAAGCCGCCCATAATCAGTGTTCGCCAACGAGACCGCAAACTCAACTGGTTCGCCAATGAGATGGCGAACACAACCTGTTCGCATTGCCAGCCTCCACCAGAGACCGGGGACAGAGACCGCGCGACTAAGAAACTTTAGTCGGCGAACACTACCAGGAACCCGGACAGTCGCCAGACCGGACTTCCGGATACTTGAACCAACCCTGTGCGGTCACAGCTTGACCGACACAGTCCTGAAGTAACAACCCGCCACGCGGTCACAGAACTAGACCGCGCGGCCTCACTTCAGCAGCCTTGGACAGAAGATCGGCGGTCACACCGAACAGACCTGCGGCTAGACCGAAGAGATCAGACCGCAGATGGAGACCGCAAGACCGCGCGGTTTGCCCGACCGCGCGGCTTCCCCCCCAGACCACCAACTTCCACAAACTTCCACTTCAACATTTTCAACAGAGCTCGGCTCCTGCGAGGTGTCGACCTTCTCTCCACCTCTAGTTGAGCTCGGCTCCTAGAAGGTGTCGACCTTGTATCCGCCTCCAGTTGAGCTCAACTCCTGCGAGGTGTCGACCTTCTATTCGCCTCTAGTTGAGCTCGGCTCCTAGAAGGTGTCGACCTTCTCTCCACCTATAGTTGAGCTCGGCTCCTAGAAGGTGTCGACCTTGTATCCACCTACAATTGAGCTCGGCTCCTGCAAGGTGTTGACCTTCTATCCACCTCTAGTTGAGCTCGGCTCCTAGAAGGTGTCGACCTTATATCCGCCTCTAGTTGAGCTCGACTTCTAGAAGGTGTCGACCTTCTATCCGCCTCCAGTTGAGCTCGACTCCTGCGAGGTGTCGACCTTCTATCTGCCTCTAGTTGAGCTCTGCTCCTAGAAGGTGCCGACCTTATATCCGCCTCTAGTTGAGCTCGGCTCCTAGAAGGTGTCGACCTTCTATCCGCCTCTAGTTGAGCTCGGCTCCTAGAAGGTGTCGACATTTTATCCACCTCTAGTTGAGCTCGAATCTTAGAAGGTGACGACCTTGTATCTGCCTCCAATTGAGCTCGGCTCCCGTGAAGTGTCGGCGTTCTCTCTTCCTCCAGTTAAGCTCGGCGAGGTATCGACTCTTTTCCCTCCTACAATTGAGATCCCCTCCTGGGAACGACCTCGCGCACTTACTCGTCTGGTGCCATCTCTCCGAACAACGGGTTCAACATTGTTTTTCCGACCTCGCGAGCGAGCTCGAAAAAAGCGGGGATTGTGTATAACCCGTAATTCATCGAGATTAAAAAGGCCTGAGGAGACGCCTATTCACAGACCCCGCTTGGCGACCAAGGGGCGAGCTTGGCGACCAAGGGGCGAGCTTGGCGACCAAGGGGTGATCTTGGCGACCAAGGGGAGAGCTTGGCGACCAAGGGGCGAGCTGGGAGAGCAAGTGGCGAGCTTGGCGACCAAGGGGCGAGCTTGGCGACCAAGGGGCGAGCTGGGCGAGCAAGAGGCGAGCTTGGCGACCAAGGGGAGAGCAAAAGGCGAGCAGAGGCGAGCTTGGGCGAGTACCTTGAGATTATGGGCGAGTAGCCCTTGTAACTCGCGAGCTTAGGCAGTATTCTCGCCTGTACCCCCCCCCCCCCCCCCCCCCCCTAGGATTTCTCTATAAATAGACTCCCAGGGGTACTAGAAATGACACTTTTTGGAAGTGGTCGAGGTCCCCCCAAGCTGGATACTCGCCAAATCCTTGCTCGTCTAGTACCTCGCCCAGCGTTTGGTTGCGGAGGGGAAGTTTCTCCCAAACTTCCGGGTATGTGGTGGGACCTCCCAGCTGGAGCACCTGGGGTGTGCATATAGTCATTTTCTCTCTCCTATTTTAGCTATCCGAGCCGTGGAGTTGGACTGTAGGATCAGTAACCTCGGGCTGCATTGATCCGAATTTTGGAGCCGGGATTTTCCTGGCTTCAACAGACACAACATGTGTTTCATGCCCTATTGATATTGATTTTTGGCTCTATGAAAGGAGAGGGAAGCAAAGCTATGGAGACACGCCAAAAGTCAAACTAAAGAGTGGTAAAACCTTGAAGAGGAGAGTGATAGTGCACGGTCGAAGGAGACAGCGACCATCGACATCAAAGAGCGAAAGCGTGCGGGCAGCGACAATGTTTCATATTCGCGGGCTGCGGTAAGGTGCGCAGTGCTCGATGGTTGCATGCTCGTAGGCGGTGGTGGTTGTGCACAAGTGGTGACACTGGCGAGCTGCGCGTTCGCAGCAAGGTCAAGTCTGACTTGGATCTCTTCTCGGCTGTGGTGGCGGCGGTAGTTCGTCTGACGACGATGAAGGTTCGTTCTGGTACGATTCTTGTGCGTCCGTTTTACGGATTGCAGTTAAGTTCATATTACTCTTGCGGATTTTCGTAGTCCGTTCTTCTGCAGAATATTTTCGGACGTGCATCTCTTAATTTGAGTACTTATTAATTTTATTGTGCTAATAAAATTGTGCAAAGTACGTATTTTCTTGTGACTCTGTATTTAGTTGTTCCTGAGGATTGAACTTTCGCGACCGAAAATCTCAACAAGTGGTATTAGAGCGATGTTGTGTAGGCAACTGATTGGACATTTGGGGAAAGATTTGACTGCGGTGGTGAACGACTAGGTCCTCTTCCCATCCTTTCAAATTCGACATTGAATTAATCAGATCTCCTAGTTGTGAAGTTTTCAAGATCGATGGAACACTGAAAAAAGCACACCAAGAATGAACAAAAAAACACATCTTTATTGCTTTGGCGAATAGTTACAAATTACAAGAGATAAGACTGAATACAAGTTGCATACAACTTGAATTACAACAAAGAATACAAAGAAAAACAACTGGTCGCGAACAGAGTCCGCTTCTCCTCTTCTCACTAGCGCCGGCGGTATCGCTAGCGCTCGCGGTTTCACGAGCTCGCTGCTCGCACACTCCATAGACAAGACCGCCAATTGCAGAGTGCCAGACCGCTTCTCCACTACCTCCTAGCTCCCGCGCTAGCTCGCGGTCTCCCACACTCAAGAAACTTGCTCTAGGTTACTTGCTGAACTCACTCCGAGTTCGCTCTGATTGAGACCGCCAAATTGAGACCGCTCAAACCTCTATTTCTCTCTTATATTCTCTGCAGGGGGAATGACCCCCTTATTTATAGATCCGGGAAGTACCATCTGGAAGCTGGGCTAGCGCTAGCTCACTTCACAAATTTTAACACTAGTCATACCGGAGGGCAACTATGGCAGGGAAGAATGCGACTTTGGCTCGGTACTCGGTGAAGAAGTTCGATGGAAGCGGAAATTTTAGTCTGTGGCAGATTCACGTCAAATATATGCTAGTTGAGCAGGGGCTGATGCGGGTTTTGCGGGGACGAGAAAAATTGGCTGTTGAAGTGAAGGATGATGAGTGGATTGACTTGGATGAGCGTGCCATTAGCGTCATCAGGATGTGCGTTGACAACAAGGTGCTCTTTAACATTGACGTCGAGGAGTCTGCAATCAAGCTTTGGGATAAGCTTGAAAGATTGTATCTGGCCAAGTCGTTGACCACAAGGTTGTTGTTGAAACAACAATTGTATGGGCTGAAGATGCAAGAGGGTAGCAATTTGCAGGAGCACTTTAATGTGTTCAACGACCTTCTAAATCAATTGCATGTGGTTGGTGCAAAGACGTAGGAAGAAGATAAGGATCTATTACTTCTTACCTCACTCTTGCCGTCCTTTAAACACATGGTGACCACGCTCCTGTATGGGAAGGATATAATGGGGATAGAGGAGGTCACATCGGCATTACTGTCCAGTCAGATGCTAAAGGACCCCACTCCTGGGGGTGAGCATTCGACAGGGGATCGAGGTGTGCACGGGCTCGGTCGGCATCGAAGTATTTGTTACCACTATAGACAGAGCGGTCACATCAGGAGAAATTGCCCGCAGTGTGCGCAAAGTTCTTGAGACGTCCAGAATGCGGGTGGGGTGGCGCTAGATCTGGGATTGCAAAGTGATGGTCTTTATACCATCATTCTGTTGCATCACAACACATGTGCTCGGATACTTCGATGTTCAGTTCTCTGGAGGTGACGATTGGGTCGGTCTATTTGGGTGACGCTCATGTTGTGCGGTTACAGGCACAGGGACGGTGGACATACAGATGCATGATGAGGTGGTGCGCAGGCTTGAGACGGTACATCTGGTGCCCAATTAAGCTGCGTAAGAATCTGATATCGTTGGGCAGTTTGGACTCGAGTGGCTACAACTTTGCGGCAAGAAAAGGAGTTTTGACGGTGACACGTGGGTGTGTCGTGCTCAAGAAAGCTGTGTAGTTCGGTAATCTGTACCAACTGATGGGGACCGCGGTGCGAGTTGGTACGCTCATGATTTCTGCGGTTGATATGGTGGATGGTCGAGGTGGTGCAGTGGATCGTCCTTCTGTGACTCGAGTTCGGCGAGTCAGCTTTTGCGATCTGGGTGTGCCGGCATCCCACAAGTGAACAAGAGCAGAGATGGAGTTCGACTTGCGACAAGTCGGCTGACGCCTCAGACATGAGGTGGTGCTTCGTGCAGATTGGTGCTTTATGCAGATATTGCTTCATCCAGACAGTGCTTCGTACAGAATGTGGTGTTTGAAATTCAAACCAAGGTGGTGATTGTTGAGTTGGTTTGATTTTTCAAACCCACATGATTCACATTTCTCACCTACCGACCGTCAATGGAGACTTTTTCTCTAGCCGTTCATGTGCTTTGAATGGGTGCATGCATGGGTAGCTTCTAGAAAAGAGGCCACAACATGTGTTTTATGCCTCATTAATATTGAATCTTGGCTCTATAAAAGGAGGGGGAAGCAAAGCTATGGAGACACACCAAAAGCCAAACCAAATTGAGGTAAAGCCTTGAAGAGGAGAGTGGTAGTGCATGGTCGAAGGAGACGGCGACCGTCGACATCCGATTGCAGGCTGCATTGACATCAAAGAGCGAAAGCGTGGGGGCAGCAGCAAGGCCTCATATTCGCGGGTTGCGGCAAGGTGCGCAGTGCTCGATAGTTGCATGCTCGTAGGCGGTGGTGGTTGTGCACAAGTGGTAACGCTGACGGGCTGCGCGTTCGCGGCAAGGTCAAGTCTAACATGGATCTCTTCTCGGTGGTGGTGGCGGCGGTTGGTCGTCTGACGACGACGAAAGTTCGTTCTGGTACGAATCTTGTGCGTCCGTTTTACGGATTGCAGTTAAGTTCATATTACTCATGCGGATTTTCGTAGTCCATTCCTCTGCAGCATATTTTTCGGACGTGTATTACTTAATTTGACTTATTAATTTTATTGTGCTAATAAAATTGTGCAAAGTATGTATTTTCTTGTGACTCTATATTTAGTTGTTTCTGAGGATTGCCCTTCCACGACCGGAAATCCAAACACCTCATGCGGCTCTCATGCTATAAAAGCTTTAATGGGGATTATGATTTGCATCCACTCATCTGCATTTGATATATATATCATATATCAATAACTATAGATTTTCTAGGGAGGGTGTAAGATGTGTTAGAATAATTGATTTTATCACTGTATATTTATGCATTTTAGCAGGAGAAAGAGACTTGGCATATATCAATAAGTTCAGATTTCCAATGGAGGGTGTAAGTTGTGTTAGAATAATTGATTTTATCACTCTATATTTATGCATTTGAGCAGGTGGAATAGATTTGATGGCCAGCTTATAGATTTATTAGTTCAATTCTAGATCCTAAAATTTTGTGGTGTGTGTATAGATCTTTGATTATTCGTTGTTCCAGTTTTTTCATACTTCTTTGATCCTGAAAAAAATAATATGCACATGATTATTCATGGCTCTGTGAATATGTCTCTAATCTTCTCATATCTTAGGATTATTCATGGTTCAAGTTTTCTTAGGATTGATTAATGACCACCACCTGTAAGTATATTTATGTTATTATTAAAATAGCAACACATTTCATTTATAGTCCGACATCGCAATTGATTTTTAATTGTTTTTTTTATCATTTTTTAGTTTGTGTGCTCCATAAAAATGACATGATGGTATGCATTAGAGGTTGACAATCATCCGCTGTTCTCTGAACTGTCTCCCAAACAGTTTTATCATCCGCTGCTCCCTGAACTGTCTCCCAAACAACTTTATCGTAGTTCTCCGAACTTAACTTCAATTTTAGTTGTAGTTCTTATTGAACCGCACCTGTAGTTTGCTGCAGCTGTATTTCAGCGAAGTGCAATTGATGTGCATCCGTAGAAATAATGTTCATGCATGGATTTATAAGAGTCATGGGGTGCGTTTAGAGAAAGCTCCACTAAAGGGAAGTGGAGTTAGTGGGGTCAAAGTCCAACCCATGATCATGAGTGGAAATATCCGCCACGAACAGTTCGCGCTCCGGCGGCGCTAGGCGCGACTAAGACCACGCCCCCATCTCGACGGAGTGCGGCCAAATCGCACCCCCCATGATAGTGAAAGTTGGTCGGCACAGCTCCAGCCGCGTGATTTTTCACCCTTTCCGGATTTTCCACGTTAAAAGCCCTTGTGTCACTTACTAATTCTCTCATTAACTGTTTGATCGCTCGATTTGCTTTCGAGCTAAGGTGGTTCAATTCGATCGGTCTACCAAAGCACCCGAGCGATCCGCAACAGCAATTGCATCCAGTAAAGATGTACAAAGGACTATGAGAGGATCATTTTTTTGTTATGTTATTAATTCATTTTCTTAACCATAATTTCTTTGTTGATTTCTTCTGCATGACTACTATTTACCTAATCTGTCGACCATTTACAATTCAAGTGTGAAGGTAAATGTTTAGATCTTCATGCTGAAATTTCAAAGGCAAGATGGTTCTTCTCTTCTTCCGGCATTAGCGAGGTGAGTGATTTCTTGAATGTTGTAATGTTATAAACAATTGAAACTGTCGTGCAATTTAAAATCTTTGACAATATGTAGTTGTTTATTCTTAGGTTGAATAACGTTTTCTATGTTTAAAACAACTAATATAGATCAAGCATGATCTGAACATACCTACCTGAATTACTACCAGTTTTTATTTTAGCATTTGATAAGCTTCATTTATCATGATGTGAATTA
This sequence comes from Dactylorhiza incarnata, assembly GCA_033032865.1. Lineage (NCBI taxonomy): Eukaryota > Viridiplantae > Streptophyta > Magnoliopsida > Asparagales > Orchidaceae > Dactylorhiza > Dactylorhiza incarnata. The sequence continues at coordinate 3,202,233 of JAWHQI010000145.1, read as the reverse complement.
CATTAGGACACATGTTCGTTGAGAGGAAAGAGGGGCTGACAACCAATTTTCATTCACGTTGATAATTACATCCATGGAACGGTTGGGCTAAGAAGGTTCAACAAGAATGGAAGGTTCTTGAGAAAGATTTGCACCTATCTTAAATATTAAACTTTATTCATATTATACACTTATCTTAAGTGTGCATAACTTAAGTATGCGCGCGTGGGCGGTGGGATGGGGGTGGGGGTATCATCTATTTAATCAAATTTTAAGAGTGGAGCCTTTTATTACTGTATTTATAATCGAAGTTTAAAATATTGGTATGTTTTTAGTTTGGATTTCTTTTATGTCTCACTTCATCCACTATGAATCATCTAGGGTTGTTTCTCTTAGCATGTTTGGCTTAGTGTGCACACCACTACCAATATCTCACCTTTATGATGTCCCCGCCAATGTCGTCATCCTCGCCGAATGGCGCCGCCCCGCACCAATGCTGCCCCCACCAATATCGCCGCATCTGACTAATGTCGCCCCCATGACCAATGTCGCCCCCCCCCCCCCCCCCCCAAGACCAAAATCACCCCCCCCCCCCTCCCGACCAATTTTGCCCCTCACGACCAATGTCGCCCTCCAAGACCAATGTCGCCCACGACAAATGTCACCCTCCAAGACCAATGTCGCCCTCCAAGACCAATGTCGTCCACGACAAATGTCACCCGCACGACCATTGTCGCCTCCACGGCAAATGTCGCCCACCACGATCATTGTCGCCTCCACGACAAATGTCGCCGCCCACGACAAATGTCACCCCCACAAAAAATATTGCCCGCACGGGGGGGGGGGGCCCCGTGCACTGTCACTCATGTGTATGTGTGTGTGTGCGCGCGCACGCACGCAAGTGCCCGACATGAGGCTCCTCCCCTTTGACCAAGCACGACAGTACCCGGCCGGCGACGGCGCCGCCCGCCCCCGTTATTTAAAAAAAGAGAAAACAAAAAAAGTCAAAATAATTAACAGTGGCTCGCTCAAAATTTATTTAACAAGTGACGTGTGTTGGGGCGGCTCCGCTCAAAGTATTCTACAATACCTCATCAGACATCTGGCATGGGTATTTATAGTACCTCCAGCGTAGAGTGATGCCCTAGAATGACACGAAACCCACGAGCCCTTATCGGGTCAGTCACGACACGTGCGGACATACACGAAATATTCAACAATCTCATCCTATGTCCGCCGTAGACCCGACTTCGATATAGGTGGTTTGAGCAATGTTCAATCGTATATGAATCATTCACATTAGTGTCACAAACATGTTAAAAGGAATATTAGACTATAAAGAAGAGTTGTATGCAGGCATAAGAAACAGAATGAAATTCAACGCAGCATCACAAACTATAAGGATAAAACTGTAGCACATAGTCCAGCAGATCAAAGTGTCTACTAGTCACCAAAGCATAATAGTCCAAAATAAAACATGAAAGTAGGAAACAACAACTCTAAACAGAGATACAAGAAACCAAGAACATAAACAAAAACACTCGATATTGTCATCGTCCTCGGATGTCCAGTAGGTCGTTCTTATCAGTATCCCAATCAGCAAATGCTCCTCCATCTGCATCATCTCATGTAAATTTCAAACAGAGAATTTCATGTCAAAATGAATTCAATCATTTGAAAATTACAAGTATCTAGTTCTACTATAAGAACTTAGTACTAATGATTAAACAAGGAGAACATCTACACAGAGTCTTTTATGTTCCAGGTTCAGAATCCATTATCTGTTTCACAAGAGACGATATTATGGACTTCTACTCAACTCAGCTATATTTGTGTTCCAGTTTGGAATGTCACGATCACCGTTCTCCTAAAGTTAAACCAGATATCATCAGAATTTGAAATGATACTATTTAACAAAAGAAGAATCAAACTCAGTTAGAATGTGTTATCAAAATTTGGAATAACACTTTCTTCCCAGGTAAGAAAGAGAATCTAGGTTGAGTTATAAACATCAAATATTGGAATGAAATAACTCACCAGATTCAAGATCAACAACCACGAACATCAGCGAGACACAATATGCTACTAAATGACAAAGAAAAATCTGAGAGCATCAAAACATTAAACTAAGGCTGAATACTAAATCGCCTTTAGTCTCATTTCCCCCACTGTTTTGATCAATCGATCTTTAGGCATTCCTTTCGCCAGTGGATCAGCTAAGTTATATTTCGATCGCACATCAATCAAAGTGATAACTCCTTGTTCCTTCAAATAATTCAACAGAGCATGTCTCAGTCGTACATGTCTCCTCTTAGTGTTGTAGAGGGCATTTTTAACGATTTGGACAGCTGTTTGATTATCACAATACAAGCTCAAAGAACTGACTTGTAATCTAGATAAGGGAACATCCAGAATTAAATTCCTGATCCAGTCTGCCTCTTCACCAGCTGAAGCTAAGACAAACAGTTCTGCTTCCATAGACGACAAAGCTATGCAAGTCTGTCTTTTGGATTTCCAGGTTATAGCAGCTCCACCCAAAGTGAATATATATCCACTTGTGGACTTACTATTACTAATTTCTGAACACCATGAGGCATCAGAAAATCCATCCACTGTAGGAGGATGACCAGTATAGCATAAAGCATGATTTTTGGTTCCTTTCAAATATCTCATCAACCTATCTAAGGCATCCCAGTGCTCTTTGCTTGGATTACTGGTAAAACGACTCAGCATGCCCACAGAAAAAGCAATGTCTGGTCTCGTACAGCTTGTGGCATACATGAGACTACCGATTATTCTAGAATATCTTTCTTGATCAACACTGGTCGCGACATTAGGACTCAATTTAACATTATGATCAAATGGTGTTTCTACAGGCCTACAATCTTTATATCCCCAGGTAGAAAGTAGTTGCTCAATGTAATGAGCTTGACTAAGGGTAAAATCACGCTTATCTTTACTAACTTTCATACCTAGAAGGGTATCTACAGGACCAAGGTCCTTCATATCAAATTCTTTTGCTAGAGTGGATTTTATATCACTCACTGCAGAAAGATCCGACCCCAAAATCAACATATCATCCACATAGAGACATATGATGACGGTCTTATTCGACACGGAATGATGATAAAGGCATTTATCAGAATAACTGGATTGAAACTCATAGCTCTTTACCACTTTGTCAAATTTAAGGTGCCACATCTTAGGCGCTTGCTTAAGCCCATAGATTGACTTATCCAATTTGCACACCTTATTCTTTAAATCTTTCTGGACATAACCTTCAGGTTGTGCCATATAGATTTCTTCATTTAGCTCTCCATTCAAGAAGGTTGTCTTTACATCCATCTGATGGACTATGAAATTCTCGATAGACGCTAAAGCTAAGAGAATTCTTATATTTGACAGGTGACACACAGGTGAATAAACATCAAAGTAGTATATTCCCCCTTGTTGCTTATAGCCCTTAGCTACCAGATGTGCTTTGAATCTAGCTATTGTCCCGTCACTATTCATCTTCTTCTTCAAAACCCACTTGCATCCAAGGACTTTTGCACCTTTAGGTAGGTCAACTAGATGCCAAGTGTTGTTCTGCAGCAGCGAGTCCATTTCATCATCTATGGCTTCTGCCCACATTAACGAATCTCTCGACCTCATTGCTTCCTGGTAGGACAATGGATCATCTTCTAAGTGGTAGGTAACAAAGTTCTCACCAAAGTGCTTAGGGATTCTCTCTCTTGAAGATACTCTAACAGGAAAAGGTTCAACCACTGAAGGTTGTGGAGCAGTGCCAGAGGGACCAGCTTCAGGTTCTACAGTAGATTCTGAAATCAAATCAGTAGACCCAGATAAATTGAAGCCTTGATCTTTAATAAACTTGTTTTCAAAGAAAATAGCATCTCTAGACTCTATCACTGTGGAAGTGGATAGATCCAGAAACCAATCAGCTGCATTATCCTCTGCACTACCTAGGTATACACAGGTTGTAGTCCTAGGTCCTACCTTAGGTCTCTTTAGGTCTTGTATTCTCACATAGGTAATACAACCCCAAGTCCTAAGAGTATCAAATCGACAAGAGTGACTGTGCCACAGCTCATAAGGTGTAGAAGTGAGCTTAGAGTGAGGCACCATATTTAGAATGCGATTTGCAGTTAGGACTGCTTCTCCCCAGAAAGAGGTTGGCAAACCAGCTGTAAGTAACATAGAGTTCAACATCATTGTTAACGTCCTATTCTTACGCTCAGCAATACCATTTGATTGGGGTGAGTAAAGAGCAGTAGCTTCTAGAATTATGCCCTCAGAGGCACAAAATTCTCTGAACCCAGTAGCGGTGTATTCTCCTTCTCTATCACTTATAAATCTCTTAATCTTCAGACTTAACTGATTTTCTACTCTAGATTTGAAGATCTTAAAGGTCTCGAATGCTTCATCTTTCGATTTCAACAGGTATATGTGACAATATCTAGAATAATCGTCTATGAAAGTAATCAGATACTTCTTTCCTCCTCTAGTGACGTAACTTCTGAAGTCACAGAGGTCAGAATGTATCAACTCAAGAAGTTGTGTGCTCCTAGAAACCGACTTAAAAGGTTTTCTGGTGATCTTTGTTTGTGCACAGACCTCACACCTATTAAATTGAATAGACAAATCTAAAGGGATGTTGTGACTCTTAGCTAGATCACGCATTTTCCTATAGTTCACATGTCCTAGCCTATTGTGTAATAACTTAGGATCAATTAAGTTTGAACTAACTTGGTAAATGTTGTCATTGTTTAAGCTAAGTCCATATATTCCATTTATTAGATACGCACAACCGAAGTAATGTGAATTAACAGTTAAAGTTATTCTACCATTTAGGGTTGTAAAACACATTCCAGCCTTATCTAGCAAACTCATAGAAATTAAAAAAAAAAATTTGTTAAAGAAGAAACTACTCTAACATGCTTGAGTTAGAATTTTACCTGACGGCTTCCTGAGAGGTTTGTCAGGACGTGAAACTAGGTTAGCAATCTAAGTAGATTGACTAACCTGTTCCGCGCATTTCCTGACAACATTTTGATCTTCAATATGAATGAACCTCATGAGTTCATCAAGCCCAATCTGCTCCTTCAGCCTATGCATCTCAGTCTTGAAAGTAGCCCACTCAGGAGGCAGTTTGCTGATGATCAGACCGACGAAAAGATTATCGGAGATTTCAGACTTCTCGTCATGCAGCTTGTTTCGCATATTTTCCAGTTCGATCAACTGTGAAGTGATTGTCGAATTTGCATTCAGCTTGAAATTAAAAAATTTCTCTGCGAGGAGAGTTTTCGACAACCCTTCCTGTTTTTGGAAATGCGCGTCCAAACAGTCCCAGATCTCTTTAGCAGTTTTGAATCCCCTGTACGTCATTGCGAGGCGGGGATTCAGGGAATTTAGAAGGTAATCCCTGCAGAAATCCTCGTCTCTCTTCCACAGCAGTTCGTCTACATCTACAGTCGTCGTAGCAAAATCACTAAGCACCGTGTAGAAAATCTCTAGTTCTTTCATGCCGAGTTGAACGTGGAGTTTCCAACCATGGAACTCAGTGGGATCGAATGACAGTAGTTTCACTAAATCGTACGTGCTGCGCTTCGACATTTTAAACAGATAAAATGTAAATCAGAAAAATATCACCTGATCTGAATAGAGTCGATCACGTATCTTCAGATCCAATCCAAAAATATGAGTTCTTCTCCAAGCGGCACAAAGGCAATGAGAAACCCTCCAAAACCTTCAGCTTGCTTGAGTGTGCTGATTATTGACCGGCAAGATTTTTCTAGGAATGAACAAAAAGATAAATCCTGCTTTCTCTGGTGATTGATTGCAGATCACAGGAAGTGAAGGAAAATATCACTTCCTCCCTTTCTGGATGGACCAAGAAAGAGACCACCTCCCCTTTCTTTTTAAATAAAATTTGCAAAACCGAAAGTGGGAGAGAAAACCAAAGCTCTAGCGGCAGAAATCCAGCGCCAATACTGCCGGCGAGAGAAGACCCGGCGACAACTGGATCACTCCTTGACGAAAAACTCGATCGGCGACTAGATCCAGGAAATCCGGGCGAGCAGCGCAAACTTCTCCACCCTAAACGACGAACAGTGCCTCGACTTTATTCCGGCGAAGAGCAGAGAGCAACCCTTCTCCTCTCGATCGGCTCCTGCTATTTAGAAGCTGGATCTGGAACGGGCTATTCTCCCGCGACTAGCAGCGACCACGAAGAGGATCAATCGTTCCTCCTTTCAAACAGCGATGGAGGATCGACGATCGATTTCTCCCTTACGATTGAAGCAGCGATCGTGAGCGGCGCGGAGAACGGGGAGCGGGGAGCACTGAAGTGCGACAGAAAATTCTCTCCTCTTCCTCGATCTGCAGAGCGGCGCACGGGAGAGCAAGAGAAAACGAGGGCTGCGATGTTTTCCTTCTGGCGGCTGCACGCGAGAACGAAAAACAGAGCGGACGAAAACCCTAGCAGAGCGCACGATTTACTTTGAGAATGTTGGGGCGGCTCCGCTCAAAGTATTCTACAATACCTCATCAGACATCTGGCATGGGTATTTATAGTACCTCCAGCGTAGAGCGATGCCCTTGACTGACACGAAACCCACGAGCCCTTATCGGGTCAGTCACGACACGTGCGGACATACACGAAATATTCAACAATGTGAGCCACTGTTCACACATGCACTGTTCATGTGCCACTTTCCACGCATGCACTGTTCACGTACACTGTTCCCCGGCTATTTGAAAGTCTCTCACCGTCTATTTTGTTTGTACTTTTAAATATATAAAACATTCTGTGAACAAGGGTGTTGCTGGTAACGGGCTGGTAGTGGATGGGCTTCGGGCGAGGGCTTCGGGCTGGTAGCGGGCGGGCGGGCAGCCTGAATTTGAATTATTTTATGCCTTATCGGGGCAAAATTGTAATTTTACATAGTGTTTAGGACACCATAGTAGTAGGTTTAGGAGATCTAGTAAAATGTGGAGAGAAAGTGTTGTTTGATTGAGTTCGATCGGACGGCAGCAGAATTATCAATCCATGATCAGACGACTATTCTAATTTCGAATAGGCGATGAATATATGTAGACGTGTTTGCAGGTAGATGACCAATCATAGTATGTAATAATTCTTTCTTTATTTGCACTGTATTATTTGTGGTGACATGTATTGCTAGGGTCTTTAAATATTGTATTTATATTTCACAAAACTGTCTTCGAATACTGTAATTATATTGTTATTGGAATTTTCCTGATGAGGTTGAACTTTAAGTCTACTTTTTGGGTCTTTAAATATTATAGGGGTACCAAATTGTCCATATTTGTGGAAGGTTCAAGAAAAAATTTATTACTATCAACAGCCTACATTTTCGGGCCATGTCTTATAATGTTGCTAGCCCTATGACATGCTAGGATGAACGTTCGTGAACGCCTTGTTGGATTGTGGAGCCTGACTGTGTTGGGGCATTTATGTAATTTCTCGCTTTTAATCATGTATGTTTAAAAGGCCTTGGTTTCGGCCTAGGGTTACGGTTGGTTAAAAAACTGAAGGCGAAGCGGCGGAAGAAGAGAGGTGTAATTTCTTCTTTGATCCTTTCATAATGGATTTTCTGGGCGCGGGTGGTTGTGATTTTTTTCCCCGAATTTGGGGTTTTTCCATGTTAAATCTGTGTTTTTGTCTGCGTATTTTTCTGCGATTCTTGTGATTACCGTAGGCATTGTTTTTCCCTAACACGCCCGACCTCACCTAAAAAAATTCATGCAGCTTAAAACTAGTTTTCTTTTCTTTATAGCGGTCATAACCTTTGCCTTGCTAAACATACATTCTATGATAATGACGTTTTTGACCAAACTCACCGGAGCAAATAAGCCGCGCCAAACGAAGCCTCTTGCCGCCATACCACACGCCCACTACCGCGTAATGCTGAAATTTGCATTACTACAAAACAAAAGAGCTACAAATACAAAATACCATCCGCGCCATCCTGAACAAGCCCAAAGAATTCCATATTCACACAATCAGAGTCTTCCCAAGTAAAATTAGAACAAGAAAAGGCAAATTCTGCGCAAAAGTCAGCGCATCACCCCGCGAATCCGTCCGCATACATCTCCTGCATATATAGATCCACAATAATGCGACAATCACTTTCAATAATAATACCCAGCGGATCCAAAATTGTCGGAGTCAACACATGTTGGGTGGCAAGTATGGCCTACAACTCCGCAATGCATGCAGAGCACCATTGTGTCGTGCATTGCTACACGCAAGGCAAAGCCTGCAATACACGCGTGTCACTCGTTCTTGAGTTCCCGACCTCACCTAAAAAAATTCATGCATTTTATGCTCAAAACTAGTTTATTTTCTTGGTAGCGGTCATAACCTTTGTCTTGCCGAACATACAATCTATGATAATGGCGTTTTTGACCCAACTCACCGGAGCAAATAAGCCGCGCCAAACGAAGTCTTAGTGTCCTTCGAGACAGCGGGTCTCCGCCTTCGGCATCGAGTGTCCTTTCTGCGTCACCCGCATTTCGCGCCCATCCTCCCAAATGGGAATTATTTTAGGAGCTCGATTCATGCTTGTGGGATTGTGTGAAAGTTATGCTAAATTGCATATCTCATACTTCTCGCTCCCACCAGCCAGTTGTTGGAACCAGACTTACTGAAGATATTTGTATGACTTCGTCTGCACTTTGTATACAAACACTAGAGTTATACCGAGTGCTCGGTAAACTATGGATAACTTAAAATCTTCTCTTTCAAGGAGGACTTTCACCTCGCACGGCTCCCAAGTGATAAACGAAAACAAAAATATGGCCATGGATGTGACATTTCGTGAGTATGAACCTTACTTTACACAACCTCCTCCTTAGGGAAGGATTAAGGAAGTATAAACCATTATGCTTTTCCATCTGGGGAAGACTTGTCCTCTACAGAATGCATACAGAGTCCATTGGTAGAGGACTTAGTTGAAAGATCCCTAGAAAGGACTGAGATATCAGGTCAGGGGGAGACAAATTATCACCGCTGTTGGCCTGAGAAGATGGCGCAGTACTCTCGACGAACTCAAGCCACTACCGCTCATATATCGATCGACCTACATGTTAGTCCTTCCATCTCTTAAGACACCTCCCAAGAAGTAGGTATTTCTTCTTCCTCTCCTAATTTTGATGACTGTCCTATTTCCCTGAGAAAAGGTGTGCAATCTAATCTTGCACACATCTCAGTTTTTATTTTGTTTCCCATCATGCTCTTAACTCCTCTTACAAATCATTTGTTAGTGTCTTGGATAGTGAATCTATCCCACAAGACTGGAAGTTAGCCATGAGTGATCCAAGATGGAAAAAAATGCCATGTGCGAAGAAATGAGAGCTCTGGAAAAAAAATACTTAGGGAGCTGACTGCGGTGCCTCCGGGTAAGCAGATTGTTTGAAGCAAGTTGATATAGATAATCAAATACAAAAGTGATGGTTTTATTGATCGGCGTAAGACAAGGCTGGTGACTAGGGAGTTTACTCAAACACACGACAATGATTATAAAGAAACTTTTTCTCTGGTTGCAAAGATGAACACCATCATGATCAGATAATCTTGTGTTGCAATCAAACATTGGAAGCTTGGGCAGTAGGATGTCAAAAATCCTTTGGTGCACAGTACTCCTGAAGATGAGGTATATTGAAGTCCGGACTAGTTTTGCAAGAGCTGAAAATATTGCTCATAAACGCAAAAAGGCTTTGCATGGTTAAAGCAATCTTCTCGAGCTAAAGAAGTACTTGACGTGATATTTCTCTGGTTCTAACTGGATATGGTCATGTAGAGGTAACTCGTCTAAAGAAGTACTTGACGTCAACTTTTGAGATGAAGGAGTTAGGCGAGCTCAAGTATTTTATAGGAATAGAGGCAACCAAATCCAGCGGAGGAATATTCACCTCTCAGAGAAATTATGTGTTAGATCTTCTTAGGGATACAAGGATGATTGGATCCAAACCGCCTGATTCTACCATTGAAGTCAATCATCACCTTAAACTTGGGGATGACTTAGCAAATACATACCATAGGTTGGTTGAAAAACTCATTTACGTAACTCGCACCCGACCAGATATAGTTTATGCAGTTAGTGTCTTCAGTAGGTATATGAAGGACCCTCGAACTACATGCACGGATGGTGTTATGAATGTTTTGTGAGACCAGAGGTTTACTCTAGGAAGAGGATTACTCTTCTTCGATCGTGGTCGCTTGGGTATTGATGCATATACTAATGCAGATTGAGTTGGATGCTCCGATGATAGACACTCCACCACTGTGTACTGCGATTTTGTAGGAGGGAACTTAGTCTATTGGAAGAATAAGAAGTAGAAAGTAGTATCCAAGTCTTCCACAAAGGCAGAGCATTGTGCAATGGTTAAGGGTGTATGCGAGTTGATGTAGATTACGGATATAATGAGGACTCTTTGAGTGTTGGTGTCGAGCCCTATGAATTTATTTTGTGATAACAAGGCTACAATTGTTATCTCTTAGAATTTGATACACCATGATAAGATGAAACATATTGATATTGATGGACACTTTATTAGTGACAAATTGTTGGATGGCATGATATTTCTCTGACATGTTAGATCTGAGGACCAAATTGTTGACCCACTCACGATGGGCATTTGCACTCAGATGTTTACGGTTCTAACTGGTAAGATGGGCACGAGGGATGTTCATGCTCATTAATGAGGGAGAGTGTTGTATATGTTGTATTTAATTTTTTTTTCTTGTATATTTTATGTAATATGTATAAATACCTTTGTTTGTGCAATATAATTATAGGCATAATCATTTCTTCAATCATTTGGTCTCAAGTAGATTCAATTGTGGTCATCAAATATAGTGAGGTACATATTGAGAGCAATACCTTAAACTTTATGAAAAGGAGACCGGTAAGATTTGTGGTACATATTGAGAGAAATACCTTAAACCTTATGCACCATTGAATTTGCAGCAAGCTCAACAGCTACGAGATCCATCACAACCTTCTAGCCTTTCGCAATTTGAGGAATGAATTTGCTCAAACCATTAGCTCAAGCTGGTGGGAAACGAATAGTAGAAGCTAAGAATCCAAAGAGGTCACATGTGGAAGTTAGAAATTTAGTTATATATCTATAGAAACAGAAAGACTTTACAAAATCGCATGTAAAACCACAAAAGAACAAGAAAACGGTGCCCCTAAATCTATAATTTACTCAGATAGAATGAGATGAAAACATGCATTTCAGGCTTTCAGCTCACTTTCCAATTCCTTTTTTCTTCTACAAAACTATTACCTCGCCAGCTCAACAGTTAGATTTTTCCTCTACTCCAAGAGTCAGGAATGCTGCATTAACGCCATGAGCTGTTCCTTTAGATAAAAAACTGCTCATTTTTAATCTCCTCCAATTTTTTTCACTTCTGTGAAGAGCCTTGAGATGAAAGACTACAGATTTGTCGCATTCATAAACATTCTGCGGGAGTAATTTGCCCTTCATATCCCCGAAGAATCCAAATTCCATGGCTGGGTTCATCTTTTGACGTCTCTTCTCAGTTTCATAGATGACCATATATGAGTCTATATAGGCCCTTTGTTAGATTTGAAGTGAGCTAGCGCCAGCGCAGCGCCAGCGCTAGCTCATACTCGTCACCCCCCCTTGTTTTGCCTATAAATAGAGGGGTACCACCCTCTAAAGAAAAAGATTCTGGATCTGGCGAGTATCATCAACTTTGAGCGAGTTAGAGATACCAGAGCGCCACCAGGCGAGCATCGGACTTGGAGTAAGTTCGGCAGGCGAGCATCGGACTTGGAGTAAGTTCGGTCAGCTCCCTTGAGCGAGTAGCGAGCAGTGGAGATACCGCCGGCGCTAGTACTAGCGCGCGCGGTAACGACAAGAGGCGAAGAGGCGAGCAGCGAGCTTGCGAGTAGCTGGGAGTGCGAGTACCTAATCGGGAGATAGCTCCCGGCGCTAGTGATAGCGCTCGCGCTAGCGAGTATTGGAGGAAGCAACGCGTGGCGAGTACGCGAGAAGCTTGGAGTGCGAGCAGCGAGCTTGCGAGTAGCAGAGCTAACGCCCGGCGCTAGCGATACCGCCGGCGGTAGCGAGGAGCGAGCTTCTGTAGCTTGGAGCGAGTATCACCTGCGCGGTGTGCTCCAGAGGAGAAGCGGACCTTGTCCGTGACCAAGTTCTTACCTTCTATTGGCTGTTGTGATTCAAGTTGGATGCAACTTGTATTCAGCCGTGTTCAGTTGTAACTAGCTACCAAAATTAGTATTGTGAAAGCTTGTGTTCATCTTAGGTGTCCTTATTCTCCGGTTGGTTGACGTGTTCTTCCGACTTCAAAATATTTCACATGGTATCAGAGGGATAGTGGGAACATGGACGAAGCAACCAAGATGGACGGCGGAGGAGGGTATGCTAGGGGACTTGGCATTGAGCTGCTTACTCAAACCAACTACAAGAAGTGGATGTCTTGTATGGAGAGCTACCTTCTTGGAGAGGATCTCTGGGAGGTTGTTGGTGGTGGGGAGCAAAAGGAAGTAGTAGCTGCTTGTGATAATGGTCCCGCTGTGAGAGCTTGGAGGAAGACCAACGCCAAGGCGGAGTTCACCTTGAAGAGAGCCATATCACCTGACTTGTTCGACCACATCATAGGTTGCAAATCAGCGTCTGCGATCTGGATAGCCCTCGATGGGTTATTCAACAAGAAGAATGTGGCGCGGCTACAATTCCTGGAGAATGAGTTGGCGAAGTCGACTCAAGGCGAGATGGCGATATCCACCTTCTTCCTGAAGGTGAAGAACCTATGTGGGGAGATCTCGGCCTTGGATCCTGAAGAGCCAATCTCAGAGGCGAAGTTGAAGCGGCACATACTCCGAGGCTTGAGGAGGGAGTATGTCCCCTTCGTTACTTCCGTGCAAGGATGGGCTACTCAGCCCTCCCTTCTGGAGCTAGAGAACCTGCTATCGTCACAGGAGAGCTTGGCGAAGCAGATGGCGGGAGTATCCATCTCAGGAGGAGATGGCGAGGCCTTGTTCTCAGGAAAGAGGAGATCCTGGGACAAGAGAAAGAAGAACTCCGGAGATGGACCTTCAACGTCCTCTCAGGGAGATGGGGGGAAGTTCCTCCCTGTGCGCGATGAGAAGGGGAGAACCCTTTGCTTTGCCTGTAAGAAGTATGGGCATATGGCAAAGGACTGCCGGTCTAATCTGAAGGCCGGTCATGCTGCTAACAAGGAGGGAGATCACCAGAGAGGTGGAGGAAGAGGTGGAGGTCACCAGGGCGGTGAGAGGGGGGACAATTGTTTCCTGGCAGAGATGACGGCAACGTCAGTCGATGTCTTAGCCTCCATCAACCTCGAGAACGACTGGATAGTGGATTCCGGTTGCGGGCATCATCTCACAGGAGATATGTCCAAGTTCGACTCCTTGGAAGCGTATGAAGGGACGAATGTTATCATCACTGCGGATGATACGGTACATCCTGTGGAGCGAGAAGGGAAGGTGTCCCTTGGAAGTAGAGAGAAGCCAGTGACACTGAAGAGTGTGTATCACGTGCCTGGCATGAAGAAGAACCTCTTCTCAGTGGCGAACGCCGTGGATGTTGGATACCACGTGCTGTTTGGACCAAAGGAGGTGAAGTTCTTGAAGAACCTTTCGTCTGTCGATGCTGACGTCACGCTCACCGGGAGAAGGGTGAAGGATTTGTATGTTTTGTCTGCAAATGCCTACGTGGACAAGCTGAAAACAAACGACAGCGTTGTGATCTGGCATGAGAGGCTGGGTCATGTGGGGATGGAAAAACTGAAGATGATGGCGGCAAAGGGCCTAGTGAGTGGCCTGCCTCATCTCTCTTCCTACAGCGACGGCCATGTGTGCGACGGATGCCAATATGGAAAGTCACATCGACTTCCATTTGACAAGTCGGAGACCAGGTGTAAGGCACCTCTTGAGTGCGTACATGCTGATGTTATGGGGCTGTGCGTCACCCTTACTTATGGAGGCAATAAGTATGCGCTGGTTCTGGTGGATGACTACACCCGCTATACGTGGGTATACTTTCTGAGAGAGAAATCAGAAGTATTCTGCAAGTTCCTCGAGTGGAAGGAGCTTGTGGAGAGGAGGCTGAACCGCAGAGTGAAGAAGCTGAGAAGCGACAATGGAGGGGAGTTTACCTCCAATGAGTTTGCTTCTTTCTGCAGGAGGTTCGGCATTCGGCGGGAGCTCTCCTGCGCTCACACCCCGCAGCAGAATGGGGTGGCAGAGAGGAAGATCCGCTATCTGGTGGAGACTACCAGGAGTTGGCTACATGCCAAGAGCATTCTCAAGGCCTTATGTGTAACATCCCGACTTTTAATTAGGTCAGTCGGCCCGACTGACCTAATTAAAAGCACGATAAGGCACCCTAGGAGAGAAGGTAACCCCGAAATCACTTTTTGAGTAAACAAACTTCGATGTGAGTTCTGTTAGTTGCGTTAGACTCGTATAGTCAACACGAGCGCAACGGAACCTGTTCCGCCCCGATCCGAGGTCATTTGGCGAAAATGACCGATCCGGGTGACGTCGAGCACTAAAGCAACGCTGAAACCACTTTTTGAGCAAACGAACTCCGATTTGAGTTCTGTCAGCCACGTTGGACCCGTATGGACCATACGAGTGCAACGAAACCCGTTTCGCCGCAATTCAAGGAGATTCGATCAAAGTTGACCAAAAACGAGTCCGATAAACCTAATACTCTATCGCAATGCGTACGCGCACGAATAAATCCTCCGATGCCCCAACTTTGACTCGACCCTCGACGACCCGAACCCATGTTGACTTTGACCATCATGGGGGACCCACCCTAGGGTTGACCAAAGTCAAAACTTCCAAAAAGAGAAGAAAAGGCCATTTTTCTTCCTTCCCCTTAAACCCATTCAGCTTCCCCACTGAATTGGGCCCAAACCCAGCCCATTTAAGCTCCAAAGTGGTTGCTAACAGCTGGCAAGCACAATGGGTGGCCGGCCGGCCACCGGACCACCGCCGGTGAGTGCGCCCACCCCCGGTGAGCTGGCCGGGGGTGGAGGCGAGAGGATCCGGCCACCCGCCGGCGGCCAGGCAAGCCCGCAAGGGGGCGGCCACCGGCGAGGTACAGGCGCCGTCCGATCCCATGTATGGGATCGGACGGCCCTGATATCCTTAATACAATCAAATAATGATTGGTCCCCGCAGCGGATCGGCTCCAGATCCGCTGCGGGGCCGAATAATTAACCAGTCCAACGCAACCAGAGCTGTCCGATCTGCAAAAACATATGTGTTGTGTATTATTTTGAATGGACCAGAGGGTTTTGATTTTTCTGGGGCTAATCCATGGACCTGCTCAAAAATCGTTGAATACCAAAGTTGTAGATCTCCGAGAGTAGAATAATCAGTAAATTTTTGGGATTTTTCTGACAGCATTTAGTATTTTAATTATTTAAAATACAGTGATTTTTACACCATTTAATTGATTTAGAAAGATCAGCCCACTGATAAATTCCCAAATAATTTCCAGAGGTGTGTGGGATCATTATACAGCAGCTGTAATTTATTTGGGATGTTTAGACTTCATTTGATAGTCCCCATGAATTTTAAACTCTTATTTTGGTATTAATATTTTAATTCAGAATTAATTATGCAATGAAATATTCCCAAATTATTTCAAGGAGTTCATAGGGATATTTTGTTACAGCTGCTCTAATTGTTGGGAGATTTTTGGTAATCAATATAAGCCCCCATGAATTTATAGTCCATTATTCAATTTTATGGATACAAAATTATAAAAAATTTAGTATTATGAAAATATTGATAACTCACAGTGGGTATGGAAAATTGGAAGATTTATCGGCAACTCGTTATTTTACGAGGTTGAATTGGGGCTTGAACGTCATTTTTGGAAATTATATCAGGAATGTTAATTCGGACGAGGGATACCAAAGATTCTATCGAAGATAGTAAAAGAGTCCTCTTTTTCATTTATGTCGGAATTAAATTAAGAATTTAGGAAGTCACCTCAGATCGGGGGTTTGCGCACTACGAAACAGGATTCGATACCGACCACCGGCGTCGAGCCGACGTAACACAATAGGTTGCGGTAATTACGCCTCCTTGAAACGGAGATGCCACCTCAAAACGGAGAAGCCTTCTCGAAACGGAGTTGCCTCCTTTAACGGAGAAGCCTCCTCGAAACGGAGATGCCTCCTTGAAATGGAGATGCCACCTCGAAACGGAGAAGCCTCCTCGAAACGGAGTTGCCTCCTTTTAACGGAGATGCCTCCTCGAAACGGAGTTGCCTCCTTTAACGGAGAAGCCTCCTCGAAACGGAGATGCCTCCTTGAAATGGAGATGCCACCTCGAAACGGAGAAGCCTCCTCGAAATGGAGTTGCCTCCTTTTAACGGAGATGCCTCCTCGAAACGGAGATGCCTCCTCGAAACGGAGAATGCCTCCTCGGAACGGAGAAGCCTCCTTGAGACGGAGGATTAACAAATAACACTGACCTGCAGAATTGATTTTACAATTGCTATTTACTTTCCAGCATTTCAATTCTTGTTATTTGTCCTACTCATTAATTATTGTCGTCACCAACGTTTGTTGTTTTGTGCTCTAAAAATTTGCGGGTTGAACATGCCCGTAGACCGTTCGTACCGGTGCGGGAGGGTTGACGACTCACGACAATAGGGAGAAGCGCACCCCGGGTACTTGATGTCCCGCTGGGTCCCTCCGCTAGTTGTCAACTTTACAGTTCCGGATGTCTCCTACATCCAAGAATGCACTCGGGTGCATTAGGGCCTGAGTAATGCGGTACGAGCATACCCAGAAGCGGTAGGACCGACCGCTGTCACTGATGGCCACCTCGGTGAGGCCCGCAGGGTTCGCTACCCCGCTAGAACAAAATGGTCAAACTATGTCGACATAGGGTTTGCACGGGTTTTGAATACCTGTTTTATTTTTAATGCAGTTCCTTCCTTTAATATTGTAGATGCAATCTTTTATACAGTACTCCTTTATACTAACACATATTTATTAAAGTACTTGCTTCGGCTATTTACAATTGTGAAGGTTCACCCTCGTCCCCAAGGTAAAGTTTTGGGGAGGAGAGGTGAGTCCACTAGTCATATGACTAATGTGTAGTTGTACACCTCTTTTAGGCGACGGAGCAGCACGTGGCCCGACCAGAGCCTGAGAGGGAGACCGCCATAGAGCCTGCGCGAGTAGATCGATCTGCCTCGGATACCAACTGTCACAACCCACATTTTCTCTGAATTTAAGGATATCAGAGTAAGAGAAAATACACGTCATGATGCCACGTCATACAGGAGACAACTGTAGACGCTCAGGCGGGAACCTACCACTTAACTAAACAAACATGATTATATGATAAGTCATCATTTGAAATCATTTATTAGGGGTTTTGAGATAAGAACTGTGTCTCTCAGTTCGTGGATCAACTAGTCCACCGAGAAAGTATATATAATTGCAGCGGAAAATACTTGATTTAGTTTACTTAAAGTCCTACATGTATGCAAACGACGGAGCATGACGTAAATGATATGCACATAGCTAGGCGTATTGTAAGAGTAGAAAATACTTTTAGGCGACTTTAAAGTTAAGGGTTTCAGTTAGAAAGAATGCAATGAGGATGAAGAAAAACCATTTTTTTTTATAACTATAGTGCACCTAACATAAATCATTCCCAGAGGGTAAGATACACAATATTTAAAAGTAGTGGCATAATCTGGCAAATAAACTATAAGTATAAAAAGGGGCACAATGGGCGTCAACAACATGACACTAACCCATTGACACCAACTAGTATGTCTGAGCACAAGAAGTAACTAAAAACAACTACCTCGCAACAGCGTGGTGAACAGCTACAAAAACTCTGAACTTCAGGCTACACCACTAGCCGCTACGGCTCTGAACCTGAGGCATTCAATACAACAAAGAACGCCTCAGCAAGGAATTACAAGTGGCAGAAAACTAGCAGAAAAGCAAGCAAGGCACAAGGGGTACCAACCCAAGCCAAATTTACCGAAAGAGAGCTCTAAACAAAGAGTCAACAAGCTTCAAGTGCACTAAATACCAAAAGAGAAACAACACGTTCATTTATTTAGTTTTATCAATTAAAGAGACTGATCAGCTCAAATTATACGGGAGCGGTTAACTACCTCCGCTACCCAAAGCCCAAAACCAGGTGGGGGTACCACTAGACCCAACCACCCAGACACGACTACCGTGCAAGGCTGTAACATCCCCCCCCCCCCCCCCCCCCCCCCCCCCCACTGTCCCCCAAACACAACTACTGTGTAAGGCTAAAGACAGTAGTTCTTATCACTTAAATTTTAATTAAACACGGGACGCTGCCCGAAAGGATAATCACTGGAAGGCCCCAAGAAATAGGGCCAAGGCGAAGTACACATCGATCAATATGAATCATAAGAGTAACTCAAATATCAACAGACCACAACGAGTAGAAAAAAAAGTTCAAACGAGAGGGATTCGAGATCAGGAGCACCGAAAGGTCACTGGCCACCATCCAAGTGCACCCGAGGGGACACGAGATTCAAACATAAAGACTCAACGAAATCACATGCGCACCTGGCGGGGTTCCAAGGGGCCGCGCCCCTGGCGGGGTCTTAGGGGCAGAGCCCCTAACGGGGTCCAAGGGGCAGCGCCCCTGGCGGTGGTCCCGGAAACCACGCCAAAAAAACCACCTCAAATTGAGTACTTCTCGAGAAATAGAAGGTTGAAATCTCGAGAAAAAGGCAGTCTCTCGAGATACGAAAGGTGATTTCTCGAGACATCAAAGGAATTCTCGAGACAAAGCAAGGGATTTCTCGAGACATGGAAAGGACTTCTCGAGACAAGACAGGCAATTTCTCGAGACATGGAAAGGATTTCTCGAGACAAGACAGGCAATTTCTCGAGTAAGCTAGAATCAGCAAGAAAAATGGAATTTATTCAGCTCACGGTTTTCTCCAAGGAAAACTAGATACTAGGATAAGATTGAAGAGGAGAAAATCAAGGGGAGGTTCTAGATCATAAGTTACTACACCAAACACACAAAACTCTTGCTAATCAGCATGACAAGAGCTCAAAACGAGCAAACCAATCGTCAAAAGAATCAAGAGAGAAAGAGGAAGAAACCACTTGCCTTAACCTTGCAAAACTCGAGATCCTCCGCTCCGAAGGCTAAGGAAACACTCAAGCACGAAATCCTGGAACGATTCGGACCAAAAGGAAGAGTTAGGTCACCGCCAAATCTCCCAAAACTCCTCGAAACGAGAAAAAGCTTACCGCTAGAACGAAGATCTCGCCGAGAGCTTTCCAAATCTTCAATCCAATCACGATTCCGACCACTACAGCCCTAGAAACCGCCGGCCGGAAGCTATCCGACACTCCGCACTCGCCTCTCTCGCTCGGCGGCTACTTTTGAGCGAGGGAGAAGATGAAGAATAGGAGGAGATCTTTTGGGTATTTATGTGAAAACCTAATTTAATATTTAATTAATTAATTAATTCCCTTATTACTTAAACTGCGAGGGCGACCAGAACAACTCGGATTCCCACGAAATTCGCGCCTTAACTGAAAAACGGCGCTACGAATCCAACGGCGGAGTCAGAATTCAATTCCGACGAGCCAAACTCACTCCGGATAAAGCCTTCCGAAGCTAAAATCTTGATATCCACTCAAAATCTTTACTTTAACTCGAAACGACGCGAAATCTCGCACGCTTGACCTAAAACACAAGCTTTAACTAAGCTAAAACTCGAAACACTACCAGACGAGCTGACATAACGCCCTTACGCCAAAATTACGTCACAGAGGGTACGTAAAATAATTAACGAAAATCAGGGGCGTTACACCGACTTCAGAGATGTGAGCCTATAAAGCTTAGGAGGAGCGAGAGTTTTGTAACTTTTGCAGGCCCGAGTGGGCCATGTGAAAATTATGACTTAGCAACTCTTATATGTAGTCGAATGTTCTGATATATAAATAATATGGTTCTGTTTTGCTTCCCCATTGGGATCTGATGTGATGATTCTCGTAAGCCTGACAAGACGAACACCCCGGGCATGTGCAGCTCGGAGTGGTCGCCTTGGGCGGTAGGACCCTCTCCTGCCCTTCGGTTCGAAGGCGGGGAACTTGGGTCTTACATTATGGGCGGAGGGAATGGCGTGCGATACTCATGTGATCAACAGGCTACCGCCGAGTCCTAACAGGATGGTGTCTCCACACCAGCTCATGTTCGGGGAGAAGCCCAATGTGGGTCACATGAAGGTGTTCGGGTCTACCTGCTTCGTGCACGTCCCGGACGCTCAGAGAACAAAGTTGGAGCCGAAAGCGAGGAAGTGTATCTTCATCGGCTACGATGAGCGGAAGAAGGGGTGGAAGTGCATGGATCCGCAGACCCACAAGTTCGTCGTCTCGCGCGACGTAATGTTTGACGAACTGGTCTCATACCAGGGAGTCTCTTCAGTGGAGCTGCCGGAGAGTGGAGAAGCTAGCAGGGAAGAGGAGTGGGTCACTGAGGACCCTACTGTGGAGTTGGAGTTATCTCCAAGTGCTCCATCGCCATCTGGCTCAGGAGGAGCTTCTGGCTCAGGGGGAGCTACGAACTCTAGAAGCAGGGAGAGCACCGCTTCAGGAGGAGTTCAGAGAGGAGCTCAGAGAGGAGCTCAAGCAGAGGAGTCTACCGGAGTGGTAGATAGTGGCCAAGCCTTGAGGAGGTCGAAGAGGACCATCGTCCCACCTGCTCGCTATAAGGAGGGGAACTTCGTGAGTTTGGTTTCCTGCTTCTTCGCAGGACCACTCGATGAGAGGGAACCTGCCTGCTTTGAGGATGCAGCTGGCATCGAGGAGTGGGACGCGGCCATGATCGAGGAGATGAAGGCCCTTGAGAAAAATGAGACATGGGACCTGGTTCCCATGGTGGAGGGCATCAAACCTGTCACCTGCAAATGAGTCTACAAGGTTAAGAAGAGAGCTGATGGAGAAGTGGAGCAGTACAAGGCGAGGCTTGTCGCTCGAGGCTTCTCACAGACCTACGGAGAGGACTACGAGGAGACCTTCAGTCCTGTAGCGAAGATGACGTCGGTGAGGACGATCATCGCTTTGGCGGCGTGCCGAGGTTGGAAGCTATGGCAGCTGGATGTGAAGAACGCGTTCTTATACGGAGAGATCGACAAAGACATATTCATGGTGCAACCACCTGGATACGTGTCCAAGTCCCAGCCGCGTCACGTCTGCAAGCTGAAGAAGGCCCTCTATGGTCTGAAACAGGCGCCGAGAGCCTGGTATGGGAAGATTGCGGAGTACTTGCAGTTCTGCGGCTACGATGCCTCAGACTCGGACTCCAGCATGTTCGTGAAGAAGAGTGGAGGTATTCACGTGCTGGTACTGCTATACGTCGACGACATGATCGTGACAGGGAACAACCCTGAGGAGGTCGCGACGCTGAGGCAGCAGCTTTCCATACGCTTCGAGATGAAGGATCTTGGTGAACTGCACCATTTCCTTGGCCTCCAAGTAGAGAAGAGAAGAGGCGGACTGGATGTTTCCCAGAGGGCGTATGCCGAGAGAATCGTCGAAAGATTCGGCATGAAGGAGGGGAAGAGCAGTTCCGTTTCTCTGGAGGCGGGGCTGAAGCTTCGGAAGGAAGAAGGGAGGATTCTTCCTGATCCGAAGATCTTTCGGGCACTGATGAGGAGTCTTATCTACCTAACTATCACGAGGCCGGACATCGCCTTTGCTGTCGGCCGAGTTAGTCGGTATATACAGGAGTCACGGAAGCCTCATCTGGAGGCAGCCAAAGGGATACTGAAGTACGTGAAGGGCACCCTTGAGATGGGGTTGTCCTATGATGAGAAGTCTGACTTCAAGTTGCACGGGTACACGGATGCAGATTACGGAGGTGACGCTGATGATCGCAAGTCGACATCAGGTTACGTGTTCTTGTGTGGAGCAGCTGCTATCTCGTGGTGTAGCAAGAAGCAGGACTCTATTTCCCTTTCTACCACGGAGGCCGAGTACAAGGCGTCGTCCTTAGCAGCTCAGGAGTGTGTCTGGCTAAGGAGACTAGTGGAGGATGTGGACGAGGAGGTCAGCGGACCTACTGTGCTACGTGGGGACAACGAGAGTGCATTGAAACTGGTAACCAATCCAGTTTGTCATGCAAGGACCAAGCACATTGAGATCGAGCATCACTTCATCAGAGAGAAGGTACTGGGTGGCTTGATCGCTGTGGAGCATGTGCGGAGTGAAGAGAACCTTGCGGATATATTCACGAAGCCCCTATCTGCAGGGCCGTTCCGGAGGCTTCGTACATTGCTTGGAGTTGTTCCTGGAGCTCACTTCAAGGGGGAGTGTTAGATTTGAAGTGAGCTAGCGCCAGCGCTAGCGCTAGCGCCAGCGCTAGCTCATACTCGCCACCCCCCTTATTTTGCCTATAAATAGAGGGGTACCACCCTCTAAAGAAAAAGATTCTGGATCTGACGAGTATCATCAACTTTGAGCAAGTTAGAGATACCAGAGCGCCACCAGGCGAGCATCGGACTTGGAGTAAGTTCGGCAGGCGAGCATCGGACTTGGAGTAAGTTCGGCCAGCTCCCTTGAGCGAGTAGCGAGCAGTGGAGATACCGCCGGCGCTAGTACTAGCGCGCGCGGTAGCGACAAGAGGCGAAGATGCGAGCAGCGTGCTTGCGAGTAGCTGGGAGTGCGAGTACCTACTCGGGAGATAGCGCCCGGCGCTAGTGATAGCGCTCGCGCTAGCGAGTATTGGAGGAAGTGCGAGTAGCAGAGCTAACGCCCGGCGCTAGCGATACCGCCGGCGGTAGCGAGGAGCGAGCTTCTGTAGCGAGGAGCGAGTATTGGAGCGAGTATCACCTGCGCAGTGTGCTCCGGAGGAGAAGCGGACCTTGTCCGTGACCAAGTTCTTACCTTCTATTGGCTGTTGTGATTCAAGTTGGATGCAACTTGTATTCAGCCGTGTTCAGTTGTAACTAGCTACCAAAATTAGTATTGTGAAAGCTTGTGTTCATCTTTGGTGTCCTTATTCTCCGATTGGTTGACGTGTTCTTCCGACTTCAAAATATTTCACACCCTTTTCATTAAGTACACCTATTCAAATCAACCAAGAAGCCAATGAGTTCATCTGCTAATAGACTAGTACATATCAGTGTGATTTTATTTTGTTTTTCCATGAAATCCTCTTAGAACACATATTCTTCATAGTATGATTTGTGGACTACACTTCTGCATCACACAAATTTCAGCTGTTTTCCCATGCCCTTCGCAACCAGAATGATCTCATCCATACGCAGGTGCGACCTATCTCCTGCCACAAACTCACAAACCACCCCATCGACCTCAATCATACTGCATCCTGGGACTTTGGTGACTCCATTTTCCTCCATTAATCTTCTCACATTCCTCACATCCTCCCACCTGAAAGAAGATGCGTACATATTCGAAAGTAGCACATGAGAACCGCTGTGATCAAGTCCCAATTCCATCAAGCTATCCACAATCTCCTTCCCCACTTCCACCTCCCCATGAACTCTACAGGCATTGAGCAGAGCACCTAATACATAAGAATCAGGCTCTATAGACATATCCCTTATCAGGCTTTGTGCTTCATAAATCGATCCAGCCCTTCCCAAAAGGTCAACCAAGCAGCCATAGTGCTCTACTCCTGGTTCGATTCCATAAACCGTCTTCATGCGCTCGATGAAATGTTTCCCTAACTCGACTAAACCCAGTCTGCTGCAAGCATTCAAGAGGCAGATGAATGTGACTTCACTTGGCTTCACCTCCTCCTTTTCCATTCGAGCAAACAGCTCCAGCGCCTTCTCACTCAGCCCATGATTTGCAAATCCTGAGATCATTGTGGTATAAGCAAAAACGTCCCTCTCTGGCATTTCACCGAAAACTTGGTGTGCAGTTTCAATGCAGCCACACTTGGCATACATATCTATCAGTGCAGTCCCCAGTATCCTATCTAACACCATGCCATTTCTCTTCAAAAATGCATGGATCCACTTCCCCTGTTCCAGAGCACCGAGAAATCCACAAGCGGAGAGCGCTCCCACTATTCCAGCATGGTTGGGCTCAACTCCTGCGATCTGCATTTCGTTGAACGCATCCAATGCCTCATGGGACATCCCTGCGGAAGCATAAGCAGTGATCATGGTGCTCCAAGAAACAGCATTTTTTTCTGGCATTTGATCGAACATCTCCCTAGCAACATTAATCTTCCCATACTTGACGTACCCGTTAACAATGGCGCTCCAGGTAACGACATCTCGATGGGGACTTAGATCGAAAAGCTTGTGAGCGTCAGTCATGCAGCCACGGGACGCGTAGAAATGGATGAGGCCGTTCTGGACGAAATCGTAGTGCTCCCATCCCAATTTCTCGATCTGCGTGTGCAGCTGTTGACCGAAGGAGAGGGAGGATAGAGCGATGCAGGAGCGGAGGAGGAAGGAGAATGTGTAGTTGTTGGGAAGGCGGCCGGAAGAGAGCATGTGGGAGAATAAGGAAACGGCGACGAGGGGTTGGTTACTGTCGGTGTGGGCGCCGATGAGGGTGTTCCAGAGAAAGGTGGAGGGGGGATGATGAAGGTGGGAGAAGAGGAGGAAAGCGTGGCTGATGTCGACGGCGACAAAGGAGGATATGATCTTTCCAGCAGCGTAGGGGTCCGTAATACGGCCGGAGACGAGTAGGTGTGCGTGGATTTGCTTGAGCTCGCCGGAGGAGCGGTGGCGTTGGTAGCGGCATGCATCGAGAAGAGCGAGGGATTTCCAGTCTGATCTCAAGCGTGGGAGCATTAACCGTCAGGAGGTTTACAGTCGACTCGCGTACCTGCGCTGTCCACTGTCCACATTAGTAGTTAATGACCGATCAAATAAAATCAGCGCTCAGCGATCCAAATAAGCGATCATCGATCAAACGAAATGATCACACCTAAACATTTAAAAATTTTTAAACTTTTATACATTCGAATTATAATATAAACTATAATATAGAAAAAGTTGCATTTAGCGTAACATTCAAAATTGTCAAATATATTTTCATTCTTTTACTCCAATTACTTAACATATATCATACAAAAACATAGAAATTCATAAAATGTAATGACTATTTGCGTAATTACATCATATTCTTATAATAAAAATAACGATGGAAATTCATAAAATCCAAAAGTTTTTAAGTAGATATGTTATCAGTATGCCTACAAAAATTAATTTCGAAATATAATTGTTGAAACCAAGACTTGGTCTCTTGTGGAACTCGGACCCTCAATGAAGAGGGGCAGCTGACACTTACTGATTCCTTGGAAGGAACCGACCGGAGACTCAGAACTAAGCACAGACCCTTGGTGGCTTGGTCGCAGCGAGGAGGTCACACCACACACCCGGAAGATCTTTGAGCACTTACCCTCCCAAACCAAAGCTGAGACTAGGCACCTTGGAGAGCCCGAGAGCTAGGCCAAGATAACCTAGAGAGGAAGAAGCTCATAATACTGAGATTGGAATGTCCTACCAAGGTGTCTTTCAAGGTCTATTTATAGTTTTTCAAGTCTGGTCTGCTAATAGCGGGATTCCGCCTTACACTTTTACTATACGCAGCCCAAAATGGTCTGCCAACATCCAAACTCCGCTGTTTGGAGGGGCTAACTGCAGACCACCATGAGTTTTTAGGTAAAAGCGATCATGAAACCTTTCTGGGCGAGCTTCCCTCAAGGGTCTCTCGCGCGAACCGAGAGGCTCGGCTTGCTCGCCTCCCCGCGAGCGACCGACGAGGGCCCGGCCCGCTCGCCCTCTCGCGAGCGGCCGGCGGGAGCCCGGCTCGCCCGACCCCCTGGCTCGCTCGCCTTCTTACTCCTTTCGCCTGATGGTTCTTTCGTCTCTGTTCTCCTCCTGGCGGACATCGAGGTTGTACAATAATAACTTACTTTAAAATGATTTTTTGTTAAAATATAAATGTTTTTGAAAAAAATAACTATAAAATATTGATGTATATTTTTTTACGATCATTTTGAGTACTCATATGTATATGTTGCAGGCGAAGCCTGTCGGGGGCGGGCAAAGCCCGCCGTCGTCAGCCGGGTACTGTCGAATGCGGACGCAGCCCGCTCGAATATAGGCACAACACACTAAGAATCAGCGAGCACGAGCGATGCCCATGCGGAGCTGCTCGTTATACATTAAATAAGATATCCAACGTTCGATATTATGAATGTTAAAAGAGTATTAATATATTATATAGTAATATTTATTATTTATTATAATAATTAAATTGTTTAAATATTTTAGCAAGTTATGAGATTAGTTTTTAGCCTATAAATAAACTTCTAAAATAAGAGATTTATAAACACAATATATGTTTCTTCTTTCTCCTTAAGCTCTTATATTTTCAACAATATTTTCTTGCGATTCTATGTTTGCTAGCTTCATCAAGTGGAAGTTTGTGTGCTCTGTGCTTTTTCGGTGTGCGCACATATCAGAGTTTGACAATCTAGCAAAGTGCTGTACCTTGGAGAAGTAAGATCGGTTGAAAGCTCTGTCGGAGGGTGGTTCAACTGTTAATGTATATTTGGTCAAATAACGGGTTTGAATGAATAACAGGTCAGTTGGGTACACGGATACTCATCCCCGTAGGTACTCCTAGGGTTTTCCCTATAAATACCTGCTAGGGGCAACGGGGAGTGGATTCCACCTTGATCCTCCTCCGGATGCTTCGAGCAAACTCTCACAATCTCGAAGTTTGCCCTAAGGGTTTGCTCGCTCCCGTGCTCGTCCGTCTGGTCCCTGTTCACGCGAAGGATCAACGATCTATCCCGTCGCCGCTCGTTCGCGTGCCTCTCGTCGTCGCTCGCGACAAGGAAGGAGAAGGTTGGTTCAGTCGGTCCTCGCCGTCGGAGCCACCGTTCGTTGTTGCTTCCCTTCCGCCGCTGCTGGTTCGCTCCCCCCGCCGTATGTGAAGGAGTTCTCGCGGATCTCCCGCCGTTCTCCATTCCTCGCGTGGAGCCTTCTCTTGCATCTCCAGTAGGAGATCTGGGATCCAGATCTGCCGCCGCCGTGATCCAGATCTGTCGCCGCCTCTGCCGTGAGCAGTCGCCGGATCCGCCGGATCCAAAGCCTCCCGCCTCAGATAAGTCGCGTCGCCGCCTCCGTCATCCAGATCTGTCGTCGACTCCTCCGTCGCTGCTGCCCTAGCCCGCAGCAAGTTTCCGTTCCAGATATGCCGCAGCGTCGCCGCCTCCGCCTCCAGATCCCCCTCAGCCGCCATCCGCCTGATCCCGCTGCCACCGTCTCCAAGCCCAAGGAAGTGCAACCCTAAGCGCTACCGCCAGCTCTACCTTCTAGCGCATGGCGCTAGCAGCCGAACAGGCTACCGCCCAGGCTACCGCCCAGGCTACCGCCAGCGCTAGCTACAGAGTTTTTGAATCTACTGTCTGGTGGCTTGTTCTCGTCTGTCGGGTGCACAATGATGAAGGGGAACAGCATGGCGTCCCCCGTTCCGATGATAAAGTTGGAGAAGTTCACGACGACTGGGTTCAACGATTGGAAGTTGAATACTCAGTTCGGGATGAAGTTTCTGAACGTGTTTTACACAGTTCAGTCTGATGGTGCTGAGGTCGTAGGGACTGCTGAAGAGGCTCAATGGGTTTCTGATGAAGACTTCTGCAGAGATTACCTGCTGAACTGCTTATCTTCCAACCTGGCAAAGACGTACATGAAGCTGAAGACAGCTAAGGCCATCTGGGATGCTTTGCAGGAGCATTTCAGGCAGGAGGAGGACCTGTCCAAGGCGCACTTAGTGGACAAGTTCCACTCGTTCACCTTCGACGAGGAGAAGGTCATTCTCCCTCAGGTATCAAACTTTGAAGTTTTAGTAGATTCCTTGCATAGCGAGAATATTGCGTTGTCAGATAGTTTTGTTGCTGGCACAATTGTGTATAAGTTGTCTTCTACGTGGTACAATTTCAAAACTGAAATGTACCGCAAGAAGATGCGAGTGGGTTTGAATGAACTCAAGCGTTTTATACGCATTGAGAACGAAAATAGGACTCGAGACGCTCTAGAAGTCGTTAGCAAGCAGAAGACTGCTGCTAACATGATTTCGAACTCTAGGCGCGTGCCGAACCCTAGGAAGTCAAAACCCAACCCGAGTAGCTCCCAGGTTGCAGGCCCAAGTAAATAAATCAAAAAGTTTAAGGGCAAGTGATATAACTGCAACAAGTGGGGACACAGCGCATCTAATTGCAGGCTTCCTCGTAAGGAGAAGGGCAAGACACCACAGGAGGGCAACCATGCTAATACGGTTAGTCTCACTGAGCCATCCGACTTTGTTGCCATGGTCGGAAACGGAAAGGCCAGTACATAGTGGTTCCTTGACTCGGGGGCAACGTGTCATGTTTGCAACAACCCTACTCTGATGACAGGTCTTACTGACGCAAGAGAATCTGTGACTGTTGCCAACGGTGAGACAGCTGACGTGCTGAAGGCGGGGAATGCAACTTTGCTGTTATCCTCAGGTAAGACTTTAACTTTAAAGAATGTTAAGTTTATTCCTTCATTAGCTGCTAACTTAGTGTCTATTAGCTTACTTTGTGATGCTGCTATGTCTTTTACTTTCTGTAGCGGTAGAGTAACACTGTCAGTTAACTCACACTATTTTGGATGTGCATACGTCCAAAATAGGATGTACAGATTAAGTCTAGCAAACGAAATAGTTCAACAAGTTCAAACAAACTTAGTTAGCCCTAAGACTCTACACGAGAGACTAGGACACGTAAACTATAGGAAGATGTTCCAAATTGCTAGAACTCACCAGATAGCTTTAGACACTACAGTTAAAACTGATAAATGTGAAGTGTGTGCTCAGACTAAGATCACCGGGAAACCTTTTAGTGCGGTTATTAGGAGCACAACACCCTTAGAACTAATACATTCTGATATATGTGACTTCAAAAGTTTTGTCACTAGAGGAGGCAGGAAGTATTTGATCATCTTCATAGATGATTGTGTTGGGATCATTGTCCACAATGTCTTAGATTTGGAGAAGTCCATT
The DNA here is from genome assembly GCA_033032865.1 of Dactylorhiza incarnata. Taxonomy (NCBI): domain Eukaryota; kingdom Viridiplantae; phylum Streptophyta; class Magnoliopsida; order Asparagales; family Orchidaceae; genus Dactylorhiza; species Dactylorhiza incarnata. The sequence continues at coordinate 3,173,135 of JAWHQI010000145.1, read as the reverse complement.
CCTAAGTCAAAGATATATCTCAGAATGTATTTGATATATTCTCTAGAATCAATGTGCAGGAGATCAGGTCAGACAAAGTGCTCAAGGAATTCATCCAAGTTCACAAGCGTCGAGACATCATACATCGCTCGACGCCTGTGACCCAGAAGCGTTGACTCATGTCTACTGCTCAAATAGACAAGGTCGCCGCTGAAGTTATGAGACCAAGTTTGGAAGCGTCGAGCCAAGTTATATCGCTCAACGTCGTGGAAAGAGTAGTGTCGACTAAACTTCAGATAGCTCTGCGCCAACAAGAAGAGTCGAGATATGAAGGCATAGTTAAGAAGCGTCGAGCCTCTGTACGTTGCTCGACTTCTACAGATAAAAAGCGTCGAACAACTGATGATTGCTCAACGCCTAAGAAGGAGGAGTCGAGAGCTTCAGTCTAAGAAGTATGTGTCGAGTATCTACATATCGCTCGACACATAATGGAAAAAAGCGTCGACAGAGATGCTCAGTGCTCAACGCCTCTCCTACCGATACTCTGAACTGAGAAATTTCTTCTACAGCTAGCTGAGCCTTTGTTTCGTTTGAAGACATTGAAAACCGTTGAAGACTTAGCATCGTGCTGACGTGGAGGAGCGTAACAGACGTTGCAGATGGAGGGCTATAAATAGAAGGCTTCCTATGGGTTAAGAAGTTGATTGCTCCTATCTTTCGAAAGTCATTATCGTCTCCATCAGTTTGAGGGAAAGTCTGAGAAAGAATTTGAAGAAGTCGTCTTCTTTTTCAGAACCGATCTAACTTGAAGATTTCTTTCAGCAATCTGGTGCTGATACATCTTTCTGAAAGAAGGAGATTAAGAAGGAAGAATCTGTCTTCCTGGGAAGAAGAACAGTCATCACAGCCTGTCGAATCAAGAAGATCATTTGTTGCTGCTGTTCTATTGAATATTTCTGTCTGATCATTCAGGCAGATCAAGAAGACTCAACAATCTGAAGTATCTGAGTCTAAGTATTGGTATTTTCTTTATCAATCCCTGTAGGGTCTGAGTTGTCAGATCTGAGTGTAAGATCTGTCAAGGATCTGAGTTGTAAGATCATGTGTGATCTGATTTGTAGGATTCAGGTGTGAATCTGAGCTGTAAGCCTAATTATAAAGGCTGAGGTAGGATCTGTAAGATCTGAGTTGGTAAGATCTGCTGAGATCTGAGAGAGTAAGATCTGTGAGATCTGAGACTGTAAGATCTGTTGTGATCTGAGCTGTAAGACCTGTTTATGGTCTGAGATCTGGAGGAGATATAAACTCTATCTGGCACACTGCTAGAAGGGAGAAGGAGGAAAGTGGATTACCCAAGATAAGGGGAACCACTATAAAATTCTGTGTGTCTTTTCTGTGTATGTTCTTATTCTCGAAAGCTCTGATCAGTTTTATATTGGTTATAATCAAGAACTGTAATAGTTTTTCAAATAACCTATTCACCCCCCCCCCCCCCTCTAGGTGATTAGCTACCCTTAATTAAAGTCTTTCAGATTGTTCTAGGTTTTGTCACATTTATCTCCTTAAAACTAAAGATGAAGCGTTTGAAAAAATTCTGTATTTTCAAAATCAGGGTAGAAAACCAATTAAGCATGAAAATAAAAAGATTTAGAAGTGATAGAGGAGGAGAATATATGTCTAGTGAGTTCAACTGTTTCCTTGCCCAACATGGAATCATTGCAGAAACCACTGCTTCTTACTCGCCTCAGTCTAACGGCATAGCTGAGCGTAAAAATCGCACGTTAACAAAAATGTTAAACTCTATGCTCCTGTCTGCAGACATGCCTTCCGCTTATTGGGGAGAAGCAGTCTTAGCTGCAAATCACATTTTGAATAAAGTTCCTCATGCCAAGTTAGAGGTTACACCTTACGAGCTTTGGTTTAAGAGAACCCCATCTTTTACTAGACTTAAGACCTGGGGCTGTATAGCCTATGTCAGGGTCCCTGACCCTAGACGGTCTAAGATTGGACCTAGGACCAATACATGTGTCTACCTAGGTTGTGCTGAGGATAGTGCTGCAGATAGATTCTTAGATATTTCTAATAACGTTGTTATAGAATCTAGGGACGCAATGTTCTTTAAAGATAAGTTCCTCAAGGATAAGAACATGTCTCTCCCAGGTATGCAAATAACAATTACTGAAGATGATCCTACTTCAGTACCGATCACCTCCTATTCCGTTCCGGTATATAACTCTGGTCTAGAGTCTAGGAGAACTTCTCTAAGAGGGCGAATTCCCAGAACCTTCGGTAGTGACTTTGTCACTTGCCACGTTGAGGCTGATCCATCCACCTATAAGGACGCGATGAGATACAAGGATTCCCTACTCTGGAAAGAAGCTATTGATGAAAATATGAATTCTCTACTTCAGAATAACACCTAGACGTTGGTTGATAAGCCAAAAGAGGCTAAAACCGTAGGGTGTAAGTGGATTCTGAAAAAGAAACGAAATCTTGATGGTAGCGTAGCTAAGTATAAAGCACTTCTGGTGGCTAAAGGTTTCACACAAGTAAGCGGAGTAGATTATTTTGATGTCTACTCACCCGTGTGTCACTTAGCAACCCTTAGGGCCCTCCTTGCTATTGCGTCTATTGAGAACTTTATTGTTCATCAAATGGATGTTAAGACTGCGTTCTTGAACGGAGATCTGACCGAAGAGATCTACATGAATCAACCTGAAGGTTTAATTGTAGACGGTCACGAAACGAAAGTCTGTAAATTACTTAAGTCTTTATACGGACTAAAACAAGCACCGAAATTATGGCATGAGAAGTGTGACTATAGTGTAAAGAACATGGGATTCATGTCGAGTCTCTCAGATAAATGTCTTTACATACGTAATAGATCGGATAAAGACGTCATAATATGCTTGTACGTTGATGATATGCTTATTCTAGGGTCTGATCAATCCGAAGTGGATGACGTTAAGTCAGACCTAATAAAAGAATTTAGCATAAAAGACCTAGGTGTGGCTAACACTATACTAGACATGCAAGTGAGCTTTGGGCAGACTGGCATCTCCCTGAGTCAAAGCCACTACATACAGTCCATGTTGGACACGTGGGGATACAGTGACAGTAGAGCATCTGAGACACCATACGACTACACTAACCGCCTAAAGCCCAATGAAGGATCTATGGTTACACAGTTAGATTATTCTAAACTGCTTGGTAGCCTCATGTATGCTATGATCTGCACTAGACCTGACATAGCCTTTACAGTCGGCATGTTGTGCAGATTCACTAGTAATCCTGGCCAAGACCATTGGAACGCCTTAGATAGGCTAATGAGATACTTAAAGCACACCCAAAAGTATGTTTTAGTTTACACTGGTCATCATTCAGTTCTTGAAGGTTATTCTGATGCATCATGGTGCTCGGAATTAAACGACAACAAGTCCATTAATGGGTTTGTCTTCACACTAGGAGGAGCAGTTGTAGCCTGGAAGTCCAAGAGGCAATCTTGTATTGCACTCTCTTCTATGGAATCTGAACTCTACGCTCTTGCTGCAGCAGGCGAAGAAGCAGAGTGGTTAAGAGATTTGGTGATGGACATTCCTTTATCGAGCCTGAAAATGAGTTCTGTTGCAGTTTACTGTGACAATCAGGCTACGAAAATGATTGTTACGAACACTTTGTTCAATGGCAAAAGAAGACATCTCATGCTGAAACAATCCTGATGGACCTCACTCACAAGTCAAGGGATTATGACCATGATTGATGCGAGATCTAAAGATAATGTTGCAGACGCCTTGACCAAAGGCTTGAGTAGAGCTCTCACAATAAAAACATCGGGGGAGATGAGACTAAAGTTCATAGAAATATGAAACTTTCCTCCGCAGTTTATGTTTTGACAGTGAGAACCTATAGTCGCAACATTCAAGCATCTAAATAACAGACTGAAAAACCCAAATAATTTCTTGATGAAAACCCAAGATGGTTAGATGCCTGTTATTCCACATTTGATAACTAAGCATCTTTCTCATTGTAAGTTAATTCGAAAATTATTCAACTGGGAATAGAAAGTCACTGTAGTCGGTTATCTAACATTGATGATCATAACACATTATTCCACACCTGATAATGTTGCAAACGTTGTTGTGTCATATCATTCAACTTTTGTTGATGAAGTACATAATGATCACTAATGGATATGATAACGATTGATTTACAAAATCAACACTAGTCTGGTCCCTGCTAGACTGAATAGAGATGCTGATAGTGTTACTTCACCGTTGCTACAGGTTCTAAGCTCACTTATGTAAGAGCTAGTTCTCTTTCTACGTTACTGCATATGTTCATGAATTCATAGAGTTTTCTGACTCATGAAATTCCTTGCAGGCTATGGTGGAGATGGAGGAGAGAAAGTAGTATTTGACATGGATGCTGATGATCTACTAGACGAGTAGAATTATCATATGTTTTATCCTTGTCATTTTTGTTTTCAGACTATTTGATTGAGTATCACCTTTTTATTCTGGATATTTTGTGTTAATCATGCTGTTACTTATTGTGCTAACTCTTTTGCTTATGCTAAGTCAAAAACTCCCTTTTGCTTTTACTACTTTCTGCACTTCGAAACGTATACGTTATTTGTCACAAATCTAGGAGGAGATTGTTAATGTATATTTGGTCAAATAACGAGTTCAAAGGTATAACGGGTTCAAATGTATAACAGGTCAGTTGGGTACACGGATACTCATCCCCGTAGGTGCTCCTTGGGTTTTCCCTATAAATACCCGCTAGGGGCAACGAGGAGTGGATTCCACCTTGATCCTCCTCCGAATTCTTCGAGCAAACTCTCACATCAACTTTTTTAGGGCATTAATCACACGTCTTACCCAGACTTGATTTCTTATTTTACCTTTTTACAGTATATTATTTCATGTCATTCTAAATACTTGTTTTGCATTACAAAAAATTCAATTAAAAAACATTTTATTATTTATTTCTAAAAAAAATATCAAAATAATTTATTATATAAGAAAAATTTCTAACAGAATTACATGAGATGACTATGCAATTATTTTACTATAATTTAACTAGACCTGACAATCATTTGATTCTTTTTGTTACTCACGACGATGCAAAAAATATAATAAAGTATTGATAGATATATTGATGGGATTCCCCATAATGAGTTCAGTCAAACCAAAGATTTTTTAAGTACGATCTCGGCCAAAGTCAACCCTACTAAGACCGCTCATCCCAAAACCGCCCATAACCATCAGGGACGCATACGAACGACCACGAGTCCTCGGTCACGTCGTGCATAAGGCCCCGTCTGGCCGCGCGCAAGCTTGTGCGCGGCCCTGGGTGTGCGCACTCACGCAGCCTCGACTGACCGCGCGCAAGCATGCTCGCGGCCCTGGCTGTGTGCCCCAGCGATATTGAATGGATTGGATCCAGTGAGTCAACTGAAGGGGAAAAGTTTGACAAAATCAAGTTACAGAGCTTCGTAGGCATTGAAAAACAATATTTTCATCATCAAATATTTGGATTTGACATATGACTGTGCTTCAATATCGCGGAAGATTTTAGAGATGCAGTGCAAACATATTTAAGCATTCAATGAGGTACTATAAAATTTACTAAATATTGTAGCGATAAAATTGCAAATATAATTTCTCTCAAAAATTCTGGTAGAGCTGATCGACGAGTTTACTAATACCAACCTTCTTTATTAAAAAATTTATGCACCTTTAGATAAAGTGAGAATCAATATTTCTCACCGTGAAATTGACCTCAATTTGAGATCCCAAATAGAGAGTATCCAGATCGGTGACAGTGTACATTTGAAGAGATATTTAGGTACGGGCAACGCATGACAATCATAATAGGTCACCGTGCGGGAGCAAATACAAACGCTTGATCAATAATTTTAACTGCGAAAATATAGTGTCGTATTTATACTAAAAAGTGGTCGTATTTTTTATCAATGATGCATGAAAAGTCGTGCTGACAAAAATATACCGTGAGATTGAAGCGCGCACGATGATCTAAAGTGCGAACGGACATTTTTTTTCGTACATTAGTGACCATGGAAGGTGCTAGATGTCTCAAAGAAGTCCTTATCTGCCACCTCATCCGATCTCATCGAAAGAACTGCGAGACTAGTTGATGCCCGGAGCCAATATTTTAATAATATTTATAAGCGCTCGTCAAGAGGTCGGAAACCCCAAAAGACGCATTTCGCAGCATAAAAGCTAAACTACTCATTTTTACCTCGGCGTCTGTTCAGTCGAATCGTCTCCACTCTTCCAAGCCAGCCATGGATGCGGCGAAGGTGAAGGAGTTGAAGCTTTTCGTGGAGCAGTGCAGGAAGAATCCTGCCGTGCTCGCCGACCCTTCTCTTTCCTTCTTCAGAGATTACCTCGAAAGGTTCTTTCTCTTTTTTTTTTGGTTTTGATCCATTCATTATTTGGTTCCGTTATGTTCTCCCCGATCGATCCGTGGTATATGATATAGGATGCTTTTCTTAACTCTCTCATGGTTTTGTGCCTGTTGATCTGCAGCATGGGCGCAAAGCTTCCCCCGGCAGCGTACGGGTCGTCGAAGTCGCCTCGAGCCGGTGATGCGGTAGCCTTTCTGTCTCTGACTATTGCTGATTATCTTCTGCATTCATGGGTTGCATTGTTTGAATTTCTGCAGATTATGTTTGTATTTGATCTTTGATTTTCAAAACCCTAATGCTGTTTTGTCACTATACGCCATGGGTTAACTCGTTGATATTTTTCGGGACAGCTTATTAGTTGTGAAAAGAGGGATGGATTGGTGGTGAGATCCATTTCTGTGCTAGACTGTTATGGTTTGTTATTTCACATTGGCACTTAATTTGATTTCCCAGTTACTCTATCCTTTCTTTGGATTTCTGCTGAAAGATCATGGTTTCTATTTGACCATTTGAGTTATATGGACTAACTACGTTTTTACTTGTGGTGGCAATGCATTGCTAATAGTCGTTGAAGTGTTGAGTAGACGGTGATTGGATGTTTCTTCTTCCTTGATACCTCTTTCAGAGGAGCAACCCTAAAATATCTGATAGTTCTGTATATAGAAATAACTGTAAAAATGCATGTTCGTTAGAACTGTAGTAATTGAAGTTTTTTTAACTGTTATGCATGAATGCATGTTCTTTTGTATGCTTTCATCTGAAGATAAACTGCCGTTAGCTACCATGTAAGTCTAATTGTTGTTCATTTACATTCTTGAAATGGTTAATTTTTTACAAATTATAATTATCTAACCTTAAGATGATACTATAGTTCAGTTCACCACTTCATGTTAAGGTAAAGCATTGTCAGTAATAACAAGTCATTATGTCACAAACCTTCTTTCAGTTTCTAGTTTTGTGGTTCTGTTATGTATGGAGTTTAAGTCATCTTTACCTGCAAATCGACGGATAGTTGTTTATTAAGTATGCTTTCCTTAATTATGAAGTCACGGAGGTGCAAATATATTATATCAGAATTTCCAATACAAGTTAACGATGCAGTGTGTCAAGTGCTTGAAAAGCTCAACAGCTGAAAGGCATCACCAGAGCAAGCACGAGACAATGAATTGGTCATGCATCAGGCTTGTAATTAGTACCTCAAGGAATAGTTCATATAGTGAGTATAATTTTCTTTGTTTTAGGGGAAAGTTGTACGAGAGAATTGAAATACAAACTCTTCGTGTTTGAGAAGAAATACAAATATGAGTTGTTTTGACTTCATAAATCATTCGCAATTGCATTTGATCATGCATCACTTATGCTGAGTTATTTTTTGGAAGGCAGGTTCAACTAGCTATATGAATCTTTTAACAAAAAAATTGTTTCTACATACGTGGACATTTGGAGAGTAGATTACCTCCATATATATAAATATATACAGCTTTTACTCCGAGCTTCATAAATTAGCAATAATCAAGGTTAATGTTTGTGTGCTTGGCACTTGATTTCGAAGTAGGGTTCAAATGATTTCATGAAAAAAATGTGAAAGAAACACCATTAATGTGAATCGAAAATTGTCCATTGTTGATAGTATTGTTCTATATGATTGTTTTAACTTCTTGCACGAATAATCATTACATGCAATAGATGATTATAAGAATTTATGAGTATGTTGTATGTACTTCGATTTAACAAGGTACTATAAATGCTTTTTAAAATTTGTACATCATTCTAATTATTTTATTACTTTAACTATTATAAGTCGACTTTATGAATCCCTGCTCTTCATTTGTCCATACTGAGCACTGTACTCGATGCTAAATCATTTATGTAAGAATATTTTTGCGTAATCATTTTTCAAGTTGCCTTGATTTTCCCTTTTTTCTTCTTAAACTTTCAAGAGTAGTTTTGATGGGTCCTTTATGATGAAAATGAATCTCCATGCTTATATAAATATATTTTTCATGCCATGAATTTGTCTTATGACTTAAATCTGTCATATTTATACATGAAAAATAACTCTATCTCAACAAACTGTTGTGAATTAATTAGAAATTGTTATTAAAGTGCTAACAAATTGCTAATAAACTTAGTAACATTGATTAGAATATTAAAATTATCAAATATACGAAGGAAATAAGTAATTATTTATGGAAATATTAAACAGAAATGCACAATTCATGTCAATGTCGTAGTGAACTCCTAACGACTCCTCTAAACTGATGTATGCCGCATGTGAGTGGCGCCCAAGAACTCGTGACTCAGATTTAAATATTTTTAGTGAGCTAGGTAACAATTGTACAAATCTAATATCATCTCATAAAATAATGTATCTGTCTCCTTTGTCCTGCTTGCCATTATTATGTTTCATTGACTTAGGCTTTTTATGTTTCTGTATAAAACTATAAATCTTATCATACTTTTCGAGGTTTTTGTGGAACCTAATGGCCCTCATATGCACCCTCTAAATTCTTTATTTTTGTTCTCTGGAGTAGAAACAGCTTAGCATATCCGTGTTCTGAATATGGATGCAAACTGTGCCATATTTATTATATCCAATTGTACATGCATTTAGGATCACAGTAGATGTCCCATATTATCATTTCTCATTTCTTCATACCCATAATTACTCTTGGTTGCTATTGCATATCTGTACTTTGGAGGACATTACCAGTGAAGGTGAATCACCATTCTATTTGTTTGTAGGCCACTCTACTAATAAGTTCCCTTCAATGAAATTTCTTCTCCTAAATACAACCTTTTATTATATTGCGCTTGTAATCATTTTATGGAATCTCGCTCTTTGTTACATTGCAATTTACTAAAATTGAAGGATGTGATGATGAAAAAAACATATTATTGGAATTTGTAGAAGTTCCTATGATGTAAGATGAGGGAGGATGGTCGTAATCCATTCTTTTGTTTATTTCTCCTTCATAATTTGTGAATAGCTACTTAATCCAGGTAGAAAAGAAGTAATCAATGTTTTAGCTGAGCTGAAATATGATAAGGCGTTGTTTTCCTTTGTTTATTCTATATTTTTTTTCTTCATATGGTGCACTTGTGGTGGGTAAGGTTTGTCTACATTTTACCCTTGTGGTGGGACCCTTCCCCGGACCCTCGCTGCGTGGGGATGCTTTGTGCACCGGGCGCCTCCCTTTTTAATGGTGCACTGATTTATAAAAGAAATGTATTATTCGTAATAGAAGTCCTCAATTCTCGCAAGAATGTATCATAGTTCAATGTAAATAAAGTAGCTATTGAATGTGGGATCAATATGATTTGCAATTTTTGAAGAGTGCAGGTTGTCACGGACTTGTCCTTTGCGCGCCCCTTCGCAACTAGCTAAATCAGCCTTCTCCAACGATCGTGGTGGCGAGATGAGTAAGAGAGCACTTTGTAAGGGAGAGCAAGAGAGATTGAGAGAGCAAAGAACTTGTATTTCTTGGTTGCTTGTAACTTGGTGATTTACAAATGAGGGGGTCTTCCCCTTTTATAGGCCCCAAAAGAATTTTCCTCCAAAAGATGGAAGGATCTAGAATGCCTATATGTCTAGACTATTCTACAACCCTCATGTATATACAACTTTCCCGAGTTCTCTAGAATGTTCCTAAGAGATCATTCTAGAGATCTTCCACATTCTTCTAGAGTTCTCTATGTACACATGTTCTCCAAGGACCTAGATTTCTCTAGAATCCTCCTGGGTATTAACCCCGTGCGTGACATCCTCCCCCACCTAGCCTGGTGACGCCCTCGTCGGATGATGTCCTTGAACTGCCAGAGATTTTCAAGTGTCTCCCATGTAGCTTCAGACTCTGGCCTTCCTTCCCATTTGATCAAATATTGTGTGCTAGGTTGCACACCTCTTCTCCGCACTGTCCTCCTGGTGAGCACCTCATCCATCTCTCGATCAAAAGACTTGGTCATCACTGGTGGTTTCTTTGAAGGTCTTCATTGTCTTCATGATATGACTTTAACATGCTGACAGGAAAGACCGGATGAATCTTCAAAGAGTCGGGTAGGTCAAGGCGATAGGATACCTTACCCACCCTTGCAATCACCGGAAAATGGGCCTTCGTATCTACGAACCAAGCCCTTGTGCAAGCTGCGCAAAATCTTGAATTGTTGAGGGAGAAGTTTCACCATCACCTTATCCCCAACCGTTTATTCCACCATCCTTCGCTTTGAATCTGCCCATTTCTTCATCCGCTTGCGTGCTTTCGCTAAGCACCCTCTGGCTACGTTTTCTTGTTCTTCCCAAGACTTGGCCATCCTCCAAGCTCCTGGGCTTCTTCCGTCATCCGCCATGGTCGCCAACGTTTGCGGAGTGAGTGGTTGCCTCCCCGTGGCAAGCTCGAACGGACTCCTCCCTGTTGCCTTGCTCCGCTGCAAGTTGTACGAGAATTGCGCCACATCCATCAGCTTGGCCCAGTCCTGCTGATTGACGCTCACAAAGTGCCGTAGATAACATTCCAACAATGAATTCACCCTCTCCGTCTGCCAATCGGTTTAAGGGTGGAAGCTGGCGGAGAAGTTTAGTTTTTACCCGAGCAACTTGAATAACTCTGTCCACAGCTTTCCTGTAAATCTGGGGTCTTGATCACTAATGATAGTCTTTGGCAACCCCCAATACTTCACCACATTCTTGAAGAATATGCGTGCCGTCTCCTCCGCGGTAGTATCCCTTGTGCTAGGGATGAATGTGCCATACTTGGAGGAACGATCGACTACCACCAAGATCGATCCGAACCCGTCTGATTTTGGCAACACGTTGATGAAGTCAAGCGTCACCGACTCCCAAGGGTGCTCCGCTATAGGCAATGACCCCAACAATCCCGCGGGCTGCTTGTTGTCCACCTTGTCTTGTTGGCAAACAAGACAAGTCTTCACATATAACTCCACTTCATCCCTCATCCATGGCCAGAAATATGACTCCTCCATCAAAGCCAAAGTGCGTTTCTGTCCCGGATGTCCAGCCCATTTGGTGTCATGACACTCCTTGATGAGATCCCTCCGCAGGTTTTCCCACTTTGGGATGTATAATCGCCTCCCTTTGGTGTAGAGTAGCTCATCCTCTACCCAAAATCTTCTAGCTTGGCCCTCCTTGGCCAACTCCATGAGTTGCATGACAAGAGGATCCTCCTTCAACCCTTGCCTGATTTTGTCCAACAACTCCCCATTAGCTGTGGACAATACATTGCGGCTAGCTCAGCTTTGCGTCTTAGTGCGTCAACCACAACGTTGGTCTTCCCCGCCTTATGCTCCAGCACAAAGTCGAACTCCGCCAAGAAATCCCGCCATCTTGCTTGCCAGCGGTCAGCTTCTTCTACGTTTGGAAGTAAGTAGTTGTCACATTATCCGTCTTGATGGTGAACTCCGCCCCAAGTAGATAATGCCTCAACACTTGCAAGTAATGGATGATGGCCGTCATCTCTTTCTCTTGAACGGTGTATCTCCGTTCCGCCTCATTCAGTTTCCGCTTTCAAAAGCTAAGGGGTGATCATCTTGCATTAGCACTCCTCCAATTGCAAAGTCCGATGTATTCGTATGCAACTCGAACCTCTTGCTAAAGTCCTGCAAAGCAAGCACCGGTTCCGTACAAACCGCTGCCTTCAAGCCTTCGAAAGCGCTTTGACATTCCTCCGTCCAAAGCCAAGCCTTGCTCTTCTTCAACAGGTCCGTCAACGACACTGCCCTCCTTGAGTAATCCTTGATGAACCTGCGATAGTAGTTAACCAAGCCCAAAAATGATCGTAAGTCCGGTACCTTCGTTGGCGGCTCCCATTCATCAATTGCTTTGATCTTTGCCATGTCCATTCGCAAGCTCCCATGCCCGATGACATGACCAAGAAAGTGTATCTCCTCTTGTCCAAATGAGCATTTGGACTTCTTCACATACAACTCATTCTCCCGCAACACTTGGAAGACTCGGCTAAGATGCTCCGCATGCTCCTCGATGGTGTTGCTATATACCACAATATCATACAAGTATACCACCACAAACTTGTCCAAGTAGGGGCGGAATATTTGGTTCATCAACGTGCAGAAAGTAGCCGGTGCGCTAGTTAAACTAAAATGCATCATTAACCATTCGAATGCTCCATACCTTGTGACACATGTGGTCTTCGGCTTATCTCCTTCCGCAATCGGCACTTGATGATATCCCTTTTGCAAATCCATCTTGGAGTAGATCCTTGCACTTCCAAGCATGTCAAAAAGATCAGCAATGAGAGGAATAAGATACTTGTTCTTTACCGTCACCTTGTTTAGTGCCTGGTAGTCTGTGCACAACCGCAACGATCCGTCCTTCTTTTGAAATAGCACCGGGGCACCAAATGACGCCTTAGACGGCTTGATCATTCCCGATTCCAGCAAAACTTGGAGTTGCTTCCTCAACTCCTCTAGTTCAGGGGGAGCCATTCAGTATCGTGCTTTGGCTGAGGGCTTCGTCCCTGGCTCCAGCTCAATTTTGTGATCCACCTCCCGCCGAGGTGGTAGCTTCAATGGCAACTCTGCGGGCATCATATCTTCATTTCTTGCCAACACGTCCGCAATGATAGGAGGCACCTCCTCCATCGTGTCACTATCTTCCTCCTTTAGGGTGGCCAAGAACGTTGGTTCACCCTTCTTGAACCCTTTTGCCAACTGCATGGCAGATAACTGTTTCGGCCCCTCCTTTGCTGGTCCTTGTACCATGGGAACCATACAAGCATTGCCTTCCTCCAAGATGCAAACTGAGCGATGCGCCGGCATGACGATGACTTGCATTTTCTCCAAGAAGTCCATCCCAAGAATGACGTTGAAGTCATCCATGGGTGTGATTGAGAAGTTCACCCGACCCTTCCAGGTGCCCATGCATAGCTCTACATGGCGTGCGACTCCTTCTAGTGGCCTCGCTTGACCGTTCACGGTCTTGATCCAACCTCCGCCCTTCACAACCTGCAAGCCCAACCTCTTGGCTTCTCCTTCGGCCATGAAGTTGTGTGAAGCTCCTGTGTCGATCAAGGCTTTTGTAGCCTTCCCCTTGACGACCGCTTCCACGTACATCAGCCCCTTGCTTGATGCGACTTTTGTTGGTTGCACATTCAAATCATTTAGTAATTGCAATGAACTAAACTGTGATGTATCTTCTTCGGGTGTAGTATTCTTCGCCATAACTGCCAATGACCTAAGCTTTGGACAACTGCTCATCTGGTGTGGCCCCTTGCACACATAGCATCCTCCTCTAGGTGTGAAATTCTTCCTTCCTCGAACTCCTTCCTTGGATCGGGCAAAGTCTTTGACCCTCCTTTGAAGTGCACCACCTTGTTGTCTCGCCGGTCTCCCCCATCTTTTCCATAACCCACCTTGTCCTTCTTCTCCTTGATAGGAGTTGGCGCTGGAACTCAATAAGAGACTCGGCAATGACGATAGCATCCCTGGTGGTTCTTTGGTCCTTCCTCTTGACCTCTTGTTTCACCCAATTTTGCATCCCATCGAATACCTGAAGTGATAGAGTGGTGAACTCCTTGACATAGTCTCTGATGCTTCCCTTTTGCCTCAATTCCCCGAGCTTCCGCAAGTTTTCATCTTTCACGTTCTCGGGGATGAAGTTCCTTCTTAACTCCCGCTTGAAATCCTCCCAAGTATCGATCCGGTAGAGTCCCTTTGCAATATCTGTTTGGATTTTCCTCCACCACAATGAAGCAAGGTCTTCCAAGTAATAACCAGCGTGACGTACATTTAGTGCCTCATCTGTGATATCCTTCCAAGTATTTCTCCATGTTCCAAAGGAAATTCTCCACCTCTAATGCATCCCGCTTTCCAGCGAACTTCTTGGATTTGGGCGCATCAAGCTTTGCATTTGCCATGGCTGCACCATTTCCACTATTTCCACCATTTGTAGCAACTCGCCTACGCAAGTCATCCACTTCGTTTTCAAGACTTGTGAGGCGTTCTTCCAAGTCGCGTATGATGGTATCAAAAGCGCCTTCCGCCTTGCCCATAGTTTCCTCCTTGAGAAGGTCAATATCCACCTGCAACTTCTCTTGTTCAACATGGAAAGTGTCAAAGTACTTACATATTTGATCCACTTTCCGATGAAGGGTTAGATGCGCCTCTCGTAAAGCTTCAAATTCAGCTGGATCAACCATGTTTTGCTCCGTGCTGGAACCATCGCGACCCTTGCTTTGGTCCCTCTTATTCATTCTATCTCTTTTCTTCTCGGCTGCCTTGCCGCGCTCATCAACAATGTTAGAGTTGTTGTTCCCTTCCAAAGCCATTTACTCTTGATCTTCACGAACCACGCACTAGAGTCAACCCGAGTCAACCCGAGTCAACCTGGCTCTGATACCAACTGTCACAGACTTGTTCCGTTAACAACGTCGCGTGCTGCCTTAGCTCCTTTGTGCGCCCCTTCGCAACTAGCTAAGTCAGCCTTCTCCAACGATCGTGGTGGCGAGATGAGTTAGAGAGCACTTTGTAAGGGAGAGCAAGAGAGATTGTGAGAGCAAAGAACTTGTATTTCTTGGTTGCTTGTAACTTGGTGATTTACAAATGAGGGGGCCTTCCCCTTTTATAGGCCCCAAAAGAATTTCCCTCCTTTTAGATGGAAGGATCTAGAATGTCTGTGTCTAGACTATTCTACAACCCTCATGTATATACAACCTTTCCTAGTTCTCTAGAATGTTCCCAAGAGATCATTCTAAAGAACTTCCACATTCTTCTAGAGTTCTCTATGTACACATGTTCTCCAAGGACCTAGATTTCTCTAGAATCCTCCTAGAGTCCTGGGTATTAACCCCGGGCGTGACAAGTTGCTTTAATTTGTTTCATGCAATTTCGAATGCGAAAACTGTTAGTTTTCCAACGTCATAGACTACACATTGAGATTGATATGCAAAATAATTACTACAAGTGTGATACAGAGTTTTAGCTTTGAGACCAACCACGACAAATATTAAGAATTACTGCAAGGTGACGTGTTAGTCTGTACCTATTATGTATACAGAATACACACAGAATTACATGTGGAATCATTAAGACATCAACGCATTAAAATTTGGGACCCTCTGTGGAGATGTACATTTAGTTGTCTCGTTTATATAGTTTCTGCATAGTTACGGTGAAATTGCTGTATATTGCTCTCTTAATTATTTACAGCTGTGCGTGTATAAGTTTTCTTAAGGTGACAGTAGTTGTGTATTGCTATTTTGATGTGCTAGACAACTTAAAAAACAATAGACATGATTATACACAATGCCTGTTACTCATTAGTTGAAGCTGTGTAGTATTGTACATTTCTGCATCGTTTTGATTGTGTATTGTTTTTTTTTGTTCTGATTATGTATTGGTGTTTTAAGGTGTTAGATGGATAAAAACAGCAGTACACAGTAATTGTTTATTGTTTACACAATACACAATACACTTACTGATGCAAGACGGTTCTACCAAAACAAAAGTCGATTCTATGAATGACTGAATGAATTAGACACGAATCCGGCGACTATACTTGCAACAATTGAAATTATAAATAATATGACACAACAATCACGTTCAAGTAGAGTTTCTATTAAAGAAACAAGTAATGTATTACACACGTATGGGTACTAGAAAACCAATACTTGAACGAACAAAACCTGACAAGTCGGCTAGGATAATATTGACACAGTTTAAAAACTTATATTACCCAAAAGCCAAAACAAGGAATGAACACACGATTCAACACTAAAGAGAAGACAACCAATCAATAAACTTACAATGCATACATGATAGAAAGCTCGGTGGATGTTTGGTGAGATCTCGTGGCCGTAGATACATCGGTGGACTGAGTGTGGACTTCCTGTGAGGACTCGGAGGGTTGGACGGGGCTGCAGAGCTACTGGTTGGTGTTCATGTGGGCAGGATGGAGCCGGCGGGATTGGGGAGGGGAGTGACTGTGATGGGAAGTGAATGGGTAGGTTGGTTAGGGGGTAAAGCTTGATTGCTGAATTTATGAATTATGGGTGCTGGATGGATATTCCAGGGCTCGTAATTTGGAGTTCCGGGCAGATATGTACATGGTGAGGGGAATTAGGCTGGGATGAATTCAGTGGAGGGGATTGGCTGTTGGATTATTTTGCTCGGCTGAAATTGGGTCGGTGGGGTAGAATAGGCTGTGGAAGGAATGCAGAGTGGGAGGTGGCAACTGCTTGAATGGGGAAGGTGGGCTGCGAAGGAGTCTCGCCAAGGAATTGGCAAGGATCTGGAGTTTGGACAGTGGAAGGGGATTGGGTTGACAGTTAATAGTGATAACCGTCTGCTAATGGGGATTTGGAGTTTTAGGAGTGAAATCTGTCGTAAGGGTGTGAAAATAAGGGGGAGTAGTGGCTTGGGTGGAAGGGGAATTGTAGGCTGTGGGAGAGAGAATTAAGGAGTGGGGAATGAGTGGTGGCCTGGTGGCTGGTGGGAGTGCTTTTGGGAAGTGATGCAAAATTTTATGAGGAGGTGAAGAGTGAGAAAGTGGGGGTAGTGGGGAGGTGGCTTGGGAGTTAGGGAATGATGAGGTGGGAAGGGATGGCGGCCATGGGTGACCGGGGGTGTTCACCGAAGGTGGTGTTGGTGGTGTCCGGAGGTGGTGGTGGTGATAGCCGGAAAACCAAAATTGAAGGGGAAGAGGCGTTGTGGAGGGGTGGCCGGCCAAGGGGGAGGGGAGATATTGTCCAAGCGTTGCACTCGGACTTCAGCTTCATCACTGGTGATCAAAAGGAGAAATTTCTTATCAAACTTTAAATGTCTTCTAAGTGAGCCTTATGTTCCAATTTATAGATTGAAGAGCTGTCACAGACAGTCATGTTTCTCTGATCATGGCCGCCTCCAAAATACAAATCAAATTTAGAAAACTACAACAATAAAAGAAAACTAAAAATCATGAATCGCTGATCCACTCAAAATTGTCAGCTCTCGTCATCGTGTATGCCCATGTATTTTAAAACACCAATAACACAACAAAAATATACAAATCCGTGGTGAACTACACAATTCTTTAGTTGGCTCCATATTTCCGTGTGTCGATTCATTGATTCATCAAGCAGCCACATTTGCATTATCTATATATTAGATTCTACCATTTTTCTATGGCAATCGTACCCTGGTATTTTCTTGTCTTGCCATATTCTAACTGACAAAATACTTCTTATCTGCATTCCAATTCATTATGCATATTGTTACGGAGGCCGACGAAAGGGACGAGGGCGAGGGGCACCCGCCGGTGTGGCGAGTGTACCGTCGTAGGGAGCGCGACGCGAGCCCCATTCCGGCCTAGCTGGCTCATGCCGAGGAGGCGTTGTATCCGTTTTCTTTTATGCACGCTCTTGGTTATCATTATGAGTCTGACACGTATATAAGTTGGGGGACTATTGTATTTTGCTTATGCTTGAAGTAATTGGTGATTTTGTTTCTCTCCCCTCAATTTCTGATTCCCCCATCTCTCCCTCTTCCCCTTTTTCTCCCTCCCAAATTTCTGAAGAACCTAACAAGTAGTCTGACTTGCCCTCTTTCGGTCGCGGTCTCCGCCGCCAGAATCCGTTCCAGCGCCACCCGCGTCCATCTACGCGTCCTGACCCTGACACCGATCTGCCTTGCCCGACACCGATTTGCCTCTACAGCGCCCCACGTGATTTCTACCGCACGCCCGTCGTCGTCAGGCCGTCGTGCCTCCCTCGCCGTTTTCCCTCTCCGTCCTCCGCGTGCATGCCCCCTAGGTTGCGCTCCATGGGCAACCCAGACACAACGCCATCCCTTCTGGCCGCCGATCCATCCATCCTTCGTCGCTTGGAAGACCACGATGCATCGATCACCTCCCTGCAGGCCCTCATGCTGCGCATGGACACCAAACTCGACTCCTTGTTGGCTGGCCGCCCATTCACTTCCGCCGCCGCCGCCGCCGAGTCGCCTTCTCTTCTTGGTGCTCCACCGAAACCTTTCCAGCCCCTGTTTTCCCCTACCGACGTTGTCTCAGTGGGCCCCCGTTCCCTTGATGTTCCCTTTTTCAACGACACTGACCCCTTGTGTTGGATTGCCCGCGCTGAACAATTTTTCGAGATACAACAAACCCCGGAACCGTAAAAAGTCAGCACGACCATGATCGGAATGGAAGGCTCCGCGACCGAGATACCATGCTCCAGCAATTGCCCCGTCACCTCCAACGCTCCTAGGATAGGATGGTGGCCTCGGCCAACCGCCATCGGCGCGACGTCCAGTTCACCGAGGGGGACTCAGTTTTCCTCAAACTCCGGCTACACTGCCAGGTGACGGCGGCCCCACGAACTCACTCCAAGTTGGCGGCCAAGTTCTACAGCCTTTTTGAGATCCTCGCTCGAGTGGGCACTCAGGCGTACCGTCTCTGCCTGCCTCCGGAGAGCCGCATCCATCCCGTATTCCATGTGTCGCAGCTCAAGCGGGTGATCGAAGATCACCCAATCGAGGAGACGCTCCCACCGCCGGCATCTGACGTCTTCCCACCAGCATTCCTTCCCCAGCGTATTACAGACAATCGCACGATACATCGCTCAGAGCAGTCAGTGGAGCAGGTTTTGGTGGCGTGGCAGGGTCACCCGCTTTCGGAAGCGACATGGGTAGATCGAGCGGATCTGCGCCGCCAGTTCTCAGACTTCTGTCTTGAGGACAAGGCAAATTTCCCAGATGCGGAATTGTTACAGAGGCCGACGAAGGGGACGAGGACGAGGGGCACCCGCCGGTGTGGCGAGTGTACCATCGTAGGGATCGCGGCGCGCGGGCCATTCCGACCGAGGAGGCGTTGCATCTGTTTTCTTTTATGCGAAATTGCCATCCATCCACCTCCCTTTCCTCCGTGGTTCCACTCCCAAATATCCTATGAACGCTAGATCAATTCCGATCTAGAGTTTCCAACCCCGATCCGTTATTTCCACCACCATTCATCACCCCGTATCCCGGATCTAGTCCCTAGCAACCCCGATCCGCTATTTTTGAAGGGGACTGTAGCAACCTGATAGAATTCTGCATGAGATCAATCCATAACGGGAAATGGACGGGTGATGGGCGCGATGAAGGGGACTTGGCCTTCCTCCTTGACTTCAATCGGGTCTTTTTTCATCATGTCCGGCGCGCGGCGAACAAGGTTGCGGATTTCTGCGCTAACTTAGCTTTTTCTTCCCCCTTCTTGTGGAATGCACCTAACATCACACATCCGGTCTTCCTTGAGCTTGTCAAGGCTGATCTGGAGGGTGTGATCCCTCTTGTTTAGTTCTTTTTCCTTTTCCTTTAATGCAAATGCAGTCTTTCAAGGATCTAGTCCCTAGCGGCCGGATCTAGCCACCCCCGGTCCGAATTCCCCAATTTCCACCTAGGACAGCCACCACCACCCCGTCACGCCTCTGGTTCCTCCTTCGATTGCCGATCTACACCTCCAGGTTCCAATGTCTAGGTTCGGCCCGCTATTTTGTGAGTATTTCATTGTACTTAGACATTTGATTCGGTATTATTACTTGGTGTTTTCCTTGTGCTTGTTTGGAATTATACTTGTGGGTATTTGTTTGCATACACTTATAATTGCAGGTGGGACAAATTCGTCGCGCGCTCACTTTGGTCCTCCGATGCGGAGGAAAGCCTCGCTTAACCGCTAAATTAAATATTATCTTAACTCTTTGTGATTTTGTGTGGCGTTACAAGATTTTCATTGCTCTTATTATTAATCGCCGCTGCCGACGATCGCATTGCATTTAGCGTTGGTTTAGCATTCCGCATGTGCACTCTCAATAGAGTCCTATGTTTTGCGCACCCACAACCTACCCCTTCATCATTCTCCCTCCCAAATTTCTGAATAACCTAACACATATGAACTTGTTCCTCTGATAGTTTTTTCATTATTTTTGTCTTTGCTTTTCAGAGAGTCGTGGTTTTGTATGCGATTCCTAAGTATGTTAATTCCTTCAAAACTATTTTGTAGTTCCTTTTTGTTCCGGACATAAATTCTGAATTCAAATTTTCTCATAATTATTTAAATTATTTGGTCTTTTAGATTTCATTTTCTAAGGGCTATTCTAGTCGTTGTCATTAAGTTGGGTAGCAATTGTTTTGTGATTTGTACCAAGCTAACAATTAATGTTTTTTAGCAAGTTGTTAACATTTAACGTTTTGTTTTATTAATGTTGGTAATCTATTTATAATCTACTTTTTTCTAACGGTTGACATTTCTGCTGGTGTGATTCCCCCCACGTGTAGCTCTGGCCAATTAAACTGTCATGGTACGGCCGCCATTGTTTGTCCCGTGTCTTGTTGAGCTTGTCCCAATGGTTGGTTCATAATAGTAGTCCCACATTGGTTCCAACATGAGCTTGATGGCCTTATAAGGCTTTGGGCTTTTCCTATCATCCGTTGCTTTTAAGATGTGTGTTTAGGTTCTTACACGCTACTAGTGCATGGTTGAGGTCCCCATCTCGTCTACCAATGTGACATCTATGAAAGGGGGTATGTTGGTGTTCCTCCCGGTCTGACCGTCGGCATGTAACCTTGCATATATATCCTGTTAGAGCCCGATGTTGTGCAGCCCGCTTCAGGTTTAGCCTTGTCCCTCTCATCACCAATTTATTTTATGATGAATGCTTGGGTTCTTACACTATAAATATGAATTTTGAGGTGTAAAACAATTACTGGCATGCATAAACTCTTATTTCGGTTGTGAAACTGTTCTTTAGCTATTTAAGTCATTTATACTTGAATGGGTATGAAACTCGAAAATATTTATACATTCTTATTGTGACAAGTAAGCTCATTATGGTAGCTTTCTTTATACTGGTTTAGAAATTCTTCTGATTGCAGAAAAATCCAGTTCTAGATGAAGATGATGATCTTGACGAAGATGTATACAATGAGGACGAGGGACCAGAAACGCATGAATCAGATGATGAAATTATTGAATCTGACATTGAGCTCGAAGGGGAGACTGTTGAACCAGATAATGATCCACCACAAAAGGTGGTATCTTAAAGGATGTTCTGGTTAAGGGGATAGTTTATTGTAATAGATTATGCAAGTTAAAATATACTAAAACAAATTATTCTCTTCTGTTTCTAGATGGGGGATTCGTCTATTGAGGTTACAGATGAAAGCCGAGATGCCTCACAAGAGGCCAAGGGAAATGCCATTGAGGCACTTTCAGAAGGCATGGCATTTGTTTTTTTTAATCTTTCACATATCATTCTAAGCTCAATCATCCCTCACATGCTTAAATTTTCTGTTGAATTTCTCATTATAAACTACTTGTTTGCAGGCAAGTATGATGAAGCTGTTGAATACCTTACTGAGGCTATATTGCTGAATCCCTCATCAGCCATTATGTATGGTACCAGAGGTAATCACGTACTGCTGGTAGGGCTGCATGTATAAGATTCCATTCATTTATGAGAAGTTCACTTACCTTTTTCCCTAACAATGGACAGCAACGGTGTTTATCAAGATGAAGAAGCCTAATGCTGCTATTCGCGATGCAAATGCTGCATTGCAGGTGAAGTGGATTATATTTCCAAAAATTTTACCTTCGCAATTGTTTGTAGTTTTTGCTGTCTGAAACCTGCATACATGGATGACCAATATAAAATTCTCATGTTATTGAAATGGTTTCAGCCAACACTGCAGGTGAACGTGAATATATTTCTGAGAACTTTGCCTTCACAATTGTTTGTAACTTTTGAAGTCTACATTGCTTATTTAATTCCATGATTGTAACCAATAAATTGGTTATTTAAAATTTTAATTGTCAAGGTTAATTTAATCGATTAAATTTTAGATAAGTTTGTTACAAGGCTGATTTGATATGTTATGTCAGCGCGATCACGAAGTAAATACAACCATGTCATGTGAGAGTAATCATCAATAAATGTAATAAAGTAACGATAACCTAAGTTATCAAAGGCGCAAGGCGCACCGAGGCGCAAAGGGGTCCTGGAGCCTAGGCGCAAGGCGCAGGCGCCTACCTGAGGCACGTGAGGCGCAAAAATGAATTGGGTTGTATTTACTCTCATTACAGCTGTCTGCAGCTTGTAGTCTCGTTAGATCCCAGTGCAGGTGCATGCTGCCTTATGTCAATCAAGCCGCACACATGTCCCTTTCAAGCTCAAGCTGCCTGCTCTAGTTTTCCTTTTTGCTCCTCCCCCAACCCAACACGCTCTCCTTTGGTTCTTGCCCAGCACCAACCGGATTTACTTGATTAAGTAATCAATTGATAAATTTATTAATTAAATTGTTAAAAGAAGTTGGCAGAATTAATTAATTTATTTAAAAAGGAAAAACAACCAACATTTTGCCTAAGACTACTTTACCTCTTTGAGGGCAAGAAATCCATAGCGTAAATGACATTATTTTTACCCTGATAATATTTAGCTACAACATTGGATACATCTCTACTACATATAGTATAATAGAATATGCTTATTTGGATGCTAACATTATCTAGTAATTCACAACCTGTTAGATCAACTCAATCAGTGGTGAAGATAGATAGGGAAGACAGAGAGATCTTTAGGTCTCCTAAACCTATTGAGGAGCAGGGGGTTCTAGGTCTCCTAGACTAAAAAAGTGATAGACTAAAAGTAAAAGCATTTTTTTCATCATTAGGGAGAGATGATGACATTAAATAGGGAGAGAGGGGGGGGGGGGGGAGAATAAGCTAAGAGAAGAATTGTGCCTGTGCGCTAGCAGTCACGGACAGACGGAGCTTGTTCGCCACCAAGAGAAGTCGTGCTCAGGCGTAGTTGCCCGTGCATGACTAGTAGTGTATATATGTATATAATATACTTGTGGAAGCAGCTCGATGTTGAAAGTTTGTGTCCTAAATTTTTGATAATTTTCTTTGCTCAACTGCTGTTTCATGCTCTTTACTGGACTTAAACAAAATGATTCTCATGTTCAACTTTTTCAGATCAACCCTGACTCCGCTAAAGGCTATAAGTCTCGCGGGATGGCTTTTGCTTTACTGGGCAAGTGGGAAGAGGCTGCGCACGATCTGCACTTGGCATCTAAATTGGATTACGATGAAGAAATTGGCGCTATACTTAAAAAGGTATGCCCAACATTTCCAAAATTATATTTCATATCATTAAGAAGTAATCTATAATTAGTTATTTATTTAAACATTAGTTTTACTAATATGGTTAATTAAATTATTTATAAATAAATAATCAAATATTTTGATTTTACAAAAAAATAAAACTATAGAACCGGTCGTTGATTGTCGAGCTGCGATCGGCGAGCATGTGTATGATCTTTGAGCCCACTACTTGATGATCACCTGGTGGGCTAATCACGATATTGACAATTGCTCGCCCGCTCAGCAATTGCTCAGCTGGTTATAAGCTCTACGCTTACAAAATATGAGGTCTTTCGTTTCTGTCCTTCCCCAACAACTCCCATATGCAACAGTTTAGGATGATATAGAGAATCTCATTAATTTTTTACCTCATCGATGCAGGTAGAACCAAATGCGCACAGGATCGACGAACACCGCAGGAAGTATGAACGCCTGCGGAAGGACAAAGCGGATAAGAAAGCTGAACGGGAGAGGCAGCGCCGCAGAGCTGAGGCTCAGGTGAATGTTCACATACTTTTATTTTTCTGAGCTATTCACCGTTACAAGTTCAGTCTATCATGTTTTATAACCTTCCTTCAGGCTGCTTATGAGAAGGCAAAGAGAGAAGAGCAGTCGGCGAAGCATGGGGGGTCTCCACGTGGCATGCCTGGTGGGTTTCCTGGTGGGTCACCACGTGGCATGCCTGGTGGGTTTCCTGGGGGGTCACCACGTGGCATGCCTGGTGGATTCCCTGGGGGAGCTCCAGGTGGCATGCCTGGTGGATTTCAAGGGGGAGCACCAGGTGGCATGCCAGGTGGGTTTCCTGGGGGGATGCCTGGAGGTTTTCCGGGTGCCATGCCCGGGTCTGCACCAGGAAATGTTGATATGAGCCAGATTCTTAATGTAGATTCTCTCACTTTTTTTCTTTTTCTCTCTCTCATCCATGTATATATTAAGTGAATCTAAAATAAGGCTTTTTTTATTTTCAGGATCCTGAATTAATGGCAGCGTTTGGTGATCCAGAAATAATGGCCGCTCTTCAAGATGGTAAACATAGTTTATTTTAAATTTGAAAACTTATTGATAAACTTATAAATTTATTGATTAACTATAATTTTTATTTTCATAAGCATGCCAGTAGCTCAGATTTCCCTCGCTTATTTGGATGTAATTATTATTTGATTGTTTCTTCTCTATATGGGGTTATTGTATATTTTTACAATAATCATACGCAATCAAAATTAATTATAGGGGATTTAACAAATATTGTTAACAGTTAATTGAGCTAAAAAACATTGAGCCACACAATCACACAACGGCATAAGAATATGCATGATTCACCTGAACAATTTGAGGTACACGTGTGTTGGCTTAGGTTTCTACAAAAAAATGTGTTATTACGGTTCAAAGAAGCAAAGGAAAGGTGACCGTATCTTTTTCGCATATCTCAAATTTTATGACCAGTGGAATTTATATATATATATTTGTAATATATAGCTAAATTTTCTAAGATAGTTTATGATGTGGGGTAGGCTACGTGTATGTGAATACTAGAATGCAATCCTAATGAGACGTGCAGGAGAATAATTCAATTCCCTTTTACGGCTAAATGCGACACATGCAAAACTTTGATGGAGAGATCAAACCAAGCAATAAATAATTAAATCGCACGCATATAATTTTAACAAAGCAAAATTATTTCTTTAAGCGATCCGACATAGGCTTTCCTCCACGTGGAGGGCCAAAGCAAGAGTGCACGGAGAATAGATTTTGCAAATCACTAGAATAACCCAAAACAATGACCATGATACTATAGCGATCCGGGCTAAGTATGAAATCTCAATATCATGTACTAATAATGAGAATTAAAGTTTCATGCAATAAATTAGACTCACAAAGTAAGGGGACAACTGTAGTCGTGGTAGATCCGATGGTAGGTGGTCTTGTAGTGCTGCCCCAGGGTTGGTGGCGCCGACGGACTGATGGCGGGGCTTTGTAAGGAGGGTGGTGGTCAGCCGAATGAGGTGGAGCTAATGGGCGGGTAGTTGGGTTGAATCAGATCGGTGGGCTTGATGAAGGAAGTGCGTGGGTTTCTAGATGATAAGAGAGGTTTCAGTTGAGGACTGGGTAGGTTTGTAGGGGTCTGGAGATGGGTTTTCTGCAGGGTTACAGGAGGGAATTTCTGGAGGAAAAAGGAGCCTGCAGTTGAGTTGCCCATGAAGGGAGGGGAATTTTGTGGATTGGGTTGGGCTTTGAGGAGGCTTGAGTTGTCGAGGTACTGGAGTTCATCGAAAAATGAAAATAGGGGGAAGGGATTTGCGCGCTGCCTGCAGGAGATGTTTACGCGCTTTGAGAACCGAGGAAAGAAACCGGGAGAAACCGGCTAAAATAATTATGGCAGATGAAAACAGGGGAAATCTGTTAGTGGCTTGCTGAGATGCTTACGGGGGATATTTAAGGAGGCGGGTTGTAGCGGTGATAGGGAATATCGAGGATACAAGAATGAAAACAAGATACAAACAAGTGTCCGATTTAACTAAATAATGATCGAAAATACAAAAGTAAAACATGTAAACAAAAATTCGAACGCATCCGTGAAGTCGAATCATGGATCCTGAGTTGCTAAATATGGCAGATGGTCAATCGGCCCTGAACGGGCCCAAAACTCGTGCTCCGCCGCGGGTTTGCGCCCGCCGTTCACCACCATTCCCCCCAATTTGAAAGAATTCATCTCCAGATGAATGGAGATTGAAATCCTCTCGGTGTGTGTCGGGCAAAATCGATGAGGTTGGTAGTTTTGGTGTGATCACTGGTGCAAATGGTGAACCCGTAGGCGACTGACTCAAAGGAGGGTGTGACTCAGGCATGGGTAGAGTGTAGGGTTGGGGATGTGGTGGTATCGGCTCCGGGAGATCTCCACAATATGGGTCCACATACTTGGGAAGCTCGTAGCATTGCGTCAGGTCCTCAATATTAGATATGGGATGAATCTTCATACTCTTAGGGATATCAAACTCGTAGGTGTTTGCTCCGGTCCTTCTTATGATTGTATAGGGACCCATTCGTCTAGCGCTCAAGCGCCCGAGGGAGCCTCTCAGCGTGGAATCAGACCATCACCTGCTCTCCTTCATGAAATATCTGCTCCCGCTTATGGTTATCTGCATAAGATTTATAAGATTCACTAGTATTGATCCTCCGTCGGACCGACTCATGCAATTGATGAACAAATAACTCCACTGACTAATGCAAATGAAACACAACAGACACGACATACTATCTAGCTGAAAGTCTGACAATGACCTGAATATCTCTAAAATGGGGTGGCCCATCAGGAAGCTCTTTCAGTTGAGTTTTAAAAAAATGATCGAGTGTGCGACGAGTATCCAAATGAATGCGTGTGACATCAACACTCAAATGCGGGCTCATAAAGTGCAAAATGTCTTTAAGGGAACGTGACGCATTATGGGGCTCACCAGGAGGCATATATGAAAATTCTTCGCGAGTGAGACGATACTCTGAGTGAAAACCATAAACATTGTCGACCGGATGTGACTCTAGAGTGTGGTGAGTGCCCCCCACAAGAACGAACTCATCTGGTGTGTTAGCATACAATGTATCAAAGAAATCGTCAAGAGTGTGAGTGGTCAGATGGTAGACTCTTGAAACACTGTAAGTATGCTCAAGCGTTTTTAAGGAAAACCATACATACTAACATACTTGATGCTACACTAAAGATCCACTCTCTGAGGCAAGATCAGTGAAGGAAGAGACGCCAATAACTCTTGAAACATCGGAAGTATGCTCAAGCGTTTTTAAGGAAAGCCATACATACTTGATGCTACACTCAAGATCCACTCTCTGGGGCAGGATCAGTGGCGATAATTGAAGAGACGCCAATAACTCTTGAAACATCGGAAGTATGCTCAAGTGTTTTTAAGGAAAACCATGCATACTTGATGCTACACTCAAGATCCACTCTCCGGGGCAAGATCAATGGCGATAATTGAAGAGACGCCAATAAATCGATCCTCATAAAAACATAAATGAGTGGCTCACCTGAATATCGTCCTCACAAGGACGCGTGGTTCATCAGGAGGCTCAACACGGGGCTTGTCAAAAAACCCGTCAACAGGGTCATGGTCCTTCAGATGAGCACCATCGCAAGGAGTAGTGTTCCCGAAAATTGGTGAGGTGGTCACTACGAGATCAACACTAGGCTCTCGACTCTCGATCGTGATGTGGCTCTGGACGATGACATGGGACCAGTGGGAAAATTCCATACTCAAGAGTGTGCAAATAGGTATAGTGTCGAGGACTGGATCTCTAGCCGAAGTGGAAACTAGGTCTGAATGAGGTGTAGAGGATGGATATTCTATCATACTGTCACTGGGCCACTCGTCCTCACTCTCGTGACCCCACTCACTAGTCATGACTCATTCTAATGTCGCTCTCCACATATAACATACAGTCATGATCAGACTCGACTTCAAAATCACGTGGACACTGAGTCTCATCAAGATGAGATGTATCAAAATCAGGTGTCGGGTCTCTCATGTCAGTGGGAGCACTACTAGATACATCAATGTTGTGACTTTAATCCCTTGACTCTATCCTATTAATTTCTCTTAAGGCAGTGCTCTCAGACGATCAAAATGAGCATCCATGCGATCAAATTGATCAAGAAATAGTCGTTGAAATTCGACTTCCGACATCTTTGTTTTCGAAACACTAGGACGATCTCTACACGGGGTGTTATCCTGATGATGGTGACCTCTATATGGCTCCTGATAATAATCTAAAGAGTTGTCCCTAACATAATCAAATTGTGCACGAGGGTAGACGTGATCCCTTTGAACGTGCGACGATGGGCGAGGATGATCAACATGGTAGTATGCGGATCTCTCCAAAGGAGCTCTATGGGGTCGAGCATATATTGACTCTAATTTCTCAAATAGTGGAGGTGTATCGATGTTGATCCGAACTATACTCAACACTTCCATCATAAAGTCGTGGAAAGGTGTAACGATGATAACACGAGGACCTCTCATCGCAGGGTGTGCTCGTTATGATAACATGTGGATCGGGTATATGTATACTCGGAATCCCAAAATAGAGGAGAGGAATGATGACGATAACTAGCCATAGATGAACCTAAAGATTGTATAACCTACCACTACATATATAAATGTGGCCTAAACCTGGGCTCTGATGTAGTGTTGGCTACATGTATGGGAGTACTGGAATGCGATCCTAATGAGACGCGCGGGAGAATAACTCAATTCCTTTTTACGGCTAAATGCGGCGCACATGCAAAATTCTGACAGAGAGATCAAATCAAACAATAAATAATTAAATCTCACGCATATAATTTTAGCAAAGCAAAATTATTTCTTTAAGTGAGCCAACTTAGGCTTTCCTTCCACGTGGAGGGCCAAATGCAAGAGTGCTTGACGAATAGATCCTACAATTCACTAGAATAATCCAAAGCAATGACCACGATACTATTAATCCAAGCGAGTATGAAATCACAATACCATATACTAATAATGAGAATTAAAGTTCCTTACAACAAAATAATACTCGCAAAGTAAGGGGGCTAGTTGTGGTAGATCCGATGGTAGGTGATCTTGTAGTGCTGTCCCGGGGTTGGTTGCGCCAGCGGACTGATTCTGTGGATTTGAAGGGAGGGTGGTGGTAAGGGAAATGAGGTGGAGCTGATGGGTGAGCTGCTGGGTTGAATTGGCGGGGTGGGCTTGTTGAAGGAAGTGCGTGGGTTTCTAGATGATAAGAGAGGTTTCAGTTGAGGGCTGTGTAGGTTTTTAGGAATCTGGAGACATTGTTTTTCTGCGCGTTCACGTGTGGGAATTTGTGGAGGAAAAAGGAGCCTGCAGTTGGATTGCCCGTGCAGCTGGGTTGCCCGTGAAGGAAGGAGGGATGAATTTTGTGGACTGGATTGGGGTTTGAGGTGGCTTGAGTTGTGGAGTTACTGGAGTTCACGAAAAGTGAAAATAGGGGGAAGGGATTTGGGCGCTGCCTGCAGGAAACGTTTAGGGGGCAATGAGAACCGAGGGGTAAAATTGGGGAAACCTACTGAAATAATTACGGGAGATAAAAACATGGGAAATTTGGGAGTGGCTTGCTGGGATGCTTATGAGGGATATTCAAGGAGGCAGGCTGCAGCGATGAGAGAGAATATCGAGGAATACAAGAGGGAAAATAAGATACAATCCTAAGGAATCCACCTTAGGGTTTCGCGGCGCCATACCATGAAAGATCGCCGGGTTTTGTGAATTCCTTTTCTCCAAAATCAACAATGAAGAAGATGGCTGCCCCTACTCCTATTTATTATAGAAGGACATTAGGACACCCTAGCATCAACAACTATGATTGGCCGGGAGGGTCAAGTGCTCAATTTCAATATATAATGACTGTAAATACAAAAGTAATGTATGAAAAAGCATGTAAACAAAATTCCACGTACATCTGCGGGGTGGATTGTCGATCTCCAGATTGTCGATCTGAAAATGCTAAATATGGTAGATGGCCAATCGGCCCCGAACGGGCCCAAAACTCGTGCTCCACCGTGGGTTCGCGCCGCCGTTCCCCATTAGTATAGAATGTAAAAAGAAAGTAGAAATATAAATATATATATACACATCCTTCTGCAATGGAAGAGAAGACTTTGGTGTAACATTGATTATACCAATTATGCTGTTACGCGCACACATCCTCTATTTTATTATTGCTTTTCTTTTAAAATGCATTAGGTTGTTGTGAGCCCCCCTCCCTATATAAGGAGGTGGTTTAGGGGAGTTAGGACATCTTTGGATCATTAGGGATTTGGGCTCTCATTTGAGAGAAGGCTCCTTGGAGGAACCAGCCTCCAAGAGTTGGCCGGAGCTTGCTCCGGATTGTATCCGTTCTTCATTAATTCAAGCATTTTTCTTCGTGTTCGTATTATTTGGTCCGACCTGCCGCTCCGCCCGCTGAACTAGCCGCCGGAGTCTTGCTTTCAGCCAAGGATTCTCCCCGACTCGTCCAGCCCGCTCGACATACGCCGTTCGTCGCCCGCTCTGCGTCCCGCCTGCGATCGACATTCGACCTGCGATCGGCGTCCCACCCGCGAGCTGCCTTCCGCCAGCGATCGACGTTCCCCGTCGTTCCGCGATCGGCGTTCCCCGTCGTTCCGCGATCGGCGTATCGCATCTACTCCGCTCCGCACAGTCCTCACTTCTACTTGCATTGCCGGTTCCGCCGCACGATCCGCTCGAGCTGCTGCTACAGACCCTCTCCGCCAGATCCCGCGCCAATCGGCTCCGTCCTCGACCGCTGTTGTTGTTTTCCGGTCAACCCAGCCGCAAGCCCGATCGCTGCTACCGCTGCTGCGCGCCTTCCGCGATCCCGCTCCGCCGAAACCCCGCCGCTTCTGCCCCGATTTGACGTTCTCTGCTGGTTTCCGCGCCCAGATCCGCCGGCATCTGCTAGGAATCGCTTGATTCCGCCCAGATCCGCCGGTCTCAGCCCCACTATCACGCCGATCCGCTCGATTCCGCCCAACTTCCGCCGCCGTTGTCATCAAATCAGCCACCTACCTGCCTCTCCTCTCCAGATCTGCCCTTTCTACACCAATCGGTCGGCATCATCTCCAGTCTACCTCCTTGGCAACATGGTCGCAGCCCAGTCGGCCGCGCCCGGGCCGCTGTCCTTGCCATCGGCGGACACCACCCCTCGGTTGGATTTTTCTGCCCTCGCTGCACAAATCCTGGCCACATGCGCCTCTCTCCACGCCAAAGTCGATCGTCTCATCGCTCTCGACGGACGGGCCGTCGCAACCTCCCTCGAGGCTCCTTGCCTTAAGTCTCCTCCACCACGGCTGCCTCCTTTACCATGCGAGAGTTATCCGGCCATGCCGCCCCCAACATTCCTCTATGACACCAACCTGTCCCTCCGCCCCACAGTCGATCCTCCTGGTGAAATCGCACCGACCGCTGCTATACTGCATCTCCCCACAGTGGTCGTACCGCCACCGCTTCCGCCACCGCTTCCGCCACCTCTCTGGTTATTCGCTCTGCCGCCCCCTTCGGCCATCTCACAGCATACTCTCCCTGCTCTTGCTCCGTCGGCACCTACCTTGCCTCTTCCACCGGCCGCATCGCCACCTCTTCTGCTGCCCTGTACCCCGTTGTTCCCGACGGATCCATTCCTGCTGCCGGTCGTCACATCTCCGACATCCTTGGTGCTGCTGCTCCCCACCGCTCCACCGACTTTGCGGGAGCCACTGCTTTCGCCGCCCGTCTTTCTGATGGCGCCGCCGCTACTCGCCAACACCGCCACCGCTACTACGCGCTACCTGGCCCTGTTCTGGAGGGAGGTCAAGGTACCAGAGGACCACGACCACCCGCTTGATACACGGGCTGGAGGGCGAGCTCGTTTTGAAGGACGGATGGAGTGTTACGGGTCCACGTGTCGTGGGCACATTCACTCAAGTGAACGGCGGGTGGCGTAACGACCTTGGGTTCAAGGTCGCTTTTCTGATGGGATGTATTGTTACGCGCACGCATCTTCTATTTTATTATTGCTTTTCTTTTAAAATGCATTAGGTTGTTGTGAGCCCCCCCTCCCTATATAAGGAGGTGGTTTAGGGGAGTTAGGACATCTTTGGATCATTAGGGATTTGGGCTCTCATTTGAGAGAAGGCTCCTTGGAGGAACCAGCCTCCAAGAGTTGGCCGGAGCTTGCTCCGGATTGTATCCGTTCTTCATTAATTCAAGCATTTTTCTTCGTGTTCGTATTATTTGGTCCGACCTGCCGCTCCGCCCGCTGAACTAGCCGCCGGAGTCTTGCTTTCAGCCAAGGATTCTCCCCGACTCGTCCAGCCCGCTCGACATACGCCGTTCGTCGCCCGCTCTGCGTCCCGCCTGCGATCGACATTCGACCTGCGATCGGCGTCCCACCCGCGAGCTGCCTTCCGCCAGCGATCGGCGTTCCCCGTCGTTCCGCGATCGGCGTTCCCCGTCGTTCCGCGATCGGCGTATCGCATCTACTCCGCTCCGCACAGTCCTCACTTCTACTTGCATTGCCGGTTCTGCCGCACGATCCGCTCGAGCTGCTGCTACAGACCCTCTCCGCCAGATCCCGCGCCAATCGGCTCCGTCCTCGACCGCTGTTGTTGTTTTCCGGTCAACCCAGCCGCAAGCCCGATCGCTGCTACCGCTGCTGCGCGCCTTCCGCGATCCCGCTCCG
This sequence comes from Dactylorhiza incarnata, assembly GCA_033032865.1. NCBI lineage: Eukaryota > Viridiplantae > Streptophyta > Magnoliopsida > Asparagales > Orchidaceae > Dactylorhiza > Dactylorhiza incarnata. The sequence continues at coordinate 3,140,379 of JAWHQI010000145.1, read as the reverse complement.
CCGAAACCCCGCCGCTTCTGCCCCGATTTGACGTTCTCTGCTGGTTTCCGCGCCCAGATCCGCCGGCATCTGCTAGGAATCGCTTGATTCCGCCCAGATCCGCCGGTCTCAGCCCCACTATCACGCCGATCCGCTCGATTCCGCCCAACTTCCGCCGCCGTTGTCATCAAATCAGCCACCTACCTGCCTCTCCTCTCCAGATCTGCCCTTTCTACACCAATCGGTCGGCATCATCTCCAGTCTACCTCCTTGGCAACATGGTCGCAGCCCAGTCGGCCGCGCCCGGGCCGCTGTCCTTGCCATCGGCGGACACCACCCCTCGGTTGGATTTTTCTGCCCTCGCTGCACAAATCCTGGCCACATGCGCCTCTCTCCACGCCAAAGTCGATCGTCTCATCGCTCTCGACGGACGGGCCGTCGCAACCTCCCTCGAGGCTCCTTGCCTTAAGTCTCCTCCACCACGGCTGCCTCCTTTACCATGCGAGAGTTATCCGGCCATGCCGCCCCCAACATTCCTCTATGACACCAACCTGTCCCTCCGCCCCACAGTCGATCCTCCTGGTGAAATCGCACCGACCGCTGCTATACTGCATCTCCCCACAGTGGTCGTACCGCCACCGCTTCCGCCACCGCTTCCGCCACCTCTCTGGTTATTCGCTCTGCCGCCCCCTTCGGCCATCTCACAGCATACTCTCCCTGCTCTTGCTCCGTCGGCACCTACCTTGCCTCTTCCACCGGCCGCATCGCCACCTCTTCTGCTGCCCTGTACCCCGTTGTTCCCGACGGATCCATTCCTGCTGCCGGTCGTCACATCTCCGACATCCTTGGTGCTGCTGCTCCCCACCGCTCCACCGACTTTGCGGGAGCCACTGCTTTCGCCGCCCGTCTTTCTGATGGCGCCGCCGCTACTCGCCAACACCGCCACCGCTACTACGCGCTACCTGGCCCTGTTCTGGAGGGAGGTCAAGGTACCAGAGGACCACGACCACCCGCTTGATACACGGGCTGGAGGGCGAGCTCGTTTTGAAGGACGGATGGAGTGTTACGGGTCCACGTGTCGTGGGCACATTCACTCAAGTGAACGGCGGGTGGCGTAACGACCTTGGGTTCAAGGTCGCTTTTCTGATGGGATGTATTGTTACGCGCACGCATCTTCTATTTTATTATTGCTTTTCTTTTAAAATGCATTAGGTTGTTGTGAGCCCCCCCTCCCTATATAAGGAGGTGGTTTAGGGGAGTTAGGACATCTTTGGATCATTAGGGATTTGGGCTCTCATTTGAGAGAAGGCTCCTTGGAGGAACCAGCCTCCAAGAGTTGGCCGGAGCTTGCTCCGGATTGTATCCGTTCTTCATTAATTCAAGCATTTTTCTTCGTGTTCGTATTATATACCCATCTTTTTTAATGGGAAATGTTATTCATACCCCATAAATGGATATTCACACTCATTTACATCTTATTTTTATTCAATTTTAAAACCCCCAAAAATTATTATTTGTACCCACACTTTCCCCTCCCTTCTCTCACGCGTGCCCGATTAACCCTTCCCCCGATTGTCGATTCCCGCGCCGGTTATCGTCCTCACCGCGTCCTCGCCCTGTCCCTCCGCTCATCGGCGCCTCGCCCTGTACCTCACTCGTCGGCGCTTTCTCGCACTCTCCGCGTCGCTTGTATGTTGGAGATGGAGAGGGTTAGGGCTTGTTGGGATCATTTAGGATGCAGATGCATATCCGGGGGGCCCATTTGATAGGCTTCACATGTAGCTGTATTCAAGGCCATATATAGATTTCTGGAAGGTTGGGATAACACATTTTAGCGTCTTTGGAAATCTGGGCATGAATAACATTTCCCTTTTTTGATCCTAGATTGTTATTCCAACCTTCCAGAATTCTGTTAACCCTCCAAATTTTATGTATTTTAGCTTCTGGAATGTTATTCCTAGCTTCTTCGTAAAATCCCAAAATTTATTATTTGTATCAGTTTGCCCGGATTTTTTGATCCTAGATTGTTTTTTATTTATTTGTAAATTGTAATTGCATTAGTCTTTGATCCTAGATTATATTTTGACAAGGAATGAAATGGCTAACAAATGACATTATGTACTTTTTGGAAACATGGGAACACAATATGTATTTTTTTGAGTGAAATATTTTTTGATGTTAATTAAGTGAATGAATATTAAGGTGTGCAAAAAAAGTCTAAGTAGTTGTTATTAATGTTTGACAAAAAAATTTCTATGTTGATGCAATTTATGATGGAAAAAACAATTATTTTTAAGACAAGTATGTATGGGTACGATTATCAAGTATGAGTATAAATATCATATTTGGGTATAAATAGTCATGGGTTACAAATAGCCATTTCACGTCCGCTCATGCACCTGGGAGCAGTCGGGCATGGCTGAAGCCTCGTGCACAAATGATAAATATCTGTAATGAAAAAAACACCTTGCACGCAAGCAAGCATGAGACCTAAACCACGCTGCACGTGCTCTTGCCGACCCCCCTTCTCGTTGCGAGACTCTACCGAAAGCCTTCCGAAGGATCTCACCGTCGCCTCTGTACTCGTCCTTGACCACCAAAACCCTATACTCGCTCCTCTTCTTGCCGTCGACAGGAAACTCGCTCGAAGTCCTTTATTTGTTCGCCTCGTTGTGATCCTTGCACCATTGATGAGAGTCACCAAAATTCTTTGAATATTTTCCATGGATTCAAGGAAGCCCCTGATTTAAGTTCTTAGGTAGTTTCTTGCAGGATCCTTTTCCACGGCGGTGGCGTTCGTGAACGCGATGGTTATGAACCATTGTTCGTGAACGTCCGACCTCACCTAAGGGACTTTGTTACGGTCCTGGGGGTCTCTGTAATTATGAGCCTGCCTGGACCCAGCCCGGTTCTGGGGGACTACGACCATAACAGACTTCATTCTCTTTTATGTTCAAAACTAGCTTTCCTTTCTTGGCGGCGGTCATAACCATTGCCATGCCAAACATACATTCCACGGGGATGACGTTTTTGTCCAAACTCACCGGAGCAAAAACGCAGTGCCAAACGGAGCCGCAGTCTCTGTGTTGATATGTTAACCTCTGGATGACTGAATCAATTACAGTGTCATCTATAGAAATCAGATGTTGAGGAGGCACCTCTGTTTTAGGATGTACTGCTTCTGGACTTACCTGCCTCTGTTAATTTGCCAACTAATGGAGTTTTGTTTTAGCTTTAGTTGTTATTTGAATGTTGTAACGGGCTCTTTGTGCACATCGTAAATAAAATTTGATTTTGGGGTGCCAATAACAAAATAACATGTTATTGTACAAATATAATTATTTGAGCTGTGAATGGCCAATGTCAGTGTGCTTATCAACCCTTAAAATAAGTTTTATTATGCCTTCATGAAAGTTTGATTAAATTCTAATTCTGACGGCTTTACACTGTATGATGATGCAGTAATGAAGAACCCTGCAAATTTTGCCAAGCATCAAGCAAACCCTAAGGTGGCTCCTATAATCGGGAAAATGATGGGGAAGTTCGCTGGATCCAAGTGAGAATCTTCTGCACGATTATTTCTCGGAATAAACTGGTTGAGGGAAAAGCGTATTTTTAATGAGGAATGTCCTGCATGAGTGGAAAGCTTCCGCGATGAATTATACTCGTATCATGTTCAAATCTTAAGGTACATTTAGCTGTTTGACCTCGGCGGAGTTGACTTATGTTTTGATTACTGTTTCCTGGGGCCGTGCTGCTGCTTGAAGTCGTTGGAATGACGATTTTGTTATTTTTCGTTGTTTTATTGGCGCTACTTGTACCTGTTGGGACACGTTATATGCTTGAAGCCGAAATTTTTGTTGGTTAATCGCGGTGTTTGAATTATAGCCTTTTGGGGTTTTTGACTATTGACTTCTGCTGAGCCATGTCAATATGGATAAAAGGGTGTGATAGAATGAAATGAATTTCAATCAAGATTCGCACAGAACTTTGGACTTTATAAGCTTTTTGATGCAGGACGATGGGCCCCGCTGCACCCCATGACATCACACCAGCTAGCGGACCACGGCCAAGCACGCCTGCCAGAAGGATTGCAGTTCAGGCACCCCAACCCGTCTCCGCGCCTGTTCTCAGCGCGGAGGGTTGTTGAGGCTGGGGCTCAATCCCCAGACCTTCTCAGCGCGGCGGGTTGTTGGTGATAAGGCCTGTTAGGAGTGGTTCTTATCAAGGAGGTCTGGGGATCGAGCCCCAACCTCAACAACCCGCCGCGCTGAGAACAGGCGCGGAGACGGTTTGGGGTGCCTGGACTGCAGTCCTTGTGGCAGTCGTGCTTGACCGTGGTCCGTTAGTTGGTGTGATGACAGGGGGTGCGTCGGGGCCCATTGTCCTGCATAAAAAAAGTGCATTATTTGATATAATAAAACTCAGCTGACCTACTACCATAGCAATCATAGGGAATTATTTGATATAGTATATTCCATCATATTATTGTACCGTTTCTTTCTACCAAACGGCTCCTTTGATAGCTTCAAAAGTTCTCTATATTCTCCCGTACTGGTCTCAATTAACTATAGTTTGTCTATGAACCTTTCAATTGTTGGCACAATTCATTAATGAAGGAGCATACTATTATTTTTTTATGATGAGTTTGCACGTCTCATTCTTCTGTTGTTGTGAGCATTGAAGACCGCCGTCTCATTCTCCTGTTGTGAGCATTGAAGACCGTCCGTGCTGGTCTTTTTGTTTACCAAAGCTTGGGCAAATTGTTGTCGACGAGCAGCAGCGGCTTCATTGACATTGGTGGCATCAACATGCTCAAGTTTTGCATAAGTTACTATCATTTTCTGCAGCAAGTTAAAGAGCTTCGAGCGATGCTTGGGTGAGGAGCCTGAGCTGCAACGGTCTCTTTTGCATTTAGATATGGATAGCTCCTATGGTTGAGGGTTCTTCCTGCCCCAACAGAGAACGGGGAACCCATATCATCAACTAAATAAGGAGCTATCAAATAAAATCTAGTAGACAAATTAGATCATTTAAGATGGTCCCACAACTTCGTGTGATGTTCAGTTTCTTCGGAAAATTCATCACTCATTGTCTTCGGATCAAATGTGCTTTTATAGCTTTTTCCCTCCTTTGTACTTTGCCCTACGACTCGATTCATAGAACATATTTTCAATGATTTATCAAATAAGAGTTTTATTGGTTCTAAGAAAACTATTGATGCCCCTAAGGTGGGAGTAACACTTGATCCGAGGGAGTCATAAATGCGTTGGATGTTCGTGATTAGTCGCAGTGACAAGCGTGATCCATGGAAGAATAGGATTTGGGATGCAGAGATTGAAATTGAAGTCAATTTCAATTCTGCTGTTTGGCTAAATGCAGAAATTCTATCACCAGAATTGAAATTGGTAATTCTGCTATTCGGTTGTATATCAGATTTCAATGGGCGGAATTGAAAATTTAAATTTATAACATTAAATTTAGACATAATTGAAATATCACGATTAAAACATAAACCCACATTATGTCCACATTATGAGCACATAAGGTAGCATATCGTAGCAGCTAGCAATAGAATAAATCACAAGGCAGCATATCATATGTGGTGTTATTATATTGAAGTTGCTGAAAACATTAAAAAACACACAAAAAAAAACTTGAAGTAGCATATCGTAGCATAATATGATTTCAGAATAACATAATATCTTATGTCCCACGACGAGCAAGATATTCATTGAACATGTTTATAGCCATAATATCGCTAAATGTGCTCAACTTGGTTGTTGCTTGAACTGCACCAACTGCATCAGCGTACTCAAAATTATCTGAACTTACATCTTGTGCTAATATCTCTCCATCTACTTCGGCCAGTAACCTAGCATGATTTTCTAGTCTCCTCTTTATGAAAAAATTATGCAGAATACATCATGCGTATATAAATTGAATATGTTTAAAATAATAATCAATTAAAAACTCATACAAAATACTGCTAAATGCTAATGCAGCATCTTGTGCTACTCTTTCAATCTTGATTTTCATCATTTCAAATCTGATATCCAGTCAAATGGAAACAGAAACCCAAGCTATCTAATCCTACAAAGTAACATTGAGGTGTAAGAGGACACAAATGGATAAACTTCAAGATAGTTCAGAGTAAGAAAAAAGAAAATGAGAGATCACCCGAAGGTGAAGATCCATTCAACTGTCCCTAAATCAAACCGGAAAAATGCACGGTTCTCCAACTAGGTCGCCAAAATTGGTTGCCCTTGAGCACAAAAGAAGTGAGATTTGATACCTTTGTGTTGTCTTCTAGTCAGGGGCAAAATAGAACTCCATTACCGGAGGTACAGTGAACGGCAGAGGTAAGCGAACAACAAAACTCGCACGAAAGAAGACTGGTACTCAGTCGCCTCCTGAGAAGAGGGTGGAGGAAGGAGGGGAATAATCTGTCGCGGCCTGAATAGAGCCAGAGCTCCCCGGAGATCGATCGAGAGAGTAATCGCGCAAGGAGAAATGGCGCTGGGAGGGGACGGAATCGCGAAAGAAGACATCGAAAGGTCAGGTTTGGGCATCGCCGTTTCCTTAAGTATTGAGTACCCGTGGGAATTAAAAGGAATTCCGTTTCCGTTGTGATTTTGGGCCAAACAAACGCTAGAATTGAAATTCTCAATTGAATTCCAATTCCAACGCTCAAATTCCGACGTAACGAACGGAGTGTTTTGCCCCTATCACCGTCCTCTTCTCCTCATTAGAGGAGATGAGTCACGACTACAATTCCCTTCATTTCATATCAATTCCTATATGCAAGAGATTGAATTGATAAAAGAGCGGTTGAACCTAAAATTATCTCAATCGATGATCATGCACACCCAAATAGTTAAATAATGCACAATGTAATATACATTTTTACATGGAAAACTCTGGGCGGGAGAACCCACGAGTCTGAACTCAGTCGAACAGTCTAAGGTGACCATAAGGTAATCATTCTCCGCATCCAAAAAAAAATAAAAATTTGGAATGTAATTTTTATAGTGCATTTATAATTACACCCCTGTACCCTATAAAAATACATATTTTTGATTTTCTAGTCGTATAGTAGCACCGCAACCCTAAAGTCACCATGCTTTCGAGCCGCGCTGCGTCTCCTCCTATCTTCGTTTCGACCGCCCTTCTTTGGCAAAACTTTCGGCCGCTCTAACACTCGCCTCCTTGCTGCAAGGGTTCATCTTCATCACCCCTTGCAATTACTGTTCTTAAACAAGATAGTTTCAAATGAAGCTTTCAACATTTTTCCTTGCTATAATCTGCGAGTCATTAGTAGTCACAAATTTGAGTTGTAGCTGATTGTGCAGTTGAGAAGTCAGCATCATCTCGCCCAAGAGCTGCCGCCAATATTTTCTTCTTCTTTGGGCTGACTCCACTTGTTGAATTTGATGAGTTATTCTTCTCGACCGCCATGGCTAGGCTCCCGAGTTAGGAATTAGTATTCATGTGTTGGTCTCGAGATTGTTTCAGAAAAAAAATTGCCTTCTTCGGTTGATTAATATCCGTGTTATGTAATCCTTTGTGGAGCGCGTTCGACAACTTGAAGTTGTGCATTTAGGCTATGTTTGGAGGGATGGTCGGAAGTGTAGCTGGCATCGTCAGAACTGCAAATGACAGCCGAGCTTGGGTTGAAATTCCTCCACCCGAACGACACAAAAATGGAGCAATTTGGAAATTATGGGGTGCTAATAGCTTGCTGGTGTGAAAATAAAATTTTACGGGGCGTCAATATCACAGGGGGCTAATAGCGAAATCAGGTGTGCAGTGTGCTACACACAAATTGCCAAAAGATAGCTTGTGTGAATACTTCTATTTATATCCCCTCGTCGATGCTTCGATCCCCTCATATTTTTTTCAAGAATGTTTATTCAAACACCCTAAAATGCGGGGATAATTGTCGGTCATGAGTGGATTTGATATTAATTTCTCAGATCTCCAGTCACATCACAGAATACACGTCGCCATCAGATCACTGCCACAGATGCTAGAATAGAGCGCATCGTTTGCAAATTGCCGCTAAAATTTTCCAAAATCCGCTCTAAAAATGGTATAAGGAAACCAACAACTGAAAGAGACATCCTACCCAAATCTAACCAAACAGTTGAATCTACAAAATAATTTTATTTTTGGAAAACACTACACTGTGAAGGTATACCGGAAATACCACATGAACTAACAACTTTGCTTGTTATCTTTATTAGAATGATTAATTACAATTAAGCCCTTATAAAACGACTTAATTATAAATAGAGTTCTATTATTTTGAAAATTATTTATTTTAATCCTTAAAGTTATGATAGCCAAACAAATGCTCAATTTTTTTTAAAAATTTATTTCAAAAACCGGAATAACTTATTACTTGCTTGGCTAGAAATTAATTGTGATACAAACATATTATTAAACATAATATTTTCCCCATGCAAATAGGTTATATATATATTATTATTTTTTCATTTTATCACCATATTTTTCATGTGCTGTATAATTCTAGTTGGATTTTAGGCTAGTAATAAAATAACTCATTCTTTCAGTCGGATTTTTCATCTAGCATGCGCGCTAAAAATTGTGCAGCGAGAATTCTACGGTGAGATTAATATTGCGCACATGAAAAAATCGTGCATTGAGCATACCAATAATTTCTTGTAGTGAAAGACACCAAATTTCTCTTTCTCTGGATCAATTTCTGGTAGGATTCTCAAATCTTGCTTTATAATTTTTTATAATCTCACCCCAATCATTATCAAGAGTATTACCTACATTTATCAACAATTGAACAATGAATTATGATGTTTTTTGCCCTTTATGGCTTTATATATATATTATATAAATGCAAATTAGGGAGATGAACAGTGGCAGAAGTGTCCGACGCCCATATTTATTGAATTCCTGAAATGCCCTCACTATTCATCCGCCTGCTATTGCATGCACACGTATAAATATATATAATGTTATAATCATATTATTGTACATAATAAATGACCATTTAAAGAAAATATTATTATTCGAGAGACAATCGAAGGGAAGCCCCCGCGTGCAGTGACAGATCCAAAAAATTATAAATGAGGGTGCACAAAAAATTTCTAAACACAAATGCTAGTGGGGTGAGTATGAGGGTCGTGGGTCACATGTTTGAAATTAATTTTGGGGGTGCACATAGCTGAACTTGGTCTGCGAATAGCCAAATTTGGACTGCGAATAGCCAATATTTGCCCCAAAATAAACTAGTTACGTGGCGTGAGAACGCTTCCATCTTATCGAAGTTGTTTCTCCCTCATCTAGCCACCGTTTTTGACATATAAGCAGTCAAAATTCATTGCCTCGACGAGAGGAATCCAAATCCACTAACAATTTCGAAAAATAATGGGGGTGCCAGTGTTCCTCGGGCCCCCCTCTGGATCAGCCCCTGCCCGCGTGGCCGCAAGGTCACGACAGTACCCGGTGCGACAACACTCCCGCCACTCGCAGGCCCCAAGAGCAGTCGTGCAGGAACACTGTAGTAGTGCGCTTGAGGACTGCGAGCAGCGGGAATGCTGTCGTGCCGAAAAACTGTAGTGGCCAGGATACCGTTGCGGGCGCACGGACTCTCCCAGTGCACGGTCTCACGTATATTTATAAACAAATGTTGATGCCAACCGGGGTTCGAATTTGCTGGCATCTAATTGTAGCTTGTCGGCGACTAAGAAAAAAGACTTGATATTAGCACGTCATTTCTCACCACAATTTGATATTATAAGACTTGATCAAAAAATTTACTCGTGCAGTATAACGAGCTGTTTATTCTCTTCCTTCGATTAATTGAATACACACACACACGCGCGCGAATCAAATGGCACAGGCCTCCGATCTTATGTTAGCGCAACGGCGGACTTCGGCAACACTGGCAGCGGGCTATGCCACATTGTTTTAATAGAAAATTGCGACTTGAAAGTCGAATAATAATTAATAAAACGCCTAAAATTTTCAATCACCGCCAGTCACCTTCATCGTTACTTTTGGATTATATAGATTATTTAAAGACTACACATATCAATTATTGAATGACAGCCTACATAATAGATACATGAGCTCAACAAAAACTTTTTAAATTATATGAATTTTCATCGTTACTTTTAATATTGGATATAATTTAATTTCTTGTACGGACATTATATTTTAGATTAGTTAATTTTGAATGTATTAAAAGATAAGGGTATATTAAAATTATAAAAATGTATATTTTGATTTTAATCCAATTTTTACAAAATAAATAAGCTGAAACTCTTAAATTTTAAACCAATAGTCATGCGAAAAAATATGAACACCCTTTGGCACGGCTGTGGCAGTCATATATGCGGTGATTATGAACCGTTGTTCGTGAACGCCCAACCTCCCAAAAGGAATTTCATCCATTTTTATATTCAAAACTAATTTTATTTTCTTGGTAGCCGTCGTAACCGTTGAATAATTCAACATACAAATAAACTTTTCAAGAAATACCGGAGAGTTTTTTTTTTCGGTCCGGAGCCCGACTGTATCGTGGAGACATTCAATACGTTGATATATATATATATATATACGAGTGACAGTGCACTGGGGGTCCCCCGTGCCCCGCGCGACAATACCCGTCTAGCGGCGGCGTGCTTCGCCCGCCCCCAATGTGCGAGCTTATTTTAAAATTTTGGTTTAATTTATTTTTTTAATATTTTAATTTTTTAAAAATATATCTTTTTTTGTCTTTTTTTTTTTAATATTTTTTTTCAATTTTTAAATTATTTATACAGTATTTTATTATAATTTTTCGGAAAAAAACTATATGCAGGTGGTCTGTGAATAGCCAACCAGCGTAAAACAAAGGCTATTCACAGACCACCTGCGAATTGATAGGATCATTTGAATCTTCATCTGACGGCTTATATTCGTTGGTGGACCGGGTTACACCATAACTTAATATCTTTATATATTAGTATAGATATATCGGGAATGACGCTCTATGAATCCAAGCCGTTCCTCTAAAAAAACACTGTATATATCATGAATTGACCATTTAAATTAAAATTGAAGGTCTATTTTCAATTATGTCTTTTCATTTGTACGTTGAGTCAATTGTTTCGATCTATATAAAAATTGGATAATTACAATCTTGTTCACATGCACGAATATATGTAAAGATTTTTCCGCATTAATAAATGATATTATCTCAGTTTAAAGGTTAAATATATTTCTTTCGATCCGGTTAGTATTCTTACGATTCATTGAATTTTATCTGTTGGAATTTCTCCTGCAATCTCTATTTGACCGTTGTCGTCCGAAAAATAAAGGTTTTCAAATTATCCTTGAATTTTCGGAAAAATCCATTTGCATCGTCCTGAGACGGCTCGTTGTGACGGTACGTCTATCCAAGTATCCGATCTCCATTAATTATCTTCAAATTAATAAAATTAATGAACTCCTTTCCTACATGCTCAATTTCATTGTCTAGCCAAACAACAAAATTGAAATTCAAATCAATTCTCAATTTTTAAAATCAATTACAATTCGGGCAAAACGAAAAGATACCCAAAAAATTACAATTCCATCCCTCCAATCTCTTAAAACCAAACTGACATTGGGAAAATGCTTAAATGCGTCTTTCTTCAATTTTCGGTGCTCATTATTATTAGGTTCTTCGTCTTGTTATATACCCACATCTACGCTCTGTTTGGCGCAGCGGTGGCGGTCGTGCACGCAGAGGTTATGAACCATCATTCGTGAACTCCCGACCTCACCTAGGGAGTTTCATCCACTTTTATGCTCAAAACTAGTTTTCTTTCCTGGGTGACAGTCATAACCATTGTCATGCTAAACATACATTCTACAACGGTCGTGTTTTTTGTCCAAACTTGCCAGAGCAAAAATGCCGCACCAAACGGAGCACTAGTGTTAACAAATAAATAAAATTACACAGGAATCATGTAAATTGTTATTACCAATATTTTGCTTTTGAAAAAAAAAAAATTTACAATTTGAATCATTGTAGGAAAAAGATACATGTATATTCCATACCTTAAAAATGGAGTCCCTCTTTGAAGAAGATAAAGGCTGACACGATTTACTTCAGAATTTCCTTCAGGAGGCATGCTTGAAGCCTATGATACATTCCAGTTGTAGAACACTCTCAGAGAAAGCTAAAACAAGCACTTCATTCAACACTACTTTTTTATCACTATTTGGCCAAATTTTTTTACAAAACACCCGGTCCCAAAGAGATAGCAGGATCTATGTGAACTACAAAAGGCTATATGAGTTTTCAAAAGCGAGAATCAGAGGGGTAGGGATTTATATTAAGCGCATAAGTTATCCGATGTGGGACCCAGGACCATGAATCTATCCATATAGGTTCAGCGCCAATCTTTCTGAACCGGAATCGATCCATATAGGTTCGGCTCCAACTTTTCCGAACCGAAACCGACCCATGTACTGGAAATCTTCGGTTCGATTCTTGGTTCTACCAAGTGTCTTACTTCGTGTTCATCATTACTCGTATTATATAGAGTGATAAAGTAAGTTGCAAGTAAATAATAGTAATAATAATAATTATTATTATCTCTAAATCTCAATATAGTGGAATTGAATTTTTCTTACCTCCACATTAATCATATAGACAACATAATTTTAAATTCCATGAAAAAAGAATATTACTTTTGATGTCTTATGAATTTTATATTAACTATTATTTATTAACAATAACATATATTAAATATCATATTCTACCTAAATAACTAATGAAATATCAAGTATCAATTCGGTTCTAGAGTCAGTTCTCGGGTACCCACCCCAAGAACCGAGAAAAGACTCAAAAGATCGGTTCCGATTTTTTTTGAAAACAAAACCGAACCGAGAACCACCACCCGAATCAGGATCCTCTCCATTTCTGACGAAATGAATACTATCTATTTCACGGTGTAGATGTATTGCGGGCTGATCCGACGGGTTGAGTAATCCTATACTTTTATATTTTTTTTATCAAAAAAACCCGCACCACTAGATTAAATGAGAACGAGTCTTGTCCATTAGATGCAGAAATAGATACTATCCATTTCGTCAGAAATGGAGAGGATCCGGTTCCCTGAACCGACCCTTGTGCACACTCTATAGTGATTCTATCCAAAATAAGAACAAATGTAAGCTCTACAGAAGGAATTATTAGTTAAAATTATTCATACCTAGAAATTTATTAGAAATTGCTCGGATCCAAGCTACATCTTTGTCACTGTATGCATAATTTGCACTGGAAGCCAACAAGAGAAACCCTCTAATATTTGTTCTATCATCATCCAAAGCACTGGAATTCACAGAGACCGGCTGTACAAGTAGAGAAAGTGTGCCATTGGGTAGCATTTGCTGCAGTTTAAAATCTGCTAAAACTTTCATGACAAAAACAAAATACTGCGAAAACATCAAAATATTTGAAGTATAATTCCGGGAAGAAACAGCAGATGCAGAACAAGCATAATTCTAGGGTACATTTAGGAGCAAACAAATTTAGGCCCCGTTTGGCACGAAAAGGAGCGGTTGCCGATTGATTGATCTTAGCCTCCCGTAGTGAATTGCAGAAACGGTGTTTGTCGAGGGAAAAACGCTCCCTATAAAAGTCAAACCGCCGAAAAATTGGTGCCCGGTCGAGTCCGAAGGTGGCAATTTATTAGACGAATTATAGCTCTAAGTATTTAGTCATGCTTGCTTCATAGTTCAATTACATTGCATCATTTAGGCTCCGTTTGGGGGGATTTATTTTCACCGGTCAAGCGGTTACGACCGCATGAACTAGACCTTAATTAAGGTCCGGTTCATGCGGTCGCAACCGCTTGACCGGTGAAATTAAGTCCTCCCAAACGGAGCCTTAGTGAACTCTTTCATAATTTATTTGTTGAAATAAGAAACATACATTTATAAATTTGCTATTGATATTCATCAACAATGTAAAGAATTTAATAAAATTGATTATATTTTAATATGTATATATTCCTATAAACGTGTAATAATTATAACATGCTACATACCCATCCTTATAGCCTAAGCGAAATTTTAAGAATACATGGGTCTAATGTACATGTTATCTCTTTGCATGCTAAAATGTAAATCACTTATAACTTCAATGTTGAAGATTTAGTCTCTGTTTGGCGCGGTGTTTTTGCACCGGCGAGTTTGAACAAAAATGTCACAATTATAGAATGTATGTTCGGCATGACAATGGTTACGACCGCCGCCAAGAAAAAAAACTAGTTTTGAACATAAAAGTGGATGAAGTTCCTTAGGTGAGGTCGGGCGGTCACGAACGACGGTTCATAACCATCGCGTTCACGACCGCCACCGTCACACCAAACGGAGCCTTAGCTGTCGAGCTTACTGTTCTACAAATATATCCATCTGTGCTAAATGTATAATCAAGAAAATATTTACCTGGTCTCTCTGGAAAATAGAGTGTGTCCTTCAGATCAAGGAATCCTGCTTCTTCAAACTTGTTTTTCAGCAATTCAAGTATTTGCACTTTTAAAATATCTTCAGGCATATTCCAGTAGCCGCGGACACATGAGGCCTCCTGGACCATAATGAGCTGGTGAAACAAACAGTGTTAGAAATCATATGAAGCACAAAGTTGTTGTTTTTTTTGTTTAAAGATTGCTAGCCCAACCAGAATTAGAGTTTTAGGAGCTCCTATAATGAGAAAAAAGAAATTCATCAGTGTAAAATCCAGTTAGCAGCATGGTCTAATATAATGTTTTCATTTTCTTTTATTGATTACATAAACAATGGTTTTTTAGGCAAAAAAATTACTGGAACATCGTTCAGGAGTAGACCATCATCAGTCGAGGTGCTCACAGATCTATTCGATTCATAGTCAAATTCAGAATCCTCGTTTGGAAAACCAGAGTCTATAGTCGTGTGCGGAGCGACGTCTTCATATTTCAATAAATTTTATTTTATTGATATGTATTTTAGGAGTTAGGCAAATATTATGATCCCATGTATGATTCTCTATATATACACAAGCATTGAGGTTTATTTGTTTTCATTTTAGTGAAAACATAAACAGTGGGCTCTTGAACATGGATGAAAGAATACAAAAAATTGTATGTGTTGTGTTAGCATTATTGGAAGTCTGGAATAGTACCACTGACATGGTGTTTGTGTTGCGTAAAATAACGTACGACGCCCATGCGAAATCTTCCTTCTGCGAGTCTAAGAGATTATCAGACATGATAAATATTTGTTGGTTCCCTTCCGGTAGAGTTGAGCGGTCAACCGGGTTTTCTCCCTGCAGCAAATTTCCATGCATTAGAATTCAAATTAGAAGGAACTAGAACGGTATCATCGCATGTGGTAATGTGAAGTATAGTTTCCACAGCAAGCTCATTTATTTAGCGTAAAAGATTCAGTGAAGTTTGTATAAGTAGCTGCAGCTAGATCATTTATGTGTATAATTTTAGTTTGCTATTTGCACTGTAGCACTTAAACCCAAATGTCTGGAACGCCTTGCAGGAATTTCTATCTGGAGTCAATTTGGTCAACACGAGCACCCTCGTCCTATGTGGCATACTGTATTTTGTGTGTGTTGATGTTAGAATTTAAGCATTCAACCAACAACCAATTAATTGTAGGTAAAGAGATGTAGGATCTATGTTAAATGCAGAATGCTATATGAGTTCCTAGATATTGTACTATTATTTTCAAAATTATTTTATAGTTTGGTGACATGAGATTGAGTCGTCGGGCCTCATATGCTCTGATTCCACGTTCGAATCTATGCATCCAACCTAAAACCACTTGACTGTAGGTGGAGAGGTTTGTATCTATATTAACTGAACAAGACTACGTGAATTTTCCGCACAGCGAGGGTCCGGGGAAGGGTCCCACTGCTAGGGTGAAATGTAGGCAAACCTTACCCTGCATTTTTGCAAGAGGCTGCTTAACCGGTGCACCAAGGCTCCGCTTCTACTTACTAGGGATATACATACATACATACAACATACAACATAACCCATATAGTCCCCAATCATTGGGGGTATGGGCGGGGGAAGATTGGAAACAGACCTAACCTTTGGCACTATGCACAAAGTGGCTTCTCTCAGAGGAGAAAGACCTAACCTTTGACAATAAATGCACAAAGTGGCTGCTCACAGAGTACCACTGAAATAGTGGCCCCCTATACCGTCGCGTTTGCTGCGGAATCATGCCCTCAAATCAAAGCCAAAGACATCAGAGAGGGCAGACCCAAGAATCCATTTTGATTTATGTGCACATAACCATGCCCTCAAATCTACTTACTAGGGATATATGAAACAAAAATAAACTGCTAAAGATGATAATCCATGAGAAGTAAATGTCTGTCACAATAAGGTTTTTATGCTAAATATTCTAAGGAAAACAATAATAATGCTCAACCGCTCAACTGAGAGAATTCTAAACGTTCACTGCCACACTATTTCACCAATTTCAACACCTCACATCATAACGCATTTCCTAATTCATTCATTCACTTTCCCTTGCCATTTGGGCATTTGGTCGAACACTCTGAAGTCAATTTACAAAAAAACATCCAAAACAAGAATTTCAAATAGGGTTTATGTATTTCATACCTTAAGAAACTTCCCAATGTATGGGAGTGTAGTGGAGAAAGCAGCCAAGCAGAACCCAAGTGCCTCCGATCTCTGCAAAAGAACAACAGAGAATTAAAATTTTAAAATTTAAACAGTTGGTGAAGAGAAAACAAACGATTGGATTCAAAGTACGACGGGATAAAACAGTACAAGCTGCGCTGGGGAGGGTGAAGACGGCATGAAATGGTTGAGAAGAATCAGAGAGCCGAAGGCTATACCAATCCATCTGGGGAGGTAAGATTCGTCCAGTCCTGGGATCCCTGCAGCCAAAGAAGGGTTTTTTCCCCTTTAATAGTCGAGGATATTAAGGGTTTGTGTGGTGAAGAAGAGAGCTTGCCCAAAGTGAAGCGAAGTACGGAGAACTTGAGCTGCTGCTCACGCTGCGGGTCACGGGATTGGGCGGCGAAGACAGAGTGCCGCCGGGAACGGCGTCGAGCTCCGCCGCCATAGAACAGAGAGCTTCTCCGCACGCGGGATGCGGCGGCAGAACGAAGACTGTTCGAAGTGAGGCGGGCATGGAGATGATGGTCGACGCGGGCCGGCGCTGGACCGGCGCCGGGAAGAGCCGGCTGATAATTGCGCAGCATTTCTCCTCATGAACCTGAAGGGATAAACCAAGCTTATCCATCCGAAGTTATTTAGAAATTATTTTTAAAAAGAAAATATTAAATTATTTTTCCTATGAAACTAATTGCTAAATGAAAAATATATATTTACTGTCGCAGCCATTGATACTTGAGAAAGGTGCACGTTTCGCTTTTTACTCGATTTACATTTTTGATTAATCTTATATATTATGTTAACGTTTGTTAATGAATAATACTTTTGCAGATGTCAAAATAAATAATAATATAATCAAAGAGGTTTCTTGATAAGTATGTTGGACCTATAACGTAGATGCATAAACATTGGATTTACATAATATATATGTTTTTAATTTTTGACACTCATTTTGTTTTGCAGATGCAACAATTCAAGTCAAGGGATACGACTCATGTAACAATTTGGACTGTACAAATATTTTTTGGTCTGCACGTAAAATTAATTTGAACTTATCAAAAACTGATTGCACATAAAATTCGCCAAAAAATTTGTTTTGTTGTCGTCACCTGTGGATACAGTGCATTGGAAACCTCTACCGTTTAACACTTTAGCTTATTGTTGTTGCGGGTCGTTCAACGCTCTCCTAAACCGATCGAACTGAACCGTCTTAGCTCGAGAGTGAGCCGAACATGCAAACAGTCAAAAGAGAGTATCAAAAGTAGACATCGAGATTTTTACTTGGAAAATCCGAAAAGGTAAAAAATCACGGGTCCTGACCCAGTAAATGATCCACTAGTGTTGTGAGTTACAGAGAGTTTTTTTTCGAGAGTGACGGGTCGCCGCTCGTTACAGAAATTTTGGTAAGTCCTTCAAATCCTCGTAAGCCGAGCGTGGTGAAGCGTGCCTGGAGACAGCCTTGAGCGTGGAACTCGGCAGAGCAGTCCTGAACAAAACGTTGTGGAGCAGCCCGATGCGGAGCAGCCCGGTGCGGAGCAGCCTGGAGCGAAGCGCTGCGGAGCAGCCTGGAGCGGAGTACTGCTGAGCAGCCTGGAGCGGAGCACTGCGGAGCAGCCTTGAGCGGAGCGCACCGGAGCAGCCTCGAGCGGAGCGCTGCGGAGCAATCCGGATCAAAGATGTCGAGGGGGTCCACGTCGGAGAGTTTGGAGCCCAAAAGAGATCCTCTCAAAGACCTTGAAGTAAAGCTGGAACGTTGAGGGAGATCTTCAAGGGGAGCTTGAAGGCCGATGAAGATCTTCCAAGAGTTCTCACCGGAAAACTTAAGAGCTCCACCTTCTCCAAAATGCCAAAAGTCCCTTCAAATGGAGGCATGACCCCCCTAGTTTTTGAGGAGGGCGTTTTGATAACCGCGCCATATTGATTCATGTATGAGCGAATGAGAATGCTTGATTCGGGGCACACAGATCACCAATTTTGAAGTTATGACGAGTTTGCCTCCCCCAGTCACGCTGGGCAACCCGGGCAGCCTCCCTGGTGGTGGTGGTGGTCGGTGATAGATGATGGTGGCGTGCCCCGCGGAACAGGGATGGGCGTGAGTGCCTTCTGCGGAGCATGAATGAGCGAGAGTGCTTTCTGCGGAGCAGGGATGAGCGGAAGTTGTAAGACCCCCCTCCTGGAATCGGCGGCTCGACCAGGAAATCTTATCACACACCACCATTTATGCACAACGCAGAAGCGACCATGAAGGGTGAAGGAACTACCTTCTCCAACTCTTTCCTTAAACACTCTGTTGTCACATATACGGATGATGTTAAGCGAATGTCACTACACATCAACAGAGTAGGGAAACAGTTTTTTAATGGAAGACACCATTAATGAGTGCACCTTATATCATTTAGCGGAAGACATGATCTATAGTGGAAGATTAATTATCACAGAAATACACTACTCAAGACCTGTATGAGTAGCATCATTATCTCTGCCGCAATATACCATAATAATCAAGCTCTAGTACCAATGCATATATATATATATATACATATACCATGAGGTAGGTCACAACCCAAGGAGATGCA
This sequence comes from Dactylorhiza incarnata, assembly GCA_033032865.1. Taxonomy (NCBI): domain Eukaryota; kingdom Viridiplantae; phylum Streptophyta; class Magnoliopsida; order Asparagales; family Orchidaceae; genus Dactylorhiza; species Dactylorhiza incarnata. Next base: position 3,121,163 of record JAWHQI010000145.1, on the reverse strand, counting down.
GCCTAATGAATATATACCTAAAGTAGCTTGCCTTTTGACTTCCTCCACACTTGGGTGTTGTCTCTCACCCGCACCTGTCACCTGTGCCAATGACAAGTTATCAGAACCACGAATAGAATCCAATCTCTATTAGCATCAAGCATAGTATAACATTAAGGGTGGAAGTATCTGGACTTATATTGGGTCGTGGTAGTCTCCCCGCGAATACCGCCTACGCACTCCGTATCATCATGCATACGGTCTCAGACCCACGTAGTTCTATTAGTTTCGCATGGGTTGTCTTCCCAGACCGTCCTTCGTGCGGGTTGCTACAGAGTATAACTCACCAGCCATCCAATTTTCTCCCCAAGGCATAATTTCTCGAAGGCACGATAAATTCCCGTATGAATTAGGGGTGCAACTCGGATCGGTTCGGTTCGGTTCTACCAAAAACCAAGAACCGACCCATATAGATTCGATTCCAAAATTTTGGAACTAGAACCGACCCATGGTTCTAAACTATGGAACCGGATCCGCCCAATTCGGTTTGGTTCGGTTCTCGGTTCTACCCACATTTCATAATGATTGGAATAATAATTTAATTGTATAACAGCATTTATATATATCAACAAATTTAATCATAAAAGAAGTAAATTGTGCTATAATATAAATAGAATCACATTTTTTTCTAGAAATAACAGTATTAAATTGAGATTGACTTAACTGTTCGTAGTTGTTCAGCTGCCCGTCGAGTGCGGAGGTGTGTGAGCTGACTCCGCGCGAGAGGACTACTCACCGAGCAGGGGAAGGGAGCCCCTTCTGTGAGTTGATCCTCTCGGCTCCGGTGCCAGAGGGGTTCATAGGGCCGGAGATGTCTTACTATATCGGCAAAGATGACCCAGTCCTGCACCTGCAGTGGTTCGAGGACATGGTCTCGATCCTCCCGATGACAGATGCCTTCCAGTGTCGGCTCTGTGCCACCACTCTGAAGGAGAAGGCGAGGGACTGGTTCGACCAGCTCCCAGTAGGTTCCATCTATGCCTTCGAGGACTTGCGCCGGAGCTTCAGGTTGCGCTTCTCAACGTCAAAAAATAGGAAGAAGGATGCAGAGGCACTCTTTAAGATCAAGCAAGGGCCCGGGGAGTCGTTGACCCATTATGTGGATAGGTTCCAAGAAGAGGTCCTGCAAGTCCAGGAGGTGCCGGGGTTCACCCTCCAGCTAGCCTTTATCGTGGGGCTACGGGAGGGATTCTTCAAGATGGACCTGAAGCGGAAGGTCCCTCTATCCTTTGAGGAGCTGATGAAGTGGGCAGCGGAGGAGATCGACGGAGAGGCCGCCAATCCAGAGTTTACAAAGAGATTGGCTAGACTGAGCGAGCCAGAGGTAAGGCACCAGGAGGGAAAAAGAAAGGAAGAACCCAGAGGACAGGGGTTTCGGGGGCAGCAGCGGGATTGGGGGTATCAGGAGCCCAATAACCGGCTGGCTTGGAGGCCCCAAGAAGGACCAGTGAGAGGTCAGAAAAGAGATCACCAACGAAGGGGGGAGGGGAGAGTCAATCATCCGGGATTGAGGCAAGGTCCCAGACCACCTCACCCCCCTCGAGAGCAAGCCATGGCGGTAGGCCGAGGAAGAGGAGGAAGAGGAGGAAGAGGAAGAGGTGGAAGAGGGGCAGGGTGGCGTTGCCTTACTGTGACTTTCATCAGGAAGAAGGTCACGCGACGGCCACCTGTCAACATAAATGAGGAGGATTAATTTTTCCCTTAGTGACGATGGGTAAACATTGAAAAGTTTGAAAAGCTTTGTCGGAAGCCAACGTTATGAACAACCCGTCTAAAATTCTCAGAACAAGCTCGAGGAGATTGTTTGTGGTCATATAGAGATATTTGGAGATGTCAGACAAGATACTTCTGTAGTCTCATATTTAGACGATTGTTGCATGTCTACTATCTTAGTTAGATCACAGTTGAGGGAGATATTTTTGTTATCAGGTTGCTAAAAATTTCAATAACGATGGATAACAAGGGAGATCAAGACTATCTTATGCATATCCACCGTCTTATGCATTTTAAAAGGTGGGTTGCTGTTATGAATGACTGTATATCAAATAATTGACAAGCAAATGAATGACAATGTTGTTAATTCCCAATATGCTGTTATGAATTGATATATAGTTGACAAGCAAATGAATGACAATATAGCAAATAATTCATAACCCAAAATTCATGTAAAAACAACATTACCGCATGACTTAACTATAAAATTCATGTATAATTCATAACCCAAAATAACAGAATAGGAACAAAAACATCGGAACCTGACTATGTTATGAATTGATAGTTGACTTGCTCTCAACCAATCTTTTATATTGCATTACATTCAACATTCTTTTTCATAAGCCTCTTGTTCACTACAAATAACTGGTAAAAACAAAACAAAATAAAGAGTTAACGCTAATGAAAAATATATTATTCACAAAAATAGCATAGATAAATATTAAAAGAAATTACCACTCTCGAGTTCTTCAATTTGATGTAAGTCCTCTTCAATTTGCATCGGTAATGGACTGGCTCTCAACCAATCTTGAGTGCATACCAACCCCTCGACAATCTTTGGCGAAAGAGAACTATGAAATCGATCAAGAATATGGCCACCTGTACTGAATGCTGACTCAGATGCAACAGTAGATACCGGTATTGCCAAAATATCTCTAGCGAGCAAAGAAAGAACCTTATATTTGCTGGAGTTCACTTTCCACCAGTTTAATATGTCAAACTGCTCAGAATGTTCATCCAAGTCACAATCATCTTTCAAGTATTTATCCAACTCCGATTGGTTTGAAGAAATTTGAAGAGGCTTCTTTTTCTTATCAAATATAGCTCTTAACTGTTTCATCTCATTTAATGGAGTCTTATGAGAAATATGTGGTGTATCCACTTCCATGATGTCATTCATAGAGCAGTTCAATGTTGAAGGTGTAGAATCAAATTTTTTATAATATTCGAATAAATCTCTCATAACTCTACTATCTTTTCCATTAACTCGTCCACTTGCTCGGATTGGTAAAAGAATTAATAACAATGTCTCACATATTCAAATTTATTTCGTGGATCTAGCACCGATGCAATGACAAGGAAAATATTAACTTTCTCAATAGTTCCCCAATATTTATAAAAAATTTCCCTCATTCTCAATGCCATTGATTTATGTTGAACATCTGAAGAGGAAGCTCGCATGTTCAATATAAAAAACTTGTTCAAAATAAGAAGTAGAGGTTACATAAGTTGAGCTTGAGAACAAATTACTTGCAATATAAAATTTCTCTAAGAAGGAAACCAACAACTTAGCAGTATCCCAATCAGAAGCTCGCGACGGTCCATTCTCTAAATCTGCAGCAAAATCTGTCACTTCATCCTCATATCTTTCGAAGGCCTTTTGAAATTTAATTGCTACTTTCAACATCAAATAAGTAGAGTTCCATCTTGTTTGCACATCCAAGCAAACTGAACCTTTATAATCTATTTTTTCTTTCTCACAGCATGTTTTAAATTGACGCGATCTCATAAGAGAACTTCTTATATACTTCACTACTTCTCGAATTCTTGCTACCGTGTCAATCTTTTCATGCAAACCATCCAAAATACATGATTCTAACACTTTTCCAAGTGCTTTACCCTTATGACTTGAGATAACACAGAAATTAAGAATTCTCTTTTGAAGATGTCAGTCATCATCAATAAAATGTGTCGTAAGACATAAATAAGAAAGATTCTGTAAGGATGTCCAACAATCCGTTATCAAACTAACATCGGACTTCATATTCACAAGTTTTTTTAACTTCGTTTTCTCAGTGGCATATAGTTTCATGCAGTCTCTTGTTAATGTTGTGCGTGATATTAACTTAAACTTTGATTGTAACATTCTCATTAGATACAAAAAACCATGTCTTTCAATGATTTTGAATGACAACTCATCCATAATGATCCATTTAGCAAGGGCTTCCCTACATAATTCTTGATCAAACTTCCAAGTGCTAAAAAAGTCTATTGAGCTAATATCACTTCCCTCTTGTCCACCTTTGTTTTCAAAAGACAGTATCTTTTGTTTTTTATCAACCTCGTTATAAGGATATTTACTGCAAAACTTCAAATGTTTCCACATGTTACTTGTGTCATTGACACTAGCACAACCGTACTCCCTGTTACAATAATTACAAGCGGCTTTATCAGATTTCTCAGAATTCTTTTTCTTCACCTTAGTAAAATGACCCCAAATGTTTGATTTGTCTTTATATTCCCTTTGACGATTAGGATCACACGTGCTAGCTACATTAACATTGACTACTTCTTCAACTACATCAGGCCCAACAACAACACTATCAAGTCTGATTTGTCCAACTGTACCAACATTCGTCTCCCCCACACTTGACATTGCCACACCATGAAATCAAAATTATGAATTTTATTCAATAAATAAACACTTGACATTTCAGATTAGATCAACTAACACTTGACATTGACACACTTTACATTGTCATGCTATGATGAAATAAACTTGATAAAATCAACATGAGATACCTTCCTGAAATTAAAAATTACAGAACTCCGGAACTTGTTGGATGTGAGATGAAGAGGCGAGAACAAGCTTTGGCTGTAAAAACTCCAAAAAATTCAAGAAATCCTAAAATTAAAAGATTTGGCGGTAAAAAATCCAGGAAACTTAAGATCGAACGGAGGAGGTTTGATTCTTACCTTGGTAAAGCACTTGAAGTTCTGTAGCAACTAGCAAGCCTGTTTGTATGCTTTGGACCTTTGGATGACTTGGATCTATTGTGTGTTTATGGAGAGAGATCAGAATCAGCGAGAGAGAGATCAGAGTGGTAAAGCACTTGCACGGAGAGAGAGAGAGAGAGAGAGGGAGAGAGAGAGACCTGGGAGATATAAATTATCAGAGCAGGTTTGATTCTTACCTCTCGACTCTTGCCTCTCGGAGTCGGCGAGGAAGACTAGAGCAATCGGGGGAGGAAGGCTGGAGTCGGCGAGGAAGGCTGGAGTCTCGCCGGCCGCCGGAGGAGCGATCAGAAAGAGTGTCGGGGGTCGCCGAGGAAGGTCGAAGATCGGGAGCGCCGAGCGGGGATCCTTCAGGAAACAAGGAAAAGAAATGAGAAATATGCTAGGGCTTGCGGGCTTAATATGATAACATATATTTTTTATTTTTTTTTATTTTTTATTTCTTATGCGGGTCGGTTCTTGGGTACCCGACTGTAGGAACCGAGAACCGACCCGAACTGCCGGTTCTCCTATTCCTGGATCCAGACCCGAACCAATCAGCACCGGAACTGACCCGAACCGACCAATTCGGTTCAGTTTCGGTTCGGTTCTCGGTTCTTCGGTTCCTTTTGCACATGACTAGTATGAATTATGCTCGAGGTACATATATTCTCATAGAGATAATTCTCCAAGGCACAATGTATTCCCGTATGAATAATTCTCGAAGACATAATATATTCACGTAGGAATAATTCTCCAAGACACAATATATTCCCGTAGAAATAATTCTCGAAGGCACACTATATTCCCGTAGGAATAATTCCCAAGACACAATGCATTCCCGTAGGAATAATTCTCGAAGACACAATTTTCTTAGGAATAATTCTCCAAGGCACAATGTATTCTCATAGAAATAATTCTCGATGACACAATATATTCATGTAGGAATAATTCTCCAAGGCACAATGTATTCCCATAGAAATAATTCTCGAAGGCACAATATATATATATTCCCTTAGGAATAATTCTCCAAGGCACAATGTATTCCCGTAGGAATAATTCTCGAAAGCACAATATATTCCCGTAGGAATAATTCTCCAAGACACAATGTATTCCCTGATGAATAATTCTCGAAGGCACAATATATTCCCGTAGGAATAATTCTCCAAGGCACAATGTATTCCCGTAGGAATAATTCTCGAAAGCACAATATATTCCCTTAGGAATAATTCTCCAAGGCACAGTGTATTCCGGTAGGAATAATTCTCGAATGCACAATATAATCCCGTAAGAATAATTCTTCAAGACACAATGTATTCTCGTAGGAATAATTCTTGAAGGCACAATATATTCCATTAGGAATAATTCTCCAAGGCACAATGTATTCCTGTAGGAATAATTTTCGAAGACACAATGTATTCCCGTAGGAATAATTCTCGAAGGCACAATATATTCCCGTAGAAATAATTCTCCAAGACACAATGCATTCTTGTATGAATAATTCTCGTATGCACAATATATTCTCGTAGGAATAATTCTCCAAGGCACAATGTATTTCCGTAGGAATAATTCTCGAAGGCACAATATATTTCCGTAGGAATAATTCTCTAAGGTACAATGTATTCCCGTAGGAATAATTCTCGAAGACACAATATATTCTCGTAGGAATAATTCTCCAGAGCACAATGTATTTCTGTAAGAATAATTCTCGAAGGCACAATATATTCCCTTAGGAATAATTCTTTAAGGCACAATGTATTCTCGTAGAAATAATTCTCGAAGGCACAATATATTCTCTTAGGAATAATTCTCCAAGGCACAATGTATTCCCGTAGGAATAATTCTTGTAGGCACAATATATTCCCGTAGGAATAATTCTCGAAGGCACAATATATTCCTAATTATAGCGATGTGATTCTGATAAGCCCTAGTCCCTGGCTCGACTTGTCACGTATCATGGTCTCTTGGGTTGCGAACCGATTTGTTCACAATAAAAACTATTGTAATTACTCCCACACCAGAGCTTTTGGATACGAGGGTGAGTTTTTTGCGCTTAAAAATGATCACTTGCCGCTTACCGACTTTTGAATAAGTAAGCCAGTGGTTGCGGTACTGAACTCAACCTTATGCTTTCTTATTAAGAGAGACAAACGAGTTACGCACTATTTATGGTTGACTTTGATGGAATGACTTATCTTCACGTCAATTCTAAATTATAAGGAATACTGAAATAAAATCAAAACATCGATCTGCTCTGCTCCAAGAGCGGCGGCCAGTTCGACACTATTTATGGTTAACCTTGAAGGAAGATCTCATCTTCACGTCAACTCAAAATTATAGGCAATACTGAAATAAAAAACCAAACATCGATCTGTCCGCTCTGCTCCGAGAGCGGCGACCAGTTTAGCAGAGCAGGAATGTCTGAAGGAATGTCTCATCTTCACTTCAACTCTAAATTATAGGCAATACTGAAATAAAAAGCCAAAACACCGATCGGTCCGCTCTGCTTCAAGAGCGACGACCAGTTTAGCACTATTTGGGGTTGACCCTGAAGGAATGCCCCATCTTCACGTCAACTCTAAATTCTAGGCAATACTGAAATAAAAGCCAAAATATCAATCTGTCCGCTCTGCTTCAAGAGTGGAGGCTAGTTCAACACTATTTATGGTTGACCATAAAGAAATGTCACATCTTCACGTCAACTATAAATTATAGACAATACTGGAATAAAAACATCAAAAGTCTTTAAACCTTTACAGAGGGTTCAAATAACCTCCACCAATCATTTCAAAAATTTTGCACTGATTTTTGATTAAGTAAAAGGTCCAGTGGTAATTTAAAATCAGTGTTGTTGTCCTATTTTAAATATCATTGAAATAACAGAATAATTCCCAAAATTATTAAATTTTCATAGAGGACTTCAAATACCCTTAGGCTACTGGCATACAAATTTCAGAGTTGTTTGGGGTCTATAATTTTATATGAGAAAAAATGCGGGTTGTGACAGGAGCAGCCTGAAGCTGAGCCCTGCTGAGCAACCTGGAGCGGAGCAGCCTAGAGCGTAGTGCTGCGGAGCAGCCTGGAGCGTAGCGCTGCAGAGCAGCTTAGAGCGGAGCGTTGTGGAGCAGTCCCGATCAAAGATGCTGAGGGAGTCCGCGTCGGAGAGTTTGGAGCCCAATCGAGATCCTCCCAAAGTCCTTGAAGTAAAGCTGGAACGCTAAGGGAGATCTTCAAGAAGAGTTTGAAGGCCGATGAAGATTTTTCAAGAGTCCTCGCCGGAAAACTTAAGAGCCCCTCTTTCTCCAAAATGTCAAAAGTCTCTTCAAATGGAGGTCTGACCACCCCCCTTCTAGTTTTTGAGGAGAGCATTTTGGCAACTGCGTCTTGCGGAACATGCGAGAGCACTCCCCGCGGAACATGCGAGAGCAGGAGCGAGCGGGAGCGCTTCCCGCGGAACAAGAGCGAGCGGAAGCACAAGAGTGCTTCTCGCGGAGCAGGAGCGAGCGAGAGGGCTTCCCCTGGAGCAGGAGCGAGCGAGATGGCTTCTCGCGGTGCAGGAGCGAGCGAGATGGCTTCCCGCGGAGCAGGAGCGAGCGAGAGGGCTTCTCGCGGTGCAGGAGCGAGCGGGAGCACGAGAGCGCTTCCGGCAGAGCAGGAGTGAGCGGGAGCACGAGAGCGCTTCTGGCAGAGCAGGAGTGAGCGGGAGCACGAGAGCGCTTCCGGCAGAGCAGGAGTGAGCGGGAGCACGAGAGTGCTTTCAGCGGAGCAGGAGTGGGCGTGAGCGCTTCCCGTGGAGCAGCAGTGAGCTGGAGCACTTCCTGTGGAGGAGGCGGGGGCGGAAGCACTCGCTGCGGAGCAGGAGCGAGCGGGAGCGCTCCCTGCGGAGCAGGAGCGAGCGGAAGCACGAGAGCGCTTCCGACGGAGCAAGAGCGAGCGGGAACACGAGAGCCGCGATGAGAAACATTCGGTTCGGCTCAACCCGAACCCTTTTAGGGGAACCCCAATCCATTATTATTATAAAATAATGTTTAGATCTCAAATGTATAGTTTATTTATTATAATTATCATTCATCTACGTGTTTAAAATATGAAAAAAAAAAACTCACGGGAGTTGCAATGCTTATCCATAAAGAATGTCTGCAACAAATGATATTATTTTATGTATTTTGATGGAAAAAATAATCCAAAGAAATACAGTTTTTTAGTTTAACAGACAATTATTTTTAAAATACATAAATTTCAGGATACTAACTTATTTTTGTGATAACAAGCATGTATGAGATTTTCCCGTGTCCCGACGTAACAGTACAAGTGTAGGACCTCTTTTACCATTTTCATGAATTTTTTTGCCTCTATAAATATAGGATAATGATATATTTTATAAAATAAATAAGAAAAGATAAATTAATGCCACTTTTTAAAAATGAAAATTTTGTAAAAAAGAAGAATCAAATCATCAAAATTTACATAATGAATATTACAACAAATACTAATCTTTAGATTCAGATTAAGAAAATATAAATTAAAGTTGCTTTTCATAAATGTAAAAATTGTAATAAGAAAAAAAAAATTGAAAAGTGAATGTTCTATAATGAATATGTTTCAATTTTAAACAGACGATGCAGAGCCCCGCTATGCGGTCACGATAGTGCTCTCGTCGCTCACAGCACCCAGAAGTGCATTAAAAAATCGAGCGAGACTCGGAATATTATGCTCGGTGGCCGCGAGCGGCAGGAGCATTATTGTGCCGGGACAATGTCGCAGCTGTAGGGGGCTCCGTGCACTCTCTCATATTATAATATATATACTTTAATTTTTATATTCATTTTAGATATTTAATTTTAGTTTATTTAATTTATTTACATTTTGTATTATATATAAATGTTACACATTTATTATAATATATATATTTTTAATATTATAAACATTATATATATACGTGTATAGATATCTATAAGCGTGTATATATATATAATAAATTATTATGTAAATACTTGTTTAGATATTTTTAAAATATAGTATTAAATTTATTAAATGTAAATAAATATTAAAAATCGGGGTAAGCGAAATAAAAATAATTAAGATAATGGATTCTATCAATGAATCAATATCCCAAAAGAAGAAGAAATATATTTTATATATTTTTATTTAAAGAAGGGTGTGAGGACTGCTGGGTATAACAGAAAAGAGGGAAAAATATAACGCCTGAAGGCCGCAATCCTCGCAGCTGAATCCCCCTCTTCATTCTACGGTTTCTTCGGAACCAGTCTTCTCAGCATCTTCTTGATCGGTAGATTGCTCCAATCTGTTGTTATCTTCCGGCGTTCGATCTTCCGGATTGCAAATTGTTTAATTAGGAAGAATTTGGATGAAATCTCCTTCCTTTCTTGTTCCTTAATTGATGGTGAAATTTGGTGGGTTAGTATGATTAGGGTTTGGTTTGCGAAGCTGGAGAGATTACCTCGCTACTTCTCTTTGCCGATCCTATGCATTACTTATTGACATTGTTCTGTTTGAAATTTAGACTTTCGAGTTTCCAATTCTCAGTTTGTGGTGACTCTTTTGCGTAACCTTGTTCTTAGGAGGTTTTTTCCTTACCGTCCTTTGATCTTCCTGTTTTGATCTTCTGATCTGTGGCTTTTCTTTATAGGAAAGATCGGTGAAGGAAGAGAACGTGGATTTTGGTAGAGTGATCGCTGATTCAATCATTGTTAGGGTTTGTTGGATGCGATTGAAGCTCTCTTTTTTGAGTTGTGCTTGCTCTAGCAGGATGATTTGAGGGCCACACGAGGCGCAGACATTTCCTTTTCGAGATTTTTGGGATAACTCGATGTCAGGGTCAGCTCGATCTCGGCTCGGCCTTTCTTCTTCCGGGAACACAAATCATGGAGTTCTGAACAGTGCGGCGAACTCCTCTGGGCCCAGCATGGATGCCAGTTCTCTGGTAACGGAAGCGAACTCCTCTTTCTCCGGAGGCCGGCAACTTCCCAGCAGCTCCAGCATCAACGATGAATGCTATATGCATCTTCCAGCTTCGCCCATGTCCTGTTCCAACAATATCTCCGGCTCCTCGGTTATAGACAATTCTTCAATCGTTCAACTGAGTCCCCAAAAAGAGTTGATTTCGAAGCAAGGTAATTCGACTTTTCCATCTCAATCAACGATCCAGGATGTTGGAATGTTTCCAGCCCAGAAGAGACCGCGCCTTGATTTTAGGCAGACCGACGCTCATCAGCAGCAGATTATGCAACACTGGCTACAGAGGCATCGTGACCTTCAAGTTCAGGCCTTCGGACAGCCAAGTAGGCTCTCGCAGATCCAACAGCATCAAATTCTGCAGTCATTGCCACAATTGCAGCGAATTCAGATGCACCAGCCATCCCACTCACCTAAGCCGAGCCTCTCTCAGCTGATATCTACGGGGAGGCCCCCGTTTGAAAGCGGATTGTGCGCCCGGCGACTTCTGCAATATATGTATCACCAGAGTCACCGACCTGCTGTGAGTTCTCGACCTTTCTACCTTGTTTTTATGTAATTTTCTGTGAGATTTGATCTGAATGGAACTTCTTTGGTGTTAATGCAGGATAACTCCTTGTTATACTGGAGAAAATTTGTAGTAGAATACTTTTCTCCTAGAGTAAAGAAGAGATGGTGCTTCGCATTGCACAATAGTGCTGGAAATCATGCCTTTGGGGCTTTTCCTCAAGCTTCCATGGTTAGTTATTTAGCTTCCTGGTACATTCAGTATATTGTAGTTTATACATTTGCACTTTGAATCTTTATATCATTTTTTTCATGCATTATGTTTATGGTATTCCTTTTTGTACAGGATGCATGGCAATGTGGTGTCTGCGGCTCTAAATCTGGGAAAGGCTATGGTGAGTAGGGCATGCTCATCATTCTTTGTTGTTCTCTCTATTTCTTTGTATACTTCTAATATATTCCGAATATTCTATCAGAATTTTTGTTTTATCGACATCTTCCTCATTTTCTGTTTAAGTGGCATCACATCCCTCACATTGCCAGTTAAAAGGCAAAAAAGTGATGCTACAATAATAAAGAAATGTCATGGCTTCAGGGTTTTTATTTTTAATGTCTGGTTATATTTTTAAATTCACTTCATGCTTCTTCTGAAATGAAAATTTGAATAAGATGAGAGAAATATATGAAAATTGATTTTGATATTTGTTTTAAGATAATGCATTGTCTGCGCTATGCGGTTTCTCTGTAAATTGTTACAACTATATGCTTTCGTTCAAAAGTTTCCCGTTGCACACTTCATTTCAACTCTGCCTTGAGTAAAACATGATGCCTTGTTTTGTATTAGTGACATTGGTCAACAGTTCACAGTGCTGGTTGTCTTATGGGCATGATTCCTTGGCATCATCATTATCATGAGCCTTGCAGTTGCCTCAATTTATTTGGGTTCTCTTTATGGATTCTCTCCCTCCATTCATTCCTTTTTAAGTGCTTGATGATGTTTCAACTCATTTATGCTTATGTTTTTGTTGCACAATTATAGTCATGTTACCTATGATGTAAGATTTCCTAAGCATTCTGTCCCATTGTTGCATCTTCATTTATTTGGTTTACATTCCCAAACCTATGATGTAAGATTTCCTAAGCATTCTGTCCCATTGTTGCATCTTCATTTATTTGGTTTACATTCCCAAACTCTTAAATTTATTTCAACACTCTATCTTCAATAGGCGCTACTACTCTAACATATGTATTCATTACGGCTCCGTTTGGCACGGCGGTGACGGTGGTGAACTCGGTGGTTATGAACTGTCGTTCATGACGCACGACATCACCTAAGGAATGCCATCCACATTTATGTTCAAAACTAGTTTTCTTTTCTTGGTGGTGGTCATAACCGTTGTCATGCCAAACATACATTCTATGACGGTGGTGTTTTTATTCAAACTCACCGGAGTAAAAACGCCGCGCCAAACGGAGCCTTCATTTCCTTCCTAGTTTTGCCACACATCCTTCGTAACATGTTTATTTTTCCACTAACATAAAAAATATTTGTGCTTGCTTTATTTTTAATTGTCATATACATATAAGTAGTTAATCTGTTTACAATTTTGGAAAAATAACCTTCTAAAGTTTCCATGATACTTCTGTACTACTTGTGAAGTAGTTCTCCATTTTAAAAATGCCACACTAAGTATATATTTATATACTTGGTAAATATGCTATTCTTTCATATAATAGGTTTGTTCCGAAATCTATCATATATAGGCATCACTTGAACTTCCAACAATTTTAGATGATAGTTTATCACTTCCACATACACAAAAAGTAGATTTGATCTCATTATTTATGGAGTTCTTCATTCGTCCATGAAGATTTATGCAACAAATTGCTTTCACATACACAGTTTTTTATTTGTCCGAAATTTCTTTTCTAACAATATACTGTTTTTTGTCTTGTTAAATGTTCCCACATTGCTTTAATTTTCACACCACTCTGTTTTGTAATAGTGTACACCAATTTACTTGCCTTTGAATATCATTTACTGTACAAGAAATCACCTAATTTTGAGTATCTTTTATATGCTCCTGTTCAAAATGTCAAAATATTTTGACTTAAATGTTAATTCTTGATCTAATCTTATTAAGATCGGAAGCTCTTTAGATACTATTCCATTCATTATCTTAGTATTACATTTACAAAATCATAAAGCTGGGTCGTAGTACAGTTCAATGATAATTTTATTTGACCTCTTCATTATCATCCTTAAAGTTTTCAACGTGACATTCTTTGATAAAGAAGAATGTTAAGACTTTTGGTGTTATTGAAATAGAGATACCATCGACATTGAGGCATGATGCTTAATTGTTGATGTAATTGTCTATTTGTATGCTCAGATACATGTACTCTATGCCTGCATTTCCTTTTTATGTACACCATGCCCTTCTCAAGACAACAAAAATAGTTTCGTGTCAAAAATTGTAGCTTTATTTACCGATCAATTTCCCCTTTATTATCTGGAAGTATCATTATGGTGGATTTATTTTGTTCTTCTGTGCCCATCCAGTACTTCAGATTAGCAGTATTTTCAAGCAGTGTATGCCCACAATAAATTTGTCTTTTTACTTGTATTTAATTATGCCAGAGGCTACATATGAAGTACTTCCTCGGCTCAACCAAATCAAATTTGATCATGGTCTTATTGACGAGCTTTTGTATCTGGACATGCCCAACGAAACCAGGCTTCAATCAGGACTGATGGTTTTGGATTATGCAAAAGCTATTCAAGAGAGTGTTCATGAGCATTGTCGTGTTGCTCGAGAGGGGAAGCTTCGAATTACGTTCACCCCAGATTTGAAGGTGGTAGATACAAAATTTATTTACCTCGATCCCACTATGTGGCATGTTTGGTATATTATGCTTAGTTCAAGTTGTTTTTTGCTTCAGATCTTGTGTTGGGAATTTTGCGCTCGCCGCCACGAAGAATTTGTCCCTCGTAGTATGATAGTTCATCAGGTATTATGGATTGCTATCTATTTTTAAATGCGGTCCTAACTATCAAAGCTTCTTTTGAAATAATGACAGCTGAACAGCCATATTTTCTGGTATTCTTCCTTTCAATGTCATTCCTCCAATTTTACAATAATAATGTACATTTTACTTGATCTGTTTTTCAGTTGGGCTTTTATTTTGTCTCCAAGTGGTGCTAATTTGTTTTATTTAGTTTTCTGAAATCGAGTCAAATTCATTGTGAAACAATTAGCACTAAAACAATTTCTAATCGCTTTCTTCAATTTTTAGATTATTTGTGAAATTATTTTATTTACTACTATATTGCTAGTTGTCTTCTTATTTTTCTTCCATTTGGTATACTATACTATTCATTCCAGCCAGGGCTGTTGTGGCGGTTCGAAAATCCATATGGTGCATATTATATGTATATATATGTACGCATATACGGACATATATATGTATATATAAGTGCGTATATGCATATATCTATTGAGACACACACATATATACATATATATATATACATTTATATATATATCTTTATATATATATATATATATAATGCCCGATATTGTTAATGATGTGCTTATTTGACTCAGTTTTTAGTGTTGTGTTCATTCATGAAATGAATAGCTGTTCAATCCGACTTGATTTTGTCTTTAGCTAGTGGCTATTTCAATTTTCATTAGATTTTTTATTTTTTTTGGTTGGGTACTCATTGATGCAGTGGTAGACCAATGGGGGGATAGACACGCTAAATGCAAACCTAGGCGTGATGAATCGTGAAGAATGCAAGAGACGGTTTGCGTAAAAATGAGCAACAATAATTTATTATTATAAATAAAACAAGCAGAGGCACGAGCTATCACAAGTTTTAGTTAAAGAGAGCGAGCACCAATTCACAAGTGAGCGAGTTGCAATTATTTAAGCGCGTGCGGAATAAGCCCTGCAAATCACACGGGGTACAATACTAATACAAAGCGAGATAAACATTCACTACAAGGTAAATGTGTCAAATGTTCAACAATAGAAAATTGAACTCAAAGTACAACTTACACGTGCATGCGGTGGAGGGACGATGACTGATCACGCACACCTAAGGGTATTGTGGCTGAACGGAGGCGTGGAGGGACTCCGGAAGGCGAAAGGAGACTGCTGCGGGTAGCGAAAAAGGGTGGGAGGACTGTTGTAGGTAGAGGGGAGGGCTGAGGAGGGGGAAGTTGGCTTCAGGAAGGTGGAGGGGCAGCGGATCTGGGCTGAGTGAAGGGGCGTCCGGAAGTTGGGGTTGGCTGGAAGAGGGGGAGGAGGAGGCGTGTAGGGGGCTAGGTGTGGGCTGCTGGGTGGCTGCACGAGGGAGAGGAGGGGAGGCGGTGAGGCTGGTGGTGGCTGCACGAGGGAGAGGAGGAGGGAAGGTGGTGAGGCTGGCGGTGGCTGCACGAGGGAGAGGAGGAGGGGAGGCGGAGAGGTTCAGAATGAGGAGGGCTTACCAGAGAGGGAGAGGGAGGCGGAGGAGGGGCTTCCCGGAGTCGCACCAGGAGGGTCTTCTGATGTCGCACCGGAAGAGGAGGAAGACCGCACGGTTCAACTAATCCAGCAAAACCCACGATGGAATGAACAGCCAACACCCCCACTTATTTATACTAACTAGACCTAGGGCATCCCAAAATGGACGGCTCATATCGTCCGGTCCGATTGGGAGTCAAATAAAACTCAAAATACATAAAGTAATATAGCAAATCGACTCGCAACGACGATCCAGGCGCAACTGCGGACTCGGCTCGCCCAGACGGACAATGGTTCACCTGCTCCTGCGGGAATACACGTGCGTAGGGCGTTGCGCGCCATCAACTCTCCCCGGCTTGCAAGCACTCATCTCCGGTGAGTGAAGATGATCGTACTCTCGACGTAGCTGCGAGGCGAGTCTCTCGAGCTCCTCTGAAGAAATCCATGTAGCGTCGTATATCGGACGACCGCTCCAATGAACAAGATAGCGTATAATAGCTCGTCCGCCCACGGTAAAGAAGTCATGGCCCATGATCTGGCATAAGTCGCCGGTAATAGTGGGTGGCTCCGACTGTGATGTATCTCCGTCTGACTGTTGGATTGGTGGAACCGTCGCTGGTGCCGGGTGAACCTCCTGGAGTGACTCCTCGGGTGGGGATGGTGTAGGGCTGGCAGTGACCGAAGGTGGCAAAAGCTCAGGTGTGGGTGTGGAGAAAGGGTCCACATACACGCGCTCCTCGTAGTATGAAGTCAAATCTTCTACGTTGAATACTCAGTTGATGCCCATACCATGAGGAATGTCGATCTCATATGCATTCGTACCGATCCGCCGCATGACTGTGTAGGGGCCCATTCGGCGAGCGCTTAGTTTCTTTGCGGGCCCTTGTGGGAGCCTCTCTGGTCGAATGCGAATCAACACCTGCTCTCCCGCCTCAAAAATTAGTTCATGTCTGTGCTGGTCTGCTCGGTCTTTATAATAATCATTACTAGCTGCAATTTTTTTATGGATCGACTCATGAAGTGCATGCACATGCTGGATGAAGGACTCTGCAGACTCACTGGGTCGGGACTCAAGGGGAATATCGATCAAGTCAATAGGTTTCCTAGGTTCATATTCTAATATGATATGGAATGGACTCAAACTTGTGGACCTATTGACGGAACTATTATATGCAAACTCAGCTATAGGCAACACCAAATCCCAAGTGGACGAGCTATCCCCAACTAGACAACGCAAGAGGGTCCCTAAGCTACGGTTGACAACCTTAGTTTGTCCATCCGTCTGGGGGTGGTAGGCGGAGGAAAACTTCAAGGTTGTACCCGTCTTTTTCCATAATGTCTTCCAAAAGTAGCTCATGAATCGCACGTCGCGATCCGAGACGATGGACGTGGGTAACCCGTGGTACTTAAAAACCTCCCTAAAGAATTAGACCGCCACATGCGAGGCGTCAGCAGTCTTTCGACACGGAATAAAATGGGCCATTTTAGAAATACGGTCCACCACAACAAAGATCGAGTCGAGCTTCTTCAATGTGCGAGGGAGCCCGAGTACAAAGTCAATGCTAATGTCAACCCATGGTCGCAGAGGGATGAGTAATGAAGTGTACAATCCAGTGGGCTGGCGGGATCCCTTCGCAGTCTGACAGATTCGACAATGTAGAACAACTCTAGTGATGTCCTTCTTCAGGCTAGGCCAGAAGAAGCGATCCTCGACTAAGGCAATCGTCTTATCACGACCGAAATGACCCGCTGCTCCTCCTGCGTGCAGTTCCCAGATGAGAAAATCACGGAGGGACGTCTGA
Source organism: Dactylorhiza incarnata (assembly GCA_033032865.1). NCBI lineage: Eukaryota > Viridiplantae > Streptophyta > Magnoliopsida > Asparagales > Orchidaceae > Dactylorhiza > Dactylorhiza incarnata. Next base: position 3,103,620 of record JAWHQI010000145.1, on the reverse strand, counting down.
GGAATGCAGAGGCGTGAGCCAATAAATAAGTACCCGTCAGAGATCGTGTAGCCCTCACAAAGATCAGGTGGGTCCCGTGATAACACAACATGAATCTCACCAAAGTCTGGACACTCGGGGTAATCAAAGACTAAGCACTCAAATCCCACTACTCTGGAGCTCATGGTGTGGAGGAGGTTGACTCGGTGACTCAGTGCGTCAGCCGGCTTGTTCTCAACCCCCGCTCGGTGCTTGAGAACATAATGGTACTCCTGCATATACTTCACCCATTTTGCGTGACGATGGCCTAATTTCTTCTGTGAGTCAAGATGTCGCAGGACCTGGTGGTCAGAATACAAAACGAACTCCTTATGTAGGAGATAGTGGCGCCAATGGCGAAGGGCCTGTACTATGGCATAAAACTCCCGATCGTAGTTGGAGTACCTTTGTCGGGCGTCATTCAGTTTCTCACTGAAGTAAGCAACTGGATGACCCTCCTGACTAAGCACTCCACCAATGCCAACGCCCGATGCGTCGCAGGCCACCTCGAAGGGCTTGGAAAAATCCGGTAAACGGAGAACATGAGCGGACGACAGTCTCTCCTTGATCTCCTCCAAGGCCCGCAGGGCGGTCTTCGTCCACACAAAATCACCCTTGCGGAGGCAGCTCGTAAATGGGGTCATAATAGAACTAAATCCTCGAACGAACCTCCTATAGAAGGTGGCTAATCCATGAAAACTTCGGGCCTCGTGGATATTCGACGGGACAGTCCAATCACAAATAGATTTGACCTTGTCCGGGTCGACTGAGATGCCAGATGCAGAAACGATATAACCTAGAAAGTGAACCGAAGCATACAGAAATGAACACTTCTTTAGATTGATATAGAGATGCTCTTTCCGTAGAAGATCAAATACGAGACGAATTTGGTGTAGGTGATCGGTGCGGCCTTGACTATAAATCAATATATTGTCAAAATATACTACCAGGAACTTGCCCATGTAGGGCCGCATGACCCGTGTCATCACCCTCATAAATGTACTGGGCGCATTCGATAACCCAAATGGCATGACAAGCCACCCATACAAGTCGTCCTTTGTCTTGAAGGTCGTCTTCCACTCATCCCCCTCCCTAACTCTGATCTGGTGCCACCCATACAAGTCGCCCTCTGCCCGAACACCTATAACATTGGACGCCCCCAGGTTTGGGGCCTCCAGGAATAATAGCTTTCCTCGTCCCATCGACGGGGGTGTGAGGGGGGGGGGGGGGGGGGGGGGGGGGAGTGGCTGTGGTAGCAGGGGGTCTCCTGGTTGGGGTGGCATCAGCCCGTGAAGTGAACTGCCTAGGGGTAGATTTGCGCAGATATTGCTTATACTCGAGCACGAGCTGAAAGACCTGTTCAACCATTTCGATCATGCGGGGAATCAGTTCCCTACGGATATCAGACCTAAGTCCGGCCCGAAAGCGCGAGGCAGTGGCAATGGGCTCCTCGTAAATATCACTACGGAGCACTAACTCGTCAAAACGGGACATGTACTCGGCAACAGAATGGGTCCCCTGTCGTAAGGCATTCAACTGATCGATGAGCTGATCGCGATATGAGGCGGTGAGGTATTTATCCCATCGGATGACGGGGTAATATCCCTCACGCTCAAGTGACCTCTCCACGCTCGACCAATAGATCTTTACCTGCCCTACTAATTTCATTTTGGCAAAGCGCACGCGCCTCTCATCACTCATCTCAAACCAGCCAAAGTAATGGCGCATCTCCATGAGCCAATCACTAAATGCCTTCGGGTCCAGGTGATCGTCGAAGGAAGGCGCGTCAATGCGGATGCGTCGAGTGATGTCATCCTCCTCGGGAGTCATCCCTTGACGTGGCTCACGATAGTCGTCATACTGGTCATCATCATCGTAATCGTATCTCGCAGGAGGGGCTCGACCCCTCCGACCAGGTGGAGGCGGTGGTCGGGGATTCCTCTCCGGATCCTGGTGATACTAGTAACCACGATATAGATTTCCTCTCGCAGGAGGGGGGGGGTCTCTGCGGGGAATGTCACTACCATGCCTCACAGGGAGAGGTGTGGCGTCTCGGGGTCCTCGAGTGGCTCGTCAGCAGGGGGTGGAGTCGCTCGACCTCTTGGGATTTCTAACTGATCGACTCTAGTACTCACCCTAGTCCCTAGCAATGTCTCCCCTAAGGGTCTCAAACTGGGCCCCAATCTGATCAAATCGATCGAGTACCAGTTTCTGAAATTCCGCGGACGTCATGTCTGATTGGGTACTAGCAATCCTATCATTGTTGGCATTACGATGCGACATACTCGGCGAAACTCTCTACCACTACGTAACATGCAAGAGGCCCTAACCTAGGGCTCTGATACCAATTTGATACAGTGGTAGACCAATGAGGGATAGACATGCTAAATGCAAACCTAGGCGTGATGAATCGTGAAGAATGCAAGAGACGGTCCGCGTAAAAATGAGCAACAATAATTTATTATTATAAATAAAACAAGCAGATGCACGAGCTATCACAAGTTTTAATTAAAGAGAGCGAGCACCAATTCACAAGCGAGTGAGTTGCAATTATTTAAGCGCATGCGGAATAAGCCCTGCAAATCACACGGGGGCACAATATTAATACAAAGCGAGATAAACATTCACTACATGGTAAAAGTGTCAAATGTTCAACAATAGAAAATAGAACTCCAAGTACAACTTACGCGTGCATGCAGTGGCGGGACGATGGCTGATCACGCACACCTAAGGGTATTGTGGCTGAACGGCGGCGTGGAGGGACTCCGGAAGGAGAAAGGGGACTGCTGCGGGTAGCGGAAAAGGGTGGGAGGACTGCTGTAGGTAGAGGGGAGGGCTGAGGAGGGGGAAGTTGGCTTCAGGAAGGTGGAGGGGCGGTGGATCTCGGCTGAGTGAAGGGGCGACCGGAAGTTGGGGTTGGCTGAAAGGGGGGGGGAGGCGTGTGTGTGGGGGGGGGGGGGGGGCTGGGTGCGGGCTGCTGGGTGGCTGCACGAGGGAGAGGAGGGGAGGCGGTGAGGCTGGCGGTGGCTGCACGAGGGAGAGGAGGAGGGGAGGTGGTGAGGCTGGCGGTGGATGCACGAGGGAGAGGAGGAGGGAAGGCGGTAAGGTCGGCGGTGGCTGCACGAGGAAGTGGAGGAGGGGAGGCGGAGAGGTTCAGAATGAGGAGGGCTTACCAGAGAGGGAGAGGGAGGCGGAGGAGGGGCCTCCCGGAGTCGCACCAGGAGGGTCTTCCGATGTCGCACCGGAAGAGGAGGAAGACCGCACGGTTCAGCTAATCCAGCAAAAACCACGATGGAATTAACAGCCAACACCCCCACTTATTTATACTAACTAGACCTAGGGCATCCCAAAATGGACGGCTCATATCGTCCGGTCCGATCGGGAGCCAAATAAAACTCAAAATACATAAAGTAATATAGCAAATCGACTCGCAACGACGATCCGGACGCAACCGCAGACTCGGATTGCCCGGACGGGCGATGGTTCACCGCCTCCCGCGGGAATACACGTGCGTAGGGCGTTGCGCCCCATCACTCATTAATTTTGAATCGGCTCAAACTCAAAGGATTTTGAGCCGAGCTCCCTCAAAATCGATCAATGACAGTCCTAATTCTTGCAGCAGGTTGGTTATAACCTTATTTGTGTAAGTGACGCCTACTACAGAGAAAATACACATTTTAGTTTTGCAGAGGTTGAATAAACTTCATTGGATTTGAACCTTATTTTAGCAATGTAAAACTTGCTATTGCCTGTAGTTCTTGCATCTGGTTCTTGGGGTTGTCACCTTCTTGAAGTGGACCTTATTTAGTAATATGATGATTAATTTTTTGTAGATTGCCCCTATAGTTTTATCTTTTCATGAAAGCGGTCAGTGGCTTTAAAACTGTGCAAAGATAGACAAACAATTATCTTTATATGTGTACGACATAAGGTAAGCGTTATAACCATGGAAGATATAATATATATATATTTACAATATGCTTTCTACTTTATTGTATTTTATTTTGTAATGTTATTTGACTTTATTTTATTTAATTTCTATTCAACTACTAAAATTTTTATTTCATTTTACTATATATATATATTATAAATAATAAATAAAGAATGTTTTTGAGCGGGAAGAGATCACACGGCGGCCGAAGGTGCCACCGCTACTGGATTGTGCGACGACCAAAGTGACTGCTTGCAGGGTACTTACGTGATCGGATGCTATGCACATGGAGATCGTATCACGCGGCGGCCGAAGGTGCCACCACTACTGAATTGTGCGACGACCATAGTGACTGCTTACAGGGGTACTTACGTCATCGGATGCTATTCACATGTGGCATTGTTGATTTAGATTTTTTTTCTTGTAGACAAAAGTCCGGTATGACTGTCTCTCAAAGCAAATGTTTGATAAAGGTAGGAGAAAGAAAACCAACAACTTTTGAATGGGAGGCCAATTGGTTTCTCAAGAAGGATGTGATGTAGGGTAGGGTGTGTAGTGAACTCCTAGAATGCACACTAACGGTGAGTGGGGGGTTGGCTCTCGACTTCCCAAATAACTCAATGCATGCACCACTTGCAAATAGACGCTAACAATTTGATAGGAATGAGGAAGAAGGGGAGAGATCTAGAGAAGAAGCTAGGGGAAATTAGGGTTAGAAGAGGAGGGAGAAGAATACCTTGATAATAATCTGCATAATCCTCCCATGAGAGCAGCCCCGGGTAATTATACCCGGGCCATAGAGGGGCCGGCCGGCCCCTCCAGTTGGGGCTGAACCCATTTGGTTCAGCCCGACCGGCCGGTTCACTGGTTGGGGGCTGAACCGGTTGGTTCAGCCCCGTTGGTCGCCGCTCCCTTGCACCGCCGAACATAATGACGCCCCGTGAAGCGTAGCGGGGGCTTAACATTCCCCTCCCCATCAAGGACCAGCTTGTCCTCAAGGTGGTAGTCGGGGTAGAGTTCCTTGAAGTCCAGGAAATCCACCCAAGAATTGTGCGCTGTCGACAAATTCTTCCACTTGACCAAGAGCTCCGGCCGATACTCCGTGCCCCGGTTCGTCCATTTAAGCATTAACACATCCTCCGGAAGTGGGCGAAGCTCGCCCGCAGCAGTAACCTCAGGCAGAAGAGTACTCGGTTGGACATTGGCACCCACCTTCCGCTTGAGCAAGGACACATGAAAGGTTGGGTGAATGCGGGATCCCTCCGGCAGGGCCAACTTGTAAGCCACCGGCCCCACCCTGCTGAGTATACGAAAGGGGCCGTAATTTCGAAGTGAAAGCTTCTGATTGTTCCGACGAGCAACTGATAACTGCCGGTAAGGCTGTAGCTTGAGGAAAACTTCATCGCCCACAACGAATTCTCGTTCCTTGCGGTGTTTGTCCGCCTGCATCTTCATACGGTCCTGGGCTGGGCGGAGATTCTCCCGGAGAGTTGCCAACATGCTATCCCGATCACGAAGAGCGTGATCAACCGCCGGCAGGGCGGTGCTGCTGGGTTCATAGCAACCCAAGGTCGGTGGAGGGCGCCCGTAAACAATTTCAAACGGCGTCATCCGGCTGACAAAGTGATATGAAGTGTTGTAGCAATATTCGGCCCAATGTAACCACTCCGGCCATGTCCGAGGCTCATCCATAACAAAACAGCGTAAATATGTTTCGACACCCCTGTTGAGAACCTCCGTCTGACCATCCGACTGAGGGTGATGTGCCGTGCTGAACTGTAAACGCGTACCCTGTAACTGGAAAAGTTCCCGCCAGAAACTGCTCACAAAAGTAGGATCCCGGTCAGAAATAATGACACGAGGTAGGCCATGTAATCAGACAATCTCCCTAGCAAAAAGTGCGGTGACCGACTCGCGAGTGTACGGATGACTGAGGGCAAGGAAATGCCCGTACTTGGATAATTTATCCACCACCACCAAAATCACCGATTTCCCTTTGGACTTAGGCAGCCCGTCAATGAAGTCCATGGAAACCGTGTCCTAAATATGCTGTGGAATCTCCATGGGAACCAATAGCCCGGCCGGGGACGAAGTCTCGTACTTCTGACGCTAACAGATCTCACACTGTCGTACGAATTGTTGTATGTCTCGATGCATGCCGGCCCAAAAGACATTCGCTCGCGCCCTCTGAAGGGTCCGGAGCACCCCCGCATAGCCATCCGCCGGTGAGGAGTGAAACTCGTGCATCATAACCGCCTTCCATGCTGAATCGGCGGGCACAACCACCCTGCCCTGATAGTACAGCCGACCATTCTGAAGATGATAACCCGGAGCCACCGTCTCTCCCTGTTGTAAAGCCTCCACCAAGGGACGTAAAGTAGTCGTACGCATGACCTCCTCCTGAATATCATCTAATGAATCCACCAACGGTCCAGAAATTATCAAGGGGAGAATTATGCAGATTATGCAGATTACCCGGGGCTGCTCTCATGGGTGGATTATGCAGATTATTATCAAGAAATTCTTCTCCCTCCTCTTCTAACCCTAATTTCCCCTAACTTCTTCTCTAGATCTCTCCCCTTCTTCCTCCTTCCTATCATTTGGTATCAGAGGCTTCCTTCTTCCGACGATGGTCACCACCCGCACACAAGAGGACATCACCCGTTTGGAAACCTTGGAGGAGAACTACGGTGGATTGGCGGATTCCGTAGCTGCGATGGAGCAAGAGATGCACACATCTACGCAGCGGCTGGAGGAACGTCTGGACGTGCGTATGGAGGAGCTCAAAGCACTGTTGAAGGGAAAAGCAGCGACCGAGGAAGACGCGATCGGCAGAAGGCCCGATCGGTCCGCCGAAGGCTCGGGAACGCCCGATCCGGGGCGTTGGGGCATGGGAGCGACGGGGATGGGCGGAAATGACGACGCCGACTTCTCCCGACCCTGTGGACCACCGAAGAGGCACAGGGAGCGGCGACATGGTCGGTGGCTGCAGTGGGGGGCGTCGGCCCCAGTTTTGCTGCGCCGGCTGATGGCGGGCCGTCCAGGCTGTTTGGCGCTCCACCCGGTTGTGCTGGGTCAGCGGATGTTGGGCGACAGCAGTGGCCACCGGCCGGTGGAGGGCCAGGGGTGGCTGTACGGGGTCCAGGAGCTGCGGCAGGACTTCTCCCTCACCCGCGAGGCGGCGTTCCTCCCGGCGGGTATGGAGGCAATGTTCCGTGGGCTGGGCAGCACGTCCCTCATCAGGGACAGCCGACTCAAGGCTATCCGGGAGCACACGAAGGTCATTTGGGCCCGGGACGTCAGGCGTGGAACGGGCAGGGACAGGGCTGGCAAGGGCAAGCGGGGCCTCGAGCGTACATGCCACCCAAGTTGACACGAATGAACTTTCCCAAGTTCAAAGGGGGGGATGCACTGGAATGGATTCAGAAGGTGGAGTTGTTCTTCAGTTACCAGGAGGTCCCGGAGGCGCAGTGGGTGCAATTAGCGTCATTCCATCTGGAGGATGACGCATTTCAGTGGACTCAGTGGTTCCTAAGAGGTAGAGAGTATGTGCCTTGGATTGATTTCGTGGAAGGGTTCACCGCCCGATTTGGGCCCCCATAGTACGAAGATTTTGAGGCACTACTGCAAAAATTAGGGTTAGAAGAGGAGGGAGAAGAATACCTTGATAATAATCTGCATAATCCTCCCATGAGAGCAGCCCCGGGTAATTATACCCGGGCCATAGAGGGGCCGGCCGGCCCCTCCAGTTGGGGCTGAACCCATTTGGTTCAGCCCCGTCCGGTTCACTGGTTGGGGGCTGAACCGGTTGATTCATCCCCGTTGGTCGCCGCTCCCTTGCACCGCCGAACATAATGACGCCCCGTGAAGCGTAGCGGGGGCGTAACACAATTAACACAAACAATAAATATCATAATTAACATTGCATTAATTTATAAACGAAGAATAAAATTTCTCTTAGACTTGAGACGAGGCTTTCCTCCGCAAGGAGGGCCATAAACAAGCACGCGGTAAATCAGTCCTTCCTGCAGTTAGAGAGGTACCAAGGAGCAAGCACTGTAATAAATCGAAATGCGCAATCAAGCATGTAATAAGTAATCCGTAGCAATGTTTACAATCATCAACCAATACAAATAATGACATGAAATATTAGGGATGCTGTAATGGGGTTGGATCTGAGTGTTGGAGGGCTAGAAGTGTAGATCCGGTGGAGGGTGGACTGGATCGGGTAAGGAGTAGGCCGATTGGGGGTTGGGAGGGCTGGATCGGGGTGGAGGGTTGCTGGATCAGGGTGGAGGAGGGGTGGCTGGATCTGGGCAGTTTTGGGGCGGATGGGAGTTATGGGGTGGTTCCACGGGAGGGGAAGGGGCGGCGGTACTGTAGCGGGTGGTTATGTGCTGCAGGGGAGGGTGGTGGTGCCTGGAAACAGGGAGAGGAAGGGGCTGGCGGCGGTTTTTGGACAGCACAGGGGGGAGGGCTGGCAGCGGGTTCTGGACAGCACAGGGGAGGGCGGCGGTGGCTGGAAACATGGAGAGGGAGGGGCTGGCGGCGGGTTTTGGACAGCACAGGGGGGAGGGCTGGTGATGTGTTCTGGACAGCACAGGGGAGGGGCGGCTACTGGACAGCAGGGTAAAGGGGTGTAGGGGGAGGAATTCAAAGATACGAACTTACATGAGGAGTCGTCACGGGGGGGGGGGGGGGGGGGGGGTCCACGGAGTCGGCACCGCGGAGGGGATCACCGGAAAGAGGAAGAAGCTCTCCAAATTTTAGCAATGCCTAAAAACTGCAGCCCTAATATCTATTTATAAGAAACCAAGATTAGGGCACCCGGAATAAACGTTTATGATTGGTCGATGGTTTCAGTGACATAAGTACATGAAATAAAGTCCGAAAATAATAATGCTATATATGAAAAAACATTGGAACAGCGAGCCGGACGCATCCACGGTGGCGGATCGCCGATTCGATCAAGTCCTCCTGCGTGAATAAACAAAGGTGGGGTCCGCCTTGCACCGAGTCACTCCAGATGGTCCCCATCAACTCCCCTCGTCTGAAAAGCCTTCATCTCCGATGAATGGAGACGATCATATGTTGGTCAAAGTCCAGGGGAGAATCGATCAAGCTCCGCATCAACAATTCAGGTGTCGTCGGTGAAAGGTCGTTCGGACCAGCGAACCAGGTAGCGACACAGAAGACCGTCCGTGGAGGGGACGTACTCATGCGAAATGATCTCAGTGGTATGCTCATCGCTCAACACACTAGTAGGAGGATCCGGTGGGATCTGTGGTCCCAATGGTGAAACCGGTGGAGACAGAATCCCGAGTAGGTGGGGGTCAGATGTGGGCTGAGCAAGGGGCAGTGAGTGCGGTGGCGAAGGCTCAGGCGTGGGCTGAATGGTGGGTGGTGAAAGCGGTGGTAATAGCTCGGGAGGGCCGCCAAGATGTGGGTTCGAATATTCGTGAGGTGCAAAGTATGACGTCATGTCCTCGACATTGAACACGGGATGGATACCCCTGCTCGCGGGGATGTCAAGCTCATAAGCATTTGTCCCGATGCGTTTCAGAACTGTGTAGGGGCCGATCCACTTGGCGCTTAGTTTCTTAGCAGGCTCCCTGAGGGAGCCTCTCAATGCGGACTCATACCATCACCTATTCACCTGCTAGAAAGATCTTTTCTCGCCTACGCTTATCTGCATGTTCCTTATAGTATTCATTGCTTGTATTAATTTTGCGCCGACTCATGCAACTCATTCTAACGATGTGCAAAGGACTCAGCTGCCTCGCTAGGGCGTGATTTGATCGGGATGAGAATAAGATCAATAGGCTTCCTAGGGTCATAACCTGACACTATATGAAATAGACTCAACCCTGTAGACCTATTGATGGAACTGTTGTACACGAACTCTGCGATATTGAGCACCGAATCCCAACTAGATACATGTTCCCCTACAAGACACCTAAGTAGATTGCCTAGACTTCTATTCACTACCTCAGTCTGACCCTCCGTCTGGGGGTGATAAGCGGATGAAAATTGTAAGGTAGTTCCAGTCTTCGGCCACAAGATCTTCCTGAAATAACTAACGAACCTCACGTCCCGATCAGACACAATAGATTTCGGTAGACCGTGTAATCTAAAGACGCCACTAACAAATAAGGCCGCAACGTGGGAGGCATCATCGTTCTTGCTACACGTAATAAAACGAGTCATCTTAGAAAACCGTTCAACTACGACGAAGATCGAGTTTTGTTTCCTCAGGGTGCGAGGAAGCCCAAGTATGAAATCCATATTAATGTCCTCCCAAAGTCGGCGGGGAACCGGTAGTGGGGTGTATAGGCCAGTGTTCTGTTTCGTACCCTTGGCCGTTTGGCAAATACGACAATGTCGCACTATGTGGGCTACATCCTTCTTCATGCTCGGCCAATAGAACTGGTCTCGCGCAAAGTGGTCGGCTGCACCGCCCGCATGTAACTCGCATACTAAGTAATCTCGATAAGAGGTCATGGGTACACATAGGCGGGAGCCCCGAAATAAGTAACCGTCAATAATCTGAAACCCTTCGATAGGATCCGGAGGGTCCCTCGACAGCGCGACATGTAACTCACCAAAATCCGGACAGGTAAGATAGTCCGCAATCGATCGCTCGAAGCCGTTCACTCGGGCCCTCATCGTTTGCATGAGCATAACTCGGCGACTTAGTGCATCCACGGGTTTGTTCTCAACACCAGTGCAGTGTTTGAGAACATAGTGAAACTCCTGTAAATATTCGACCCACTTGGCGTGCTGATGTCCTAACTTGTGATGCGAGTCTAGGTAATGTAACGCCTGATGATCAAAGTAAAGCACAAACTCCTGGGGTAGGAGATAGTGCCTCCAGTAGCGCAGTGACTGGACGATAGCATAAAATTCTCGATCGTAGTTCGAGTATTTTTTCTTTGCCTCGTTCAGTTTCTCACTAAAGTAAGAAACTGGGTGTCCCTCTTGGCTTAACACGCCTGTAATACCGATACCAGACGCATCATATGCAACTTCAAACGCGCGACTAAAGTCAGGGAGTCTCAAGACAGGGGTCGTCGTCAATCTCTCCTTAATTTCCTCGAATGCTCTAGTGGCCGCGACAGTCCATTGAAATTCGCCCTTCCGAAGGCAACTCGTGAATGGCCTCATGATCGTGCTGAATCCCTAGACAAACCTCCTATAGAAGGTGGCGAGTCCATGAAAGTTGCGGGCCTCGTGGATATTCGTCGGTATGGGCCAATCACGGATGGATTTGACCTTCTCGGGGTCGACAGATACGCCAGTGGACGACACAATAAATCATAGGAAATGAACAGACTCTGATAGGAAAGAACACTTCTTCAGGTTCACATATAATTTCTCTCGGCGTAGGGTGCCAAAGAGAAGCCTCAGGTGATCAAGATGATTGGTCTGGGTCTGGCTATAAATCAGTATGTCGTCAAAGTATACAACCAGAAACTTGCCCATATAGGGCCGTAACACCTGTCATGACTCACATAAACGTGCTCGGGGCGTTCGACAACCAAAATGGCATGACTATCCACTCATACAGGCCATCTTTGGTCTTAAAAGCTGTCTTCCACTCGTCTCCTTCATGAACTCGAATCTGTGTGTACCCGCTACGGAGATCGATCTTGGAAAAGATTTGGGCACCTGACATAATATCCAATAAGTCATCGAGTCGTGGAATGGGGAAGCGATACTTGACAGTAATTTTATTGATGACCTTATTATCAATGCACATACACCAACTTCCATCCTTCTTAGGGGTAATAAGGGCGGGAACCGCACACGAACTCAAGCTCTCTCGGATAAATTGCTTTCGAAGAAGCTCCTCAACCTGCCTCTTGAGTTCAGCGTGCTCATCGGGATGCATGTGGTAGTGGGGCAGATTCGGGAGAGAAGCCCTCGGGATCAAGTCAATGGCATGTTGAATGTTACGTGGGGGTGGCAACTCATCAGGGAGCTCGTCGGGCATAATGTCCGCAAACTCGTCTAAAAGGGGGCGCACCGCTGGGTGGTGGTCAGGAGGGCACTCAGAAGCCATGGTGGCCGCTACAACATAAATAATGTCGGCCTCAATGTTGTCTTGCAGGAACTCGCCTCGCCTCAAGATATGAAGGGGTCTCGAAGAACTCATGCTCATAGAAGGCTCAATCCGACCCTTTGATTTCTCCTTGGGTTGGGTAGGCGACAACGTGATCTTCTGTCCCTTATCATAAAAGACACACGTGTTCGAACGACAGAAACACGCGACGTCGCGATCAAATAGCCAAGGGCGGCCTAGCAGAATATTGGCGACGTCCATGGGAATGACATCGCACCAAACCCGATCCTCGAAGGAAGCAATGCTGATCGGTACAAGACACCGTTGGGTAACCTGAATCACTATCTTATCTACCCAGATAACACGACCCTTAGATTTCTCCTTGGGTTGGGTAGACGACAACCTGATCTTCCGTCCCTTATCATAAAAGACACACGTGTTCGAACGACCGAAACACGCGACGTCGCAATCAAATATCCAAGGGCGGCCTAGTAGAACATGGGCGACGTCCATGAGAATGACATCACACCAAACCCGATCCTCAAAGGAAGCGATGCTGATCGGTACAAGACACCGCTGGGTAACCTGAATTTATGTCTTCGCTACCCAGATAACACGATAGGGGTGAGGGTGAGGCTCAACCTTCACCTGCATACGATCAAGACCCTTTTGGCCACAATATTCACGCAGCTCCCACTGTCGATGGCTAGCTTGCAGGGACCGCCTGCACTAGAAAAATACGTGTAGAATATAGTAGTGCGAAGCCAATCCTCATCAACACGTGGGGTGTGTAGGAGACGCCTAATCACTCCTAACTCTAAAGATCGCCCAGCGTCACTCTCCTATCCTTCCTCAACAGTGGCTGTAATCTCCTCAGTAGCCTCCTTTTCTCCTTCTAAACCAGGCTCATCATTCTCAATTAGCAAGTTTCGCGTGGGGCACTGCGCTGCCACGTGTCATCTGCCGGAACATCTAAAACACTAAATACCCCCAGATCGCTGGCCATCATTGGTGACGGCCCTGCCATCGTGTCTGCTGAGGCACGTGGGGGCGCAGTCGCGGTAGTCTGGGGTGGAGCGAGTTTCCTATATGTCGAGGTATCAGTACGAGTGGGGAACTGCCTCGTACTGGACAACCAGAGATATTGCTCGTACTCTAGGGCGATATGAAATATCTGATCGACAGTCTCGAGGCGATGGGGAATCAACTCTCTCTGAATCTCAGATCGAGGCCAACTTTGAAACGTGAGGCGGTGGCAATGGGCTCCTCCGAGATATCACTCCTAACGACAAGCTCGTCGAAGCGAGCCATATACTCAGCGATAGTAAGTGTCCCTTGTCGTAAGTTCTGTAACTGATCAAGCAGCTGGTCTCGATAGGACGCAGGGAGGTACTTATCTTTCAGCATCTGCTTCATATCATCCCATCGGGTGATAGGATAATAGCCATCCCTCTCAACGACTCTCTCTACGTTGATCCAGAATACCTTGGCCTGCCCGACCAGTTTCATTTTGGCGAAGCGAACACAATGCTCGTCACTCATGTCATACCACTCAAAATAATGGTCCATATCGAGGAGCCAATCGCTAAAAGCTTTCGGATCCATGCGGCCATCAAATGAAGGAGTGTCGATGCGAATGCGCCCGGTGACGTCATTCTCATACTGGTAATCGCCTCTACGCGGCTCTGGATATTCCTCATAATACTTATCCCGGACGTAATCACGTCGAGCGGGTGGGGGTCCACACTCTCTGCGGCCGGGGCCAAAATAGGCACCGCGACCAAGATCACGATGGTCGTGCTGCGGTGTACGAGCTCTAAAATCCTGAGGGACTGCTCATGGTCTGTTGCGTTGAGGGGGGTACCTATCATAATCAGGGCCTTGTCGGCACTCAGGGGCGGGACTCCGACGGGGAGCGTTACGATAGTGTCGCTCAGGAGGTGGTGGTACACCCCTTTGACGTGGGTCTGGCCGAAGAGGGATTTCAGGCTCATCCTCACGAGGTTCTCCCCGTTGAGACGATGCGTCACTTTGATTTTCCAGATGCCCTAACCGGGTATTGAACTCTGTGAGGTCACGACGGAAACCCTGAAACTAGGTACTCATGGTATCTAAACGGTCAAGGACAAGTCGCCGAAAGCATTCTTATCTTGGCGTCAAGGCGTACCAAGGCGAGCCCCGACCGCCTTGACGCTTTGGCGACAAGGCGGATGCCTAGGCGAAAATAAGGCGAGCAAATGCTAGGCGACATTAAATTTTTTTTTTTAAGCAAATGAAGAATATAGACAGCAGTTATTTTAATAACCGCTGTCTATAGTCACTGGCGGTTTATATATAAACCGCTGTCTATTGTAACATTACGTGTACAATAGACAGCGGTTTATATATAAACTGCTGTCTATTGTACAAATAGACAACGGTTTATATATAAACCGCTGTATAAACCGCTGTCTATTGTAACATTACGTGTACAATAGACAACGGTTTATATATAAACCGCTCTCTATTTGTACAATAGACAGCGGTTTATATATAAACCGCTATCTATTGTACACGTAATGTTACAATAGACAGCGGTTTATATATAAACCGCTGTCAATGAGAGTATAGACAACGGTTTATATATAAACCGTTGTCTATACCCCTAATTTAAAAAAAAAGGCGGCCTTCGCCTTGTTTTTAATCGGCCGACTGGACGCCTAGGCGACGCCATGATAAGAATGGTTGAAAGTCAGCAAATGTCGCACCCGAATTCGAACTATTTGTTTGATCCTCGGTGACATTAGGGTCTGACCGTCTGACATTGGGGATCTATAAGCCGTACCACTACAGAGCATAGACGTGACCCAAACCTTGGGCTCTGATACCAACTGATGTAGGGTAGGGTGTGTAGTGAACTCCTAGAATGCACACTAGTGGTGAGTGGGGGTTGGCTCTCGACTTCCCAAATAACTCAATGCATGCACTACTTACAGATAGGCACTAACAATTAACACAAATAATAAATAGCATAATTAACATTGCATCAATTTATAAACGAAGAATAAAATTTCTTTTAGGCTTGAGATGAGGCTTTCCTCCGCAAGGAGGGCCAAAAAACAAGCGCGCGATAAATCAGTCCGTCCTGCAGTTAGAGAGTTACCAAGGAGCAAGCACTATAATAAATCGAAATACCCAATCATGCATGTAATAAGTAATCCGTAGCAATGTTTACAACCATCAACCAATACAAATAACAACACGAAATATTAGGGCTGCTGAGCCTGTAATGGGGCTGGATCTGAGCGTTGGAGGGCTAGAAGTGTAGATCCGATGGAGGGTGGACTGGATCGGGTAAGGAGTAGGCCGATTGGGGGTTGGGAGGGCTGGATTTGGGCTGGAATGCCCAGATCTGGGCAGTTTTGGGGCGGATGGGATTTATGGGGTGGTTCCACGGGAGGGGAAGGGGCGGCGGTACTGTAACTGGCAGTTATGGGCTGCAGGGGAGGGCGGCGGTGGCCGGAAACAGGGAGAGGGAGGGGCTGGCGGCGGTTTTTGGACAGCACAGGGGGGGAGGGCTGGCGGCGGGTTCTGGACAGCACAGGGGAGTGCGGCGACGGTGGCTGGAAACAGGGAGAGGGAGGGGCTGGCGGCGGGTTTTGGACAGCACAGGGGGGAGGGCTGGCTGCGGGTTCTGGACAGCACAGGGGAGGGGGGGGGGGGGGGGGGGGGGGCTGCTGGACAGCTGGGGAAAGGGGTGTGTGTGGGGGGGGGGGGATTCAAAGATATAAGCTTACCCAAGAAATTGTCACCAATGCGATGATTTCATACATTTATTCCCTTGGTCTCTCCATCACATCATTTAATGATCTCTCTCTGCATTTAAACGTAAAACTTTTATTTCTTCTAGGTGATTCTAAAGGTAATTATTCTTTCCCGCCTCTATAAGACATACAATTTTCATTTCTTCTAGGTGAATCTAAATGTAATGATTCTTTCCCACCTCTAGAAGACCCTTTCAGAATTCAATTACAAAGTCTTCTTCTTCTCGTCTCCTGCTTTTAGGGTTTCATTCCTATCGATTTTTCTCCTCGGAAGGATGTCTTAGAAAAACCTTTAGCAAGATACCTGACTTCTTCCTCTATGTAATGGAGCACTCCGTATAACTGGACGACAACCTTATCTCGGGCTCTTATGTGAGAGATTATTCATAACATCGACCACGATCGTCCATCCATCCTAGGGCATCGTGGGATAAATATCTTAGCAAATACCACCATGGGATTACAAGTCTTGAGCTCCTTAGAACTTATTGAAGGCTGCCTCTCTAGAAGACCCTTTCAGAATTCCATTTCAAAGTTTTCTTCTTCTCGTCTCGTGCTTTTATGGGGGTTCTTTCCTATCGATTTTTCTCCCTGGAAGGATGTCTTCGAAAAAACTTTTAGCAAGATGCCCGAATTCTTCCTCTATGTAATGGAGCACTCCATATAACTGGACGACAATCTTATCTCGGGCTCTTATGTGAGAGGTTATTCATATCCTCGGCCACGATTGTCCATCCATCTTAGGGCATCATGGGATAAATAGCTTAGCAAATACCACCATGGGATTACAAGTCTTGAGCTCCTTAGAATATATTGAAGGCCACCTCTCCCAAGTGAATCCAACAATTAGAAACTTAGACTGCGTATTAGACCATAAAAATCCCGAACTTCTTTCTGCCAAAATTTTCCATGTTATTGTTTTGTGGCATTTTTCTATTTATTTTCACCGCTCTTTTTTGTGCTTCGAGACGATGACTCCCATGCTGGATGATCTTGCATTTACTATGGGTTATTGCTCTGAGGGTTGAGAATTTTGTGCTCCTACCATGGACGAGGAGGTTTTTTCTGCTACACTATGGACGAGGAGGCTGACCTCAATTTTGAAGATATCGTTTATGGTGCCTTTATTTAAGCCCATGTGAAACTGGGAGAGTTTAGCCAAGATGAATTTGTTATGACAAGTTGGCGACGGGTTTGTCTGGGCATTGACACATTGCTTTAGGGCTTCCCTTGTCCTGTCTTCCCTTTATCATTGTATGCAAGACTAGTTTGACCTGGTTTGAAGCGCTGGATGCAACTTTATGTTGTTCTCTTGCCTATGAACTGCCTTGATATGTTTACTTTTTCTTCTGCTGAGTATTAATTCAACCAATTTAATTTGCGCCAACCATTTATTTGGGCTACCACCTTTATTATGTCTCATTTATATGATAGCTCCCAACGAGTTGTAAGGCATTCTCCCTTTTTCCTTCATCATAGGTGTTTTACCTCTGGAAATCAATACTTGTCTTTCATGACCTCCACCTTGGGACAATGATTGAAAACAACATTAACCGCCGCTATAGCGCGGAGATTTATTATCCTCACTTCTCGACTATATAGTTCGACTTAACTCAAGCTATGCCGATTTCTCCTATTTTTTGTAACTTTATATGGGACAAAGCCCTTGTTGAAGTTGTTTCTCTGCCTCAAAAAAACTCCCCGCCCACATAGGATCACCGTAGTCGGATCCAAGATGTTACATGTTCACTAGTTCCCGCTGGGTTCGCCCTCGAACCATACATCATACATTCGTACTGGTGGTGTTCCAGTTCTGATACTATTTGTAATGTCCCGACCCACAATATTTTAGATATAATGTCCACTTTGATTCATCTCATCTCATACTAAGCTGAACTACATGTTTTTGTCATTTTTCATAGGTGACCTACGAGTACTTTACGAGGTCACCCATCCTCGGACTATTCCCACCGAAGCACGCTTAACTATGAAGTTTTTAACATAACTCCAACACATGCTCCGAAAAGGTGTCTCTCATTTTGATGCTCCAAATTATTACTTTAGTCCATTTCTGCCAGAAGGGAAGTTTCATTGATTTGAACCAGCTTTTAGCAAGAATTGTGGGATCCGAACACAAGAGTTACCACCTATGGCATTGAAGAGGAACTGTGGAAATCTGTTGCAGCTTGGAAGTTGCGAGAAGCACGACTTATTGTGTGTGTGAAGCAATAACGAAATATGCATCAATTGGAAATTCCACGTTGTTGGGAGGTACGACGCGTGACGCTATGGTCCAGCAATGCCCCCGGTGTTGGGAGGTACGACGCGAGCGCTATGGCCCACACTAGTCGAACAGAAGGGCATGTCCCCTGGGCCTAACTGGCCGCCCTGTGGATCCTTCCTAGGATAGCCAGCTCTATAAAGGAGCAATGGCGCATTCCCCAAACAGTCCGGGCTTTTGGGAGAGTGGTAGCGTCGAGTCCCGACAAGTGGTATCATAGGAGGTCACGGTTCGAAACCCTGGGGTCGTTTCTTGGGGGGATTGTTGGTATGTACGGCGCGTGGCGCTATGGTCCAACAATGCCCCCGGTGTTGGGAAGTACGGCGCGGGCGCTATGTCCCACACTAGTCGAACAGAAGGGCGTGTCCCCTGGGCCTAACTGGCCGCCCGGTGGATCCTTCCTGCGGTAGCCAACTCTATAAAGGAGCGGCAGCGCCTTTCCCAAACAGTCCGGGCTATTGGGAGAGTTGGTAGCGCTGAGTTCCTACACACGTTTGGCCCGCACTTGATGTTCCGTCTTCGTTGCAGTATACTCCGGATTATTCTGGATTTGTTGATCTGGAAAAAACTAAACATAGTATTTATCATTTGTTGAACCGCGATTACTAAATGGGAGGTGGAGAGGATCTTTTGAACTGGCCTTGAATAGGGGCTTGGACCTTGGGCTGAATTGAGTGGCTTTTAAGATGCTTAAACAAATTGGAATTGAACATGGAATAAACCAAAACTAAACTGAGAATACAACCCATTCTAGTAAGGATATTATCAAAATTAAATTACGGCATTCTATAATTAAATTTTCCAAAAGAAAGAAAACAATAAAACCATCCTTACAAATTCTTCTCAGTGCAAAATCTTGAATTTTGCAATTGTATTTTGAGATTTGTATACATCACCCTAAACACAAGTTTGAATACAAAATTGAAATATGATTTCACAAAGAAACTAACTGTTTCTTTGCAGCTTTTAGACAAAAAATATTATGATGCAGAGTAATGCATGCATTCAGTTAGACTACTACTTGCCTCGTGTGGGGTTAAAAATCACTTTGTCTGAAAACAAACTTTTTTCTATAAGTACTCTCTTTTTTTAGCTCTAGTGATATTATTCGCTCTTACTTTGCTCTATTTTTCGCTCCAGGTGAACCAGTTATTGCATGCTGCACATAAGTACAAAACTTCTTTTGGTGAAAGCGGGTCTTCTGAAGCTTCTGTGCAGGATCTGCAAGCCAGTTGCAATATGTGAGTTGTCTGACAAATAATGTGTATCTTTGAGATATTTGCTGATAATTTCAAACCTGATTTTGATTTTTATCACAGGTTATGTCAAAATGTCAGCCTGAGAAATTTGCATAATGTTAGCCAATAAGTTTAAGTCGTTACTTTGTTTTGGAATAAATGATAAGATTGTTAGGACTTGTTCATATTCCAATTTAATTTAGTTTCAAATTATCCTTGTAATTTTATTTAAAATAAATAGGAATTTTTATAGCTTGTGTGAAGATGTTACGGACCCACGTTGGGGGATCACGTACAAGCGCCGCGCCTCGGCACGCACTGCTTAGTCACTTATTTTATGTTACCACTTGTATCTTTTATTTTTGGGTCGTACTTTGTATTTTGGCAAAAACCTTGGTTTGATTTGGGCTCAACCCGGTATATGGTTGGGTAGGCTTTGGTTGGAATGACATGCAATCAATTATTAAATTGCTCCCCCTCTCTAACTTCTCTCTCTCTATCTATATATATATATCACAGAAAAGAACCTGATCCCCCCTTCCGTCACCCTAGCCGCACGCCTTACGCGCTCGCCTCCGCCAGAAATCCCGCCGATCTCACCGATCGTCGTCCCCGTCCTTCTTCCCCCTCCTCTGTCGCTTCCTCTCCGACGTCATAGGTTCTAGGGGATCTCACAAGGTCAACTCCGATCCTATCCAGGACTTCCCTCTCCTTCCCCCGCGAACAAGATCACAAACGAAGACCCGCATCAACTTGGTATCAGAGCCCTCCTCTTCCACCGCTCCTCCGCTACAATCGTCGACGCCCGCTGCCCCTCTTTCAGTCGCCGACATCCCCGTTCCACCTCGTTCTGCTCGAAACGCAGCAGGTCCCGCCCGCCCTCTTCTTCGGGTGAGCGCGCCGGTCCTCTTAGGGGCCTCTACCACCGGTCTTCCGCTGTTATCGGTCAGCACAGGCATTTTTCTCACTCCTCCTTCCCCTTAACCCTTCGTTCAGCCTGCTTCTATGGCCGACGACAACACGGGAGGCCTCACTTTGGCCCAGATCTTGGAATCCTTTCAACATATGATGGTGGCCAACAATAAGACCCTCATCGTGGCCCTTCGGCCGGACGCGTCACCACTGGCTCCGCGTGCCGCTTCCGATTCGTCACAGATGGTTCATGAGTCTCCGGCACCGCGAGGAGAAGGAGGCGGTTTCCCTCGTTTTGTGAAGATGGATTTCCCTCTTTTTGACGGTCGAGAGGACCCTCTCACGTGGCTCACACGTTGCGACCAGTTCTTTGCAACCCAACGCACGACGGAGGATTGGCTGGGCATTGCATCCTTTCATCTCATGGGTTCCGCGCAGCTGTGGTTCTCGCAGCTCCGCTGGGAGCGTCCCCTCATGATATTGGAAGATTTCAAAACGCAGTGCACCACCCTTCGTTTCAGACCTCCCCTTTGCGAGAATCCCCTGGGAGATCTCATATCTCACCGATAGTTAGGGTCCATTGATGACTATATTGAGCAGTTTCAGGTGCTTCTTTCTCGCGCCCCCTCCATTCCAGTGGCACATCAAGCACCCTTCTTCACCGGAGACCTCCACGAGAGAGTTCGTCTGGACGTGGAGTTACAGTCTCCTCAGGACCTTTCGACTGCCATGAGTTTATCCCGCGTTTTTGAGAAATGCATATTGATGGACCGCCAGTATTTGTGACGTCGATTTGGAGATGGCCCCTCCAAAGGGTTTGGCCCTACTTCTACGTTTAGCACTGAAGCGGGCAAGGGAAATGAGGGAGACCGGCCGTCTACCATTCGAAGGCTATCCTCTCAAGAGATGACGGACCGCCAGGCCAAGGGCCTTTCTTTTAATTGTGACGAGGCCTTCACCCGTGGACATCAGTGCAAGCGCCTTTTCTGGCTTGAAGTGAAGGATCCCTCTGACGAGGACATCAGGGACGAGGACCCGGCAGACCCTGAGATTTCTCTTCATGCTATGACGGGACCTCAGTCAGGAGATGTGATTCAGCTACCAATTTCAGTGGCGGGGCATCAACTAGTCGCTCTTTTGGACTCGGGCAGTACACACTGTTTTCTTAGCGACCTCACATCGCAACATCTTCACTTGTCGGTCACGACCCGTCAGAGCCTCCGAGTTTCCGTCGCCAATGACATGGCCATGACATGCACGGGAGTTTGCCGCGCAGTGCCGATTGTGGTGGAGGGCTACCATTCGCACGTGGACTTTTATGTGATCGCCTTGCGGGGTTTCGAAGCCGTGCTGGGAGTCTGTTGGCTCCGTACTTTGGGACCACTTCTGTGGGATTTTGACACATTGACGATGACCTGGGGACATCGCCCCCACCTGACGGTGTGGCAAGGTCGCTCGACGACTACCACCCGACAGGTTTTCCTCGCATGTGCTGACCAGACCGAGTCCCCCGACCTCGAGTCTCTCTTACAGGAGTATAGTGACATTATCACCGCCCTGATGTGTCTCCCTCCTTTGCGGCGACGGGACCACCGTATTTTCCTCCTGCCAGGGATGGCTCCTGTAGTTATTCGCCGCTACCGCTACCCATTTCGGCAAAAGAACGAGATTGAGCATCACTGCGACGCTATGTTGCAGCAGGGCATCATCCGACACAGCTTATCCTCTTTCTCCTCTCTAGTCTTGTTGGTCAACAAGAAGGACAACACATGCATTTTTGTGTCGATTACCGCGAGCTGAACGCACGGACAGTGAAAGACAAGTTCCTCATTCCGGTCGTGGAGGAACTCCTGGACGAGTTACATGGCTCCCGCTTTTTCTCCAAACTGTATCTTTGCTCCGGATATCATCAGGTGCGCATGGCCGCCAAGGATGCGGAGAAGACAGCTTTTCGCACCCACCACGGTCACTTCGAGTTCCTCTTGATGCCCTTCGGGCTCACCAACGCCCCATCCACCTTCCAGACCCTTATGAATGAGGTATTTCATGACCTGTTACGTCGTTGCGTACTTGTTTTCTTTGACGACAATGTGGTCTACAATGCTACTTGGGAGTCTCATTTGGACCACCTTCGAGCAGTTTTTCAGTTAGTCCGTACTCACAGACTTTCGCTAAAACGTGTCATGTGTTCTTTTGGGACGGACCGAGTCTCCTACTTGGGGCATGTGGTTTACAGTATAGGGGTGTCCGCTGACCCCCTCAAAATCCAGGGCGTAGCTGATTGGCCCACTCCCCAGTCCCAGAGGGAAGTTCGGGGATTTCTTGGCCTGGTAGGATATTATTGGCGGTTTATACAGGGATACATCATTATTGCAGCACCATTGTTTTCCCCTTGAAGAAACAGTCCTTTGAGTGGGGGAGGGGGGGAGGGGGGGGCATCGATGGCGTCTTTTCGTGCTCTTCAGCAGGCCCTGGTGTCAGCTCCAGTGCTGCGTTTATCGGATTTCGATCAGGAGTTCCAGGTAGAGTGCGACGCATCCGGACAGGGGTGTGGTGTGGTGCTCCAGCAGGGGAGCTACCCGATTGCATATTTCATCCGCCGAACCGTCATTCATCATCAGAAGTTGCAGGCTTACGAGCAAGAGCTGATTGGGCTGGCCAAAGCCGTCCAACATTGATGACCGTATTTATGGGGGCGCCCCTTTATTATTCACGCCGATCATTTCAGCCTTAAGTACTTATTGGAGCAGCGCCTCATCACTTCACCGCAACAGCGTTGGATCAGTATATTGTTGGGCTTTGACTTTCGGGTGGAATATAAGGCGGGGGACTTGAACCGGGCCGCCGACGCCCTATCCCGCCGCGACCATCAGGAGGGATCCTTATTGGCCATTTCTTACCTGACTTCAACCATTCGCCATCGCCTGCAGATGGAGATTCAGGACACGCCTGCTCTATGTGAGCTACTTCACCGCGTTGAGGAGGGGAGTGTCCTTACATTGGACAGTTCGGGCTTATCTTGTACAATGATCGCTTATATCTTTCAGCCACCTCGCCCTTGATTACTGATATTCTGACGGGATTCCACAACTGCACCCATGAGGGGGTTCATAAGACCCTTTAGCGGATCCGAGCTGAGTCCTTTTGGAAGGGACTCAAACGGCAGGTCCAAGACTTCATTGCCCTTTGCCCCGTCTGCCAGCGCAGCAAGGCCGACCACCTCCTACCAGCCGGGTTGCTCCAGCCTCTTCCCATCCCTACACAGATTTGGGTCGACATATCTATGGATTTCATCGAAGGATTACCTACTTCGAAGGGCTGATCCATCATTTTCGTGGTGGTCGATCGCTTCTCCAAGGGCGCACACTTCATGGCGATGAGTCGCCCTATTGAAGGGGACATGGTGGCCCGTATTTTCTTCGACCAGGTGTTCCGTCTACATGGCATTCCGGAGAGTATAGTGTCCGACAGGGACAAAATTTTCACCTCACTATTTTGGCATGAGCTATTCACGTTATGCGGCACCAAATTGCCTCTCTTCAGCATACCACCCGTAGTCGGACGGGCAGACGGAGGTGGTCAATCGAACACTCGAGATGTACTTGCGCTATATTACCGGGGACCGCCCCAAAGATTGGGCACGGTGGCTTCCATGTGTGGAGTATTGTTACACGTCCTACCATTCCGCCCTGCAGACCACGCCTTTCCACCTTGCCTATGGCCGTGATCCGCCTCGTCTCCTGACATATGCCATCGCTTCCACCCGCTCTCCCACGATCGATATCGAGCTGTCCACTCGTGACCAGATCCTCGCCTTGGCTTGTGAGCGACTACTTCAGACTCAGGCCCGCATGGAGACGGCCTACAACAGGAGGCACCATGAGTTGTTCTTCGCTACAGGAGATTGGGTGTGGCTTAAACGCCGCCCTTATCGGCAGACAACCATGACTCAAGGTTTCTACAACAAGTTGGGGCCCAAGTTCCACGATTCATTCATGATTTCAGAGCGCATTGGAGAGGTGGCGTACTGTCTCCAACTCCTGTCGGAGGCTCGGATTCATGACGTGTTTCACATCTCGCAGTCGAAGCCGTTCGTGGGGGTGCCACCTCCGGAATCCTTGGTCAGCTTACCACCGCAGCTCCAGGACAAGCTTGAGGACAAGCTTGATAACGACGCGGGCAGAGATGTTGCGGACCCACGTTGGGTGATCACATACATGCGCCGCGCCTCGGCACGCACCGCTTAGTCACTTATTTTATGTTACCATTTGTATCTTTTATTTTTGGGTCGTACTTTGTATTTCGGCAAAAACCTTGGTTTGATTTGGGCTCAACCGGGTATATGGTTGGGTAGGCTTTGGTTGGAATGACATGCAATCAATTATCAAATTTCTCCCTCTCTTTAACTTCTCTCTCTCTCTCTCTCTATCTCACGGAATAGAACCTGATCCCCCCTTTCGTCGCCCTAGATGCACGCCTTACGCGCTCGCCTCCGCCAGAAATCCCGCCGATCTCGCCGATCGTCGACCCCGTCCTTCTTCCCCCTCCTCCGTCGCTTCCTCTCCGGCATCATAGGTTCTAGGGGATCTCGCAAGGTCATCTCCGATCCTCTCCGGGACTTCCCTCTCGTTCCCCTGCGAACAAGATCACAAACGAAGGCCCGCATCAGAAGAAACTTTTAATTGAAGGGGAATACAAGATTTCTGTTCTATTTTCTCTTCCTTGACTCTCTCTCTCTCTCTCTCTCTCTCTCTTGTTTCTACTTTTTAACCCAAAATAACCCTACTCGGTTAGTTAGATCCCGGCATAAAACTACCTGATTTCTGTTTAGGTAAGTATTTATTTCATATATTTTTAGCTAAATTAGTTAATATTTTACGCATTAGAACATGTGACATAATACTGGTGCATGTTGTGTGATTACTTGGTGCATAATCCTGTGCAATATTTACTTGATTAGTGTTTTTTTGTTTTCATTATCCAACTTATCCAAATTTGGAGCTTTAATATTCATTTAGCAGTTCCTTTTAATTCTCTAAATGTCTTGTTTATACTCTAAAAGAGACTTGGCTTAGAGAATCTTACCCATTACTGTAGAACTGGTCTAAGAATCCAGGATTTCAAGTAAATTTTAGGTACGAAGAGGATATACTTCCCTTTTTCTTGGTACCTTTGCGTTAGACAAGAATTTCCTAAGCAAAAAATGGTTAAGACCTTAGTTCGCCCTTAGTTCGCCCTTAGTCAAAACCGATACGTATGCTCCCTCATGAAGAACAATGACTCGAAGGGTCGCTTATCTTATATTATTAGCATATTAGTATTATTATGCGTCTATGTAAATTAACCACTAAGGGGAATTTGAGTAATTTAGCCTTTAGTGTGCTCTTCGTCATGTACTTTTAGCGTCAGGGAGCATACGCATCAAGTAAATATTGCGCCAGCATATCTCATGAGTGTATCCTTTCTATTATTAGTGCAATACATTTTGGTTTGTATCAGACCATATAAACATCAAAAAGATTTCACAAAGATTTATTTTCAACTTAGTAGATGCATTTATACTACCTCCTGAAGATCACAAACATTCAAATGCAATCCCTAGAGTGAATTTGACAGTATGCTTCGGCACTTTTTTGATCAGGTTTTCAGCAGCAGGGCGCCAGATGGCGAGAAATGTAGAGCTGCCATTACTAAATGACCTTGGTTTTTCCAAACGATATGTTCGATGCTTGCAGGTATTTTTTGTGTATATGATGATTATGTTGGAGGCTGTTATGTGCAGCCCAATTTCGGTTATTTGCAAATCCGGTTAAGTGCAAACCAAACAAAAAAACCATAAGGGCATGTGAACCCGTAAAGGGGCGATCTGCACATAGCTTTTTTCAAATCACGGTTTGCACATATAGCCAAAATGGGTTTGGCCGTAGCTTTTTTCATTATTTATTGTTATTTTGTCTAATTGTGGTTTGAGTTGGAGAAACTCCAGGCAGAATTTGCCTTTGATTGATCTTACAACACTGCTGTTGATATATTTTCTTTACAGTGCATAATTTTTGTTACCTCAATGTGAAATGATCGCGGCCGTGATTTTTTTTTAATTACTATATATATGAGCCATGTTCATGTCAACTGCCAGATATCTGAAGTTATTAACTGCATGAAGGACTTGATTGGTTTCAGTCAGTTGCACAAGGTGGGGCCCATAGGTACGGTCCTTGCCTTCAGCTAGTGATTTGTGCTTGATGCATGCTCATGCACACATGTTAAATGCACTTGTGTGCAGATATTAATCGGCGTGTATATAAATAAATGCAATATATGAAAAATATCAATCTTAGCGAATATCAATATTGCTGCTTTGGTTGATGTTCGCTTGCGATGATCTTCTTATGAAAAGTGCGTTCAAGATGCGATTTTTAGCGCCGGTGTCTTTGAAAATGATTGCACCCTTGCTTTTGAATGGAATCCCTCAGTTACTGATTTCTGTACTCAGCTATTTGAATTTGTAATTTTGTTCTTCAAGTGTAACCTCACTTGTACTTGGGCATTAGTGAGACTATGATTCAAGATGGGGCGCAATGGCGACAAAGTATCTATATAGCCGACCCCACTATGGTGGGATAAAGGCTTGAGTGTTGTTGTTGAAGTGTAACCTCAGTTCTAGGCTCTGTTTGAGGGGACTTATTTTCACCGGTCAAGCGGTTACGACCGCATGAACCGGACCTTAATTAAGGTCCGGTTCATGCGGTCGTAACCGCTTGACCGGTAAAAATAAGTCCCCCCAAACGGAGCCCTAATCGACTTTGCTGCTGTTTCCTGGAGAAATTTGTATAAATTTCAGTTTAGTTTTGGATTTTCTTTTCGATATTCAAGTTTTTCCTCTTTTTTCAGTTCAACGGTGTTGATTAGTTTCGTTCTTCGGTTATTGATTCTGTATTCGGCTGTTTGAATTGAATTATCAACTTTGTTTGCTTACGAATGCGGGTTTTGGCGTTCGAATGTTTTTGTCCTAAGAACTTCAGAAATAAGTGAAAACATACTTTCTATCTACAATCAACCAATTCTTCAAGCGTAGAGAAAGACTTGAACTACTGTTTTATTGCTATCTTATTTCTGCTGCTAATGTATAATTTATTCACAGAGAGTCTCAAGAGTTATTCTCAGCAAGCTGCAGTTAAGTTCCAGTCCCAGAAAATGAAGATGGAGCAGACTCTTCCCGCCCAGAATCTCCCCGCCGATCAGAACGCCTTGAATAAACTGATGGCCATCCATCCTGGGCTTGGCGCACACGCCGGAAATATCTACTCCCCGGCGTTCTTCCCAAATAACTCGTCCCCGGGCGCGGAGCCGTCGAACAACTACCACCACATGCTAAGAAGCTCGCCAAATCCTGGCCAGAGCCCATCAATTCCCGCGAGACAAATGTTTCATCTTGCGCCGACAAAGAACCAGCAGCAGCTAGATTTTCAGGCAGGTCAGTACTTCCAGCATCAGCCAACTCGCCAGCATCCGCACGAGACGACGCACGGCGGAGCCGCCCGGCAGCAGCCGAACATCGCGCCTTCCGCCAAAGATTCCGCCAGAGCTGCGAGCGGCGATCAGAACGGCTCCGGGATCAGCACCATCCAAGTGCCAGGAGAAATCAAGAGAGCGGGGGCCGGTAAGAGCGCCGAGGCCCCGAAGATGCCCGCCGAGCATATTAGCATAAGTTCGAGCGGCTATAGCGTAGAGGAGGACGAGCTGGTGGAAGATTTTAATCTCGGCGAGCTTGATCAGGAATTGTTTGAAGGGCTGCTTGATTTTGATGGGATCAAGTGGTGATCCAGCTGTTCCTCCGCATGGATGTGACCTAGATAGCTCTTAGAGAATATAGCTGCATGATCTTTTGACCTAATATCTGTATAGTACATAGCTGGAACATTGATTTTCTCTGCGTCCCCCCCAAAAGATGACTTGGATAGGCTGGCGGTTTTCGAGTTTCAGTCTCATTTGATCTGTTGGACAACAATTTACATAATACTATCCTGATTTTTTTTCCTTACAATTGTTAAAGAGGAAGCTGGTTATAGATTCTCTTTCCGTCCCTCTGCGATCTTCGTACCCTCTCTCTCTCTCTCTCTCTCTCTCTCTGCTGAGCTTTTAATAAATGGAAGAAGTGAAAGAAACATATTTGTTGAAAGTGGACCCACCGACCATAGAAATGTCAAGGCCGACCATATAAAGAAGGTCAAGACCCGGGCCCACAGCCGGACTGCAGTCCGTACAAAGGAGGTCCTGGGTTCGATTTCAGGCTTCAACAATCCGCCGCACGGTTTATATTCAAGGAGGAGAGCGGATTGGGGTGTACGGCCTGCAGCCCGGCTGTGGGCCTGGGTCGTGACCTTTATATGATCGGCCTTGACCTTTCTATGGTCGTTGGGCCCACTTTCAACCAGATTGTATGAAGATTGTTTCTCATCTGATATTTTAAGGGTTTTAGAAAGTATTTTTGTGTTCGCGTGGACTCGGTGAATGTAGAAATTGTGAGCTAAGGAGGTATTGAAATGGTAGGAGAGATTGAGTGGGCTTATGATAAACATAGATTGTAGGGGAATGTTAGAATCCGTCTTGTTCGGGTATCGATGTTGCTTTTCGTTGTCGCCCTTTTTAGGCAGCACTTCTACGAAAAAATACTCTTTTTGGCAATATTTTATAGATATGAGACTATATCCGGGACACAAATCTGTA
Organism: Dactylorhiza incarnata; assembly: GCA_033032865.1. Lineage (NCBI taxonomy): Eukaryota > Viridiplantae > Streptophyta > Magnoliopsida > Asparagales > Orchidaceae > Dactylorhiza > Dactylorhiza incarnata. The sequence goes on along the minus strand of JAWHQI010000145.1, from coordinate 3,074,648 downwards.
ACCAGGGCTCAGGCCGCAAAAAATTTGCCTTAATTGGAGATTAGGTTTGATTTGCTCCTTCCTCAGGCCACACGAAAAAGTTGGGTGTGCATTGTTCGCTGGTGAGCAAGATAAGCTTCGACCGGCCATTGTTGAGGCTAGCGACATTAAATTGTGTATATTTTACCTTTTTTGAAAGTGATAAAGGACGACTAGATATTTTATACCCCACAGTCTTCGGGTTGTGAGACGACACATGAAATCATGGTTGAAAAGCCCGCTCTGGTGAAACATTGAAGCTTCTCTGTCCTCGTAACCTTTGGGCATAATCATTGATTCGCCGCATGCTTTTTCATTTTTCTAAATGTGATGCAACTGGTTTCGGAGAGTGAACAAAAAATGACTTTTGACATTAAGCACCTTCCAATTATGAGATTTTTGCACATTGCACTATACATATTTAATTTTTACACTTTGCGTCCTCCAAAGACTTTAATATTGGCATTTTGCACCCTCTCCTAATTGAATATTTAGGGTGTAAAATGTCAATATTAAAGCCTTCTAAGAATACAAAGTGCCAAAAACAAAATATTTATAATGCAATGTGCAAAAACTTTCTAATTGGGAAGATGCTCAGTGTCAAAGTTCTTAATTAGTAATTATTTTGGAAGACTTAAAGTAGACTCAATGGGGTTCCCACACCACAATTTCTAGGGCACGTGGTATATTCATTGTGCATGCTATACCCTATTTTGTGCGTGAAGCCACGTTCAAAACTTCAAATGATTAACAGCAGGCCAAGCAAGCCATGGAGGGGCTGGCAAATGCATGTCTACTTAATTTTACTTTACTAATTAAATAACTATGTTAATGATGGATCATAATCAACTTGCTGATGAATGGAGTGGTCGTGAACTGCGGTTTGTGAATGGGGGTGGTCGTGAATGAAGAAGCATTTTAATCCGTTTCGCACTACACTAAAATATTAAACTTATAGCATAACTGAAATATGAACCCCAACTAAAATTAAAAATGTATTATATAAGGATCTGCATAATTAAAAATAAAGATCTATATAGCTGAAATCAAGCAAATCCCTAGCCGCCATGGATAGAAATCATCCACTAATGGAAAATTAGTAATGGAAATACAAATTGGAAATTGCAAATCTCTGACAGACACCTTGACAAGCCTAATTAGAGCGACCTGGAGAGGATGCAGAGTGATGAGGGGGAAGCTGCGCAAACTCTGGAGGAGAAGAATCGGAGGGAGGAAGGAGATGACAGGAGATTTGCTAGGGCCGAAGCTGCGCGCTTGGAGGAGAAGAATTGGAGGGAGAGGAAGCAGGTATCAAGAAGATTTGGCGAAGCTGCGCGGGCGCTGGAGGAGAAGAATCGATGGGAGGAAGCTGATACACGGAGGAATCGATGGGGCTTGAGCGCTGGAGGAGAAGAATCGAGGTGATTTTCGCTAGGGCTCAAGCGCTGCAGGAGAAGAAATCAGGAGGATTCGCTAGGGCTTTATGCAAACGAGCGGATATTGATGAGATAATTTTCTCGTAAGTGTGAAAGCGGCTATCCATCTTTTGACCATGCTTTTCAAGTACGTGTTTCATGCCAAGTGTGAAAAGGGATAGTCGTCTTTTACTATTAAATCAACATATACTCTTGAAGAAAGCTTCTAGGAAAGTGCCCAGAGGAAGTTTCATGACATGTGATTTTGACCGAGGGAAGCTTCACGGAAGCTTAATACACATGCCAACTACCACCTCTACCCCCTTGATTTTGGTCTTATAAATAGGCATGAAGGAGGAGGGGTAAGACCTCCACTTATTTCCAATCGCAAGTATTGAAAGAGTTTCTATATAAGCCTTTGTGACAAGCGTCTTAGTTCGGGGAGAGCTTTCAGACGTCTCTGCGACGTTGACGAGGAATACTTCGCCTACACGGATTGGATCTGGAGCAGACTTGGGCAAGAATTCAAAGAGACATCTTGAAGAGGATTTGTGTAATCCGTCTCGTCCGCCACCGCGGTAACTTGCAATTTTTCTGCTACTGTTTATTGTGTATTATTGTGTGGTGCGAAGTTGGTGAAGATCCTATGTGGATCGAGGAGAGAAAGCCTTGTAGTTGCCTGTTTGTTTTACACATTTTTAGTGTCGGCTTTTCGGGTTGGACTCTGATCGTCCCACGATTTTCACCCTATTGGTTTTCACGTCAAATATGTGTGTCACTTTTATTGTTGTTATTTTGTGTTGTGTTTTTGTTGTGTATCGGCATACCGTTAAGCGGTCGTGTAGATACTTGCTCGAACTAATTTGCAGGTGCTCTGATCGGGCTTGCGTGCTCTCTAGCCCAACAGATATATCCGCCTGACCACGACCTCTCGATCACGGCCACTCAACGCGCGAAATTCACGATTTTCGTTGGATGCAGTGGACGCCGAACTTCCTCCAAACGCAGATATCAAGTACGGTGCCGTTTTTTACCGCTCGACTGTGACAAATAATAAGTCGCGCCAAACGAGGCCTAAGTCTCTATTTGACATGGTGGTGGCACTCGTGAACGTGATTGTTACGAACTGTTGTTCGTGAACGCCCTGACCTCACCTAAGGAATTTCATCCACTTTTATATTCAAAACTAGTTTTCTTTTTTTGGTGGCTGTCATAACTATTGTCTTGTCAAACATGCATTCTATTTTTTTTTATCAAACTCATCGGAGCAAAAAAAAGCGCAAAACCGGGCCTAAGTTCTGTGAAATATATAGATATATAAGATTGTATCAGATATATTTTAGGGTCCGTTCGGCGCGCAGGTAATGGCTTTCTGGAATTGGCTTTGGCCAGAAAACCAATATCTGCAGGAATTGATTTTGTGCATAAAACCAATTCTGCTGTTCGGTTGCAGGATGGAATTCAGTGAACATAATTGGAATTGATATCTGTAAGTTGTTCGGCTGCACAATGAAATTTGCTTTCTGGAATTGAAAATTTTAAAATTCAAATTTTTAAAAGCGCGCGCTCCCGGGCAAAAAACGGGCGCCCGGGCTAAAATATCGCGCCAGGGCGAAAAAATCGCGGCCGGCGAAAAAATCACGCACGAAAAAATAGCGCCCGGCCGAAAAAATCGCGCCCGGGTGAAAAAATATCGCCCGATCGAAAAAATCGCGTCCGGCCGAAATAAAACGTGCCCTGTAGAAATAAAACACCCGGGCGAAATAAACGTGGCCGTGCGAAAAAATCGCGCCCGGGCGAAAATATGCGCCCGAGTGAAATAAACGCGCCCGGGCGAAAAAATTCCTCCCCGGACGAAAAAATCGCGCTCGGGCGAAAAAATCACGCCCGGGCGAAAAAATCGCGCACTGGGCGAAAAAATCGCGCCCTGGCGAAAAAATCGCGCCCGGGCAAAAAAATCGCGCCCCGAGCGAAAAAATCGCGCCCGGGCAAAAATATCGCGTCCGACCGAAATTAACGTGCCCGAGAGAAATAAAATGCGCCCGGGCGAATTAAACGCGCCCGGGCGAAAAAATCGCGCCCGGGCAAAAATATGCGCCCGGGTGAAATTAACGCGCCCGGACGAAAAAATCGCGCCCGGGCGAAAAAATCGCGCCCGACTGAAATAAACGCGCCCGGGAGAAATAAAACGCGCCCGGGCGAAATAAAACGCGCCCGGGCGAAAAATCGCTCCCGGGCGAAAAAAATCGAGCCCTGGCGAAAATATGCGCCCGGGTGAAAAACATCCGCCTGGGAGAAAAATGAACGTCCGGTCGAAAAGCACGCGCCCGACCGAAAAACTCGTTCCCGACTGAAAAACACACCCTGAGGAAAACGCACACTCGGGCGAAAAACCCACGCGTAGGTCGAAAAACTCTAGCGTAAACATTTGATTATGCGGAAAACTTATGGGCGAAGGTAAGAATTGCTATTTGATTTTTTAGTTCATAGGAAAAGCCATGGGTTTTCATATGAAAGCCAATATCCGCTTAAATTTCGTTGCGCCGAACACTAGAATTGGATTTCTAATCTCTAATGTCAATTCCAGAAAGCCAATTCCGTCCAAACGAACGGACCCTTGGGTCCGTTCGTTTGGACGGAATTGGAATTTGATATTGGAATTCGATATTGGGATTCGATATACAGAATTGGAATTGATATAATTCCAATTCCATCGTTCGCCTAATAAACAATATTGTTGAATATTGTAGAATTAATCAATTTTTTTGTTCGTTTGTTAAATAAAATTCAATCTAAGAATTGAAAAAAATATTATAAAGAAACTAATACCTTTTTACATATATAATAAAAAATGCGCGTCATGGCAAGAAATACGCGCCCGGGCGAAAAACTCGCGCCCGAGAGAAAAATTGGGCGCCCTGACGACAAAACGCTCGCCAAGGCGAAAAGCGCTCTCCCGAGCGAGAAACGCGCGCTCGGGCGAAAAACATGCACCCAGGCGAAAAACGCGCGCCCAAGCGAAAAACTCGCACCCGGGCGAAAAACACGCGCCCTGATGAAAATCTCGCGCCCGAGCGTAATTTATGCGCACGGGCAAAAAATGCGTGCCCGGACCAAAAATGCTTGCTCGCGCGAAAAACGCGTGCCCGAGCGAAAAATGCGCGCCCGTGCAAAAAATGCGCGCTCGGGCGAAAAATGCGCGCCGGGGCGAAAAACGCACGTACAGACGAAAAATGCGCGCCCGGGCGAAAAACGCGCGCCCGGGCGAAAACGCGCGCCCGGTCAAAAAACACGCGCCCGGGCGAAAAACGCGCGCCCGGGCTAAAAGCTCGAGCCTAGGAGAAACATTGTGCGCCCGGGAGATAAAACGTGCGCTCGGGCGAAAAACGCGTGCCCGGGCGAAAAACGTGCGCTCGGTCGAAAAACTCGCTCCCGGGCGACAAAATTTGCGCCCGGGCGAAAAACACGCCCCCGGGCGAAATACGCGCGCCCGGGCGAAAAAACGTGCGACAGGGCGAAAAATGCGCGCTAGGGCGGAAAACTTCCGCTCGGGCGAAATTTGCGCGTCTGGGCGAAAAACTCACGTCCGGGTGAAAAACTCGCGCCCGAGAGAAAAATTGGGCGCCCTGACGACAAAATGCTCGCCAAGCGAAAAGCGCTCTCCCGAGCGAGAAACGCGCGCTCGGGCGAAAAACATGCACCCAGGCGAAAAACGCGCGCCCAAGCGAAAAACTCGCACCCGGGCGAAAAACACGCGCCCTGATGAAAATCTCGCGCCCGAGCGTAATTTATGCGCACGGGCAAAAAATGCGTGCCCGGACAAAAAATGCGTGCTCGCGCGAAAAACGCGTGCCCGAGCGAAAAATGCGCGCCCGTGCAAAAAATGCGCGCCCGGGCGAAAAATGCCCGCCCGGGCGAAAAATGCGCGCCGGGGCGAAAAACGCACGTACAGACGAAAAACGCGCGCACGGGCGAAAAACGCGCGCTCGGGCGAAAAACGCGCGCCCGGGCGAAAACGCGCCCCCGGGCAAAAAACACGCGCCCGGGCGAAAAACACGTGCCCGGGCTAAAAGCTCGAGCCTAGGAGAAACATTGTGCGCCCGGGAGATAAAACGTGCGCTCGGGCGAAAAACGCGTGCCCGGGCGAAAAACGTGCGCTCGGTCGAAAAACTCGCTCCCGGGCGACAAAATTTGCGCCCGGGCGAAAAACGCGCCCCCGGGCGAAATACGCGCGCCCGGGCGAAAAAAACGTGCGAAAGGGCGAAAAATGCGCGCTAGGGAGGAAAACTTCCGCTTGGGCGAAATTTGCGCGTCTGGGCGAAAAACTCACGTCCGGGTGAAAAACTCGCGTCCGTGCGAAAAACTCGCGCCCGGGCAAAAAATTGCGCTCCCGGGCGCATAAACTCACGCCCGGGCGAAAAACGCAATAAATCGAGCGTGCCAGACTCGCCCAATTCCGATATGTCCCGCTAGATTTTGTGCCAAAGCTAAAATCAATTCCATGATATTTAACTCAAATTCCAATTATTAAAGATACCTAACAAGCGAACGACGTAATTGGAATTCGACGTCGAATTTCAATTCAAGTCTTCAATTCCGTCCAAACGAACATGCCCTTAGGGTATTTTAGTCAGGCTCCTAAGATATTATCATCTTAAATATAATGCATAAATTAATAAATATATATAACAATTGACATCCCGGCAACATCTTCCCCCCTAGCCAATTAGGTTTAACACAGTTGGCTAAGCTGAGGCCTCATGACATGTAGATCATGGGTTCAATTATCACAATGGTTTGTTTGTTTACTTATGTAGCCGTTTGTTGATTACTTTGGATGCTCATAGATTAATGTTTTATCACTTGAATGCAATATATGTAGCTGTTGACACAGTCGGAACTAGGCAGGGACACGCCCGGGCAAGTGCCCGGGCCTGAATTTTGAAAAAAAAAAAAATTTCTAGTAGCTTAGGTGTAGGCTTGCAGCTGTCAGCATGTGTCTCTGTGGCTTTGCTTGAGCCCCAAAACCGATTCCTATGTCTATGCTATGTGTCTGTTAGCCTTTATCTTTATACTCAGCCTTAGGTGTAGACTGCGCGTAATTATTCATTAGTAATAGTCTTATAGGCTTTTAAAGCTATGCTGATCTGTGTGCATGTTTGCTAATATTTCTTATAGGCTTTTAAAGTATGCTGATCTGTGTGTATATATTTGTGAAATTAATGTGGCACATCAAACACCATTCAGAAATAATTTATTAAAAATACTTATAGTTAATTATTATTATTAATCATAAAATAAATCAAATAAATGCTCATAATTAAGATGAAAGCAAAATTACATGTATGTGTACTATAAATTGAAAAACAGAGTCGTCTCTTTTGTCCGCTTTAATTCTTTCCCATTTTACATCTATTAATTACTTCCTCTTAATGACGTATTTTTGTCTACAATTATTAATTATAAAAATGTATCTAAGTATATTATATGAAATACATTTCATATTTAAACTAATATAATTAATATGTTATGTTATATATATAGTAGAGGACGGGAAGGAGTTACTCGTGGGTACTATGCGAGCGAGGAAGACCTTTTTATGTTCGTGCACCGCTGCACCGGATTGATTGGAACGTGCCCACGATCCAACCATGTGGCAGATCGCCGTCGCTCCATCCGGTCCGGGCCGGGGACTGAAATTTTCCTCGCCGGAAAAGATGGTCCACTTTATTTCATGTGCGCGTGTGTAGAACGAGAGAAAGAGGCCCGACATTGTATGTTGTGTATAAATACGTCCTTCGGAATACCGTATTTTAGAATTGTTAAGCATATTTATTGTTTTAGTAAAATAAATGGAATTGCTTCATAAATAATTATATTAGTCCTGAAAATACAAGCCTTTAATTACTGTTTACAAACTAATTAACCGCCATCAAGAATGTGGTTTATATGGATATTCTCGTATAACCTAACTTTCTTCTCTCTTTGTAACCAAACTTCCTTCTCATCTACAATCCCCTTTCTTTCTACACGAGAAATAATTACTACGGTCAAGAATGACACGACTCTGATCTCGTACGAGCATCTCATCGCAAGACAGGGAAATGAGAACTTAGACATAGTTTACGGTCTACGCCCAAGAATTCCGAAGAAGAGCATTCTGTCGAACAAATCCCGAATATCATTAATTTTGTTGGGGTTCAGCCCCTAAAGGTGGCGTTTTTGTGATTTTTGTGATTCAGCAAATAGGTTGCAACCTGTTAAAATAGCAGGTTGCAACTCTTTTGGCTCTGTCCATCTATTTGGGCAAAATCTGGACAGTTTTTTGGGGGTCCGGTTCAAGTGAACCGGACAGTTTTTGGCGTGAACTGCTTAGGGCAGCAGTTTTATTATGCAGTTTTTTATTATTCCTCTAGGGAAGATAGCCGCACTATTCTCTTCCCTCCCTCTCGATCGAGAACTGCCGCCTCTCCTCCTCTTCTTCTTCTCGTTTTGGAGAGCCACCGCCTGGAGGTGTTTTTGGGGGGCCGCCGCCGCTGCTTTGGAGAGGGTTCTCGCCGGCTGTTGCCTTGGAGGAGGGCTGCCTTGTCGCTGCTATTGGAGAGGCGCCGTCGACCTGTTGTTGGAGAAGGAGGGGTGCTGCCACCGCCTTGAAGAAGGCTGTCGCCGCCGCCGATTTGGAGAGTGTTGCCGCTGCCGTTGCCATTGCCGGAAAGAGGAGGTGTTTCCTCCGTTTCGCTTGGGGATTTCTCTACCGTTTCAAAGGCCTCTTCGTCTACGGTTTAAGGTGTTCTCTTTCTTGTCTTCGTTTGCTATTTTGCTTGAAGAGAGAGTAGAGTTTTATCCTATTGTAGAGAAGTTGTGTGTTCATCTTTGTGGTGGAGAGATGAGTGAATTTGTTTGTCAAATCCGGTGGGCGTTCTAGGTTTGGGCAAACCTAGATAATTTCTGTAATCCTTATTTATTATAGTGGATTTTGTTGTGCCGTGCCCCGTGGTTTTTGACCTTCAAGTGGTGAAGGTTTTCCACGTAAATTCTCTTGTGTTGTTTTGTTTTGTTGTTTTGCCTTTCTCAGGTCATTGTAGGTTCTATTGATCGGTGGGAGACGTCGTCATCTACGACATTCATGTTGGAGTTACCATTGTGATCTAGAAGTGGTCAAATATGTAATGTCACTGTCAACGCGATATGAGCCTGCAGGGTCGCACATAAGAGCATGTGGAGAAGTTGGAAGATTGACTGTGTTGGTAAAGGTTACCAATCACCATAAAGGATCGAGGAGGTAAAGCAAATGTTGCTGTCAGAATTCGTCGGAATTCGTCGGATGGGATTCGTCGGATTCGTCGGACTGTTCCGTGAAATCTCGATGAATTATCACAGAGACTCTAAAGTCGGCAAATGTTGCCGTCTGATATGATTCATCGGATTCGTCGGATTGTTCCGTGGAATCCCGACGAATTGTTACAGAGTCCCTAACCTAGGCAAATGTTGCCGTCTGATTTGATTCGTCGGATTCGTCGGGTTGTTCCGTGGAATCCCGACGAATTATTACAGAAAACTGTTTCTGTACGGACTGCGGATAGCGATTTTTTAGGTCTTTTATACTTCGGGTATAAATAGACGGTTCGACGGTTCTTCTTTTGCATCCACGATTATTACACGAAGAAGAAGAGACGAGACGGAAGAAGTTCCGCCTCACGAACCCTAGCCGACGGAAGTGTTCCGCCGTCTCGATCGCCTTCGCAGATCTCCCCTCCGGCGATCGTCGCCGTGATTGTTCTTCCTGGAGCGAACCTAGCAGTTCGTGGAAGTGCAAAGGTGCAGTCATTCTTCTCCCGGCTCGTGTGGATCACTGTAGAGACGTAGACATTATTCTACGTGAGAACTCTCGCATAGCCGGCGCAAGGACTCTTCTTCTTGGAGCATCTAGGTTGGATTTGATCCAACTCCACTAAGGTATTTTTGCCTAGTATTTTATTAACTTCTTGATTCAATATTCATGGCCCGATCAAAGTCTTTTGGGTTGTTTCTCTTTATTTCCGCTGCGCCTACATGTGATGTATGGTTCTAGAAAAACCCAACAATTCATTCCCTACAAGTGGTATTAGAGCTAGGTTCTTTGGCTTGTCGTTTTTATTTCTTGGTTTCTAACTCGGTGCGGTAGGTGACGACCATTGGTCCGCTCCCTATCCTCTCTTGTTAATCCCTTGAAATAAATCGACTTGTGGATCGTGTTAGAGCAGTTGTTGTTTGAGAAAGCAATGGAACAGAACACAAGGATGGTTAGTATGAATTGTAAGAATTGGAGCATCTGGAAGCCTCAGATGGAGGATCTTTTATATTGCAAAGATCTCCATGCTCCGCTGACAGGGAGACCGGCTTCAGTTAAGGATGATGAAGAGTGGAAGAAGATGGATCGGAAGGCAGTAGGGTTCGCCAGGCAGTGGCTTGATGACTCTGTTTTTCATCATGTTTCCACGGAGTCCTCGGCTCAAGCCTTATGGAAAAAGCTTGAAGCCTTGTATGAGCGGAAGACTGCAGGTAACAAGGCATTTCTGATTAGGAAGCTTGTTAATTTGAAGTACCGGGAAGGTTCGCAGATGACTGAGCACCTGAACCTTGCCCAAAGTATTATCAATCAGTTGGAGTCCATGAAGATTACCTTGGGAGATGAACTCCAAGCTCTGATGGTCCTTAGTTCCTTACCAGAGAGTTGGGAGACTCTAGTAGTGTCGTTGAGCAACTCAGCACCTGATGGCGTGGTAACCATGGAGATGGTGTCTAGTTGTCTCCTGAACGAAGAGTTGAGAAGGAAGGATTCTGGATCATCAAATTCGGGTGTTTTCTTCACGGAAGGAAGAGGCAGGTCTGTGAAGAAGGATGTGAAGAACAGGGGCACTTCCAGGAGCAAGTCTAAGGGCAAGTCCAAGAAGGACATCGAGTGCTACTATTGTAAGAAGAAGGGTCATTTCAAGAAGGATTGTTTCCAAATGAAAAGAGACCTGAAGAGAAAGACCAAAGAGGTAGGAGAATCCAGTGGTGATGCGGCGACTTCAATTGTGGAGGCTGAGCCGTTATGCTTGCAGTGCAGTGGGTCGTCTTGCCAGGAATGCGTTGACACAGACTGGATCGTGGACGGAGGTGCATCTTATCATTGCACTCCTCACAGGGATTACTTCTACACCTATTCTGCGGGAGACCTTGGTGTGATCCGGATGGCTAATTCCGGTGAATCGTTGATTATTGGCAGTGGTGATGCCCACTTGGAGACTGAGTTTGGGAAGATTGTTCTCAAGGGCGTCAGGCATATTCCTGACTTGAGAATGAATCTGATTTCCGTTGGTAGACTTGATGACGGTGGTTTCACAAGCATTGAAGGTGGAGGTACCTGGAGGTTGCTGAAGGACTCTTTAGTGGTAGCCAGAGGAAGGAAGTGTTGTGGCCTTTATCGCACTAATGCCAAGATCTGTGGCCCAATTGTGAATGCTGCTGAGGGCAACTCTATGGAGTTATGGCATCGCAGACTTGGGCATATCTGTGAGAAGAGCTTGAAGATTTTGGTGAAGAACAAGGTTCTTCCAGAGCTATCAGGAGAGATTCCCAACACGTGTGTGCACTGCTTGGCCGGTAAGCAGAAATGTGTTTCCTTTGCTGATTCTGAACCAAAGAGGAAGGCGGAGTTACTATATTTGATACACACTGATGTGTGTGGTCCCATTGAGCCCAAGTCTGTGGGCGGAGCCGCTTACTTTGTCACATTCATTGACGATCATTCCAGGAAAGTCTGGGCATACTCTGTGAAGCAGAAGAGTGATGTCCTAGCAAACTTTGAAGAGTTCAGAGCGAAGGTGGAGAAGATGACCGGTAAAGAAATAAAGCGTGTTCGATCTGACAATGGGGGAGAGTACACTGGTGCCTTCGATGCTTACTACAGAGAGCATGGCATAGTACATGAAAGGACAATCCTGAGGACGCCGCAACAGAATGGGTTGGCAGAGAGGATGAACATGACGATTATTGAGAAGATCAGATGCATGATTTCTCAAGCTGGCATTGGTAAGCAGTTTTGGGCTGAGGCTGTGCAAACTGTTGTACATTTGATAAATCTGTCTCCTTCGGCACCTCTGAATGGTGATATTCCAGAGCGTGTTTGGTCCGGGAAGGAAGTGTCGTACGGACATGTGCGGGTGTTTGGGTGCAGAGTTCACGTTCATGTCCCCAAGGAAGAGAGATCGAAGCTTGATGAGAAGTCTCGGGAGTGCATCTTGTTGGGATTTCCCCATGAGGAGTTTGGATATAGACTCTGGGATCCCGTGAACAAGAAAATGATCAGAAGCAGAGATGTGATTTTTGTTGAAGATCAAGTGGTTGGTGAGCAGAATGCTGCGGAGTCACAGGTTCCACAGTTTTCACCTGCGGAGGAGAGACTCTATGTTGATGATGGGCCAGTAGAGACTGTTGCTGATGATGGGCATGCTGAGGAGGAAGTTGGTGAGCTTATTCCTGATGAGGAGATGATTCCGGATGTAGGGGGAGCTTTGCCAGTTGATGTGTCACCTGTGGTGGAGGTTCCTCCTGTCAGATCTGAGAGAGTCAGAAGGCCCAATATCAGGTATTCTCCTCATGAGTATATTTTACTTACAGATAGTGGAGAGCCTGAGTCCTATGAGGAGGCTCGGAGTGCAGAAGATCGTGAGGCTTGGACAGCTGCTATGGAAGAGGAGTTATACTCCCTTCAGAAGAACGAGACGTATGATCTAGTCCCATTGCCTAAAGGGAAGAGAGCTTTGAAGAACAAGTGGGTCTTCAAGCTGAAGTTGGATGAAAATCTCTCTCAGCTGAGGTACAAGGCGAGACTTGTAGTGAAAGGTTTCAGTCAGAAACAAGGTATCGATTTCGATGAGATTTTTTCCCCAGTGGTGAAAATGTCCTCTATCAGACTGGTGTTGGGTATGGCTGCCTCCATGGATTTTGAAGTCGAGCAGATGGACGTCAAGACGGCATTTCTGCATGGTGATTTGGAGGAAGAGCTATACATGGAGCAACCCGAAGGCTTTGTGGCTAAGGGGAAGCATCATCTGGTCTGCCGGCTCAAGAAGAGCCTTTATGGGTTGAAACAGGCACCCACGTAGTGGTATAGGAAATTTGACGCCTTAATGATGAAGAACAAATTTCAACGGACCAGGCCTGATCACTGCGTATATGTGAAGAGGACTGAGAAGGCTTTCACTATTCTGCTATTGTACGTAGATGATATGCTGATTGTTGGTGATGACAAGGCAAGCATAGCTGAGTTGAAGAAGGAGCTCGGTGGGTCCTTTGAAATGAAGGATTTGGGACCGGCAAGGAAGATTCTTGGAATGAAAATCACCAGGGACAGGAGTGCCGGTCAACTATGGCTATCTTAGTCCGAGTATGTGGAGAAAGTGCTGAAGAAGTTCATGATGGACAAGGTAAAACCCGTTGCTACTCCTTTAGCCGGGCACTTCAGACTTTCTAGTTCTCAAAGCCCTTCGTCTGAGAAGGAGGTGGAAGAGATGAGTCATATTCCTTATGCATCTGCAGTGGGGAGCCTGATGTATGCTATGGTCTGCACTAGGCCAGACATAGCTCATGTTGTGGGGTCTGTGAGCCGTTACTTGGCAAACCCAGGGAAAGATCACTGGAGTGCTGTGAAATGGATATTCCGCTATCTCCGAGGTACCTCAGACCTTTGCTTAAAGTTTGGTGGAGGTTCACCAGAACTTATTGGGTACTCGGACTCGGACATGTCAGGAGATGTTGACACGAGGAGATTCACTTCTGGATTCGTGGTCACTTTTGGAGGGGGAGCAGTGTCATGGCAGTCAAGGCTTCAGAAGTGCGTGGCATTGTCGACAACGGAGGCTGAGTATATTGCGTTGACTGAGGCGTCAAAGGAGCTTATTTGGATGAAGAAGTTCATGCTTGAGCTTGGTCTTCGACAGGACATGTACACAGTATTTTGTGACAGTCAGAGTGCTATATTCTTGGCCAAGAATCCCGCCTTTCACTCCAGGACGAAGCACATCGACGTGAAGTATCACTGGATTCAGGATGCAGTTGAGGAGAAGTTGTTGGTGGTGGAGAAGATCCACACAGATGAAAACCCTTCGGATATGATGACGAAGGTCGTCCCAAGGGAAAAGCATGATCTTTACCGGCGGTTGATCGGCATGATGGCCACTTGAAGGAGTCAAGGTGGAGAACTCCCCTTTATGGTATGAAGGGGGAGTTTGTTAGGGTTCAGCCCCTAAAGGTGGCGTTTTTGTGATTTTTGTGATTCAGCAAATAGGTTGCAACCTGTTAAAATAGCAGGTTGCAACTCTTTTGGCTCTGTCCTTCTATTTGGGCAAAATCTGGACAGTTTTTTGGGGTCCGGTTCAAGTGAACCGGACAGTTTTTGGCGTGAACTGCTTAGGGCAGCAGTTTCATTATGCAATTTTTTATTATTCCTCTAGGGAAGATAGCCGCACTATTCTCTTCCCTCCCTCTCGATCGAGAACTGCCGCCTCTCCTCCTCTTTTTCTTCTCGTTTTGGAGAGCCACCGCCTGGAGGTGTTTTTGGGGGGGCCGTCGCCGCTGCTTTGGAGAGGGTTCTCGCCGGCTGCTGCCTTGGAGGAGGGCTGCCTTGTCGCTGCTATTGGAGAGGCGCCGCCGACCTGTTGTTGGAGAAGGAGGGGTGCTGCCACCGCCTTGAAGAAGGCTGTCGCCGCCGCCGATTTGGAGAGTGTTGCCGCTGCCGTTGCCATTGCCGGAAAGAGAAGGTGTTTCCTCTGTTTCGCTTGGGGATTTCTCTACCGTTTCAAAGGCCTCTTCGTCTACGGTTTAAGGTGTTCTCTTTCTTGTCTTCGTTTGCTATTTTGCTTGAAGAGAGAGTAGAGTTTTATCCTATTGTAGAGAAGTTGTGTGTTCATCTTTGTGGTGGAGAGAGGAGTGGATTTGTTTGTCAAATCCGATGGGCGTTCTAGGTTTGGGCAAACCTAGATAATTTCTGTAATCCTTATTTATTATAGTGGATTTTGTTGTGCCGTGCCCCGTGGTTTTTGACCTTTAAGTGGTGAAGGTTTTCCACGTAAATTCTCTTGTGTTGTTTTGTTTTGCTGTTTTGTCTTTCTCAGGTCATTGTAGGCTCTATTGATCGGTGGGAGACGTCGTCATCTACGACCTTCATTCCCTATAAATTTCACCCTGGGACGTAGAGTATATTTTTGAATTTTTGGGCTAAGAATATTTTTTTGAACCACTTTTAGTTGTTTTCGTGCCCCGACGTGACAGTACAACCACTGATAGTTGTTTTCGTAAAAAAAAAAACGGTGAGGACGAATTTAAAACTCAATAGAAATTGAGAGGATAAGTAACACACTTTTTAAGGTTAATAAAAAAGATATAAATTAAATTCACTTAAAAAAAGATAGAAAAAATTATAATGAAGTTGATTTTTTTTAATAAAGAAGATGAAATAGGAAAAATGAATGTTTCACCAACCGTGACAATATCCCGATCGCAACAATGCACGGGAAGGGGGCTCCCAGTGCCCCGCGCGATAGCGCTCCAGCCACGACATTGTCTCAGCACATCAACGCTCTCACCGCTCGCTAACCCGTGCGCTATACTCCACCCCGTCGTTGCTCATTTTTTCTTAGTGCGCATGGGGTTTGCAGGCGACGGGAAGTGCACAATTTTTATTGTAGGTAATAGATTTTGCCTATATAAAAGCACATTTTTAAAAATTAAAGAAATTTATTTGTTTGTAATAAATAAGAGTAAAATCGGAAAGCCCTACAAAGAGCCCTACGGGGAGTCCTAGGAGGAGTCCAACGAAGAATCCTACAAAGAGCCCTACAAAGAGTCCTATGAAGTTTAATTTCCTACGCAGAGTCGAATGTTTCACCAAATGATGTTTTTCCTAATTTAATATAGTATAGATATACAGTATATATAGATGGATATATATAATTCACGTGTTTTCCAAATTAATCCAGAGAATATTCTTCTGTGGATTGATATTTAATTTAGATTATTCAGTCTTTTTTTTATGCAGTGCAGGCGGAAATCACGTGAGCATCGTTGCCGGAGGAGGATGCAACATTGCAGCCTGCTTTTAGATCGAATCCATGTGGCTAAACTTCTTTGGGATTTGGTTCTCACCACCTTTAGAATCTTATTATGTCTCGCTCTCCGTTCGTTTGTGTACGTGAACAGACTGACACAAAATACCAAATTATTGGTCCGCACTTCAAGGCCATCCAGGGATCTAAGGTTTAAAGTACACAAACGCACTTTACCGTGAAGTGCGTGTGAACGCAGCAGCAGCGAGCGGTTTGGGTTTAACGTGTCCAGTTCAAGTTGGGTTACAAACATGTGTGAGGTTCTATTAGAAGAAATTTAATTAGCTTTAAATTGATATAGGACAGAACCCGGTTCTTCCTATTTATTTGCTTAAATGAGTGGCTGTGAGTTTTCCTATTAATTAATTTAATTAATTTTGGGAAACGTGTCTTTCTAATATGGATGTGGCGTTTGGTTTAATAGGATAGAAGCAAGGGGTGGTTTTTCCAAGAGTGTGTTGTACGTGAGAGTGAAATGGTCCCGATTTTCTAAGTGGTGGAGTTTTTTTTTCTTTCTTTGCCTTTTTTGGGGTTCCTGTGCGGAAGTTTGGAGAAGAAGGGTCTTGATCGGCCTGTGCTAGAGTCGTATTTTGACATATACGAGAAAGGTTGCCAAGGATCTACGGAACTTCCGTTTGTGTGGAGTTAGTGGGCGGGATCTTTCACGTGTGAGGGCTGCTGCTGCTGTTGGTTTGCATTTCTCTTCCTCTCCTCCCCGCAGACGTAGGCTTTTCTCTTGTCGAACTGCGTTAACAACCCGGTCTCTAAATTGCTCTGTGTTTATGATTTGATATCCGCTGTGATTGTGTGTTTGGTATTGCGATTGCTTGTGTTGTTGGACTAATTGCAGGCGATTTAATTCCTACAAGTGGTATCAGAGCCAGGTTGTGGTTGTACGAGTATTGGTGGAGGTTATATTTGTTGTGATTCTCTATTTATCATAATTAGTGACAACGAAAGAGAGGATGTTGCGGGGAGTGCGACGGTGCACCATTCGGTCTCACATCCGGCTAGGATTGACGTTGTAAAGTTCGACGGCAAAACTAATTTTGGTATGTGGAGATGCGAAGTGTTGGATGCATTGTGTGCACTTAATTTAGAGGAGGCAGTTGAGTCTGAGGATTGTCCGGAAGGGATGACCAAGAAGGCGTGGTTGAAGATGAACCAGAGTGCTTGCGGTTTGATCCGTAATTGTGTGACACAGGATATCAAGTATGACATCATGACAAAAACTTCAGCGATAAAGATGTGGGGATTCTTGGAGAGCAAGTACATGACAAAGAGTGTGGAGAATAGACTTCACATGAAGCGTCGTCTCTACAGATTTACAATGCGCAAGGGTGCTTCTATTGATGATCATTTGAATGAATTTACTAAATTGCTTGCAGATCTATTCAATTTGGATGAGGAAGTGAAGGATGAAGACAAAGCGTTACTATTGTTAAACTCGCTACCCGACTCGTATGAGAATTTCATCATGACTCTCATACACGGGACAGACGTTTTGGAATATGGAGAGGTGACTACTGCTCTGTTAAATCATGAGTTCCGCAGGAGAGACAAGGAGTCTTCCAAGGCAGAGTCAGCCAAGGTCCTATCACTTCAGAGGGGTAGATCTGACAAGAAAAAGAGTTTGGTAAAGGTGCCTCCTGGGAAGAGGGCTATTGGGTGCAAGTGGGTGTATGCCAAAAAGATAGGATCTCCTGGAGAAGCTGATGTGCGGTTCAAGGCAAGGTTGGTAGCAAAAGGTTTTGCGCAACGTGAAGGGATTGATTATGATGAAGTGTTTTCCCCGGTAGTTAAACATCCCTCCATCCGTGTATTGCTTGCACTTGTTGCACAGTTTGGTCTGATGCTTGAACAACTTGATGTGAAGACAGCGTTCCTACACGGGGAACTTGAGGAGGAGATCTATATGCAGCAACCGCCTGGGTATGGTGCCACCCATAAAGACTTGGTGTGCAAACTGAACAAGTCTTTGTATGGGTTGAAGCAATCACCACGAATGTGGTATAGAAAATCTGATCAGTTTATGCAAAAAGAAAATTTTGAGCGGAGCCATTTTGACCATTGTGCTTATTATAAGCAACTTCCGGGAGGTGTGTACATTTACCTCTTATTATATGTTGATGACATGCTTATTGCCTCTTCTAGTCAGTTGGAGATTGACAAAGTGAAGAAGCAATTATTCAAGAGTTTTGAAATGAAGGATTTGGGTGAAGCCCAGAAGATTCTTGGCATGGAGATTCGGCGTGACAAATCAGCTAGTAGAGTTTGGCTTTGCCAGAAGGCTTACTTGGAGAAGGTGCTGAAGACGTTTGGTGTTGATGCGTCAACCAAAGCGGTGAGTGTTCCTTTAGCACCACACTTTCAGTTGAGCGTTGATTTATGTCCTAAAGATGATGCTGAGAGGAAGGAGATGCGGTCGGTTCCGTATGCCAGTGCAGTGGGGAGTCTTATGTACGCTATGGTGTGTACCAGACCGGATATAGCACATGTTGTTGGAGTTGTTAGCAGATTCATGCATGATCCAGGGAGGGGTCATTGGAATGCTGTGAAGTGGATACTTAGGTATCTGAAAGGTACTGTTGATACGGGCTTGATGTTTGAGAGGCAGTCATCAGTAGCTAACTTATGTGTGGGATATGTAGATTCAGACTTTGCCGGTGACATAGATAGACGCAGATCCACTTCTGATTATTTATTTACGCTGGCGGGTGCTCCAGTTGTGTGGAGGTCTACACTGCAGACCACAGTTGCATTGTCCACTACCGAGGCATAATATATGGCTTTGACGGAGGCGATGAAGGAGGCTATCTGGATGCAAGGCTTGTTGGATGATCTGGGTGTTGAGCAGAAGCATTTGACTGTGCATTGTGACAGTCAAAGTGCGATTTTCTTGGCAACCAATCCGGTTCATCATGCTCGAACAAAGCACATTGACGTACGATACCATTTTGTTCGTGATCTGATTGAGGAAGGTGATATTCTACTTCAAAAGATTGACACGAAGGAAAAAGCGGCGGATATGATGACGAAGGTGTTACCAGCGCAGAAATTTAATTATTGCAAGGCGTTGGTGAACACTCGTGCTCGGGGTTGATTGCCCGGTTGGGCGTTTGGGGAACTACAGCGGCTTGATTCCTTTGGGAGGGGGATATGTAGGCAGCCAACTTGTTGGTGCAGTCGATGTACTTGTATTCATCCAACATTTTTAATAAAATTGTAGGATGAGGTGGAGATTGTGAACGCAGCAGCAGCGAGCGGTTTGGGTTTAACGTGTCCAGTTCAAGTTGGGTTACAAACATGTGTGAGGTTCTATTAGGAGAAATTTAATTAGCTTTAAATTGATATAGGACAGAACCCGGTTCCTTCCTATTTATTTGCTTAAATGAGTGGCTGTGAGTTTTCCTATTAATTAATTTAATTAATTTTGGGAAACGTGTCTTTCTAATATGGATGTGGCATTTGGTTTAATAGGATAGAAGCAAGGGGTGGTTTTTCCAAGAGTGTGCTGTACGTGAGAGTGAAATGGTCCCGGTTTTCTAAGTGGTGGAGTTTTTTTTTTCTTTCTTTGTCTTTTTTGGGGTTCCTGTGCGGAAGTTTGGAGAAGAAGGGTCTTGATCGGCCTGTGCTAGAGTCGTATTTTGACATATACGAGAAAGGTTGCCAAGGATCTACGGAACTTCCGTTTGTGTGGAGTTAGTGGGCGGGATCTTTCACGTGTGAGGGCTGCTGCTGCTGCTGTTGGTTTGCATTTCTCTTCCTCTCCTCCCCGCAGACGTAGGCTTTTCTCTTGCCGAACTGCGTTAACAACCCGGTCTCTAAATTGCTCTGTGTTTATGATTTGATATTCGCTGTGATTGTGTGTTTGGTATTGCGATTGCTTGTGTTGTTGGACTAATTGCAGGCGATTTAATTCCTGCAAGTGGTATCAGAGCCAGGTTGTGGTTGTACGAGTATCGGTGGAGGTTATATTTGTCGTGATTCTCTATTTATCATAATGAGTGACAACGAAAGAGAGGATGTTGCGGGGAGTGCGACGGTGCACCATTCGGTCTCACATCCGGCTAGGATTGACGTTGTAAAGTTTGACGGCAAAACTAATTTTGGTATGTGGAGATGCGAAGTGTTGGATGCATTGTGTGCACTTAATTTAGAGGAGGCAGTTGAGTCTGAGGATTGTCCGGAAGGGATGACCAAGAAGGCGTGGTTGAAGATGAACCGGAGTGCTTGCGGTTTGATCCGTAATTGTGTGACACAGGATATCAAGTATGACATCATGACAGAAACTTCAGCGATAAAGATGTGGGGATTCTTGGAGAGCAAGTACATGACAAAGAGTGTGGAGAATAGACTTCACATGAAGCGTCGTCTCTACAGATTTACAATGCGCAAGGGTGCTTCTATTGATGATCATTTGAATGAATTTACTAAATTGCTTGCAGATCTATTCAATTTGGATGAGGAAGTGAAGGATGAAGACAAAGCGTTACTATTGTTAAACTCGCTACCCGACTCGTATGAGAATTTCATCATGACTCTCATACACAGGACAGACGTTTTGGAATATGGAGAGGTGACTACTGCTCTGTTAAATCATGAGTTCCGCAGGAGAGACAAGGAGTCTTCCAAGGCAGAGTCAGCCGAGGTCCTATCACTTCAGAGGGGTAGATCTGACAAGAAAAAGAGTTTGGTAAAGGTGCCTCCTGGGAAGAGGGCTATTGGGTGCAAGTGGGTGTATGCCAAGAAGATAGGATCTCCTGGAGAAGCTGATGTGCGGTTCAAGGCAAGGTTGGTAGCAAAAGATTTTGCGCAGCGTGAAGGGATTGATTATGATGAAGTGTTTTCCCCGGTAGTTAAACATCCCTCCATCCGTGTATTGCTTGCACTTGTTGCACAGTTTGGTCTGATGCTTGAACAGCTTGATGTGAAGACAGCGTTCCTATACGGGGAACTTGAGGAGGAGATCTATATGCACCAACCGCCTGGGTGTGGTGCCACCCATAAAGACTTGGTGTGCAAACTGAACAAGTCTTTGTATGGGTTGAAGCAATCAACACGAATGTGGTATAGAAAATTTGATCAGTTTATGCAAAAAGAAAATTTTGAGCGGAGCCATTTTGACCATTGTGCTTATTATAAGCAACTTCCGGGAGGTGTGTACATTTACCTCTTATTATATGTTGATGACATGCTTATTGCCTCTTCTAGTCAGTTGGAGATTGACAAAGTGAAGAAGCAATTATTCAAGAGTTTTGAAATGAAGGATTTGGGTGAAGCCTAGAAGATTCTTGGCATGGAGATTCAGCGTGACAAATCAGCTGGTAGAGTTTGGCTTTGCCAGAAGGCTTACTTGGAGAAGGTGCTGAAGAAGTTTGGTGTTGATGCGTCAACCAAAGCGGTGAGTGTTCCTTTAGCACCACACTTTCAGTTGAGCGTTGATTTATGTCCTAAAGATGATGCTGAGAGGAAGGAGATGCGGTCGGTTCCGTATGCCAGTGCAGTGGGGAGTCTTATGTACGCTATGGTGTGTACCAGACCGGATATAGCACATGTTGTTGGAGTTGTTAGCAGATTCATGCATGATCCAGGGAGGGGTCATTGGAATGCTGTGAAGTGGATACTTAGGTATCTGAAAGGTACTGTTGATACGGGCTTGATGTTTGAGAGGCAGTCATCAGTAGCTAACTTATGTGTGGGATATGTAGATTCAGACTTTGCCGGTGACATAGATAGACGCAGATCCACTTCTGGTTATTTATTTACGCTGGCGGGTGCTCCAGTTGTGTGGAGGTCTACACTGCAGACCACAGTTGCATTGTCCACTACCGAGGCAGAATATATGGCTTTGACGGAGGCGATGAAGGAGGCTATCTGGAAGCAAGGCTTGTTGGATGATCTGGGTGTTGAGCAAAAGCATTTGACTGTGCATTGTGACAGTCAAAGTGCGATTTTCTTGGCAACCAATCCGGTTCATCATGCTCGAACAAAGCACATTGACGTTGATAACTTCGCAAAATGAAGTTATCTTGCATCTTAATTTAACCTTTTTTTGTTTATGTTATATAATAATTATGAATGAAAATTATATATATTCAAATGAATTGTTACTTGGAGTTTAAATCATCATTACGTCTAGTTTTGAATATTTTTATGACAGGATTTGTGAAGAAATCGAGTCAAGGATCGAATGCTAAGTGTTGTTGAAAAAACTGGAATATGTTGTAACATAATCTGAAAAATGTTATAACATATCTGGCAGTTTTAAGAAGCAGAATTCCAGATTTTAAAAATAAGTTGCAACTTTTCTGCCGAAAAGTTGCAACTTGTCGGCGGTTACAAAATTTTCAGATCCGAAATATATTTGATTTCGACAGTTACAGATGGAAATTAAATTCCAAATTCAATCAAATTTGGACCGTTTCAATTGTTTTAAAAGGCATCTGTTCAGCATTAAAATATTATTGACAGTGGGGCCCGCCTGGAATGAGAAAAGGAAATATTTAAAAGCAGTTTTTCAGCCATTAAAAGAGGAGCATTTTATTCTAGGAGGGGGTCGGCCATTATAGGGAGAGAAAGTCAGAGAGAGATTAAAAAAAAACTGAGAAGGAGATCAGCCCAGGAATTTTCAATTCGGAGGCGGGAAACGCGTACAAATCATTGAAGAAGGGAAGATTTATCTGATATTTATCATGTCTAGTAAGATCTACCCGTTATTTTGTTGTTTTCGCTCAAACATGAACTGAATCCTGCAATCTTGTGTTGTGAGAATACTATTTCTTTTGCAATGATGATGTTGTTTTAATTTTTCTTTGTGAATGTTTGATGATTGATCGTTATCGTTCTTAAGATTTTTATGTTGAAACTTCTGATCAAGGTTTCATTTATCTACTGCGCTTCATAATTCGAGAGATGAGTTGCGTAAGGGTATCATAAGTTCGATATAACGTTTGAAGGGAGAAAGAGATTTCCCCTTGGCGTTAGCAACATAGGTTTTTATTCATAATGCGGTTCTTTATGTCACTCGAGTTAGAGATGACAGAGGAGATAAGGAATTAGGGAGATCCGATATCGAGAGGTACGGTTGTCTAAATTAAAATCGTTGCACGATATTTCACCACGCATTTTTCACAAAGTTTTATTTATAAAAATCATTGCATTAGATTTAGGAAATCACAATACAAGATTATTTCTCATAACGGTTTGAAAAGTGTTTTATTATAGATCTGCCATTAATTTTAATTTAAAAATAGTTTACTGATAATTTTTGCTTTCATAATCATTATCACAAATATTTGAATACCTTGGATTTGAAGAAAAGACATAACTGGTATTTGCGAGCACTGAGTTTAACACCTCTCCGTGGGAACGATATTTAACTCACATTATATTACTTGAGCCGGCACGTGCACTTGCGTACAAAATACGCAACCGTTTTCGGGCGTATCAAGTTTTTGGCGCCATTGCCGGGGAGGTGCGGCGAATTTAGTGTTTATCTTGCAATATTGGTGACTCTTAGTATTTGGAGCCCAAGTTTTAATTTTAGTTTATTTGTTGTTGTTATTATCTGTTATCTTTGTAGTGCATGTCCAGGTATCGTTCCGTAGAACTAATTCCATTAAACTCTGAAATAGAACGTACTTGTAGACAAAATCGAAAGTCACTTAGGTTGGACCATATTAATCAACCTATAATGGATCCAAACGAGCAACACGTAAATGATGAAGTTCATCAGGAAGGCCAAGACCTAGAAGGACAGGTAGAGCATAATGAAAATCCAATTGAAAATAGAAGAACATGTCGCGATTATAACATGCCTTATCGAGGGGGAGTCCAATTCAGTATAGCTAGACCTGCCATTGAAGCTAATAACTTCAGAATAGATCCTACTGCCATGCACTTAGTTCAAAATAGTAAATTTGGCGGACTAAATCACGAAGACCCCAACTCACATTTAAGGACTTTTATAGAAATTTGCGAGATATTCAAGATTAACGGTGCTTCAGATGAAGCTATTAAGCTTCGCCTGTTCCCTTTTTCATTAGAAGGTAAAGCAAAAGATTGGTTAAACTCTATGCCTAATGCGTCTATCACGACTTGGACTTCGCTAATGGAAAAATTCTTAGCTAAGTACTTTCCTCCATCTAAAACAGCCAAACTTATGCGAGACATATCTACGTTTGTGCAAATTAATGGTGAAACACTTTATGATGCGTGGGAACGTTTCAAAGAATTATTGCGGAAGTGTCCTCATCATGGCTTAGCCATCCATCAACAGGTGTGGACCTTTTACAATGGCCTCCAGACTTCCACTATGATTCAAGTGGATGGAGCTGCAGGAGGATCTTTGATGAATAAGTATCCCGAGGATGCTTACGCGATACTAGAGGATTTGTCCTCCAATCACTATCACTCAATGGATCGACAATCGACATCTTCTACGTCTGGTTTATATCAAGTCGATCAATTCACTTCTTTTGCGGCACAAATAACCGCCCAATTCAATTCAATGAACAAGAGGTTAGATGCTTTAACTTTAAACCAAACTCAGATGACTCCCCAAGTAAATAGCATATCTAATCCTTTGCCTATCATGAATCCTTCACTCACAGTAGAACAACTTGTTAGCCATAATGAGGAAGCTAATTATATTAGTGGTCAACAAAGGCAACATAATAATGCATTCTCAAATAATTATAATCCCAAATGGCGAAACCACCCAAACTTTTCATGGAAAAATAATTCCGGAATGACTCCTACACATCTATTTAATTCAAATTCTAATCCTCACCAAAATCATAATGTTATTCAACAAGGAGCACCTAGGAAAGTAACCGATGATTTTATCATTGAAGCCATGCAAAAGAATGATGCACGTGTGTCTAGCTTGGAGGGGTCACTATGAATAATAGAATCTCAACTAGGTCAAATTGCCAACGCATTAAGCCTTAGACCCCAAGGAACACTTCCAGCCGATACAACCCCTAATCCTAAAGGAGATAACCAACAATGTAAAGCGGTGATGTTACGGAGTGGAAGAGAATTAGAAAATGGTTATGTTGAGGAACAAACTAAGAAGAGTAGTGAAGAAAATAATTTGGAGAGTGTGAATCTAAATAAGCCAGATGAAGAACCAACACCTAAGAGTAACGGTAAGGACGAAGATGAAGTAGAAATAGTAGGGGAGAAGAAGACTGAAACTAAAATTGATTCATTAAAGAAGAATAAGGACGAAATTGTATATCCTCCACCACCTTTCCCTCAGAGGTTAAGAAAGAGCAAGTTAGATCATCAGTTCCAGAAATTTTTAGAAATATTCAAGAAATTGCAAATTAATATTCCATTTGCCGATGCCCTAGAACAGATGCCAAGTTACGTTAAATTCATGAAAGATATTCTTACTAAGAAGAGAAAATTCGGAGAAAATGAAACGGTAACACTCACTCATGAGTGCAGCGCAATCCTTCAAAAGAAACTTCCCCGGAAATTAAAAGATCTGGGAAGCTTTACCATACCATGCTCCATTGGGTATCAATTTGAAGGAAAGGCATTGTGTGATTTAGGGGCAAGTATTAACTTAATGCCTCTTTCGATTTATAAGAAGTTGGGATTAGGTGATATTACAAGAACGTCGATTACTTTGCAATTAGCTGATAAAACTCTTGCTTTTCCAAAGGGAGTTATAGAAGATGTATTAGTCAAGGTGGATAAATTCATTTTTCCTGCCGACTTTGTAGTCTTAGACATGGAGGAGGATAAGGAGGTTCCCATCATTGTAGGGAGACCTTTTCTAGCAACCGGGAGAACCTTAATCGACGTACAAAAAGGGGAATTGACTATGAGAGTCAATGACGAGCATGTTACTTTTAATGTGCTCAAAGCTATGAAGTACCCTTATTCGAAAGCGGATGATATGGAGGACGTTCAAAGTATATCACTTTATGATTATGCTTTAAAATTTAAATTAGATGATCAAGATAATTTATTGTCACATGTATTAACAAATGAAGTGTTGTCTGATGATGATGAGCAGGTTCATGAATGTTTACAAGTCCTTAAAGGACCATCTACATTTTTCCGTAAACCGGAACCACTTGAAATGCCGGAGAAATCATTAGCGGAGAGGCCTTCCATTATAGAGCCGCCAATTTTAGACTTAGAACCTCTTCCGGATCATCTCACATATGCTTATCTAGGAGATAATGACACTTTGCCTATCATTGTTAACTCCAAATTACTTCCGGAACAATTTAATAAATTAATTAATTTATTAAAGCAATATAAGTTAGCTATAGGATGGACGATCGCAGATATTAAGGGAATAAGCCCTTCCCTTTGTATGCATAAAATACTCTTGGAGGAGTCTTTTAATGGATCGATAGAACATCAGCGTCGTCTAAGCCCGCCCATGAAGGAAGTCGTTAAAAAGGAAATTATCAAATGGCTTGATGCAGGCATTATTTACCCTATCTCGGATAGTGCATGGGTTTCACCGGTGCAATGTGTCCCGAAGAAAGGAGGGATGATGGTAATAAAGAATGAGAGGGGTGAGATGGTATCCACTAGGACTATTACAGGGTGGCGCATTTGTATGGACTACAGGAAACTCAATAAAGCCACGAGAAAAGATCACTTCCCTTTACCTTTCATTGACCAAGTCCTAGATAAGTTAGCAGGTAATGATTTTTTCTGTTTTCTAGATGGATACTCAGGTTATAATCAAATTACTGTAGACCCTGACGACCAAGAAAAAACTACCTTCACTTGTCCGTATGGGACTTTCGCATTTAGGAGGATGTCTTTTGGTTTGTGCAACGCACCGACCACCTTTCAACGATGTATGATTGCCATTTTTTCTGATATTATGGATGATGGTATTGAAATATTTATGGATGATTTCTCTATTTTTGGCAAATCATTTGAAGCTTGTTTGAATTGTCTAGAAAAGATGCTTGCACGTTGTGTCGAAACCAATCTTGTTCTTAATTGGGAGAAATGTCACTTCATGGTACGCGAAGGGATTGTGCTTGGTCACCATGTTTCTAAAAAGGGTTTGGGAGTAGATAAAGCAAAATTGGATGTGATTGAAAAGTTACCGCCACCAAAAAATTTGAAGATGTTACGGAGCTTTTTAGGTCACGCCGGATTTTATGGAAGATTTATTCAAGATTTTGCGAAAATTGCTAAACCATTGAGTGGTCTATTAGAAAAAGACGTGAAATTTTATTTTGGCGACGATTGCCTAAAAGCTTTTGATGAACTTAAAAATCGTTTGACTACTGCACCTATTATAGTTACCCCGGATTGGGAAGAACCTTTTGTCTTAATGTGTGATGCAAGCGATTATGCTGTGGGCGTTGTCTTGGGGCAAATGCGGGGGAAAGTTTTTCACACGATAGCTTATGCGAGTAAAACCCTTATTGATGCCCAAGTCAACTATACTACAATTGAGAAAGAATTATTAGCGGTAGTTTTCGCATTTGAAAAATTTAGATCGTATCTTTTGTGTACAAAGGTGATAGTATATACTGACCATGCAGCGATTCGTTATCTGATGGAGAAAAGAGACGCAAAACCTCATCTGATCCGATGGGTACTCCTCTTACAGGAGTTTGATGTAGAAATTAAAGATAGAAAAGGAACAGAAAATCCTGTTGCGGATCATTTGTCTAGGCTTGAGAATACATATCAGTCATTACATTCTGAAATCGAGGAGAGATTTCCGGACGAGTGGTTGTTGGCTATATCTGAAAGTATAGCACCTTGGTATGCAGATTTTGTGAACTACTTAGTTAGTAATATTATACCTTCTGATTTAACCTATCATCAAAGAAAGAAATTTTTATATCAGGTGCGCTCATATTTATGGGATGAACCTTACTTGTTTAAGGTTGGAGCAGATGGTGTTGTGAGACGCTGCATACCAGAGGAAGAAATGAATTTAATCTTAGAAAAGTGTCATAGTTCACCGTATGGAGGTCATTTCATGGGAACGAGAACGGCGATGAAAGTGTTAGAGGCCGGATTTTATTGACCTACTTTGTTTCGGGATTCCAACGTGTTTGTAAAACGGTGCGATAGGTGTCAACGAATTGGGAACATAGGTAAGACTGATGTGATGCCCATGAACATAATACTAGAAGTCGAATTATTTGATGTTTGGGGCATAGATTTTATGGGCCCATTCGTGAATTCTAACGGTAACATTTATATCCTTTTGGCCGTCGACTACGTATCAAAGTGGATAGAAGCGATCGCCACAACGAAAAATGATGCCAAGGTTGTCCTGAATTTTCTGAAAAATTTCATATTCAATCGATTCGGGACACCTAGAGCAATTATTAGCGATGGGGGGAGTCACTTTTGCAATACCCAATTCACGTCTCTGCTTAGAAAATACGGGGTGACACACAAAGTCGCACTAGCTTATCACCCCCAAACGAATGGGCTAGCTGAGTTGTCAAATAGGGAAATCAAGAAAATCCTAGAAAAGACAGTTAGCACTAATCGTAGAGACTGGTCTCAAAAACTTAACGACGCACTTTGGGCCTATCGCACGGCTTTTAAAACACCTCTTGGTCTGACCCCATATAGGCTAGTCTACGGAAAATCTTGTCACTTACCTTTGGAGCTAGAGCACCGTGCTTACTGGGCGATAAAGAAGATCAATTATGATTTCCAAGATGCTGGCAAGACGAGATTACTTCAATTAAATGAATTGGAGGAGATTAGAATGCACGCGTATGAAAATTCAAAAATTTATAAGGAGCGGACAAAGAAGTGGCACGACCGACATCTAAAGGAAAAACAGTTCGAGCCGGGACAATTAGTATTGTTATTCAACTCGCGCTTAAAATTGTTTCCCGGGAAGCTTAAATCTCGGTGGTCGGGACCGTTCAAGATTAAAACGGTGCACCCTTATGGTGCCTTGACTATTATTAATGAGAATGATGGTACGGAATTTAAAGTTAACGGCGAAAGATTGAAATTGTATATGAGAGGTGATGACGATCGGATGGTGTCATTCGTCACTTTAGTCTAACGTGAACTCCGAGTGCGTGTCCTGCCGGGACATAAACTAAGGCGCTTACTGGGAGGCAACCCATTTTCTAGCTTTTGGTTTTTGTTCATTCCAATTATCCTATGTTATATTTGGTGTGAAATCCTTTAATTTCATATATTAAATATATAACAATATATTTATAAATTTTGTATGGTCTTAGTTGAGAAAATATGTTCCCCAACTTCATAGATTGCAGCGTGCCTGAACAATTTCGGAGTATCAACATTTTGGATTAAAATTAAATTAAAAAAAAAGTTATAACTTCAAAAAACAATAGGTTATAACTCATTTATTACTGTCTTTTTCTTCTACATAAGCCTAGTCTCCAAGTTCCGTCCGGTTCAACTGAACCGGCCCAATTGAACTAGACGCGTGGCTATTACTAAGCATCTTCGTTCGTCGAACCCTCCACCCCGCCTAAACCCTACTGAGCGATTTCTCGCATCCCTGTGCGCAGGCCTCTCTCGCTTGCGTTACCGCCGGCGACCGGCGATCCCTATTGCGAAGGCGACATCCGACGACTCTCTTTCAACTGAACCGCTGCCCCTATTCATCTGTCTCGCTAAACCTAGCAGCCTGATCCCTTTCCTCCCAGGCGGAAACCAGGTGGCGCGATTTGTCTCTTCCGGCGGCTTCCACTAGCAGCGACCAACGTCGGCCACTACGTTTCCACATACGATTGCGGTAAGCCTCATTATTCTCCATTCTACCCTTGTTTTCTCGTTTGCTCTCCGTTCGTAAGTGTGATCTCCGCTCCTAGGCATGGCTCCCAAGAGTTCCAAAGGAAAAACAGTGGCTCATAAGTACACACGCTTTGTGAATGATGAGGCCAAGGAGCGATTCGAGTTGATGAAAACCCTACCGGTCATCTATGAGCGAGGATTTCAACTGGAAATTAAATCATGGAGTAAAGTCTACGTTCAGTAAATTGAAAAATTAGGTTGGACAACATTCTGCCACCCTCGCACTGATGCTGTTTTACAGTGGGTTCATGAGTTCTATGCCAACGGACGTGTCCATACAAATGGCATAACTGCAGTGAGGGGGAAGGAAATCAATTTCTCCGCCGAAGCCATCAAGGACTACTTCGATATACCCACAACGGCGGGGCATGATTATGAGACTCTCAAGGCTAACACTTCTCATTTAGATGTTGCAAAGGCATTGTGCTTATCCTCTGAAATCGAATGGGCTAGTGCAGCAAAACACACCCTGAAATCATCACATTTTAGCCGCGAAGCCAAGGTATGGCTGCTCTTTGTTAACACAAGTCTCATGCCCACTAAGCATCAGAACCATGTATCCTTCGATCGCTCTTTCCTCATTTATTGCATCCTTATGGGTCACCCTGTTAATGTCGGCCGTATTATATTCAATCAATTATTACAAAAGTTCAAATTGACCGGCCGTCAACTTTGGTTCCCCACACTAATAACGACCTTTTGCCGTTATGCTGGAGTAAGCATGGCGACTTCGGATGTTTGCAATCAAGTTGGTCGACCCATCACACACGCAGTTATTTCATCGTATATTAAGGTTGCTTCAGATGATTCTCCAATAAAGACTAAATCAGCGGCTACTGCTTCAACAAGTCGAGTTACAAAATCTAAAAGTAAAAAGTCGGCCCCCGCTTCTCCTACTCTGCCACCTACTCCTGCACCTCCTTACGCAAATCCACCAGATTGGCCGATTATCCTGAAGTACATACACGCTACAGCAAAACATCAGCGCCAGCTGCACCGTCATATAACAACATACTTAAATGTCCTACATCATAATCAAATTCAGCTCCTTCGTCATGCTAATATCCCGGTAGAAAACATAGCCGTTCCAAAAACCTATGTGGAGGAGGATGACACCAATGATGGTGAGGATGCGGATGAGGATGATGAGGAAGGTGATGACGCCGATGATGGTGAGGATGCAGATGAGGATGATGAAGAAGGCGATGACGCCAATGATGGTGAGGACCCGGACGAAGATGATGAGGAAGATGGAACTGATGCGAGCAATAGTGATGCGTTCTGATTTAATCTCAGCAGCCCAGTTTTTGTCTCTACCTAACATAACAATATTTTCTGAATGCTTGTGTCACTCTTCATTCTACTTTGCATGAAATCTTATATGTTTTTATTTGGTCTATTATATGGAGACAACATCCTTTTGTGACAATTAGGCTGATATTAAATGCTGATGTATCATGTTTCTATCAACTCTATTGCTTTACTAATTTCAATATTGCTGTTATGATGAGTGCGGTTAAACTGTTTTAAACAGTATTGATATCTAGTGGTGCTGCTACGTTAAGTTACTTTAAAGTTTTTGCTTTGATGAATGACTCCTCTCGTCTGCAATACTTTTCTAAATGTTCCTTTCAATTGAACAATTTCTGATGCTCATTCTACTATTCCCGGCTCATTTATTGGTATTCTTTACTAGGGCCTAGTAAAGGTTCAAGTATGGGGGCACAGAGTCACGTTTCACTGTGTCTCCCACGACAAATTCCTTATGAAGTGTAGTTCATGAAGTTCTATATTTATTTTCTTTAAAAAAAAATAGAGCTATTCAAGTCTTCAATTTAATTTGTGTGATAGATGAGTCAGTCCTACGAGTTCAGACTGAGAATTTGAAATTAGTAAGATTTACTAAAGTTCGCTTAAGAATTCTTTTTCACTATGCACTATAGTTCTTAAAATTTTTTTTACACCATTTAAATTGTATTTAGGTGACTTCAGATCTTAATGGGAAGAGATTGAGCATGTACTAATTCAATGATAATAGCCAACATGTTGAGCAGACGTAGTTAACCTTCGCTTCCACATAACTCCTTACCGGGTGCTATCACCTATTACCTTTGAGCATAAAGCCTTGGTTCTTTATTTCCTTATCCTTCCTTAACTTTGTATCTAGTTGGCCGACCAGTTATGGGTGTTATATATAAAAAAAAATTATATATCATAGTGATATGTGGCCTAAGTTTGCTCGCGCATACTTAGAATGATCCCAACTATGATAAAAAAAAAGTATCTTTATATCATAGTGATATGTGGCCCAAGTATGTTCACGCATATTTGGAATGATCCCAACTATGAGAAATATAAAAAAAAAAGTGTTATTGAAAATTAAACCCCATAATTTGGAGAGCCACTATGATGATTAATTCGGGAAATAGTCACCTATCAGTTCAAATTCATCAAGTCATTTCATTTGGCACCGGTTACTACCAAACTCATGTCGAGGTCATATCAAAGTCTTAGTCTACGTTTGATCTATCCTATTGGTGACGAAGTTTATCAAAAATAAGTTGTAAGGGAAGTGGATACTTTTTAAGAACTTCACATCTAACACTTGAATTCTTAATTGAACTTTATATTATATCTGACTCGTGGATTTGTAAGGTTTGAACTCTAAAAGATGAGCAATTTTATCACCAGTTGATGCAAATGACTTTAATGTATTTTATGTGACTTATAATGAAATGTAGGATGAATTGAATCTACACTTTCATAAGCATTTGTCGTTTCCTGGTTTTATCATGAATTACCTTTGCTAGGGACTAGCAAGAATTCTAGTATGGGGGTGTGATAACTTCGCAAAATGAAGTTATCTTGCATCTTAATTTAACCTTTTGTTGTTTATGTTATATAATAATTATGAATGAAAATTATATATATTCAAATGAATTGTTACTTGGAGTTTAAATCATCATTACGTCTAGTTTTGAATGTTTTTATGACAGGATTTGTGAAGAAATCGAGTCAAGGATCGAATGCTAAGTGTTGTTGAAAAAACTGGAATATGTTGTAACATAATCTGAAAAATGTTATAACATATCTGACAGTTTTAAGAAGCAGAATTCCAGATTTTAAAAATATGTTGCAACTTTTCTGCCGAAAAGTTGCAACTTGTCGGCGGTTACAGAATTTTCAGATCCGAAATATATTTGATTTCGGCAGTTACGGATGGAAATTAAATTCCAGTTTCAATTGTTTTAAAAGGCATCTGTTCAGCATTAAAATATTATTGACAGTGGGGCCCGCCTGGAATGAGAAAAGGAAATATTTAAAAGCAGTTTTTCAGCCATTAAAAGAGGAGCATTTTATTCTAGGAGGGGGTCGGGCATTATAGGGAGAGAAAGTCAGAGAGAGATTAAAAAAAAACCGAGAAGGAGATCAGCCCAGGAATTTTCAATTCGGAGGCGGGAAACGCGTACAAATCATTGAAGAAGGGAAGATTTATCTCATATTTATCATGTCTAGTAAGATCTACCCGTTATTTTGTTGTTTTCGCTCAAACATGAACTAAATCCTGCAATCTTGTGTTGTGAGAATACTATTTCTTTTGCAATGATGATGTTGTTTTAATTTTTCTTTGTGAATGTTTGATGATTGATCGTTATCGTTCTTAAGATTTTTATGTTGAAACTTCTGATCAAGGTTTCGTTTATCTACTGCGCTTCATAATTCGAGAAATGAGTTGCGTAAGGGTATCATAAGTTTGATATAGCGTTTGAAGGGAGAAAGAGATTTCCCCTTGGCGTTAGCAACATAGGTTTTTATTCATAATGCGGTTCTTTATGTCACTCGAGTTAGAGATGACAGAGGAGATAAGGAATTAGGGAGATCCGATATCGAGAGGTACGGTTGTCTAAATTAAAATCGTTGCACGATATTTCACCACGTATTTTTCACAAAGTTTTAGTTATAAAAATCATTGCATTAGATTTAGGAAATCACAATACAAGATTATTTCTCATAACGGTTTGAAAAGTGTTTTATTATAGATCTGCCATTAATTTTAATTTAAAAATAGTTTACTGATAATTTTTGCTTTCATAATCATTATCACAAATATTTGAATACCTTGGATTTGAAGAAAAGACATAACTGGTATTTGCGAGCACTGAGTTTAACGCCTCTCCGTGGGAACGATATTTAACTCACATTATATTACTTGAGCCGGCACGTGCACTTGCGTACAAAATACGCAACCGTTTTCGGGCGTATCAGACGTACAATACCATTTTGTTCGTGATCTGATTGAGGAAGGTGATATTCTGCTTCAAAAGATTGACACGAAGGAAAAAGCGGCGGATATGATGACGAAGGTGTTACCAGCGCAGAAATTTAATTATTGCAAGGCGTTGGTGAACACTCGTGCTCGGGGTTGATTGCCCGGTTGGGCGTTTGGGGAACTACAGCGGCTTGATTCCTTTGGGAGGGGGATATGTAGGCAACCAACTTGTTGGTGCAGTCGATGTACTTGTATTCATCCAACATTTTTAATAAAATTGTAGGATGAGGTGGAGATTGTGAACGCAGCAGCAGCGAGCGGTTTGGGTTTAACGTGTCCAGTTCAAGTTGGGTTACAAACATGTGTGAGGTTCTATTAAGAGAAATTTAATTAGCTTTAAATTGATATAGGACAGAACCCGGTTCCTTCCTATTTATTTGCTTAAATGAGTGGCTGTGAGTTTTCCTATTAATTAATTTAATTAATTTTGGGAAACGTGCCTTTCTAATATGGATGTGGCGTTTGGTTTAATAGGATAGAAGCAAGGGGTGGTTTTTCCAAGAGTGTGCTGTACGTGAGAGTGAAATGGTCCCGGTTTTGTAAGTGGTGGAGTTTTTTTTTCTTTCTTTGCCTTTTTTGGGGTTCCTGTGCAGAAGTTTGGAGAAGAAGGGTCTTGATCGGCCTGTGCTAGAGTGTATTTTGACATATACGAGAAAGGTTGCCAAGGATCTACGGAACTTCCGTTTGTGTGGAGTTAGTGGGCGGGATCTTTCACGTGTGAGGGCTGCTGCTGCTGTTGGTTTGCATTTCTCTTCCTCTCCTCCCCGCAGACGTAGGCTTTTCTCTTGTCGAACTGCGTTAACAACCCGGTCTCTAAATTGCTCTGTGTTTATGATTTGATATCCGCTGTGATTGTGTGTTTGGTATTGCGATTGCTTGTGTTGTTGGACTAATTGCAGGCGATTTAATTCCTATAGTGCGCTGATCCAACGGTCCGCGTGAATTAGTGCACACATCTCAAAGTGTATTGCACAGATCCACACGGACCGTTGAATTACCGCACTTCATGATAAGTTGCATTTGTGCAATTTATCCCCCCCCCCATTCCCCAAAATGACCTCATGTTATTGTATTGTATGCTATCAAGAAAAAAAAGACCGTAAATGATACGCATTCTATCAAGAAATGATCTCAAATGATCGTCAAGCAAAGTGTCCTGAGGGAGCCCCGTGATCCCACGAGTTATGTTCAACTGATGAGCCCTGGCGCACGATTTTTATAATAATAATAATAATAATCCCTTTCTTTTAAAAAGAAGTATTATTAGATGTATGTGTCTTTTTGAAATGTTGTGTTTTTATACGATTGCTTTTGGTTGCGAACGAGCTCTGTCTATCTGTCAAAGCTTGGGGTGCACAAGCACGGATTCGGCCAGTGGGCGCTTCCGGGCTCGCTCATGAGTACGACTATTTTGAAAACAACAACGCTCAAGCCTTTATCCCAATACAGTGGGGTCGACTATTTGGATCCTTTGTCCCCGTTGCACCCTATCTTTAATCATGATCTCATTAATGCCTAAGTGCATCATGCATTTCTTTATAGTATTATTCAAAGTCTTTATTGGACTTTATTGCGGCGCTTTTGAAAAATAAGAAAAAAAATCTAAAATATTATTTTAGAGATAAAAAAAATAAAGAATATTAAAATAACTGTATGAATTTTGAGTTCAGTTTTTTTTAGTTTTGATGGCCACGGGCCCACATGTTTTACTGTGATTTTTTTAGGGTGCACGACCACGTGTATTTCTTGGGTGTGATAGAAGCAGATTTTACCGTGAGAAACAATGTAAAAAAGGATGGACTAAACAAAATTTAAGAAAATCTACTAGTAAGCGTTGCAGTTGCCCCTTTAATGTGATTGGGAAAAAAATGCCTTCTCAGATGAAAACTATCAAATTCATCAAGGGAACAAAGTATGCGAAGCAATAGATTATATGATAGCGTTCGCCGACAACTACCGTCTTGTATTTCAGATCACTTGGTTGATGTGTTCAATGTCGCCGCGGATGGTCATTGTGGATTTCGTGTGATTAGTGAATCACTGGGCATGGGCAAAAATTGGCAACAAGTTAGAGCCGATTTAATGAATGAGTTGGGGCGAAGAGATATTTTGTATGATGCAATTTATGGAAGCACAAAAAGAAAGGAATTAATCAACAATCTAGATTGCAAAAGCACACCGGCACCATACGATAAGTGGATGTCCATATCGGATATGGGGTTAGTGATTTCAACTTGCTACAATATGTAGGAATTAAATCGTCTGCAATTAGTCCAACAACACAGGCAAACGCAATACCAAACACAAACACAGCGGAATCAAAACATAAAATAACACAGAACAATCCAGAGACCGGGTTGTTAACGCAGTTCGGCAAAAGGAACGCCTACGTTTGCGGGGAGGAGAGGAAAGGAAATGCAAACCAAACAGCAGCAGCTGCAGCCCACGTACACAAAAAAAGGTCCCACCCACTAACTCCACCTAATGGAAGCTCTGTAGACACCAGCAAACTCTCCGATCAAAGCCCTTTCTTCGTGCACACCAAAAACAGGAGGAAAAAAAACTCCAGAACCAACAACTCTCGCTGCCACACTCTCTCACAGGAAGAAGGAGAATAATTATATTTTCCTAACAGCCCGCACCATTCAAAAAACACCCCTTGCTATTCATGGAAAAACTAAAACCCCCCATTAAATCTTTCCTATTAAACTGGACTGCACTCACTAATTAAAGAAAAAAAACGTTTCCCAAAAAGAAAACCTCACAAAAGGCCCGATCGGGCCGGGCTGGCGCCGGCCCGATCGGGCTCGGTCTTAAGTCAACCGGGCCGAGCCCGGTCTTTGACTAGATCGGGCTCGGGCCGGTCTCGGGCAGCACTCCAAGGAAGGGGCCTGAGTCGGCCCCTCAGGCCGGGCCAGGCCGGACCGGTCCGGGCTCGGGCCCGACCGGTTCGGCCCTTTTTTATAAAAAAAATTAAATTTTTAATTTTAAATATTATATAATAAATATTATATTTATATATACATATATTTAAGAATTAATATACTAAAAATTTGACAAAAAAACGCAAAGCTTATGGACCAAAAAAGGAATTTTTATTAGTATTGAACAAAAAAAAATTACACTCGTATTCGTGCAATTTGCATTTATCGAAAAAAGAATAAAATTTATTATTATTAGAAAATTTAAATAAAGAAAATTACAAACTTTGCTCGTTCAAATAAAAATTAGTAAATTACAATCGTAGAGTCGTAAGCGTGTGCTCGACGCGTTCAATTATCTCCTAAATTCATTGCGTCCAACTCGTCTTCTATCTCCTCCGAGCTATCCTCTAATGCCGTTATGTGTTGTTTCTTCTTTATAGCATCCAAATAATCCTTGTAGCATATGCAAATTTCCAGTGATTCTTCGTTAAGCCGACTCCTCCGCTCGTTCAAAACCCTGCCACTAAGAGAAAAAGCAGACTCCGAGGCTAATGTACTAGCTTGGATAGTTAGTAAATCACGGGTCATATAGGCCAAAATAGGATAGGTATTAGCTTTACCTTTCCACCAATTTAAGAGATCGAAGTTTTCGATCTCCTCCGTACTCATAAAATCGCGAAATTGTGTTTTCGTATATAATCCTAATTCATTTAATCTACTAGATGTGCGCGCTTTTTTCCTAGAAGCTAAATCTAAAATTTTATTTTTAAAAACATCCTTCGTTCTTAGTTGCGCGCTTTCTTCTCGGGGTCGCGAGCTGTGAAGATTTCTCGAATCTTGTGAGAGCAAGCAGGAATAACAACTAGAGATACGAGCCAAAACAACCAGAAACAATCTTAGGCAGACAAACGATCTTTATTGATAGCAAACTTCAATTACAGGGCAAGACATGCTTGACGAGACATGATTTCGTCAGCACAAAACTCCAAAGAGAAATACAAAAAACTGAGGATAACTGGAGACCGCCCAAACCGCGCGACCTCCCCTGCGATCTCGGCCAGTTGCAAGACCGCAACTCTCTGCCGACCACAGAACACCACCAGACCGCTGCACAGACCGCTCCCTTCTTCAGACCTCCTGATTCTCCCGAACTCCAGCACCACAACTCCAAGCCGCAGACCGCCCGAACACTTTCAGAGGAAGAGGTGATCGCTGCTGCCCACACTATCCGCAGAAGCTGCACAATAAGAGTTCAATCAGAGACCGCCCGGTCAGAAATAAACAGACCGCAAGAACAAGAGCGAACTCTGCTTACACTTGGTGTGTCTATTTGTTTGCTGCAACAGTGGCTCCTATTTATAGGCGTGAGACCTGATCTGGTCACCACCCTAGAGATAGGATCACCACCCCCCAGACCGCGCGACCTGACCGGTCACACTGCGCGATCAGCTACATTACTTCTGCTTCATTTTTTGGTGAACCCGCTAGCTTCAATGTCGCCATGAGAGACCGCCACTCTCACAACAGACCGCGACTCCACAAGGAGCTCGCCAGACCGCCCGAAGCTATTCACCACTGTGTTCGCACGAGACCGTGAACACAGTCAGTTCGCCATCAGATCGCGAACTCCTATCTGTATGCCGATCTCCTTCTGAGACCGCGAACAGCAACCAGCTCGCATACCAGTCTCCTCCTGAGACCGCGAATTGAGACCGCGCGACTAAGACCCTTAGTCCGCGAATACCCCCAGAAAGCCCGGTCAGCTACCAGACCGCATTCCGGAGAGAACCTGGATCAAACTGTGCGGTCACACCAGACCGCCACAGCCTTGAAGAGGACAGCACGCCACGCGGTCACGCACAGACCGCGCGGCTCCACCTTCAACAGACTTTGGACAAGACCAGCGGTCAACCCGGGAGACCGCAGCTAGGCTTGGATCAGCCAGACCGCAGATGCAGACCGCCAGGTCGTGCGGTCACGTCAGACCGCCCGACCTCCTCCCAGACCGCCCAGGTCCAAAAGCCTTCTTCACTTCCACTTCAACAATTTCAACACTCCCCCTTGAAGTGGGAAGTGGAAACCAGCCCAAGTAGCTCCCTTAGCCGTGTGAACGGCTCCTTTGCCAGCGCCTTTGTGAAGATGTCTGCGACATTGTCCGCACTCCGCACATGCCCGTCCGAAAGAGATCCCTCCAGCACCTTCTCCCGTATGAAGTGATGCTCGATCTCGATATGCTTGGTCCTCGCGTGACAAACTGGATTGGTTACCAGTTTGAGAGCACTCTCGTTGTCACCGCGTAGCAGAGTCGGCTCCTGAACCTCCTTGTGGACGTCTCCCACCAACCTCCTAAGCCAGATGGCTTCCTGAGCTGCCAAGGCCGAAGCCTTGTATTCCGCTTCTGTGGTGGAGACCGATACGGAATCCTGCTTCTTGCTGCACCATGATATAGCCGTAGGGCCCGCCATGAAGACGAATCCAGATGTCGACTTCCGATCATCCGAATCTCCCCCGTAATCAGCATCCATGTATCCATGCACTTCGAAGCCCGCATCCCTCCTGTATAAGAGACCCATGTCCGAGGTCGCCTTGACATACTTCAGAATATTCTTGGCCGCTAGCAGATGAGGTACCCGTGGCTCCGCCATATACCAACTCACTCTGCCTACTGCATATGCAATATCCAGCCTCGTGATCGTCAGATAGATCAAGCTCCCAACCAGAGCTCGGAACACCAACGGATCTTGCATAATCCTCCCCTCATCCTTCTGAAGCTTCATAGCCTTCTCCAGAGGTGTAGAGATGCACTTCCCTTCCTTCATGCTGAATCGCTCCACGATTCGCTCCGCATATCCAGCCTGGGACACCAACACTCCACTTTCCTTCCTCTGCACCTCGAGTCCAAGGAAATGGTGAAGCTCACCTAAGTCCTTCATCTCGAACCTGATAGACAACTCGGCCCGTAGCTGTGCTACTTCCTCCTTCGAGTTCCCCATCACGATCATATCGTCGATGTAAAGCAGCACGATGACTTGAAGCTCCCCGCTCTTCTTGACGAACAAGCTTGAGTCTGAGTTTGAAGCACAAAACCCACAGAATAGGAGATATTCTGCGATCTTCCCGTACCACGCCCTCAGCGATTGCTTCAACCCATATAGGGCCTTCTTCAGCTTGCAGACATGCTCCGGAAAATCCTCAGACACAAAGCCTGGCGGCTGGACCATGAAGATATCCTTGTCGATCTCGCCGTACAAGATGGCGTTCTTGATGTCGAGCTGCCAAATCTTCCATCCATTGAATGCTGCCAAGGCAATGATAAACCGAACTGAAGTCATTTTTGCCACAGGACTGAATGTCTCCTCATAGTCCTCACCGTATTGCTGCGAGAACCCCCGAGCCACAAGGCGAGCCTTGTACCGCTCGATACTGCCGTCAGCCTTCTTCTTGAGCTTGTAGACCCACTTGCATGTCACCGGAGTGGTGCCCTTTGGCTTGGGCACTAGAGACCAGGTCTCATTTTTCTCGAGAGCTTCCATCTCCTCTTGCATCGCAATATCCCACTCATTTACGCCTCTGGCCTTCTCAAAGCTCGACGGCTCCCTCTCATCCAAGGGACCAGCGAAGAAACATGAGACAAAGCTCATTCCCCTGAACCGCATTGTCTCCAGCTGCTTCTTCTCTAGCTCCCCTTACAGACGTGCTAGGAGCACCGCTCCCCCTGCTCCTTGAACCTGAAGCCTCCGTCTCAGAACTAGAAACTGATGGACCACCTGGTGACACAGGTAGCTCCACCTGAAGATCCTCCACAGCTTTCTCTGGCATTTCCATCTTGCTTTCTGGTAGCTCCACATCAGAAGACCCCTTGTAAGATGTCACCTCATCGAACACGACGTCGCGAGATAAAACAAACCTCCGCGTCTCTGGGTCCATGCACTTCCATCCCTTTTTGCGCTCATCGTATCCCAAGAAGACTAGCTTCCTTGCTTTCGCATCTAGCTTCGTATGAAGCGCATCTGGAACGTGCACATAGCAGGTGGATCCAAACACCCGAAGGTGTGCCACGCTTGGCTTCTCCTTGAACATCATCTCATGCGGAGTTAACATGTTGATGGGGCTCAGAGGCATCCTGTTGATGACGTAGGCAGCACAAGACATTCCCTCCGCCCAGAAGGACTTTGGGATACTCTTGGCATGCAGCCAACACTTGCAGGTTTCCGTCAGATGACGGATCTTCCGCTCTGCAACTCCGTTCTGTTGTGGAGTATGAGCACAAGTGAGCTCCCTCCGATTGCCTGCCTTCCTGCAAAAACTGGAGAACTCAGCAGAGGTGAACTCCCCTCCGTTGTCCGTCCTCAGCTTCTTGATCCGCAGATTCAGCCGACCCTCCACGAGCTCCTTGAACTCCACAAACTTGGCAAACGCCTCCGCCTTCTCCTTCAGAAAATAAACCCAGACATATCTGGTGTAATCATCGATCAACACCAGCATATACCTGCTGCCTCCGAGGCTTAGGGTAGCAGTTGGTCCCATCAAGTCACCATGGATGCACTCCAACGGCACACTACACCTTGTCTGCGACTTATCAAATGACAGTCGATGAGACTTGCCGAACTAACATCCCTCGCAAACATGACCTTCACCGTAGGAGGATAGATTTGGCAGGCCCTTGACCAGACCTCTCACCTCCATAGCTTTCAGCTTATCCATCCCTACGTGCCCCAACCTCTCATGCCATATCACGGCACCATCATTCGTCTTCATCTTGTCGACATAAGAACTTGTCGATAAAACGAACAAGTCTTTCGCTCTCCTCCCGACATGTACGACCTCGGCCTTCACGACCTCTACATTACGTAGAAATTTCACTTCTGTTGGGCCGAACAGAACGTGATACCCAGCGTCAACAGCGTTGGTCACGGAGAAGAGGTTTTTCCTCATACCGGGCACATGATAGACACTCTTCAAGGTTAATGGCCCTCTATCACTGCCCAAGGAAACAACCCCCACCTTCTCGACTGCATGCACAGTATTATCTGCAGTAATAATAGCATTGTTACCTGTGTAGGGCTCCGCTGAAGAATGCTTTGACCCATCCCCGGTGAGGTGATGACCACACCCCGAGTCCACGATCCAGTCCTCCTGATAGTTGATAGGAACCAAGGCTCCAATAGAAGTCGAGAAGGATCCTCCCCATCCTCCATCAATATGACTGGCCGGTGCTTCCTCCTTCTCAGCAGCATGCCCTGGCTGAGTATTCAGCCTGCAGTCCTTCTTGAAGTGCCCAACCTTCCCGCATTTGTAGCATTTGGGACCTTCCTTCTTCTTCTTCTCCTCAGCCTTAGGAGGATAGCCCCTCTCATGCTGTCCAGAAGTTGAAGGCCCATAGCCTCCAGCGATCTTCTTCTTCTTATCCCACTTCTTCTTCTTCCCTGAGAAGAGAACCTCGCCATCTCCCCTAGACACGGACACCCCCGCCATCTGCCTTGCCAGACTTTCCTGCGACGCTAGCAGATTCTCCAGCTCTATCAGAGACGGCTGATTAGCCCAACCCTGCACCGACGTCACAAAGGCCACATATTCCTTCCGCAAGCCGCAGATGATGTGCCTCTTCAGCTTCGCCTCAGAAATTGGCTCATCAGGATCCAGTGCTGATATCTCAGCGCAGAGGTTCTTCATCTTCAGAAAGAAATTTGAGATAGAAAGATCACCCTGAGCCGACCTTGCTAGCTCATTCTCTAAGAACTGTAGCCTCGCTACATTCTTCTTGTTAAACAACCCATCCAGGGCTCTCCAGATCTCGGCAGCTGATCCACACCCTAAAATGTGATCAAATAGATCAGGTGAAATGGCACGCTTCAAGGTGAACTCGACCTTAACATTGGTCTTTCTCCACTCCCTCACGGCCGGACCATTGTCACCCACTTCTGTTGCCTTCACCTCTTCTGTCGCATCTCCTCCAACAACCT
Organism: Dactylorhiza incarnata; assembly: GCA_033032865.1. NCBI lineage: Eukaryota > Viridiplantae > Streptophyta > Magnoliopsida > Asparagales > Orchidaceae > Dactylorhiza > Dactylorhiza incarnata. The sequence continues at coordinate 3,032,060 of JAWHQI010000145.1, read as the reverse complement.
CCCAGAGGCCCTCCCCTAGAAGATAGCTCTGCATACACGACTTTCACTTCTTAAAGTTAGACGATGTAAGCATCTCAATCCCAAGACCTCTTGCAAATCCACCTTCTATTGTTCTTCCTCTGGTTCCTTCTTCACAAAGGCGATGACTACTCTAAGTTATTCACTGCTCTATCCACTCCAACCTAGCTCTGATACCATGTGAAGATTTCTCGAATCTTGTGAGAGCAAGCAGGAATAACAACTAGAGATACAAGCCAAAACAACCAGAAACAATCTTAGGCAGACAAACGATCTTTATTGATAACAAACTTCAATTACAGGACAAGACATGCTTGACGAGACATGATTTCGTCAGCACAAAACTCCAAAGAGAAATACAAAAAACTGAGGATAACTGGAGACCGCCCAAACCGCGCGACCTCCCATGCGATCTCGGCCAGTTGCAAGACCGCAACTCTCTGCCGACCACAGAACACCACCAGACCGCTGCACAGGCCGCTCCCTTCTTCAGACCTCCTGATTCTCCTGAACTCCAGCACCACAACTCCAAGCCGCAGACCGCCCGAACACTTTCAGAGGAAGAGGTGATCGCTGCTGCCCACACTATCCGCAGAAGCTGCACAATAAGAGTTCAATCAGAGACCGCCCGGTCAGAAATAAACAGACCGCAAAAACAAGAGCGAACTCAGCTTACACTTGGTGTGTCTATTTGTTTGCTGCAACAGTGGCTCCTATTTATAGGCGTGAGACCTGATCTGGTCACCACCCTAGAGATAGGATCACCACCCCCCAGACCGCGCGACCTGACCGGTCACACTGCGCGATCAGCAACATTACTTCTGCTTCATTTTTTGGTGAACCCGCTAGCTTCAATGTCGCCATGAGAGATCGCCACTCTCACAACAGACCGCGACTCCACAAGGAGCTCGCCAGACCGCACGAAGCTATTCACCACCTGTGTTCGCACGAGACCGCGAACACAGTCAGTTCGCCATCAGATCGCGAACTCCTATCCGTATGCCGGTCTCCTTCTGAGACCGCGAACAACAACCAGCTCGCATACCAGTCTCCTCCTGAGACCGCGAACTGAGACCGCGCGACTAAGACCCTTAGTCCGCGAATACCCCCAGAAAGCCCGGTCAGCTACCAGACCGCATTCCGGAGAGAACCTGGATCAAACTGTGCGGTCACACCAGACCGCCACAGCCTTGAAGAGGACAGCACGCCACGCGGTCACGCACAGATCGCACGGCTCCACCTTCAGCAGATTTTGGACAAGACCAGCGGTCAACCCGGGAGACCGCAGCTAGGCTTGGATCAGCTAGACCGCAGATGCAGACCGCCAGGTCGTGCGGTCACGTCAGACCGCTCGACCTCCTCCCAGACCGCCCAGGTCCAAAAGCCTTCTTCACTTCCACTTCAACAATTTCAACACGAGCCGTATAAGTTATCGTAATAATTATAACATTGGGTAAAAAAGTATTAAATTTTGAAATACTAAAGGGATCATCCTCATCATAATTTATATTTAAGTTTAAATTAGTATTTATTTCGTCTATCAAAATTTCTACGCCTTCAACGCTGAATAGTGGGTTTAAAGCGGCGGCGCAAGAAAACATGAGAGGCATTTCTCTATAATATTTTAAAATTTTTTCTTCCATTATATTAATTAGAGGAAGCCACCCGTCGTGTTGCCTAAAATAGCTAAATTTGTGTGTGATATTTTCAATGACTAGCGTGCTAGTCGGATAATACACGCCCGATAAAAAAAATAGTCGCCCTATGAAAACATTTTAGTAAATCCATATAATTTGCTAATATATACCAATCATCGTCGGTCAAAGTATGCGTAATATTTAGTAAAGTATAATATTCCATAAGAAGTTGTTTTTGTTGGAACGCTCTTTTTAACATTTTATAAGTTGAGTTCCATCTAATAGACAAATCAAATTGAGGCTTTTAAAAAAAAAATCGTTGTGCGTTAGCAAATTTTTTAAAATCTTGAGCTCGTTGCTTAGTGCAATAGATAGTTTTGAGCATTTCTCGGATTTTAGAAATCTAGACTTCCATAGCCTTTAAGCTATCTTGTACCACTAAATTTAAGACGTGACAAACACATCTAGTGTGAAAAAATGCGTAATCTAGCATTGGTTTTAAATCGCGTTTTAACCACTCAATTGCGACGGTATTATTACTGGCGTTATCAAAAGAAATACTCATTATTTTATCTTTAATTTTAAATTCCCGCACACATTTCATAATTACTTGATATATAGCTTTACCCGTGTGGGGGAATTCAAAACCTGCAAATCAAATTACGCGTTTATTTTGCTCCCATGAAACGGGATCAATCCAATGACACATGATACACAAATACGCTAATCCTAATTTTAAGTTACTAGTCCAAACGTCGCTCGTTAAACTCACACGTCCCTCAAAATTTTCAAAATAATTTATAAGTTCTTGTTTTGCTTCTAAATAAAATTTAGGGGCGTCACGCCTAAGAGAGGATCTACTAACCTTTTGATATTTAGGCTGAAGCCCTTGATGTATGTATTCAGACAAATCCTCATTGTCGAAGGTGCTGAATGGCAACCCACGTCTGATGACGAACTTCGTCTGCAACTCTCGTTGTCGAAGTTGATCGTACGTCCAAATTTGACTCGGGAGCTTGTTTCGAAATGCAAGACTTAAGGTGTCTTGCTAGCGTCGAGTTGCCGCTGATTGCTAGCAACTTTGAGCATAATTTGCATCGCGCCTTCTTTTCGGTGCCGACTATAACCATATCGAAATGCTCCCAAATAGCCGTCGTACGATGATGCTCCACCACCTCAGGCGTACTTTGAGAAGACGACGCTGGCGTTGAGGAGGACGATGCCATTAGATGAGAGAGAGTGAGAGAGAAAGAGTGAGAGAGAAGGAGTGAGAGAGAGAAAGTGAGAGAGAAGTGAGAGGGGGGGGGGGGGGTTATTTATAAGTTTTTTTTAATAATATTTTAAATATTTATAAAATTTAAAAAAAAAATTTAAAAAAAAAGCCAAACGGCTCTTATTAGAGCCGTTGGCCTGACATGCCATGTGGCCAACGACTCTAATAAGAGCCATTGGCCGGCTCTTAATAAGAGCCGTTTTTAACTGCTCTTATTAAGAGCTCGGGCCGAGCTCTAGCCCGGGTCGGGCTTTGTCCGGCGCGGGCTAGGGCAAACCCGATAGCCGGTCTTTGCCCGGCCCGGACCGGGCCGGGCAAAGACCAGCATTTGGGGCCCTTTAAGGGCCCCGGGACCGGCCTCGGCCCGGGTCGGGCTCCTCCCGGGCCGGGCATCGCCGGGCTTTTCCGGGCCGGGCTCAGGCCGGCCCGATGAGCCCGGTTTTTTTGGACAGGGCTAGGCAACCCCGGTTGGAATTCACATCACCACTCATTTAATAAGATGAAAAAAAAAACGGGTGCCAAATATTAATTATTATTTTCTCCTAATAGAACCCCACTCGGATTTTTTTTTAACCCGACTCGAACTGAATACGATAAACCCAAACCACTCGCTGCTGCTGTGTTCACAATCTCCACCTCATCCTACAATTTTATTAAAAATGTTGGATGAATACAAATACATCGACTGCACCAACAAATTGGTTGCCTACATATCCCCCTCCCAAAGGAATCAAGCCGTTGTAGTTCCCCAAACGCCCAACAGGGCAATCAACCCCGAGCACGAGTATTCACCAATGCCTTGCAATAATTAAATTTCTGTGCTGGTAACACCTTCGTCATCATATCCGTCGGGTTCTCTTTCGTGTCAATCTTTTGAAGTAGAATATCACCTTCCTCAATCCGATCACGAACAAAATGGTACCGCACGTCAATGTGCTTTGTTCGAGCATGATGAACCGGAATGGTTGCCAAGAGAATTGCACTTTGACTGTCACAATGCACCGTCAAGTGCTCCTGCTCCACACCCAGATCATCCAACAAACCCTGCATCCAGATAGCCTCCTTCATCGCCTCCGTCAAAGCCATATATTCTGCCTCAGTGGTAGATAATGCAACTGTGGCCTGTAGTGTAGACCTCCACCCAACTGGAGCACCCGCCAGCGTAAATAAATAACCAGAAGTGGATCTGCGTCTATCTATGTCACCGGCAAAGTCCGAATCTGCATACCCCACACATAAGTTAGCTACTGATGACCGCCTCTCAAACATCAAGCTCGTATCAACAGTACCCTTTAGATACCTAAGTATCCACTTCACAGCATTCCAATGACCCCTCCCTGGATCATGCATGAACCTGCTAACAACCCCAACAACATGTGCTATATCCGGTCTGGTACACACCATAGCGTACATAAGACTCCCCACTGCACTGGCATAAGGAACCGGCCGCATCTCCTTTCTTTCAGCGTCATCTTTAGGACATAAATCAACGCTCAACTGAAAGTGTGGTGCTAAAGGAACACTCACCGCTTTGGTTGACGCATCAACACCAAACTTCTTCAGCACCTTCTCCAAATAAGCCTTCTGGCAAAGCCAAACTCTACCAGCTGATTTGTCACGCCGAATCTCCATGCCAAGAATCTTCTGAGCTTCACCCAAATCCTTCATTTCAAAACTCTTGAATAATTGCTTCTTCACTTTGTCAATCTCCAACTGACTAGAAGAGGCAATAAGCATGTCATCAACATATAATAAGAGGTAAATGTACACATCTCCCGGAAGTTGCTTATAATACGCACAATGGTCAAAATGGCTCCGCTCAAAATTTTCTTTTTGCATAAACTGATCAAATTTTCCATACCACATTCGTGGTGATTGCTTCAACCCATACAAAGACTTGTTCAGTTTGCACACCAGTCTTTATTGGTGGCACCATACCCAGGCGGTTGCTGCATATAGATCTCCTCCTCAAGTTCCCCGTGTAGGAACGCTGTCTTCACATCAAGCTGTTCAAGCATCAGACCAAACTGTGCAACAAGAGTAAGTAATACACGGATGGAGGGATGTTTAACTACCGGGGAAAACACTTCATCATAATCAATCCCTTCACGCTGCGCAAAACATTTTGCTACTAACCTTGCCTTGAACCGCACATCAGCTTCTCCAGGAGATCCTATCTTCTTGGCATACACCCACTTGCACCCAATAGCCCTCTTCCCAGGAGGCACCTTTACCAAACTCCAAATGTTATTTTTGTAAAGGGACTCCATTTCTTCATCCATGGCTACCTTCCACTGCTCACCTTCGGGACTCTCCATAGCCTCTATAAAGTGACTTGGAATTTCAGCTTCAGTTGCTGATAGTGCAAATGCAATATGATCCCTCAACCACGAAGGTTTTGAGACATTTGTCTGCCTGGTCCCGCATCTCGCAATTGACTCCTCAACAGGAGCCACCTCAACATTTTCCTCAGCATCTGCATCCTCCAGACCAAGATCTATAGGCTCATCATCAGCTGCAATCTGTCTAGGTACATGCTGCTCACTAGAAGAGTCACGTGGAACAATAGGAGCAACATCAAGCTGTGAAAATTTCTCGAATCTTGTGAGAGCAAGCAGGAATAACAACTAGAGATACAAGCCAAAACAACCAGAAACAACTTAGGCAAACAAACGATCTTTATTGATAGATAACTTCAATTACAGGGCAAGACATGCTTGACGAGACATGATTTCGTCAGCACAAAACTCCAAAGAGAAATACAAAAAACTGAGGATAACTGGAGACCGCCCAAACCGCGCGACCTCCCCTGCGATCTCTGCCAGTTGCAAGACCGCAACTCTCTGCCGACCACAGAACACCACCAGACCGTTGCACAGACCGCTCCCTTCTTCCGACCTCCTGATTCTCCCGAACTCCAGCACCACAACTCCAAGCCGCAGACCGCCCGAACACTTTCAGAGGAAGAGGTGATCGCTGCTGCCCACACTATCCGCAGAAGCTGCACAATAAGAGTTCAATCAGAGACCGCCCGGTCAGAAATAAACAGACCGCAAGAACAAGAGCGAACTCAGCTTACACTTGGTGTGTCTCTTTTTTTTGCTGCAACAGTGGCTCCTATTTATAGGCGTGAGACCTGATCTGGTCACCACCCTAGAGATAGGATCACCACCCCCCCAGACCGCGCGACCTGACCGGTCACACTGCGCGATCAGCAACATTACTTCTGCCTCATTTTTGATGAACCCACCAGCTTCAATGTCGCTATGAGAGACTGCCACTCTCACAGCAGACCGCGACTCCACAAAGAGCTCGCCAGACTGCCCGAAGCTATTCACCACCTGTGTTCGCACGAGACCGCGAACACAGTCAGTTCGCCATCAGATCGCGAACTCCTGTCCGCATGCCGATCTCCTCCTGAGACCGCGAACAGCAACCAGCTCGCATACCAGTCTCCTCCTGAGACCGCGAACTGAGACCGCGCGACTAAGACCCTTAGTCCGCGAATACCCCCAGAAAGCCCGGTCAGCTACCAGACCGCATTCCGGAGAGAACCTGGATCAAACTGTGCAGTCACACCAGACCGTCTGTAACATCCCGACTTTGAAAAGGGGTCTAGCCGGTTCAGTTGAACCCTTGGAGGAATCTAGGCCGGGTCATAAGGCAATCACGACCCGACCTTCACCACATAGAGGTGGTCATTTAGAGAAATGACTGTTTTGGGTAGCATTGTGCTTCGCCATAACACTGAAGTGGTATATAGAGCATGCGTGCTCCGAATCGACTTCCGTCAGTTGCGTTAGACTCGTATGGTCGATACGAGTACAACGGAATTCGTTTCGTTCCAATCCGAGGTCATTTGGTGAAAGCGGCCGTTTTGAGTACCGTAGCGCGTCACGACGACGCAGTTTTAGAATATGGATCATACGTGCTCCGAATCGACTTCCGTCAGTTGCGTTAGACTCGTATGGTCGATACGAGTGCAACGGAATTTGTTTCGCTCCAATCCGAGGTTATTTGGAGAAAATAACTATTTTTGAGTAACATTGAGCGTCGCAACAACGCCATTTTAGAATATTGGGTAAACGAGCCGTAAATTCACCCTAGTCAGTTGCAACGGACTCGTGTGATCAATTCTAGCGCAATACAATTCGTTTCGTTCAAATTCGATGAGATTTGAGAAAGTTAGCCGAAATAACCTATTTTGAGCTGCGTACTGATTTGAGGGAATAATTATGAATGAACGGACTCAGAATCAACTTCAAATAATTCCGTTAGCATTGTATGGTTGACACAAACACAACGACACCTACCGCACATTTTTCTTGCACTTATTTTGGGAGTTTTAATATATTCATATATATATATACACATAAGAATTTGAGTATATATTTATATAAAGATATATATATATATATATATATATATATATATATTACTTTTGTATAAATACATATGAAAATATGATTAAAAGATTATAAGATATAATTCCTAACCTAAAGAAGCAGCGGGAGAGGAATTGATCGGAGGGAGGAAACAAGCGGGGATCTGACATGGGAGGAAATCACAAGCCCCGGCGGGATCCGAAGCTCGAGCCTCCTCCTGGACGGGGCTCCGGGAAGATGCGCCGACCATGGAAGAGTTGCCACCTGTACACCAAGGACAAGCTCGTTGGCGGCATCGGATTGGCCGGCCATGGCTACAAATGGGCGGCTCATCTCCTCTTCAAAGGGACAGCAAGGTCTACCCTCCCCCGATCTCTCCCTCTTTTTCTCTGGCTTGGATCTTTGAGTGCATAGAGGACGGACGTGATCGGCAACCCTTGCAAGTGGCGCTGTGTATTTCTTCTTTGACTACCAGGGGGCTGCTCTTCATCTCTCTCAGTTTGGAAGAAGAATCAGGTAAGGGTTTCCTATGTTATAGAAGGGAATGAAATCACATGTGCTGGTAATGTAGAGCTCTCTGCCAACGAGGTAAGTGATTTATATAAATTTATATTAATTGTGAGGTTCTATGCCGAGTTCACCGCCGAGTTCGTCGTTGAATTCGCTGTCAACCTCGATGTTGAACAAGTATTATCTGGTTTAGATGGTAACTATGGTTCAACATGGAGGAGTATGGGTTTTATTACGATATAAATGTCAGGGGAACTCACGGCGTGGTATAGAGTGGAGTCGAACTACTCCAAATCAAATGGAGGTTGAACCTCTCTCTCTCTCTCCATGGCAAGAAGGTTAACTCTTTCTCTCCCTTCTCCACCTCCTCCTTGAAGCCCTGTTAACTAAGGAAATGTGGCTGAGAGCCTGTATGGGGGTATTTCTCTCACTTTCATCTCTCTCCCCTCTCTCTCTTGTTCTCAGTAAATGGAGAAGAAAATTGGATGAGAGGGAAATCTAGAAATGAAATATCTATTTCCCTTCCCCTCTCAAAACTCTATCGGAACAGGGAAAAGTCTTTATATTCATTCATATTTTGCTAACTTATAGTTGATGCTGAGTTGGTGAGGTGTCCTGCCATGGGAAATCAGGTTAGGGATGGATGGAGGATGGGAGGTTGGATCATGTCAATCTTCTCCCCTCTAATTGAGGAGGTTTTGAATGGTCCGATCACCATGAACCGACTTGGAATTAACTCTCTTAATCTCGTGCTCTCTACAATAATCATGAATTCTCCTCCTCTATTTGTTATAATGCTCTCTACATTTCAAAGGCTTGTGACCCGTGAGATGGGAAACATGTCCAAGACATTCTTGTATTATCATCTATGGGGACAAGGGTAATACTTCATACCTGACCATGATGGTGGATGCAGGGACCCATAAATCCATGTGAATTACCTCGGATGGTTGTCTATGATGGTTTTATTAGGAATGGAGCCCTATGACTTTTCCCAGTAGTACAGGTTTCACAGATTTCATGCCCCTTTGTGATGTCAGGTAGCCTTATGGCCATTTGCTTGAACTTCATTACTCTTAAGTCTTTGTAAATTAAATGCCTCAGTCTCTTGTGCCGAAGTGTGGAATTGGAGATGGTTTTTGCTGATTTGTGCCGTCTCAATTGGGGAGCATAGATACGGGGGGAAACATCTCATTCACAGTTATTTGTATTAATACAATTAGTTAATCTGGAAATTCATATTTTATGCTGCATTAATTATCATCAAATTGGAGCTGGCATCCCTTCTTCAGTAGCTATCCAACGCTGAGAAGATTTTATGACAGATTTGGAACATAATATATGTCGTGGATAAGTTGCATGTTTCCTTATTTTGTTTCCACCGGAACTAATCCACCTCCTTCTATTCTCAGTTGTTCCCAATCACCAAGCATTAATGATGACCTTATGGATTCATTACTTGAGTGAAGGCTTGTTGTGAGTTTGACATGTGGTTTGAGCACCCAGTCAATGAACCAAGTGTTGCTGTTGTTTGCTTCAGTTTTCAGATTTGAGTAGAAAACTTGATCCGGTGAGTTTGGTCAAAACGCCATTATCAAGGAATGTATGCTTGGCAAGGCAAAAAAAATTATGACTGCTATATAAACTAATTATGGGCATAAAATACATGAATTGTTTGGAGGGGTGGCTGATTGTCACGGTGGCTATTTACTGGTGCCTAGTTTCAACCAGTTATATTACATTCTTTTATATGGCAAAGCATATTTTTTGGAAGTTTCGAGGGATCTCCATCTATGCTTCTTGGTTGTCGAGCTCCACAGGGGATTGATGCCGCCATCAACTATATTTTTATATTTACTTCAACCTCGTTGCTTCCTCACCAACAATCACTAATATTAGTAGTATATCTCTCTCCCTCCCCCTCTCTCCTTCTCCTCTCACCCCTTTTATTGCGTGCCATATGTGATGATGTGCACTCATTTGGTAAGATCAACATCAGATATATAAATAACCTCCTTATCTCAACCTCACTTTCTCACTTTCTCACTTCTGGTTCTGATACGGAGGGCGGAGTAGGCCTAATTGTATGATGACTTACTCTTAGTACCAGGAGATTGAAATCACAAGGTTCATATTTGATTTCACTCGGGGTTAGGCGATGGAGGAAATGGATTTGTTATAAACTTTCTAGTCATAATCTATACTCCATGGCCAAGATAAGTTCTTAAGCCATAACCCTTATTCTCGAAATGAAGATGGTATCGTCCGCAACATTGGATGGGCAAATCTCCAGTTCGTCTCTAAAGACTAATTAATTTTGTAGCATTAATAGTTGGGCTTCTCTAAACTGTATAAGGGCAGGATACCCATTCATGGTTTATCCATGATTAGCATTAGCCACTTGATACCCTTTTCAGAAGCTCACAATCATAGACACACTACTAAGGTTTGGAGTGCCCACTTAAAATTTCTTATATACAGGAGGCTCGTGTTTTAAGTTAAACAATCTTCTACTGTCTCTCACGATAGTGGGATGTTCTTCCTCGTTTAGTCGATTTACTCACTTTTACCGGGAAGGACTATTATTTGTCTTACTTTCATGGGTGTACAAGTTTTGAACCGTGCGCCATATGGTAAGAGGCTTTGAAGCACGTCAAGCTGAGCCGAGGATTTGGTTGCCGTCTCGCAACGGTTCAAGTGTTTTAAAACATAACTGTTCGTAGTTTTGCTCTCTTAATTTCATGAGTTTTGAACCGTGCGCCATGTGGTAAGAGGCTGTGAAGCTCGCCAAGCTGAGCCGAGGATTTGGTTGCCGGCTCGCAACGGTTCAAGTGTTTTAAAACATAACTGTTCGTAGTTTCGCTCTCTTAATTTCATGAGTTTTGAACCGTGCACCATGTGGTAAGAGGCTGTGAAGCTCGCCAAGCTGAGCCGAGGATTTTGGTTGCCGGCTTACAATAGTTTAGGTGCTTTAAATATGCATGCTAGCAGAGCAGAGCGCTCGAGTTCAATGCCTTTACTTATTATAGTTTTGTTGTTGTCTATAATTTAGAGTTGACGTGAAGATGAGACGTTCTTCAGAGTCAACCCTAAATGGTGCTGAACTGGCCGCCGCTCTTGGAGCGGAGCGGACAGATCGATATTTTGGACTTTATTTCTGTATTTACTGTAATTTGGATTTGACGGGGGGGTTGCCTTCGAGAAAATAATTCCTACGGGAATGAAATGTTGCCTTCGAGAAAATAATTCCTACGGGAATGAAATGTTGCCTTCGAGAAAATAATTCCTACGGGAATGAAATGTTGCCTTCGAGAAAATAATTCCTACGGGAATGATATGTTGCCTTCAAGAAAATAATTCCTACGGGAATGAAATGTTGCCTTCGGAAAATGTGCCTTGGGAGAATGTCGGATGGCCGATGAGTTTTACTCTAAGGCAACCCGCACGACGGACTGTCTGGGAGGGCAACCCGTGCGAAACTAATAGAACTACGTGGGTCTGAGACCGTATGCAGGATGATACGGAGTACGTAGGCGGTGGTCGTGGGGAGACTGCCTCGGCCCAATAAGAGTCCAGATATCTCCTCCCTTATAAATGTTATATTATGTCTGTTGTTAGTAGGAGTTGGATTTTGTTCGTGGTTCTAATAACTTGTCTTTAACACATGTAACAGGTGCGGGTGAGAGGTATTACCCAGGTGTGGAGGAAGCCATAGAGCAGGCTATTTCAGGTATGAACTCGTTAAGCCGCATCTCTTTTGTTGTGCCCTATCTCAGGGTATATATATAATGACAATGAAGCCTTGATGGATAGGATTTTATGCGGCGGCGAAATTAATATTATTCCTATGGGTCTTGAGTTTGAAGTTTCTGTGACAGTTAATCTTCCGCTAAAATACTACATCTTCCGCTAAGTTCTATAAAGTGCACTCTTTGATGACGTCTTCCGCTAAGTGCTATATTGTGCACTCTTTGATGATGTCTTCCGCTAGAAAACTGCTTCGCTACTCTGTAGTGTGTTGTGACATTCGCTTAACATCACCCTTATGCGTGACAACGGAGTGTTCAAGGAAAGGGATCGGCTGAGGAAGTACCTCCACCCTTCGTGATCGCTCCGGCGTCGTGCAAAAAGGGTGGTGTGCGATAAGATCCCCCGGTCGGACCGCCGATTTGGGAGGGGGGGGGGGTCTTACACCGCCACAGCCTTGAAGAGGACAGCACGCCACGCGGTCACGCACAGACCGCGCGGCTCCACCTTCAGCAGACTTTGGACAAGACCAGCGGTCAACCCGGGAGACCGCAACTAGGCTTAGATCAGCCAGACCGCAGATGCAGACCGCCAGGTCGTGCGGTCACGTCAGACCGCCCGACCTCCTCCCAGACCGCCCAGGTCCAAAAGCCTCCTTCACTTCCACTTCAACAATTTCAACACAAGCTCGATAATATGCAAACCATCTGTGGTCTTCCCAGAACTCTCCACCTGTTGAGAGCATTGAGGCTTCAACATGCTCGCCTCATCAAAGGTAACATCCCTGCTAATCACAATCTTCTTATCAACATGGTCATACAATTTGTAACCTTTAACTCCATGTCTGAATCCCAAGAAGACCGCCTTTTGAGCTCTAGGTTCCAACTTATCATTACGCACATGATAATAAGCTGGACACCCAAAGATCTTCAACTGCTCATAGTCCCTAGCAGGATGACCTGACCACTTCTCCATGGGAGTCAACTTCCCAATGGCTGCAGAAGGCAGACGGTTCACCAAATCATGGCAAGCATAGTCCATCGCTTCAGCTCAAAAACCTCTGTCCATCCCCGAATTGGACAACATACACCGCACTTTTTCCACCAAGGTACGGTTCATACGCTCTGCCACCCCGTTCTGCTGCGGTGTCTCTCTAACTGTGAAATGGTGATCAATACCAGATTTCTGACACTCCTGCAAGAAAGCATTAGACGTGTACTCACCTCCATTGTCTGATCTGATATATCTAATGCGCCTGCCAGTCTGATTCTCTACCAGTTTCTTCCAAATAATAAACTTTTCTAGAACTTCTTTTTTTTGCTTCAATGTGTACACCTATACATACCTAGAAAAGTCATCTATAAAAGAGACAAAATATTGACTTCCACCCAACGATTTTATTTTAGTTGGGTCTCAAACATCCGTGTGAACATAAGCCAAAATTCCTTTAGTACTATGGATGGCAGTACCAAAGGACACACGTGTTTTCTTGCCAAACACACAATGCTCACAAAAACCAACTTTATAGGTGTTTGAACCTTTAATTAAACCCATTTTATTTAAAGCAAGAAGAGAAGACTCACCAGCATGGGCTAGACGCATATCCCATAAAGTAGTAGTATCAGAAGAATCCTCCACCACAGCTGTAGATCCAGTCACTCTCTTCCCCTGAAGATAATAGAGATTGTGGTGACGCTCACCACGCATGAATACCAATGCTCCCTTAGAAATCCTCAGAATTCCTTCATATATGACTACCTTGTAGCCCTTTGCCTCCAAGACCCCAACTGAAAGTAGATTCTTACTGATCTCTGGAACATGGCGTACCTCTGTCACTTCTCTAACTGTGCCATCATGCATCTTGATAAATATACTACCAACTCCAACTGTAAGACATGCATGATTGTTGCCAACAGTGACAACTCCATCATCCAGTGTCTTGTAAGAGCTAAACCATTCCCTGAATGGACAAATATGGTAGGTAGCACCAGTGTCAAGAATCCAACTTGACTCATCAGAAATCAAGCACTGATCCGCAGTAGACAAAGAAACATCTGACTCAGCCTCTATCATCTTCACCTGAGAAATATTGGCCTTCGGCCCCTTGTGGTCTCCTTTGTTCACATTCTTGATCTTAGGACAATCCCGCTTCCAGTGACCTTCCTCCATACAATAAGCACACTGATTCTTCCCAAGACTGCGACCACGTGACTTATCACGCTTCTGAAAGTGACCGCTGCTAGACCAAACACAAACACAACGGAATCAAAACATAAAATAACACAGAGCAATCCAGAGACCGGGTTGTTAACGCAGTTCGGCAAAAGGAACGCCTACGTCTGCGCGGAGGAGAGGAAAAGAAATGCAAACCAAACAGCAGCAGCAGCAACCCACGCACACAAAAAAAGGTCCCGCCCACTAACTCCACCTAATGGAAGCTCCGTAGACACCGGCAAACTCTCCGATCAAAGCCCTTTCTTCGTGCACACCAAAAACGGGAGGAAAAAAACTCCAGAACCAACAACTCTCGCTGCCACACTCTCTCACAGGAAGAAGGAGAATAATTATATTTTCCTAACAGCCCGCACCATTCAAAAAACACCCCTTGCTATTCATGGAAAAACTAAAACCCTCCATTAAATCTTTCCTATTAAACTGGACTGCACTCACTAATTAAAGAAAAAAAAAAACGTTTCCCAAAAAGAAAACCTCACGGCCGCTCAATTAGGAGGATTAATAGGGAGGCAACCCCGGTTGGAATTCACATCACCACTCATTTAATAAGAAAGAAAAAAAAAACGGGTGCCAAATATTAATTATTATTTTCTCCTAATAGAACCCCACTCGGATTTTTTTTAACCCGACTCGAACTGAACACGATAAACCCAAACCACTCGCTGCTGCTGTGTTCACACAATATTGGCGTTGCTCATATTTCAAGAAATCAAAGTTTAACATTTTTACCATTGGATTCACCGCTTCCTATTGAGCCGAAAGTCATCTTCATCGGCTTAATTAATGACAATCATTTCGTGGGATTATATATGAAAGAAGGGAGACCACTACCTCCACTCTACTCTCCATGGAGGCGATATCATACAAAATTGGCACTTTCATGGGAGAGCATACTCAATTTAAAGGGATGAAATGTAAGATTGCTTACTAATTATTTTCAAATTTTTAATTTTATTCTTAAAAAACATTGCTTACTTATATCAATCTTTTTTTATTTGTAGGATACGGTCTTACAAATTTTGGGATGCTTAAAGATATAATTTGTTGCATTTGAAGACTTTTTGATAAGCTAAAGAAAAATTTGGAGGGGATCATCAAATTTTGGGGCATCTAAAAATCTTTTGGAGCACTAAAGAAAGCTTTGGAACACTTTTTGTTTACATAAATTATATGTAATGCTAACAAACAATGTTTACTATAATGTTTATTTGAAAATGCTTGAATGCAACATATAATATGATTGATTTTTTTTTTAAATTTTTGGGTGGTTTGCTAATAACAAAAAGGTTTACAAATAGCCATTTTCAAAAAATGCTGGTTTGCTAGTAGTAATGATTTGCTAGCAACCAAAATAGGTTTGCTAATAACAACACCCTTTTTTTAAAGAGTTTTCTTTAATATAGTTTAGAAAACATTAGATTTTTTTTTACTTTGTTTTGTAAATTAAATTTACATTATAGGTAAAAGAAAAATGACGAAAAGAAAGAAAAAAAATCACGTGAGAATCACATTTCTCACATGCATGGATAGTATTGCGCATGGGGTAAACCCAAGTGCAGATACACTAGGGCACGTGCACCGATTTGTTTTCGGCCCGCATTCTAGAGTGCCCTAGGGTAATATCTATCACGAGCGAGCGCCGAGTGACATTCTGCGAATCTACTTAACATCGAGAGTGATCGGCATTCTCCGTGGTTCTTCGATCTCTCCCACTCACGTTTTGAGTTTTTTCTGGTTCATAATCATTCGTGATTTTGAATTAATGGCCTCAATCTAGTTAGTTATAAATTAGAATTCTACAATGCTAAATATATAGTTTATGTTTCCTTTGCTTTTGATCCGCAAAAATGAACTTATTCTTTACAATCATTGAATCTATTTTTTTTTTATTTTTTTTAGGCTCTGTTTGGCGTGGTGATGGCGGTCGTAAATGCGGTAGTTATGAACTATATTTCGTGAACGCTGGCCTCACTCAAGAAACTTCATCCACTTTTATGCTCAAAACTAGTTTTATTTTCTCGGTGGGCAATGGTCATAACCATTGTCATGCTAAACATCCATTCTGTGACAGTGGCTTTTTTGTCCAAACTCACCAGAGCAAAGACATCGCGCCAAACGGAGTTTTAGGCTTGCTTTTTTATTTCGATTGTAGATTTTTCATTTCAATGATTCACTCAAACAGTCTAAGCACTTTTCGCCGTCATCGCTCGACCTGGCCATCGTCACTCGATCTCGCCGTCGTCGCATGATCTCGCCGTCGCCCACCGATCTCGCCTTCGTCCCCCGACCTCGTCGTCGCTCGGACAACTTAATTTTGTTGCCGTTTTTTTGGCCATCCTTCTCTTTTTTATTTGTTGGCCGGCATGTCAACTGCCTGAAGATGAATGAATTGATGTTATCCGGCTGTGGCTGAGTGTTAAATTTTCATTAGGGGCTCCAGACTGAAGTTGTTTTTATTTTTTCTTTTTCTCGTAAAGGCATAATCTCCTTCATCACTAGGTTTTGCCAACTTCTACATTGCCCGATTGTGTTTTCTGTCCGTGGCCAGTTGACGCGAGTTACATTCTCGAGTGCCATGGGAAAATATCCATCAGGAGTGAGCTCTGAATTACATTCTGCTAATCTGCTGAACAGCGAGAGCGAGTGTCATTCTCTGTTCTTCGATTCCCGTTAAACTCTTAAGCTTCGAGCCTTTGGCAACGACGATCTCAGTTAACCTCCTAAGGTTCAAGCCATTGACAAGGACAATCTCCCATTCTCCTTCTCATAGACCTTGCTCCTCTATTTCTGATTTGACGGCCTCTCTTAATTCGCCCCTCATTTTGAGTTTTTCCTAGTTCATAATCATTCGTGATTTTGGATTCATGGTCGTGATCTAGTTCATAGCGGGTTTTCTCCCATACCCAAGCCTGTCAATTGATAGATTACTCGCTATTTGATTTTTCTCTCAACTTCTACTCGGACCACGTATTAGATTATGGATTTATGGTCGCAATCTAGTTAGTTATAAATTAGAATTGTAGGGAATCATTGAATCTTAGTTAATTCATGGTTTAAGTTCTTTTGCTATTTGATCCTTAAAAATGAACTTATTCTACACAATCATCGAATCTTAGTTTTCTTTATTACTATTTAGGCTTGCTTTCTGATTCAAAATATGATTTTCAATTTTAGATTTTTCATTTCAGTGATTCAGTGATTCAATATTGTCTATCACTCAAACAGTCTAAGCATTTCGTTTATATGTGCACATAAAATTAAAAGTTAATAAAATACAGATCAATATAACTATGAAACATCGATATATTGACTAACAGTATATATCATTCTTCTATTACATCAAAAGATCTCAAATTACATCAACAATTTTCAAAATTTTAAATTAAACATACAATAATCATGAAACATAGAACATATCGTTCTTCTGTTACATCAAAGGATCACAAATTACACCGAAATTTTCAAAATTGAACGATTTATTTGAGCATTGACCTGCGTAAATACGAACCTTCATGTATATCATGAGCACATATCATTTAACCATTTGACCAAAGTAAGACAAAAAGATTAAAGCTTATCACATCGATCATTCTTCTAATAGTCAAACTATTGTTGATCGTGACACTCGAGAGGCCAAATATTATCACATAAGTTCATAAATCCAATACTCAAATCACGTTGCGCACAGTTTTTATGGTATGACAAATAAACTATTTTCTATAGTGGAGCTTGATGGTGGTAATAGAATATGTACAAGACACAATAGTAGTAGTTGAAGGCCAAAAAAAGGGTTGTTGTCATTCGCTTCTGTATTGGGCGTCCAGTCGTGGGAAGGAGGCCGCATCCTATCGCGGAAGGAGGCGGCGTCCACCCGCGGGAAGCAGGCGGCGGACAGAATCACTGGAATGGGTTTTCGCCGGTACTAGAAGGGGCCGCAGGTGGAGATCCGGAATTAGGGTGGCCTGCGCGTAAGAAGTTTTGTCTATGGGAGAAATTGAATAATAGGATTTATTTTGATATTTTGACTGTGTGCAGATAGTCAAAATAGGTTTGCAATTTAATTACCGTGCTTCACGAGATAATGGAATAAATTACAAATACATTATTAATAAATTACAAATGCATTATTATTTATTTATCAGTACTTGTTGCTACTGTGGAGGTTGTATCTGTAATTAACTAATTAATTCATTTCAATCGTAAATAGTTATAATTTTGGCCTACCCCCGCCGCCCGCGCAACTAAAAAATGCTGGACTGTACTGTGAGAGCGTGGAGACGATTAGACGTGGAGAGAGAGAGAGAGAGAGAGAGAGAGAGAGAGAGAGAGAGAGAAGAGAGAGAGACCGGCCTTCTCCTCCCTTCACTTCTCTCCCCAAACCCTTTCCGGTTCGTCTAATTTCCCGCTTCCTACTGCGTCTCTTCTGAAGCGGGATGGATTCATAAGGCCGGCGGTTCAGTTGCCGGCGGCGGCCTGAAGCGAAGAATGGGGAAGGCGGCGAGGTGGTTCCGAGCGCTTTTAGGAGGGAAGAAGAGATGGGGATTTGTGAAGTCATTCCGAGAGAAAGAGAAGGCGCCCCCGCCGGAGAGAAAATGGCATCCGCCGCCTCCGCCGTCGTATAGAGAGGTGATACTGGACGACGACGATCAGAGCAAGAGAGCCATAGCAGTCGCAGCGGCAACCGCCGCCGTTGCGGAGGCAGCTGTCGCCGCAGCTCAGGCCGCTGCGGTCGTCGTCCGTCTCACCAGGAGCGGACGGACGGCCGCTTTAAGCGCCGAGGAGGTGACTAAGCGCGAAGAGAGAGCGGCTGTCAAGATCCAAGCGGCTTTTCGTGGCTATTTGGTAATCCTTCGTCATCAGAAATGGATATTTTTCTTCGGATCTGGCCATTTCATAGTTCCCCTCTCTGAAATGCCATAATCACTCGAACCTAGCTTTGGGATAATTCGCGAACGGTTGATGTGCGGCGTTTTTTTTGTCAGGGACGGAGATCCCTTCTCCTCACAGTTGACAGTTCCCATTCTGCATCTTCAACCCCGCTTCGCTGGAAATCCGACAGCCTGTTTATCCTTCTCCCATAATCTTTATCGTTTTCCTCTTTCTTAATTATATTTGCCCCGCCGGTGAAAATTGTCCCCAGGTGAACTCCTCTTCTTCCCCCTTCCAATTGAAACTCCCATGGGACCTATGGTCACCCGTCATAACTCATAGCATTAAATTCTACCGTCCATTGGCAGATTCAAAGATCACTCCCTTCCCTGCTACACTATAGTACCTCCAGAACTTCAACTTTTCACTTATTTACCATTAAAAGAATATCCATTTGTTTCATCTTTATAAAAATCCAGTGATTCAGTTTCCTATATGTTATTGATTGATTCTTTTCGAAGGCACGGAGAGCACTGAGGGCGCTTAAAGCACTGGTGAAGCTTCAGGCACTGGTGAGAGGCAACATAGTGAGGAAGCAGGCGGCGGAAACTCTGAAATGCATGCAGGCACTGGTTCGGGTGCAGGCTCGGGCTCGTGCTCGCCGGACTCTTCGCCCCGAGCCAACAAGATCCGGCAAGAGCTCTCGTTCTAATCCCGTAAGCTATTGTCATCTCTTTCGAAATCGCTCTCTCTGGTAATTTGGCCTTTCGTTTCGAGATTAATGCCGTGTTCTTACTTCCCAGGGTCCCTGTACTCCCGACAAGTACGAGGCGTCTGTTTCTTCAAATGCTTCGAAGCCGATTCGGTCCCGTTCTCTCAAGGTAATCCCCACATTTTATTTCAGACTGAGGTAGAGTTTAAAACCCTCTTGTTTCTTCAGCCATTGATGAACATTTAGGCTCCGTTTGGCGCGGTGTTTTTGCTCCGGCGAGTTTGGAGAAAAACTCCACCGTCATAGAATGCATGTTTGGCGTGACAACCGTGATGACCGCCGCCAAGAAAAGGTTACTAGTTTTGAAAATAAAAGCGGATGAAGTTCCTTGGGTGAGGTCGGGCGTTCATAACCACCGTGTTCACGACCACTATCACCGTGCCAAAGAGAGCCTAAGAATTTAATTTTCATTCAAATTAATCATTTTGGCTGATTGATTTGAAGTTATATCACAAATAAAAAGGCAGTAAGAATTAAGATGAACAATTGAGTAGAATTTAGCGCTAGAATATCGACTTTCGTAATCTTTTCTTCTTCTTCTTCTTCTTTCACAATAGTTGGGATGTAATCCCATGGAGATGATAAAGTGTACTCCTATCAATTCAAAGCTTTCAATTGCATCTTGATAATATTAACTTGGATCAATGTTTCAAATAACAATATCAAATTGAATTCTTGCCTTGAATTTAATACGACATAGGAAGATCTTCCGTGCATAATCAACATGGTTAAGAGTCCGTTTGCGCGGTTTTTTTGCTCCGGCGAGTTGTTAGATACTAGGGCTGAAGAGGAGGAGAGGGAAGGGATGAGAAGAAGGGGGAAGAGGAAGAGAAATGAATCTAGCCCCTATGGTTCTTTCCAAATTGTTCTTACTCCTCGGTACCTCAAATGAGAGACAAACCTAGACTTATATAGTGCCTAGTTACAATATACGCGAGAGCAAACGGTAAATAACCAACGGCTCGAGATACATGTGTGATACTAAGATATAATGATGACGGGTGCGCTATGCCCGTGCGCACTACTGAAGAACACCCGTCCTCGAATTGGGATCCGTGTCCGCGCCACCTTGGTCCCGACGATGACATATGCGTTCTATCCTCGTGTCCTTGTCCCTGACCCTCTTCCGTCTTCGTAACAATGTTGCCCTCTCGAAAATTCGTCTTGTCCTCAAGGCCGAAGTAACGCCCTGAACTCACGACAATTGGGATGGTGGAGGGGTGGCTGGGTAGTTCGGCGCGACGTTGTCTTGCAGGTGGGCGGTAATGTCCATAGCCGCTGGATGCGGAGGTGTGAGGGCCACCGCCGGGCGTGGAAAAGACACTGCCCCGACAAAGAGGAAAGGGACTCCCTCATGAGGAAAACACATCGTCATACGAGCCCAGTTGACATACACATCGCTCAGGGTACGAAACCACGCGACATCGAGAATGACGCCAAATCCACTGAGCTCGAAGGAATAGAAATCCGCACAGAGAGGGCAGGGGCCCACAGTTATGTGTAGGTCCAGAAAGTGGCCCCCACTGGTAGTGCGGGGGCCGTCACCCAAGCAAACCGCGAGAGGAGCAGGAGACGGGAGAATGTCGAACAGTGACACCAAGCGCGGGGAGATGAAGTTGTGGCTGACCTCACTATCAACCAACATAGTCAGGGGAGCGTCGTACATGTACCCAGAGAACCTCATAGTGAGGGGGCCAGAGGGTTCTCTAGTCGCCGAACACAGAGTTATAAACGATGCAGCCGCGCGGGGTTCCGTTACGGCGTGGAAGTCATCGCCCTCCAGGGCTTCGAAATCCTCCAGGGTGATCTCTAGGCCTTCCTCCCCAATGGTGATGCGGAGCTCTTCAAAGGACAGTTATAAGTGGGAGAGTAGGTCAGTTTACAACGAAAATAGAGACCCTAAATACGAAGATCATGATACTCTTGGTTAGTCATCTGGGGGCCGTGTGACGGCCGAGGCAGTGGGCTAAGCCGCGGGGGAGCCGCAGTATGCACCTGGTCGGCGGCTGCTGGCTGGTAGGGTGTAGGAGGGTGAGCAACTGGACAGGGCGTCAAACTCCCCGGTGGCCGGTGTTGACGCAGGGGACATTGAAGTTCGCTTCCACCAATCGGGCGAGGTCCATGGCCTCGGTAATCGACGGTGGGTGATGTGTGCGCAGGCGGGCACGAATATGCGGGAGGAGCCCATGCATGAAGAAGTTGAGGTAGTGATCAGGGGGAAGGTCGGGCACATGCGTGGCGAGAGCAATGAATTCGTCGATGTAGTTGTCAATGGGCCCGTTTGGCGAACACCGCAAAGGCGCTCCACTGATGAACCCGAGTAACAAACATCGTATCGAAGAATGAGATCCTGTTGTTGGTCGGTCCAAAAGAGAGCATTTGTGGACTGCCAGAGCCAACATATCCAATGGAGTGCGTAGCCCTCCATGCCTATCATAGCCGTGCTGACTTTGTGCGGCTCCAAGATTTGCTGGATGTCGAAAAACTACTCTGCTCGGGCAATCCATCCCATGGGATCGGTGTCGTTGAAGGACAACACGTCGAAGGATCGGGGCGCCGGGAAAAAAAATAGCTGGCGGCGGAACCGTATCCCGTTAAGGGTCTGGGGGTGCGCCGAGGAGGGACGGGGAGGACGTAGTGGAGGTTGCAGACGTGCTTGGGCGGCCAACCATGATGATATCAAATTTCGCGTCCATCCGTAGTATGAGGACTTGGAGCGAGGCAATGGGGTCGTCGTGACCGTCAAGGCGACAGAGGATGTCTGGATCCACTGGAGGACGTGTCAGTGCATTTGAATGTGTCATGGAGCGGAGCCGAGGGGGCATGCACACGACACGACACGGCGCGGATGGAAGCAATGCGGAATAGAATGCCAATAGAGGTAGCGGCACGGAACTGGCCGGTAATAGCAAGAACGGGGAAGGGTTGGACTGGCTAGTCGAGGCCGTCGCTGGGAAAACTGCATGGCCAAAGCGCAGGGTGAGCGACGTCGATGTCGGCGTAGGAAGAAAAATGCACATGGAGGAAACCGCAAGATGTGCAGTTCGAAGGCCGGAGAGACGCGCGGGAGCGGCGATGATCGATGTCGCTGGATGTCGAGGACGAGGGTATTTTCGATGACGAGCGCAGTCGCAGCGCAGAGGGCCAGGAGCAGCGCGAGATGTCGATGACGAGCGCAATCACAACGCCAGATGTCGATGACGAGCACAGTCACAGCGCTGAGGGCCAGGAGCGGAGGGAATCTCGGTGCGGGAACGGTTCGGCTTCAGGAGACGGAGACCGTGGCCGGAAAACGGCAGTCAGACCAAATGTTAGATACTAGTGCTTGGGAGGAGGAGAGGGAAGGGATGAGAAGAAGGGGGAAGATGAAGAGAGATGAATCTTTCCCCTAGATCTCCTTCAAAATAGTTTTTACTCCTCGGTACCTCAAATGCAAGAGAAGCCTAGGATTATATAGTGTCTAGTTATAATATATGCGAGAGAAAACGGTAAATAACCAACGACTCGAGATACATGTGTGATACTAAAATATAACAATGGCGGGCACTATGCTTGTGCGCACTACTGGAGAACGTTTGTTCTTGAATTGAGATCCGTGTCCGCACCGCCTTTGTCCCGACGATGACATATGCGTTGTGTCCTCGTGTCCTCATCCCTGACCCTCTTCCGTCTTCGTAACACGAGTTCACACTAAACGCCATAAAATATATGTTTCTCAGGACAACTGCTATAACCACCATTGGAAAAATAATAATTTTGAACATAAAAGTTATGGAGTTTCATAGGTGAGGTCGATCGTTCATGAACGATGGTTTATACCCACTATGTTCACGACCGTCGCCGCTGTGCCAAACGGACCCTAAATGTGTTATATAGTTATAGTGTTATCTATTGATTACCATGTTTGGTTCAGTGCTATCCCGCTTAAACAACTTTGTTTTTATAGAAAAATCAGTTTTTCTTACGATCTATCCTTTTCCTTTTGATAGTTAGGGTTTGTTTGTTTGCTTGCTTGAACGTAAATGCCTGGAAGGGTTTAAAATATGAATGGAAGTGTGTTTCAGGTACGAGGATTTGGGTGTTCGCCTTCATTTTTATTGTTTCTGAAAATGTAAAAATCATTGTGTAACATGAAATTAGAAGTACATATAGTTAGAATATTGTTGTGTTCATTAGAATTGATAGGATTATGGTGAAAGATAAAACCATGAGTTTTCTAGAATTCGGCTTCAATAGCTATCATCAAAACAAATTGCCCCTAAATATTTCATATGTTGGAGGTTTGCAAGTGAAGGGGAAGAACTAAAAGTCTATTAGGTCAAGGGGGACAATATCTCGATAAATGAGAGGTCAACTGGTTGCAGAAGCAATCCCTAATTCGATCCTCAGATCGATTGGCTCATCTCGTGTGCAGAGAAACTCGCCAAAGCAAAGCGGAGGCGCGGAGGCTGTTCATAGCGGAAGAGACCACTCGGCTAATTGGAACTGGCTCGATCAGTGGATGGAGGAGCGCTATTGGGACAGCAGAGAAGCTTCCAAAGCCATGGATGATGAGAAGAACGCCAAGATTCTGGAAGTTGACACAGGAAAGCCGCAGTTCAATTTGAGGCGGCAGTCTAGCCATAACCACATCAGTCATCTCCCATGTTCGAGCTCCACCGCGAACTCCGATCACATCGGTCAGAGCTTATCCTCCACACTGGTATCAGCTCCGAGTCCGCCTGTCAGCCGGCGCCAGTCCATGAGCCCAATGCTTAGATTTCCATCCGTGGAGTCGGGGGAGAGCCCTCAGTTCTATTCCGCCGCTTCGCGGCCCGGGCGCTCGAGGAGGGGGCCGTTCACGCCCGCGAAGAGCGAATGCTCGAGAAGCCTCTTCAACGGGTACGCGGATTACCCTAACTACATGGTGAACACGGAATCGTCGATGGCGAAAGTTCGGTCCCAGAGCGCTCCAAGGCAAAGGTCGGAGCTCGGGAAGTCGAGCTCGGTGAGGCGGCTTTCTGCTCCCGGGGCTGGAAGACAGTTGGCCGCAAGTAAGGCTTACCCCTGCTCAGGGAAGCTGGAGAGATTAGGAGGAAATAATTGATGGAGTTCTAACAACCTGCCTATGACATGTCCAACTCTTGTTATTATTCTGTAATGGAAAATTGTATTTGTATTAAATACAGAACAGTGCAGAACAAAAGGGCAGGATCCAACACATGAAATTCTCACCATCCCAATTGTTTCAGAGCAAATTTCTCTTATTTTAGGGTTTAGATCTTTCTCTATCAGCTGTAATTTGAATCGAATAATGTTGTTTTGGTGATTTTTTTTATTTTCCTAAATTTTAAGCTATGCGCAGAGTGTATGTTTTTCTGATCGACTGTGTTGTAAATCAGCAAAGTGTTTCGCTTATTTGGGATGGGAGTGGGCTGCAAATATGATTTTGGACTGCAAATAAAATTTATGGACTAAGAATAGCGATGGACTGCGAATAGCCACTAACGGACTGCTAATATCAACTCCCTTTGTAAAATTCAGCCTATTCTTCGTCTCGAGGTGGAGGGTAATGTCTGCCTTTTGATTGTAAAGATTCTTTTAGCAGTAAACTCTTGAGGTTTATTGTTCTGTACGGGCATTAAATTAAGCAGGACCACTAATGAGGAGAGTTAAGGCTGGGATTGGGGGGTGCCGGCGGCGGTGGAAAAATCGCGATGGAAAACTAATTGTGACATTATAGCTGTCTATAAATCATAACTAAGCAGGTTATAAAAAGGTCAGCGTGAGAAGTAAAGATAGCGAATGAGTGAAAAATTGTGAATGAGAGAAGGAAATATTTGCAGCGGCGAGAAGGAAAAAAGATTGACTGCAAATGATCGGGGCGTGACTTTCGTAAACCCTCGAATAAAAGTGGAAAAACTGAAAGCTAAGAAAACGGTTTTTAGAGCTGCTTAAAAAACACGCAAAACATTTTTCAGCTATTTTGAAAAAGTTTCTAACTGAAAACAATCTAAAAAAAATTGGTGGCAGTGAGAATAGAGTTTTTTCTGCCGCCGCCACGACCCTAATCTGCGCGCTGACAGCCGTTCAGCCGTCCGATCAAAGACATTTCGGTTGTTGTTTTTTTGTAAAGGGAATTGGCAAGTCATCCGATCACACATCGGACGGCTGAAATAAACCCGGACCATGAGTATGGTCGAGTCCCGTACCTAATTATTTTGCCAATTGGCGTATTTACTTTGGGTGGGCCCTAGGGGCATTTTTACGCAACCAACTTTTACCCGTGAGCGACATGTGGTGTCAGTTTTTTAGATTAGATTTTTTTTTATTACAGCTACTTTAAAATATTGAATTAATCTGGAATGATGACGTCACATTTACTTTTAACAGCTGTGCGCTCGCTATATGTTTATCCATTTATCCTCCCCCGGGCATTGCGAATCCCTCCGTCTCGGAGCCAGACTCCCGACCACCGTTGGCTATCACTGTTTCGTTCGCTCCCTCGCCGAAGCCCCGACTCCACCCCAAAAGGACCTGAAATCGTGCAATGTTCCTCCTGCGCCGACTCAACAGCCGTATATATTTAACCAGACAAAATTTTCTCGCAGGAAACGAGCGGTTGGGGGTATTATTGCATGTGCACGAGGGGGCGGATTGTGAGAAATCCTATGCCCAGAATGTGCACAATCACCAGAAGAAAATCACCCGAAAAAACTTATAGGAAATGCTTTGTAAATTCTGTTGTATGAATCCGAATAAAGTCCACAAAAAACAAATAGGGAAGATCTGAAAAACAAATAGATAAACCATTAACTCCTACAACCTTCACGCCGCTCCGCCTCGGCAAGCCGGCTACACCACGACGTAGCCCTCGACGCGTCTACAAAATAGAACCAAGAAACGCTGAAAAGGGATGTCCGAGACAACCGAGGTTTCAGAGAGAAGTTTCTCTCTCTAGGTTCTCTTCTCAAAGGGCTGCTGTTTCTATCTTCTCTTGTTGTAGCTTTCACGGGAAGGAGTACTGTTCCGGCTGGCCTTCTCACGGGAGGAGGAGAGATCTGATGTGGCTGATTTAATTATTTCCACTGTAGGTAGACTTGGGCTTTAAAATCGGGCCTGGGGGCCGGCCCAGGCCCGGCCTGGCAAAAGCCTGGGTAGGCCCGGTGGCGGGCTACCGGGCCAGGCCGGGCTACGGGGCCCTTGCAGGACCCCGATTTTGGGGCAAAGCTCAGCCTGAAAATCTGCCCAGACCAGGCCGGGCAAAGCCCGATTTTAGGTCCGGGCTGGAACTGGGCCGGGCTTTGCCCTGGCCCATTAATTCCAACGGCTATAGAGTCGTTGGCTATATCCATTGGAAGCCAACGGCTGTATAGCCGTTGGGCTGCTGCCGCCTGCAGCATTTAATGCTGTTGCAGGCGGCAGCAGCATTAAGTGGCTGCTGCCACTTGATTAAAGTGGCAGCAGCCACTTTTTGTTTTATTATTAAAAAAAAAATTAAATTTAAATTTAAATTTTAGTTTTTTTCTTTTTTTAATTTTTATTTTTAAA
Organism: Dactylorhiza incarnata; assembly: GCA_033032865.1. Classification (NCBI taxonomy): domain Eukaryota; kingdom Viridiplantae; phylum Streptophyta; class Magnoliopsida; order Asparagales; family Orchidaceae; genus Dactylorhiza; species Dactylorhiza incarnata. The sequence goes on along the minus strand of JAWHQI010000145.1, from coordinate 3,005,084 downwards.
AAAAATTCTATTTATACCCCCTCTTTTTTCATTATATCTCTTCTCTCTCTCTCTCTTACTCTCTTACTCTCTCTCTCTCTCTTACTATCTCTCATAGTCTCATTCAATGCCGTTGAGCATGGCGTCGTCGTCATCAATGTTGGCGCACGAAATTGTGGAGCACAAACACACGACTCCAGTGTGGGAGCACTTCGAGAAAGTCAAAGTCGGCAACGAACACAGGGCAAAGTGCAAACTTTGCGCGAAACTGCTCACCCTCAGTAGCAACTCAACACTCGCACGACACATTAAGTCGTGCATAGCGAAGCAAGCTCCCGAGTCCAGTCAGGCGCAATTATCGGGATCCGCAATAATATGAACATACGATCAAGCTCGGCAGCGGGAGCTGCAGGTGAAGAACGTCATCAGACGTGAGTTGCCGTTCAACCACTATGATAACGCGGAGGAGACCGAGTACATACATCAAGGGCTTCAACCCAAATATCATCAAGCAAGTCGATCCACCATTAAGCGCGACGCACTTAAATATTATTTAGAAGCGAAACAATCTTTAATAAATTATTTTGAAAATTTTGAGGGTCGAGTGAGTTTAACGAGCGACGTTTGGACAAGTTGTATAAAATTAGGATTATCATATCTTTGTATCACTTGTCACTGAATCGATCCCGTTTCCTGCGATCTAAATAAGCGCATAATATGTTTTGAAAGTTTTGAAGTCCCGCACACCGGTCAAACGAATTATCAAATTATTTTAAAATGTGTGCGGGAATTTAAAATAAAAGATAAAATTATGAGTATTTCTTTCGATAACGCCACAAATAATACCACCGCAATTGAGTGGTTAAAACGAGATTTAAAACATATGTTAAACGGGACATTTTTTCATACTCGTTGTGTATGTCACGTTTTAAATTTAGTTGTACATGATAGTTTAACTTTTATGGAACCGTGTATTAATAAAATTCATTTAATGTTAGAATTTATTTATAGTCCTAAACAACGACGACAAGATTTTAAAAAATCCGTAAATGCACAAGGTGAATTTTTTTTGAAACTTTTATTTGACATGCCAATTAGATGGAACTCGACCTACACAATGTTAAAATGGGCGATTCGTCAAAAATCACTAGTTATGGAATATTATACTACATTAGGTATGTTCGATTTAAGTGAGTCTGATTGGGCAGTTTTAGAAAGTTATATGGAGTTATAAGTTTTTTACACGACAACAAATTATTTATCGGACGTATATTATCCTACTAGCCCGCTAGTTATTGAAAAATTTGTTAATATAACACAAAAATTAAATTATTTTAAACAAAATATCGGATGAAAAGATTTAATAGAATTAATGGAATTTTTTTTTAAAAATATTTTAAAGAAATGTCAGCGATGTTTTCATGCGCCGCCTCTTTGAATCCTCTATTCGGCGTAGAAGGCGTTGAAAATTTAATAGAAGAAATAACTAATAATTTAGGCGAAAATATTAGTTACTCAAATTTGGATAACATTAGTATTTTAAATTTTAACGCTATTTTACTGAATGTTATAATTATTACGATAATTTATACAGATCGCGACCCCGAGAGGATGTGTCGCAACCAAAAACACGCGATAGTTTTAAAAATAAAATGTTAGAGCTAGCATCTAGGAAAAAAAACGCGCACAACTTCTAGTAGTTTGAATGAATTAGGTTTGTATACGAAGACACAATTTCGTGCTTTTATAAGTACGGACGAAATAGAAAATTTTGATATTTTAAAATGGTGGAAAGGTAAAATAAATACATATCCTATTATGGCCTATATGGCCCGAGATTTACTAACGATCCATGCTAGCACAGTAGCTTCGGAGTCTGCTTTTTCTCTTAGTGGCAGGGTGTTGAACGAGCGGAGAAGTCGTCTAAGCGAAGAATCGCTCGAAATCTGCATATGCTACAAGGATCACTTGGATGCAATGAGAAGAAATCATCATACTTCAAAATTGGAGGATAGCTCATTCGAAATGGAAGACGAGATGGACGCAATCAACCTAAATTAGTTAAAAGCTAAAAGCTCAAAGCCTAAAAGGTGACGAGCCGGATTGTTGGGTCCAGTGTTCCTTCACTTGACCCGTAGCGCCTTTCCTACTTCCTTAAAGAAAAAGTAGCGCCCTTCCCATCAGTCCAGGCTTTTGGGAGAGTTGATTGCGCTTGATCCTACAAGTGGTATCAAAGCAGGTTGCGGGTTCGAGGCCGGGGGGGGGGGGGGGGGGGGGGGGGGGGGCGCCGGGTTCTACTCTGGTATGACGGGGGAAAAGGGTGGAGGGGGGAGAGAAGAGAAAGAAAAAGAGGGGAGGAGAAAAAAGAGGGGGAGGAGAAGGAAAGGGTGAGAGAGGAAGAGAAAAGAGGGAAAGGAAGAAAAAAAATGGAGGGAGAGAGAAAAGAAGTAAGACAATGGTACGATGATCAATCATTGTCATTGATTCAGCGACATTTTCGATGTAACCGTCAAAGTAGATTGTTGCTGCGCTTTCTCACAAAAAATGCCTTCATAGACTAATATTTTATCAATATTAGAGCATTATGATGAATTCATGGAACAAACTTAATGAAAATAACAACAAAACAATATTCTCAATTTTTCTTAACTCACAAATTCTTATATTTTTCATCAAGCAAGTTAAACCATTCATTCAATACTAAAGCAAAGTGATAATTTACTTTAATAAGCTTCATTACTCTTATCAATGTAAAAATCTTGAAATGTATTGTGAACATCATTCTAAATTGACTCATGATGTTATAGATTATCACTATTCTCATAAATGTCTTAGTTTGTGGTTCAATGAGTTTTATTATAATAGATCATTATAACAATAAGTCATTTTATAATGGTTTACTTGATTACAATGTGTCATTATAGTTGTTCATATTATTATCATCTTTGATACCAAAAAGATTTTAAATCTTTTTCAGCACAACTAATGTTGATATGTGTAATTATGTTGAATATTTAGTATGATGATCAAATATCTCCTAATGGAAGCAAATTTTGAAAACTAGAAGATTAATATCAAATTGTACTGAGTCAAATACTTTTTGTAGCTAGTTTGAGAAATTATTGGGCTATTATGTGTCATTATAATGAATATTTCTTGATTGTGATTAAAAATATACTAAACTATTCAAACTCCTTGAGAAGATGAATAAATCTGGAATTGAATAATACGATAATTATGTAAAAATCATGTTAAAATATATGCATCCAACTTAAAAATCGATTCATTACAGTCGGACGGCCCGAGATTTATATATACGTACAGTCCTACATGCTACATGAGTGTTAAAAGATTTTGATGAACCACTAGTGGCTCTCTATAGTCCATGTAAGTAACCAGCGTAATCATTCATGGCTGCTGCAGTGAGAGGCAATACTTTTCTCCAAATCATCAAAGAAAAGATAAGGAAATCACAATTCAAAAGTTGCTATCACTTTTCAACTACTTTTTCTCCTTTTAATCCAAAAAATATATATTAAATTTAGAAATTTTGAGCCCAAAAATGACAGATTAAATCTTTAAGACATCCACACTTCAGTTTACATTTTCATGAATGATACAATGGGATCCACTGTGCTGATCTTTTCAGTACTGAGCACCATACTTATAATTTCACATGGTGATGAATCTAGAAATTCTATCTTGCTCTGCTAATGAAATCGGAGCTAATCGATCCACGAGGCATTCTCTCGAACTGGTCTTCGGATTCAAATTTCTGTAGATGGAATTGAATTCGATGTTCGGTGAATTAGAAAGAATCATAAACATCAAGCATGTATAGATTAATTTAACATTTACTTGATGTTTCTAATGTACATGGTAGCTAAATGTGAAACGATAATACATGTTTTGAACTAAACATGTTTTGTTGGACATTTATCTACAAAATGCTTAATTTAAAAATCATGATTTTATTGAATTGAGAGGTAAAAGACAACCTAACTAAGGTGGTAAGCCAGAAAAATGCATTTTAGCTTCAGGTTGCACCTTGCAAAAGATCAAATATGCAGTTTGTGAACCAAGAAAAAGATCGGAGAGTGATAACATAATACACCATACCTTGAATGAGATTTTTGACATGGAATGACAGCTTGCTCAAACGTGCCAGATTGCTTGCCACAAATGCACGGCTCACTAGTGGGGCGATCGAATGTTGACGATTAGAATGGCGGCGTTTGGGTCGGAATCGATTACGGCGGAATTTCAGGGCAGCAACGGACGAGGGTCTCCACCGATCGTTGTGTTTTCGCAATGTCCCGCAGCACAAGGTCGATACCGTTCATTGGTGCTGATGACTAACATGCAGACAATCTGCGATGGATCAAACAAAGTCAGTGGCCTAAGAATTCAAAAATAAATTGAAAAAACTTATATAATTGGATAACAAAGGCACAGATCAAACAAAGAGTCTACATAAATTCAGCAAATCATTGAAGATTTAATCAACAAAAATTAATTGTTGACATACATCAAATTAGTCAAAAAATTCAGCTTATCGTAGAGTCTTTAAGTCTACTTGATCAAGGAGTTGAGTCATATGGATACGTACTACATGACTTTGAAGAATATGCCCACCATATATAAAAATTTGAAAATCCACTATAAAGGTCTCTGCGGAGAGCCAAATGGATCTCCGCGGATAGCCCAAAGGATCTCTGCGGAGAGCCAAAAGGGTCTCCGCAATGGAGATCCTTTTGGATCTCCGCGGAGAGCCAAAAGGTTCTCCGGGGAGATCCTTTTGGCTCTCCGGGGAGATCCTTTTGGCTCTCCGGGGAGATCCTTTTGGCTCTCCGGGGAGAGCCTTTTGGCTCTCCGGGGAGAGCCTTTTGGCTCTCCGCGGAGATCCAAGAGGTTCTCCCCGAAGATCCAACGGTCGAGAGAGGAGAAAGACGTTCGAGAGGGATCTAAACTGAAGACGTCATCGAGAGATCCAATTCAGCGGACTGAATAAAGTCAAGAGGGAATGGCTGACTGAAATTGTGGAAATAAGAGTGGATCCCGCCGGAGAAGAAAGGATCTCGCCGAAAGTGAGGCTTGGAGATCGCCGGATATTTCAGCCATGAAAGAGGTGGTCAGATCTGGTGAGGAGAAGCTCGGCCATGATGGAGAGATCTCAAGGTGGGAGGAGTTGGGTCGGCCTTGGATCGTCGTTATAAAGAGAGCAACAAAGTGTCCGTATATATGTTTAAGAAATGATAATGATGATGAAGAATAAGGCTATTAACTTTTATTCCCATAGGTTTCAAGTCAACATAAGCACAAAATCCTAATTTACTTGAGCACTGTAATGACATACTAAAGAATAATCAAACTACAGATAAAGTCACTATAGGAAGTGCACGAAGAGGTGGTCCATTTGATCCCTCATAGAACTGCGCTGAACTGAATCTTCCATGCGTTTCCTTGCTCCATCAGTTTTTCTTGATCTTCTCTGAGGTGATTTAGACCCTTGTGCTAAATTACTCTATTTTTACTGTAGCTTCTGAAATTTCCTCTGTTTTGGGAGAGCCGCCGAATCTGAAGGAGGAGCGACTGGTCATGGGATGTGGTGGAGTTTAGAGTTGCGGGATCGGGAGTCGGGGTGGCGGCGGCGCATCTTGGAGTGGGGCGCCGGATCGCGGCTGGAAGCGGCGGGTTGTGAGAGGTTGGGGGAGGAGAGTTGGGAGCGGCGAAATCGTGGCGGAAGGAAAATCGCCACCGCCGTCGCAAAACCTGGGGAAGAGATAGAGATTGGCACGATTGGCTTGGCGAGTTGCAGCTCTTGCGGGAGGCGGAAGCGTATAAGAGAGGAAATGGTCGGGGGAGGAGAGGGGGCGCTGGTTCGCGGATGGGAGGAGAGAAATACTGAGCGGAGAAAACAGCAGCATCGAGTCTCTTCTGATGTCGTGAGAGGCTAGGGTCATTTTCGGGATCGCATAAATTCAGTCAAAATCAGTCGACCGGAGTGAGGCCCGACCGGGGGGGGGGGGGGCGCTGATTAAATCCTGAAATTTCTCTACGTGTGTGGGTCCCGACGGGTCAGGCGACCGCGACCATGTGAAAAGCCACCTCTGAGCCATGTGGTGCGCCACCTTTGAGCCATGTGGAGCACCTCTGAGCTTGCAGGTCGTGCTGGACGCTGGGGGGGGGGGATTGTTGGGTCCAGCGTTCCTTCACTTGACCCGTAACGCCTTTCCTACTTCCTTAAAGAAAAAGTAGCGCCCTTCCCATCAGTCCGGGCTTTTGGGAGAGTTGATTGCGCTTGATCCTACATTGCTACTTCTCTCAATTTGAACAATATTTCTTTGATGTTATGATCTTGTAAGTTTATGAATTTCGAAAGATTTTGCTCACAATTTTACCAATTTATGTTGTTAATGTTCAATAACGTCGGATTACAAATAATACTGTCTAACGTTGTGCTAAAATATTGTCTAATTTTCAATAAAATTCTGAAGATACCATTAATATTGTCAAACGTTGTGTTAAAATACTGTAGGTTTTTCCTACTTACTATGAAGATACTGTCAAACGTTAAAGCTGTATATCTGGGTTGACAAAAACTTGTTCGATTTAGTTTAAATTAAACAAGTAATATTGTTCTTTTACCTTCGTCGTCGTGGAAGAAGATGAATATTGCCACTAAGCTGTGTAATGCACAATATTTATTTGATGCGATGATCTTATAAGTTTATTAAGTTTGATAAATTTCTTACGTATTTCGCAATTTATACTGCTAATTTTCAATATTGTCGGATTACCAACAATACTGTCAAAAACTCCTACATAGTGTGAAGATGACAATAATACTGCAAAACGTTAAAGCTCAGTATGGTGATTGAAGAAAATATTATACTGCCACTTGTTAAATTTAGTTTAAAATGATACAGTAATATAATACAGTTGATACCGGACCGGCCGGTTCAACCGGTCGGACCATGAACCGGTGGACTATGCGGTCCAGTTAGGGGTCTAAAACCGCTCCCACCGTGAACCGGTCAAGAACCGGCAAACCGGCCGGTCCACCCATAAAACCGCGAACCGGAACGGGTTTACCTCAACCGGGCGGTTCTTGGGCGGGGCATTAAAATATATATATATTTTTTAAATCTTTTGTGGTGCTGCTCTCTGTCTTTTATAGGGATGTGGAGACATCATATATTGAATTCTGTGATGTGAGACTAATATAAGGACTAGATTTATAAAAAGAAATCAATGTTGAGTTTTGAACCGGTGACCTCCAACAAGATACAAAATTCGTAATCACTACACCAACACATTTTATTTGTTTTCTTTGAATTATATTATTATATATACAGTTAATATTCGTATTAATTAACATATAATATTATTATTATTCATATTTGTAATAAATTTATTCTTCTTAACTTATATATATATATATAAAGGATATACCGAAACTATTTTTAATTAGTATATAAAAATTATATTTTTTATTAATATATATCAAATTTAACCAAAAAAATTCTTTGTATAGTCGAGATGTGCCCGTCTACTTAATTAAAAGTTAAAATTTAATTTTTGTAATAAATTTGATAACTTATTATACGTGATAAAAATATTAATATTGAGATTTTAGATGATAGCAAAATATATTACTATTTATGAAAATATTTTATATAATTTTGACTATCTTTATTCCTATTATTTTTATTAAAAATATATGGATATGTTAAATTATAATAGATAATTTTAATATTTATTATATTATCTAACATCACGGTTCAACCCCGATCCAACCTTGAACCTCTGATCTCACTGGTTCGTTCTCCGGTCCGGTTCTCAAAACCTTGGTCAAACGTTGTGTTAAAATACTGTAGGTTTTTCCTACTTACTATGAAGATACTGTCAAACGTTAAAGCTGTATATCTGGGTTGACAAAAATTTGTTCGATTTAGTTTAAATTAAACAAGTAATATTGTTCTTTTAACTTCGTCGTCGTGGAAGAAGATGAATATTGCCACTAAGCTGTGTAATGCACAATATTTATTTGATGCGATGATCTTGTAAGTTTATTAAGTTCGATAAATTTCTTACGTATTTCGCAATTTATACTGCTAATTTTCAATATTGTCGGATTACCAACAATAATGTCAAAAACTCCTACATAGTGTGAAGATGACAATAATACTGCAAAACGTTAAAGCTCAGTATGGTGATTGAAGAAAATATTATATTGTCACTTGTTAAATTTAGTTTAAAATGATACAGTAATATAATACAGTTGATATTTTTTGATTTAATGATCTTGTAAGACTAGTCAGTTTGATAAATCGCTCACGTTTTTCGCAATTTATGTAGTTCATTTTCAATACTTTCGGATTAGCAATAATACTGTCGATTTTGCCAGTATATTATGAAGATAGCAAAACAATACTGTTAAAAGTTGTGCTAAAATACTGTCGATCTTTCATACATACTGACAAGACACTATCAAATCTTAAAGCTGTAAAACGTAAACACAATATGTCGTACAACTACTACCTAATCAACTTGTGGGTGCTAACAAGGTTTCAGTACTTAAAAACATCACGAATACATTAAAATTGTAAAGAAAATTAATAGAAAAATCATCATTAATAGGAAAATCTTGAGATAGATCCACAGAAGCAGGAGTTGGTAGTGAATTAGAGCCCACGAAATTATGCTCCTTCTGTATTTCATGATCTTCAACTCTCACAGGTCTTTTATCCTTTGCAACTCGACTCCGCTCTGTATGACATTAAAATTAGGTAAAACAACATATCAAAATATTGAATTTGAAAATAAAGTTCAATAGAATACATTACTTATTTTTTCGAGGAAGTCTCCCAAAAATTCTTCAAACGTGTATTAGACATTCCTTTAGGTCGCATAGAAGGAGGATCGTTTAGAGAGTTTGTCTCTTTGTAATTGGAGGGAGGGATTCCCTTCTTAGTCATCTCATCATAATCCACCATTTTGTCTATAATTTGACCCACATCGTTCATCACATTAACTAGATGTTCCTTGACAATATGTCAATTTTTAATACGATTACACAAATCGTAAGTGTATCGCATTATTTGATTTCTGTTAATGACAATGGAATCACAGTCAACCAATGTAGTAGACTGGTTTAGATAGATTCCCTTCTTGACATGCAATGTAAATCGCTTTAGTATATATTTCTATGGAATTTCCTTCTCATTTTTAATATTATAAACTCGTAGTACATGTTTGCATAACAAGCCTGTTGTCTCAAAACCCCTACACGAGCATTCCACATCATTAGTGTTTGTATCAAATGTTACAAACCATTGCTTATCAATATTTGTCCCATCGCAATTTCTAATGATGTATACTAAATGATTTGTTCCGCACAAAGTCTCATCAACAACCATCAAAGCAAGTGCAACTTCCATAAAAGCATTCTCAAAAAGTAAATATATTTTTCGTGTGTACATTTTAAACATTTGCTTGAGTATTAAACAGTTATTAAATTTTTGTGTGATACTCTCTTGTTTACATTTAAAGTCCTCGTTATGTTCGTTCCTGCGCCAACAAGAAATTAAATTTTTCATTCCAAGAAAGCATTCAACAAGTGAACTTGTTGCTTTAGAGCATCCATGCAAACGATTATTCGCCGACTCACTTCGTTGGGTGGATAAAATGTCAAGATCAAATATTTCCTTGTTAAATGCGATGGACCACTTCATCCTAAGGTTGAAAAGATCGTTTAGCCATCGATTGTCATGCAAGTTGCCATGAATTATCATCTCTCTCCAATTAGTTTCAAATTCCATTTCATTATCACATTTGCTCATGCAACTGTAAAATAAATATCGAATAGACTTATCTTTATTGAAAGTTGGTACTTTTTATGGTGCTTTCTTCGAGATGTGACATTGACACAAACAATGTCTAGTCGAAGTTAATACTCTCTTAATAGCTACAGTCATCGCCTGATCTTGATCGGTGAAAATTGTGATAGGTTGCTTACCACCAATATATTTTAAGAAAGACTCAAAAACCCAGCAAAAAGATTCAATCGTCTCCTCTGCAATAAAAGCCTCACCCACAAAAATATTTTGTCAATGATAGTTTACTGCAATAAAGGGAGCACATGTCAAATTGTACTTTTTTCAACTGATATGTTGTGTCAAAAATAATCACTTATTCATAACAATCATAATCAATTTTTCCAAGACCATCAATTCAAAAGAAACTCCTTAGCCAGTTAGACTCATTTGTCTTAGCATCAAAGGAGAACATGTTATCCTCACTCTGCGTGTCTTTAAAAATTTCCAACAAGCGAGTTGCATCGCCATTCTCTATTAGTGCTCTTTTCTCTCGATGTACATAATTATAGACATCTATTTTTGAGAACCCGACATTTTGTGCACCCCAACTTCATCTGCTAAGAAGTTATATGCATCAACGGTTCTAATTCTCGATCTCGTCATATTTTTAATGAGAGATGCTTGATGATTAGATATATGATGATGATTTCTGAAAAAATGTGAATCAACCTGTGGAGCAAGTGGGTGATTGTGCTCTTCAACAAACTTGGAGATCTCTCAATTCTTCCCCTCTTGATCAACTGTGAAGTGCGTGCACGCCAGACATCTGGTTCGAGTATCAAGTTTGTGAAACTTCCTTTGCACAACAGTTATGGGCTTCAAAACCTTATGACCTGCTTTCTTTCGCGCAACAATAGTCTCGGCCCTTTATGACCTTTGTATGAGTCCAATAATAAATATGTTATTTTCGAATACCAAAACCCATATTTCTAGCATACTCAGCGTACATTGTGTATGCCTCTTCTTCAAATTGAACTGTATGAAAAACTGTTGCATCCTTGCTTCCCTGCATTGAAGAAAATAAATTTACTGCAGTGAGTCATTCGCTACAATTTTAACAAATTTACTGCAGTGAGCCATTCGCTACAATTTTAACAATGTTAACATATTACTAAAATCGATCTATCAGCAAGAAACAATTATTGTAATACTGTTGTATTTTCATATTTATTACACTGTCATCGATAAATGCAATGGAATTTATGTATGGTACTGTAATAAATACAGTAGCCAGAACACATCTTGATTTTGGAAAATAAACTCTGAAATTAATAAAAATATTGTGATAACATACGAAGTTACAAGCATGATCAAGTTTCTCAGATTGCTTATCTGCTGCCTCTTCATCAGAATGAATTATAAGGAAAACTGGGGAACTGTGCCTTCCATTTCTTCCCTGCATTGAACAAAAATTAGTACAAAGGGAATTTATGTGCGGTATAGTAATGAATACCACAGCTGATGGGGTTCCCCTAAAAGGGTTCGGTTTAAGTCAGACCGAGTGTTTCTCATCACGGCCTCGAGCGGACCCGCAGGGAGGCTTCAACTTTTATGGCCGGTCTTAATCTCGCTGCTAAGCAGCTTCGCGCTACCGCTCCTGCTTGTTCCTTGGGAAGCGCTCCCGCTCGCTCCTGCTTCGTAGGGAGCGCTTCCGCTCCCGCCTGCTCTGCGGGAGGTGCTCCCGCTCGCTCATGCTCCGCGGGAAGCGCTCTCGTGCTCCCGCTCGCGCCTGCTCCGCAGGAAACGCTCTCGCGCTATCGCTCCCGCCTGCTCCGCGGGAGGCGCTCCCGCTCGCTCCTACTCCGCGGGAGGCGCTCTCATGCTCCCGCTCTGCGGGGAGGCGCTCTCGTGCTCCCGCTCGCTCCTGCTCCGCAGGAGGCGCTCCCGCTCCGCGGGAGGCGCTCCCACTCGCTCCTACTCCGCGGGAGCGGGAGGCGCTCCCGCTCGCTCCTGCTCCGCGGGAAGCGCTCTCGTGCTCTCGCTCGCTCCTGCTCCGTGAGAGGCACTCTTGCTCGCTCCAGCTCCGCGGGAAGCGTTCTCGTTCTCTCGCTCGCTCCTGCTCCATGGGAAGCGCTCTCGCTCGCTCCTGATCCGTGAGAAGCGCTCTCGTGCTCCCGCTCGTGCCTGCTCCGCAGGAAGCGCTCTCGTGCTCTCGCTCCCGCTCGCTCCTGCTCCGCGTGAAGCGCTCTCGTGCTCCCGCTCTCGCCTGCTCGGTAGGAAGCACTACTGCTCGCCCCTGTTCCGCGGGAAGCGCTCCCGCTCTCCCCTGCTCCGCAGGAAGCGCTCTCGTGCTCCCGCTCCGAGGGGAGGTGCTCCCGCTATCCCCTGCTCCGCAGGAGGAGCTCTTCCACTCCCGTCCGCTCAGTAGAGAGCGCTTCCGCTTACTCTGTAAGAGTTCTTCCGGTCGCCCCTGCTCCGCGGGAGGTGCTCTCATGCTCCTGCTCGCTCCTGCTCCGCAGAAAGCTCTTCCGCTCCGTCGAGAGCGCTTTCGCTCCCACCGGCTCCGTAAGAGTGTTTCTGCTCACCCTGCTCCGCGGGAGGGGCTCTCGCGCTCCCGCTTGCTCCTGCTCCGCAGAGGGCGCTCTCGCCCGCCCCGCAAGAGTGCTTCCGCTCGCTCCTGCTCCACAGAAAGCACTCTCCCGCTCCCGCTCGCCCCTGCTCCACGGGAAGCGCTCCCGCTCTCTCCTGCATCTCCACCAGAAAGATCTTCCGCTCCGCCGAGAATGCTTACGCTCCCACCGGCTCCGTAAGAGTGTTTCTGTTCACCCTGCTCCGCGGGAGGCGCTCTCGCGCTCCCGCTTTCTCCTGCTCCGCAGAGGGCGCTTTCACTCTCGCCCGCTTCGCAAGAGTGCTTCCGCTCGCTCCTGCTCCACATAAAGCACTCTCCCGCTCGCCCCTGCTCCACGGGAAGCGCTCCCGCTCTCTTGTGGTACGCAAGAAGCGCTCTTGTTTATGCTTATTCTGCGGAGCGCGCCGCTATCATCCTTCGTTGGCGGTGATCGTCGGCCACCACCACCACCAAGGAGGCTGCCCGGACTGCCCGGGCTGCCCAGCGTAACTGAGGGGCAAACTCGTCATAATCTCAAAGTCGACGATCTGTGTGCCCCGATTCAGGCATTCTCATTCGATTGTCCAAGAATCAGCATAACACAGTTACCAGAACGCCCTCCTCAAAAACTATAAAAGGAGGGCCAGACCTCCATTTGAAGACACTTTTTGGCACTGGGAGAAGGAGCCCTTGAGTTTTCCGGCGAAGACTCTTTGAAGATCTTCATCAACCTTCAAGCTCCCTCTTGTAGATTTTCATCTGCGTTCTAGCTCTCCTTCAGGGACTTCGAGAGGGTCTCAGTTGGGCTCCAAACTCACCAGGGAGGTCCCCCTTCGACATCTTTTATCCACAACGTTCCGCTAGATCCAGGCTGCTCCGCAACGCTCCACACCAGCTACTCCGCAGTGCTCCGCTCCAGCTGCTCCGCTCCAGACAACACCGTAGCTGATGCGCCCTGCGACGCATCATATTTATTTTATTTCTGCATTTATTTTATATCATCTCAAGTATTTCTTTCCCGCACATCCGTCTTTATTTTTCGGCTCATCGGTTTGACCACCTGGTGAGACCATAAATAAAATGGTCTGGTAATCTTAGGTAGTCGGGACGAAAAGGGCAAGCTTAAAATTATTTAAAGATCACATAAACTTAAATAGGGCAGGATATCCAAGTTTCCATTTTTATTTAAAACATATTTTGAGGAGTATCAAATCAACGATTATATTTTAGAAGATTAAATGGAAAGAGGCTTTTGGAAATAAAGGAGGCTTTCGAAATAAAGCAATATCCAAAACAAGCTAAAAATCGTGGAGAATAAATGAGGATATATTCAACGGCCTCTTATTTAAACACTCAGCGGAAGAAGAAGAGGGGAGTTCGGATATACAGAGGAGCGAACCTTTCGTACCTCTGTAGCCGGCGACTCATCACCGTACATCTCCTACCAGTTACCTCCCATCGAAGCTCGGGTATTCCTTTCTCCTCTGCTCCGGCGACATCAAGCCCCTTGATCACCTCCCGGCGAAAATACCGCTCGCAAGCTTCGCTGCCACCGACACAGTTCCAACCCCGCATCCCTGAAGACTTCCGTTGCCCGTCTTTCCGGCTGGGACGTCAACGGACTCGCCATTACCATCTGCGACTCTTTCCCGATTGACGTCGACGTCGACTCCTTCTTCCGTCAATCAGGTGCTCACTCTTCTTGCGCAGGCTGGGCTTGGACACGACCAATTATCCTGTGTGCTTTATGGTATCTGTCGCTCCTTGAGTTACTTTATTTTTATGTGTCTAACTAAATAATTTTTGAGCTTGCCCTTACGTTCAAACTGTCTTTGTTACCGCTAATCATAAATTATTTTGCAAGTCCCGCTTGTGGTTGTATTAACTCTCGTGGAAGATTCGAATCGGAGAACACGTAAGAAATCCTCCCGAACGAAATTATCGAATCTCTTAAGGTTCAAAGTAATGAGTAGGATTTGCACGCAAACTTGATTTGGTCACTCGACCGATCTCATAATTAAAATTTAATTTAATTTTTCAAATCCGCACACCGGTTTACATCAGTAGCGCACCGCTCCAGCTGCTCCGCAGTGCTCCGCTCTAGGCTGCTCCGCAGCGCTCCGCTCCAGGTTGCTCCGCAACGCTTTGCTCAGGACTGCTCGGCCAATTTCCACACTTGAGGTGGGTCACGATCACGCTTCACAGAGCTCGACTCCTAAGTATTTAAAGGACTTAGCATAATCTTTGTAACATGCGGTGGTCTGTCACCCTCGAAAAAAATACTCTTTGTAACACCCAAAACTGGTGGATCGTTCAGAACTGGGCCAGACCCCGTGGTTTTTCCCTTTTCAGGTTTTCCACGTAAAAACCTCGTTGTCTACTGTTGGTTCTCACTTTTGACTGTTTGCGCGTTCGGCTCACTCCCGAGCTAAGGCGGTTCAGCTTGACTGGTCTAGGGGAGCATTGAACGACCCGCAACAGTTTGTAAAAAACCTCGTTGTCTACTGTTGGTTCTCACTTTTAACTGTTTTTGCGTTTGGCTCACTCCCGAGCTAAGGCGGTTCAGCTCGACCAGTCTAGGGGAGCATTGAACGACCCGCAACAACAGCTATGAACTCAGAGGGAATTTGGAAGATGCACGGTAAAGTTCATGAAAATAGTGGGATAACATACCGCGTTGGGAACATGATCTAGTTTCTCAAATTACACATATGTTGTTTCTTCATCAGAATGAACTATATGAAATACCGGTGCATCATTGCTTCCATTGCTTCGCTAAATTAACAAACCAAAATTGCTACTTAGCACTACTCGGTGACAATTTAACAATTATAACATAATACTATAGTCTACGAGCAGGAAACGATTTATTGAATACTGTTGTATTATGATATATATTGCGTCTTAGCATAGACAATACGACAGTATTTAGGTGCGATAAAGTAATAAACACTGCACCACAGAGCGTAGAGGGATTTTAGAAGATAAACTCTATAGTTTAACAATTATAACATAATATTACAGTCTACAAGCAGGAAATGATTTTATGGTATACCATTGTATTATGATATATACTGCGTCTTAGCATAGACAATACGATAGTATTTAGGTGCGGTAGAGTAGTAAACACTGCAGCGATTTATGGAATATTGTTGTATTATGATATATACTGCGTCTTAGCATAGACAATACGATAGTATTTAGGTGCGGTAGAGTAATAAACACTGCACCGCAGAGCGTAGGGAGATTTTCGAAGATAAACTCTGTAGTTTAACAATTATAACATAATACTATAGTCAACGAGCAGGAAACGATTTATGGAATACTGTTGTTTTATGATATATACTGTGTTTTTGCATAGACAATACGTCAGTATTTATGTGTGATCGAGTAATAAACACTGCAACGAAGAGTGTAGAGGGATTTTGGAAGATAAATTCTGTAGTTCATTAAAATATGAAAATATTGTAATAACATACCGAGTTAGATGAATGATCAAGTATCTTAGATTTCAAATCTATTGCCTCCATAGGATTTTCTTAACCAAAAATTTCAATTCACTAAGCTTCTAGCACTTTGCGGCCTTCAACAAAGTACTCCAGGTGAAGAACTCCTCCGACGGAAGAACTACAATCGCACTCCTACTCCCGTCGAAGAAATACTCCCGTCAAAGATGGTCTCCCGTCGATTTTTAAAGGAAGGGAAGCAAGCGTGTTGCCCGCCGGACGAGGACGAGGACACGGGTCGCCCGCCGTAGGAGAACCCGTGCACGTATTTTTGCAGGCGGAGGAGAACGAGGGCGGGGTTTGGCCGCGGAATGAGGACGAGGGCTTCGTTTCGCCACGGTCGGAGGACGAGGGCGGGGTTTCCTCGCGGGAATATAAAAAGCGAAATGTTTTCAAACGAAAGAGGAACTGGTGGAGTCCGCTTCAAGGTATTTATTCGCGCACCTATTTTTAGGTGAGACCAACTCACCTAAAATTTTTCATTTATATTGCTGTTCCATTAGAATTTCAGTTTTTGTACACCTATTTATCAGGTGAATAGTACATTATTATTTTGATTATCATGACTTTGCTATTATAGTAATAATTTTGATAATAACTTCGTTATATTTTTATTTTATTGACAAATAACTATTATAAACCTCAAATTTAAGAATTCTTGGTACTTAGTTCATTAATCTTATTTTGGTAATAACTCCATTACTACATAAAGTTAATTTTGATTATAACAATATTGTAATAAAGAAGCACCAAATGAGAATACACATATATATGTATTGCCTGTAATTCATCGAGCCCCCCCCCCCCCCCCCCCCCCCCCCCCCCCCCCCCCCCCCCCCCCCCCCCCTCACACACACACACTCGCCCCCTGCGAGCGAGTGGGGGGAGCACCCCACTCACCCCTCTTTTTGGTTTTGGGGGAAGACTTCCCTCGACCTCCCTCTCCCTCTTCCTAGTGGATTGTTAGGGGGTGTGAGTAGTATTTTCAAGTGGCTATCTGCAGCCCATTTTCAGGTATCCTATAAATAGACCCCCACTGGCACCTTGGAAGAGGTTGGTTCATCTTTTTCCTCGCGTGTTACCTGCGAGCTAGCACTCCTACCCTCTGTTCGACTAGTCGATAGGCAGGTGTTCCTCAGTGCTCTCCAGGGTACTTGGGCTCAGCATTGACTTGGGAGGGGAAGCTCTCTTTGATCTTCCGGGTGTGTGGCGGGACCTCCTCGCTGCAGCTCAAGGGGTCTGTTTTAGAGTTCAAGTCTTCTTTGGTGCAAATTCCTTCGACTCTCTACGACTAGTCACGTATTCTAACTCAGGTCAAGTAAGGGTCAGCTGCATACCCGTTGCGAACGTCGAAGCCAGTTTTCTGGTTTCAAAATTCTGGTGTGGTGAGCGTGGAAGCAGCTGGTTCGGAAAACCCTGAGTAAGTCTCATGACTGGAAGCGAAGAACCAAGAAACTCGTCCCCTCCCAGCGAGTCGTGGCAATTGGCAGAAGAGGAAGAGGAGGCAGGGAAGGTAGATCAGGTGTTAGAAGATTTGGCCAGGTTGGAAGTGGTAGATGAGGTAAAGGAGATGGAAGTCGTCAGCGGCGGCGGAAGGCCGGAGAAGATACAGATTAGCGAGAGGCTGAGTGAGCAGGACCAGGAGAAGGTTTGAAGGTGTATCCAGCAGAATGTGGACATCTTCGCATGGAGCGTCGCAGAGATGTCGGGTGTCGATGCAAAT
This sequence comes from Dactylorhiza incarnata, assembly GCA_033032865.1. NCBI lineage: Eukaryota > Viridiplantae > Streptophyta > Magnoliopsida > Asparagales > Orchidaceae > Dactylorhiza > Dactylorhiza incarnata. The sequence goes on along the minus strand of JAWHQI010000145.1, from coordinate 2,987,447 downwards.
GTGGCGTGCCATCACCTCAACCTCGACTCAAGCATCCGCCCAATCCGCCAGAAGAAGAGAGTTGTGTCGACCACCCTCGTCGGGCCGATCAGAGAGGCGGTAGAGAAACTGCTAGAAGCAGAGTTCGTAGAGGAGATTCAGTATCCGGGCTGGGTCTCCAACGTTGTAATGGTAAAGAAGAGTGGAGGGAAGTGGAGGATGTGCATCGACTTTTGTTTATTAAATAAAGCAAGTCCAAAAGATTGTTACCCCTTACCTCGAATCGACGCGCCGGTAGACTCAGTTGTCGGCTTCCCGGTGATGAGCTTCTTGGATGCATTCTCTGGCTACCATCAAATCCAAATGCATCCGCCCGATGTTAAGGATGTTTCCTTCATCACAGACGACAGGTGTTATTGTTATAAGATGATGCCATTCGGGCTGAGGAACGGGGGAGCAACCTACCAAAGGATGATGAACCGAGTCTTCAAGGATCAAAATGGCAGAAACCTAGAAGTCCATGTGGACGACTTGATGGTTAAAAGCAGGGACGTGGAGTCTCCCTTGCAGGATTTGGTGGAGACCTTCGCCACCCTTTAGAGGTTCAAGATGAGACTTAACCCTTCTAAATGTGTCTTCGGAGCAAGCCGAGGAAAGTTCCTTGGTCACCTACTCACCCCGGAGGGGGTCGAGCCCAACCCGGACAAGATCAAAGCCATCCTGGAGTTGGAGTCGCCAAGGAGTGCGAAGGAGATTCAATGGTTGACAGGGAAGCTGGTAGGGTTGAGCAGGTTTCTCTCCCGGACTGGAGAGAAGTGCTCACCTTTCTTCAAAGCTCTAAGGGGAAATCAAAAGTTTGAATGGTCGCAGGAGTGCGAGGCGGCATTCCAAGCCCTGAAGAGGCAGCTGACGCAAGCTCCGTTGTTGCAAGGACTGAGAGAAGGAGAAGACTTGTTCCTCTATCTCGGGGTGGGCACCGAGGCAGTAAGCTCGGTCCTAGTCTGAGAAGAGGGAAAGATGCAGCTTCCAATCTACTATGTCAGTCGGGTCCTGAAGAAGGCGGAACTCAGATACCCCCATTTTGGAGAAGCTGGCGTTCGCTTTAATCATTTCAGCCAGGAAGCTCCGACCCTACTTCTAGGCGCATTCGGTTAAGGTAGTGACCGATCACCCCCTTTGCAGCATTATGGAAGGAGTGGAGCACTCAGGCAGGTTGGCAAAGTGGTATGTCGAGCTTAGAGAGTTCGATGTCACCTTCATCCCTCGACTATCGATGAAAGCGCAGGTGGTAGCGGACTTCCTGGAAGAGTATGTAACTGAGGTGGATGAGTCAGAACCCCCAAAGTTGGTAGCATGGGAGCTGTTCGCGGACGGGGCATCAGGAAAGCATTCCCTCGGCGGAGGGGTGGTCCTAGTCAGCCCACAGGGGACAAGGATCGAGCAGGCGATCGACATCCGATTCATCGTAACCAACAACCAGGCCGAGTACGAAACATTGGTAGTTGGGCTTCGTCTGGCGAGTGAACTGGGAATTCGGGGTGTTAAAGTATTCACAGATTCGATGGTGGTGGCATCTCAGGTCCGAGGGGAGTTCGAGACTAGAGAGTCGACCCTCCAAAGGTACTTGGTGAAAGTCAAGGGTCTCGTCATCCAGTTCCGCACTTTTTCAATCCATCACGTGCCGAGAGAGGAGAACACTCAGGCGGACTCCCTGGCAAAATACGGACCCCGGGCCGGGGGGGGGGGGGGGGGGGGTAGTGACCGAAGTTCGCTAGCGAGGAACTCACTAGCTTCTGCAGTCAAGTAGGCATCGACCTCCTCTTCGCCTCCGTTCATCATCCCAGAAGCAACAGACAGGTGGAGGCGGCAAACAAGGTCATAGTCAACCTGCTGAAGATGAAGGTGGAAAACTTGAAGGGGAACTGGGTGGAGCAGCTTCCCTCGGTATTGTGGGCCTTGAGAACGACACTCAACACGACAGCGAGAGAAACACCGTTCAAGCTCTCCCATGGATCAGAGGCAGTACTGCGGGTGGAGTTCGAGGTCAAGACCCCCGGGTTACAGTTGCTAAGGAAGGGGATGAAGAGTGGAGAATGGGCAATGAGGAAGAACAACGGCTCTCCCTGGACATGGTTGAGGAGCTCTGGGACCTGGAAACAATTCGGCAAGAAGAAGTAAAGTGTCGAATGGCCAGGTACTTTGATAAAAACATTAGAATCAAGCAATTCACCCGGGGGACCTAGTCCTAAAGAAGGTCGACGCCGCGGGAAGGTCAGCAAATGTGGGAAAGCTCCATCCCAATTGGGAGGGATCTTATGTAATCTTGGAAGCCCTAAAGTCGAGGGGATAACACATTCAAAATGCCAAGGGGACTCCGCTCGGTAACACCTGGAGTGGCGGTGACCTTAAACGGTTTTATCCGTGATAAATTTCGAGCAAATTTTAGGATGTGCTTTGCGCCTATGTTCTGCACTTGCACCTAAGACTAAGAAAATATGTCTGTTATTCTCAATCTTCTATTTTGTTTAAGGCCCCAAGAAGAGCCCGCTAACCGGGCTCGTTGATGCCAGCATGGCTGGACAACTCACTCGAGAGGCAGCAAGTTGGTTTTGGTTAAGGCCCCGAGAAGAGACCGCTGACCGGTCTCGTTGATGTCGACAGGGCTGGACAACTCACTCGAGAGGCGGGAATGTTGTTTCAGGTTAAGACCCCGAGAAGAGACCGCTGACCTGGCTCGTTGATGTCGGCAGGGCTGGACAACTCACTCGAGAGGCGGGAAGGTTGTTTCAGGTTAAGGACCCGAGAAGAGACCGCTGACCGGGCTCGTTGATACCGGCAGAGCTGGACAACTCACTCGAGAGGCAGGAAGTTGGTTTTGGTTAAGGACCCGAGAAGAGACCGCTGACCGGGCTCATTGATGTCGGCAGGGCTGGACAACTCACTCGAGAGGCGGGAAGGTTGTTTCAGGTTAAGTCCCCGAGAAGAGACCGCTGATCAGGCTCGTTGATGCCGGCAGGGCTGGGCAACTCACTCGAGAGGCGGGAAGGTTGTTCAGGTTAAGGCCCTGAGAAGAGACCGCTGGCCGGGCTCGTTGATGCCGGCAGGGCTGGACAACTCACTCGAGAGGCAGAAAGTTGGTTTTGGTTAAGGCCCCGAGAAGAGACCACTGACCGGGCTCGTTGATGCCGGCAGAGCTGGACAACTCACTCGAGAGGCGGGAATATTGCGTAAGATCCCTCTCCCGCACCAGGAGAGTTCCCGGATCTTATGCCCAGAACCGCCGCCTTACGGTGATGCAAACACACAAGTTAGCTATCGAACTTTGTCATCCTGTCATTGAGTAGTGGTTGCCTTGCTTCATCCTGTCCTCCTGACCTATCTCCAGAACGGAGTCCTGCTGTTCCGACACATCATCCCTAAAATGATGTGGTCCACTGACCGTTAGTCAAAAGACTAAGCCAAATTCCCCATCCCCTCCCCCCGCGACTCCTAGGCACCGTGCGGGAGGAAGAAGCGGAGGACAACAAAAAGGTAAATCAAAAGCAGTTGACAGTGGCGAGACTAGCAAGGTATATAGATACTAAACAATTAAAGGAAACAGCTATACACTAGTAAGAGTAAGTTTATCAGCAATAAATAAAGACAATATAAGTAAAAGAAGTAGGTACAAAAGTAAAGGGCAGCTACGAATGTAACCTTAGCTTATATGCACACACAAAAGCACATAAACTAAGGGATCTGGCACTAAGGTAAACTCATCGTATAAAATAGCCCATACTAATTTATATGATGAGGTCTCTACTTTATGCAAGAATGCTATGTTATGATATGCAATGCAATGGTGCAACTCTCTCACACACACACACACACATGACTCTGTACGTACAGACCTTTAGTTCCCATTTTTCGGAGGTAGCTAACCTCTCGGGCACCTCCCGTTGTGGTCAAACGGTGGCAGAGGAGCGGACGTCTCCTCACATAGGTGGGTAAGTCACACTACCAGAGCTAGGCCCTAACGTACGCTGTGATACCGATACCCGGTACTCACGAGCTCCTGCGTACTCTACACAATTTGGCTAGGCAGGGTTTAGGAAATCCGTCCCGTCGGACGCGCAGTAAAACAACCTGGCCCCTAATTAAACCACTAGCACTGCCGAGTCAACGAACTGCTGTCGGTGTCGACTAAGCCAGAACCGAAGACCCACCACATCTTATGCACATGCAAATATGTATTATCGCTTACCATAGAGCCTCCAGCTTGTAATTTTAAACCAACATTATAAAAATCGAATCAACTGCTCGCAGAAACTACCAGCCCTTATGATAACCCGAGCCTACCGCTCGCAGGACTATCCCAGTCCTTCTTATAACTCGAGCCTACCGCTCGCAGGACTATCCCAGTCCTCCTTATAACCCGAGCCTACCGCTCGCATGACTATCCCAGTCCTCCTTATAACCCGAGCCTACCGCTCGCAGGACTATCCCAGTGCTCCTTATAACCCGAGCCTACCGCTCGCAGGACTATCCCAGTCCTCCTTATAACCCGAGCCTACCGCTCGCAGAACTATCCCAGTCCTCCTTATAACCCGAGCCTACCGCTCGCAGGACTATCCCAGTCCTCCTTATAACCCGAGCCTACCGCTCGCAGGACTATCCCAGTCCTCCTTATAACCCGAGCCTACCGCTCGCATAACTATCCCAGTCCTCCTTATAACCCGATCCTACCGCTCGCAGGACTATCCCAGTCCTCCTTATAACCCGAGTCTACCGCTCGCAGGACTATCCCAGTCCTCCTTATAACCCGAGCCTACCGCTCGCAGGACTATCCCAGGCCTCCTTATAACCCGAGTCTACCGCTCGCAGGACTATCCCAGTCCTCCTTATAACCCGAGCCTACCGCTCGCAGGACTATCTAAGTCCTTCTTATAACCCGAGCCTACCGCTCACAGGACTATCCCAGTCCTCCTTATAACCCGAGCCTGCCGCTCGCAGGACTATCCCAGTCCTCCTTATAACCCGAGCCTGCCGCTCGCAGGACTATCCCAGTCCTCCTTATAACCCGAGCCTGCTTCTCGCAGGACTATCCCAGTCCTCCTTATAACCCGAGTCTGCCGCTCGCAGGACTATCCCAGTCCTCCTTATAACCCGAGCCTACCGCTCGCAGGACTATCCCAGTCCTCCTTATAACCCGAGCCTACCGCTCGCAGGACTATCCCAATCCTCCTTATAACCCGAGCCTACCGCTCGCAGGACTATCCCAGTCCTCCTTATAACCCGAGCCTACTGCTCGCAGGACTATCCCAATCCTCCTTATAACCCGAGCCTACCGCTCGCAGGACTATCTCAGTCCTCCTTATAACCCGAGTCTACCGCTCGCAGGACTATCCCAGTCCTCCTTATAACCCGAGCCTACCGCTCGCAGGACTATCCCAGTCCTCCTTATAAAACGTTCTGGTTTGGGATGGAAGTTAACTTGTCAAGTTCTCATACTTAATTAGTCTTGTCTATAATTAGTTGATCTTAGAAGCTTTAGGGTTAGCCTTGAACTTCCGGAGGGTTACCCGGTGAGGGGCTCGCAGCGGTACTAGGAAGTGTGGCGGGCTGACACCCCGAACTTACTCTTCCCAAGGCACTTAATCTTGTTGGTATCTACCCTTTTCTACTTGATCCCCGTTTTCCTCTCCAATTACTTTAAATCTCTAAGATGAGTTAAACTTGACACTTAGGAGTGGGGCGGGGGGGGGGGGGGGGGGGGGGGTTCTTTTGAACTCCAACACCACCAACTGTGACCGAGTGCTGACTCTCTCGTCGTCACATTTTAAGCTCGAGTTCCCTTCTTCACCTAGGAACTACACACAAACACCTAAAATTCTTAGTCTTACTTGGACCCGCACTCTTATTCTTCGTCATCCTTAATCCAGGGTTTGCCTTAGATATTTCTCGACTTTGCCCTTGAGTATTTGGCGCCGTTGCCGGGGAACACAGTCGTGTGAGTTTTCTGGAGAGGGAGAACCTGAGAGAGAAGCCCTTCCCTTTGTAAATTGCATTTCTTTGTTTTATTTCTTTTTATTCCATTTTCCCGCTTTAATTAGGTTGCTTTAGTAATTTTTGTTAGGTGTAGTATTTTGCACAATAGCATTTTTATTTTTGAATCGTTTTATCTTCGCACTATGTGGGCACATCTTAATTTCCGTTGCCGTTGGTGTGGAGCTACCTCCCACTCTAGTGATGAATGCCCTACGGAGAATAGTAGGCATAATTCTTATAGCCCAGCATATGGAGCACCGACTTCGTCTGATACTCCATATGGTGCGCGTAAGTCTTATGGCTACTCTGCTGAGCCTTTACCGTCTTACTTCTTTTCGGCTTCAGCACCCGCTGTGCCAAAGAAGCCCGCTAGGCAGTGCCGGTTTTGTCGGAGCACTGATCATGTCTTGAAGGACTGTGCCGAGTATCTTCGCCAATTGGATGAGGATGACGAGCCGGATATCCGGATCGTCCCAACTCCTAACTCTGGCGGCACACCTTCAACATCTGGTTATGTATCTTTGTCACCTTCACATCTTGAAGGGAATGGCATGGATACGGTCACCGGATGTGCGGCTGATCTATGCACCGACATTGCTGAGCCTATTCTCCCAGTGCATCCACCACCCCTAGTGGATTCGATTCTTTGTGAGGAATCGGTGCTCGACTTTTATCCGAGCACTACTCCTCTCCCTGTTGTGCATACTACTTTCGTCTCTGACGACATTGTTGAGGATGTGTCGCGGGATGAAGCTGGCGATTTATGTGTTATGCATGCTCCTATGGAGGAGGACAACCTTCTAGGTGAAGAGGAGCTTTCCTCAACACCGGTGGAGGAAGTCCAAATCTTGGGCATGGCCACTGTCGATCCCGCTGAACCTTGCGGCATTGATGACAATGCCAACATTATTTTACTTCCCCAACCTGATGGGAGTGAGACCGGGATCACTCCCCCGATTGATGTTTATTTATGTTCTTCGTCTTCTTTATTTCTTGATCCCCTTCCTTCATCCGAGTCTGTGCAGGTTGAGTCTTCACAGGTACTTCAGGAGGACTTGGAGCATGATGCTCAAGTCAATGATGAGTGTATCCTCATATGTGAGGAGGTTGACCCCTCCTCCATAGAGGAAGCCTCATTCATTGCCTTCTCCCCCTGCCGCCTCCCTGAAGATGACACCTTGCTCGGCAAGGATTTTTTTTGTGAGATGAGTGAGGACCATGCCTCCTCCTTTTCTTACATTTTCTACCCTCTACCTGTGAGGAGCAGGTATCTATATTTAGGTAGAGGGGTGACTGCTCTGTCTCCGTATCGGTACCTGCTACCGATGCGCATATTAGAACAGTTACCTGTGCATTTTCTTTTTCATAGGCCTATAAGCTAGAACTATATAAAATCTGAATAAGTCGTGCTGGGATGACAATAACCCCAGTATTTATCTTTCTTTCCATGCATTTTATTTTATTCAATCATGTTTAGTTAGCTGTAGTTTATTGTAGTTTTTCCTTTTCTTTTTCTTTTGTTTTGCGGAGCTGACCCCTGCAGGTATCCTTCTTCTGGATGGCGGATGCTGTAGCTTCATTTTAGCTTACACGCCAATCTTCTGGTATGCTCATTTCTGAGCATTGGGTACTCTCTTCCCCTAGTTCTTTTCTGAATATCATAGATATATATTGTGTGTATTATCTAGTTTAAGTCTGGGGGAGAGTAGTTCTGTTTACCCGCTCACGTGCACTATTGCACTGCATACTAGAAGATTTCATATAAAATGTTTTGTTTATTTTCATTGCACACCACAGCACCCACTTGAGCGCGCTTAACCGTTGGCACGTCGCGAGTTGAATTTGTCTTTTTGTGTGATTTGGAAAATCATTGTGCTGGCTTAGGATTATGAGGCGGAGTAAAATGTTGACTCCTGTAGTGCTCCTAGTCGAGTGCTCATGTCTCGTTTAGAAATTCGTGTAGATTCAATTTCTTTTTATGCTTTTAGTTTATATTTTTTCTATTAGCGTAAATATTGTTTACTCTACTCAAAATTGGTGAATCCGGTGTGAATCAAACGGTAGCATAGGGATGTGTGTAGACGTTCGTTAGCCTTGTATTGCCCGAGTCGGGAGAAAGGATTATCTTTCTCGGTGGCTAGAACTTGCCCCAAGCGATTCTTGAAGCATGGGTATACGGTTAGTCAATTGCGTGAATGTGATATAGGCCATCATTTTGGCCCGGTTGAGCCTTTGTGCCCACTCCTATCGCTTTATCGTCGTTAGCCTAGTTGTGCCTACTCTTTCTTTGATTCAGCCCCACTGTTGTCTCACCAAAGCCTAAACGTCAATCCTAGTCGCACACCCAAATTTGAGCTCTAGTATATTACTTTCATGATTGGGTTGTTGATGTAGAGTTATGTTTGTGAAAATGTGGATATGCATCATTGTTTAGATTGCTGAAAATATGTGAAAAGAAAAAGAAAATAAGAAAAAGAAGAGAAGTGAGAAGAAAAGAAGAAGATATGAGCTTTATTGAAAAAATCTGTGTATGAATGTATGTTTGGGAGTAGGCGGTGCACACACCCATGTAGTCAAATCCAAGTCTGGGGGTGTGGTGTACCCGTGTATTTGTGTGGTGAATGAGGAGAATTTCTGCACTAGCTCATTTGGGTTTTTGTGTTTTAAGCCTTCATGTTTATATTTGTTTATCCTCACCTAAACCCAAGCCTCATCTAAAACCTTAAGTCCTATTGACTCACGCATTTGAGTCAAACCAGTGCCGTGGAGAGAGTGCGAACGGGCAAGCTTATGGTCACCGACATTGATGGATTTCAATGGAGGTTGTCTCGAGCCCCGATCTTTGGCAATGCTCGCCTCAGCGTTCAGTTTATTTTCTTCCTATGTACGACCTTATGATTCACCGTGATTCACTTTTTGAGTAAATGTAATATATAAATACGCCCCTAGAAAAGTATAAACAAATATGTACAATTAGCAATTTTGTCTACTGTATTTCTACGCGCATGAGCATGCGACTTCGCATGATACTCCGCTTTACAATTTCTATGCCAGCTTTGTATTTTTTCTCAGCCGCTTGAGGAATTTGTTTGCTCGGGAAGCGCAAACAGGTAAGTCTGGGGGTGTGATGAGTCCCAAATATATACACATTTATGGACTCATCTGGGCCGATTTTCTAGTCTATGCACTTCACTTTAGACATGTTTTCACTTATATTTGATTCTCCATGCTAAGTGCACCTTTAGGCCCGTTTTGGTGTCATTTCTTGTTTATCTTCATTATTAGTTTTCATGCATGGTTAAGTGCCACTTTCAGTGGTTTGATTAGTGTTGTATGCTGGAGCAGGAGTCGTGCAGGTGTTTCCGGTACAAATCTGTACAGGAACACTACGCACGATCACTGGTTCTACTGCGCACGACCACTGGTCGTGCGCCACTGATCGTGTGCACTTAACCCCTGAAAACTGAGTTCTGTTTTCTTTATCGCACGACCACTTACGATAGCGCGCACGATCACTGGTCGTGCGCCACTGGTCGTGCGAATATTGTATTTTATAATTTTCTTTCCTTTCAGGCTCCGTCCAGGCAGGCGCACGATCACAGGATGCTAGTGCGCACGACCACTGGTCGTGCGCCAATGACCATGCGCGCTGTTCATTCCAGCGCCTATATATTATCCTGCTCGCGAATTAGGTCGGGACCTCGCCGTTTTTTCCGCCCAGCTTCGCCGTTTTCGCCCCTTCCGCAGGTTTTTCGCCCCATCCATCGCCGCCCACCATATGGAGGTGCTCCGGGCTTGTTCTTCACGCCAATCTTGAGCTGGAGCTTCCTCTCGGCCTCCTCCTTCATCCTAGCGCTCCAAGGGAAGACCTAGCCGCCATCACCATCAAGCAAGAGGAAGTTTGCAACCTCTACCGGATCGTGACACGAAGAAGACGGGCTCATTGGAGAGTAGTGACAACTCTCTCTACCCCGGACGTAGTTGCGGACCGAGCTTAGACGCGGATTGACAACCCGACGATTCCAACCGTGAATCTACAACGAGACTTCGGATTCGGTCGATTTCTTGCCTTATTCTTCTCTTATTGATGTGTGTATGCAGTTAGATCTATGTATTAAGATGAAGTTGCACTTAAACTAGTTTGTATTTCTATATATTTCATGTCTATGTGAAATGTTTGTTGTTTGAGTTGCTTTAGGTGCGCCACCATTCCATCCTCCATCCCGCCGTCACGTTCGGTGCCGCACTAGCAATTGCTAGTGGCGTGCTTGTCGAAGAGGTGCTTGCAACCCTCATTCCGTTAGCCTACTCGCCCATCCGCCTACCGAAGCGTGGCATAGCGGCCCGTGTATTCCATCCCGCCTAACAAAGCAGTGCGCTCAAGGCCTGCATAGTTCGATTCGTTTTCCTACCCGTCCATCCGCCCTTACGAAGTAGCGAGTTCAAGGCCTACGTAGTCTTCCATCCCGCCGAGCGAAGCTTTGCATAGCGGCATTGCATAGGAGTAGTTATAGTATTTTCTCTTTATTGTCCACAATCCAAAACCCCCGTTTCCGCATCCATCCGCTCGAAAGGACTTCAATCTCAAGTCCTTCCTCGATAATAAACTCCACCTTACTGTGTTCCTTTGAGATCGATACTTGGGGATTCATTCCCATTTTATATTACTTGAACGATCGGTACACTGCCATTTCGTGTCGTAGTTGAGCTACCGCCTATAGCGGTGTGTGAGATTTGCGCCATCAAGTTTTTCCCCGGCAACGGCGCCAAAAACTTGATGGCGCAAATCTCACACACCGCTATAGGCGGTAGCTCAACTGCGACACGAAACGGCAGTGTACCGATCGTTTAAGTAATATAAAATGGGAATGAATCCCCAAGTATCGATCTCAAAGGAACACAGTAAGGTGGAGTTTATTATCGAGGAAGGACTTGAGATTGAAGTCCTTTCGAGCGGATGGATGCGGAAACAGGGGTTTTGGATTGTGGACAATAAAGAGAAAATACTATAACTACTCCTATGCAATGCCGCTATGCAAAGCTTCGCTCGGCGGGATGGAAGACTACGTAGGCCTTGAACGCGCTACTTCGTAAGGGCGGATGGACGGGTAGGCAAACGAATCGAACTATGCAGGCCTTGAGCGCGCTGCTTCGTTAGGCGGGATGGAATACACGGGTCGTTATGCCACGCTTCGGTAGGCGGATGGGCGAGTAGGCTAACGGAATGAGGGTTGCAAGCACCTCTTCGACAAGCACGCCACTAGCAATTGCTAGTGCGGCACCAAACGTGACGGCGGGATGGAGGATGGAATGGTGGCGCACCTAAAGCAACTTAAACAACAAACATTTCACATAGACATGAAATATATAGAAATACAAACTAGTTTAAGTGCAACTTCATCTTAATACATAGATCTAACTGCATACACACATCAATAAGAGAAGAATAAGGCAAGAAATCGACCGAATCCGAAGTCTCGTTGTAGATTCACGGTTGGAATCGCCTGGTTGTCAATCCGCGTCCAAGCTCGGTCCGCAACTACGTCCGGGGTAGAGAGAGCTGTCACTACTCTCCAATGAGCCCGTCTTCTTCGTGTCACGATCCGGTAGAGGTTGCAAACTTCTTCTTGCTTGATGGTGATGGCGGCTAGGTCTTCCCTTGGAGCGCTAGGATGAAGGAGGAGGCCGAGAGGAAGCTCCGGCTCAAGATTGGCGTGAAGAACAAGCCCGGAGCACCTCCATATGGTGGGCGGCGATGGATGGGGCGAAAAACCTACGGAAGGGGCGAAAACGGCGAAGCTGGGCGGAAAAACGGCGAGGTCCCGACCTAATTCGCGAGCAGGATAATATATAGGCGCTGGAATGAACAGCGCGCACGGTCATTGGCGCACGACCAGTGGTCGTGCGCACTAGCATCCTGTGATCGTGCGCCTGCTTGGACGGAGCCTGAAAGGAAAGAAAATTATAAAATACAATATTCGCACGACCAGTGGCGCACGACCAGTGATCGTGCGCGCTATCGTAAGTGGTCGTGCGATAAGGAAAACAGAACTCAGTTTTCAGGGGTTAAGTGCACACGATCAGTGGCGCACGACCAGTGGTCGTGCGCAGTAGAACCAGTGATCGTGCGTAGTGTTCTTGTACAGATTTGTACCGGAAACACCTGCACGACTCCTGCTCCAGCATACAACACTAATCAAACCATTGAAAGTGGCACTTAACCATGAATGAAAACTAATAATGAAGATAAACAAGAAATGACACCAAAACGGGCCTAAAGGTGCACTTAGCATGGAGAATCAAATATAAGTGAAAACATGTCTAAAGTGAAGTGCATAGACTAGAAAATCGGCCCAGATGAGTCCATAAATGTGTATATATTTGGGACTCATCAATATTTACCTTAAGATGGCTCACCCGGCTAAGGGTAATTTTACTTCCATATAATCATTTACCACTGATGAGTTGTTTGTGGGGCCCTTGATGAGATCTAACCTCCTTTTCCTATCATTGTAAATTCCTACACTTATAGCTTTGCTAGATGCACCCCAACCCTTATTTCCCAGGATGCCCTTAGAGATGCTCTTCCAAATAATCTGAGCCTTTATAATAATCAAAGAGTTAATAGTTCTATGTGTGAAGGTCAGTGGTGGTCTAAATCATATAAATCAGTTTTACTATTCGCAGACCAACATGAGATTGAGCTAGATTTGACTCCTGTGGCGCAATCTTGATCATATCATATCTAAATGAGTTCCAATGATTACCATAGGTTCGTAATGAGTAATTTAGGGGTTGACCGGAGTTTAACAAATTTCTATTAGATTTGGCTTCCATTTAAGATCTCTTATTCAATTGTCTTAGTCAAAATTACAATGGGAGTACTCTAAATTTTTATCTAAACCACATGAGATTGTTTCTACTGATGTGTCCCAACGTAAAACTACAATTTTTAGAGAATCACAATATTCTATATTTAAATTTCTCAATAAACAATTAAAATACCCATGTGAGACAATTCATGATTTGTGAAGGATCTATCTTAAATTTTCATCTAAACCACATGAGATTAATTCTACTGATGTGTGTCAACCTAAAACTAGAATTCCCAGAGAATCACAATTTTAGGAACTATTTTACCCTATTTTCAGAATTAATTAAAAACAAGGGTTTTCACTTAGTTTGTGAAGTGACTGCTGTATAAAATCATCAACATGATTTGAATTAATTTCTAGAGATCCATAACCTGAAAATATCACTATAGCCAGAGATTTGGAATTTTACAAACTATTTTACCCCATTAAATTAATTAACTACAAAAGGGGGTTTTCTTTAATAAAATAATATCTACTGCAAAAGCTCTTCTGAACATTCTGAGAAAATTTACAAAGCTATAAGATCACCAAGGGAATCTACTGGAATAATTTCATAATTTTCCAATGGCATATGAGACATGAACATCATACTTGAATAAATTTGACCTAACCAATTAAATCAATTTCAGAGAAACATATGTGATCAATAATTCCAACAAAAATTTTTAAACATGTCTTTCAAGTCAAGGACACATTTCCCAGAGTTTTGGGTTTATACCTAAAGTTTTGATTCAAATCATTTCATTTATTTAAAAGTGTGACAATTCTTGTTTAATTCAAAACTTTAGGCAAATAATTTCCAAAAATTATGAAACTCATATCAATGATGTATATCCTCATGACATACAAAACCCCCAAGGTTTCAAAGGCATGCAAGGTGAATTCCACTTTCAATTCCATCAAAAACTTCAAAAGCCCAAAATGACTATTAGCACCCCAATTTAACTCTTAAATCCCAAAACTTCAATTTGAAGCTCAAAGAAAATCACTCTTGCACATGTAATGAAATTTTAACCAGAGCCCATACATGACCTAAAGAAGCCCTCACCAAAATTTGGGGTCAACTTGAGGTGTTTAACTCCCTAAATCACATTAACTTGATAAATCAAATAATGGACAAAACTATAGGAAAAACTTCTCCTAAAAATCTGAAATTTTGACACAAGGTAGTCCTAGGGGATATACATGCATGGTCCAAATTTCAACCTCATTGGAGTTAAAGTTTGAGAGATATTACCATTTCAATTTCTGATTTGCTTTAGGACCAACCCCACCAAAAATGATGCTGAGGGAGATACAATGATCCTATTGCTTCCAAACAAATTTCTAAAAATACTAGAGGCCAAGGGCTACACTTTTCATGTTGGAAATGTTTTATGAACCGACCTCTAAATATTTTCTAAATTAATTATAAGATCAGGTAAAAATCTGCATTTTAACGGAATTTAATAAAAGGGGGGCTGCGCTTATCATATCATCAAGATCCAACGGCCCTGGCGTTGTCTTCCTACTTCAGCAGACGGACGGGATCGTTCCGTCCTGTAGCCTATCTCCAGGCTAAATCCGGCAACCCCAGGGAGTCTCAGGCCAAATGGACGACGTCAACACCTCCGGCCTATGGCTGGCCGTCGATTGCCGGAGATATGGTGGCCGGGGGTGGCTTGTAGACAAAATGGGAGGCGGGATTTGGAGGGGCTTTGGAGCCCGATCGGAAAAATGGCACACTCGCCATTACTCAACCAAAATTGAAACGGGAAGAAGGGAACTCTAGCACTAGGGGAGGAGAAGAGGAAAACATGCCTTATTGAGCTTGAGGTTGAGGGAATCCAGGCTTGCCATGGTCGGCCACCTCCATTAGAGTGTTGGGTGTGGTTCCCATCCGAGACGGTAAAAACCACCGGGCGCGCGCGCCGAACGCAGCTCGTGATTTCAAATTGATTCAAATATTTGTGGTGTGCGGATATCCAAGCAAAGGGGAGGCAGGTTTTGTTATATATATATGTTTATATATATTTGGTTATATATATAATTAAAATCAAAACTGACCATTTTCATTTTCACCCCCCTTAAGGAGTTGCTAGCGGTTGAAAAGATGAGACCCGTGCTTTTCTTTCTCTTTCATATATTCCTGCAACCGCCGGCTAGTTCCAATGAATAAAAAAAACATTCTCTCTCCCGTGCCTTTTTTCCTGCATGATGAGTAACCGCCGCCTGGAGCATTGAAAGTAGAAATGTCCACTTGAGGAGGAGATCCCGCCTGTGTTGTTTGAAGGAGGGGCCGCCTGGTGCTGTTTGAAGGAGGGGCCGCCTGGTGCTGTTTGAAGGAGGGGCCGCCTGGTGCTATTTTGGAGAAGGGCTTTTGCCGCCGGTGTTTGGAAGGGCTGCTGCCGCTGTTTTTGGAGGAGCGCCGCTGCCACTGCTGCTTGGATCCGGGCCTCCGCTGCCGCCTGGGATCTTGCCGCCGCCATCGTCGTTGCCTTGGAGGTTGAAGACGAAGTAGAAGGGGTTGTGCATAGCTGTCTTCTTCATGGCTTTGGAGAACGTCGTCTTTGGCGTTGGGAAGGATTGCTCAATCCGTCCGGGTAACGACTCCGTCATCTTTTGTTGTTCTCTTCTTTCAATATTTTGTTTGTGAGTGTTGTTGGAGAAGAATGGTGGTGTGAATCCTTTGTGGATTGTATTTGTGGTGGAGGAGTGGAGATCCTTTGTGGATCGGTGGGAAAACCTGTAATTCGTGCGTGTGATTTTTACACACTTTTAGTGGAGATTTTCCGGGTTGGACTCCGATCGTCCCGTGGTTTTTCACCCAATTGGGTTTTCCACGTTAAATTTTTTGTGTTCTTTATTATTTTGCTGCACTGTATTGTTCTTTTTGCGAATTTGCATACCGCACAAAGCGGTCGCACAGGTGCTCTGGTCGGGATTGCTAGCTCGCTTTCCCAACATAGAGCTCATTGCCGATTTTGCTCCTCTCCACCAAATCCAGCAATATCAGGGTTGATTCCAGCTCTCTTCCACCTTCTGAAGTTGATGGAGCCATTAGATTCGAGTGGGGAGGTCTCTATGTGGTATTGCCATTAAGGGGGAGCTCGGCCTCTACTTTGGATGCTCCTCCTAGCTGCCATGGGGCCTATATTTTGCATGGTTTCTGCTGGAAAATAATGTGGGAGCTGAAAGGAGACATGGGGAAGAGAAATTGGAGGCCATGTGGAAGCCATTCCACAAATTCATGGTTCTCTCTCTTCAATATTGGGGATTTCTCCAAAGTGCCCTTATACATGCCATTTATTTTGAATTTCAGGTGTCAAGGGATGTAATTAGGCTATTGGGCTGCATGATAGGCCTTGAATCAAGGCCTTAGCCCATTGGAATAGGCTTGGGCTTCCATTTCTCCTCTCTGGGCTTAGGTTTGACCATGGTTGACTTTGGGGTTGACCTAGTCAAAGTGGTGGGTTGACTGGTCTCATATTATGGTCTTGAGTCCCTTGACACCACCCAATGTTGATTGGGTCATGGTGATGCCCCAATTGGGTCAATTTAGCCAATATGTGTGATTTTGACCAAAATTGTGGGAAAGTTGACTTGGTCAAATTGGACCAATTGTTGACCTCTCGATGGGGATTTTGGGTCATTCGAGTCTCTCTTAGGGTTAGGATCCTATTGGTAAGTTCAATTTGGCCACATGAAGTCCTATTGACCTCATTTAAGAAGGTTTGACCTATTTGGAGACAAGGTTGACTTGTCCATTTTGATCACTTGGGTTGACACCATTGTTTCCTAAATGACCCAAGGGACTCCCTAAGGTGTTTTAGGAAGAGTTGGTGAGGTTGATTTGTCATTTTGAAACTTTAATATCAAGCCCTAAGCCTTGGGCTCAATTTGTCTATTTGCACACCAAGGTGTTTTTCACCTTTTCACCTTGGTTCTTAGGACAATTTTTGGTCTCTCAGACTAATGTCATGACCTTGTCATTACAAGGTGCATCTTAGGGGTCTAGTAGTTCTGGGGATGTTACATGTTGTTTCAGGTTAAGGCCCTGAGAAGAGACCGCTGACCGGGCTCGTTGATGCCGGCAGGGCTGGTGATACGCCCAAAATGGTATATATATTAACGCAAGTATACGCGTCGGATCAAGTAATAAAGTGTGAGTGAGATCGTTCCCTCGGAGATTTTGATTAATCTAAAGCTTGCAAATACTAGCGACTCCGTTCTCGAAATCCAAACAAGTCGAAAAAGATAATTTTTCTTAAAACAATAAAAATTTCTAACAGAGATTTAAAACAAACTAAATTAATGCGATAATTTAGAAATACAGTTTTTCAGTTGGAAAGAAAGCAGTCTCGTATTTCAGATTTCTTGTGTATGTTAAAATGATACATGAAAATAATATAGGTGAAAATGTTTGACAAAATAATTCTGCAACGACTTATAAAGAAAAACTCATCATCTCTCGAATCTCGGAGATCTTAATATTCTATATTCCCCTAGTCATCTCTAGCTTAGGACGAATAATGAATATTGCATAGAATAGAAGTCGGAAATGCTAGCAAGAGAAGGGAATCTCTTCCTCTTTTCTTTACTATGGTAAACTTATGAACGATTGTGTTTCTCCTCTCTCGAATCTCGAAACACACCGTAAGGATAAAAACATTTGGTTAAAAATTTACACCACTCATCTCTCGATTCTCGTAGTGCAATAGGATAGCCTTCAAACTAATATTCCGCACTCATCTCTCGAATCGCGTAGCGAAATAGAAGAAGAAAACATAAACCAAAAGTTTCATTAACAAATTCATAAGTTACACCAAGAATACTTCATGAAACAAACCACAAAAGAGATGTTTATACCATCAAAACACACACAATACTCTCTTCATACAAGACTAGAAGAGTTTAGTTCATCACTACGGAAAAACGTCACAAAATTAGAAAGATCTTACAGTACATAGCGCTGAAATTTGAATTCCTGCCTTCTCCCCTCTTTTCCCCCTTAATTCGAAAATGGAGAAGTTAGAATTAATGAAGAAGCTGAAGTTTCTCTCTCCTCCCTCCTATATATATCATACGCCAATTTCAGGGAGTCCAAATAGCCGAATGGGTGTGTCCATTCATCCAAAAACTGCCAGATTTTAAATAATTTCGGAGGTTGTATTTTTGAGTTCCGCCGATTTGTTGCAACAAATCGGAATTTGTTGCAACAAATTGTTCTGCACAGCTTTGCCTGAAATTTTCGGATCATGAATTGTTGTAACAAAATTAAATTTGTTACAACAAATCTTCTGCTGAATTTTTCTTCATAAAAACTGCACCGGATTTGTTGTGACTTGTTGTAACATCTTCTTGGCTTTAGTATATGATTATCTTTTGATGCTACGTTTGAGACTTTGTATTTTCCTGCGATAAAACATAAAAAAATAACCATACTAATCCAAACTTAATACAAATAATAATTTAAGCATTTTTAATTACTTTTTATCCATAATCATTAAATAACTTAGCTAAAAGGGCTAAAATAATGAGTTAAGATAACTTCTTTTTGAGAAGTTATCAGCTGGACAACTCACTCGAGAGACATGAAGTTGGTTTTGGTTAAGGCCCCGAGAAGAGACCGCTGACCGGGCTCGTTGATGCCGGCAGGGCCGGAAAACTCACTCGAGCGGCGGAAAGGTTGTTTCAGGTTAAGGCCCCGAGAAGAGACCGCTGACCGGGCTTGTTGATACTGGCAGGGCTGGACAACTCACTCAAGAGGCGGGAAGGTTGTTTCAAGTTAAGGCCCCGAGAAGAGACCGCCGACCGGGCTCGTTGATATCGGCAGGGCTGGACAACTCACTCGAGAGGCAGGAAGTTGGTTTTGGTTAAGGCCCCGAGAAGAGATCGTTGACCAGGCTCGTTGATGCCGGCAGGGTTGGACAACTCACTCGAGATGCATGAAGTTGGTTTTGGTTAAGGCCCCGAGAAGAGGTCGTTGACCAGGCTCGTTGATGCCAGCAGGGTTGGATAACTCACTCAAGGGGCAGGGACAGCTTATTTTTGGTTAAGACCCCGAGAAGAGAGACCGGTGTGCAGACTCTTGCAAGTCAACTCCGCCTCCAGGTGAGCTCGGCTCCCTGGGAGGTGTGGAGTTTCCTCCCCCTCCAGGTGAGCTCGACTCCCTGGGAGGTGTGGAGTTCCCTCCCCCTCCAGGTGAGCTCGGCTCCCTGGGAGGTGTGGAGTCCCCCCCCCCCTCCATGTGAGCTCGGTTCCCTGGGAGGTGTGGAGTTCCCTCCCCTCCAGGTGAGCTCGGCTCCCTGGGAGGTGTGGAGTTTCCTCCCCCTCCAGGTGAGCTCGACTCCCTGGGATGTGTGGAGTTTCCTCCCCCTCCAGGTGAGCTCGGCTCCCTGGGAGGTGTGGAGTTTCCTCCGCCTCCAGGTGAGCTCGGCTCCCTGGGAGGTGTGGAGTTCCCCCCCCCCCCCCCCCCCCCCCCCCCCCCTCCATGTGAGCTCGGCTCCCTGAGAGGTGTGGAGTTTCCTCCCCCTTCAGGTGAGCTCGGCTCCCTGGGAGGTGTGGTGTTTCCTCCCCCTCCAGGTGATCTCGGCTCCCTGGGAAGTGTGGAGTTTCCTCCCCCTCCAGGTGAGCTCGGCTCCCTGGGAGGTGTGGAGTTCCCTCCTCCTCCAGGTGAGATCGGCTCCCTAGGAGGTGAGTTCCCTCCCCCTCCATGTGAGCTCGGCCCCCTAGGAGGTGTGGTGTTTCCTCCCCCTCCAGGTGAGCTCGGCTCCCTGGGGGTGTGGAGTTTCCTCCCCCTTCAGGTGAGCTTGGCTCCCTGGGAGGTGTGGAGTTTCCTCCCCCTCCTGGTGAGCTCGGCTCCCTGGGAGGTGTGGAGTTCCCTCCCCCTCCAGGTGAGCTCGTCTCCCTGGGAGGTATGGAGTTTCCTCCCCCTCCAGGTGAGCTCGGCTCCCTGGGAGGTCTGGAGTTCCCTACCCCACCAGGTGAGTTCGGTTTACGGGATAGATATTGAGTGGAGAAAGGATCTTGCTTCTTACGTTTAATCCAGTTTGAATCGTTTAAAAAAAGATTCCGCCACCGAGTTCTCATCGTCGGTCTCTCCGAACCACGGGTCATCCATAGTTTTTCTGGGCTCATGTCGAACCCGAAAAAAGCGGGGATTGCGTATTACCCGTAATTCGTCGAGACCAGACTGGAAGTAAAGATGGCCGAGACAAGTGGAGCGACCGCTCCGAGGAGACTGGAACCAGTCAAAGCAAACAGAGGACTCGGGAAAGGGAAGAAGGGAGTGGTGGGGCAAGTGGGGGAAGCCCCCCCCCCCCCCCCCCCGCTCGCCCCCTTTAGGCGAGTGGGGGGAGTCTCCCCACTCGCCCGCTTCCATGCTCCCCCAGTCGCCCTCCCCATTGGGGCGAGCCCCCCCCCCCCCCCCCCCCACCCCCCCAACTCGCCCGCCTCATTTGGGTGAGTGGGGGAAGTCCCCCCCACTCGCCCCATTTGTCGCCCCCTTTGGGCGACTGGGGGAAGCCACTCGCCCCCTTTGCGGCCCCTTGCGGGCGAGTGGGGGGAGCACCCCCTCTCACCCCCTCTCACCCCCCTCTTTCTAATTCTGTGGGAAGACCCCTCTTGACCTCCCTCTCCCTCTTCCTAGTGGACTGTTAAGGGGGGTGCGAGTAGTATTTTCAAGTGGCTATCCGCAACCCATTTTCAGGAATCCTATAAATAGACGCTCACGGGCATCTTGGAAGAGGTTGGTTCATCCTCTCCCTCGCATGTTACCTGCGAGCTAGCACTCCCACCCCCTGGTTGACTAGTCGATAGGCAGGTGTTCCTCGGTGCTCTCCAGGGTGTTCGGGCTCAACATTGGCTTGGGTGGGGAAGCTCTCTTTGGTCTTCCTGGTGTGTGGCGGGAACTCCTCGCTGCAACTCAAGGGGTCTGTTTCAGGGTTCAAGTCTTCTTCGGCGCAAGTTCCTTCGACTCTCCGCGACTAGTCACGTATTCTAGCTCAGGTCAAGTAAGGGTTAGCTGCATACCCGTTGCGAACGTTGAAGCCAGTTTCTGGTTTCAACAACACACACACACACATATATATACATATATACATATATACATATATACACATATACATATATACATATATACATATATACATATTATAGTTATGGTGTTGCCCGATTCTCGTCGACATACTAGTTTCGTCGCAATTGGTCATGTCGACATCACCCCTCACCCCTCGTCGGATTTAATTTTCTCGTTGGCATGATATTATTATTATTATATATATATTTATATATATGTATAGATATACACACACACACAAGTAGCTCCGCACGGGCTTCGCCCGTGCTCGCTGATTCTTAGCAGGCTGCACCCACATTCGAGCGGGTTGTGCCCGCACTTGAGCGGGTTCTGCCTGCATTCGAACGGACTGTGCTTGCATATGAGCGGGTTGCGCCCGCATATGAGTACTTACCTTTTATTCAAAATATATACAAATAAGTAAAAGCCGTTGCAAAGCATCTCCTCCTACGGTAGTCCTGACCAAAAAGCCCCCGGGCCAGGGCTTGAATCGGGCTTACCGGGCCCAGGCTTTTTGGAGCCGGACCCGGGCCGGGCCTTGGTTGCAACCGGGCCGGGCTTTCGCCCATGGAAGGGGGCCTGCCTAGGCCCCCAGGGCCGGGCCTAGGGCCCGAACCGATTTTTTTTATATTTTTATTTAGTTTTTTTAATATTTATTTGTTTTAATTTTTTATTAAAAAATTTATAAACTATAAAATATAAATTAAAAAAAAAGGTATGAGTAATATGAGAAAAAACGAATTTTATTAATGTTGAACGAAAACGAATTACACAGAATTATACATATGCGTATTTGAAAATTTGAATTCTAAAATAAAAAATAATAATAATCTGTATCAAATAACTTTGCAAATATAATTATTACAAAAATAAAGATTACATATTTCGTCCGCTTTTCAAAATCCATGAGAGGACCCAGCGCCACCAACTCGACCAAAAGACCGGTCTGTTTGGTGAAGGCGCAACTGTTCTTTATATCAACCTGGTCCTCGGGCGGATCCACGGGGCAGCCAGTTAGGCCCACGGGGGACACACCCTTCCGCTTCGAATAGCACCGCAGCACCGGGGCGATTCTGAACCGCAGTTCCAACAATCCCCCCCCCCCCCCCGAAATGACCCCGGGGTTTCGAACCCGCGCCCCCTATGATACCAATTGAGAGGACCCAGCGCCACCAACTCGACCAAAAGACCGGTCTGTTTGGTGAAGGCGCAACTGTTCTTTATATCAACCTGGTCCTCGGGCGGATCCATGGGGAAGCCAGTTAGGCCCACGGGCGACACACCCTTCTGCTTCGAATAACACCGCAGCACCGGGGCGATTTTGAACCGCAGTTCCAACAAGCAACATTCTAAGTGTTCCAAAACCACCAATGTATAAGAACAGTGTTGAAACCTAGATACCGATCCAACTATTCGAGACTTGGGGGTGACCAAAGGCTAACCCACTTGAGGCAAGGTGATAAGAAGCTAGAGAGCATAAGAACCCACTCCAACCTGTCTATAAACAAGACCTGCGTGCTGCAGCGAGGAGGTCCCGCCACATACCCGGAAGTCTATTGGAACTTCCCCTCCTAAAGCCAATGCTGAGCTCGACACAAGAGAGGCAGACAAGGTACTTGCCCCCCATATGGGGGGGGGGGGGGGTGAAGGTGCCTTCTACTTGTGTCTTAGGGGCCTATTTATAGGCAAATCCAAAATGGACTGCAAATAGCTGCTCCTGCCTTCTGAAATGGGCTGCAGATAGCCGCTCCCACCTTTTGACGGGGTGAAAGTCTGTACTCGCCCAGGTGGGGGAGGTCTTATGTACTCGCCCAGGTTGGGGAGGTCTTCTGTACTCGCCCAGGTGGGGGAGGTCTTCTGTACTCGCCCAGGTTGGGGAGGTCTTATGTACTCGCCCAGGTGGGGGAGGTCTTCTGTACTCGCCCAGGTGGGGGAGGTCTTCTGTACTCGCCCAGGTGGGGGAGGTCTTCTGTACTCGCTCAGGTGGGGGAGGTCTTCTGTACTAGCCCGGGTGGGGTGTAAGGACCCCCCATTTTCAACCAAGGGGATCCTTATGCCCAGGGCGAGCGTCCCCCCAAAAGGTTCACGTGTCTAAAGAGGTCTCATCACCCTCTTACCTGACCCACGACCCAATTGATGGAACATTCGCCCTATAAGGCTATTGCATCATTACAGAAAAACATTCACAGAGTATAAAATTTACGGAAGCAAGAACATCACAGAACATTCCAACATGATATACAATAAATCATAAATGAAAACACACGATGAGGTATATAGAGTCTCGCAGCGATAACCGTCATAGTCATAAGACGACAAAATATCTAATCAAAAGAGAAATATCTCATCCTCTCCTCATAGTAGTACCCTCACATCCTCATAAATCGTCCGAACTGGCTCAGGGAACTCCTCATCATCACGGGTACGTCTACGCTCGTCCATCCGCTCCTGCTCCGTCGGTAGGCGCATCAGTTCCTAAATGATAACGTACAAGAGTACGTTAGCCACGACGGACTAAGTAAATCCCACGTCCCCCCAGCCCCCTAATGGGTACCAGGAAGGACACCTGCAAGGAAGGTTATCACAATAGCCGAAGCAAATATATTTACATATATATATCAGGGTTATATAAAAGAAGCAGGAAACCGAAACAATTCGTAAAGAGGGGAAAACAACTAAAGTAGTAAATTCACCTGCCATCGTATAAACCTTCCTAACGGTGGTTATACGATGTCATACCAAGGTGAGAGCATAAGTAATGTATATATATATGATATGATGGCATGTATGGTTGTCCTCCCTATCACTCGAATGATGTGTCTCAATCACTTTCTCCTATGTCGACATAGTGACCTGTTAAGAGAAGGAGCTCACTTCCCAGGCCTCACCGCGGTGGCCAGACGGTGACAGTGGGTCGGTCGCTCTCACTTCTAGGTTATGGATACACCCCAACTTCCTAGGCCTTCGCACCTCTATGAAGAATAGGTACTCTCGGTGGGAACACATCCTCACCTCGTGCAGATATCCTCTCGGCACATAACCAAATAGGTGTGAGACGAACCTGTGTGGAAGGGGTAGCTAGCCCCCGGTCCTCTTCACTACCAGAAACGAAAGAGTTCGTCGTCACAACTTCTCCCATAGTGTATAATATGGGGAAGCCGACGAACCCGCCACCTTGGTAACCATGCACCCTCCCATGCCTCATGCACAAGGTGATGAATGAAACAATTATATATATATATCAATATTCAAACTTGAGCAATTGCTTTATGATGCACATCATAATCCAAAATCATGTGGCTGGATTTTATTATGGAGGTAAACAAGCAAATTCAAATAGTATTGTGGAGGGCTACATTTAAATTACTTAAAGGCTTCAAATAAGGAAGTACTGGAGGTGAAAGTTGTAGTAAGTATGTTTAACTACAATATCATATCTCACATGCTTTGTCTAAAACAGACTCTAAGTTCAACAAAATGAGGGTTGAAGTTTCCATAAAATAACAGTTTCTGGACAAGTAGTGTTCTAAAATTTAGATTGCACTGTTGGGGCCTACATTTAAATTACTCAGAGGGTTCAGATCAGAAAGTACCAAACATAAAAGTTGTGGTAATTATATTTAGGTACAATATTATCTCTCACATGCTTTATCTAAAACAGACTCTAAGTTCACCAAAATGAGGGTTGAAGTTTGCATAAAATAACAGTTTCTAGACAAGCAGAGTTCTAAAATTTAGATTGCACTGTTAGGGCCTACATTTAAATTACTTAGAGGGTTCAGATCAGAAAGTACCAAACATAAAAGTTGTAGTAATTATATTTAGCTACAATATTATCTCTCATATGCTTTGTCTAAAACAGACTCTAAGTTCACCAAAATGAGGGTTGAAGTTTGCATAAAATAACAGTTTCTGGACAAGCAGGGTTCTAAAATTTAGATTGCACTGTTAGGGCCTACATTTAAATTACTCAGAGGGTTTAGATCAGAAAGTACCAAACATAAAAGTTGTAGTAATTATATTTAGCTACAATATTATCTCTCACATGCTTTGTCTAAAACAGGCTCTAAGTTCACCAAAATGAGGGTTGAAGTTCACTAAAAATAACTGTTTACAAGCCAAAAACAGCAACTAGAACTATTTTGATATGTTTGAGGCCAATCCTAATTTATTTAGGAGCATCAGATCATAAAACTAATAGCATGAAACTTGTAGAGAAACCATTAATCTTTTGATAGTGTTTCAAACAACATTTCTCAACGTTCAAATAAAATTTCCGGTCCATGGTGGCTGCGTGCATGCAGCCACCGTGGTCAGATTTACAGTCTTTCCCAAGGCCGGCTGGAGCCAGCGATGCTCCGACCATCGCTCTCAAAGGAAGCTGCCCGGGAGGGAGCTCCGGCAGGAGAACTGTCGGCGACCGGCCGTCGCCGACGATGGCAGGAAAATCTCACAATAATGTTCCATTTTTATTTTATTTTATTTTCTTTGGAAAGAGGAGGCTGTCGGGACGACTTCCGGCAGCACTCCTCCGCCTCAAGGGCCTTGAGGGAGGTTCGTGGGGAACCTCTCTCCCCTTCACACGCCCCATGCAAGGCCGAAACCCGCAAAGGTGGCGGAGATAGGTGGGGGTGGTCCGAAGCTTCCAAGGCCGGGATCGCCGTCTCCGGTGATCGGAGACGGCGAAGGTCGACGAGAAAAGATCTAAGGGCAGGGAGGATGTTGTTTAAGGGGTGTACTAAATCACCTAGAGGGGGGGTGGGGGTGAATAGGTTTTTCTTTTTATAATATCCCCATTTAGGTTTTTCTTTCTTTCTGGTTAATAGATCTAGGAAATAAAGAACAAGCCACAGAAAGCACACAACGATCTATAGAGGTTCCTCAAGACCGGATGTCTTGAGTAGTCCTCTCTCCCTCTGCGCCTACCCAGCAGTGTGATGGGCTCGGCAAACTCCGCCAAAAGCTTCAGGCCCTCAAGCCTTACAACACGGACCCGCAAGTCCCAACAGCCTAGGACCTCAAGCCCCTACTGCCCCCGAGCCCGCAAGATCGACACTCAGGCCCTCAAGACCTACCACACGGACCCGCAAGTCCCAACAGCCTAGACCCGCAAGCCCCTACTGCCCATGAGCCCGCAAGCTCGACAAGACGCACCCGCAAGTGCACTGCCCTGGCCCTCAAGCCTCACAGCTCTCCAGCCCTCAAGCTAGACAATTTGTCCCGCAAGCCTTACAAGAAAATACAGTAATAAAATAAACTGTTTCTTCAGCCAGATGAAATCTGGCTACTTAGCCTTGATGAAGATCGGCTTCTTAATGATGAAGAAGATGCTTCTTGATTTTGAGTTTCAGCTCTGGATCTTCTTCGGCCTCTTCTTCTTTTGCCTGATGTTGAACGGCGACTTCTCAGTCAATAGAGATGACTGATTCTTATGAGAACTCCTGAATTTTGTTCTCTTTTTTTTTTCTCCGCTGAAAAAAATACTGTTCTATTGAAGAGCGACGGGATTCTTTTTCACCTTCTTTTTCTTGCACAGCAAGCCTGCTTTTCTAGGGCAACACTATTCCCTTTTATAGAATGGACCAGCCGTATAACGATCATATTCACTTTCCTTTCCTGTCAGACGCCCATCCATCATAGCAGGCGCTGATTGGACAATCAGGCGGCGACATTAATTGCTGACATCACGTCCGCAAGATTTGAATTCTGTCTTGAAGATGTCTGCATCATTACGACGACAAGTTGTCTCTGACTTTGTCGTCGCGATCTTCCTTCTGCCACTGATGGAGGTATCTCGACGATACAAGATATCCTGGCGATTCTGTATATACGACGATCTTCTTTCTCTGACAGTGTTGTCGTGAGCTTCCTTATTCTTGCATCATGTCGTCGTGATCTCATTGTTTTCTCGACGAGATGCCTTCTTCATGTCGATATCCAATTTCATCAGTCAACCTTAGCATTGTCAGCGACAAGACTTCTTTACGACGATATCTATTCTTCTTGACAGTATGCCCACTTTGTTGATGTCGACGATACTTCATCTTCTCAGCAATTGCTTTGCTCATCATTACAACGAT
Source organism: Dactylorhiza incarnata (assembly GCA_033032865.1). Classification (NCBI taxonomy): domain Eukaryota; kingdom Viridiplantae; phylum Streptophyta; class Magnoliopsida; order Asparagales; family Orchidaceae; genus Dactylorhiza; species Dactylorhiza incarnata. Next base: position 2,960,427 of record JAWHQI010000145.1, on the reverse strand, counting down.
AAGAATTCTTTGTCGACGACATCACTTTTCCTTCTCGACGATATTGCTTTAATTTCCTGATATAATAAGCTAGAGAGATAATCAAATACAAAGTGAAGTATTCTTGACATGATGACTTCTTCAAATCAAGAATCATGTGGGCAAGATTCCCAACAGAGGAGTCGGAGAAACTTACATTCGTGTCGTTTAGGCGAGGGGATCGTCGCGCGGCCATTGATAGTGGTGGAGTTCGCCGGAGTTCGTGGAGGAGGCTCGCCAGAAGGTCACCGGGGCTTGGTTTCTTGTTGATTAGGGAGGTATGGTGCAGGAAAAATGAAATCCTAATGTGGAGGGGGTTTATATAGGAGTGAGATTTGTTTTTAGGCTTTGGGGAGGAGTTAATGCCTCCTCCCTTGGTGAATCCGCGCCCTCTTCACATTCCAGCCGGCCAAGCCCTTCCCAAGGCATTGGAAGTGGATGAGAATCAATTCCCATGGCTGCATATTAATGGTATTGATGATGAGGGTTTTAAATTCATTAATGAGGCGTAAAAATGAAATATTTCACTGATTAAATTTTTATTTTTAATTCAAATAATTATGGCAGCATACTTACGTCATTTATGATTTCTATAAAAGAAAATTTTATAAATTTTTGATATCGTTTTCTATTTATTTTATCTATTAGGTGTTTTAAATATAGTTGAATCAAAATACATAGATTTTGTATTAAATATTTTATTTTAATTAATATAACTCTTTCATATATTTATAGGACCCTACTGTATAGTCTTAGGTCAAGGTCTAAGTGTGTCTGAGTAGCTAGAACTTAGGAAAAATTTCAAGTTTCTGTGTTCGACGAACTCTAATCTGCGTTCGACGAAATCCGTTCTGCGTTCGACGAACGTCATGCTTCAGTTCGACGAACATGCTCTTCAGCTCGACGGATATAGTCTTCCGGCCAATTCAGCAGATTTTCTCTCAGTTCGACGAAATCCATTTTGCGTTCGACGAACGTCATGCTTCAGTTCGACGAACTTGCTCTTCAGCTCGACGAATACAGTCTTCAGCCAATTCAGCAGATTTTCTCTCAGTTCGATGAAATTCGTTCTTCGTTCGACGAATTAATTCAGTTCGACGAACTCCAGCTTTCAGTTCGTCGAACTCAGCTTTGTGTTCAACGAGTTAATTCAGTTCGACGAGCTCAGCTTTCAGTTTGACGAACTCAGCTCTTAGTTTGACGAACTCAGCTTTCAGTTCGACGAACTCAGCTTTGTGTTCAACGAGTTAATTTAGTTCGATGAACTCAGCTCTCAGTTCGACGAACTCAGCTTTCAGTTCGACGAACTCAGCTTTGGTTCGACGAATTCAGCTTTGTGTTCAACGAGTTAATTCAGTTCGACGAACTCAGCTCTCAGTTCGACGAACTCAGCTCTCAGTTCGACGAACTCAGCTCTCAGTTCGACGAACTCAGCTCTCAGTTCGACGAACTCAGCTTTGGTTCGACGAATTAATTCAGTTCGACGAACTCCATCTTTCAGTTCGTCGAACTCAGCTTGTGTTCAACGAGTTAATTCAGTTCGACGAACTCAGCTCTCAGTTCGACGAACTCAGCTTTCAGTTCGACGAACTCAGCTTTGGTTCGACGAATTAATTTAGTTCGACGAATTTTCTTCTCCAGCTTGACAATTATTTGAAGGCTCAGTTATCAATCTTCTCTGAATTCAGATCGAGTCGGATAATTTGGTGTGCGTCTATACTAATTAGAGTAGTTTGAATTTTGTGTGATTCATGTTGATCAAATTGACGAGTTTGTGTCGTAATGGGTTAATTTGATTCGTTAGTGTATTTGTGCACTTTTAGGTATTATTTGGCCTTACTAAGACCTAATAGGTCAATTCATACACTTAGGAGGGATCTATCGTGTGTATAAGAAATCATTCATGTAGACCAGTGGGTGGATTGAGTGACTTATTGGGTCAACAACACCCAATAGGTGTCAACCCACCAGTTGGGTGTCAATGAAGCCCACGAACCCTAGCGGTTCAATTAATCACGAAGGGGCCTAGAAATTCGAAATTGGGATGTTTCATGGGGGAGGTCTACTGTACTCGCCCTGGTGGGGGGGGGGGGGGGGGGTCTTCTGTACTCGCCCAGGTTGGGGAGGTCTTCTGTACTCGCCCAGGTGGGGGAGATCTTCTTTACTCGCTCAGGTGGGGGAGGTCTTCTGTACTCGCCCAGGTTGGGGAGGTCTTCCGTACTCGCCCAGGTGGGGGAGGTCTTCTGTACTCGCCCAGGTGGGGGAAGTCTTTTGTCCTCGCCCAGGTGAGGGAGGTCTTATGTACTCGCCCGAATTGGGGAGGTCTTTTGTACTCGCCCAGGTGGGGGAGGTCTTCTGTACTCGCCCAGGTGGGAGAGGTCTTCTATACTCGCCCAGGTGGGGGAAGTCTTTTGTCCTCGCCCAGGTGGGGGAGGTCTTCTGTACTCTCCCAGATTGGGGAGGTCTTCTGTACTCGCCCAGGTGGGGGAGGTCTTCTGTACTCTCCTAGGTGGGGGAGGTCTTCTGTACTCGCCCAGGTAGGGGGGTCTTCTGTACTCGCCCAGGTGGGGGAGGTCTTCTGTACTCGCCTAGGTGGGGGAGGTCTTCTGTACTCGCCCAGGTGGTGGATGTTTTCTGCGTTGTCCTCATGCATTTCTGATCTCGACGAAATACGGGTTATACAAATAGTATTACAACATCAATTTAAACAAAAATGACTAGTGAAAACCAAATATTATCCTCAACCATAAAAGTCTTTGTATGGACAAAATGACTGGATGATTTCAGCCCATATTTCTGCATGATAAGCTGACATTTTTCTGCCAACCTTGATTTCTACTCCAGCAAATCTTCCGCCTACTAACTACAGTTTTCATATACATCATCATGAATACTCCACAATCATCACCATTAGATTGCGTGGGAATTCCAAGCACAGGTTGAATCGGCCATTCAATTACTTTTTCAGGAAGTCTATCTCCAATGTCCTCGTGGAGATATTTAAGCTTCACAGATCAACAAATATAAGCAAGATTAATATATTAATAATTAAAAAGCTAATTGAAATGTATACAAACGTCATTGTTACCACTTCGTCTATATTGCTTAGATGCATTGCGTTTGGCAAAAGAGTCATAAATTCCCAGATTTCCTTCTTCATGTTACCAACCAATAAAGCCCAATAACCGTTAACGTGAAAAGAAATAAGAAGCAAATCTGAGTACTTGATTGAATCCTTTGTAATGTCGCTTGTTAGTAATTTTCAATGTTTAACTGAAGCTTTTTTGTATTGCTGCAAGATAAGTATTATAATCTTAGTCTACCTATAACCTATTATAATTAGGACATTGACAATTTCAGTTTGATAATAAATATGTATTATTAACAATATAATTATTTAATGATGCAACCAATTTTATAATTACATCAAAAAATCAATTTCATATCTTCCTTCCAAACTTGCTTTAGAATTTGGTTTAATATTGTCAACTTAGTCAATCTTACTTGAAATACTGTAAACTATGACAGTATTATGGTCAAATATACAGTAATATTTGTATTGATTATCACAAAAGATGACAGTAATAAATTTTATATTGCACTACCAATAATTTAGTATAAGAGTGTTAGATTCATATTTACTTACTGCATGAGTAGGGAAAATGTAAAGAAAGAGCTTGACAAGATTTGGATGTAGTGTATTATCCATGTCCAAGACGACACTGTAGGCATCTAAATGAAGGTCACTAAGCCACCACTTCTCAGTAGTAGTTCCATATCTAAGCGACGCATCACCAAATTTCCTCGCTCAAAGATGATGTCAAAACTGCAATAATTCAAATAATTTTAACCAAGTAATATAATTATATTTTTCATAAATCGTGTTGGAATATGTATACCTATCTTTGAATTTCACCATACATTTGTCTATTACTACCTGAACCTTGGATGAAATCATCGCTCTACCTGAAAATTGAAATAAATCTTGAGATGGAGAGAATATTACTCTCTTCTTTCTGTCTGGCCGCCCTTTAATTGCTTTATTCAAACCACTTTCCTGTATAGTTTCTGGATTTGTTACAGGAAGCGGTGACAGTACGTAATGATGCGATGATAATGGTGTGGGTATCAATGATTGACCGTCCAGTGATGATAAAGCGTGGAATGGCTCACTGCATGATGTCGGATGCAAAGGAGAGCTATGTTTGGACGCAGGGGCGAACCCACATAGGGGCGAGTGTGGGCGGCCGCCCACACTGAATTCTAAGAAAATTATTTTCTATTTACCATGACAAATAAGTTGCACATATAGTTTCTTGGCTTACTTGGTGGAGATGATAATTTTTAATCAAGTGGTCATGGGTTCAAATCTTACTGACAATAAATTTTAATGTTTTTATTTTGTAAATAATTTTGTTATTATTGTACATAATTTCTTGAATGATTATTTGATGACTTATATTAAAAAATATTTTGCCAACAACAATGAGATTATCAAAAAATGTTCTTATAAAATGAAACATCATAAAATAGTATAGTAAATATATCATTTTCCCAAATTGATCAACAATTATAAAAAAATTGTGTGATATTAATGTAATATAGACAATTTTGATATATTTGTTGATTTATTTTTTGACTAGTTTTGTACTCCGCGCACACAGAACAAAATTTTTGCGTCCGCCATTGTTTGGATGCCAATGCATCAAACCTTTCATCGCAGTAGCGTCGCAACTTCAACACTTCTTCATCAACATATTGACGTACATCGTCAATGCATTGCCTTATTCTAGAATTCATTTCAATTTCTGTTTTTTTGCACTCTCATTGTAACCCCTTCTCCATTTCCTTCCACTTTAGTTCTTTACTTTCCTTCTTCTTCCTCTCATTTCTTCTGCTCTCACTTTTGCTTAATTTATTCTCCCATCTTCAATAATATTCTCAAATCTACTACTAACAAACCTCATTATATGTTTCTCAATACTTTCTTCCATCTCCTCCTCCTCCTTCTCCTCCCCATCTTCTTCCTCTTCCACCTCTTCTTCTTTCAAAATACTCTTGAAATCAAAAATCTCTTCCTCTACAACTCCAAGAAGTTGCTTCTCGGTTGGAAGAACATTCTCGAAGGTGCAAACCTACACAGTGTTAACACAATGTAATGGGATTGTAGAATCCAAAATTTAATGTAAAAGATTTTAACATTAACCTTATTAGCACACAATAGGTTGGACTTTAAGGATAAACAAAACTTAGCCGTAAAACTCGTCTTAGAAGACCACCGGGACAGTCGGGGTCTAGCTAAGTCATCAAAGCTTTCAGTAACCTTTGTTATCTCTAGGAACCATACCTACACATAAAAATAGTTAAGATAGACAATAAGTTTCATTTTTATAAATTAGAAACGATAATCAACATGCACATACATACCACCAGCAACACCGAACATCCCTCCAAGTAGCTTATACTATTCTCAGTACCTTCTGTAGACGCTTTTCGACTTAATACCCCGAACTGCGACTGCATAAATTTGTGCACTGTCTTCGGCTAGTTGTATCTCTGAAAGTCTTCAAGTCCACCAAAATTTTGTATACAAGTGGGTATTTTTTGCAAATTACATATTTCACTAACATGTCTACTCTTCTCTTTTCTGTATCTTCCGACCAATCCGCAACGGCTAGCCGATCCATATCGTTTATTAAATCCTTTTGTTGCAAGGAAGAAAAAGGATGTCGTTGGAAATTAAACTCAACTCCACGATTCGGCAATCCTAAAAGCATTGCTACTTGATTGGCTATAAACCTGACGTAAACATTCACTACAACATTTTCGCCCTTTAGCAACACTTAAAAATTATTGCCTAAAACTACAAAGTGTTGCCAAAACATTGAAAATTGTTGCCATAAGGGTGTTGCCATTGGGGTGTTGCTTATATTGAGGTTGAAATGTTCGCTCTAAACCTTGCCTATCATTAGTGATAAAAAGAATAATGAAATATAGAATTAGACAAAATATGTCAAAATGCTTGACGATGAAAACCATAGATTATGAATTTACTTCTCAAAGTAGAGATCAAGATTGTGCCACTGAGGATCTTTACAGCGATTTCCGAAGCGAACAACCTCCACTAAAAACACATTTAGTTCATCCCTTGTTCACCGCAATAATTCTCCATGAATATATATAGAGGACAATCCATAAAAATGAAGAAATGAGGATATCCTGAGCAAGAAAATACTTTCAAACTGCAGAAATTCAAATAATAAAAATTTATTATTATAATGATAATTTGAGACACCTAATTTCAAGTCCAAATCTTACACAAACCAAATTTAGAAGTCACATGAAAGAATTTCTCTTCACACCTCTTGTCAGAAGTTGTTATACATAGTAGCTCATCAATATATTTATATATTAGTAGGTGCACACCATCTGAAGGAAGCACTATCTCCTTTAAATGTTTTATGTTTTCTTCTGAAAGAGATTGCATAAGATTGACACCTTTGACTATTGTGTTGGCAACCTCAAAGGATAAACTATATATTTTGCCACCTTTAGTTGTTGATCCTGATACATAGCTGCTACTAAGGTTCAAACTAGTCATGCTACTACCAAAGTTGTCCAAAACCTCCACTGCTGATCCTTCCTATTCGATCGTAGTCTCTCTTAACCCATGGAAGTCTCAATCTCTCTTCCTCCAGCTGATTACCTGAGGCTCAACAACTTGAATCAGTGGCAGTTCACTGGAATTGGTGAACTGCTGGAAGCAGTTCACTGGAATCGGTGAACTGCTGGAAGCAGTTCACTGAAATCAGTTCTGATGAACATAAACACACGAATTTCCATTCTGTACCAAGACAGAGAAGTTGGAATAGTAGGGAAATAGGAGCATCTCATGGTGTTTTCATTCATATCTTCTGAAGAGAATTACAGGAGCATATATAGGTGCAGAATACAAAACATCAGAGGTAAAGGAGTTAAACGCAACATTAATTATGAAGATGTTTCCAAAGGGTTATTACCCCTTTGGGAACAGTTACATTTTAGGAAGAGTAAATAATTAAAACTGCTTCAAAAATGCAGGAGTGAAGATGGCTCATTGGAAATGCGCTGCCGGTCTGGTTCATTCTCCAATACCTCCCCTTGAACCGGACGAGGGCCCAACCTTCAGGCTGTCTTTTAGGTCTTTGAAGCGTTCTCTGCCGAGGGCTTTTGTGAGGACGTCGGCGAGTTGGATCAAGGTAGGGCAGTGCTCGAGCTTAGCAGATCCTTCTTCAAGCTTCTCCCGTATGAAGTGGTATTTAATGCCTATGTGTTTGCTTCGATTATGGAATACGGGATTCTTGGAGAGTGCGATAGCAGAGGTGTTATCGCATTTCAATAGTATTGCTCCGTTCTTTTCTTCCATAAGTTCTTCTATCATCCTTCCCAACCAAATCCCTTCACAGATGGCTGAGTTGATGGCCATGTATTCAGCTTCTGTTGTTGAGAGAGCTACGGTTTGTTGTTTTCTCGATCTCCAGCTGATTGGATTAGACCCGTAGAAGAATAAGTACCCCTCTGTGCTTCTTCTATCGTCAACTGAGCCTCCCCAGTCCGAATCACAATAACCGGTGAGTCGAGGGTTGAGATCTTTGGTGTAGAGAATGTCATGGGTAACAGTTCCTTTTACATATCTAAGTACACGTTTTGCGGCTTCAAAATGTTGCTTTGTGGGCTGGCTTACAAAACGAGATAGTAGATTTACTGAATGTTCTAGGTCGGGCCTAGAATTGGTGAGGTAAATGAGTGAGCCGATCAAGCTCCTGTAGTTTCCTTCATCGATCAGCTCCTCTCCTTCTTTGTACTTGGAAAGCTTCAGGTTGGTGCACATTGGTGTTGAGCATGGGTTGCAATCCTACATTTTGAATTTTTTCAAAACTTCTGTTGCATAGAATTCTTGGGAGAGGAAGAACGATCCCAATTGCTGCTTTACCTGCATGCCAAGAAACAAGCTAAGATGTCCCAAGTCAGTCATTTCATACCTCTTTTTCATCTTTTCTTTGAAGCTGTTGATGGTTTTGTTGCATCCTCCGGTGATCAGAAGATCATCTACATAAAGGCAGACAATTAATTTCTCATGAACTGGTCCAGACTTTATGAAGATTGATGGTTCATATTGGCTTGGAATTAAGCCTTCCTCCTTGAAATAAGTGGTGATGTTGGAGTGCCACGCTCGGGGAGCCTGCTTAAGTCCATATAGAGCTTTGTTGAGTTTGTACACATGTTCTTCCTTGCCTCTTTTCTGATATCCTTCCGGCTGATCAACATACACCTCCTCCACAAGTTCACCATTCAGAAAAGCCGATTTTACATCTAGTTGGTATATGGGATAACTATTATTTGCGGCTATGGCAAGAATGAGTCTAATTGAGTCCATTCGGGCCACAGGAGCAAAAGTCTCTTCGTAATCTCTCCCATACTTTTGAGAGTATCCCTTTGCTACAATTCTTGCTTTGTGCTTGATGATATTCCCAGTTTGATCTTGCTTGATCTTGTAGATCCATTTCAGCCTGATCACAGTTTTTCCTGCCGGTTTGGGTACTAATTGCCAAGTGTTGTTTTTCTCTATTATTCTCATCTCTTCATCCATTGCATTCTTCCATTCTGCTTTTGCAGCAGCTTCCATGAAGTTTGTGGGATTAGAATGGAAAAATGCAACATCTGTGGCTTCATAAATCTCTTGAAGAGATCTAGTTCGTTGGGGATATGATGACTCTGAATCAGAATCTGAATTGTATGGTAATTGTGCCTCTTGATTCTCAGATTCCTCCTCAATTTCCTGGAGGGGACTTGACTTAAGTTCAACCTAGATTGTAGGAGTAGTGATGGTTTCAACCTCCTGGACTGATCCCCATTCCCAAGCTTCCTCTTCATGAAAGGTTACATCTCTTGATATAACTAATTCTTGTTTCGCTGGGTTGTATAGTCTATATCCCTTGTTAACATCAATATACCCCACAAAGATGCACTTCTCACTAGTTTGGTCGAGCTTGTCTCTCTTTTCTTTTAATAAGTGAGCAAAAGCTATTGACCCAAAAGTTTTAAATTGGCTAAGATTTGGCTTTTTACCATATAGAGTTTCATAGGGTGTGGTGTTCTTCAAAGATCTGGTAGGAAATCTATTTAATATGTAGACAGTTGAATTTGTGGCTTCTCCCCAAAATCTTTTAGGGAGCTTTTTATGGTTTAACATAGACCTTGCCATTTCAATGATGGTCCTATTCCTTCTTTCTACTGTGCCATTTTGTTGGGGTGAACTAGGGACAATAAGTTCATGTCTTATGCCACTGATTTTGCAAAAATGCTTAAAAGCATGTGAAGTGAATTCTCCTCCATTGTCATTTCTTATGGTTTTTATATTTTTGCCTAACTTGTTCTCTATTTCCCTCTTAAAATCAATGAAGTAGGACAATGCTTCAGATTTTTGTGCAAGATAGAAAATCCAAGAGAATTTTGAGTGGTCATCCACAAGGAGAAAATAATACTGTTTGCCGCCAATGGTGGTGGTGGATGAGGGCCCCCAGAGATCACAATGGAGAAGCTCCAATGGTTCATCACATGTGTCACACCGGCTGTGATGAATCTTGAGCTCAGGTACCCCAACAACAAGCTTGTTCTCAATAAGCTTCTTCATTGAATCATAGTTCAGGTGGCCAAGCCTATGATGCCATGAGATCACAAGATCAAAATGGCAACCCATAGTGGAGAGGGCCTTTTGATTTGGTGCTTCAAAGGAGAGGGGGGAAATCCTGTTTTTAAACATCTCGGCTGAGGCAACCTGCATGTTGGAAGAGTCAGAGATCATGTAGTTTTTAGATTTGAAAGTCACCGTATAGCCATTTTCAATCAATTGGCCAACGCTGAGCAAATTCTGAGCCAATGAGGGCACAAAATGAACGTTTGATACTGTTTTGTTCTTTCCGTCTGAATCTTTTATTACTACACTTCCCTTCCCTTGTATATTGTTTGTGTTCCCATCTCCCAGGTACACCACTGACTTGCAGCTTTCATCAAGATCAGTGAACAGATTTTTGTCATTTGCCATGTGACTTGAGCACCCAGAATCAATGAACCATTTGGAGGATAGTTTTGGTTCGACTGAGTCCAAGTTGCAAGTCATGAAGAGCTTTTCTTCAACTGCTTTAGTATCTTCTTTGAACTTTGCTTCTTCCTTGTTTTTGTACCAACAGTCACGGACGAAATGGGTAGGCTTTTTACACCTCTTGCATTTGAAGTAGCACTTAGCTGTGTCATGGTTTGACTTCTCACAGAGAGTGCAAAACAAGCCATTAGAGTGATTGTTTTCATGCTGCACTCCTTGAGTCTGTTGGTGTTTTGATTGAGGTGTTGATTTCCAATTGGATCCACGGGTGTTATGTTTTTTGTTGAAGTTATCCGAAGACTTGGAGTTTTGTTTGCTAATGTGCATTTTGGTCTGGAGAGCATGGGTGATACTTGGCTGGTGACATTTCAGTCTTTCTTCGTGAGATTGTAGTTTTCCTATGAGGGCAGCAATAGGAAGAGTGTTGAGATCATTACTTTCCTCTATTGCCGCAGCAATGTGATCGTATGATTTAGGAAGGCTTGTAAGCACTTTTAACACAAGCTCATTCTCTGGAATGGCTGCACCCAGGTTGCTTAATTGGTTGGACATATTTGTTAATTTTGGCATAAAATCAAAAATGGTTTCACCTTCTTGCATTGTGAGGGCATCAAACTGCCTCTTCACATTTACCTTCTGGATGGAAATTGCCTTTTGGTCTCCCTGGTAGATTTCCTTGAGTGTGTCCCAAGCTACCTTTGCCGTCTTTGCTCCAATGATGCGCGGGAAGATTGTTGGAGTGACTGCTTCCTGGATGGTGAGCAATGCCAAAGAGTTCTTTTGTTTTTCTGCTTTGGGTATTGTTGCTACACCTTCCTTTGATTTCTCAGAGGCTTGGGGACCATTTTGAACAATCTCCCAGAGGTCTTGAGAGTCTAGCAGGTTCTCCATCTTCACGGCCCAGTGTTCATAGAGTTCCTCATTGAACACGGGGGCAATGTGATGAGAGTAGGGAGTCAGGGTTGTAGATGATGAGCTCATATTGTTCTAGGAATAAGAACAAGAACTGCAGAACTTGCAGAAATTTCAAGCTCTGATACCACTGATGAACATAAACACACGAATTTCCATTCTGTACCAAGACAGAGAAGTTGGAATAGTAGGGAAATAGGAGCATCTCATGGTGTTTTCATTCATATCTTCTGAAGAGAATTACAGGAACATATATAGGTGCAGAATACAAAACATCAGAGGTAAAGGAGTTAAACGCATCATTAATTATGAAGATGTTTCCAAAGGGTTATTACCCCTTTGGGAACAGTTACATTTTAGGAAGAGTAAATAATTAAAATTGCTTCATAAATGTAGGAGTGAAGATGGCTCATTGGAAATGCGCTGCCGGTCTGGTTCATTCTCCAATAAGTTCCAGCGGTTCACTAAATGAAGAACCATACTCCAACAGAAGATAAATATGCATGTGATAATAATGAACGAACAAAGTTAATAACTTACTTCCTGTTATTGTAGAGATCATCATCCTCCAACAGAAGATAAATAACACTGCTCCTCACCATTCCAATCAAAGTTCTTCTCATTCTATCAACCATAGGGATTACATCAATATGTTTTTCCCAAAGTATATGTAATGCATCTGCTACTGTTTCATCACCAAATATGTACACAACATAACCATTCTTTTCAAATTTGAGAAATGTAAATTTTTGTTAAGTCTCACATACAACATTGAACTTTGGTGAAAATTCAGTGAAGAAGAGGATTTCCGTACCCAACTTCAGAAATATCCTTGTTTACAATTCCATCAAACCATTCTAGTCCACACGATCGAAGAAGCAGCTGCAACTCTTCATTCTAGCACAATACTACACATTTACTTTCTTTGAAGAGATAAAGACCTTTGGAGCAACATTAAAATTGAACAATGGAAGGCTAGCAGGTTCCTGGTGACAAATATCGTACCTTTCATTCAAAAAGTTGCAGAAAATATTAATACTAGTCTTACAACATAATCTTGACAACCTGAGCTTGGATGGGAGGCTTTCCATCATTGGTTTCCAACAAACACCTTATGGAAATAATAAAAAGAAGAAAAAACTTACATTCCTGGAGATTACTGAATGCATAAAATGAACAGCAGCCACCACTAAGAATCTCTCTCTTCTTCATGTCAAACACTCAACAACAACCTTCAACAGAGCCCCTCCCCCATCATTCAACAAAACTACACTCTCTCAGCAACAAAATTACATAGAAAACATTATTGTAATACATACAAAATGATTCAAAACTATTATGTGTCAACCTTTGGGCCCTTTTTGAGAGAGCGGTGTCGTTCCGGCTCCATTGTTGCAGGAGCTAGAGCTTAGTTTTGAACATAATGGGAGGAAATGAAGCTATCAACCATAGAACTTCCTCTCTACAGAACTATCATCATGTGTGTATAAAGAAGCAAAAATCATTCAACAAAAAGAGAACATCAACATAACTAGATATTATACAAATATTACTAGAACATGCAAAGTTTCCAACGGTTAAAAAAATATGGAAATAGGTTTGATATCAAAATAAGTACACCAAAATAACTAGTCATCAAGTTCTCCAAAGAAATAACATCTGAATCAATAAACAATAAATTAAGTCCATTGCTGCTCCAGTTAAAACTTTTAAAAAAATTTCTAATAAATTTGGCCCAAAACTCATAGCAGCAACAGACAAATTAAAAGGTTTTTAGTTGTGCAGAACAGTAGACGGTAGAAGGTTTCTTGGGGCATCTGAAGTCGTAGTAACCCCCATAATGAAAATGATTGGAATTTTCATAACTCATTCACTACATATTTAAAAGTTGGGAGATAGTACAGTAAAATAGATAAGAGAATGTCAAAAATTACATTGAAAGATACAAGTGACATAAGCATGGAGTTGGTTGCACAAAACAATTTAATATGAACCATAAAATTGTAATGCATGTTGAATTTTAATTTGGTGTAGCATCAACTTCAATAAAATTAGGCGAGTATATTGTAGCAGAACATTAAGACAAATATGATATCTTGAGAAAATGTCTTATTTCCTAGAGAAGAATTTGGAGGAGACTGAGCTCTCTGATCCTGGAAGTAGTGCACTGCAATGCAACAAACTGCATTATTATCATAGTGCAACGCAGTAAACATTACTATAGCTAACTATAGAGTCATTTTCACATAACGTGGTAGACAATATATACATTACCTTGTTCGTGGACTCTTGTATTAGATTATGTAGGACGTGTATCCTTAGGAGTAGACTTAATACTTTGGTTTGGTCTAGAAATAGAATTCATCATCCTCGCTAGGGGTGCAACTAGAATCGGTTCGATTCGTTTCCACTCAAAACCAAGAGCCGACCCGTATAGGTTTGGTTCCAAATTTTTGAAACTGGAACCGACACATATATATAAACAAATATAAACACACACAAACACAAACACAAACATTCACACACAACACACACATACACACATATATATAAACAAACATAAACACACGCAAACACAAACATTCACACACAACACACACACACACATGCAAACACAACACACACACACACATGCAAACACACATAACAACCGCACACATGCACAACCATACACACACACACACACACACACACACACTTATACATACACATATATATAAACACACATACACATATATATAAACAAACATAAACACACACAAACATCCACACACAACACACACACACATGCAAACACACATAACAACCACACACACACACACACATCTACATATATAAATTCAAATAAAAACTCTAAACCATCTATTGCACAAAGCAAAACAAAAATCTTTTTAAAACTTCAAGAGCTTCACAATACCACAAGAATACACACAACTCACATTCACCATTTAACAACTACAACTCAAACCAAAGAGATAACCTGAAATGAAAACTGAAAGGGTGCCAGATGGTGGGAGAACGTCGGCGAAGAACTAGCAGAGTCGCGGAGAGAGGGTGTTGTTGTGCTGGGAATCGAGGAACGAAGAAATTACGACACTGGGACTCACGACAGGGGCGGGGTCTCACGACGTGGCTCTGCGTCTGGAGAAAAACGCACATAATTTTTCAGAATTAGGACATTGGGTCGAAATTGCCTCTCAATGAGAGGAGGAAGAATACCTTGTAGACGATGGGGGAATAAGTTCCTCGATGACGTCGATGGAGAGGAGGAAGAAGGAGCGGCACTTGGCTCGATTAGGTCGCGAATGCAGTACTTGGCCGAAACAGAGCAAGAGCGGCTTGACTGCGGGAGAATAGAAGGACCACCTTGCAGACAGTGGAGGAGGAGGAGGAGGAGAGGCTGAACTCCGTCACTTGCCGCTGGTCGCACGGGTGCGGGAAGATGAAGGTCGGGTGCGGGAAGATGGGAGAGTGTCGAGAGAGGGGAAATGTGGAGAGTTTGATAGAGATTTTTAGGTTTGATTTTTATAATTTTAATTTCTTAAATAATAGTTTAGGTGTGCAAATAATAATTTTGGCCGACTTGAAAAGAGTTAGGCAACATTTTTAACGTGTTGCAAATTAATTTTTAAAAAGGAAACATGTCATAATTGTTGTCTAAAGTGAACAGTCAACTGCAATATTTCAAAAATGTTCTCTATAAGAGATTAGAGAACATTTTTTGAATGTTGCACAGAAAGTGTTGTCTAAAGTTGCTAACTTATTGGAACACTTATAAACTGCTCTCTATTCAAGGTTTAGACAATATTTTTATAAATGTTGCCAATTCAAGTGTTGCTAAAGACAAAAAATGTTGTAGTGATTGCTAAGTAGGAATGCGCTGTTCTTCGTCGAGTAACTTCTCAGCAAGGTTACTGAGAAGTAAGATGTTTTGCTTTAGGTCCAGGATCGAAAACAATTGAAGTATACCATCTAGACGAAGATCATTCTTAGAGTTCTCAGTAAGGACATCTTGGAGTGGCTTTGCACGTTCCTTGAACGAAGATACCACACACCTGATTTAGAGTTGGGGAACGACTCATCTGCAAATACAATTTACACATGAGTCTGCAACTAATTGAACACACACTATATTTATGTCCAGCACTATGAACACATACAAAATCAAACATAATATCTTCTTCAAACAATGAACACAGAAAAAATCTAATTAATATCTTATTCAAACAATCATATATCTTATGAGATAAACACAATATCTTTTTCAAACATAATATCTTCTTCAAACAATCAAACAATTGATTCCTTCGTAATATATTACTGTGCGCAAGTATGAGATTTACACGTCAGTAGTTTGGTCAATGACTGTAAATTCTGGCAGTATATAGGTAAAAAACAGTAAATTATGACAGTATTGTAGTCAAATACCGTAAATTATGATAGTTTGGTGGTCCGTCTTATCGTAGCATATAGGAGGGAATAAAGGGGCGGCCAAGCTTTTGGACAAGCAGACGTTGTAAGGCCTCTAGGGTACCGGCGCAGAATTAGGTTGACGAAGAAGAGAAAATCCAAGCAGGCCTTCGCCGACCGATAATTTTCTGCTAAATGAGTTACTCGCCAAAGAATGGAAATGCGTACGCCGGTCCGTACGCTGCCGCTGTGGGAGAAGGAAAATGAAGAGGGCGGTCGCTTGCTCGAAATCGCCGTCGATGGAAACGAGGTTTCGGAGGAGGGGATCCACTTGCTCAAAAACGAAAGAGGCACTGGTGGGGACCACTGACTTGAAATGTGCTATTTATTCTCGTGCCTATTTTTAGGTGAGAGTAACTCACCAATTTTTTTTTCAATATAAATAGGTCGGTTTGGACTGAAACTGAACCGACAACCTTTATTTTTCAATAGGTCCAAATCGACCCTAAGCTAATAGGTCGGTTAGTAGTCGCTTCAGTTTTTGATTGATTTTTAGGAGTTCAGTATCCATTTTGTAGGCTCTTTCGCTAAAAATGTAAAAAAATAATTTAACTCTTTAATGTTTATTTTATTTTACTTATCTTCAATGCAAAATATTAATTAATAAGATAATAGTAGCATTTCAAATACTAATAATTGCTTTTATATATGCACTAAAATAGCCGTGAACAAAAAGTCTCTCGGTCCTGTCTGGAACCAGTCTTTTAAAAGACCGGTCTTTTGCCGACCAGTCCCGGACCGGTCCCGTCTAAACCAGTCCCGGTCCGGGACCGGTTTTTCCCCTCTGGAGGAGGACCGGCTGGGACCAGAGGACCGGTCCTCACCGGTCCTCACCGGTCCCGGACCGGTCCTCACCGGTCCCGGACCGGTCCTCACCGGTCCCGGACCGGTCCTCACCGGTCCCGGACCGGTCATCACCGGTCCTCACCGGTCCCGGACCGGTCCTCACCGGTCCCGGACCGGTCCTCACCGGTCCCGGACCGGTCCTCACCGGTCCCGGACCGGTCTTTTTTATTTATTTATTTTTTAAATATAAAAAGAGAGTGGGTGAGAGAGAGTGATAGAGAGAGAGAGGGAGGGGGGGTTATAAAAAAACTTTGTTTTAAATGAGAGAGAGAGGGGGGTTATTAATTAAAAAAATATATTTTTAAATAACCTAGGCCCTAGGCTGGCGCAGGCTGCACCAGCCCAGCTGCTGTAGCAGACCGGCAACATTAATTGTTGTCGACCAGGTAACAGCGGTTACCAACAGCTCTTTTAAAGAGCTGTTTTAACAGCTCTTTAAAGAGTTGTTAACAACTAACTGTTGGGGAGAATCCGTGAAACCATGACGGAGATGGATTCGCTCTAGTCGAAACATCGAGACGGAGAAAACATGAGCGGAAGCATACCTGAATCCATGTAGATGGATTATTGCGGTTACGGATCTTCCAAGTCTACAAGGTCCTGACGAAGAAGACGACTCCTCCTCTTCCTCCTTAGGCTCTCTCCAGCGATGGGATGCTAGAACTAATGAGAGTAAAAATAATAATGATGATACCTTGTGACCCGGGGACCATAACCTATTTATAACTAAACCTTAATACGATCATTTACATTTAAGCCCATCATATAAATGTAAATAACACCCGGTATCCACACATTACTTAAACCGTCCATACAATATGAAACGTAATCGACCAAATTAATTAGATCACTTAAATTGGGTCGATGCTAATGACAGCCCCATTAACGCGCATAATTAACATATATGGCCCACATAATTATTATTTCTAACACTAACAGCTCTTTTAAGAGCTGTTTTAACAGCTCTTCACGGGTGTCCCGGTTCCGGTCCTATCCCAGGACCGGTAAAAGACCGGTCTTTTACCGGTCCCAGTCCGGGACCGGTCTTTTACCGGTCCCGGTCCGGAACCGGTCTTTGAGGGAAAAAAGGGGACTGCTGGGGACCTCTGGGACCGGTCCGAGACCGAACCGGTCCTAACTGGGACCGGTCCCTAGCCGGTCCTAACCGGTCCGGTCCCAACCGGACCAATTAGGACCGATTTTTTTGTACTCAACTACACTAAAATCACTAACAAAATAACAAGTAAAAAGTACTTATAAAGTAATGAAATGCTCAATGCTAACCTTTAATATCATTTCACTAGTCAAACTTTGAATCTTTAACTTGATAAAGAGGATATACCGTCTTCGGGCTGGTTAGCGCGGTGGTTGTTCCGTCTATCGATCCCTTTCCCCGCCGTTTTATGCGGCGGAATGTTGAGATAGGACGGAAAGAGATTGTGTCTGTGTGTCTGGTCGTACATGAGGCGGCACCGGGGTAATGCGGTAAGGCCGTGAGGGCACGCCGGCGTCGTGATCCTTCAAGTGACCACGATTGAGATGGGGAACTCGCTAGGATGTTCGGCGTCCGGGGAGCGGCTTGTTTCAGCGGCGAGAGATGGTGATCTTCTCGAGGCGCGGATGTTGCTCGAATTCAACCCCGGCCTCGCCAAGTACTCTACCTTCGGAGGCCTCAACTCCCCCCTCCATTTCGCCGCCGCCAAGGGCCACAACGAGGTCTGAGCCCTCCTCACTTCTCCGGCCTCTTCCTGCCAAAGAATCATGTAACCCTTCGTTTGTGTTGATTTTAGATGGTCGCGCTGCTGCTGGAGAATGGGGCCGACGTGAATTCAAGAAACTATTGCGGCCAGGTTCTTTATCTTGATCGGACATCGTCAAATTTCTCCTCCGGTTTGGATTCTCGTATGCGTTTCATCTGTTTGATGTTTGTCTAGACTGCCTTGATGCAAGCCTGCCGGCACGGACACTGGGAAATCGTCCAGACGTTGCTGCTCTACCGATGCAACGTACGTGTTTGTTTGTTTTTTGCCCTAGGGCTCATATGACTGCTTCTATGTACAAAATAAGAAGCCAATATGGGTTTTAAAACACCTACAACATCTCAAAGGCGATGGCTCCATTTTTCACTCTCGACATATTTGAATACTAAAATCATCAGCTTCTAAAACCTTTGTGAATTAACCCCTCGCTGTTCTTTTTGAACATTTCAAATTTGGGATATGGAGATTGAGCTTTGGAGATTGTGGATTTTTATAATTTAGGTTACCAGAGCCGATTATCTGAGTGGTAGAACAGCGCTGCACTTTGCATCAGTGGGAGGTCATGTGAGGTGTATAAGGCTTCTGGTTGCTGATTTTGTCCCTAGCTCCCCCCATCAAATGACTCCTCTTGAGGTGGAAGACAAAGATGGTTGCCGGAGAAATACCGGTCTTGATTCATCGTCGGGGCATAGATACGATCAGCTGTATGATTTATAATCTGATTCCTCTCTCTGTCTGTGGGATTCTCATGGATCTGAAACATTTCTTATTCAATCTTCTCCTGCTTGCTGCAGTGCCCTGACAAAATTTATCAACAAGATAGCTGATGGCGGTCTCACAGCTCTTCACATAGCAGCATTGAACGGCTCTTCTGATTGTGTTCAACTGCTGCTTGATTTGTATGCCGATGTTGCTTCGGTGACATTTCCTTATGGTTCTTCAATGAATTTGATAGGTGTGTTAATTATTTTTGGGTTAATCACCAGTATTTCTCCTGGGATTTTGCATAATTATAGAGACCTCACCTCTAATTACAAAAATCTCGACTCTAAGTTTGCAATGTTACAAGGTAACCTCAACGCAATCAGCATACATTGCAAGTGTATCCCTCCCAGAAGAGTGGTTTATTGTACTAAAAATTAACAATGTAAACTCAGATAAGAGGATTAAAAATTAAAGTGGCAGCCACTGTGTTTATGCAAAAAATCTCAAGGAGGTCCCAATAATTAACCACTATTTGTTTGGGAAGAGTTGTGTTGATTTAGTTTTGATGCAGGAGCAGGAAGCACTCCATTGCATTATGCGGCTTGTGGAGGAAATCTTAGATGTTGCCAGGCAAATTCAGTTTCTCTGCTCTTTTATGTGGATGTTTATATGCGCAGTGTGAATTTTCTTTGGTTTATGTTTGTATTTCAAATTATTTCCCCCCTTTCTCCATTTGGCAGGTACTCTTATCTAGAGGTTCTAGCCGATTAGCGTTGAACTGTAATGGGTATGGCTTTACTTTCTTAAAAATATTCAGTGTCTTTATACATTTGGGCTCTGCTTGATGCAACTATCTACTATAAAAGTCAGGTGAAATGGGTTGGTTGTGGAGTTGTGTTGATAAGTTGTTGATGCCAAAACTGTTGATTTTGTTTAGTAGACATTGGTTAATATTGTGATATTGTTTTAAACACATAAGTTAGATTTATGTGTTTGGTTCTAATGTTTTTTTGGGTAGACTTGGAGACCGAAAGGGAAAAATGTCTGTAATATAAAATTATTTGAATACATCTCTTTCTCTTGACAGTTTGTTACATATTATAAATTTCTCAACTAATTATTTTGTAATTTCACTTGCATATTAATTTACAAATGTTATAACAAATCTTTACACATGAAAAAGGAAACATCCTTGTATGAATATATTTGTACTGTTTTTCTTTAACCCCCTAAATACTTCTCAACCTTCAAACATGTGAGAATGACCTTGAAGTTTTTGTTGATTGTGATCATGATGGAGGGAGAAGTAAGCGGAGAGCAATGAAGCAACGACTCCCCGAGGGCCGAATGCCCGTACCTAGTACATTTCCGGTACCAATACATACACAGTCCTCAGTGGATACGTTGGACTAGGTGAATCGCTCTACATATTGTAATAGAAGTTTGTTTTTTCTAAAGTGAACAAAAGTTTGCTTCTTATTTTCTTAGAAAAGAAAGGGTTGTGACCCTCCAGTAAGAGCAACTTATTGTATTTGTTTATTATAGAAAACAAACATGTGATATAGCCATATAGGTTTAAGTTACATGTGAAATAGGTTTAAGTTTCTTCTATTGTCAAAATTATGGACAATTTGCCTTAAATTTAGTTGTGCTTGTTTATTATGTATTTAATAACTAGATGTTCTAATACTTATTTAGTATGACTTTGTCTATGTTGTATGTCATTCTATCTCTTTTTAAAAAATTGTGCATATATATGTACACCTGTCCTTATTTTGTTATTCTTTTGTACTCCGTACCGGATACATATTATACCTTATACCCATACCTGATCTGTGCTTCATAGGCGGGGAGAAAGAAATGAGGAGAAGGATAGAGGTAGAAAAGGAAAGAAAGGGGGATTGATGCCTTGATGAAGTAGGGGAGGATTAGTGTACAACCCAGTGTTCACCGACTCGCGGAGGAATCAACCACAGGTATTTCAGGGAGTGCTCGCAGACTCGCGGCGAGTACCTTGCCAGGGCAGGGCGAGGCGAGCCAGAGAGGCGAGCCAGGGATCCTGCTCGCGAGTAGCGAGAGGCGATAACATGAGTGTCTTGAAGGACCGCTCTGGGGTGCATTTAGCCAGGGCGAGTCAGATGAGATCTCGCAGCGTTGGTCTGGCGGGGCGAGTGGGGGCTCGCCTCCACTCGCAAGAGGAGCTATCGCGAGCCCAACTCGCAGAAAGGTTTGCGAGTGGCGCCTTCATGGGCCACTCGCCCAGCAAGGGATGCAGGTGAATTTACCCTGATACCCCTGGTGGGCTGCCAATAGCCCTCCAAAACAGCGGAGTTTTGCTGTTAGCAGACCAGTTTGGGGTGCGTTTAGTAAAACCAAAAGGCGGAATCCCGCTATTAGCAGACCAGTTCAAAAAATGCTATAAATAGACCCTTTGGGGCACCTTGAGAGGGCATTCTAGATCTTTGTTTCTCCTCAAGAGTTCTTTGGTTAGCTCCTCCAGCTCTCCAAGGTGCCCAGCCTCAGCTTTGACTTGGGAGGGGAAGCGCTCTAAGATCTTCCGGGTGTGTGGTGGGACCTCCGTGCTGTAGCCAAGGGTCTGTGTTAAGCTCTTAGTCTCCGGTCTGTTTCTTCCGCGGGATCAGTAGGTGCTACCTGCCCCCTCTAAGGGGTCCGATCTGCTCGTTGGGACCAAGTCTTGGTTCCAACATTTTTGGTGCGGTGAGTGTGGAGAGTAGTTAGCACAAGAAAGTTCCAAGGAAGAGACATGGCGGGAGAGGACGAGCGAGAAGCAGGCTTTGACGGTTCGCCACCACCCAGCGCGCCAGCGACGGTAGAGATGTTGGCAGACCTCAGGAGGGACCTGCTCGGGGTTTTTTAATGCGCTCTCGCCACGGCACTTGGGGGTCTCGCAACCCCTGCGCCCCAGGTGGCCCCTCCAGCCGGAGTTGGCGAGAAAGGAGGCGAGCTCCCAAGCGCCACGGCGAGATCTCGCAGGGCGAGAACTTTTCCCCAGCCCAGCGAGTGCGAGCGGGGTCCTGGCGAGTGCCGTCCCGGCTGACGGGATCCCGGCTCGAGTGCGAGATTGGTAGGAGCCGGGTCGCCCGGGGAGCTCGCGGGGCGAGTGGAGCAGGTCAGGGGGTGAAGGGGGGAAGCCCATTTTGTGAGTTGGTGCTCTTGGCACCACTCCCCGAGGGGTTCAGGGAGCCGGCCATGATGTTGTATACCGGCAAGGATGACCTCATTCAACACCTGCAGTGGTTCGAGGACATGGTCTCTATCAGACCTATGTCGGACGCCTTCAAGTGCCGACTATTCGCCACCACCCTGAAGGAAAAGGCAAGGGACTGGTTCCACCAGTTACCCTCGGAGTCGATCTACGCTTTTGAGGATCTGCGTCGCGGCTTCCTGTTGCACTTCTCAACCTCAAAGAAGAGGAAGAAGGACCCCGAGGCGCTCTTTAACATCAAGCAGAGGCCGGGGGAGTCACTGACCCACTATGTGGATCGGTTCCAGGAGGAGGTCCTCCTCATCCAGGAGGCGTCGGGGTTCACCCTTCAGCTTGCATTCATAGTAGGGTTGCAGGAGGGGTTTTTTAAGATGGACCTCAAGAGGAGGGCTTCCTTGTCTTTCGATGAGTTGATTGAGAGAGCGGCGGAGGAGATAGAGGGGAAGGCTTCCAACCCCGAGTTCTCGAAGAGGCTGGCACGGCTGAGCGAGCCGGAGGTTAGGCAACCAGAGGCGAGAAGGAGAGAAGGGGCAAGAACCCCGGAGTTGGGGTGGAGGCAGCAAGGAGGGGGGCGCAGGGCCCAAGAAGGGGTTTCCACCAAGGAGGGGGCAACTTCCAAGGAGGACAAGGAAGACCCCATCAGCTAGGGTGGAGGCAGGGCCCGAGGCCACCTCCTCCCCGCCTCAGCAGGCAATGGCGGTCGGAAGAGGAAGAGCAGGAAGTGGAAGAGGAGCGGGAGGAGACGAGCTCAGGAGGAGGAACAGAGGGGCGGAGGCCGAGGGGAGGCGGGTGGCGTTGCCCTATTGTGACTTTCACCAGGAGGAAGGTCACGCAACGGCCACCTGCCCAGAGTTCTTGGAGATGAGGGGGGCCAGAGTGCCGGCGCAGCGGGAGCAGCGGCCGGTGAGGATTGAGGAGAAAGAGAGGTGCGAGGACAGGGTTGACGTGGGGACTCGAGGAGAGATCAGAGTGATCCATAGGGGGGTAGGAATCGAGGCGACCCGGAAGGCGAGCCTCCATACCATCTATCGTCGGAGCGTGACTTTGACATCCCAAGCCCCACCCCCAGCAGAAAAGATCACGTTTTCTCAGAAGGATATGTCGGGTCATGAGGACCCGTTCTGCGATGCGCTGGTTATCCAAACGGCCATCGAGAACTTCACCGTCTCTCGGTTCCTCGTGGATAACGGGAGCTCGGTCAACGTCATCTTCAAGAAAGCGTTCGACGAAATGAAGGTGGAGGCCAGGAGGGTGTTGGCCTCGGATGGCCCATTGTTTGGGTTCTCGGGGGAGAGAAAGGAGGTGGAAGGGGGAGTGGGACTCCATGTGGTCTTTGGGGGGGGGGGGGGGGCAGTCCCGGAACTGCCGCTTTGTTATAGTGGATGCCCCCAGCAACTACAGTGCCATCTTCGGACGGCCCCTCATCAGCGCGTTCTGATGCGTCCCCTCCACTTTTCACCAATGCCTCAAGTTCAACAGGACGAGTCCAGGTCCGGGTAAGGGGAGACCTGAAGGTGGCAAGACAGTGCTATGTGACTGTCGTGAACACCATCTCCTGGATGGCGGAAGCTGAGGAGTGGGATAGGGAGATGGGCGAGCCAGAGATGCCAGCAGAGGAAAGAGAAGAAAGAAGGAAAGAGGGAGGAGGAGAAGAAGGTGAAGCCCAGGAGGAAGGGGCGGAGGAGCTGATGGTGATCAGGGGGGAGGAGATGGAAGAAGGAGGAGCCGAAGCGCTTGCTTGCGGCGAGAGGAAGGAGGGCGACTGGGCGGAGCAGTCAAGGTTGGAGGTCGTGGAGGAGGTGGTAGAGCTGGAGGTCGTCACCAGGCAGGGGCGATCGAGAAGGTAAAGATAAGTGGGGAGCTCAGCCCCGAGGACCGGAGGAAGAACTTGGCTTTGCGTCCAAGAGAACGTGGACGTCTTCGCCTGGAGTGCCGCAGAGATGCCTGGGATCGATGCGGATGTGGTGTGCCATCGCCTCAACCTCGACCCCGGTACTCACCCCATCCGCCAGAAGAAGAGGTCCATCGCGGACAAGCTGGAGGCGCCCATCCGGGAGGAAGTGAGCAAGCTCCTCAGGCAGGATTTGTATCGGAGATCCAGTACCCAGGCTGGGTCTCCAACATAGTAATGGTAAAAAGGGGGATGGTAAGTGGAGGATGTGTATGGACTTTTCTTTATTAAATAAATCGTGCCACAAGGATTGTTACCCCTTGCCTCGGATCGACGCGCTGGTTGACTCAGCTGTCGGTTTTTCCCTAATGAGTTTTCTAGATGCTTTCTCAGGTTACCATCAGATCCACATGCACCCTCCCGACGGCAAGCCTTTCATCATGGGGGATGGGTGCTACTGCTACAAGATGATGTCATTTGGGCTAAAAAATGGAGGGGCAACATATCAACGGATGATGGACAGGGTCTTCTGGGAACAGAAGAGGAGGAATTTGGAGGTATACATGGACGATCTCATGATTAAGAGCCGGGACCTCGAGTCCCACCTCCGGGACCTCGAAGAGACCTTCGGGACCTTGCGCAAGTTCAAGATGAAACTCAACCCCCAGAAGTGTGTCTTCGGGGCTAGCCGAGGGAAGTTCCTGGGCCACTTGCTCACCCCGGCCGGGGTGGAGCCTAACCCTGACAAAGTGAACGCAATCCTGGAGCTGGGATCGCCGAGGAATGCAAAGGAGGTCCAACGTCTCACCGGGAAGCTAGCTGGGCTAAGTAGATTCCTCTCCAGGGTTGATCTCTGGAAAGGCTGGCTGAGAAAAGTTTTGAGCCGGAATGCCCCAGATCGATTCCGCTGTCGGGCTCTCATAGACGGTGGGTCAGGTTGATCTCTGGAGAGGCTGGCTGAGGAAGTTTTGAGCTGGAGTGCCCCAGATCGATTCCGCTGTCGGGCTCTCATAGACGGTGGGTCAGGTTGATCTCTGGAGAGGCTGGCTGAAGAAAGTTTTGAGCCGGAATGCCCCATATTGATTCCGCTGTCGGGCTCTCATAGACGGTGAGTCAGGTTGATCTCTGGAGAGGCTAGCTGAAGAAAGTTTTGAGCTGGAGTGCCCCAGATCGATTCTGCTACCGGACTCTCATAGACGGTGGGTCAGGTTGATCTCTGGAGAGGCTGGCTGAAGAAAGTTTTGAGCCGGAATGCCCCAGATCGATTCCGCTGCCGGGCTCTCATAGACAGTGGGTCAGGTTTATCTCTGGAGAGGCTGACTGAGGAAAGTTTTGAGCTGGAGTGCCCCAGATCGATTCCGCTGCCGGGCTCTCATAGACGGTGTGTCAGGTTGATCTCTGGAGAGGCTGACCAAGGTAAAGGTAGTACCAGGCCCAGGGCAACAAGCTCCCACGAAAACGACACGGTCCGGCTCTCACCCAGCTGACAGGACAGCAGGCTCACCCGGTGGCAGGAAGGTAAGACAAAAAGAAGAAGTGGAAAAAATCTCAAAGGTCAAGTATGCGAGTGGCCCCAATAGGGGAGGCACTCGCTCGGAAGGGCACTCGCTCGGCAGCGATGCGAGTGGCCCCAGAAGAGGAGGTTCTCGGCAAGGTTGCACTCTCGGTGGAATTGTTGTAGCCACCTACGTCCTAAGAAATCGGCAAAAGCACACTACTCGCGAATGGGCGAGTGAGTGGGTGCGAGTGTAAGCCGGAAGCTGAGGCAAGCGCATCGCTCGCGAAAGCGTGAGTGGTGGTGTGCGCGCAAGTACAGGCAGTTATCAGGTACCTATCGATTGACGAGAATGGAAGCGCGTGAACGTAAAAGTAAGAAACAAGTCTACCCGAATGGGCACTCGCCTCGGTGAAGGGCCCGCGGACGAGAGCCTGGTTTGGCGCAAATACAAAAGGGGAAAATTTGTTTAGGTCCCACGAAGGGGGGCGAGTAAGCGGGTAGCCGATCAACTCAAAGGCGTGTGTAGGGTGCGTGCCGAATGCGAATGCGTGCGTGTGCGAGTAGGCGCGCGCAAGTCAATAGATGCTCGAGCAAAGCGCGAGTGCGTGCATAGTGCGAGTCGTCGAGGCACGAGTGCGTAAGTTATTGAAAGCAATGCAAGTAAAAAGCAGGAGAAAGACTTGAGAAAATAATTTTCATTCCATTTCAAAAATTGTTTACATCATTTCAAAAATTGTTTACATCAAGGGGCGAGTCCCGCCTTACAAAGAAAGAAAAAAAATACATTCTAAAGCTCGCCCTCGTCATCTGCGAAAGGAGGGATCGGCTCGAACAACTTCGGGACGACCTCCTCGACGGTGAGCTCCTCCGCGTCGGCTGAGAGAAGCCCTGCCCCCTTTAAGGTGTCGAAGATGTGCCTCGCCGCCAGGATCCCGGTGTCTCGCAACGACTCCTCCTCCGCTCGCTTCAAGTTCCTCAATGTTGGGGAGAACAAGGAGCGGGTGGAAGGGCGGCCCGGGCGAGCTCCTGGTTGTGAGCCTTCAAAACAGCGACCTCCTTCTCCAGCTCCGTCTTGCGAGCAAGGAACTGGTCGGCGGTCTCAGGGTCCTGCGAGAAGCAAATGAGTTAAAAAGGAAAATGGCAAAATGAAACAAGCGAGTTCTCGGCAGACTTACCATCCCGCCCTTGAGGCTCTCGAGGAGGCCGTCGGAGACAACCTGCTTTTCCTTAAGGTCGGCGAGCTCCTTCTGCGTCTCTTGCAGCTCCCGCTTCAGGTCTTCGGAGTTCCTCTCCGTCGTGAGGCAGCGGCGACCTGCCATATGGGCGAGCTCAGCCCGCGAAGCTGGGCTCGCGCGCACTCATAAGCGAGTGCTCGGGAAGAGAGGGTGTGGAATTCCGCGGCGTCCTCCCGCCCATAGAGGCCGAAGGACACGCCGAATATCCAATGGTCTCCCGCTCCACCCAGGAGGGGTTGAGGGTGGAGATCGAGACCCGGTTGGAGTCTGAGTCCCATTCCAACACGGGCTCGCCGATCGCTTCCCGGTGCTTGGTGCCAAGGCAGAAGTTGCGATGGCCCGCCGGCGCGGGAGCGGCCGGCACGCGGACAGTCTCCCCAGTGGCCTCTCCGACGCCCTGGTCGGCGAGAGAGTCCGCTGGGGGATTGGCTCCTGACGAGCTTTCAGCGAGCCCCTTCCCTTTGACGGGAGCGGAGGGCTGCTTTTTCTTCTTCGGCGGCGGAGGTTTGAGGGACGGCTCGCGGCTGGCGAGTGCGGGCCGCTTCTTGGAGGCGGAAGAGGTGTTGGGGGCCTCGCGGCAGGCGTCGGCGGCGGTGGAAGCGAGCCTTAGGCCCTGGGTGATAGGCACTGTCGGCGCATAAGGTGGGTGGAGCGAAAGGTCTCGCTCCCCTACGAATGACAAAAGGAGGTAAGTTAGGAAAATAATGAAAGAGGTTCAAGCGAGACGGAAAAAGATCACGGTTCAAACCTGCTCCGGGCGGCACGAGAGTCAGCGAGTCCACGTTCCTCCGGAGGTAGCCGACCTCGAAGGCAGTGGACATGTATTTGAAGAGGTCATCCTCAGGGTCGCCGAGCTTAGGGGGCGGTAGGTGGACTCGCCCCGCTGAACGGGCGAGAAGGGGACGTTGCCGAAGGGCCCCTTGACGAACACGAATTTATGCGCCCAGTAGTGGCTTTTGTTCACCGTCTCGTGAACTTTGGCGTGCTGGCTCGCAAAGAACGTCGTTCCGTCCTTGTTCTCGCGGAAGGAGAACAGCTTGATGAAGACCGGCAAGCTCAACTCGACGTGTTCCTCGCGCAGGTAGCACGCGAACCCCACCATGACAGCGATGGAGTTCGGGGTCATCTGGCCCGGGATGACGCCATAGTACTTCAGCAGCTGAAAATTTGCGAGACGTGGTTAGAATGACATCCTAAGCTAAAGCGAGAAAGGAATGCAAGGAGAAGGGTAGCGAGCGAGTTACCTGGCTGATCTCCGGCCATTGGGGTAGTCGCAGGCCCACGTCGAAATGGGCCGCGGAGATGGCGAGCTCGTCCGTGTGGAGGTCATTGATGGCATCGGTCTTCGCTGGATGGCGAGCAGTGAATGGTGGTGTGATGTAGTTGGCCACCACCAAGTGATACTCGCTCTCGGTCAGCGAGCAGGTAAAGAAGGAGTGGCCGCAGAAGGTAAAGGCGCACTTGGCTCGACCCTCGGATTCACCGTCACCACCCATATCTGCGAAAATAGAGAAGATTGCGAAAGCGAGAAGGCGAGGGCTAGCGAGAAAGAGAGAGGTCAAGAAGGTTAAATGCGGTGGTTGACTGTTTATGGCGGGCTTATTTATAAGAAACTCATGGCGGCGGGGAGGAATCGAGGCGTCGGGGGGTGCGGATGGCCGAATCCCGTTGTTACGCGCCTCGATACTCGAGCCCGCCTGCCCCCAGAGATCTCGCCGCGAGGCAACAGGGACGGATCGCAGTTGGGTAAGGCGAGTCCCCGGCAAGCCGCGAGAAAGGGGGATTGGACAAGATGGGTTAGCGAACGCGATAAAGGTAGCAATAAAAAGCGAGCAATAATTAAAGAAAAATCTCGTCATTTCTCGGGAGGCATTCAAAGTAATATCATTATTGTTTACAGGACATCGCAGAAAAAGGAAGCAACAAACAGGTTTCCGCGAGTTCGCCAGGCGAGTGCGAGGGGGATCAATAGCGGATCCATCGCCATCGACCTCGTCCTCGCACCCCCGAGCGCGGCGGTACGCGCGGATAATGATACGCGCGGACCGCACGGAGCTCGCGCCGCAGCAGCCGGATTTGATCCTCCGCCCGCGTGAGATGCACCCCAGGAGAGTGTGCCTCGCGACAGGCGTCTGTCTGCAGCTCGGCGAGAACTCGGGCTAACTGGTCTTCAATCGTGGCGAAGCGCTCCTCGCAGACCGCTCTGTCCTCGCGCGCCCGGTTGCGCAGATCTTGCAGCATGTATCCTTGCTTCTCGAGCACGTCCGCGACTCGCCGCTTCATCGCCTCAGGGTCCCGAGGGTCGCCGAGGAAGTCAATGATTTTGCCCGGCGAAGGTAGGGGCGACATCTCCTTCTCCCCAATCTCCAGCTCGGTGGAGGACTCCTAGACACCTGCGAGAAAAGATTCAGTAAGCAGGGCGAGAGGTATTTTGTTGATTTGTAACTAACCAACCTGACAAGGCCGCGACAGCTTTATCGGGTCGCTGACGAGAGGAGCTCGGTCGCCCCTGGAAGGCCTCCGAGTACAGTATTGTGAAGGATTTCCCCAGGCCGGGAACGTGGGGGAGGTTGCTCGCATCCCGGATGTCAGCGGGAGGCGAGCTGTCGGTGTCTTGATGGTCCAGCATGTTGAACCCAGGGACGAGGACTGTCCCGCCCGGGTGAGGCTGCGAGCCCGGCGGGTGCTGCGAGCCCGGAGGAGGTGGCGAATCTGGTGGGGGTGGAGAATCTGGAGGGGGCGCCGAGCCCAGCGGGGTGGTGCGCCTCCTAGGAGTTGCGAGGAGGTTCTCTGTGAAAGACGAAAAGGCTCAGTAGGTGAACTCGCCAGAAAAGATGATGTCAGAATCTTACCCGGTCGCGACGAAGGCGACAGGTCGAGAAACTCCACGTCGGCAGCCGAGGAGTTGTTTCCCCCGGGGGAGGGAAGGCGAGTACCTTCCAGGCTCTCGCTCGCCTGGATTCCCGCCAGAGACGCGCTCTACAGATCAAATGGTTAGCACAGAAACAGGAGAGAGAAAGCATGTGCATCCGAGTACCTGTTCGGCGAGTCCTGGATCGTCCAGCATATCCCGAAGGGAAGACTGCGTCGTCCGGAAGCGCCGCCGCATCGCTTGTGTTCGCTTCAGAACGGGGGGAGGTGGAGTCTGCCGGGCGCCCCAGGGGGCGAGCCGTTTGGTGATCGATTGCCCCCTCGCGCGGGACGCTGCCAAGCGAGCTTGAGCTTCTTCTGAGAGAGGCATCTTCAGCAAATGCAGTTGCAAGTAGTAAAGAAAAATGAAGGAAGAAATGGGTCCCTCGACGCCCAGAGACGTTGGTATTTATAGCACTGGGGGTGGGACCCACCAAAGATTCATACCAGCTCATCCTCGTCCGGCGAACACAAAGGGTTGGATGTTTCTTCACGAGCTTAGCATAATCTCGCGAAGAGCGGGGATTGTGTACAACTCATTGTTCACCGACTCGCGGAGGAATCAACCACAGGTATTTCAGGGAGTGCTCGCAGACTCGCGGCGAGTACCTTGCCAGGGCAGGGCGAGGCGAGCCAGAGAGGCGAGCCAGGGATCCTGCTCGCGAGTAGCGAGAGGCGATAGCATGAGTGTCTTGAAGGACCGCTCTGGGGTACATTTAGCCAGGGCGAGTCAGATGAGATCTCGCAGCGTTGGTCTGGCGGGGCGAGTGGGGGTTCTCCTCCACTCGCAAGAGGAGCTCTCGCGAGCCCAGCTCGCAGAAAGGCTTGCGAGTGGCGCCTTCATGGGCTACTCGCCCAACAAGGGATGCAGGTGAATTTATCATGATACCCCTGGTGGGCTGCCAATAGCCCTCCAAAGCAGCGGAGTTTGACTGTTAGCAGACCAGTTTGGGGTGCGTTTAGTAAAACCAAATGGCGGAATCCCGCTATTAGCAGACCAGTTCAAAAATGGCTATAAATAGACCCTTTGGGGCACCTTGAGAGGGCATTCTAGATCTTTGCTTCTCCTCAAGAGTTCTTTGGTTAGCTCCTCCAGCTTTCCAAGGTGTCCAGCCTCAGCTTTGGCTTGGGAGGGGAAGCGCTCTACGATCTTCCGGGTGTGTGGTGGGACCTCCGTGCTGTAGCCAAGGGTCTGTGTTAAGCTCTTAGTCTCCGGTTTGTTGCTTCCGCGGGATCAGTAGGTGCTACCTGCCCCCTCTAAGGGGTCCGATCTGCTCGTTGGGGCCAAGTCTTGGTTCCAACAATTTGGTTCGGGGCTTGAGAAGGGAATCAAGGGCTACATGAGAAGAGAATTGGGGGCTGCAACGTCGTGCGAGAAATATGAGGATTACAACAACACTCAAGCCATTATCCCATCATAGTGAGGTCGGCTATATGGATTCTCTGTCGCCATTGCGCCCTGTCTTTAATCATAGTCTCACTAATGCCTAAGTACATCATGTCTTTCCTTATAGTTTCATTCCAAGTCTTTTTTGGTCTATCCCTCCCCCGTTTAACATGTCTAGTGACTAAACTCTCACAACGCCTAACAGGTGCCTCTAATGGTCTCCTATATACATGTCCGAACCAGCTTAAACGAGCTTCTCACATCTTCTCTACAATTGGCGTCACTCATGTCTTATCCCTGATACATTCATTCCTAATTTTATCCAGTCTCGTGTGACCACACATCCACCTAAGCATTCTCATCTCCGCAACTCCCATTAGGGTCTTCCAACTTTCCCCCGAGAAATATGAGGATTAAGGTAGAAAATATATAATACCATAATTAATTAAAGTCTTGGGGAGGATTAGGTTCGGGAACACAACTTTCCCCCTTTCATGTGCATAGGATGAATGCCTTGCATGATTTTTTGATTTTCCGGTTGAAAAAGCTATACCAGCTTGTGATTCAAACATTAATACATTTCTAGCTCTTGCTTATAGAAATTCAAAGACCTGAAAATTCAGGCGGATCTGAAATGTTTAATAAAAGAATCCAACTATTTTATCATTTGTTTCATCTCTTCTATCATGTATGTCATAAACTTAAAGAAATAATTTATATTTTTTCAGATGGCTTCCAGTGGATGTTGCCAAGATATGGGGTCACTATGCACTCGAAGGATTGTTAAAGCCAAATTCTGTTGTGAACATACCAAATTTTCTCCCATCTAACTATCTGTCATTGCCTCTTATGAGCATACTTAACATAGCAAGGTGGTGAGAATCGTTTATATTTTTGTTCATTTAATATCACTGCTCATATTTCAGTGGTAGTCTAGAAATGGCCTTTCATTTCATTTTCATCCAAGTCCTGTGAAGTAGGAACATATGAACATAATTTAGTATTTGCATACTTGATCCTTAGCTATTCTATACATCCACTTTTCCCTTGGAAGACCCTAATGTTATCATGAAAGCTAGTTACTGATTGGCTTAGAAAAGATAATCTCATTGAAAAAAAACTATTGATCGTGCATTTAAAGATATTAAGAAAAAACTTACAGATGTACTTGTCCTTAAATTGTCATATGATAAAGCGTGATGTCCTTAAATTTACCTTATGCTAATTAAAGCATTCCTTAATGCATAATAACAAATCTGATAGCGCCTTTGGGTCCAGTTGACTTTCGAAGGATGACTCATCTAGCCTAAATCTATGTGTGATATCATCTTCGTGATAATACTGTCTATGAGATCCATGATTATCATCATAGTGATCTTCCTAAGCATAATCGAATCGTGTCGGAGGGTCAACACATTCTCTACGTACGGGTGTCTAGGACGAGGATTATCTCCATAATAGTAAGAAAATCTCTCTTGGGAAGTTTTCTGGGTTTGAGCATAAACGAGCTATGGATCCTCAAATAACGATAATGACCTACATGATACTCGTCCCGGCCATAATCATATTGTGCTCTAGGGTTACTTTGTTTCTCCATGAATGACCGATATTGTACTACTTCATATCATAGACTAAGCATAAACTTGAGGTTCCGATACCACTTTGATGTAGGACAAATCTATAGAGTTTCGATGTAAACAACTCTAACTTTATAACGGAATGTAGGCAAGTCTGTGAATGCAACATTGACAATCCGCCTCGCACCTCCTCCAACGCATGCAATCGGGTCACCCTTCCAATAGCTTGCATCCCTGATCACAGTCTCGCCAGTCTCTCTAGCGTCTAACAACTCAGCCCGCGCTCGTGTATGTCATTCACACTCACATGATGCGGCTAGCATGCACATGTAGGTCTGTGTCTAGATCCGTCAAGCACCACCTTACTTCCCTCCGACACTCGTCCAATTTCGTTATTTATGCCATCCACGCGTGACATGGTCGGCACTCGCATCGATGCCCTAACTTGTTAACTTGACACCCATGAGGACATGATTATCTCCATGCATTGACGATCGCTTGGAACATGCTCACCACACTCGTTCCCCACCACCTTCTCCGTTGACGGTCTGATGCTCCTTCCTCCACACTCAACATGCCACTAGAATTTCTTTTGTCCACCGCACATGTGTTGCGTTCTTTGGAGGTCCCTTATTTCAATTACTCTGATTTGAGAGGGTGGACGCCAAAGTGGAGCAATTTTTGGCATCCACTGCACTACAAAACCGCAAAAAGTGCCTTTCTGGGATGGAGGGATCCGTTTTTCATTAGGTGTGATAGCTTCGGTTGACCACTCTCAACCTCACATGGGAAGGACTTAAGCAGATCCCCATCAGACTATATATAAGAGACAATCGCTTATGTTGTCATTGTTGTGTAGAGTTTAAAGCGGACTTCACTGTCAAGAACCCTGACCGGGTCTAATTCACCACACTCTGCTCCAGTTCATACACCAAACGCCCAACCTATCACCACTCGCATACACCCATCGCCCATCCTACCACCATCCTCATACACCCAACCCATTCACCACCTATCAAAACACCACCACCTCCAACACCCAACCAAACCCTCATTCCTAACCGACCATCTCGCCCACCACTGATCCACCGCCTCTCCAACCACGAATACAATAACGTCACAGTTAGATGCTCTATTTTCGTTGTAAGTAATCATACTCACACACTTAGGTTTGCCCCATGAAGGAGCTATATTGCGTTTATTGGGGATGACAAACCGGAGATCACCCTCGTTGATGTTGAGACCTAGGAAGTCCATGACATTGATCGCACCACCGTGTTGAGAGGATGGTTTTATCGATTTGACCTTGCATGCATCCTCATCACCGGCCCGTTGAGAACCAGTCCTACACAATTGAAAGAGGTGATTCAAGGTCACTCCATCCCTATTCTGATCAGCAGCGGGACAAGTCACAATATCTTATCCTAGGCTATAGTGATTTAGTTGGCCTTCTGATTGACAGTCCTCGTGTTTAATTGTCCTTTTGGGAGACGGTCATCGCATATCCATGGTCGTCCTCTGGCGCCACCTTTAGGTACAACTGTGTCTTTGTTCGATCATGAAGGGTTTTTATTTTTTCCACTGTGTGTGTGTGGTGGTGTGGGTGGGGGAGTAATGGCATCTTAGGCATTGCATGGCTCCAGACACGTGAGGACATCCACACCAACTTGTCTCTTATGATGATCTAATGTTAGAATGGACAACTACATATACTCACGAGGGGCACCATCCTACAATGGCCAACCACACCGTCTCGCTCTCGCACCTGTCTGAAGACTTTGCTCATGTATTTCTATTCTGACTTCTAGCGTTGCATCAAAGACTATGCCCGACTTTCCACTTACTATCGAACTCCTTGGGGAAAAGACAAATTTCCCAACATGGTATTTTGTTACGAAGTTTGGTATCTACATCGACCACCACCAGAGCGAGACTAACACGGGCACGTGACGCAGCTATTCGTGACGGGGAACGTTGATGGATAGGACGGAACCGTCGGGAGCTAGATTCTAGCCCGACATCATCTTGTAATAGCGTCTTCTAATTTCCGCATTGGATTTTCGTGTTAATTGCTAGTTTGCTCCTGGGGACCTATTTAAGTGAATGTTGTATGAATGAGTAGGTTTGTCCAAGGGTGTTCACTTGGCTTTCTCTCATTCCTCTTCTCTTCTCCTTTCCTTTCTCTTTTCATTCCCCGGAACCCTAAGAAATTCTTAGGTGTAACCGACGATCTGAGGAGAAGAGAATAGCGGACATTCACACATATAGGAGAAGAGAAAGGAAAGGATGAGTCTTGCGGCTAGGAGCGACCTGGCGAACAAACGTGAGATGTGAAACCCTAAATAGGTGAGCAAAATGGTAGACCTTCACGTGAAGAAAGACAAGGAGGGTTGCTGCGGATCGACATTTTTATTGGGGGAATGGGGAAATAGCATAATACGGAATGACCCAACGCTCTGAACTAGCTCTCCTCCCACCGTCATGAATGTGGAAATATGCGTGTTTCCGGTGTGGAATTGGTCACGATCTCAGCTAACAAAAAAAAAGAACTAATTTTTGTGGTTGTGATTTTTAACTGCCACCACATTACTCAAACAGGCCCTTACTCGCAATTAGCAGCATTCAAAATTTAAATAGCTACTTTTGCATCTTCTTATCTATATGATATGCGACATCATTGCTATACAATGAGCAGCATCTAAAACATAAATAGCTAATATAGCATCTAATGGATGCCATAAATCATATTGTGAGAATAATAATTAATGTTTTAAATACTGGCAATCCAAAGGCATGTCACCTACTGATGATGTATAATTGGCACTTCATTTTGCAGTTATAAGCTGTACTTATAACTTAGGCTCCGTTTGGCACGACGTTTTTGCTCCGGTGAGTTTGGATAAAAAAGCCGGGGTGCCATAGAATGCATGTTTGGCATGACAACGTTTATGACTGCCACCAAGAAAAGTAAACTAGTTTTGAACATAAAAGGAAATGAAGTTCCTTAGGTTATGACCATTGCGTTCACGACCGTTACCGCCGTGCCAAACGGAGCCTTGATCATCATTTAACACGCACTTGTGTCATTTCAAATGGCAATGCATCTTACGGTGGCCATTACCTGTCTCTACAGAGAGTGGGGTTTGCAATCCCTCGCCATTTGCGACGATGTTGAGCTCTGTCCGGTTTGTCTGGAAAGATCCTGCAGTGTAGTTGCTGAAGGTCAGTTTCATGCGTTATAGTATCTGTATGTGTTTATCCTGCTTTCATGCTGTAATTATGACATGCACTCCATTTTTTATTAAGTATCTATTGTAGTAGTTTATTAAGGATCATTTAGTTTGCATCTGCTGCCTTCCAATGTTTTTGTTTTTCCAGAAGTTGCCAACAATGAAAATATCACCGTTTGCGTAGATTTTTGTCTGAATAAATGTGTGACAACATGATATGCGTATAATTTATGTAAATACTTCATCATGCCGTGTCGATTTGATCTATATTTGACTGAGTCTAACAATCTATTTTAAAGTTGATTTTGAGTCTGAACTGGAGTTTGAAATCCAGTCTGAGTTTATTTATAGTAAAAATGTTGAGTTTTTTACGCTAAGAATCTCACCTTCTTTTTCGTTCCAACTTTTCAGGTTGCTCGCATGAGCTGTGCGTCAAATGTGCGCTATATCTTTGCTCCAGCAATAGCCGCATGTCAGAAACAGTAGGTCCTCCCGGATCTGTTCCGTGTCCTTTGTGCCGCCGTGGAATAGTCTCATTCAGCAGGCTTCCTTGCAGCCCCATTAAGGACCCTAAACCAACCCCATCTCTCTCCTTCTGCAACCCATGCATTCTTCATCCTCGAGTTCCGGAGCCATCTTCGTCCCCTCCCAGATCCGAGTTCCGTGAGAACCACGCGATGCCCTCCGAGCTGATCTGCCCGCTCACCTGCGGTCCGTTCCCTTCCGTCGCCGTACCAACCTGCAACTGCAGAGATTGCCCATGCCCGCCTCTCGACGCATCCCCGCGCCGCTCGCAAAGCTCCGCGATCCAATGTGATAAATTCGATGACCATAGGCTCGAGAGGACGAACTGCTCTGGGATTTTTTGGAGCAGAAGAAGTTGCCACAGAGAACACCAGTGCAACTCCGAGATAAATGCTTAAACTTTCTGTACAGAAGAGATGTATATGGTCTGTGATTATAATATC
Organism: Dactylorhiza incarnata; assembly: GCA_033032865.1. Taxonomy (NCBI): domain Eukaryota; kingdom Viridiplantae; phylum Streptophyta; class Magnoliopsida; order Asparagales; family Orchidaceae; genus Dactylorhiza; species Dactylorhiza incarnata. Next base: position 2,923,653 of record JAWHQI010000145.1, on the reverse strand, counting down.
TGTTTCGTAATTTATTTAATATTCTGTTTGAAGAAGTTATTATTATATTACAAGTTATTTGATATAACTATTGTGAGGAGAAGCTACTTTGTATACTTACAGGCAGAAAATTTAAGTTTCTTGGAAAATTGGGTTTTACTTTCTATTATTCTTCATGCTCTTACCGTGCTTTCATTTTACACCGTTGGATCTTTCACACGTTTTATTCGAACCTTTTTATTATAAAAAGATAAAAATAAATTTCCCGGGAGAGAGAGTGGGAGAGAGAAAGAGAGGAGAGAGGAGAGTGCGGCGGAGAGGGAAAGAGAGTGAAAAAATAATTATACATGTATTTTTTTTAAATAAAATAAATATTGTAATATTGATGTATATTTTTTTATGATTATTTTGAGTACACATATGTATATGTTGCGGGTGCAGCCCGCAAAGCCCGTGCTGATGCGGGCGAAGTCCGCCTAGATGTAGCCAAAGGCTGCCCGACAGCATCGTGCCAGGGCAGGCGAAGCCCGCCATTGTCGGCCGGGTATGTCGCTCTTGGCCGTAGGGCTCGGGCACTCTTGTGTATGTATTCAGCTTTTCATTTTAACCCGGCAGTATTGAACAATAAAATATATTCATTTTTACCACTCAATGTAGCTACCGTCGGATAAACCAAACATATTATAGGTCTATTAAATTGTATGAATTTCAATATTCTAATGACATTTAATTATATATACATATAATATAGATATATAGAGATAGAGAGAGATAGCAAAATTATAGATTTCACTTATTTTTTTTAGATTCCAAATTTACATTTCAGAACATCCATGCACGAGAACTTTTTGTAATTTCAAGAAAAAAATTTGAATAATAAATAATGTGTCGAGGTAGACTCGAGTACACAACAATCCCTTCTAGGAATGCATGAAAAGAATTATGAGCATTGGATAAGGATTGAAATATAAGAGGTAGATAATAAATTTTATCAAATTTATTTATTTGCGAAGAAAAAAAAAACAATATTCTTTACTTTTTAGCCATCAGTTAGCCATGTTAGCGGGCAGGACCAAAAAGAGCAGAACCTCTCAATAGCCAAAACCCCCGCAAAGGAGGCTTTTACTACATTACAACATCAACAATAAGATATTTCTATTTTGGATTTTAAAAAAAACAGGGGGGAAATAATTGTAATATATATAATATATAAAATATTTGTGTGTAGGTCGGGCCGCTCAAAATCTTCACCTCTTCTTGCCTCGGTTCCGAGCTTTCACCGTCTTCTCCAGATTTCTAATGCGCTGGCTTATAACCGTCGACGAAGAAACGTTTCGTCCTGGAGATTTAAATTCCTCGGTTCCCTTCTCTGGCATTGAAGAGGGGGCTGGAAGAGCCGGCTTCGGTCCCCCAAAGAAGGGGAAGTCAGGCAGCGGGGATGGATTTGGTTGATGAATCACAGCAGGTAGATCTAGAAATTTTCTCACCGGCGGCCGCTTGATTGCTGCATATAAGTTTGAAACGACAATTAATCGTCAACTGAAAGGATTCAACACTAGTTCGGATTGATAGTACCAGGAAGTATAGCAGCAGGAGGACAGGTATTGAAATCACAATAATATGAAATTAATACAATACAATTATTTACCAAATCCATACGCAAGGGAGAAAAGGTTTGATGTCAACCAATAGCAGAAAATCGCCTGGAAGTAAAATTAAATTAATGATTAGCACCCCCCAAAAAAAACAGTTAAAGCAGAAAAATAATAATATCTGGGAGATAGCTACACTCTTATCTAATTTATATTATTAAACAATCAAAAGTTTGTATACAAAAGAAACTTCCCATTCATTTTGAGATAAATGTACAAAAAATCTCCCAGTTCGACGCCGCAGGAATGTATACAATCGCAGCGTGGGAAGACTCCTCGTGGGTAAAATAAAAGCGGGCTTACAGGATTTTGTTATGGTCGCCGTTGAGACGGCCAGCTCGCAATTATCTAAATAGTGTTTTAAATTATAATGTGTATGTCGTTGCATGTTTACTGATTTGGGTAATTTGGTATTAATCCAATTGTGGGGGGTATTGCAAAATGCCATTGCATATTTACTGATTTGGAATTAGTCCAATTGTGGGGGTTGTTTGCAAAATGTCGTCTGTAGGTCTAGTCAAGGAGTCTTAGGGTAAAAGATGAAAGCATATTTGTTACTTCTAGTGCAAGGAAAGAGTGTGTGGTGTGTAATATGTTTGTCGTAAAGTGTGACGTGTAAAGTAGAAGGAATCTTATCATGTACGATAAGACATAAAATTATTCCGGCGTGCCGTAGAAGTCCAGAAAGAAATAACTTGCGGTGGAAGAAAGGAATCTTATCACTAATGATAAGGTAGCGTGTGATGTAAGTTGTCCCCTCCAGGACAACTATAAATAAGGGTCAGTTGTAATGGTTTGAGGCATCTCAGTCTTGGCCAATATTTCTAAGCAAAAAAGTTTCAGTGTTCTTGTGGTCTTATTCTCTTGTTCTTCCGCAATCTTGTATCCCTCCTGTGTGGTTGTACCTATCTCCGTTAGTTGCAATCATGGTATCAGAGGCGGTTGTCATGGAAGTTTAAAAAACTTCCACTTATTTCTCCTGATGATCTGAAGGTGTTCATGATATGTTTATGATGGTATTGGCATGATTTGTTCATGCTGACTTACATTTGGTTGATGATAGAAAGTATGCTCTGTGGCTGCACTTTCCAAGGGATCCTCCACATCAGAAATCTTAAGCCAAAACCTGAGGTGAATTCTTGTTGTGATTGGGAGTCGTGGCCCTAGAGGCTGCTAAGGAGTGCGATTGTGGGTATATGCTCAGATTATCACAAGAATTAGCGACGGTTGTATGATTCAGTATGATAGCAAGTCACCTTAACACCAAAGGGGATTCGTGAGGACTCTTACATCTATGGCGAATCCAAATCTCGTTACCCGTTCCTCTTCTTTCTTTTATCCTCGTAATTCCTTTAGTTCACCCTCTGCATCAAAAAATTCTGATTCGCTCTATAAGGTCGATTACCTCTCTGAAGATAGTCGAATCTCAGTAACTGACCTTCCCTTGTTAAATCTGTACAAAACCTTCACTAAGAAACATCATCCTGTTTCTCGAGTCTCTAGTCAAGCTCTCACTTCCAGCAAGACACTCATTGCAAAGGAACTTGTCCTAGCTTCAACTATCTTCAGAGAGGTAATCGACCTTATAGAGCGAATCTTTTTTGATGCAGAGGGTGAACGAAAGGAATTACGAGGATAAGAGAAGAAGAGGAACGAGTAACAGGATTTGGATTTGCCATAGATGTAAGAGTCCTCACTTCTCACGAATCCCCTTTGGTGTTAAGGTGACTTGCTATCATACTGAATGATACAACCGTCGCTAATTCTTGTGATAATCTGAGCATATACCCACAGCCGCACTCCTTAGCAGCCTCTAGGGCCACGACTCCCAATCACAACAAGAATTCACATCAGGTTCTGGCTTAAGATTTCTGATGTGGAGGATCCCTTGGAAAGTGCAGCCACAGAGCATACTTTCTATCATCAACCAAATGTAAGTCAGCATGAACAAATCATGCCAATACCATCATAAACATATCATGAACACCTCCAGATCATCAGGAGAAATAAGTGGAAGTTTTTTAAACTTCCATGACAACCGCCTCTGATACCATGATTGCAACTCACGGAGATAGGTACAACCACACAGGAGGGATACAAGATTGCGGAAGAACAAGAGAATAAGAACACAAGAAGATATTAAAACACAAGAAGATATTAAAACACAAGAAGAACACTCAAACTTTTTTGCTTAGAAATATTGGCTAAGACTGAGATGCATCTAACCATTACAACTGACCCTTATTTATAGTTGTCCTGGAGGGGACAACTTACATCACACGATACCTTATCATCAGTGATATGATTCCTTTCTTCCACCACAAGTTATTCTTTTCTTGACTTCTACGACACGCCATAATAACTTTATGTCTTATCGTACATGATAAGATTTCTTACTTGACTTATACGACACTCAACATATAATATATCTTATCGTACGGGATAAGATTCCTTCTACTTTACACGTCACACTTCAAGACAAACATATTACACACCATACATATTCTTTCCTTGCACCAGAAGTAACAAATATGTTTTCATCCTTTCCCCTGGTGAAAAAAGGTGATGGCTCCACGTCATCTTCATCGCTGTTGTTGGAAGAAGAAAGTTTCGGATGAGTTCTTTTGTGGAGCCTGTAGTCCGGGTGATCCCGGGTAACATCCCTCAAGCAACTAGACCACTAAGTTGGTTTTGTCATGACTTGGTCATGACAAAACCATAGGAAGAGCTTAAGACCTTGAAAGCCTAGGTGGGAAGGAGAAAACCCAAGTGGTCTGCAAATAGCAAGTTTCAGATACCAAGCTCAGGGTTGGACTTTAGGGCCCCACCTTGAACCTTGACCCCTCAATAGCATCCCTAACCCATTAGGGGTCCTCTTGGAGCACCAAGGACCCATTGGAGTCAAATTAAGAGGCCAATTAGACTAAAGTCAACTTTAACCCTGAATTGGTCAAACAAACTCAATTAAGGTCAATTGGCCCCCACCATGCCAAATTGACCATGCCCCTACCCTTGTATGGGTACTAGGATCCTAATGGACCAAAAAGCCCCATCATGGGGCCTCCAATTTGACCAAATTGCCCTAAACCTTAATTTGGTCAAAGTGCCCTAATAAGGGGCAATTCACCCTCACTTTGCCAAATTGACTCCACCTAGACCTTCCTAACCCTTCAGGGAAGCCAATGGAGCCCAAGCCATCCTTTGGGGTCAACCCAATTGATTAATTTGACCAAAGTCAAATTTGCCTTAATTTAGGTCAAAATAACCTAGTTTGCCCAAATTGGACCCAATCCATTTGGGCTAGGCCCAACTAAAGTGGTCCACCATCTGGTGGGCCTGGTAATTTCTGAATTTACTCTTTAATTCTGATTCGGAGAGAGAAAAGGGAAGTTTCCCCCAAATCGGACAGAGAGAGAAAAGTGTATTCATGGAGAATAAATGTTGTGACCCTTCAATCCCTCCCCAATTGATTTGCATTCATCTCCCCCTTCAGTTACCAACGATTTTCTGGAGTTTTCCATGGCCAAGGGGGCTGATTAAGAGAAAATTTAGTGGTAACCGAAATTTGGGTTAATGGCCATTAATGGCTTTTAGGAATAAAGCTATCCAAGCCGATTGAAACTCCCCCCATTTCCTTCAGTGCTCAGAGAGGAAAAGTTTCCCCAACCTTTCAGTGAGGATCGTGCAGAGGAAGCCTAGATCGTCATGGCACCGAAAGCTCCAGCACTGTCCATGGCCACTCGCCGGAATTCGCGCAACCAAGCCCCTACACAGGTCTGATCCTCTTCTCCTCCCTTGGTGCTAGATCATTTCTTAATTTGGGGCTTGATCCGTGCCCAATAGGGCTCGGATTGTGCTTCCAAAAAAGGCTCGTTTCGAGCTCTTTTCCCTCCTCTAAAACCCAGATCCGACCACCTCCGGCCGGCCAACCACCTCCTATCGCCGACCACCACCTCGACGGAGGTGGTGGTGGCATTGGCTGGCCGGAAGAAGGCGTAGGTGACCGGGAAATAACCCCGCAAAGAAGCCCAGGTTGGGCTGTCGCGCGCCGTCCATTCCTTGGGGACGATGATAGAGAGCCGTCAGATCTGTTTATTAATGTTTATGTTAATATCATATATTTCGTCGAACGGATTTGAAGTTCGTCGAACGGTTTGAAATTAGTCGAACACTGTTAGATATTAACTTAGTCGAACGTTGTTAGATATTAACTTAGTCGAGCGCAGATATATAAGGAAATAGTCAAGCGCAGCTTTTTTTTCTGATTTCGTCGAGCTCATATTAGAATTAATTGTTTAAGTCTATTTCATTTAATTCGTCGAACTGAGTTAGACGTTCGTCGAACGCAATTAGGATTTTCGTCGAACGCAGAATTATTCGGCGTTCGTCGAACGCAGATCTTTGTTCGTCGAACGTAGTTAATATTTCGTCGAACGCAGCTTATTCATGATTTCATCGAACGCAGTATTTAATTCGTCGAACGCAGTAAACATTTCGTCGAACGCAAGGTCAGTAATATAATTGAATGATATATTGTTTTCTGTCACATTTCAAGCAGAGTTTCATTTTAATTATTTAAAATATTAGATCACCTCTGATGAAAAAGTGTCCAACACCAAAGTTGTAGCCCTTAGAGTCTACTTTAGTTTAAAATTTGTTTCAGCCCAAAAGGAGTACTGTAGCTCCCTCTAGAGACAAAATGGTGGGACTGGTCCCTAGAGAAGGGCAGACACTCTTTCTTTCGTATCTTTTTATTGGTAGATGCTATGACCTTGATATTTAAAACCTAGACTAGTCTCTTGCACCCACACAACATACTAAAAGCTGGGATTTTTAGGAGAACCTTTTTCTAAGGTTTTTGAGATAATTTCATAAATAATATATTAATTAATTAGTGGGTCAAAAGACCTCCAATGCCCTCCAAATTTTGGTGGGTGCTCCTTAGGGTTATGTTATGACCTAGGTAAAAATCTCAGCCCAATTGGGACTATTTTGGTTGGGTAATTTGTAAACCCAAGTTAGGTCAAGTTGGGTCAAAGTTAGGGCATGATGTTTATCTTGGGATTTTATGGTCAGATCTTCTCACCGTGAGGTGGAACCTTGTCCACTGGTTTATGATCACCTAAGGTACCCCCATGAGTGGTTTGGGGTGGTGTGGAGGTGGTTAAGCCCTAGAACACTAGTTTTATTCTTAGGTGTGCACTTAGGACCTTGTGAAGGCCTTGTGGTCAAAAGTCCCTTAATGATTATGAAACTTGGTGGATAAGTTCATAGGATATAAATAGGCCCTGGGTAATTTTGTAAGAATTTTAGGAGCAAGTATTCCCTTTGAATTAGGTCATAACCCTTTAGAGAATTTTCTTATAAGAGACATTTACATGCTTAAAAGGTCTTGTATGGAGATGAAACTTTGGTAGTGCCCTTATAATCATATTTTGGACCTCTGGTAATTTGTGTATTTTAATAAATGATTTAACCACTACTCCACTCACAAGGCACCTTTCTTGATTTAGACTTAAGAAAAATAATTGAGGATCCAATACTCATTTTTAAATTGTGCAAATTGGTGATAGGACATCTCTTGTGGATGTTTTACTTTTTCTATGTGATACGGACTTGGCTTTCTTTTTAGCTTATTTTTCTTTGCTTCTTCGTGATCGATTTGGCCGGCAGCATCGGCGTTTTTTAGTGGCAACCTTCCCGAGCGAGGGTGTCACCGCAAAGCGGCGGTTCTGGGCCTAAGACCCGGTTGTTTAAAAAAAAATGGGGTCTTACATCCCGATTGTTTGAATCGGCAATTAGCATCTCCAGACTTAATTGGAAGTGGCAGTGTTGGATCTCTTCAATATACCTGAGTGGAAGGACCGTGGGATTGCGCCAGTAAGCTATAGGCAGGTCCAGCGGAACATCTGTGATGGGCACGCCATTAATAGTACAGAGGAGTGCTTTGTGATCTATCGTTGGAACCCCACGGTCCCAAGATTCCTTGATTTCTACAACACAATGAGGAAATCATCCTTAGTTCTCTAGTTAGGGTTTGATGCTCCCCAAGAGCTCCTGCACAGTCAGCCGCGGTAATGGATCTGTAGTATCCCTGCCGTCATCTCATTCGCCCTCCTGGCGGTAGGGAGAAACATATCATCATTGAACCCCTCTGGCGTAGCCTCCGATGATTTACGAACTCCGGCCAGTGGCAAACTTCTAAACATACATCAACTAAACGAACATATACAATGTGATATGCAAAATTATAACTACATATTGCAAGATGGTGTGCATTCATAATATTGGAAGACTCCTTGTAGAGCAAAGGCAATATGAAAGCAGGCTTGTAGAGCAAAGGCAATATGAAAGCAGGCTTGTAGGAGTTCCAGACATGCTAAAAACATGAACGTTTAACATGTGATAAATTTTCAAGTTAGTTATCCTTCACTTTTCTGGTTTTACCACCTTTCACATCATGCAGAAGAGTGCTCTATACAGAGAATAAAAATGATCAAGTTATAACTGCAGTGGCAGATGCATGATGAAAGTTTAGATGAACATGATATCTGCAGAATAATGTGTAATTGCTAAAAAATATTGTTACAACCAGGATAGAATCTATTGGAACTACTCATCATCATGTCTTGAAGTGTCACGGAGTGGCTCTAGTGGCTTGGAATCAATGACCACAGATAGATACATCATGAATATGATCAATACTCAGAGTCTCAAGGCAAGTCATCAGCGCATCTTGTGTGATTCATCAAGATGCCCAATCTAGCTGGTGAGCTAACCAACCCTAAAAAGAATTTTTGGGTGACCTAGTGCTCATGGTGGGAGGTTCCACCATAATGCCCACCAATGAAGCACCGATACTTCCTTGAGGTATATCCGGTACCGGCACATACACGATACTCGGTGGATACAACAGCTACTCTAGTCTGTAGATACACTTGGATTTGGCAGATCGTTGTGCATATTGTGATAGGAGTATGCTTTTCTACAATAAACAAAAAATTTATGCGTGACTTTTTGAAAAGAAAATTGTGACCCATAAATGCAACTAGCGGTGTTTGTTTATTATAGTAATAAAATGTGCTTCAAATTTAATTATCTTTTTTTCGTTAAAACTATAAAAAAATTGGTTAAACTTTATTAATTTGTTTTTTACTATCTACATGTGCATATATATAGACACATGAGCATGCATATACATGTATATGTGCATGTATATACATGGAAATATTGCATGTGTATACATGAAAATATTGCGCGTGTATTTATATAAGTCAATTTTAATTACGTCGTATCCCAAAAGCACCCTGGTTTTTATTTTCCCGTACCAACGCACCGGGTACGTATCGTACCCGGCACTCGCAACCGTACCAAATACGTATCGTACCCGGTACCCGCACTGGTGCTTCATAGATGCCCACCCTTGGAACCACCAAGAGCTCCCACCGGGAGTGGGTGGGGAAGTTATTGTGGGGCAGGTTTGGTGGGGAATGATGTGATTGAAAAGGCGGGACTGTGCACTGGGAAGGGGAGGTCGGAGGTTCTGGGAAAAGAGGGTGGAGTTAATAGCTTCGGGGACTAAAAAGTTTGGCCTGTTGCAGTTGTCTTAAGAGTATATCTGATTGCCTCCGTGCGTGGAATTGTCATTGGTCGACTACATCGATGGGAGTAGATGGCCCTGTATTTATGGGGATTGGAGCAGGGGCAGCGGTGTTTTCGGCGAGCGGAGTAGAGGAGGTGGAGGCAGTAACAGATATATAGAGGATGGGGTTCTAGGCATGGGGGCAAAGTCTAAAGGAGGACTAGGCTGGGTGAAGGCATGTGTAAGGGTGGTAATGGGTATGTGATGGGAATCCGTCTATTGTTGCACCCGGAGGGATTCGCCGCAAGGCGGGACCCACGTTTATCTATTCGCGCAGGAAGAAGTGATTGGATCGCCGATCCGACTCCGCGGTTGCGTCCGGCGCGCCGTTGCGAGTCGAAATCATATATTAGTTTATTATTTTCGAGTTTGTTTTTATATATTTAGTGGCTGATTCCCACCGGCCAATCATAGCCGTTGATGGGGATGCCCTAGGCTTTTCTTCTTTTATAAATAGAGGTTGTAAGGGCTGAAAGAGGCATTGCAGATTTTGGAGACAAAAGTTTTCGGATCTCTGCGATCATCCACCGGTGGCGACGCCGTGGAACCCTAGGTGACGACTCCTAGGTGGTTTTCTTCCTCCCCAAGGTACTCCCTATCCACGCCCTTCTTCTCCCCCTCTTTCTAGCCCTTCCCGGGCACCCAAACTCTCCCCAAACCTGCCGCTAACTCCCTGTCCAGCAAGCGTCCAGGCGCTGCCAGCCACCTCCTGCAGCAGCACCCCCCCCCCCCCCCCCCCCCCCTCCAAACCGCCGCCTAACAGCACCCCCCTACCAAACCACCGCCCAGCAGCCTTCCCCTCCCTGTCTCCTGCCTCCAGCCAGCCTCCTCCCAGCCGCCAGCCCCTCCACAGCCCGTGCTTCAACCCGCCAGACTCCAGCAAGCCTTCCCCAAGCCGCACCCCCCTCCTCAGTCCCTGCTCCAATTCGCCAGCCTCCAACAAACCATTCCAGCCACCCAACCACTTACCTCAACCTTAACCGCACCCCCTAGCCTTCCCCACGTGGATCCACCTTCCTTCCACCCTAAAAACTCTAGATCAGTCCAGATCTAGGGTTTTCGCCCCCCGATCCGTTATCTCCACCCTCATACATCTCCACATACGTCGGATCCGCTCTCATACATCGGATCTACCCACTCCCCACCTGGATCTATTCCCTAGTGGCCGGATCTATTCATTTTCGGCCCGATCTTCCCACCCCCCCACCAAGGACAGCCACCGTCATCCTGTCACGCCTCCGGTTCCCCCATCGATCGCCGATCTACGCCTCCGGATTTCAGTTCTCCATTGCCTCGGTTCAGCCCTCTACTTCGTGAGTATTCTGTTGTATTGTGACATTTGAATTGATATTATTTATTCGGTGATTTCCTATATTTGTTTGGATTTCTACTTGTGGGCATTTGTCTACATATTATTATAATCACAGGTGGGATCGAGTCGCCGCACGCTCGCTTTGGCCCTCCGATCCGGAGGAAAGCCGCGCTTAATCGCATAATTAAATATTGCTTAACTTTTGTGATTACTACGTGGTGTTATAAAAATATTCATTGCTCTAAATTATTGTTTGTCGCTGCCAATTGTCGCATTGCATGTAGCATAAGTTAGTATCCCGCACGTGCACTCTCACTAGAATCCTAGGTTTTGCGCACCCACAGCCTACCCCTACATCAGTATACCTTTTCGCTCGGGAGAGGTATTAGAAAAGGAAAGAGAGCGGTGCAAGGGTATGCCTTTTGGCTTGGAAGAGGTATTAGAAAAGGAAAGGAAGGGCGGGGCAAGGGCTGTTTGGGCCAATATGGGAATGGGGGTGGCAGATCAAGTGGATAGTTTGGGGATTGGGATAAGTTGATGTAGGAGTGAGTAAAGTACTTGGGTAGTTTTCTCCAATGCATCATATGTCGCTATATGGCCCCAAGGCCGCAAGCCACACACCCTGGACGAATTCCACTAAAGACGTACAAGACTCTACCACATGTAGTAATTGAACCATACATAATCAATACTTAAAAATAATTAATTGAACCTGTAGAAAAGAGCAAAGCATGTATGTATTTCTTGTCACTGTATACAAGGAGAGAGTACATATTTATAGGAGAGAGAAGTGAGAGAGAAATCCTATATACAATGTGGGACTAAAGAGAGAAGAGAAGAAACTGGGCCCCTAAATGGGCCAAACATATGGGCTATTTCAACACTCCCCCGCAAGCTGGAGCGTACAAATCGTATGCGCCAAGCTTGGACAAGCATTGATAGAAGAGGGTACTGGATAGTGCCTTTGTGAGGACATCCGCGACTTGTTCAGTACCAGGAACATGTTTTAGCTCGATCTTTTTCATTTGTACTTTCTCCCGAATAAAATGGCAGTCGACCTCGATATGCTTGGTTCTTTCGTGGAAGACTGGGTTCTTGGCAATATGTATAGCAGCCTGACTGTCGCAAAGTAGAAGAGCAGGAGCAGGAAGTTTTACCCCAAGATCTGTGAGAAGACTTTCAAGCCATGTAAGTTCAGAGACCACAGATGCCATTGCCCTGTATTCTGCTTCTGCTGAGGAGCGCGCAACTACTGCTTGTTTCTTGCTACGCCAAGTAATCAAATGTCCTCCGAAGTACGTACAGAAGCCACTGGTTGACCGACGATCATCCAGAGAGCCGACATAGTCAGCATCAGAGTATGCTACCAGTGTTGGAGTTGAGGATGAGGTCTTGTATACCAAGCCTTGACCAGGAGCTGCTTTTAGATATCGTAGAATCCGTTCCACAGCCTGAAGATGAGAGGAACGAGGGGCGTGCATGTAACGGCTGACAATACCGACAGCGAAGGAGATATCTGGTCTTGTAACAGTCAGATAGATCAGTTTTCCTACCAGACGGTGATAGTACTCCGGGTTCTGAAGCAAGAGATCAGAGTCAGAGGACTGAGCACAAATCTTGTGATTTGCGTCCATCGGAGTATTGATGGGTTTGCAGCCGGAGTAGCCTGCATCATGAAGAAGATCGAGGCAATACTTTCTCTGAGATAGAACAAGGCCATCTGGTCGCCTGGCAACTTCCAAGCCCAGGAAGTAATGAAGGTTCCCCAGGTCTTTCGTTTGGAATACGGAGCTGAGTTGTTGTTTGATCGCCTGAATTCCTTTTGAGTCGTTGCCTGTGATAATGATATCATCCACATAGACTAGAAGGAGAACAGTGCCTGTTGCCTGGTGGCGAGTAAACAAGGAGAAGTCAGCCGAGCTCCGAGTAAACCCTGCTTCATGAAGGACCTTGCTGAGCTTATCGAACCATGCTCGAGGAGATTGTTTGAGACCATAGAGAGACCGCAAAAGATGACAGACTTTCGGGGTCCTAGACTCCCCCGTGGTCTCAAACCCGGGCGGCTGCTGCATGTACACCGTTTCAGTGAGATCACTGTTTAAGAAGGCATTCTTAATATCCAGTTGATGTAAGAGCCATTGGCGGTGCACGGCAACGGAGAGAAGAACCCGTACGGTGTTCAGTTTGGCGACGGGAGAGAAGGTTTCGTCGTAGTCCAACCCTTGTTGCTGGGTGTAGCCGCGAGCCACTAGTCGAGCTTTTAAGCGGTCAATGGTCCCATTCGCAGCATGCTTGATGACAAAGACCCATTTGCAACCAACAGTTTTCTGGCCAGGGGGAAGATCCACCAGCTGCCAGGTCTGGTTTGCCCACAATGCGGCCATTTCTTCTTCCATTGCGGCACGCCAGCCAGGATGTTGAAGAGCTTCCTGCACAGAGTTAGGAATAGAAATGGAGGAAAGAGAAGTAGCAAGTTGGCGAAGTTCCGGAGAGAGGCGGTGAAGAGAGACAGAGTGTGCCATTGGATGTGCAGTAGAGGAAGAAGTCGGATCGGCAGGCTGCGAGTCATCATCAGAGGAGGGCACCTCCCGTAGGGCAGTGGAGGACAGAGGACGACGAGCGTACACACGAGTGATAGGAGGTTTCTGGGAGGGAGGTAGAGGAGGGATGGGAGAGACTGGTATGGAGGAGATGGGCGGGGAGGAGACTGGTGTTGGAGAGAGTGGAGGAAGGGGTGAAGTAATCGGAATAACAGGCCGCGGAAGAGGACAGTCCGCTGGTTGGGAAAAATAAGGTTGATCTTCAAGGAAGGTAACATCAGCAGTCGTAAGAAGCTTGCGATCCTGGGGAGAGAAGCAGAGATAGCCCTTCTGTGTCCGGGAGTAACCAACAAACATATATTTGGTGGCACGTGGAGCAAGTTTGTCAGAGAACGGACCAAGGCGATGAGCGTAGCATACGCAGCCAAACACGCGAGGAGCGATGGAGAACGGAGTCGTAGAAGGAAAAAGGAGACTGAAGGGGGATGCAAAGTTGAGACGAGAAGAAGGCATGCGGTTGATGAGAGTGCAGGCGGTAGAGACCGCGAAATTCCAATATTGTTTGGGGACGTTCATTTGGAGCATGAGAGAGCGGGTGACCTCAAGCAGGTGACGATTCTTGCGTTCAGCAACGCCATTCTGTTGGGGGGTATAAGGACAAGAGGTTTGATGAATTATCCCAAACTCAGCACATAAGTGAGTGACTGTATGACCCGTATATTCGCGGGCATTGTCGGTGCGAAGAGTTTTAAGAGTAGTAGAAAATTGGTTGCGAGTTTCGATGATGAAGTTTCGAAGAACACCAGACAACTCAGAGCGGTCACGAAGGAGGTACAACCATGTCACCCGTGAGTAGTCATCAACGAAGGTAACAAAGTAATGATAGCCAAACACACTGGCGATTTTGTAGGGACCCCAAATATCAGAGTGAACCAAATCAAGGGGAGCAGCACTTCGAGTGGGATGGGGGGTGAACGTAGAACGATGATGTTTGGCATAGATACACGACTCACAGGTAAACTCATGGAGAGAGACGTCGGGAAGAGCTTTGCGGAGTATTTGTAGAGGAGCGTGACCAAGACGGCGGTGCCACTCAATAGTGCTGATAGAGGAGAGAAGAACGGTGGGAGAGGTATCGAGGAGATAGAGTCCGTTCGAGAGATGCCCTTTGCAGATGATGCGCCGCGTCTGTCGATCCTGCACAATACATGAAGTAGAGGTGAATGAGACACAACAATCCAAATCTTGGGTGAGACGGCTAATAGATAAGAGATTGAAGGAGGAGCCCGGAACATGAAGAACTGAGCGAAGAGTAAGTGAAGGTGACAGAGTGAGATCGGCAGAGCCAGCAACAGGAGTAGAAGCACCATTTGCCACAGTAATGAACGGAGGATGTTCGGAGGCCAAGTAGTGTGAAGGTGCTTGCGAAGTAATGTGGTGGCTGGCCCCGGAATCCAGAATCCACGAAGAGCTATGAAGGAGGCAGGAGATGCCACCACCAGAAATAGACACAACCGAGCCGGGGGACCGGGAAGGAGACAAAGTCATGGAGAAACAAGCACCAGGGAGTAACCAGCAGAGCAGAGGGCTCGGCGACCAGAACTGCGACTATAACTGCTTGAGGACTATGGATAGAAGAGCACTGCAACCGAACTGCTGGTAGGAGACCGCCACTGTTCGACTAGAACTGCGAGATCACTAGAGGAGAGTGCGGGCAGCAGCTGGTAGACGGTCTCGGCGATCAGGGCAGCGATCAGAGCAGCACGAGGCCGCGTGAGCAGGAGGCGAGCGAGCAGCGGCACAGGTCGCACGAGGCTGCTAGAGAGAGACCGCTGGAAGAGATGCGGGCAGGGAGCAGATCGCTAGGAGATCGGGAGCAGATCGCCTAAGCCACAGCGGGGGGGGGGGGGGGGGGGGGACTCGGGTCAAGACCGTAAGCAAGATCGCAGCTCGGAGCAGGCCACGGGATGAGGCCGCTGGAGCTCTGCAGACCACTAGATTTCAAGAGGCTGATCGCTGCAGACTGGGAGCAGGCCGCTTGATCGCAGGGAGCAGGCCGCTTGATTTCAGGAAGCTCGACAGATCGCGGGGAGGCAGCCTACTGGAGCGGCAGGTCGCTTGTAGAGGAGACCGCTGGAGCTCGGCAGAGGAGGTTGCTGCAGAGAAGAGCTCGTACGAGATCGGTGCAGAAGAGGTAGGAGATCGCAGAGGAGCTCGTAGGAGCAGACCGTCGAGAAGAGCAGCTGGGAGGAGGCCGCATGAGCTCGGCAGACCGCTTGAAGGGAGAGATCGATGAGCGCAGAATGATGAGCGCAGATCGACAGAGATCGCTGGGTGGGTGGGTCCCACTTGTCAGAGAAGAAGGCTATAAGTAGTTGATTAGCAATCGCAGGTGGAAGAGCGGCAGAGGTCGCAGGTAGGGGGGGTGCGGTCACAAGAAAACGAGACCGCCAAGACACGGAGCTCGCAAAAAATTTGAGACCGCAGGGCGGTGACGATCACAAAAAATTGAGACCGCAGGACTGGACCGATTGCTCTGATACCATGTAGAAAAGAGCAAAGCATGTATGTATTTCTTGTCACTGTATACAAGGAGAGAGTACATATTTATAGGAGAGAGAAGTGAGAGAGAAATCCTATATACAATGTGGGACTAAAGAGAGAAGAGAAGAAACTGGGCCCCTAAATGGGCCAAACATATGGGCTATTTCAACAGAACCCTACAGTATTGATATAAGTACTTCTCCCAAGTTCAGATTCATCATGGCTTGACCACGTAAATGGGAGGCTGGATAGTTGGCATAAAATTTTAAAAAATAAACAAAAACCACTCCACATCCTCTACATGCTTCTATAATGATCATCATACTCCTCCATATCCGCCAGACCTTCCCATCCACCGTCGACCCCTTTAATTGGTGAGTTTCACATTTATCTGCAAATTTATCCAATTGTACGAATAAACTTCTTATTGCTAGTAATATTTGGCTCTCGTTAATTTTGACTTGATTCTTTATTTAGACGTCTATTATTTATTCGCTCTGCATTTTCATTTCAATGTACTCTCAGTTTATGTTTCACTTATCGCATAATTACTTAGTTTCGAATGTTTGTTCTTAATTGAGGTTAAATGCGTGAGTACTTTAAAATTAATGTTCTTAAATGAATTGCACATCGGAACAAACTGCATGATTGAAGTGTTGCATTTGCATTAGGGTTATTGTTTATGTTGTGACTATCCCATTCATTAGATTGTGTGATGTTCCGTGCTTGCACTTATATATTCCTTTTAGGGTTGGCCGTACATTTTTTGCATTTGTTGTGATTGCTCGCATTCATATAGGGTTAGAGCATTACGTGTCTGTCACTTGTAGATTCGTCCTGCATTAATAGGTCAGAAGGGAAGGATGATATCACGAGAAATGTTTTGTGTCTATAGTAAGGGTGTGGATTTCTGAGGTACGAGCCATGAAGGTGAACTCAAATGTCAGATGCATACGTTTTATGTGATGAATTAAATGTCTGTATGCAGCGATATCCGTTACGGCAACAGGCGTTACTCGCAACTCTATGTTTTAAATAGGTTGTTATTCAGTTCTTACTTTGCATGTTCCCGCCTATGGTGATAACTGATTGTAATAGAGAAGTTTATAAATACTTCTCCGAATCTGGAAAATATATCTGTTGGAACCAGGAAACCGGTTCAACAGAGTTCGGACCAAAGGGGTAACCCGAGGTTACTGATCATGCGGTCTAACACCACGAACCTGATGACAAGAGAAATGATTTACGAGAGTTGAAGGTTGGACAGCCTATAAACAAGACCCACGAGCTGTAGCGAGGAGGTCCCGCCACACACCTGAAAGTATATAAAAACTTCCCCTCCTAAAACCAAGACTGTGCTAGGCTTAAGGAAAGCATGATCTCGGAAAAAGAATTTGTGTGTGTGTGTGTGTGTGTGGGGGGGGGGGGGGGGGGGGATGCAGGACGGCGCGTAGGGTTTGCGCGCCTGTCGGCTATTTCTAGGAAACCCTAAATGCATGCAATTTAAAAATTGAGATTTGAGCGGGCGTGCACGAACTTAAGAAATTAAGCAACTAGAATTTTGTAAAGCATAAATTACTATTTTTGTTTAAAATGAAGTTTCTTGAAATATAATTCAATTCTAAATCCGAGGGAGGAAGTTCGCAACTTTCGTTCCGTTCCCCTTGTTGTAGCAAACGAAAATCGTGAACTCCAAATAAGTTTCCGTTTGGAGTTTTCGACGTAGCGTTCGCTGACAAAATTCGGGCGAAAACCCACAATGAATCTAATAACCTAAAGAGGAAATATAGACGCACACAAAGGAGGAGGAAGAAGCAAGTTACCCACGGAAAGAGGCGTCTTTCCGTATATGAAGTCGATGGCGATCACGCGAGGAACTCCTCGTCACCTTCGATCTCCCGCTCCGTGGACGGCCACTGTCGTACAAGGGCACCACGGAATCAATTTGGTATCAGAGCGAGGTTCCGAAATTTTCTAAATTTCGAGATCCGCGCTGCGTAGATTAGGAACCCCGCATAGCATTTGCTAATTTTATTTTCAAAAAAAAAGAGATTTTTTTGTTTTTGTTTTTAAGCATTTCATACACTTGCATATTTGGTACTTCGAAGATGAGTCGAGTTGGATATAGTCAACCGAGTCGTGGAGGCGACGAGAGTGAACCACCCCCGTGGTTTTTATCTTTTGTCCATCAAATGACAGAGATAACTGAGAGTATGCATTATGTGCGAAAGGGGTTCAGGAACCTCAGTGTTAGGTTGAGTAGTCTAGAGGATTCTCCCCGAGCGTCAGTTCCACCTCCAATTGGAGATGGGTATTTCGTTGAACCCTATCACGAAACCCCACACCACTACTCCGAAAGACCCACACTTAGGAGAAATCTTTTATTTGAGGATCACGAGTCCACTTACACCCACTCTCCTAGAGTTCCTTACCACTCCTATCCTCGATACTACACGTCTCCACTGTATGAGGAGTCTGAGTCTGTATATGCGCATCCACCACCTTACGATCGTAGGACTCACGTCCAACCTCGAGCACATGATTATGTTATGGATGATCGTCGCGATGACTCTCGAGTATCCTATGTAGGACACTCTCGTCCAGTTACCACACTTAGTGATCCTCCTAGTGCGAAAAAGAACTTGACGAAGGTCGTTAAGGGACAGGAAGAGCACCCTATTTCCCAAAACAGGGAAACCTCGCCTTCTCTGTCACTTACTCGATCTGATATTTTAGTACAGGATGTGTGGAGTCGATCCCCACGTGAGTCTACTCCACCTAGTGAGCATACCCTTGAGTCTATATCTACTAGCTCACTATTGAGTGTAGATTCTTTGCACACTTCACCTGATGACACATCGAGTCGCTTTACAAAGCTTAGTAGTGATCTCGAGCGTAGTTGTGATCTCGAGGTAGCCACTCCTACCCTATCTGTGAGCATGACCCCTTCTGAGGGTTCGCTTCTGGAGGACCATCACTCCACTGATGGGTTCTTTGATGACCCTCCTATTGAGCCTCCTGATGAGCCACCTCGACCACGTGTAGATGAGATTCATGTGAGTGACGCACCTATATATTTAAAACTTGGATACCGTTATCCTTAGCTCCCTTGATGTCGACAGTGCTCCAGAGAGATGATTATGAGCGTGACATCCATATAGTAGGGCTTGATTGTAGCCATCTGGCTACTAGCACTTTAGTTGAGTTATGGGACACACCACTTGTTGATCATCGTATTCACGATGAGTTTTATTATGTCCCACCCGGTGAGCCCCCTGATGCCTCACCGGACTTTATTATATTTGTCACTGATGTCACACTGCACGAGAGTTACCGTTTATATGAGAGCACTTCCTATGTATTAGGAGTCAACATCTGTACTTGTCGTATTTGCGACGAATTTTATTATACCCCTCCCGGTGAACCCCCAGATGATCCACATATGGGTTCACCAAACATTTGGGATGTATCTATCCTTAGTTGCACAGTCGAGTTTGAGGGTACACTCACTGATTCGTTGATTTTATGTTTTATCGCCCGCACTTGTGGAGACAGTTCGCGCACCATGTTGACACATCTTATCACTGATGTCTCTGATGTTCACTTGAGTGTTCATCACCCACGCGACGAAGTATTTTATGATCCACCTTCTGAGCCTCCCGATCATGTACCTATCTCAGGAGTTGTTGTTAGTAACTAAAACCTTCAATTTGTGGAGTCAGTCGTGTTAGTAGTTCATTTCTTTGCATTTGCATGATTTGCATGAAAAAACCGAGCGGAGATTGCATAGTACTTTTGACTTAAAGACAACTCAAGCTAACAAGCATAAAAGAGCTATTAGTTTCAAAGTGGATGACTTGGTGATGGTTCGGCTAAATCCGGAACGGTTACCTTCAGGTACTGTAAAGAAGTTAGCTGACCGTAGAACTGGACCCCTTTAGAGTGGTCAAGCGGATTGGGCAAAATGCGTATGAACTTGAAATGTCTTCCGTTTGCGGAGCAAATCCAGTTTTTAACGTAGCCGATCTGACTTTATTCCACGAATATCCACACGAGTCTCTAGATTTTCCATTGCCTTCTCCTCCATTTGATTCTTTTGGGTTGGTGAGTGTTAGTGAGGAGCCACATTCAGGACACACTGATTCTCATTCAGTTTACTGACCCCCACCAGCAGTTCTACCGTTTTCCGTTGATAGTTTTCAGAGACATTTGGTTCGTTGGCATGGCAGACCAGAGACCGAGACCAACTGGGTCTTGGTTGAGGAGTTACAGCGCATGGATGCCGATCTTCTCCAAAAACTACCAGTCGGAACACTCACCAGAGATGAGTGATTTCGAGAGGGGGAGAGTTGGTGGAGACCAACCCAGATCAGGTCGACGCGAAATTACTCGACGTCGCACCCGCCCGGACTCCTATCAACCCTGAATTTCGCATTGTGTCTTTTTGCAATTTATGTATTTATATTTTGTGAAACATGTATATATATAACTGATAAATATATATATATATATATATAATTATATGTGTATTAGGCTAAAAAAAAATTGTACATATATATATATACATATAACATATATATAGATATAGATATATGTAACGTTAGAATGGCGCTGGTCCAAATGCCGCTCCGGTTCAGCCGCTCCCAGCAATTTCCCGATCCGGCCAGAGGAACTTCGCAAGCTGCGCCTTCCGCCCACGTCCAACCGCCTCCACGCACGATGGCAGAGCACGCCCTCTCCCCCGACGGTTTCAGCGCCTATCCAGGCCTCTTCCACGTCCACGAACTGTTCCTCCATGACGCCATGGATTCAGCTCGAATGGCAGGGGTTAGTTTTCTGTTTTGGCGCTCTCCACTGCTACCCTATAAAAGGGGCGATTATTGACGACAGAGGCGGGGGATGAGGAAGTTGGTTGTTGTTTTGTGAATCCCATCGAAGGAGACGATGAATAGTGAAAAGTAATGTTGCTGTAGGTGTTAGGCGAGAAAGTTCCTGTGAGAGCTTTTGGAGAGGATAAACAGTAGGCTTTAGTATTGCTGGAGTCGATTGGCTGAGAGCTTGTTTTCTTCAATTCCCTGATAGTTTTGTGTCGATTTTACTGTTTGTGCGTGATGCTGTGTCCGCAGGAGTGAATGTCTATTAGGTTTCAACTTGCCGTTTTTTTTTTCCTGTTTCTTTGTTGAAGATGAACAGTAGTTACTGTTGAATATTAAATTTGACTTTCGTGTGGCATGTACCGTGAGAAATTTTTGTTCCCTGTTGAATGCTGAAAGCTTAACGGGCTGTTTGTTTTTTCCATTGAGAAGAGGTTGGTTTCCTGTATGGAGATTTGTAGAGTTGCAGAGAATGATGATGAACAGTAACTCTAATGTTACTGTTTGAACCTTGGGTTTATTGAAGGAAAGCAGTGAAACTGATTATATAAATTGTGGTATTTGGACCTGTTGTTGCTGTGAGTTTAAAGGGAGAAATCTTGTCTCCCATTCCACTCGATTTGAGATTTCGGGGAACCACCTTGAGTGTGAGAGTGAGTGAGAAATTAGGTTATTAGTTTGTGACCTCCTTACACTAGTGAGTGTTAGAGATTACGTGGAGCCACTTTCGTGTGAGAAAGTGAGTGAATTTAGGTTGTTTAGATTGTGGCCTCCTTACACTAGTGAGTGTTTGAGATTCCGTGGAACCACTTAGTGTGAGAGTGAGCGAATTTATTCCGTGGTGCCCTTGTACGACAGCGGCCGTCCACGGAGCGGGAGATCGAAGGTGACGAGGAGTTCCTCGCGTGATCGCCATCGACTTCATATACGGAAAGACGCCTCTTTCCGTGGGTAACTTGCTTCTTCCTCCTCCTTTGTGTGCGTCTATATTTCCTCTTTAGGTTATTACTTATTAGATTCATTGTGGGTTTTCGCCCGAATTTTGTCAGCGAACGCTACGTCGAAAACTCCAAACAGAAACTTATTTGGAGTTCACGATTTTCGTTTGCTACAACAAGGGGAACGGAACGAAAGTTGCGAACTTCCTCCCCCGGATTTAGAATTGAATCATATTTCAAGAAACTTCATTTTAAACAAAAATAGTAATTTATGCTTTACAAAATTCTAGTTGCTTAATTTCTTAAGTTCGTGCACGCCCGCTCAAATCTCAATTTTTAAATTGCATGCATTTAGGGTTTCCTAGAAATAGCCGACAGGCGCGCAAACCCTACGCGCCGTCCTGCATCAGGGGGGCAGTGTGCCATGGGACCCTATTAATAGGCAATCCGGACTAAGGGCTTTGTGGTCTGCGATTATCTGTTCCCGCAAAATACTGGATCTGTCATGCAATAGGACTTTGGGCGAGATGATTGAGGTCGCCCAAAAGACCTCGTGAACCCGCCCTTGGCGGTGTGAGCTCATTGGCGAGCTCTGAGGGGACTCACCTAAGGTCCTCTCCTGAGCGATCTCAAGAGGATCTCGCTGGCGAGATGTCCGGCCTGTGTCGTTAGGCCTTGGTTGTCCTCTACATATCTTGGTGATATTATTCTTCTTGGTAAACAATCAACTTCCTGCTGTCATGGCCTTATAAGTTATAATTGGGTTTGACCCTCCATCGGGGAATACGGGTTGTACAGTACGGATCGAATGAATTAAGTGAATATTGTGTGTTACTCTGTTTCTTCATTTCCCCTTGTTCTGTTTTCCTGCTACTATACAGAAAGCCCGCCGTCATTCCCTGTTCAGGCTGCGCCTTAGAGGAATCTCCGTCCATCGCCACCAGAATTCGAATTAGGATCGTAACAAAGTCATAATCGACATCGTACTCATCAACATAAGCCACTGTGACGAGCTTTAGATAAGCCAATGTATGAGACATGAACATTGGTGGTTGGTTAAGGAAGAGGAGGAAGTAAAGTCTGATGATAGGATTCAGGTTCAGGACCATTCAGGGTCATCATGCATTCCGCTTAAAGATTTTGAAGTTTGAGATGGAGAGTTATTCTTTGGTTTGGAACCTAGATCAACGGAAAGAGTGGGAGTTCTTTTAGTGTTTATAGTTTAACGGGTCAAAAAAGAGGGGGTACACTGTAGAGAACTCTGCAATTGAAAAGATAAAAAATTTAAGTATAATTTATTCCAAGCTCCAAGTTTATTTTTCACATTGTTTTAGAACGAGTGAGAGGTACTACTTGAGGATAGCGAATAAGACTGATATCTATGTCAGGTACAAGAATGATAAATTTGGAGCGAAATTCATCTGTTTTATCAACTGTTTTGCATAAATGCTTCGTAATTGAGATCTAAATCATCTTTTAAGAGCAATTTAAAAGGATTTAATAAGGGAATTGTTATAGGCACACCGTAGAGAACTCTGCCCTCCTCCCCGGTTCGCTAGCCGCCGACGACGAAGAAGAAGGCCACCTCGGCCGAGGGTGACGCCGACGAATCCCTCCTTCGAAGCTGACGCCTCCTCCTCCGCATTTCCATCCCCATTTCGAAGCTCTTGCCGGCGACATTCGTACTGCAGTTCCCTTTTCTGGTTCGCTCCATCTTCCATCTCTTCTTCCTTATTTTTTGCCATTAGCCACCTGCCTTTGAAGGATATCATGGTTTTTTTATATCATGGTTTTTTTAGGCTTTTTGCTGCATCATGGATTTGGCCGAAAATCCTAGATTTTAAGTGGGTCAAAACCCTAGCATTTTGATCCATGTTTTCTTCTAGATTTCTTGGAAATTTATTGTTATTTTTGCAATTCCGAAAAAGATGAACATAATATTAAAGACTTTTGGTTCCAATATTTTGTTTTATTGGAAGACAATCATGTTGTAGTTTTGTGTTTACCACTTTTCAAAGAAAGAATCAAAAGCGGTGTCTCCAAAACAAGTAGTTCAAATATCGGTTTGGAGGATTTTTGGTCAAGGTGAATAACCATTACTATCTTTTTTGGGGGGTTCTATCTTACCTATTGACTTGAATGTTTATACTATTTACTTGCATTTTCTGTTGGAATATGAAGGCCGTAGACAACAACAAAGACAATATTAAATTCTTTTTGTTCCAATATTTTGCTTTGTAAGACGATAATCATGTTGTAGTTCTCCTTTTTAATGAAAGAATCAAGTGCGGTGTCTGTAACAATTTTGCGGTGCAATTAACAATTAGTAGTGTGACTATCAATTCTTGAAAAAGTGTAGTGCCCCTAACAAAAGAGTGTGACTAGCGAAAAGTGCGGTGCCTATAACAATTCTCTTTAATAATACTCAAATCTCAATTTCATATACTAGACCCGAAGCTGGATACAATTGTGAGCTCCTGACTGAGATCGGTTGGGGCGGCGGCAAGGGAGAAGTCTAGTAGAGTATTGGACTCCCTTACCTTGAAGCCGGCGGAGCTATGGTGGCGATGAGCTTGATCGACAGGGGAATCGGTTCGGCCGAGCACACTGTGGTTGATCGGCGGAATTTTTCATACAGGTGAAACCATCAGGGAGGAGAGAATAGGGTTAGGGAAAAGAGAGGAGGGGAGAGAGAGATATTAATTCATTCGTGCCCTCAAAATGAGTCCCACTCCCTTGAGTATGAAGTGTCATAATTGTTCAAGAGCCCCTCACTTGGGCCATACTATAAGTGAGATTAAAACATGCAAAAATGTAAAATAAGATGCGGAAAATAAGAGGGATAACTTGTGATCATTCCTTGGTGGCATGTGTGCGACGCTAATAAGTCCGGCTCCCCCGTGATGTAGCGTAGTTTGCAGGGCGGTGTGGTAAGAAGTGTTATAGCAGTAGACTACTCATGGTAACCAGCATGCCCAGTCCTTGGGCCGGTCCCCAGTGATGTAGTGTAGGTACATCTCCACGGTGTATTTAACCACCTCGTTCTGTAGGATATGATCCTGTGGAGAAGGCTAGTTTGGTGCCACTAAGAATGAAGAGTTCTTTCCAAAACCGGCTAGTGAAAATTTTGTTGCGATCAGATACGATACTCTCGGGCATCCCGTGCAGTCGAAACACCCCCCTCAAAGAACTATAGTACTTGGGGCCAAATTTATTTGAGGAAGTCGTGGAGATCGACGTCTGGTGGTAGGGATGGTGTTTCAACCAAACCTAATCATTGATGGCGAAGGAGAGTTTGCGGTGGCTTTGATTGTAAATGACTTCCATGCGGAGTTGGGCTTTGGAGGAGACGTGCACGAGTGGTGGATAGAACCTGATCCCGGTCCAGAAGATCACGATCCACGACCTCAACCAGGGCGGTGCCACCGCTATAGAACAACATGCGGGGAGAATCCCTCCCATATATGAGTCTGAAAGGCGTAGTCTGCAGGGCGGTGTGGTAAGAGGTGTTGTAGCAGTACTATACTCATCGTAACTAGCATGCTCAGTCCTTGGGTCGGTCCCCCGTGATGTAGCGTAGGTACATCTCCACGATGTGCTTAACCACCTCGGTCTGTAGGTTGTGATCCTGTGGAGAAGGCTAGTTTGGTGCCACTAAGAATGAAGAGTTCTTTCCAAAACCGGATAGTGAAAACCTTGTTGCGATCGGATACGATACTCTCGGGCATCCCGTGCAGTCGAAACACCCCCTCAAAGAAAACTTATGCGGCGCATTTGGTAGTAAGGGGGCAAGCCAGGCCAATGAAATGCACTCCCTTGGCAATTGATCAACAACCACAATGAGAATGGATTTTCCCATGGAGGTGGGCAGCCTGTCTACAAAATCCATTGAAATGTTAGCCCAGATTTGAGTCGGAATTGGCAATGGCTGCAATAGGCCCGCGGGAAGGAGGTGGTCGGCCTTGTTCTTTTGGCCGACTAAATATGCCGCAATGATGTCATGAACCTGCTTTCGTAGCCCTTTCCAAAAGAATTTTTCCCGGTGCATTGGAGGGTCTTGTAGACCCCTTTGTCCCCCCTCCATGGGTTCCCTCCATAATAGTAGTAATAAGGGAAGAAGACAGATCCAAGTACAACCTTGTTTTTATACAAGATGAGATGAGGACAAATTCACGCAGAAGCGCCACGTGCCGACCATTTTGTGTATCAAGAGGACCAACGAGGAGAAAGGAGATACACTGTGGTGAATGATCTCCTGTTGAAGCATAGCACTGCACTGACGTTCAATTTCATCATTCTGAAGGAAGGGATAACAGTATGGGCGTACCACCACGAGCACCAAGCCCGACACGAGACATATGTGGTGGTCCTGGCTGCAGGTAAGAGAAGCCCATCTAGTGGTGTAATGTGTCGCCAAATTCTTGTGGGAGCTGGTGGAGGTCGGCGTGAGCCCAGCCAGAAGCAATGGTGGAATCTGTGTCTGTAGTAATCAACGCATGGTAGGAAGAGGTTCCTGTCAACCCATACCACTCTACCATCTGAGGGCCATGGTGCCAGCACGTAGTAAGGTGGTCGAAATTCCACGTCAGAGGTCCTAAAATCTGCAACCATCAGACACACAAGACTACCTCAAACCCATGTAGATCCACTACTAGGAGACCGACCTGGGAGTGGTGGACCTCCACTATGATAGAGCCCCAACGACAGATATCGGGGCATGTCATCTGGTTGTCGTTGGACACAGACATGTGCACGCGGTAGCGAGGCGTCATTGTGAGATGCAGTCGTCGCGCGCAGGGCTGACTGATGAAGCTATAAGTACTCCCCGAATCCATAAGCGCGAGCAAGGATTGTCCCCAAAGAGTGACGAGCATCTGAATTGTATGGCCCTCCTGCGGACTAGAAATGGCGTGAAGGGAGATCTTCGGATCCCCTGCGTCCTCTTCCTCTTCGTCGCCACCGGAGGGGTCGCCCACTTCCACCCAGGAGAGACGTTTGCACAGATGTCCCGGTTCAAATTGGTCGTCACAATTGAAGCACAGGCCCTTGCATGACGATTGGTCGTCTCAGAGATGGAGAGTCTTCGACAGAAAGGGGGGTGGTTTGAATCCGCACCTTGGTAGAGCTGGGAGGTGTCGGCGGGCTGGTGGTGCTACTTCCTCGGGACGGCCCGGCCACGTCCTGTTGTCCACCCTGGAGTCGGTCTAGAAACATATGCTTCTCACAAACCTGTGTGGGACTCAGTGTGGTGGGTGGTGACTGGACTTCCACATCGATACATAGGCGCTCATGAAGGCCTGCCGTGAAGATAGAGACATGTTGCTCGAGACTCACAAATAGAGCACGAGTTAGTAAAAGCTGGAATCACTCCAAGTATTTGTCAATAGATCATGTCTGTTTGAGAACGATGAGGTCTCAGAGAGGGTTGTCGCGTAGCGGAGGGCCGAATCGGAGCGTGCGAGAGGCTTTAAACTTGTCCCACGCAGATGGGGTTGTTCCCGTTGAAGTTGAGTGAACCATAATTGAGCGTGACCCATTAGGTGAAAGGAGGCGACACCGAGCTTTCCTCCCATGGCGTCTGTTGGTTGGCGAAGAAGAGCTCGCATCAAGTGAGCCATCATGGTGTCGAGTTGGGCATTGAGGGCGTCCATCTTCACGTTGTTGGTGGCCATCATGGCCTGGATCATCTCTATGACTTGGGTCAATGTGAGTCCTCCCTCCTCCATGGGCATAGTTGGCTGCTGGAAACTGCGAGGAAGGGGCGGGAGGCCCGGATCAAGCGCGGAACGGGCGTAGGGAGCGTGCGCGAAAAAGGCGTGAGCGGCGAAGCCGAGCGGTGAGAGCGATTGCGATTGGGATGTTGTTGGGCTCGGAATGTGTGATGCGCGACTGGGTGGTTGCAGGGGCGAGAAGTGGTTGTTGGCATCAGCGAGCTTTGGCTCTGATACCAGTTGTTGTGGGTTCACGACTGGGATCGGGTGTTGGGGAGGGCGAGGGAGAAATCTCATTGAGGATTGGACTCCCCCTTCCTTGAAGCCGGAGGAGCTATTCTGGTGCTGAGCTTGATCGAGAGGGGAATCAGTACGGGCGAGCATGATGAGGATAATTGGCGGGATTTTTCCTACAGGTGAAACCGTCGGGTAGATGCGCAAGGAAAATAAGGATAATGTGTGATCATTCCTTGGTGGCATGTGTGCGACGCGATAAGCTTGGCCACAACGTGGACCCATAACATATACATACAGTTTAATTCGGTATGACATGAGAAAACCTTAGAAGATGTCAGGCTCTGAAAACTATAAACAATATAAATGACAAGGTAATGATGCATTAAATTGTATGATGAAGCAGCTAAACAAATTCAATAAAATCACTTCTAATAACACCACCAGCAATGCAAAATTTGATGAAGATTGCAGAATATAATATGAGCACATAATAACCCTTTTTCTACTTGAAATGTTGAATGCTATAAAAAGGTTGAGAAGGCTGCTTACCTTTGGAAAATTTGCTGTAAATGGAATAGTCACAAGACCAAGTACCCTAAAAAAGTTCTTCATGGTCTTGGCTGTGGGATTCCCTTCCAAACCTTCCTGCATATTCAACTGAAAAAGGGGAAAACACTCAAAAAGAGGGTCTTCAATATAGAGACCATACAAAATATAGATGGCAAAAAAACTGAAATTTAATTTGTAAAAGCAAATCTTTAGATGTTATAAGCATTTGCATATAAAAAATTTCAATTTTCTCTGACCAAAAATGAAAAATATCTAGCTCAATGGTGAGAATTATAAGAGAGACCCTATGTGGTTCGATCAAAATTGTTCACCACACAATTTTGGAGTAAATTTAACTACCGTATGGCAATTTAATACGGTGAGGAAAGAGAGGGATTTCACATCTTAGGAAAAATATTTGTCAAATGCAGGTGTGATGCTGGAGGGAGAGAGAGAACAGAAGACTACGAGGGGAGGGAGGCCCGGGAGGGAGGGGGCCTCATATCTTAAAAAAAAAACAAATTCTAAAGGCGAATTATTTCCTTTAATTGTAGTATTTATCATAATTCTATATATATTAGGATTTTTAAAATTTGCATGTGCATTATTATATTAGAATAGTACATTATATTAAATATGTAGAAAATAATTAAGATCTTAATTTAAATATTTGTATTATATAATATATTAAATAAATAATAAACATAATAATAATAAATATCATATACATCTTCATTAATCTATACTATATTAAAAAGAAAAACATTGGTATAATGGTGTAATGGAGAAGACCATCAGGCTAAGTTCAGTCGTTGGACTTATTTTCAAATTAAATATTTTTTAAAATCATAAAATTAATTATTTATTTAAACAATATTTTAATAAAACAACCAAACTAATATTATACCAAAGGCGAAGTCTGAACCTGGGATAATGAGAAAAAAAAGGCACCCCGGTGCACAAAGCATCCCCGAGCAGCAGCGAGGGTCCGGGAAAGGGTCCCACCACAAGGGTGAAATGTAGGCAAACCTTACCTGGGATCACGAGTATTTCACAAATACTCTTTATCAAGAGCACTAAATAACACTTATGAAAAAATGTGTAGTAAATTTATATATGCATAAGTATATAGATATAAAGCTATGCATGTATCTTTACAATATATAAAGAAATATTAAACCCATGAATTTTAAAGTCGTTGAAATGATTACGACTGTTGAATCTGGCATGATATTTTATCAGCCGTCGGATCAAACCGCTCCCTCTCTCTCCACTTTTTCATAGGTCTCTTAAACCTACTAGGGGGTGACCTAAAACTATAAAGGTGTAGAGTACCCTACAACATGAAATTACGATTTTACCCCTAAATTTATTGAAAAATGAGTTTCATATGACCCATTTTTTAATCTCACAAAATTTGTCAATGGTGAGAATTGAACTCAGGTCTCCACTATGTCAACCAAAGATGACAATCATCACACCATAGGGTTTTTGTTGAACAAAATTAAATTAAGTTTTATATATATTGATATAAATGTAGATTGCCTCCGCAGAAAGTCGTCACCCCACCGAATGTCGCCGCCCCCGCCGAATGTCGCCGCCCCCGCCAAATGTCGCCGCCCGCACGGGGCCCCCGGGCCGGGTACTGTCGCGCGGGGCACGGGGGGCCCCCCGTGCCCCGCACGACAGTACCTTGCCCGTCCCCGCCGGGCTTCGCCCGACCCCGGCGGCCTTTGCCCGTTCGCGGCAGCTTTCGCCCGTCCCGACACGCACTAAGTTTTATTTATTTATTTTTCCTTTTTTCATTAATTTTTATAAATTTTAAAAAATAAAAATTAACTATATATATAGAAATTTATAATTATATACATATATTTATATATATATGTATAATTTATGTATATATTCATTATATATATATAATTTATGTATATATTCATTATATATATATAATTTATATTCATTATATATATATAATTTACTATAAAATTTTATTGTTTTTTTTATAAAAAACCGCCGCCCCTGTTTCCGTATGCCTCCGCTGCCAGAGCCGCCGCTGGCCTGACCGGAGGCCACCGGACCCCGGCGAACCTGCCGGGGTTAGTCCGACGGCACTCCATTCTGTTTATGTACCTAATTCTAAACAATGTTGCACGTGACAAACCAAAAAAAGGAAGAAAAGAATTAGAGAAAAACAGCAGACAACAAACTGTAGGTTTTTATTTTCTTGCAGTAGCAGGTAACAGACAAAAAAAATAAAAACAAAACACACAATAGGAATTTAAGGAGGGGAAAAACTTACCTGGAATTCTCCCTCTTGCAGCAGCAGGAAGAAAAACACACAATAGAATTAAAGGAGGTGAAAAAAAACCTAAAACGTACTTGGAATGACAGACCCAGAAGAGGAGCAATTGAGCCACAGGGAAGAACATAAAATACAGTAAGAATTAGAATCGTAATTCGTCTTTATGGAAAGGGTAACGAAAACGTACTTGCAACGGGGAAAATGGAGAAAGGGGGCAAGAAATCGAACCTGGAATGCGAGATCCAGAGGCAGAGGTGGAAGTGTGGAACGGGAAGAACGACAGGCGACGGAGATTTCAAATGCCGCGAGAATTGGCTTGCGAAGATGTTGGATGTGACCGCCCTCCGCCTTATCTCCCTCCTCCTGTTGTTCTCCCTCTCCTTCCACGCCGGCATCCTCCCTCTTCCTCCTCCTGGCGTCATTCATCTCGGAGAACCCTAACACCGGAAGCGATCGATGCTGAAGAGGGCAGCGAGGAGTTGTGAGGGTTTTGATTCGGCTGAGGGAGAGGAGGAAATGCAATGGATTCGGCTGAGGTCGGGACGGGAGTTGCGAGGGTTTTGATTCGGCTGAAGGACTGGGTATTTGGATCGGACGGCGCAGGTCGCACAAATGGTCAGCCTGACGGAGCGCCGACGGACTAACCCCGGCAGGTTCGCCGAGGTCCGGCGACCTCGCCGGTGGCCTCCGATCAGGCCGGCGGCGTCTCCGGAGGCGGAGGCGGACGGAAACGGAAGGAGGCCTTTGGCGTCGGGCTGATTTCGGGAAATTGGAATATGGCGTCGGGCTGATTTAGGGAAGGAGGAAGGTGAGGATTTTGTTTTTGGCTATTTGAAGATCTGATAAAGTAGATCCGACGGTTGAGATTCAATGGGTGGTTCTATTTTGGCTTCAAAATGGGCCAAAATGTTCTTCTTTATATAATATAGATATAGATATATATATATATAGCCATCCATCTATGAATAACCCTACCGCGCCTCACCTCACAATCCCGATCAACCTCTGCAATTCACGCTCAAAGGTGAGGAAGCCTCTCCCTCCCGAGTCTCGATCATCGACGAATGCACACAACTTCACTCTGACGCTTTCCTCTAAATCCAACCATCATCTTCTTCGCAAACAACGCCACCAACCGGAAGGCGGATTAGATCGCCAGCGCCGACCATCCCACGTGGCAGCCCCCTCCATTGCAAGCGTCGAACTCCTTCATCGCAAACGCCAGTCTCCTTCATCGCAATCTGCCCTTCGTCTTCGCCTCTGCCCTAAAATCCTGTCGAACACCTTCATCGTAAGCTATGTTGTTAAAGGCGCGCCTCAGGCGCGTCTAAGTCTCCAAGCTCAACAGACTTAGGCTTGCGCCTTTTTTGCGCCTTTGGAGCATAAATGTCACGTCTGGGTGCGGTTTCTGTTGCAAACCTTTTTTTTCAAATGAAAGAAAGAATTAATGTAAGAACTCGATAATTTTTGCATGATTTAGTGTTTGTGAAACATAATCGAGTATTAAGACTTAGATATGATGCAAGTGACTACATTAATTCTATTTTTACAGAGATACAAATGATAGTAATGAATGATTAATGAGTAGAATAGATGAAAAATCTGATCAAGAAGATGAACTGATGTTTGATGCTTATTTTTTAAAATGAATGTGGTTGCGCCTTGCCTTCGTCAGGCGCGCGCCTGCGCCTTGAGCCTAGGCTTCAAGGCACCTTTGCGCCTTGGTGCGCCTTGCACCCTTAATAACTAAGATCGTAGGCGCCGGTCCCTTCATCGCAATCCCCAAGCAAATGCTTCTCTCTCTCTCTCTCAGTCCAAAAAAACCGGTATAACTCCTCTACCGCGACTTGAGGTACTAATGACCTTCATTTCTTCACCCTTCCAGCCATTTCTCTTCTCTGTCTAGACGCAAGAGCTTTACTAAGGTGTTTCCATGGTGTTTCTCGATGAGTTTCGCCAAGCACTTCTCCAATTAAAGGTACTTCTTAATCCTATTCTCAGTTGATGCATGCTAATGTAGGCAGCTGAAAGTAATTCACATCACATCTGCCTAAATATTCGTCATGTCCCCTTTTTATTCATTTTAATCTTCTTTGTTCTTTTTGGGCTTGGACTACATAACTGTTACGATTAAGAAGAGAGAACGAGGCAAGATTGCATTAATCAAGAACACGGATACAATCCTGAGTGAACTCCGGCCACGATCAAGGAGGCTGGGTCCTCCAATGATCCCTCTCTCAAAAGAGAGCCCTAAACCTTAATGATCCAAAGATCTCTTCTACTCCCAAACCACCTCCAAATATAGGGAGGGGGGGCTCACAGGACAAAACTCTAAAACAGTAAGAAGTACAATAATAATACGCGCGTACGCGTAACAATCCATCCCGCCAGAAAATCGACCTTGACCCCAAGGTCGAAGTACTACCTGCCATCTAGTAGTAATGTGCCCGCTGGTGGGTCGCCGCAGAGGTGCCCGGATCTCCGTCCGGCGGTACATCCGTGAGCAGAAGGGTGTCCAAGGCAGTCGCGCCGATCTCGTCCAAATCATCCCCGATGAGGGCCCAGAACTCCTTGGCAGGACAATTATGATTAGGCGAGTAGGGTTGCTTGCAGCGGTAGCACAGACCCTTGCTCCGCAAGTCATTGTACTCTTGGTTGGAAAGACGGAGAGTGGGGATATGACGGTTGTTGCGTGGGCCCATAATGGTTGACCGAGGAGGATGAGGTGGTAGTGGTGGAGGTTTAGGCGGGGGAGGGGAATATGGTTGATAGAGATGGTCCCCGGACGTTGCCATGAATTCGGCTTCCACCAGTGGGGAGAGGTTCATGGCTTGGTGGACAGTTGACGGTTGCAGGGTGCGGAGGCGGGCTCGGATGTGGGGTTGTAAGCCGTGCATGAAGTAGGCCAAGTAATGGTCGCGTGGGAGACCAGGAACATGGGTGACCAACTCGATCAATGCATCAACGTACGAATCAATGGGGCCGGTCTGACGGAGTCCGCAAAGGCGTTCGATCATGGAGCCGGGGTAACGGTGATCAAACCGCTGAATGAGGGCCTCTGTAAGAGCTGTCCAAGTGAGGCTGGGAGAGGATTGGCGGAGCCAGCGGACCCAGTGGAGGGCGGAGCCCTCCATGCCGATCAAGGCCGTGCTGACCTTCTGTGGCTCCGAGATCTGTTGTAGCTCGAAGAACCGTTCGGCCCGAGCAATCCATCCCATAGGATCGATGCCGTTGAAAGAGGGGACATCCAAGGAACGAGGGTCCGGTGAGCACACCCCGGGCATGGGGGGATGTTGCATGGAAGAGTTCTGGGGGGGTCCCGAGGAGGGGCGGCGGATCCGCCACCGACGTTGTCGAGGTGGTAAGGCGGCCGGCCAGGAGGGAGTCGAGCTTAGCATCCATGCGTAACATGAGGGCCTGCAGCGACGCGATGGAACTGTCGTGGTCATCCAAGCGACGAAGAATGGCGGGATCGGTGGTCGGGTGAGAAGGCGTTGGATTTGGGTTGCCCATTAGACGGCGGGAACGGTGTGGCATGCACGTAAGAAACCGCAGTGGCGGAGGAGGACGCCGGCTGGGGGGCGCTAGATCGGCAGCAGGGCTGCTATCCGGCGAAGGCGCTGGAGCGACGGTAGGAGCGGAAGCGGAGGGAGGCGCTGGATCGATGGCGATGGCACGGGAGGCGCTGGATCGATGGCACAGGAGCGACGGTCGGAGCGGGAGGAGGCGCTGGATCGATGGCAGTAGCGGAAAGAGGCGCGCGATCGGGGATCGAAAGCGGAATCGCGGATCGGAAGCGGAAGGAGGCGCGGGATCGGGGATCGGGATCGGCAACAGGAGCGGAAGCACGATGCGGAGCGCGGAACAGGAGTTGTACGTGATCGGGATCAGGGAAGGAGGCGCTGGAACGACTTCTGGCGGCGGAAACCGCGGCCGGAAGGCGGCAGGTCGGACCACTTGTTACGATTAAGAAGAGAGAACGAGGCAAGATTGCATTAATCAAGAACACGGATACAATCCGGAGTGAACTCCGGCCACGATCAAGGAGGTTGGGTCCTCCAATGATCCCTCTCTCAAAAGAGAGCCCTAAACCTTAATGATCCAAAGATCTCTTCTACTCCCAAACCACCTCCTTATATAGGGAGGGGAGGCTCACATGACAAAACCCTAAAACAGTAAGAAGTGCAATAATAATACGCGCGTACGCGTAACAATAGCTTAGTCGTACCATGGTTATTTATCATTTTTTTATATATATGCATGTTCTTTGTAATACATAACTTCTTCTCTATAAATATACAACCATATACATGATTTATTGCTGTAGCAGCAAATTTGATTTACTGCACTGGGTTCCTGCATTGACAAAAACTTTAATCACCTATCTTACCTTTGTTAAAAATACTCTTATAATGAATTTTATGTTGATTCCCAATTCTTTCTTTATTGTTGTACTGTTATTTCTGTTTGCAGATCCCCTTGATAATATGCTATTCAGCATAATAATAATGAAGTTTATATATTTCTTTTGTGTGCTCCACCAGCAATTGCTACAAATTTTTTTTGAAGTTGCAAGATGAACTCTCCAGTTATCTTCTTTAGTTCAGCTCATGCTGTTCATGCTAAAAGACGATCAACAATTTTCAAAGTGTTGCATGAAATTTGTGTTGATCTTAAAGAAAAGGATGCTTTCATCTACAGGCATGCAAATAGAAATTCAACATTCTGTTGTTGTCTTGAATAAGATTCCACATTTCTACTGTGCATCAACGCAAAGAAGGTTGCTAGGTTTCACATTCTTATTTTGTAACAAAAAAACGTTTATCTTAAGTTTTTGCTATATACTTAGATGAATGCATTGTTGTAATCTTGCATGATTGAATAAGAACACAAATCCCGTCAGACAACAGAATAAAAATCTAACTCATGCTAATATTTAGGTACATTCCTTTTCTTTAGGAGAGAACAAATGACATGCTATTACATTGATGTTGTATAGTACATTTTCATTATTGTGCACTAAGAAGTCACTCGATTTTCAAGAGTAGTCATGCGCAGGGTTCCCCTATGTCTCGGCAACGACAATATACATGTCGATCACTGCTCCTGCGAAAAAATTGATCACCACATACAAAACTCAATAGAAATGTGTTATGCCCCCGCAAGCGTTACGATTCTCCGGGCATAAGTACTCTCGGCGACTAAAGGAGCACGCGCAAAACAACGGGGCTGAACCATCCGGTTTAGCCCCCAATCAGTAAAAAGGGCCGAATGGGGGCTGAACCAACCCGGTTCAGCCCCTACTTGAGGGGGCCGGCCGGCCCCCTCTGTCCCCGGGTATTAATAGGCCCGGGGCTCCTCCAAGGCGGCTATCAAAGTATTATTCTCAGGTATTCTCTTCTTCCTCTCCCAAACCCTAACTTCTCTTCTTCTCCCGTAGTTTCTCTCTAGATCTCTATCTCCCCTAGCAAGTTCATATCATTTGGTATCAGAGGATTCGTTTCTCCACCATGGTGACCACACGCACACAAGAGGAAATCGCTCGATTGGAAATCCTGGAAGAAAACTGTGCTGGGTTGACGGACTCGATGGCCGACATCGAGGAGGAGGTGAGGGCGTCTACGCAGCGATTGGAAGAACGGATCGACGCCCGGCTGGATGAAACCAGGGCGCTATTAGCGCAGAATCTGAAAGGGAAGACGGCGATGCACGAAGATGGCGGCGGAATGCAAAATCAAGCCACCGAAACAAACGGATCGTTCGATCCCGCGCGTACAGGTGTCAGGGGTGGGATCCAGCGGATCGGGAGCCGACGTGGCCGCGAGCAGCGCGGCGAACTGGGGAGCCCACGGGGCTTCTTCCGGGACTGGATCGGCCCCGATCTGGGCGGCGAACACAGACGCGGGTCCCCCGCCATGGGGACGTGCCAACGGCGAGCATGGATAGTGCGGCGTGGGCCGTCCACCTTGGACGAGGCTCGGCAGCGAGCAGGGTGATGCTAGGAGGGCTCCAGGCGGGCCAATAGGAGGAACGGGGGGCATTTTGCCTCCTCCGCGTGGTGCCGGACTCGGCGGGCCTTGGGGAGCCCAGCCATTTCAGGGCTTCTCGGGCACCAACACTGGTCCAATGGAGCCGAGACGATCGTTTGCACAAGGAAAAGAAGCAGGGGGATACGGATATGGAAATCAGCGGGCCTACATGCAACCCAAAAGGACCCGGATGAACTTTCTGAGGTTCAGAGGAGACGGGGACGCGTTAGAATGGGTGCAAAAAGCCGAATTATTCTTCCATTACCAGGAGATTCCCGAGGGGCAGTGGGTACAGTTGGCGGCCTTCCATCTGGAAGACGACGCCTATCAGTGGACCAAATGGTTCCAACGTGGTCGTGCTTACGCCCCATGGACAGAGTTCATGGAAGCTTTCTCCGCACGTTTCGGACCTCTAGAGTATGAAGACGTTGAGGCAACGTTGCAGAAGCTTCGACAGAAGAGAACGGTGACGGAGTACCGTACTGAGTTCGGGAAGCTGACCAATCGGGTCAATTGGGAGGAGAAGACTCTCATCAGTTGCTTCATATCAGGGCTGAGGACTATTTGATAGACGAGGTCCATGCCTACCTGCCTCGCAGTTTGAGCTATGCCATCAGCCTCGCACGGATACAGGAGGAGCGCTTCAACCGTCAGCGAAACCGCGCCACGACAAGAGCCCCGACGGCCCCAATGACGGGTCGAAGGGAACCGACGCCGACAGTTAAACCGGCAGTGACGAGACTTACTTGGCCAGAGTTGCAGGCAAGGAAGGAGAAGGGTTTGTGCTTCAACTGTGACGAGAAGTACGCGTCGGGTCACCGGTGCCAGAAGGTCCAAGTTTTTATGTTAAGGGAGGAGGACGAGGGGGAAGGATCTGCAGACATGGCTGGGGAGGACGGATTGGACCTGACGGAGTTTGGAGTCTCCATCCAGGCCATGGAGGGGTGTTCGGCGCCTCTTACGTTGCGCATCGTTGGGAAGATTGGCCAGGAGCGGGTGACTATTCTTATAGATAGTGGGAGTACCCACAACATCATCAACCCCGCGGTGGCGCTGAAGGTGGGATGTGCAGTTGACAGAGGGGTCGCCTTTCAAGTCATGGTGGCCGATGGAAGCAAGTTGAGGTGTGAGGGGGTGCTGAAAGGGGTGGAGTTACGGATGCAGGGATACGTGTGCCATACCGACGTCTACCTGCTACCGATTAGGGGGTCCGATATGGTCCTTGGGGTTCAGTGGCTCAGACAGTTGCGACGGGTGACCACGGATTGGGATCGGATGACATTGGAGTTTACTCAGCAGGGAACGAACCATTGTCTGCACGACATACGATCATACCCACTCAAAGAGATCTCTATCCGGAGCTTGCAGAGATTGGAGCAGGGCAGCACGATGGCCATGGTGCTAGGAGTGACGGCCATTGTACCAGTTACCTCTGAGGAGCCAGAGCAGATGCAGGCCCTACTGGCACAGTACGAGGATGTTTTCCATGAGCCACACACTCTCCCTCCCTCGAGGTTTCGCGACCACCATATTCAGTTGAAAGCGGGGGCGGATCCTACCAATATCCGGCCCTACCGCTATCCTCATATCCAGAAGGCGGAGATAGAGCGCAGTATCCGAGAGATGCTCGCCACCGGCGTTATACGGCCCAGCATCAGTGCCTTCTCTTCACCGATCATACTGGTGAAGAAAAAGGATGGTTCATGGAGATTCTGCGTCGACTACCGAGGGTTGAACAACTCAACCATCAAGGACAAGTTTCCCATCCCGATGATTGAAGAGTTGTTGGACGAACTACATGGAGCGAGTCTTTTCACCAAACTGGATCTACGGTCCGGTTACCACCAGATTCGAATGGAGGATATACATAAGATGGATTTCCGTACCCATGACGGTCACTACGAATTCTTGGTGATGTCGTTCGGGTTAGCAAACGCCCCATCCACCTTTCAGGCGGTGAAGAACGAGATTTTTCGGCCATTTCTACGCCGATATGTGCTGGTCTTTTTCGACGACATCTTGATCTACATCAGGAATTGGGAGGACCATCTGGATCACGTCCGACACGTGCTTACTATACTGAGGGAGCACTGGCTTTATGTCAAGCGTTCCAAATGTTCATTTGAGCAAGCAGAGGTCGAGTACTTAGGCCATCTGGTGTCCGCTCATGGGGTCCAGGCCGACCCAAAGAAGATTGTTAGCATGGTGGCATGGCCTCAACCTACGATGATTCGAGCCTTACGGGGCTTCCTCGGGCTCACCGGATACTACCGCCGTTTCATGAAGGACTACGGCAAAATCGCACGGCCCTTCACTCAGTTGCTCCAGAAGGAGGCTTTTCAGTGGCATGAGGCGGAGGATGCCTTCCAGGCCTTGAAAAAGGCAATGACCACCACTCCGGTTTTGGCACTTCCAGAGTTCTCCAAGGAGTTCGGAGTCGAGACAGATGCTTCGGGGGTCGGGATTGGAGCAGTACTGATGCAGGAGGGTCGACCCTTGGCCTTCTTCAGTAAGGCCCTGGCACCGAAGATGCTGGGACTTTCCACGTATGAAAAGGAGATGTTAGCCATACTCTACGCGGTCGGCATGTGGCGGCCTTATCTTCTAGGGCGACACTTCCAGGTCCGCACGGACCATCAGAGCTTAAAGCACTTTCTCGAGCAAAGGTTGGCATCTCCATTGCAGCAGAAGTGGTTGACAAAGTTGCTGGGCTACGACTATGAGATCGTCTACAAACAAGGGAAAGAAAATGTGGTGGCCGACGCACTATCAAGCATAACGGAGAGCTCCCTTTCCCACGTTTCGGGACCGGTGATTGAGTCCTTGGATGAGATACAGGCGTAGGTGAAACAAGACACAGAACTCCGAGCCATTGTGGAGGCACTTCAGCAGGGGCACACCACAGTGCCCGGGTACCACCTGCAAGGCGAGAGACTTTACTACCATGGTCGGGTGGTCATTCCCGCCACGTCTGTGTGGCGTGCTATTATGATGCAGGAGTTCCATGCATCCCCGACTGGCGGCCATGCCGGTATTCTTCGTACGCTGCAGCGAGTCCGTGCGAATGTCTTTTGGAAGGGCATGCGTCGGGATGTCCAACAGTTCGTGCGGGAGTGTGAGGTTTGCCAGCGACAGAAGTATGAGACCACATCGCCCGCGGAACTGCTTACCCCGCTAGAGATTCCACACCAACTTTGAGACACGGTCTCCATGGACTTCATCGACGGTCTGCCCAAATCTCAGGGCAAGTCCGTCAATCTTGTGGTGGTCGACAAGCTATCCAAGTACAGGCATTTTCTAGCCTTGAGCCATCCATACACTGGGGAGACCGTTGCTGAGTTGTTTGCCCGGGAGATCGTGAGACTCCATGGCACCCCGCGTTCTATCATCTCAGACAGGGACCCAGTTTTTGTGAGCAAATTCTGGAAGGAGCTTTTCTGGTTGCAGGGCACCACACTTCGCATGAGCACGGCCAACCATCCCCAAACTGACGGGCAGACGGAGGTTCTCAACAGGGGGGGCGAGACTTATTTACGGTGCTTTGTGATGGATGAACCATGCACGTGGACCCGTTGGTTGCATTGGGCCGAGTACTGCTACAACACGTCCTATCATACGGCAAGCAAGCTCACCCCTTTTGAGGTGGTGTACGACAAGCCACCTCCCACGTTGAGCTCTTATGAGCCAGACAGCACCGCTCTTCCGACCGTCGATCGGACGCTACAGGATCGGGATCGTACACTACTGTTACTTCAGGACAACTTACGGTCCTCTCAGGAACGCATGAAGGTCCAGGCAGACAACACCGTACTGAACAGGAATTTGCGGTGGGTGACGAGGTTTTCCTCAGGCTCCAACCGTATAGGCAGTTGTCAGTCTCTCGGCGCGCTAATCAGAAGATGGCGCCACGATTCTACGAGCCGTTCCGCATTATCCAACGAGTGGGTCCAGTAGCTTATACTTTGGCACTACCAGAGGGCTCCCGCATCCACTCGACATTTCATGTCTCAGTGCTTAAAAGGAAGATTAGGGACTCAGTTCAGGCCAGTTCTAACCTACCAGAGGCCACTACCGCCGGCGAATTGCGGCCTTCACCGGAGACCATTCTTTTGACCAAATGGAAAAAACGGGGCACGGAGTACCGACCAGAGGTGCTCGTCAAATGGAGGAATATGGCAGAGGCTCATAATTCTTGGGTCGACTTGCTGGAGTTCCGTGAGAGGTTTCCGGACTTCCACTTTGAGGACAAGCTGGTTCTTGATGGGGAGGGGGATGTTATGCCCCCGCATGCGTTACGATTCTTCGGGCATAAGTACTCTCGGTGACTAAAGGAGCACGCGCAAAGCAACGGGGTTGAACCATCCGGTGCAGCCCCCAATCATTAAAAAGGGCCGAATGGGGGCAGAACCAACCCGGTTCAGCCCGGGGGCCGGCCGGCCCCCTCTGTCCCCAGGAATTAATAGGCACGGGGCTCCTCCAAGGCGGCTATCAAAGTATTATTCTCAGGTATTCTCTTCTTCCTCTCCCAAACCCTAACTTCTCTTCTTCTCTCATAGTTTCTCTCTAGATCTCTATCTCTCCTAGCAAGTTCATATCAAAATGGAGCCCGTTCTTATATATTATTATTAACTAAAAGTAGAATGTCAATATAATCCACGGACGGGCATAGCCAATTTGCAACCCACCAGCGAAGCCCAGTGCTTGTTGTTCGAGAGCATAGGGAGGAGCTTCGATACGTTCGTAGTTCAAGATATGGGCGAAGCCCTATGCCTGTTCTTCAAGAGTATAGGGGTGGAGCCCCATCACAGTCGTAGTTCATGATAGGGGTGAAGCCCCGTTCCTGTCACTCGTACATATCAAAGAAAAACTTTGGTATAATGGTGTAATATATAGTATATGTAGTCGTCTCACACTGTCTAGGGGGACATGAGCGATCACAAGTACCGTCGGTTGTCAAACACTGTCTAAGGGGACATGAGCGAGCACAAGTACTGTCGGTTGTCGCACACTATCTAGGGGGACGTGAGCAATCACGGGTATTGTCACATCCACACGGCCCCCGTGCACTCACTCATAATATATAAAATATTTTATCATACAAATAAATTACTATTATACATTTAATTTACATTTGTTAGATAGATATATTAATAAAAATAGATAAATGTAATAAATAATAGGTTGAAGTGTTGTCGTCCTTGAACATTATGCCCATATGCGACGATAGAAGATATTATCATTGTAGGATATTGTGTTGTTATGAATACGGACAAGGACGAGGGGACATGACGCACATATCGACGTCGAGACCGAGGCGACAAGGACACGAATCCCAAAATGACGTCGGACGTTGGCCATTAGTGCGCACGGGCAACGCGCACTCGTCAGCTCTATGTCTTATTATAGCACATTTATTTCAGATCGTGTGGTCACTTACCGTTTGTCATTGTGTTTAAGAACTAGGTAATATATAAGCCTTTGTATGATCCTTATTTGGATTATCTTGATAGTAGGGTTAGTTTTGAAGAGCCCTGGAGGCTGTATCTATTCGTCTAAACACCTTCATCTCCCCCCCCCCCCACCCCGCCTCCTCCTTCAACCCTGCCTCCTAACATTTGGTCCAACATGTCGCTCTTCCGATCGTGGTTCCGTCGCCCAAAGACGAACCCAATATTTCAGCGTTCGCTATGCGCAAATCCTTCCAACATCAATTTTTCTCGGGTCGCGGCAACGACCTTCCAACAACGCCCTT
The DNA here is from genome assembly GCA_033032865.1 of Dactylorhiza incarnata. Classification (NCBI taxonomy): domain Eukaryota; kingdom Viridiplantae; phylum Streptophyta; class Magnoliopsida; order Asparagales; family Orchidaceae; genus Dactylorhiza; species Dactylorhiza incarnata. The sequence continues at coordinate 2,881,589 of JAWHQI010000145.1, read as the reverse complement.
CCCGTGAAGACCTTCCTGCAACAACCCTCACAGCGACAAGTGACAACCTTCCATTGACGCTTCCTTCTGTTACGCATGTGCGGCGGCGATTTCTTGGAGCATCTTACTTTTGTTTTTGATCAGCACGTATGTTTAATTTGTAAGGGCATTATGGTAATTTGTAAGTCAGCCCCCTCCCTGTATAAGGAGGAGGTTTTGGGAGTATTAGGTATCTTTTATGCTTAGGGTTTTAAGATATCTTCTTGTGAGAGGGACTTCAAGGAGGAACCAACCTCCGGGGGTTATGCATGAGTATTCTGTGTGAGTGTATCCAATTTTTCGAATTTTATTGCAAGCTAATTCTATGTTGGTAACATTTGGTCTGACCTGCCACTTTCCGCCCATATTTGGTCACCGGATTTGACGTCACGAGCAGTTCTGTCGTTGTTTAGTTCGACTACTTTCACTTCAGGCTTCAACATCGCCACTCCCTGCACGCCAACAGTCCACACGAGTGTCCAGCCCAGCACCGGTCTCTCTGCTTCCGCTTGCGTTGGTTCGCCCTCTACCAAACGTGTCTCACGGCGCTCGATCTCTCCGTCGGCGAGCTCACACATACCAGACATCAGTGCCCTCCTCCGCCCCACCCCCTCGCCCTATTACTGCTTCGGCATCCGCATTCAGGTCCACCTGTAACATCCACACCCAACGACGACACGAGCGACCGCGCAGGCATTCAGATTGACGGATCCCTTCCAGTATTGTTGTGGCCTTCTTCTCACGCCCTCCATCAGGCTATATAATTCTTTCTGCACGCTGTTTATCCCGAACTTGCAACAACAAGTAGGTGTGATGCCAAAGGCCTGCCACCCAATGATGGAATCCCGTGTGGAGGCCCTCGAACACGTCGTCACCATCATCAACTCTCGCATTGAGGCCCAAGCCGAGCAGTTTGATTCGATTATGGCCCTGCTCCACAACATGCAACTCGGTCAACACTTTGGGCCTAACGTTGCATCTGCCTTGAGATGCCCCAACACATTGTCCCTCGAAGACCACGCTTTGGTAGGATTGCATCCTCCGCCTTCCCCCGCATCGACATTTCCACATTCAACGGGACTGACTCCATGGGTCGATGGGGTTGGATTGCACGCGCCAAGCAGTATTTTGACATTCACCAGACTCCTCAGGCGCAAAAGGTCTTCACGACTCTTATCGTTTTGGAAGGGTCCGACCTCCATTGGGTTCGTTGGCTCCACCAGTCTTTTCCCGGGTCACCTAGATAGCTCTCACTGAGGCACTCATTCAACGGTATGATCACTGCTACTCTGACAACGTGATCGAAAGCCTTTGTGGGATCTGCCATACCGGCTCTATTGACTCGTACGTGGATGAATTTATCGAGTTGGTCACCCATCCCAGGTCTTCCACACGACTACTACTTGGGCTATTTCATGCCTGAGTTACAACGTCATATCCAAGCTCGCCTCCGCACCCTCCATCCATCTACCGTCAACCAAACCATGGATCTCGCACTGCTTGTGGAGGCCAAATTCCTTGCGACGTCCGGAGACCCTAATTCTGCATCGCCTACTTCCAAACTCACTACCAACCATACATTGCCCCTCCCCGTAAACCTCCACCACCACCTCCTCTACCTCGCCCACCCATTATGCCTCCACGCAACAACCGTCCTAGCCCTACTGATGTAACCTCAAATTAGGTTTTAAAATTAAAATATTTTTTAAAAATACTCTTAATGATTATTTCTAGATTTTAAATGGTTTTAATTTTTGAAAACAATCATGACGGCCGAGTGGCCCAACTATGAGTTTGCGGCGCTAAAATCTCGTTCTTTGAAAGTTTGAAGTCGCTCAATTTCGTTCGGAACTTAACCTCTTTGCGTTTCCCGGGGCAACCCTATCACAAGAGATTAATAGCCACAAACAAAATAACATTTATAATTTATGAAAATGGTAATCAAAGCAAACGGAACGTCCGGGGCAAGCTATGAAATTATTTTGGATTGCATAAAAATATGTTAAGAGATTGGAGCGAAGATACCCAAAATTCTACGACCAAGTTAGTACGGTTTTGATCCAAGCCCCACGGTTCGGGAGAAGTCACGAGCAGATTTGCCTCCGTCCAGAATCAGCACCAGATAGAGTGTCGCAGTCGACGGTGCTGGATGAGATCGGCGTCAGTTGATCGGGAATTAGCGTCGGGCCTTGTAGAAGACGACTTCGTGCGCGGCGATGCCGGAAAAGGGCGCGGGGTCGACGGCTATCGCGCGGGCGAAGAAGGGCGGTGTTACCTCCTGGCTGATGGGCGAGCCGTTGAAGACAGGCGGTGGGAGGCGAATGGCGATTTAGGTTGTACGGGAGAGAGTGAAAGTGAAATTTCAATTTCACTTATTCCCGTCTCTCGCTTTTCTTTGGACTTGGGAACTTGTTTAATACTGTGAGAGAGGGGAGACTTCCAAGTTTGGCTTATTCAGAGTTTCCAAAAAATACATGGGCTGGCCTTCCAAGTTTGGCTTTATTCACAGTTTCCAAAAAAAATACAAATTTTATATTATTTTATTGGGTATTTGCCTAATTAAATTGATACCTCCCTAAATAAATTATAGCTTGCCCTTTTCGTCCTACTTACTTAAGATTACCGGACCTTTTTATTCAAAATTCTCATCGGACGGTCAGGGCGATGAGCTGGAAAACAAATACAACAATAATGACGTACAAGAAATAAATGCATAATGAAAATACATGAAATAATGCATAACGATAAATAATAATTTATGATGCGTCTTTAGATGCATCAATTCCCTCGGGGTTGAGAGGGCTCGACCCCGTCGAGAACTTGCAAAAACTAGCGATGGAGAGATCTGGTCGGCGTCGCTGTAACTCGTCGGTGCTAATCCAAGAACTATCTGTCATGTCGCGTCCCTTCCAGGAGACCAAGTAGCGTTGATACGTCCCATGGCGAGTGCGGAACTCTCGGACATCAAGAACCTGATCTATCTCCTCAGTGGTAGGAGTCAATACTGGAGCTAAATCTGGGGGTATATATGGAGCTGCAACAGGCGGGCTGGGGCGGGAACCAGGCGGATCTCCATAAAATGGTGTTAGATCGGCCACGTTAAATATCGGTGAAGTACCGAATTCAACAGGTAAATCTAGCAAGTAAGCATTCTCTCCGAGGCGTTTCCGGACTTGGAATGGACCAAACTTTCTCTGTTGTAGCTTATGGTAAGTACCCGGACTGAATCTCTGCTTCCTGAAATAAGCAAAAACCCAATCTCCTTCCGAAAAGTATAATTCCCGGCGATGACGATCGACCATGGATTTATATTTTTCGGAAGTAGCTCACAATTTATTAACAATATTTTTATGCAATTCCTTTAAATAACTGATATGAGCTTGCGCATCGGAGTAGATACGTTCATGTGATGGGAGTGGATGGCGATCAAGTATGTGGGGTATAGAAAACCCATAAACAATCTCGGAAGGAGATTTACTGGTAGAGCGGTTAGTAGAATTATTAAATGTGAATTCTGCTTGTGGCAATATTAGATCTCATTGTTTTGGATTGTCTCCCGTTAAACACCTAAGTAGGTCTCCCAAACTTCTATTAACGACCTCAGTCTGTCCATTGGTCTGAGGATGATATGCGCTACTAAACTCGAGTTTGGTGCCTAAACGAGGCCACAGTGTTTTCCAAAAATATCCCATAAATCGAGTATCTCTATCAGAGGTGATTGACCTAGGAATGTCATGTAAACGAACAATTTCTCTAAAAAAATAGTCAGCGACGTGTACGGCACTAGAAATTTTCCTACATGGTATAAAATGCGCCATTTTAGAAAAATGATCGACAACCACAAAAATAGAATCTACTTTCCTCTGAGTGTGAGGGAGTCCCACCACAAAATCCATAGAAATATCGTCCCATGGCCTCTCAGGTATCGGTAAGGGCGTATATAAACCAGTGTTTTGTGCGTGCCCTTTATAAAGCTGACAAGTCGTACAGTGTCTAACAAATTCAATGACATCGTGTTTCATCTTAGGCCAATAATATCGAGCACTAGCGAGATCTAACAACATAGATTGACCAACGTGTCCACCTAACCCGGATGAATGAAGTTCTTGAAGTAATGTCTCCCGAAGAGGTCCTTCGCAAATGCAGAGGAGGGTGCCTCTAAATAGGTATCCCTCACTCAGTACGTACTGGGTAGGATCAGTCTCACTGTGTTGACACGAGAGCCAAATGCCGCAAAAGAAAGGGTCGGTGGCGTATAGATTGCGCTGTGAATCTAACGTGGTAATATATGGTTGTAACGTGACTAGTAAGTGGGAGCGACGACTAAGTGCGTCGGCTACTCGGTTCGTGACACCAGGTTTGTGCTTCAAATGAAAAGTGAACTCCTGCAGGTAAGCAGCCCAATTGGCATGACGTCTGATCTCCTTCTGGGAGTTCAGATGCTTCAATGCCTCGTGATCGGTATTCAACACAAACTCGCTCTGAATCAGGTAGTGTCTCCAATGACGGAGAGTCTGAACGATAGCGTAAAACTCTATGTTATAAGTGGAATATCTAGTCCTCGCCTCATTCAGTTTCTCACTAAAGAATGTTATAGGTCGACCCTCCTGACTCAAAACGGCACCAATCCCTACAATGGATGCGTCACAATCAACCTCAAATATTTTGTCAAAATCAGGGAGTGCTAGAACAGGTGCACTCGTGAGTCTTTCTTTAACTAAAATAAATGCTCGTTCGGCTTCCATCGTCCAAATAAATGTACCTTTCTTCAGACAATCAGTCACGGGTGCTATCAAGGTACTAAAATTTCGAATAAATCTCCTATAGAAGGAAGCTAGCCCATGAAAACCTCGAGCCTCAGTAATCGTTCTAGGGCTAGGCCAAGATTCTATCGCCTTGACCTTTTCTCTATCAACCTTAATACCATCAGACGAAACGATATATCCTAAAAAAGTCAGGCTATCAATCATGAATGTGCACTTCTTCAAATTTACATATAGTTTATTTGTGAGAAGGATCTCTAATACTTGCCTAAGATGAATTAAGTGTTGATCAGGATCAAGACAATATATCAAAATATCGTCAAAGAACACCACTACGCAAACTCCTATGAGTGGCCTAAGCACTTGATTCATCACTCGCATGAATGTGCCGGGAGCATTGGAGAGACCAAAAGGCATCACCAGCCACTCGTATAATCCTTCCTTAGTTTTAAACGCAGTCTTCCACTCATCCCCGGGTCGAATCCTAATCTGGTGGTATCCACTCTTTAGATCAATCTTTGAAAATACGCGGGATCCACTAAGCATGTCCAACATGTCGTCCAAACGGGGGATGGAAAAACGATATTTAATAGTAATTTTGTTTATCGCTTTGTTATCGACACGCATACACTAAGTCCCGTCTTTCTTAGGAACTAATAATGCGGGGACGGCGCATGGACTCATACTCTCTCTAACGTGACCCTTCGAAATCAACTCGGTCACCTGCCTGTGGAGTTCCTCATGCTCTTTCGGACTCATACGGTAATGGGGAAGGTGAGGTAGACTGACTCCTGGCATCAGGTCGATACAATGTTGAATGTCCCTCATCGAGGGAAGCTGATCGGGCAACTCCTCCGGCATAATATCAGAGAACTCATCAATAAGGGGCTGCACTGTACTAGGGATATCTAGTGTGGTGGGAGTCGAGTCAACACCGGATAACATGTAAAATACGTCACTATCCTTCATCTCCTCCTAGAATTGTGGTCCAGTCAGTAACATAGTGGCGGAGGGAAAGGATATCGCAGATACGGTGCTAGAAGGGTGGGCAGATCTCTCGGGGGCTCTAGGAACGAGACTATTCTTCTGGGGAAGAAGAACAATCTTGCGCCCATTGCGCTCAAAGGAGTGAGAGTTCTTTACACCATCGTGAATGACGTGCCTATCGTACTGCCAGGGTCATCCTAGTAAGATATGACAAACCTCAAGGGTCGCAACGTGACACCAAACCGCATCGTGATAAGTGCTACCTATGGAAAACTCTACGAGACACTGATGGGTAATAGGGATGGTCGTGCTGCTAGTGACCCATGACAAACTATAGGGCTTTCCTAGGGGTTGTGACTTTAATTTCAACTTATCCACCATGCGTTGAGAAACAAAGTTCTCCATACTACCGCTATCTATAATGATGGAGCAAAATTGCCACTGGATGCGTGCGGTCGTACGAAAAATATTGTTCCTCAACCACTCGTCGTCAGTGGGAGCCTTAGGAGTTAAGAGGCTATGTTGGAGAACGCATACTAACTGTTCAGGTTGTTCTCCCTCAACTTCGTACTCCCTCTCTAACTCAGGATCAGGGGTCGGGTCAAGGTGGGAATCGCTAAGGAAAACTCCATACTCGGGTTCTAATCCACTCTCAGAATCAATGACGGCGACGAAGTGGCGTCGCGGACACTCAGAAGATTTGTGACCCGGCTCCATACACTTGAAGCATCTAAAGGTCCCAGGCTGTGGTCTAGTGCCAATAACTTCCTTGCCTCTCGAGGGGGCGGCAGGAAGTGCTGGGGTACTCGTGGGTATTGTCGGACGAGAGGGTCCGACAGTCCTAACAGTAGGAGTGGGAGTGTGAGTGGGTGTGGGCCTAGTCACAGATGACCGCTTTTGGGAGGACTCTACTCTTCGAGCGCGACTGGAGACCTCTCCCAAGTCCTTATAGTCAAATAACTCAAGTTGGTCTCGAATGGAATATCGTAATCCGTTCAGATAACGAGAGACAATCATGTCATCATCCTCTCGGAGATTGAGGCGAGACTGGAGTACTAGGAATTCGTTCGTGTATTCGTCCACCGATAGTTTGTCTTGACGTAGGTTGTGGAACTTACGATATAGGGTTTGCATGTAATCGGGAGGCACATACCGTTTTCGAATTTGTTCTTTAAACCATGCTCATGTAGTGATGGGTGGCATGCCTAAATTAAACCTAGTTCGCTCTATTTGCTCCCACCAAACTAACGCTGGACCTTTAAGTCTCATAGTGGCGTACTCAACCTGCCTAGCTCGGGGCATTTGCTTCCAAGCCAAGTAGCGGTCCATCCTGGCACACCAATCTAGACAACGTTCGGGTTCCAAGTACCCCTCAAAGTCACCAACGTCTAACTTGACTCCCATATCCCAACGAGGACGGTCATTAGGTTCGTCAAGTGGCTCGGGTTCGGGTTCGGGTTCGGGCTCAGGTGGTGCAAGCTCTAGTAGCCTAGGGTTCGGGTTTACTTCGTTCACAGGTGCGCGGTTTATGTGTATGGTGGCTTCGATATTATTAACCGAAGTACGCAACTCATTCATAACGTGTGTGACACTACTCATACCCGTGGTGATAGTATCTACCGCTTTCATTAGTTCATTTATTCGTTGGGCTAAGTCCCCAACACTAGTTTCTAAATTATCGACACGCTTATCCTTTTTTTTTAATTGATTTTAATTCCTAAAAAAAATTTATTTTCGAACAAGGAAACAAAAATATTAGAAAATTATTTTATAATTTTTTTTTAATTTAAATGAGATTTACCCGAGTGGGTAGAAAACCAATTTTTTTTTTTTATTTTGATTTTAAAAAGAAAGCAAAAATAATTTGAGATGAAAAGGGAAATAAATTTTCTTAAAAAAATTTATATTAAATATATTTTTTTTTTTTGAATAATCGGATCGCTTGATTCGCAATAGAAGTGAATCAAATTTCGCTCTGATAGCAAACTGATGTAACCTCAAATTAGGTTTTAAAATTAAAATATTTTTTAAAAATACTCTTAATGATTATTTCTAGATTTTAAATGGTTTTAATTTATGAAAACAATCACGACGACCGAGTGGCCCAACTATGAGTTTGCGGCGCTAAAATCTCGTTCTTTGAACGTTTGAAGTCGCTCAATTTTGTTCGGAACTTAACCTCTTTGCGTTTCCCGGGGCAACCCTATCACAAGAGATTAATAGCCACAAACAAAATAACATTTATAATTTATGAAAACGGTAATCAAAGCAAACGGAACGTCCGAGGCAAGCTATGAAATTATTTTGGATTGCATAAAAAGATGTTAAGAGATTGGAGCGAAGATACCCAAAATTTTACGGCCGAGTTAGTACGGTTTTGATCCAAGCCCCACGGTTCGGGAGAAGTCACGAGCAGATTTGCCTCCGTCCAGAATCAGCACCGGATAGAGTGCCGCAGTCGGCGGTGCTGGATGAGATCGGCGTCAGTTGATCGGGAATTAGCGTCGGGCCGTGTAGAAGACGACTTCGTGCGCGGCGATGCCGGAAAAGGGCGCGGGGTTGACGGCTATCGGCGTGGGCGAAGAAGGGCGGTGTTACCTCCTGGCTGATGGGCGAGCCGTTGAAGACAAGCGGTGGGAGGCGAATGGCAATTTAGGTTGTACGGGAGAGAGTGAAATTGAAATTTCAATTTCACTTATTCCCGTTTCTCGCTTTTCTTTGGACTTGGGAACTTGTTTAATGCCGTGAGAGAGGGGAGGGGGGGGGCTGGACTTCCAAGTTTGGCTTATTCAGAGTTTCCAAAAAATACATGGGCTGGCCTTCCAAGTTTGGCTTTATTCACAGTTTCCAAAAAAAATACAGATTTTATATTATTTTATTGGGTATTTGCATAATTAAATTGAAGATTACCGGACCTTTTTATTCAAAATTCTCATGGGACGGTCAGGGCGATGAGCTGGAAAACAAATACAACAATAATGACGTACAAAAAATAAATGCATAATGAAAATACATGAAATAATGCATAACGATAAAATATAATTTATGATGCGTCTTTAGATGCATCACCTACTCACCATCTTTCCAACCAAGAGAATCATGACTTGCGGAGTAAGAGTTTGTGCTTATGTTGCAAGCAATCATACTCTCCTACTCATGATTGTCCTGTCAAAGAGTTTAACGTCCTCATCGGAGATGACTTAGAGGAGACCGGCATAGCTGACTTTGACGCCCTTGCGAATCAAAGATGCATAGCCGGACGGAGCCCCTGGCACCTCAGCAGCAGACAACCCGCGGGCGTTTCACTACTACACAGCAGGTGGCACCTCAACCTTGCGGTTAAGGTCAATTTTCAAGAGGGATATATTGTTACACACGCGCAGCGACGATTCCTTAGAGCATCTTATTTTGTTTTTGATCAGCATGTATTTTTAATTTGTAAAAGCATTATGGTAATGTGTAAGTGAGCCCCCCTCTCTATATAAGGAGGAGGCTTGGGAGTATTAGGGATCATTTATGCTTAGGGTTTTGGGATCTCTCCTTGTGAGAGAGACTTCAAGAAGGGGCCAGCCTCCTAGTTAGACATGAGTATTCCTCGTGAGTGTATCCATTTTTTGAGTTTTATTGTAAGCTAATTATGTGTTGGTAACACCGTCTCTCGCCGACAGCTCCGATCTTGCAACGACGACCTCACTTCCTTTGCCACAACGCCTTCCCCAACCTGCCTCGCCATTCTTGCAGCCTACGTTTGCTTTTGTCGGTCCCGACAATGCCCGCTCGTGATTCATGCACTGCGTCGACATTTCTCCTGTGTGCATGCCCCCACAGCTCTGATCGATGGCACACTCCGACACACTAACGTCTCAGTCCCCTATGAATCTGACCACCTCCCGATGTCTCGATGCTCACGTGGCATCCATTGCTTCCCTCCAAGCCCTAATGAAGTGGATGGATGCAAAGTTCGATGCCCTCATCGCTAACCGCACGGGTACATCCTTGGCCTCAAGCATGGAATCCCCCTCGATTCTCGACGCGCCTCCTGCACTCCCTCACGACCCCGTACCACCAATCGTGGGCTTCCTCCAACCCCACCACTCTTTCGACATTCCCTCCTTCAACGACACTGACCCCACGGGATGGATTTCCCGTGCAGAACAATTTTTCGACATTCATCAGACTCCGGAACAGCAAGAGGTCGCTACAACTCTCATTGGCATGGAGGGGTAGCCCTCCATTGTGTCCGTTGGTGACGTCAGAACAACCCTTCTCTCTCTTGGTCAGAACTCCAACAGGACCTCATCCTCCACTACGATGTTCGTTATTCTGGGACAACAGTGGAACGTTTGTGTGATGTTCGCCAACCGGGCCTCCTTGATGACTACATCGGCGAGTTAATTGCATTAGCCATGCACTTTCCGGGCCTATAGCCAAATCATTACTTGGGTTTTTTCATGCAGAGGCTCCTCCCCCACATTCGGTGCCACCTTCGCACCCACCACCCCCGGACGATTATTGATGTCATAGATCTCGCCCACTTGGTGGGAGCGGACTTCCATGTCACCTTCGATGACACCGGTCGCCCGCCGGGGAGTTTTATGCCCCGACCGTTCATCTGCTCTCCAACACCCTTCCGACCGCCACCCCATGTGCATACCACGGCTCCCTCGCGTGTTGGACCACCTCCACATCCGTCCCCGGCCGCCGATCGGCCCCCATATGACCAACCAGGAGTACCATGATCTTCACACTAAGAACCTCTATTTCCATTGTAAACAGCCTACTCCCTGACTCATGTGTCCCTTGAAGGAGCTCTGCATCACCAGTGGAGAGGAGGACCCCGTGGTCACCCTTGGAGATTTTGAAGCCCTGGAGGGCAACCACACACCACCACACACTGGACCCCACGTGAGGCTAAATCGTTTAGAACTTTTGTGCTTCGCGATTGGCGACATCTCTGGTCCCCACACTATGAAGCTCTCTTGCTCCATGTATGGCACTCCCGTGAATGTGATGATTGACAGTGAGGTCAGCCACAATTTCATCTCCCGATGCATGGTGATACAACTCGACATTCGCCCATCTCCTGCTCCTCATTTCTTTGTTTGCTTAGGCGATGAACGCCTCATACCACTAGGGGCCTTTGGACGAACCTGGAAAAATTATTGTTGGCCCCTGCCCTCTCCGCGCAGATTTCTAATCTTTTGAGCTTGGCTTCATTGTCGTCATATTGGGTGTCTTGTGGCTTTGTACCCTTGGTGACGTGTATGACAACTGGGATCGCATGACGATGCACTTTCCTCGGGAATTCCATTATTTTTGGCAGGGGATGTTTCCCTCACCCGTCATGCGATGGCCTTCCATCCTCCTCAGCAGACAGTGGCAGTGGACTTTGGTGCCTACTTGGGGCACGAGGTCGAGCCAACCCGCCCGGACGCCCCTTCACCACTCCAACTGCAGTGCGTCCTGGACGTTTTCCCATGCATCTTTGTCAATGGCTTGCAGCTTCCACCTCTGTGCCGGTGGAGACGACATTACCCTCGGCTCCGCCGGGCATCACCCCGCCAGACTGCATCCCTAGCTAAGTTATCAAAGGCGCAAGGCGCACCGAGGCGCAAAGGGGTCCTGGAGCCTAGGCGCAGGCGCGCGCCTGAGGCACGTGAGGCGCAAAAATGAATTGTGTGCCCAATTCACTGAAAATCAGCGAATTGGGCACCCAATTCACTGAAAATCAGTTAATTTGGCATCCAATTCATTGATTTTCAATGAATTGGGTGCCCAATTCGCTGATTTTCAGTGAATTGGGTGCCCAATTCGCTGATTTTCAGTGAATTGGGTGCCCAATTCGCTGATTTTCAGTGAATTTGGGTGCCCAATTCACTGAAAATCAGGGAATTGGGTGCCAAATTCACTGAAAATCAGCGAATTGGATGCCCAATTCGCTGATTTTCAGTGAATCGACACCCAATTCACTGAAAATCAGCGAATTTGGGCATCCAATTCGGTGATTTTCAATGAATTTGGCACTCAATTCACTGAAAATCGGTGAATTGGATGCCCAAGTGCGCCTGGGAGTGCCTCGGGTGTGTCTGAAATCATGTTTTCCCCCCTCCCAAAAAAACATGTTGAAGAATATAGCTTGAAAAGCCCAGGCGCGCCTTTGGTGCGTCTGGGAGTTGATAAGGCGAGCGCCTAGGTGCGCCTGAGGCACGTCGCCCGCCTCTGCCTTGCAGAGGCGCTGACCGGTGCGCCTGGTGCGCCCGGCGCCTCAAGCGCGCCTAGGCGCGCGCCTTGATAGCGTAGATCCCTAGCTCCGCCAGGATACACCTTGCCCCGGGAGGATCCTTCCGCGGATCTAGTCTTTGTGCTACGGGTTGGCCAATACCCATCTGAGGTCTCTTAGGTGGACCGCAACACATCTCGTGCCTAGCCTTCTGACTTCTGTCTAGCGGACAAGGCAGATTTTCCAGAGCGCGGTATTGTTACAAATACAGACGAGGGCGAGGGACGAGGACACGACGCATATATCGACATCGAAACCAAAACGACGAGTACACAGATCCCAACATGGAGTATGACGTTGGCTAGTAGTGCGTGCGGGCATCGCGCACCCGTCAGCTCTATGTTTAATTATTGCACGTCTATTTTGGGACGTGTGGTTATTTATCGTTTGCCCTTGTGTTTCAAAACTAAACACTATATAAGCCTATATATGACCCTTATTTGGCTTATCTTGATAGTAGGATGAATTTTAAAGAGCCCTAAGGGCTAAATCTAGTACTCTAACCTTCCTCCTCCTTCATCTTCTCCCCTTGCAATGTCAGGACTAATGTCGCCGCCAGATACTATGGCATGTGGGCCCATCCCTTTTCACTAGTGCAGTGAACGTCAAACCCAAGGAATATTTTTCCAAGGGTAGAGAGTGCCAGAACCAAAAACCAAATTGAATACTAACCGATTAAATTATAGTTCAGGTATAAGCTTTGAGTATAAAATGAGAGAACTGGACGTATCTGTTTTGGGAATATGAAGCTGATAGAACCAGTTGCATCCTGAATCACAAGCATACCCAAATGCTGCACACGTGAATGGATGGATCCCACATTCAGGAAAAAAATGTAAAACCATTATGTGGTATTCTCAAATTCTCATTATTTCTTGCTTCCAAGTCACACTCTAATGAGAAGGCAGATAGAAAAAAAAATATATATATATATATACATACAAAAATCCAGACACCTAATAATTAAAATTAGACTAGAGCAGATCGTATAGGTTATGAAATGAAATTCGAGCCTGGCAAAATGACATTCTATGAAAGGGTAAGGATTTACTTCCTTTCAACAGACCGACTGATGAAAAATTAGGACTGAGAACTTAAAAAACACTTGATTCACTTATCTCCAAGAACTTTAATTAGAAAACTTCCATGAGTATTAAAAGTTGTAAGTAATATAAAGAGTTACCTCTATAGTAACTAAAAATGCCGTAGCGGTTAAAACTGGAAGGATATACATGGTATCTGGGGTGGTCAAATCTGTAAACCAATATGCTCCACCACCTTTAAAAGATGGGACTTTTTCGACCATGTTTGAGATCTGCGAAAATTTTAGAAAGCAATTTTGAATAATAAAAGATTATGAAATAAGAAAGGCAAAAAAAAAGTAGTAGAACTAAAAAAAACAGGGAGCACTATAATAGAACTAAAAAGGATTGGAATAGAAGAAATCAAAACTAAAGGATAACAATGAAGGTCAAGCGCTAATAGTGGACTTACACCCGCGAAAAAACTTATAAAAACTGGGCCTTGAATGAGAGCTCCCTTAAGTGGTGTAAATGGAGTTACCCCATGCCTACAAAAACAAAGAGATCAACAAGAAAGAAAGAAGTAAGTTGAAAGGGGATAGATTTCAGAAAGTGGATAATCCCATAAAAGAATTCAGTTACAAAAGAGGCAAGAGGGGAGAAAGCATAAAAAACAGCATAAACTTTGGAGAAAAATTTGAAGAACTGTGATAAGTGCTTGAGAAAACATACTTTCCAAATGATATCAAAGATCATTTAATAGCAACTTTCAAAATCAAAACTACTGTAATTGTTACACTTCCCATCAAAAAAATTTCTTTACATATCAAACAGAAGTAAATACAAATTCTTCATCATTAACAGCATGTGATATGATCTAAATGAATTTGCAAATCCATTTTTTTTAACTATCTATTTGTTGATGTCCACAGATTATTGAACCTTTGGGCAGCCTTCTTTCAACAACAGATAATACTGAGCTTCTTCAGGGTACTTCATAAAGTAGATATATCAATCTGAAGTTGTCTACATATTGCTAACATAAAAAATAAATTGGTATTCCTTATCATTCAGGTTTAACATTAAGAGTATATTGAAGATCAAGAATATTAGGAATTTCCGTCTCTCATTTTGCTTTAGAATGGGTGGGGTTTTAAAAATAATAGGAGCATGTTGGAGGAGAACCTTAAACTAAACAAACTTAAATTTTATTTGGGTGATTAGATTTCAGGATTTTTCCAACATAGGCTAATAAGGTGATAACAAAATTTATAAGCATGTATATACTGAAGAAGAAAAGAGAAACAAAAAGATCACCTGCTTCCTATAAGTTCGGCTTAGTCTTTAGCTATCACAGGACACCTATAGCCTCTTATCAACTGAAGCTGATCTGTACTGATTCTCATATATTTTTATATAGGGCTCCAACCAACTAAACGTATAATAGACAAATTGACATAGAGTAGGATGCGTAAGTGGACTTTAAATAATACAAACCCTATGAGCGAGGTCGGGGAAACAAATCTTATCTAACTAGAGTGATCTATGTATGCGGACAGTGATCCAAGAATAAATTGCAATTAATAATAAAACATAAATTCTATACAGTTATCACAGGCAAGAGGCAAATAATTTTGAAAGCAAGTAAATTAGATATTTCCTCCAATTGGAGGGCCAAAAACTAACACGCCCAAGAGATAAAAGTCTTGTGAATCAAGATTAATCACAAAACAAAATACTAGCAACACTAACATCCATAATGGTGCGGGAGTTCAAATTCGTCCAACAATGATGAAAAACAATGAAATCAAATTATAAGAAACTTATGAGTAAGGGGCCGTGGGTGGAGGAGCTGAGATCCGGTGTCCGTAGAAGCGTCGGTGGCTTTCCGGGGAGAAGGAGATGGCTGTATGGTGGCCGTACATGGCTGGGATGGCTGTTGGGGCTGTGGTGGTGTCGAAGGGGGATTGGGGTGGAGTGGAGAAGAGCCAACCAGGACTGGACTGGCCTGCTTGGGTCATGGTTAGAGTGAAGATGGAGCTGGGAGGGTGGTTTCTGGGGTTAGGGGGCTAGGGCTGGTGTAAACAGTGAGGAATGGCTGCATGAATTGATTTTAGGACTGCAGGGAGAGCTGCTGGGAGGGAGTTCTGGAGAGTGTTGGTTGAGGCAAAGGGGTGGCGGCTGTAATACAAGAAGCCGGTGGTGCTGGCTGTAAGGGGCGGAGGCTGGTAGGAGTTGGAAGCAGCCGCTGCTGTCTGTGAGGGGAAACAGGGACTGGATGAGGAGCGGCTGTGGTAGGGCTATGTTATGGATCCACATTAGGGATGGACCTACCAACGTCGCACACATACCTCCAAGGAGTGACCTCACATTATCCCGGTTATTTTTCCTAGCATTGCATTTTCATCTTTATTATGTTTTCATGAAAATCTTAATTATGATTTAATTTTCTTTTGCAGTAACACTCCATACTTAAGGGGAGTGAGGACTCTTTGAGAATTATGCATGAATTTATTTCCCTCTCTCTCTTCTCTCCTTCTCTCTTCCTCTTTCTTTTCCTGTGAACTAACTATGCAGCCGTCGAAGGGATTCCGCGGCAGGAGCCTCGTGCAATCGCGGAAACCAATCACCAGAAACCTCTTCCCCTCTCAATCAAGCCCACTTCACCATAGCTCCTCCAGTTTCTCAGAAGGGGGACTCCAACCCTCTGCGAGATTTCTCCCTCGTGCGTACCAACAACCGATCACAGTCAGGATCCCACAACAACTTGGTATCAGATCCACTCCTCGTTGACGTTGATGCCTCTTTCCCACGCTGCAACCAACTGGTCACGCCTTGCACGTGTCGAACTCCGCCTCCTTCAGGGCGCAACATCCCGCGCCGATCGGCTCGTCCGCCGCAATCCCACTGTGCGCTCCCCCTGCTCCGCTTCTACTTGCGATTACGGCCTCCTGCCGCTTCCTCGCCGCTTCCTCGCCGCCCCCGCAGCCACTTGTACCCATGGAAGAGGGCGGCATCACATTTGCACAACTCATAGAAATGTTTCAGTGCATGATGGCCTCCACCAACGTGAAGATGGATTCCCTCAACACCCGGCTCGACTCCCTACATCTCTCGCAGGGAGTTTGTGTCTGGCTCTCCATTGATGTCCCACCCAGTCACCACCGCTACGAACTACCCAGACCTAGCCGGAGGGTATGGCATCCCTCGCTATGTCAAAATGGATTTTCCCATTTTTGAAGGTCGCGAAGACTTCCTCGCTTGGCTCACCCGTTGCGAGCTCTTCTTCACGAACCAACGGACGCCATGGGAGGAACGGCTTGGGATCGCCTCCTTTCACCTCATGGAATTCAAGGACACTTGCACACTCTGATTAGGCCCTCCGTTGCGCATCAACCCTCTTGGCAGCCTCATTGCTCTCAAACAAACGGGCCCTATCGACGAGTATTTGGAGCAGTTCCAGGTTTTATTAGTGTGTTCCTTGTGTGAGCCCCGCACAATAGGTCCCTATCTTCACGGCGGACCTTCATAAGCACATATGTCTCAACGTGGAATTCTATTATGGGCTTCTCCAATAAGCGGTAGCGTCACCGGAGGATGGCCGGAGGCGGGATGACGGCGGCGAAGGATACAGTGGAGCCAAAACCACGGATGCCTAAGCGGGATGTGCTCGGGAGGAGAGAGCTACCACAATCACATTAAGGGGACAAGGAAATAGATTATCTTCTTGGTTCCTTCATTCCACACAACATTTGCCTTTAAATAGGCTACAAGACTCATAAAGATAACCACTAACTCTTAACTAATAACAACAATTTAATGACTCAGCATTTAATGCCTAAAGACGACTGAACTTAAATAAAAGATAACAGGCACGATGCCCCCAAACGACAGCTAGACTCGATACATATAACAAGACGCGGTACGACATTAATAAGATAACACTTAAGGCAACTAACCTATGCCCATAACATGTCATCTCTCATTTTTTGTGTAACACTCAAACCTAGCTTTACCACAAATCAGCAGTCCGGATGGGTCCCGTGATAAGGAGCAAACCAAATAATAAAATCAGTATATAGCAGGCATAAATGAAAAGTGCTAAAAGAGTACTTACATCGGAAGAAGTAAAAGAAGCTAAGGGTAAATGTGTACCTCAAAATTTGAATTCACAGAGCCACTAAAATTGAAAGAGTCAAAATGTTTGAAATACTAAAATCTTATATACAGTCTGATACAAAGAAACATTAGACAATTCGGATACATGTTCAATATAACAATACAGTACTAAAAGAAAGTACTACTGAATGAAAACAAACTATAAGAGAAACAGTTGCAAACACACTCATCCTAAGCGCAACACCCCACCTGTGACATTTGTTGGTCGTGTTAGTAGTTCATCTTTTACATTTGTTGTTTGTTCATTTACATTTAGTGCATGGTTCATTCGTGTTGCATGATTCGCACATGTTGTATGTTTTGCATCATTTACATGAAATGCATGAATTCATCCGGAAAAAAACTACTAGCAATATTGAATTATATAAGGTATGGGCAAATATGCACAGACGTGAGTAACATTTTCGGGTGTGCGAGCATGTCATGGTCGGACTTTGCAAGGAGGGGCTCCCAAAAGAAGCCGCTACTAAACTACAACTTAAGTGAACGAGACCTTATGGGGTTATAATGAAAGTTGGAACAAATGCCTACGAGATCGGTTTCCCTGCAGATATGAGTATTCATCATGTATTTAATACGAAAGATTTGACACATTACTTTGAGTCTCTCAATCATATGGACTCATACCTTGAGCCTCTTTTGCCACCCTCCCAGTTACAGCTTGACACTTCCCTTGATCACCTTGGACGAGCACTCGCGGACTTGCCCGCACCTCATATGATTCCACCGGTTTTTCTGGATCCACCAACACGAGAGTTATGAGTTGAGAGCATTATTGATATTGTGATGGACGAGTGTACCACCACTACAGGCGATCCTTCTTGTCGTTACTTGGTGCACTGGAGTGGACACCACACCGTTGGTGATACTTGGATATCTACGATGGAGCTTGATAGACTTACCCCGATCTTCGAGTACAGCTTAGTCATCTTCATTCCTCGGAGATGAATGTTTTTCAGTCGGGGGGAATTGATGGGAATCGGCTGCGTGATCGTAATCGACGAAGGAGATCGGGCCACCACTCGGTGGGACCCATTTTTGCATATTTGTCGGAGATGCATTGATCGGATCGGCGATCCGAGACCGCGAGCGTGTCCGAGGCGTCCTTTTACATTTTACATGTATTTTATTTAATTTTGTGGGCTTGTATTTAGTGTTTTAGGACACCAGACGTAACGGACGATCATAGTCGTTCACGTCGGGTGTCCAACCACCCCTCTCGTTATAAATAGGGACAGGTGTTCTGATTTTCAATTGATCGTTGAATTTGTGAGCGAATCCAGATCCGGCAATCATTCGCGGTGCAACGTTGTGAGCCCAGGGGTGCGACGTCCTGGTTATCCTTTTCATTTATCAATTTTTTTTCTTTTCCATTCATTGTTCCCGTGAAACACTTCCATATCTCACGATCCCCTCTCAAAATTGCTCGAAACTTAACGTAACTGCCCACTGTTCATCGTCTTCTCCATTCGAAGCTTCCTCCCTCAGTCGTCCTGGCCGAACGAACAAGCCACCCTAATTCCTGAAGATCTACACCGCAAAGCCCCGTGACATTTCACCGAAGTCCATCGACAGGAAATCAATATCCCTCTGACGAACCCGTCCAACTATCGTAAACTCTTAATGTCGTGCATCTTCTAGTTGATCAAATTCTCCTCTAGCAAGCCATGCGCCCTCTTCCAGTCTCGTTGCTGCCTGGAACGCCCACTCCCGTCGAGCTCCCTCACTCAGTGGCAGAGATCAAATCCATTCCTAATCCTGCACCACTATTCATTCTTTTCCCCAGCCAACATCATGTTGGTGCCATCCAGTAATCTCCTGTGCTCCAGCCAATAAATCTACCACCTCCACTATTCATCTTCTCCCCCATCCAGAAAACACACCACTATTCAATAGGCCCATTTTCTTCATTCCTCTTGGCCTATCCAGCGTTCCTCTGTATTCATACCCGTCCGACACACCATTTGTTGCTCCCCATAACTCCAGTCCTCTATTCCTACCGCAAACTCCCACACCTACGGCTGGAAATAGTATTGTCAACGTCTCGTGGAGCCACGCACGCCGCCACCATTGGATTTTGTTGCTATGTGAGTACTTGTATTGTGTTTATTTCTATTTGCATTAAATCTTTGGAGAATATATCATATTTTCAGTGAAATCTAGTCTTGATGTGCTGTCTCATTTTTTTAATATCATATAAAATTTAATTGCAAAATTTGTAGTTGAAAGCACCACTTGTGAAAGAACGTGATTATTTTCTTACGCAAGCGAAAATTTTGTGAACATTGCGTTGATTTGCTAGTAACTTATAAGTTTATTGTGAACGTTTAATTCCGGGTTAATTCAAAACACGCGAGGATCATTTAGGTCCGGCTTGATCGCATTCATTTCACAAATGCGTAGGATTGCATTAGCGTGTCGGCACCGCGCCCTCTTCACGCCTCGTCCTGCGTCAGAATGCTTGTGGACTTTATTAATAATTTCAGAAATTATTGTGGTTGTTCGTTGGACTATTGCTTGTGCATCACATCATTTATATTCCCTTCAATGCTACACTTACACACACATTCATTAGAGTTCCCTAAGGACTCAATTGCACTCACTACATTTGTCCTGAGTCACTTTTCTCTCGAGATCTTATGAAAATTATTACTTATATACTTTTATGTAAACGTAAAATCAATTCAAGGAATTTCTAATGCAAGTAGCAAATTAGTTCGGGCTCACGTCAGATTAGCTAGTTGGTGAGGCAAGAAGAAAAGAAAGTGTGAAGTACTGTTAGTTTTTAGTTCCCTATTTCATTTATCTTCCCCCTTAAATGACAAGGTCAAATTGATTCCCTCGTACAAATCATATAATGTTTCGAGAACATAGCGATGGATCATTTCTTTATTGTTTTCTAGTTTATAGAAACTTTTCATTATCGATGCAAAACAATAGGTTCCTTACCGTTTTTGCCACTGAAGTATAGTATCGAATCATCCTCAAAGATTTTGGTTACAGTGGGCACATATCAAGCACGAATACCCTTGAAACAATGGGCAGAACAACATGCAACTAAACCAGTCTTAGTTGAAAATATACCACAACTTTGCGTAATAAATCAATAAAAGCCAAAATCATTTCATGTTCCTGATAGATAAAAATTGGAGCAAGAATCCTCAACTCCCTCATTTAAATGAAGTGAAGTAAACTCTTAGCTATTGCAAAGGGGTGATAGTAGCAACCTCTTTTTATGTTGTTTAAATTGAGAAATGCCAACAAAGTTGCTTTGGCATGCATTTAAAGGGCATCTTTCTATATTGTCCCCCTTTAGATCATATGTTATGGTACATGGGGCTTACAAGTTTGTAATCTCCGCAACAGAACTAGTTGACAGGTTACTTCCCGAAGTTACTTTGCAGTCCCCTAAATGAGAATTGGATAAGAAAACTGAATAAAATTCAGTCTGTGTAGTAAAATGATTGGTCGAAGTGTCTAAGAGATGGCTAACAAACCAGAGGACAGGAAATTGAATGAAATGCACCCGCTGAACGGTTCTACATTTATAAAGTTCAATCCATAATAAATGAAATCAAAGGGGATTACATGAATGCAACACTGGATACATGTGAGAAATGATCAAACAAGCAGTATTTGCGAGACAATTAGGAGTTCCATCATAAGGCGTGACCACATGACTGGGATTTTTTGCAAACGCTTAACTGACTAGCATATCAGATTAATAAGTTAAGGAAGTGTATACTTCTTCATATTCATCACAATGCATGGAGTTAAAAAACTCAATTAGCATATCAGATTAATGATGCGACATACCAACGATTGAACCAGTAAGCAAGAGTATACTAAAGCATAATAATGCAAATTAACAGATACTGAAGGAAATGCATCCACGAAAGAGTAAAATATTTTGGTGGCTAAATTTGAAGTTAAAGATAGTAGCTTCCTTCAAATGAAACAAGGGAGTGTAACACTTTTGTAGGGTATACCTAAAATGATAATAACATCATATAAATGCCCCTTCATAGCACAAAATGAAATAAAAAGCTAAAATCGCGCCCATAAACTATAAAAAAATCATTTGCAAAAAAAGGTGCTTACTTCTTGAATAGATCCTTCATTCGTTTTTGATTCTCCTGCAGAGTGTCTGGATTCATATTCTGCAGCATGTTTCCCACCGTCAAGCTTCCAGTGTTTAGTTCTTAAATAAAAATGACAGAGGAAACAAATAAAGCTTCTAGGGAAATTCACGTCTCCCATGCTATCTTGACATAACATTGCTATCAGAAGCCAAAATTCAGGATAGACAACATACGTTGTTAATTGCTTCCTTGAGCTTCTCCAACTCCGGCCTCAGTGTCTATAAATGAAAATTGAAAAATCAAGAATTAAACAATTAGAAGGCTAGAATGAACATTGACTCTAGGATGTTTGAAAAAAAAATCGTAAAAAAACAAAGGCAATGGAGACACGATGCTCTCATGGAGATAATGAGATTAACGAATTTAAACATAAGAAAATCCGTGGAGAAGAAACTCACATTTAGCTTCATTGTAGCCTTCAGCTGGTTTACCAGAAGAGGGACAGTAGCTCCGCGAATTAATACAGTGGTCAAGGCAATTGAAGCCCACCTGACATAGGCATGTATATCGAACGATAATGAGAAAAATCTCCGCGTAGGAAAAAAAGAAAATCTAACTTTCTAAGAGAAATTGACAAATAAGAGCACGAAGCTAACCAATTTAGGCCGGTGAAGGAATGCACGGCATCAATCAGGTGCTGCAGTGCCGCAACGGGAAGGAAGGAATCTGCCGCAGCAGCAGCCACTTCTCCGGGGAATGGAGATGGAATCGAAGACGCGGCAGCGATGACAGATCCCACTCCAGTGTCCGTCAGAACCTCTGCCGCGTCGTTAATATAGGAGATTTCATTCGATACATCGGTGCTGGACGAGTAACTTCGGGAAAATCGATCGATTCCCAGAGGAAGAGATAGACCCATCCTCCTCCAATCTCGAGTGGGTGGTCTGAATTTGTCGAAAGGTTTCGAGACGGAATATGCTCTCGGTATCGACGAGGACGGTGCAAGCGCCGGGGGTTCGGGAGACTCGGAACGCTCGCGGTCATCTTGGAGGATGTGGAGAAAAGAGGGGTGGAATTTCCGGGAGATGTAATTGTAACCGGAGGCAAGAGCCTTCCGGCTGCAAGCCATCTATCAAAAACAGAGCAAACGTGGCGCAGAAGAGCTTAGGTGGCTATGGTGAGAGCCTTGTGGGACGATATATGATCGTTCAGAGACCTGCGAACAGCACCCTAGGATTTGTCTTCGAGCCGACGGCGGCGGCGACGGCGGGAGCTGGCTGAGGGAGGTTTTAGGGTTTTTACATTCATCCTCACCAGGAATGGAGATCCTTTTGGAACCCAGCTTATTAGCTCCTTCAGATGGCTGGAGGCCCAGTTCCCGATTCCCACTCCTGTGCGTGACCAGTCGACATAGTTCTTATTCATCTTACTAATTATCTCACTACTAGTAATACACACGAGTATTGTGCGGACACGAACGATACTCCCGTCGCTCGCAAACTCTTGCGCACATCAAGTTCGAGCGACGGGCGGAGTACAGCGCTCAGGGGTTTGTGAGTGGTGGGAGCATCGCCGCATCAGCGCAATGTCGTGGTCAGGTTATTATCGCGCAAGGCACGGGGTCACCCCGTGCACTGTCACTCGTATATGTAGTGTTTTATATAAAGATGCATTATTTAGATAGGTCGAAGTCGAGAAGAGTAGTGGAACCACACGATTTGACTAGTCATCTCCCTCTCCTTCAAACGACGTGGGAGTATCTCTGAACAAAGAATAAAGAGGTATGGAACAAGGGATGACCTTGTGTCCCACAGAAAGAAAAGGGATTGAGAGTCATTGGCAAAGATGGTGAATTGAGGGTCAATGATGTAGCCCATAAACCAAGAGATCAATTTATCAAAGAACTTGAAGTTTCCAAGAACCCCTCTTGACTAATCCTAGTGCGGTCTTTTGTAAGCTCGTTCGGAGTCGGTCTTCATCATCATATGGCCCTTCAATTTGCAAGCAAAGTTCATAGAGTGGTGAACCTCCTAAATAATGAGCAAGTTATTAGAGATGTTACAGCATAAAACCGCATTGTTCCTTTGAGATCAACTTGGGCTGGACTAGTTTTAGTTCATTCACCATAATATTGATGGTCGCTTTATAAAGAGTGTTACACAAGTTGATGGGACAAAAATTCTCGTCCAAGGACATGATGTCAATGGAGAAAAAAATGGTGAATGGCATCATACACCTCATGTTTAAATCGCACTCAATAGCACGTATAAAAAGTCATTAAACTCATCAGCCCCATGTGCCTTTTTCATAGGAAGATTCATAACGAAACATTCAATCTCCAATAAGGTAGCCTCTCAGGTTATCTCCTTGTTATGGCTTCAAAAGCTTTGTTGTGTATCCAAGGCAAATCTATCACAACCAACATGTAAATCAAGACTCCATCTATCCTGAAAGAAAGAGGTCTGTCACGAGAAGATGTCGCCATGATAAGAAATCATCACACCATGATCGTCTTTGAGCCCCATAATTTTTGTTATTGTTGTGGTGAATGCATCGTTCTATGAAAGAATGTGATGTTGTTGGCACCCTTCATTAGCCAACATAATCTTGACTTTTATTGTCAAAGATTCTATTGACACCTAAGCGTCGAGAAAAAAATCACGCACCTTTCTACAATAAATACATAAATACTCATAAGAGAGGCCTCCCTTTAAAGCTTCCAAGTACAACTCCAAAATCACTTGCTCCAATGTATCAGTTGTGTGGAAAAAATTCTATACACTTGTCTTATTCTATATAGGCCAATCCTAATCTTCACCAAGAGTTCATTGAGTCTATAAAGCAGTAGATTGAGTACCCCTGAAGCATCAGGACACACAGATAAAGCTGTGAGATTCTTAACTCCATCCAAAAGTCCTCCAAAACGAACATGTTTGCGAGCAACCGATTGAGCAACCTCGGTAATAAAGAAGAGATGACAATGATCATAATCAATATGTGTCAGGTGAAACAACTGAGACTCTGAAAAGCATTAAAGTCAATCACTTGTCACGAGTGCTAAGATAAATACTAGAGAGGGCTCTGCCCTCCATATTCTTGTTGTTGCAATAAGTAAATGGGGGTCTTGGAACCCAAGATCCAATAGTTAGTTCCGATCGATGAATTCCCATAAGTACTTCTAAATAGACAATTTGACAAAGAATTGTACACTCCCACTTCTCTCCTTCGAGTTGGTGCTAATGTTGAAATCATCAATCACGACAATGGGAACACCCCAAGCATAGAAAGTAGAGATGAATCCCAAAGAAACTCTAGTTCCACATAATTGGCACTTGCATAGACATCACAAATGCACCAACACGACCTTTGATAATGGGCCGGTTCACAAAAATGTTTTGTTAAAAGAGAACGCCCAATGGTTATGTCTCAACACAGCTATTTTTGCTAGTTTCATCAAAACAAAATGACACTCTCTCGATCCCTTCTCTCTCAAAAGAACAACCTTCTCGTTCTCCCAATCTGAACCTCCTCATCGATGATGAAACAGTACACGCCCTTCCCTCCCAAACCACACAGTCTTCTGTTCCAGCATCGAAGTAGACAACATTTCTTCTGGGTGGTCTGTCACAGCCGCATGTTAAAGGTACTTTCACTCTCTTGCATTATACACACAAAATTTATCATTGCTGAATATTATAGGCAAAATACTCAAAATGGTCCCTTAACTTTGGACCAAATTTCAAATAAGTCCTTTAATTTTCATTTGTTTCAAATAGGTCACTTTACTTTTGGCTTGGTTTCAAATAGGTCCTTTAATTTTTCATTTCCTTCAAATTAGTCACTTAACTTTGAGTCTAATTTCAAATAAGTCCTTTAATTTTTCATTTGTTTCAAATTAGTTCTTTAACTTTATACTTTATTTCAAATAAGTTTCTAAACCACCATAATTCAGAGTACTAGGCACTGACGAGGCATTTACGCGGCGTTAATGAATCTCTTATGTGGTAATAAAATAGTTTTTTGTAATTATCTAATAATTATTTTTTTCTAAAATATAATTTTTCTCATAATTTTCTGAACACATTATAAATTTCTATTCATTTATTAAAAATAAATATAAATAATTAGAATTATAAAAAACATCACACCATTGAAATATCAAAAATAATAAAAGAAATTTAAAATATAGGATTCTTGCATACTTTTATAATCCTTAATTTCTTGTTATTATTTCTAATAAATTGATATAATCTAATAGTGTGTTGAGAAAATTTAATTAGAAAATTTATAAATTAGAAAAAATAATAAATTTTTTTATTAGATAATTACAAAAAATATTTTATCAGCACATAAATGTTTCCGTGCGTAGATAATTTATTCAGTGCCTAATAATCTGAATAACGGTCGTTTATGAACTTCTTTGAAATAAAATATAAAGTTAAGAGACTAATTTGAAGAAAAATAAAAATTAAAGAACCTATTTGAAACTATGTGCAAAATTAAGGGACTAATTTGAAGCAAATAAAAATTAAAAAATATGTTTAAAACCAGACCACAAGTTAAAGAACCTATTTGAATCAAATGAAAATTAAAGAACCTATTTGAAACTAGGCCCAAAGTTGAGGAACTAATTTGGGTATTTTGCATATATTATATACACGTGTTTTTATTTTACTTTATTTTATTCTTTTCTATTTTATACTTTTTGGTAGGGTCTCCATGAAGACGCTAACCGCACCCCATCCGTGGGTGTGTGGTTATCCAAAGAGCCACCACTAACTACCAGAAGTATAACCGTCGCCACCATCGCCGCCGATGTCGCCGTCGCCGCCGCCGTCCTCGGTCGCCGCCCCTAAGAGGGGCGTCCTCCCCGTCGCCGTAAAAGGGCGGCCTCCCCGTTACCGTAGAAGGGCGGCCATTCGGCCGCCCGCCGCCCCTAAAAGGGGCGGCCTCCTCGTCGTCGTCGTAGACGGGCGGCCGTCCGGTCGCCCGTCCTTGGCCACCGCCCCTAATAAGGGGCGACCTCTCCTTCTCCACGAGCGGGCGACCAAATTAGCCGCTCGACCTTGGACGGCGGCCTCCTTCCCCGGCCGCTCCTCCCCTCGCTGGAGGAGCGGTTGCTTTTCCGTTAAGCCACTAACCGCCTGGGGGCGATCTCGTCATTTGTGGAAATTTGGTGATCCGTGTGCTCTAAACGGAGCGTTTCTATTCGTCCTTCAGGTAGTTATCATGATAAATTACCGGGCGCCCCTCTTCGAATCTATAAATAGACCCTCATTCTTCTTCATTTGGATGGGCTCTTCGGCCGGAAAAATCCTCCTATGGATTTTCTCTCTCCTCCTTACGCGCTCAGACGAGTGCCTCCTCCTTGCGCGCTCAGAAGAGTGCCTCCTCCTTGCCCTCCTTGCGCGCTCACAAGCGCGCCTCCTCCTTGCGCGCTCACAAGCGCGCCTCCTCCTTGCGCGCTCACAAGCCCGCCTCCTCCGTGCACTTCGCTCACAAGCGCGACTCCTCCATGCACTTCGCTGCAACTGCGCCTCCGTGCACTCTGCTCCAACCGCGCCTCTGTGCACTCTGCTCCAAGCACGCCACCGTGCGCTCTGCTCTCAAGACCGCTCCAAGCGCGCCCCTGTGTGCTCCGCTCCAAGTGCGCCCCCGTGCGCTCCGCTCCAAGTGCGCCTATGTGCGCTCCTCTCCAAGTGCGCCTCTGTGCGCTCCTCTCCAAGTGCGCCTCCGTGCACTCTGCTCCAAAGCGAGCTCCCGTGCGATCCGCTCTCAAGACTGCTCCAAGCGGGCCCCCGTGCGCTCCGCTCCAGGCGCGCCTCCGTGCGCTCAGCTCCAAGTGCGCCTCCGCGCGCTCAGCTCCAAGTGCGCCTCTGTGCCCTCTGCTCCAAGTGCGCCTCTGTGCCCTCTGCTCCAAGCGCGCCCCCGTGAGCTCCGCTCTCAAAATCGCTCTAAGCGTGCACCTGTGCGCTCCTATCCAAGTGCGCCCCCGTGCGCTCCTATCCAAGCGTGCCTCCGTGCGCTCCGCTCCAAATGCGCCTCTGTGCTCTCTGCTCCAAGCGTGCCCCCATGCGCTCCGCTCTCAAGACCGCTCCAAGCGCGCCCCTGTGCGCTCCGCTCTCAAGACCGCTCCAAGCGCGCCCCGTGGGCTCCGCTCCAATTGCGCCGCCATGCGTTCCGCTCCAAGCGCGCCTCTATGCGCTCCACTCCAAGTGCGTCGCCGTGCACTCAGCTCCAAGCGCGCCCACGTCCGCTCCGCTCCAAGCACGCCTTCGTGCGCTCAAGAACAAGCACGCCTCCGTGCGCTCAAGAACAAACGTTCCAGCCACCATCAATACCAGCACTCCAAACTCCTCTCGCGCAGCAGGAGTCAAGCCACATAGACAAAGACGCATAGAGTGCATCGATCTAACCTTTGAGCAGCAGACAAAGTCCCCAGATCGCTCAGAGCGCATCATTCCCCTCTACAGCAGGCAGAAGACCGTGAACGGTGGCCTGTCACCCTCCGAACACTTCTTTCTCTCTCAACAATTGTAGCGAGAGGCGGCCTGTCGCCCTCGAGTTCTTCAAAAAAAGCTATGTACAGCAACCAACAAATACTGGAAGTTTTGGTCGGCACAGGCCCGACCGCGCGGTTTTTCACCCAGTTGACGGGTTTTCCACGTTAAAAAAAATTGTCTTGTCAACTTTCCTTTTTTTGTGACTTTTTGCGTGCTCGAACACTCCCGAGCTAAGGCGACCCAATTTAGGCTTCATTTGACACGACATTTTTAACAGCTTTTCGTTTGGCCAAAACGCAACTCAGCAAATTCATTTGTTTTTCCGCCTTGGTTTCAAATAGCACCGTGTTTAGCCAGGCTCAAAAATCTCGCGGGACGAAACCCTGCGGGAGACCTCCAATTTTCCGCGTTTAGGGGGAGGAAAAATTTGTTGTGCCGCAAATTTCCTGTCGACGTCCCGTGCCCCACGTCGTGTCGCCCTCTCGTGCCGCCAATGGCTCCGCCACCGCCGGCCTGCCCGGAGACCACCAGTGGGGTCGTCGGGGTCTGCCAACCCCGCCGATGGGCTCCGGGCAGGCCGCCGCCGGAGGCAAGGGCCGAGTGGCCGGGCGGAGGCATGGTGATAGAGGCAGGGGTGGCGGGGCAGTGGCCCTGCCGGAGCCCCGCCGGACTACCCCCGGTGGGTTTGTCGAGGTCCGACGACCACTCCGGCGGGCTCCGGGCAGGCCTCCAGCGGCGGAGCCGCGCAAGTAGATAACGGGCGAAGGCGGGAGGAGGAATGGAGGAGATAAATAGTACAATTTTATATATAAGATATATAGTTTTAAACAGTAAAAATATATACTAGTAAAATAATTAAATATATATATATATATATTATCAATAATTTATTTATATATATATTAAAAAAATAATTAAAAAATATAAATTATTTTATAATAAAAAATGTTTATAAAACGCCACCGCTGTTTTTTTAAACAGTTCTCCGTTCTGAAAAGCTCTGCAAACACAGACTACCCAAACAGATCTCCATTTTCATCGACCAGTTTCCAACAACTCCATTTACAAAACTGTAATTACAACAACTCCTTTTACTACCGCAACCGTTCTCCCAAATGAAATCTTAGTCCGGTCTACCGGAGGTTTGAGCGATCCACAACACTTTTATTTTTCTATTTTGGATTATTTATTTTCAATTTTGTTGTTGCATAAAGTCTCTAATATAAAACAATACAAATAATTAATTAAATAATTTTCTATATTAAAAATAATGCGGAATAATACGAGCTTGCAATGGAAAGATGCATGCAAACAGATGTGTTGTGGGCAAAAAAATGCACAATTGAAAGTACTATAACACTTCAGGATGTGCTCGAAAAAAAAGAAACAGGAGCAACAAATAAAACACCTTTCAAAAAAAAATAAGTGGTGTCTCAAATTTTACTTATTATTATTAAAGTAGTTCACAAAATTAGCTCACAAATGAAAAATACAATTAATTGTATCATTTCAGCTTCTATTGTACTACAAACAATTACTCTTTATTTACATAATTCATAATTTATTACTATATCACGAAGAAGAAATACAAATCTTTTGGTATATTTTATATTTAAGGTATCAATGACTGATTGGAATCACTATATCCTTTAATATTATTTAAGAAAACAAAACGGTTGTGGATCACTCGGGCGCTCCGGTAGACCGGTCGAATTGAACCGTCTTAGCTCGTAAGCGAACTGAGCGTGCAAACAGTCAATAAGTGAGTTAGTAAGTGACATGAAGGATTTTAACGTGGAAAACCCGGAAATGTTAAAAAATCACGCGGCCGGAGCTGTGTCGGCCAATTTCCACTATCTTCTGAGGGGTTACAATTAGAGACTTAAAATTCGAGCACGACAGGCCGCCGCTCATTACAGTAGTGGAGAGAAAGAGAGGACTCCGAGGGTGACAGGTCACCTCTCGGAAAGCTAAGCATTTCTTCTTCTGAGAACAACCGTGAGAACGAAAGTGAGAATGCTGGTGAGAACAAAAGTGAGAATGCCGAGTCGCCTTTCGGGGGAAAGAAAATCTCCAAGTTCACGAAGAAGATCTTCAAACTCAGAAGGAAAGCTCAGAGGAAATCTTCGCAGAGCTCTCTCGGGTCCGAAAAGCAAGGTGTCTTGAAATGAAGACTTTGGACTCCTCTTATAGCTTTGGTCGGGGGTAGCCCGGTAATTTCGTTGTCGTAACCACCGTAACCACCTGACGGCGAATCACGTTGGTCGATTTGGAGCACACGTGTACCACCCGTAATTCGTCGAGATCAGAAAGGCCTAAGGAGACGCATATTCGCATACCTCGCTAGGCGAGCAGAGGCGAGCAGAGGGCGAGCAGAGGGCGAGCTGGGCGAGCAGAGGCGAGTATGGTCAGGTAACTACCCCCCCCCCCCCCCCCCCCCAGGATTTTTCTATAAATAGACCCCCAGGGGTACAAGAAAGAGGACTTTTGGATGAGGTTGACCCCCTCAGGCGAGATACTCGCCAGGTTCCTGCCTTCCTTGTACCAAGCTCGACCATTTTTGGTTTTGGAGGGGAAGACTCCCTTGAGCTTCTGGGTACGTGGTGAGACCTCCCTGTCGCAGCACCTGGGGTCCTGTTTTTTGCTCTTCTAGCTTCTTCGTCGTTGCCAACCAAGTCATCTCGTTGGACTGTTGGGCGAGTAGCCTCCGGCTGCATTGGTCCGAATCTTGAAGTCAGGATTTTCCTGGTGTCAACAACACGGATCGTCATTTTTCTTAAATGACTGTCTCGCCCTTCGGGCAGCTTTGTTGAAGGCGATAAAGACGACAAACGGGTCCTGCAATCTGAGAAATTAGAAAATGTTAACTGCGCGCGTGTTCAGAACGTGGAAATGTTCTGAGCGCGCGAGGAAGTGTTCTGAGCGCGTAACGAACACGGGAGTGTTCTGAGCGCACTAGGAGGCATTCTGAGCGCGCAACGAACACGGGAGTGTTCTGAGCGCACTAGGAGGCGTTTTGAGCACGTAACGAACGCGGGAGCGTTCCGAGCACGCAACGAACACGTGAGCGTTCTAAGCGCGCCGTGAGCGCGGAGGTGTTCTGAGCGCGTAATGAGCGTGAGGGCATTCTGAGTGAACGGAGAACAAATGAGCGTGGGGGCGTTCTGAGCGCGCAATGAGCGCAGGAGCTCTCTGAGCGCGTGACGAACATGAGAACGTTCTGAGCGAACGAAGATGCGTTTTTAGCGCGTGATGAACACAAGAGCGCTCTGAGCGCGTGACGAACACGAGAACATTCTGAGTGAACGGAGAACAAATGAGCGCTATCGGGAAGCGGTCGTTGCGAAAGTGAGGATGCGCCCTCCAAAAATTGCGATATTCAGAAAGTAAGAAACCGCCTCCCCCTCGAGGCGGGGGAGGGGGTGGTGCTTTGGCCGCACCCCGAGGGGGGTGCGGCTCCGACCGACAGCACACTGAGGGGGGTGCGGCTCGGGCACACCCCAAGGGGGGCGAGTGCGGCCCCGGCTGGCCGCACCCAAGGGGGTGCGGCCTGGCCTCACCTCAAGGGGGTGCGGCCCCGGCTGGCCGCACCCCACAAGGGTGGTGCAACCTGGCCGCACCCAAAGTAGGGTGCGGCCCCGGCTGGCCTCACCCCAAGGGCGGTGCGGCCTTGGCCTCACCCCAAAGGGGGGAGGCGCGGCTCGACCGCACCTCCTGACTGTTGGATCGTGTGACGCCCTTAGAGGGGGGGGGGGGGTGAATAAGGGTGTGTTTAAAATATAATTTTACTTAATAATTTTTTAAACAGATTTTATTTTTCAAAAAAAAATTTACTTATAAACAATTTCAAACCAATGTAATTTTTGTTTTAAACCAAACACAAATTTCTAAGTTAAAGATTAAGCAACCAAATTTGCAATTAATGAAAGAAGCATAATTATATTAATCATGAAATTTACATACAATAAAATGATCTTGACAATGCTTAAGATCAATGCACAAATATGATAATATAAATTTCACTAATTTTGATTTTACCAATCCTTCTCCCAAGGATCGGAAGGATATCACTTGTCTCTCCCTAGATCAAGCCTAAGCCTACCCTCTAGATCTTCCCAAGATCTAGACGTAGCACACAAGGCCACGATTTCCTACCAAGCCACGCAAGGACTTGGACGCTCCGCACAAGGAAGCGATTTTTCCTTAAGTCGCGCAAGGACTTAGACGCCGCACGCAAGACGACGATTTCTCTACCAATACAAAGTTGAATGTAAATGAATGAAAATACAAAGTCAAGTGAAGAACTCCCTAGAAAATCAGATCTCTGAAAGGAGGGTTGAAGCCTCGAGATGATCGTTGATGTAGAAACGCGTCCGATCTCGTCTTCAATCTCAATTCTTCTAGCACAAATGTGAGTTGATGGAGTTCTAGAGCTTTCTGGTTCGAATGCACTCTGGAAGAAGGTCTGGAAATCTCAAGAACTGAATTCCACGAAGTTTTGAATTCTTTTAAGAAAAAAGAGCTGTCGCCGTCCGATAGCTACTGTCACCGGAATCCGATATCTCCAGAGGCTGCCACGTGTCCCATTAAAATGAAGTTTCTGCGTGGTGTTGAGGTCGTGGTTGAGACGTGGGCTGTCGGATATCCGATAGCACTGTCGGATATCCGTTAGCTAAGGTAACTGCTGCACGCCCTGCCGTTATTGGAAGATCGTGGGCTGTCGGAAATCAGATAGCGATATCGGAAATCCGATAGCTCTTAACCGTTGCGCAGAGATCAAATAAACGCGCTGTCAGAAATCCGATAGGGCTGTCGGAAATCCGATAGCTCAAATTTCTGGAAAATGTCATTTTGCTCCAATTGAAAACATGTTATTCTTGCACCTGTTATCTGCACACCATTAATCAAAAATAGGATCAAATGCATTCGGGATTTGTTATTCTCAAACCGGACGAGTGCGGAACGCATGCTCCAACAATCTCCCCCTTTTGATAATAACAAATCCTTATAAAAAGAAATCGGATAAATCCTATAGAGATAGTGAAAAATACATTGTGTGTGTACAAGTGTGAACGTAAGATCTCCATGATCTTCCCCTTAATATGATCTCCCACTTAATATTAGCTCCGTCTAAAAAGATTCTCCCCCTACATATAAACTCCCCCTACATGTATGCTTACTGAATTAATTTAGTATTTTAAGTGATTTAAGTGATTAGTGATTTCTTATTATCTTCTCCCCCTTTGATATTATCAAAAGATGTTAATAGATTCGAGGAAAGAGGATTATAGAGAGCTTTTAGAAAATTAGAAAGAATATAGGGAAAAATTGGAGTATACTAGCGGAAGCTTTGTAATTGATAGAATATTGAGATAAGGAATCACAGAGATGAGGCTAAGCATTTTAGTAATGTGTTATAATGTATAAAAGCAAATATACTTAACCATGATGAGATTCAATTTCAATTATCAGAGAGAGACAGAGGAGGATATAGAATATTGAATCGTTTCGGTCCAATTCTCATAAGAGGAAATTTTATAAATAACAATGAAGTGTAGTAGTGAGACTTTGAGAAAGAATACATATGAATATATTTAAAATATACATGACCATGGAATTGGTAAACATAACATAAATATACATAAAGCCCATACTTTTGAACCAGAAACTTTGCAAATATACATAAAAGGACCATTTTGTTTTTGCAAGACACTTTACAATTCTTTCCAAGGTGCTTAACCTCACAATGCTCATTAAGACTTATCAGGAGGCTAAGTAGTGCTTGGTGGAGGATCCTTTTCAATTTTTTTTATGTCTTTCAACATTATTGGCAAAATGAATGTTTTGCATTTGAATTTTCCTCCTTTTTTTTGTTTTGAGGATTCATAGATGTGAAGGATCTCCGAATTCACTTGCATGCCATAAATGGTAAAATTTGAATAAGTGCAAAGTATCAAAGGTGAATGTGACATTTATGAAATGTATTTTGTTATGTTCGATCAATCATGATGTATGTATAAAATAAATTTCATTAACATGTATTACCAAAGTAAGTATTTGTGATTGCTCATTGTCATAGATAAAAGATTTCTTATACTTAGAGGCATGCGAAAACAATTCATAATTACTAGATGAATGTGTCATCACAATGATAAGTTAAGATTGAACATCATAATCATGTGGTAAGCTTTTGTTTTGAATAATAACACAAGAAGAATCCTTTACGCAAGATACCAAAATTCTCAGAAAATTATACAGATAATTTTTTTATTATTATTTTTGAGAGCTGTCGGATTTCCGATAGCTAGCTGTCGCCATCCGATAACTCAGAAAGGATAAAAGACGTGTTTCGTCTTTTGACCGACACTTCACTTCAGTTTGAGGAGAAATTTCGAGATCTAGAGCTCCAGGTGCCGGAAAACTTCAGATCTAAGGTGAGATTTGTTGGTTTTTCAAGTTTTGGTTAAAATTTCTCCAATAGTTTTGTGATTCTCATATTCCTCTTGATTTTCATGGAGTTTTTTGAAGATAAAATGTAGAAGGTTTAGTAGATCTAGATATTTTAGATCTTGGGTTGTATAAGAGATGTAGATCTTGTTTTTTGTAGGTGAAATTAGAAATTTTTGTTATTTTATGTTTTGAAACATGAGTTTCCTTTCTTTCTTGTTGTTTTTGTGTAGATCTAGAAGTTCATAGTTATCAGATTTAGGAAAAAGATGATGATCAAAAAAAAAAAATTGAAGTGTTATAGGAAGAAGATGATGAATAGTGTTTTGCACTAAAGTTTTGATTTTTCAAAAATATTAAAGATGTTGAAGAATTTTTGCTGCGTGAAATTTTTTTAGATTTGGGATAGGAAAATTTTTGGAAGCAAAAATTTTTTAGCTATCGGATATCCGATAGGTGGTATCGGAAATCCGACAGTGCCAGAATCATTTTTTTTTTTAAATTTTCCTTATTTCTTATGCAGATATGTCTTCTAGTTGGAGATCAAGAAGGGGTGAGTCAGGAGATGCGCATTCCTCTTATCAAAGTTTCCCGGGCATAGAAAAGGCCCAAATTGGAGTTTCAAAGGTTGTAGAATTCGATCTCCCAAGACATGAACGAGTATATTATATGCTTGCGGAGGCAAGTATACTTTCTGTTATTATCCAAGATATTTTCTCCTCATTTTTAGTCCGAGAATTTTATAATCATCTGGAGGATCCTGCATATACCGATTTGAATGGAGGAGTGAGATCCAAAATTCAAGGGCAATATGTGAAGATCACTCCATTTGATTTAAGAAGTGAGTTTGGTCTAATGGAAAGTGAGAATATCTTGGATATAGTGGAAAACTATAGACTTGAGAGAGATTGGACGTTAATGAACATGTCTTTGCATGGAAATTCCACCAAAAACCTCATATCCACTATGACGACATTGACAGACGATGCTCATCTTGTACAAGATATACTAAGGCACACGATTATGTTGAAGTCCGGTGATACGCATAGTATTACGGCTCAACTTAGTCTTGTGACTTATTTTATAGTGGAGAAGGAGTTATTTGATGTGGTCGATCTTCTGTTATCTATGATTCGTTATACATATCGCCTCAAAAATCCGGAGTGGAAAAAGGCACACACTCTCCCTTTGGGTGCGATTATCCAGCATATCCTATACAAGAAATACCCTTGGATAGATCAAAATTTTTATCTTGGAGATTGTTGCCCGGAGATATATCAAACGACGGCCATGAGTAAGAAAAATCCACGGAGGCCGCCTACTGTGGAAATGAGAGAGCCTCCTATTGCACGTGGGGGGTCAATGCGGGAGGCACTCGACACGTTCCAAACAAAGTTGGATAAACATATAGACGACTTCCAAGAGCATAGAAGGTCATTTGAAGAACATAAGGTGGAGGTGAAAAAGGATCGGACGCGGATGCAGAAATTTATGAAGTTCCTTGTTAAGGGACTTAAATTAAAGCCTACTCTTGCTGAAGACGCGGAATGGGAAATGCCTACAGAGGAGGAGCCTCGTCGTCAATCGGTCAGTCATGGTCGACGGAGGAAGACAGTAGTAAGGAGATCAGATTTTGATATTCCTGAAAGCAGTGGAGCAGGTAGTCGGAATGAGGAGGAGTCGGATTGAAACCGAGTTCTGGGGGATATCGCCATCCGACAGCTCACTGTCGCCATCCGACAGCTGCCCAGCCCAGATTTCTTCCTAATTTTGAGAACTGCTATTATGAGACATTTTAAGTAACATTTTATTAAAGTTTTGTAATAATTTTGAATATTTGGACATGTTTTATGTGGTGAATGTCTATATTAAGAGTTTGTTTTTCTTTTTAAATGGTAAGGCTATGGTGATTTGTTTAATTTTTATAGGTTATAAGTAGGGATATAATTATTGTGAAATGTCTAGGATTCCCAATTCTAGCCGAAGCATAGAAAAACGGGAATCCGGTAACGGTTTTGTGAATATATCCGCTAGTTGATTGTCCGTGCCTATAAAGTTGATATGTATATTACCCTTCTTAATATGATCCCTTATAAAATGATGTCGGACATCTATATGCTTAGATTTAGAGTGTAATACGGGATTGTTAGTTAAGTCTATAACACTTTTATTATCACACTTTAATTCTACACTATTTTGTTGCATGCCAAAGTCTTCTAACGTTTGTGACATCCAAAGAGCTTGGGCACAACAACTACCTAGTGCAATATATTCGGCCTCGGTAGTAGAGAGGGCAACAGAATTCTGTTTCCTACTCGACCATGAAATAAGTGAAGGGCCGATAAAATGACAAGTGCCACTAGTGCTTTTCCTATCTAAAGAACATCCCGCATAATCTGAATCCGAAAAAACCATGCAAAATAAAGGAATCATTATGAGGATACCATAATCCTAATTTAGATGTTCCTATAAGATATCTAAAGATGCGTTTCACCGCTTTTAAATGTGACTTTTTAGGATTAGCCTGAAATCTAGCACATAAACAAACGACAAACATAATGTCAGGTCTAGAGGCGGTTAAATACAATAAAGATCCTATCATACTTCTATAAAGGGTTTGCTCAATTGAAACACCACTTTCATCTTTTCCTAATTTTAGTGAAGTACTCATAGGAGTGTTTGCATGCTTAAGATTTTCAAATCCAAATCTTTTTAACATATCATGAATATATTTGGATTGACATATAAAGATACCATCATGTTTTTGTGTAATTTGAAAACCTAGAAAATATGAAAGTTCTCCTACCATGCTCATTTCAAATTCATTTTTCATAATTTGAACTATTTCATTACACAACTCTTCATTAGTGGCTCCAAAAATAATATCATCAACATAAATTTGCAAAAAAACTAAATCATGATCAATTTGCTTAATGAAGAGTGTAGAATCGGCACTTCCTATTTTATAATCATGCTTTAACAATATTGAGTTAATCGATCATACCAAGCACGAGGCGCTTGTTTTAATCCATAAAGCGCTTTATCTAATTTATAAACATAATTTGGATATTTCTCATTTATAAAACCAGGGGGTTGTTCGACATAAACCTCTTCTTTTATATACCCGTTTAAAAATGCGGTTTTGACATCCATTTGAAATAATTTAATTCTTTTAAAACAAGCAAATGCAAGAAATATCCTAACCGCTTCTAATCTTGCTACGGGTGCAAAAGTTTCATCAAAATCCACCCCTTCAATTTGTGCATAACCTTTTGCAACTAATCTGGCTTTATTTCTAATAATTCTAGATTCACTATCCAATTTATTTTTGAAAATCCACTTAACTCCAACGACAGGATGATTTTTGGGTCGTTCTACAAGATTCCAAACCTTATTACGTTCAAATTGATTAAGTTCTTCATTCATAGCTAAAAACCAAAATTCATCATTTAAAGCGGTGGAAACATCTTTTGGTTCTATTTCAGAGACAAAACAAAGGTTTAAAAATAAAACATGTAAAGATGAACGAGTACTAACCCCTTTTTGCGGATCTCCAATGATAAGCTCCTTTGGATGATCCTTTGAAAATCTCAATTCACTTGGAGGCACATATCCTTCTCTTTCTTCTTCTTCTCTATCTTCTTCTTCTCTTTCTCTTTCTTCTTCTTTTTCTTCTTCATTTTCTCCAAGTTCTTCATCATCATATTCCACCGAAGGAAGGGGTTCATTTTCTTTTCCTGTAATTTTCTTTTCTACACATGAAACAAACTCATCAAACCTAACATGAATAGATTCTTCAACTATTTTAGTTCTTTTATTAAAAATTCTATAAGCTTTATTAGTTGAAGAATAGCCAATAAAAATACCTTCATCACATTTTTCATCAAATTTTCCTAAGGAATCTTTAGAATTCAAAATAAAACATTTACACAAAAAAATTTTGAAATAAGAAACATTTGGTTTTTTACTAAAAATTAATTCATAAGGAGTTAATTTTAAAATAGGGCGAAGCATTACTCTATTAATTACATAACATGTCGTACTAACCGCTTCAGCCCAAAAAGATTTTGGTAATTTAAACTCAGATAGCATCGTACGGGCTAACTCTTGAAGAGTTCTATTTTTCCTCTCCACTACACCATTTTGCTGTGGTGTGCGTGGAGCGGAAAATTCGTGTTTAATTCCTAACTCCGTACAAAAAGAAATAAACTTTTCATTTTCAAATTCTCCTCCATGATCCGATCGTATGCGTTTAATTTTTAACTCAAATTCATTTTGAATACGCAAACATAATTTTGAAAATTCTGAAAATGCATCGGATTTGGAGGTTAAAAATAAAGTCCAACAAAAACGAGAATAATCATCGATTAATACAAATGTATATTTTCTACCTCCTAAGCTAGAAATTCCAATTGGCCCAAATAAATCCATATGTATTAATTGAAGTGGCCTAGTGGTAGAAATAATATTTTTACTTTTAAAGGATGATTTTGAAAATTTTCCTTTTTGGCAAGGCACACATAGTGAAGAAGATAAATTTTCATTTAACAATGATAAACCTTTAATTAATTTATCTTTTGAAAGTTTTGTAATTAACTTGGCACTAGTATGTCCAAGTCGCCTATGCCATAAATCTAATTCATCATTTTTTGATAAAAAAACATTTTAAAGTAGAATTTGAAAAATCAAGAAATTTAATCATATATACATTATGACATCTAGGTGCGGTAAAAACAATTTCATTTGTTTTAGAATTAATAATTTTGCACAAATTTGTAGAAGATTCAAATAAAATATTTAAACCCTTATCACATAATTGACTAATAGAAATCAAATTATGCTTTAATCCTTCTACAAATAGAACATTTAAAATTGAAAAATTTTCGTTACCCACAACTCCGATGCCGATGATTTTTCCTTTTCCATTGTCTCCGAATGTAACAACTCCTCCTTTCTTCATCTCCAGGCTAAGGAACTTCTCTTTATTGCCCGTCATGTCCTTTGAACAACCCGAGTCCAAGTACCACACGTCTTCTTTGTCCTTAGCCTGCCAACACACCTAGAAAGAAGAGGTGAGTAAAGATCTGGTTACCCAAGTGGTTCCACCCATAGTATAGGTAGAAGCCTTAGGCACCCAGATTTGTTTAATTTTACTTTTTTCTTTCCTCCAGCAACAGTCCGTAGTGTGACCAAATCAATTGCATTTGGCACATGTAATGTATTGAGATGAGTATAACTTTTCTGGACTTTTACTGGATGAGGATGCAGTATTAGACAATTTATACACTTCAGAATTTGTAAAAATGGATTTTCTGGACTTTTCACTATCGCCGGCGACAGTGGTTGTCGTCGGGCGATAGCTTCCTGACGTGTATCCGAGTCCAAACCTTCCAGATCCATGGCGTTGGTATCCTAAGATCATATCCAGTGATCTTCGGCTCATTCCAAATTTTTTTATGGCTAGTGTTAAGTCATGAATCTGGTTTCTCATTTCTGTATTCTCGGATACTAGATTTACGCATCTACGTTCAAAAGATTTCTTTCCCTCATGGACTTTGGAAATTGAAGATTTCAGATCTCTCTCTAAAATCTCATTCTTTTTAGTAAGAATTTTTATTGTAGAATGAGATTTGGAAAGAGATTCTTCAAGTTCTTTAATTCTTCTCAAATAGTGATCACACTCTTGGCAGGAAATATCTCTTTTTCCAATAGTCTTAATTTCATTTAACAATTTTTTGTTTTCTTTAAGCAAAATTTCATTTTCAGATTTAAGAAGATCATTATCTTTTAAACTCTTTTCAAAAAATTTGCAAGTCTTTAAAAATTCAGAAAATAATTCATCGTAGGTTGGAGGAGTTACCTCAGTGTCACTTTGGACACTGCATTCGTCATCAGATATGACGCTCTTTCCCATTAAGCACATGTTGGCCTCCTCTTCTTTACTTGAGCTTGAACTACTTGCATCCTCAGAAGTAGTATCATCCCATGTTTCCGCCTTCAACACCTTCTTCGACCCTTTGTGCTTATTTTCTTTAAGTTCTTTTAAGTACTTTGGACACTTGCTTCGGATGTGTCCTAACTTCTTGCAGTGATAGCACTCCGGTGGCGGTCTATCTTCCTCCTCATCGTCTTCCTTTCCTTTTTTCTTCCTAAACGTCTCCTTAAAATATTTCTTAAATGAATTCCTCCTCTCTGGATTTTTCATAAATTTTCTAAACTTTCTAACAAATAAACTTTCTTCATCTTCTTCATCCTCCTCAGAATCACTACTTTCCTCCTTCTTAGATCTTAGAGTCAATCCCTTCTTCTTTGGCTCCATATACTCTTGTTGTTGAATTTTCAATTCAACTTCATGACTTTTCAAGTTCCCAATGAGGCTCTCCAATTGTAAGGTCTTAAGATCATGTGACTCAGAAATTGCAGTCACTTTAGGATTGAACTTCAGGGGAAGTGATCTTAAGATTTTCCTTACTAAGTCTCAATTAGAGAACACCTTTCCTAGCACCTTTGAGTCGTTTACGATTTTTGTGAATCGTGTGTACATCGTATCAATCTCTTCATCTACCTCCATTTTGAACCTTTCAAATTCAGACTCCAGTTGCAATAACTTTGAATCCTTTACCTGTGAAGTACCTTCATGAGTAATTTCTAAAAGATTCCAAATATCAAAAGCAGTATGACAAACACAAACTCTATTAAATTCAGTGCGATCTAGTGCACAAAATAAAGCATTCATGGCTTTTGCATTGTTCTTACATTTTAATTTATCATTGGCATCCCACTTGTCTTTGGGTTTATCCATAGTTACATCTCCTACAACAAATGTTGGAGAAGTGTAACTAGATTCTACCATATTTCAGACTTCAATATCTAGCGCAATTAGAAAACAACGCATACGTGTTTTCCAATAATTATATTCTGTGCCCGTGAATAAAGGTGGTCTACTTATGCCTTGCCCCTCAACGAACGCATGATCGTTGTGCGCCATTACTCCCGGTGGTAAAACTATTTTGGAGTAACCTTGCTCTGATACCACTTGTTGGATCGTGTGACGCCCTTAGAGGGGGGGGGTGAATAAGGGTGTGTTTAAAATATAAATTTACTTAATAATTTTTTAAACAGATTTTACTTTTCAAAAAAAAAAAACTTATAAACAATTTCAAACCAATGTAATTTTTGTTTTAAACCAAACACAAATTTCTAAGTTAAAGATTAAGCAACCAAATTTGCAATTAATGAAAGAAGCATAATTATATTAATCATGAAATTTACATACAATAAAATGATCTTAACAATGCTTAAGATCAATGCACAAATATGATAATATAAATTTCACTAATTTTGATTTTACCAATCCTTCTCCCAAGGATCGGAAGGCTATCACTTGTCTCTCCCTAGATCAAGCCCAAACCTACCCTCTAGATCTTCCCAAGATCTAGACGTAGCACACAAGGCCACGATTTCCTACCAAGCCACGCAAGGACTTGGACGCTCCGCACAAGGAAGCGATTTTCCCTTAAGCCGCGCAAGGACTTAGACGCCGCACGCAAGACGACGATTTCTCTACCAATACAAAGTTGAATGTAAATGAATGAAAATACAAAGTCAAGTGAAGAACTCCCTAGAAAACCAGATCTCTGAAAGGAGGGTTGAAGCCTCGAGATGATCGTTGATGTAGAAACGCGTCCGATCTCGTCTTCAATCTCAATCCTTCTAGCACAAATGAGAGTTGATGGAGTTCTGGAGCTTTCTGGTTCGAATGCACTCTGGAAGAAGGTCTGGAAATCTCAAGAACTGAATTTCACGAAGTTTTGAGCTCTTTTAAGAAAAAAGAGCTGTCGCCGTCCGATAGCTACTGTCGCCGGAATCCGATATCTCCAGAGGCTGCCACGTGTCCCACTAAAATGAAGTTTCTGCGTTGTGTTGAGGTCGTGGTTGAGACGTGGGCTGTCGGATATCCGATAGTATTGTCGGATATCCGCTAGCTAAGGTAACTGCTGCACGCCCTGCCGTTATTGGAAGATCGTGGGCTGTCGGAAATCCGATAGCTCTTAACCGTTGCGCAGAGATCAAATAAACGCGCTGTCGGAAATCCGATAGGGCCGTCGGAAATCCGATAGCTCAAATTTCTGGAAAATGTCATTTTGCTCCAATTGAAAACATGTTATTCTTGCACCTGTTATTTGCACACCATTAATCAAAAATAGGATCAAATGCATTCGGGATTTGTTATTCTCAAACCGGACGAGTGCGGAACGCATGCTCCAACACTGACCCGGCAGCACCCACGAGGGGTGCGATTCGATCGCTCCCCCCCCCCCCCCCCCCCATGACGGGGGGGGGGGGGGGGGGGGGGTGCGGTTGGGCGAAATCGCGCAACGACAGACCTATTCGCCCCCACTAACTCCACCTCATGGGTTTGACCCATTTGACCCCCGCTATCTTTATTTTTACGGTGGTGCTTTGTGAGCTTCTATAAATTTTTGGGTGCACATAAAAAACAAAATAATAATTCAATGCACATCTTAAGATGTTTAATGACTCATTTCAAAGCATCTAAAACATCTTTATTATGATTACCAGTAAATTTACTTAGTCTAAAAACTTCATAAGAAATATCATATGCAAAATGTCGAAATCAATCCCTCGAGTTTAGCTTAAGTTTGAAATAGGTTACTGAATTTTTATTTGTCTCATAATGGTCATGTTGCGGGTCGTTTAACGCTCTCCTAGACCGGTCGAGCTGAACCGCCTTAGCTCGAGAGTGAGTCGAACGTGCAAACAGTCAAAAGAGAGAACCAACAGTAGACAATGAGATTTTTATGTAGAAAATCTGGAAAAGGAAAAAAACCATGGGGCTTAGCCCAGTTCTGAATGATCCGCTAGTGTTATGAGTTACAGAGAGTTATTTTTCGAGGGTAACTGGTCACCGATCGTTTCAGAGATTTTGTTAAGTCCTTGGGAGCCGTGTGTAATGAAGCGTGCTCGGAGACAGCCTTAAGCGTGGAACTCGGCAGTGCAGTCCTGAGCAAAGCGGTGTGGAGCATCCTAGAGTAGAGCGCTGCGCAGCGGCCTGGAGCGGAGCGCTGCAGAGCGGCTGGAGCGGAGCACTGCGGAGCGGCCTGGAGCGGGGCACTGCGGAGTGGCATGGAGCGGGGCGCTGTAGAGTGGCCTGGTGTGGAGCGCTCCGGAGCTTCGTAGAGCGGAGCAGCCTGGAGCGGAGCGCTGCGGAGCAGCCTGGAGCGCAGCGTTGTGGAGAAGCCCGGACTGGTGCGCTAGGGAGCAGCCCGGAGCGGAGCGCTGCAGAGCACCATTGAGCGGCGCGCTACGGAGCAGCCTCGAGCG
Source organism: Dactylorhiza incarnata (assembly GCA_033032865.1). Taxonomy (NCBI): domain Eukaryota; kingdom Viridiplantae; phylum Streptophyta; class Magnoliopsida; order Asparagales; family Orchidaceae; genus Dactylorhiza; species Dactylorhiza incarnata. The sequence goes on along the minus strand of JAWHQI010000145.1, from coordinate 2,837,963 downwards.
GAGCGCTGCGGAGCAGTCCAAATCAAAGATGTCGAGGGGGTCCATATCACAACCCGCATTTTCTCAATATATAAATATAACGTCAAAGTAAGAGAAAACACGTGTCATGATGTCACGTCGTGCAAGGGACAACTGCAGATGCTCATGCGGTTCTAACTTTACAACATTCTTTATAAAAGACATAAACTTTAAGTTCAAAACATAATTTAAGTTTGAAGGTTTCAAACACCGTGTCTCTCGGTTTAGTAGATCATTTAGTCCACAACCAATAAAGCATAAATATACGCAGTGGAAAATACACATTTTTCTTTAAGTCGTCTTACATGAACATGAGAACTCAACTAACAATCTAATGATATGCACTGTCTAGATTTAGTATAGATAAAAAAAGAAATTTTTACGCGTTTCAAAGTAGAGTGTAATTAGCATGAAAAGATGTAGTGCATAAACAAATATGCAGTTTTACTTATATAAAAGTATCTACTATGCAACCTAGCAAAATTCCTTCCCAGAGAGCAATTGCACTGACAACAATTTAACAGTAGTAGCATAAGTGACAAATACAGTCTAACACAAAAAGAAGCTCATACTTGGGCGTCAACAACTGACACGAACTCACAGTAATAAACAAAGTCAGAAAGACATCAACAACTACCTCTAAGAAGAGGAGAAGAAAAACAGCTCAAAGGCTGCAAGATCCTGACTTGCTCTGATGAACCTCTACTGGTCCAAACTTGAGGCATCCAAAGAAAAACAGAATGTCTCTGCACAAAGGCAATTTAACAAAAATGGTAAAGAGGGAGAGCTTAACAAGCTCAAGAGGGTTACCAACCCAACAAGAACTTCAGCTGTAACACAATAACAATCAAAGTGAGATCTTAGCATCCAAATCGTGAAAATCTGGCATGAAATGCAGTGAAAGTTAAATAATAACAACCAAGTAGGAAAAAAAGTGACGGGTCGGCTCAAGAAGTGAATCATTGACCTAGCCAAAGACAGTACTGAGGCGGTGACTATCTTTCCAACACAACCATCAGACCAAAACATCCAGGGAACAAAAGCAATGTGGCGGTGGTTACGCCCACACAACCAACAGTCTACACGTCAAAGGAAGTAAAACATGCACTGTGGTGGTGGGAAGCTTCACGAAAGTAGCGACTTTCTCGATCTATCAGCTCTGGTTCGACGAAAACGGGAAGAAAAAGAGGAAGATATAACCCTAAATCTATTAATGGTCCTTTTATAATAGGATTTAAAAGTCTTTATTTAATATTAAATTATAATTATTTTAGCCTTAAACTTACTATTTGGACAAGACTAACTCGAATTTTCATGAAAATTGCACCGAAGGTAAATACCGGTCCTCCGAAACCAACGACGAAGTCGAAATCAGAGTTCGACGAGCCGATTATGAATTATAATTTAATTTACATGATTTATAAAAACGAAACTTGACAAATTCGCTTAAATTAATTATTTTAAATTTTCTAGTCTCAGAAATTCCTACACCTTGGGCAAACACTGGTAATTTCACGCTAACGTAACGCCCTTACGTCATTAATACGCTGAAATACTATTTGATTAAATTATCGAAAATTCAGGGGCGTTACAGTCCGTGTCGGAGAGTTTGGAGCCCAACCGAGATCCTCGAAAAGTCTTTGAAGGAGAGCAGGTGCAACGCCCCTGTTTTTTCGACTATTATTTCAATTATTTTAATTGTCGTAATAATGGCGTAAGGGTGTTACGCTAGTGCAGAGTTAACGACGCATCGCTGTTAATGCGTTCGCGTGTCCGTTTGGTCAAGCCGACAAAATTCTGAAAGTTACCGAAATTGGAAAATTTTACGATAGGAAATTAAGTTGTTTAATTTTAGAAATCCCCATCAAGTTTCATCGCAATCCGATCGTTTTTGGAGTCCCGGCGCGCGTTTGAAGTTTTGTATGGTTTACGTCTAGCATAAACTTTGGAGATTTATATCTCGAGAACGGTACGTCGGAATTTGGCTTTGACTTCGCCGTTGGATTCGTAGCGCCGACTTTCGCCTACGGTGCGAGTTTCGTTCGTTTTGGTGTGCGTTTAGTCCTTCGTAATATTATAATACTTATACTACTATATTATCACACTTATATTATAAATATTAATATTATATTATAAAAGTTATAAAAGGTAAATAATTTACCGTGGAAAGCTACCCTCCCCCTCTTCATCTTCTCCCGACCGAACCAGGGAGCGCGAGACGGCGAGAGCTTGTGGGTTCGTGGACCTTCCGGTGGCCGCCATCGGCGATCCAGAGCTCAGAATCTTCGATCGAGGGTAGATTTGGAATGCTCTCGGCGAGAGCTACGCGTTTGTGGTAAGTTTTTCTCGTTTCGTGGACATTTTCTCGTTAGGGTTTTTGACCCTAACCCCTATTTCGTCCGATTTCTTGTAGCTTTCAGTTTCTCCCGCCTTCTTTGGCCCCGATCTACGACGTGAAGAGTTTCGGAGGACGAATCGCGGAAGAAACCGAGGCAAGTGGTGGTTTTGCGCTCTTGCTTGTTCTCTTAAAAATTTGTGAAAAATCTTGTTTTTCTTCCTCATTTTGGTAGTACGATGATTCATTAGTTGCGAGATGTTTGTCTGGTGAGTATTCCTGCGTTTTTCCCTTTCCTAGAACCCTTGGATCTGCTGTGGGTTGAGAGATGCGTCGAGAAAGGAAGTAATCACGTCTAGTCGCTACCGCCCGGCGCTAGCTAGCTACCGCCGGCGGTAGCCGTTGCGTCGAGAACCCAGACTTGCGTCGACTTGCGTCGACAAGGAGTTGCGTCGATAGGAGGTGATGCGTCGAATAGGGGAAGGGAAACGTCGATAGCTAACGCCGGCGCTAGTTAGCTACCGCCCGGCAATAGCTCGCGTCGAGTGGTGGAGGTTGCGTCGACAAGGAGTTGCGTCGATAGGTTGTGATGCGTCGAATAGTGGAAGAATGCGTCGAGATGATACCGCCCGGCGCTAGCTAGCTACCGCCGGCGGTAGCTCTCGTTTCTAGTGTTGGGTTGGTTTGCCTAGAGTCCAGTCCTGGTGGACATAGGAGTTCCCTTAGTATGGTTTTGGTGAATCCTATCGGGTTTTGAATAATTTTGGAAATCTTAATGAGAAATTAGGAAAGATAAATTTTGGACTGCGAGGGTTAGCAGATCATACTGTCGTAGCAGTGCCTATTTTTGTGGATCTTTGCACCTGGTAGTTTTAAAGTTCATGTTGACTGCATCTACTCTGCATAGTCTTTTGCCGACTGTATTCTCCTTCATCGACCGTATGAACGTGTGCTTCATAAACTTGTCCGAGTCCTTTATCAAGTCGCTTGATCACCTTTGTATGGTTTAATGTTTGCTACTTGCATTCTATATACGAACTGCATAACTTGACGCTTCATGTCGTCCGAACGACCTATTCATAAAATTTGACTGTATTGCTTGATTAACAAATGTCGTGTCAACTGTATGTGCAAAGTAAGTTTCTTTGGGGTCGACTGCCTGTATGAAGATGTTTTGTTCCGTGATGACTGCATGAGGGTCCTGAACAGCTAGTGCTCTGGTAATTGCACGCGTAAGATTTCTGATTGCAAAGTTCCATTTGTACTTCTTTCATCGACTGTTGGGTCCTGATCCTTGCCCTTTTGTTTAATCTAAAGCCTTTGTCGGATGCTTATCGGTCAGGACGGTACCGGTTATCGATCGTTTGCTTATTCTTCGGTAGCGTTTGCATTGGTCATATCCTTTTAGGAATATTCAACGTTTGAGTATTTTCGGCTTTTGCCTTCTTGTGTCTTCTCTTCGTAGTGTTCCGACGCCAAATCTTATATGACGTCGTCTTGATGGAATCCTCAACTCGCTTATAAGTAGAGTGTTGGTCTGAGTGCTGAACTTTGAATAGTGTGCTTCTAGTTGTCGTGATAACTTGATCGTCGTGTCTTTGGATCGTCGCCTCGTTAGGCGAAATGAATTAACTGGATTGTCTCGGTATCGGAATACCGTCAGATGGCTAGTTTTTCCCCGTTTATTCAGGAGGTATATGTTGTTAGGGCCTTGGACTTGTACATGGATGGTGTGTGTAGTTACGTCGACCGTATATTCAGTTTGGCCTAAGTTCTTCGTCGACTTCGTAGTTCAGAACCGTCATAATAAAATGCTATATTGAGGGTTGTGCGCGGTGTGGTTTTTACCCCTGGCATGATGCTTCCTAACCGTAACCTAAATGTGTTGGAGGCCGTACGCGGTGTGGTTTTTGCCCCCGGTGCGGTGTTCTTTTAAGCTTTTGTGTTGGAGGCCGTACGCGGTGTGGTTTTTGCCCCCGGTGCGGTGTTCTTTTAAGCTTTGATTGGGAGGCCGTACGCGGTGTGGTTTTTGCCCCCGGTGCGGTGTTCTCTTAAGCTTTTGATTGGGAGGCCGTACGCGGTGTGATTTTTGCCCCCGGTGCGGTGCTCTTCTTTTGGATGAGCTGATCAGTCTCTTATGAATATGAATACGAATATGAATTTGAAATCTGGTATATATATATATAGCTATGCATCTCTTTTGCTCCTGTTAGTGAGCTTTCTTGAGTTTAGCAATTTAGCTGGTTTCTCTCCCTATTTCTGCACTCTAGTACTGACTTCTGTTGCAGGCTGTTTGTTTGTCTCCCGTTTATGTGGAGGTTTGTTTAGCTCCTTTTGCTCTCTTACACCACTTGCAACTTGATTCTGAGGTATTCTTCTTTTTGAATACCTCAGGTTCAAAGCAGTAGCAGGTTTGTCTGGTAAAGCTCGATTTTTCTGTGCTGCAGGTAGTGGCAGCGGTTGTTTCACCTCCTTCTGTGAGGTAGTTTTGTCTTTTCTGACTAGATTTGCTCCTATGGGTTTGTGTCCGTTTGTTGACGCCCATAGGGTTTTGTCTTGGATGTTAGACTACTTGCTAGTGTTTACTGGTGTTACCTACTGTTAGTTCTTACACTTGCTCTCTGGGAAGGATTTATGTTAGGATGCATGTTAGTTACTTTAAATATAAAAAGCTGCATTTAACTTAGATTCATCGCATATCTTTAACTGAAAACCACCATATTTTGAACGTTATAAAACCTTTTTTATTTCTTATAATAAATCTAGAGTCATGCATAACATTAGCTGTTTGTTAGGTCTTCGGGCTCATATAGGACCATAAAAGAATTGAATCAAGTATTTCTCCGCTGCGACCACATATGCTTTACTCGTGGACTAGTTGATCCACTGAACCGAGGGACACAGTTCTCAACTTAAACTTAAATATTGTTTTATCATAGTAACATGTCTTTTCATAAAAGAGCATTAGATTTAGGAGTTTGTCTGAGCGTCTGCAGTTGTTCCCTGCACGGTGTGGCATCACGACGCGTATTTTCTCTCACTCTGATATATTTTAAATATTGAGAAAATGCGGGTTGTGACAGTTGGTATCAGAGGGAGGTTGGTTTGACAAGTTGGTTGAACCAGCCAATCTGATAAGTGTTATTTCCTCCATTCATTTGCATACACACGCCAATGTGTCATCAGTACATCTTAACCAAAACATAGTCACTACACTCATAGCATGATAAGAAGTATACGTGACATATTATGTAGTATGAGATGCATAATATGTGTTTGTATATGGATCCACCATAGGTGGCAACATGTGACGGTTATGTAGTATGAGATGCATAACCACCATTACATGGATGCCCATTAGCACGTTTTCTTTTTTCGTTACATGTAATGTTATGTAGTATGGGATGCATAACGTTACATGTGTACGCCGCTCATGACATGCATTAAGGCCTTTTTAGAATGCATAACACTACATGCATAACATATGATCGCATAAGCACGCGTGCTAAGTTAAGGTTTACATGATGACACATGTACACACATGATTTCAAAAGAGAATAAAGAATACATGCATTCATATCATAGGCACAAGAGTCAAAAGGGATGACAGAGCATCATCCCAAGTATTAGAGCATAACATCATTTATGAAATCCCAGAGCAAGGTAACAGCAAGTGCAAGTGTCTATACATTTCTGATCCATTTGAGTTAGATGATTCTAGTTTCCTAGTTGAGGTAGTAAGCTAGGTAACTAGGTATAGATGAGATGTCCGTTCGTAATCGCAGAAGATGACTTCATAGCGTTCTTCCCGATTCAGTTTCGTGGCCGATCATCGTTAGATTTTCGATCGTTTAGTTGATCCCCTTAGTGCTATATTCCCTTCTAAGTGGTTTTTATCGCTTAGGTTGATTTGGAAGTGTTGGATTTAGAAGACCTTGTCGTGAATTTTGATCATGGTTTGTGTGTTCTGTTCTGACGTAGACAGGGATTGTGCTTGCGAATGGTTCATGGAATTTGAAATTTTATTTGAATTTCATTGGCAACTGTTGGATGCAATATTATTGTTGACCAGCTTAGTGTTGGGAGAGCCTTTTATAAATTGGAATTGCGTTTCATTCGGGGTTAAGTCTAATGCAAAGATTTTCTGGACTCTTTGAGGAAAAAAAATTGATCATGTAGAATTTTAGAAGTAAATATTGTATTCCCGCTATTGAAAATATTCGGACAAGGATTTATGGCAAAGCGTTAAGTTCTAGCGTTGCCTACCCATTTGGATTCCAAAAGAAATGTGATGTGGTTTAGGGAGATGGGTCGGTGTTTGGAAGTACTAGATGGCGTGACAAGGTTTGTGTCTGAATGTTGTGCTTGCCGGCGATTTGAGGCAGATTTTGGAAGCTTTGGTGGATTTGAGTGTCGCGGTTTCGCTTATCCGTGAGGAGCTACTGTTGGCTCAGATGCATTATGAGAAATTTGCAATTGGCGGAGTGCTAATTTAGAGCTCGTAGTTGGGGGCATGAGTTTCTTGATGGTTTCTCTGATGCCAGAGTGAGTGCATCAGAGTGTCTGCTGTTAGGCTGTGTTTGCCTGCTTCTTTCCCTGGTTCTCACGAGGTGTTTCACGTGAGCCAGTGGTGAAAGTTTGTGCTTTTGTTTGTCCTGCCCCTAGCTCAGTGTCTCTATTGCAGCCTAATCCTTCCTTTGTCGAGACGTTTGTCTGTATTCTGGGGGCGTAAGAGTCAATGATGAGTGAGGATCTTATCCTCAGCTGTTCTCCTAGGCCTCTTCGGGTAGCGTTTCTATCCAGCGAATCTCAATCTATCTTTCTTGGCATCTAGTTTCGTTTTACGTTCTAAATTTCAGGACGAAACTTCTTTTTAGGGGGAGTGACTGTAACGCCCCTGTTTTTTCGACTATTATTTCAATTATTTTAATTGTCGTAATAATGGCGTAAGGGCGTTACGCTAGTGCAGAGTTAACGATGCATCGCTGTTAGTGCGTTCGCGTGTCCGTTTGGTCAAGCCGACAAAATTCTGAAAGTTACCGAAATTGGAAAATTTTACGATAGGAAATTAAGTTGTTTAATTTTAGAAATCCCCGTCAAGTTTCATCGCAATCCGATATTTTTTGGAGTCTCGACACGCGTTTGAAGTTTTGTATGGTTTACGTCTAGCGTAAACTTTGGAGATTTATATCTCGAGAACGGTACGTCGGAATTTGGTTTTGACTTCGCCGTTGGATTCGTAGCGCCGACTTTCGCCTACGGTGCGAGTTTCGTTCGTTTTGGTGTGCGTTTAGTCCTTCGTAATATTATAATACTTATACTACTATATTATCACACTTATATTATAAATATTAATATTAATATTATAAAAGTTATAAAAGGTAAATAATTTACCGTGGAAAGCTACCCTCCCCCTCTTCATCTTCTCCAGACAGAACCAGGGAGCGCGAGACGGTGAGAGCTTGTGGGTTCGTGGACCTTCCGGTGGCCGCCATCGGCGATCCAGAGCTCGGAATCTTCGATCGAGGGTAGATTTGGAATGCTCTCGGCGAGAGCTACGCGTTCGTGGTAAGTTTTTCTCGTTTCGTGAATATTTTCTCGTTAGGGTTTTTGACCCTAACCCCTATTTCGTCCGATTTCTTGTAGCTTTCAGTTTCTCCCGCCTTCTTTGGCCCCGATCTACGACGTGAAGAATTTCGGAGGACGAATCGCGGAAGATATCGAGGCAAGTGGTGGTTTTGCGCTCTTGCTTGTTCTTTTAAAAATCTGTGAAAATCTTGTTTTTCTTCCTCATTTTGGTAGTATGATGATTCATTAGTTGCGAGATGTTTGTCTGGTGAGTATTCCTGCGTTTTTCCCTTTCCTGGAACCCTTGGATCTGCTGTGGGTTGAGAGATGCGTCGAGAAAGGAAGTAATCACGTCTAGTCGCTACCGCCCGACGCTAGCTAGCTACCGCCGGCGGTAGCCGTTGCGTCGAGAACCCGGACATGCGTCGACTTGCGTCGATAGGAGGTGATGCGTCGAATAGGGGAAGGGAAACGTCGATAGCTAACACCGGCGCTAGTTAGCTACCGCCCGACGATAGCTCGCGTCGAGTGGTGGAGGTTGCGTCGACAAGGAGTTGCGTCGATAGGTTGTGATGCGTCGAATAGTGGAAGAATGCGTCGAGATGATACCGCCCGGCGCTAGCTAGCTACCGCCGGCGGTAGCTATCGTTTCCAGTGTTGGGTTGGTTTGCCTAGAGTCCAGTCCTGGTGGACATAGGAGTTCCCTTAGTATGGTTTTGGTGAATCCTATCGGGTTTTGAATAATTTTGAAATCTTAATGAGAAATTAGGAAAGATAAATTTTGGACTGCGAGGGTTAGCAGATCATACCGTCGTAGCAATGCCTGTTTTTGTGGATCTTTGCACCTGGTAGTTTTAAAGTTCATGTTGATTGCATATACTCTGCATAGTCCTTTGCCGACTGTATTCTCCTTCATCGACCGTATGAACGTGTGCTTCATAAACTTGTCCGAGTCCTTTATCAAGTCGCTTGATCACCTTTGTATGGTTTAATGTTTGCTACTTGCATTCTATATACAACTGCATAACTTGACGCTTCATGTCGTCCGAACGACCTATTCCTAAAATTTGACTGTATTGCTTGATTGACAAATGTCGTGTCGACTGTATGTGCAAAGTAAGTTTCTTTGGGGTCGACTGCCTGTATGAAGATGTTTTGTTCCGTGATGACTGCATGAGGGTCCTGAACAGCTAGTGCTCTGGTAATTGCACGCGTAAGATTTCTGATTGCAAAGTTCCATTTGTACTTCTTTCATCGACTGTTGGGTCCTGATCCTTGCCCTTTTGTTTAATCTAAAGCCTTTGTCGGATGCTTATCGGTCAGGACGGTACCGGTTATCGATCGTTTGCTTATTCTTCGGTAGCGTTTGCATTGGTCATATCCTTTTAGGAATATTCAACGTTTGAGTATTTTCGGCTTTTGCCTTCTTGTGTCTTCTCTTCGTAGTGTTCCGACGCCAAGTCTTGTACGACGTCGTCTTGCTGGAATCCTTAACTCGCTTATAAGTAGAGTGTTGGTCTGAGTGCTGAACTTTGAATAGTGTGCTTCTAGTTGTCGTGATAACTTGATCGTCGTGTCTTTTGGATCGTCGCCTCGTTAGGCGAAATGAATTAACTAGATTGTCTCGGTATCGGAATACCGTCAGATGGCTAGTTTTTCCTCGTTTATTCAGGAGGTATGTGTTGTTAGGGCCTTGGACTTGTACATGGATGGTCTGTGTAGTTACGTCGACCGTATATTCAGTTTGACTTAAGTTCTTCGTCGACTTCGTAGTTTAGAACCGTCATAATAAAATGCTATATTGAGAGTTGTGCGCGATGTGATTTTTACCCCCGGCATGATGCTTCCTAACCGTAACCTAAATGTGTTGGCGGCCGTACGCAGTGTGGTTTTTGCCCCCGGTGCGGTGTTCTTTTAAGCTTTTGTGTTGGAGGTCGTACGCGGTGTGGTTTTTGCCCCCGGTGCGGTGCTCTTCTTTTGGATGAGCTGATCAGTCTCTTATGAATATGAATACGAATATGAATTTGAAATCTGATAAATATATATATATATAGCTATGCATCTCTTTTGCTCCTGTTAGTGAGCTTTCTTGAGTTTAGCTATTTAGCTGGTTTCTCTCCCTGTTTCTGCACTATAGTACTGACTTCTGTTACAGGCTGTTTGTTTGTCTCCCATTTATGTGGAGGTTTGTTTAGCTCATTTTGCTCTCTTACACCACTTACAACTTGTTTCTGAGGTATTCTTCTTTTTGAATGCCTCAGGTTCAGAGCAGTAGCAGGTTTGTCTGGTAAAGCTCGAGGTTTCTGTGCTGCAAGTAGTGGCAGCGGTTGTTTCACCTCCTTCTGTGAGGTAGTTTTGTCTTTTCTGACTAGATTTGCTCCTATGGATTTGTGTCCGTTTGTTGACGCCCATAGGGTTTTGTCTTGGATGTTAGACTACTGGCTAGTGTTTACTGCTGTTACCTACTGTTAGTTCTTACACTTGCTCTCTGGGAAGGATTTATGTTAGGATGCATGTTAGTTACTTTAAATATAAAAAAACTGCATTTAACTTAAGATTCATCGCATATCTTTAACTGAAAACCACCATATATTGAATGTTATAAAACCTTTTTATTTCTTATAATAAATCTAGAGTCATGCATAACATTAGCTGTATGTTAGGTCTTCGGGCTCATATAGGACCATAAAAGAATTGAATCAAGTATTTCTCCGCTGCGACCGCATATACTTTACTCGTGGACTAGTTGATCCACTGAACCGAGGGACACAGTTCTCAACTTAAACTTAAATATTGTTTTATCATAGTAACATGTCTTTTCATAAAAGAGCATTAGATTTAGGAGTTTGCCTGAGCGTCTGCAGTTATTCCCTGCACGGCGTGGCATCACGGCGCGTATTTTCTCTCACTCTGATATATTTTAAATATTGAGAAAATGCGGGTTGTGACAGTTGGTATCAGAGGGAGGTTGGTTTGACAAGTTGGTTGAACCAGCCAATCTGATAAGTGTTATTTACTCCATTCATTTGCATACACACGCCAATGTGTCATCATTACATCTTAACCAAAGCATAATCACTACACTCATAGCATGATAAGAAGTATACGGGGCATATTATGTAGTATGAGATGCATAATATGTGTTTGTATATGAATCCACCATAGGTGGCAACATGTGACGGTTATGTAGTATGAGATGCATAACCACCATTACATGGATGTCCATTAGCACGTTTTCTTTTTTCGTTACATATAATGTTATGTAGTATGAGATACATAACGTTACATGTGTACGCCGCTCATGACATGCATTAAGGCCTTTTTAGAATGCATAACACTACATGCATAACATATCATCAAGATTATAAAAAATAATATATCATCAAGATTATTGTGGTTTGATTAATGCTGATTTAATTTAGTAGATAAGATTTGTCTTAGCTCGAGAATTAATTGAACGCGCATAAATATGTCGTCAACAACATTTTTTTAAGAAGAAAACACAAAAAATGAAAGAAAAAAAATCATGGGGTCTAACTCTAGTTCCAAAAAACCAACTACAAATGAGTTAGATTAAAATGTTGTTGGTTAGTAAGGGTGAAAGGTCATCATCCGCTTACAAGTATGTGCGTTCACGAATCAAATCGAATGTCTCTTCAATCGAATTCAAATTTATCAAAAAATGCAGATATTCAAATTCAGATTGGTTCGATATTTGAATTCAGATTCATTCGATATTTGAATTCGGATTCGTGCTGAAATCCTGAATATGAATTCGGATTCGTGCCGAAATCCTAAATTTGAATTTGGATTCGGGCTTCGGTTTGCATTTGAAATCGTTTCAAATAAGAACCAAATCGACTTTGATCGGACGATCATGATCATCTTTATATATAATATAGATATTGTCATTATTCGCGAACTATTCACGAATCTTATCAATAGAGATTCTATTATTCGGGTTCAAATATCATTCAAATTCGAACCTGAATTTGAAGCCGAATCTAAATCAAATCTTCACGAACAGATTCCCAAACTATTTTGTTTGTGAATAGCCCTACTAATTACAAGCACATAGAAAGTGTACAACTCATATTCGTCAAGGGTGGACTCATTCAAGCCACATAGGCAGAAGTCAAGGGTCAAAGATAAAAGACAAAATCAGCCAGTAGGAGCAGTAGAATGCTTAGATGAGTATGTGCGAGCATCCCTCCATACTCGCCAGGTGGAAGACCATGTGAGATGCTCGTCAAAGCCAAACGAGATCCTCTCAATGTCGCCTAGTCGCCGAGTAGGGCTGAACTATAAATAAGACCCCATCACTTTTGGATTTGCCTATAAATAGGACCACAGGGGTACCATGAATGACACTTTTGGCTGACCTTTTGGACCATGCATTCGAAGACTTGGACTGTGAGATCTTGGTCATTTCCCCTTGATCACCATCTTAGTTACTCGCCAAGTTAGTGCATTCCTCGTACCCGGCTCAGCTATTTTTGGTTATGGAAGAGAAGATTTTTCTAAGCTTTTCGGGTACGTGGTGGGACCTCCCTGCCGCAGCACTTGGGGTCCTTCTTTTGTTCCCTTAGTCTCTTTGTCCTTGCCCCCTTCGACCGTCAAGTCGGACCAGTAACCTTAGGTTGTATTAATCCGAATATTTGAAGCCGGAATTTTTCAGGCTTCAACACTTTGGTGCGGTTAGCGTGAATCACAACCAGAGGAAGAAAATGTAGCAAGAAGGCGAGATGGTGAAAGTTGGCGAAGAATGGATATCGAGCAACTCGACCGGTGGAGGCGAGTATGCGACAAGGTCAGATTTCGATGATTTCATGCGGCAGATAGATGGGACCTTGCGAGCAGCGTTGCTTCCTTGCACGGAGGTCACGATGACCTCGCCTCGTCGCGTGACTCCGTCGTAGGACGATGGTACCTCTAGGCTACTAGGAAAGGAGCATGTGGCGGAAGAGCCGGAGCGACTAGTGCAGTCACATGTCTAGCAGACAAGCTCTCAGAGAATGAGGTTCCGAGATATAGAGAATCCGGCGAGATTCCAAGATACTCGCCCAGGTGGTGAGTATGGTGGCGCTTCTCGCCAAGTTGAAGATCGTCACCAACAAGGTGTGAGGAGTCCATTCACGATGAGATCCTTTTCTGCCCCATGACAGTTTCGGAGGGGTTCACAGAACAAATGTTGAACTATTACTCTGGGGTGGCCGACCGCCGGCCGACGCGGTTCGGCCGGGCCCTCGCCGTCGCCGGCCGGCTCTCCTCCGTCTGATCACCGCCACTTGTTCGCCACCGTCCGAACACCGCGTAACCACCTCACATAACCACTCATTGTGGGGAGTGCTCATAACCAAATTTAATAATTGGCGCGTGTATAATAAATCCCCTCAAAATACGCGTCATAAAAAATAAGAAATCAGTCTGCGTATAGCACATAAAGTGATTATGGTGTGTGGATAACCGCGTAACCACCATAACCACCCTTAAAAACTATAAATAGGACCTCAAGACCCTCCTTCCATTCCATTTCCTCCTCCCACTTCTCCTCCTACGCACGAGAGAGCTCCTTCGAAGGTCTTCTTGCGTCTTCGAAGATCTTCGAGCGTCTTCGAAGATCACTCAAAGACCTTCGATCTCCTTCGAGCACCCTCGCGCACATTTCACTCTGCGCACATTCCACCCTGCGCACGTTCCACCCTACTCACGTGGCACGCCGGTGATGGTTTTGAACGCGGTAGTAATGAGCGGATCCAAAAACACAATTATAACAGCATATAATTTAAGGGATGTGCAGGAGAAAAACCGAAGACTTTGTAGGAATGACAAGAATGACTTTCCCATTTCACCAAACACGTTTTCCTAACCACTTTAGAATATGAACACAACCGTCTTATTGACTCGTTTCGTCTCATTTTGCGGCAAAGTTTTGGCCTCTTACCGCATTTTCCCCCAAATTAATATAAATGACATTGACTATTTAAATATCAGATTTAAATTTCCATGATTAAAATTCAGCTTCGCTGTACGGTACAGAATTTCAAATTAACCAAGTTCCGCGAACAGCATCCTTGCAAACCCTGATCACGTGACCTAATCTGCATCTCACGTGAAATTCCCTACACGTCACACGCTGTGGTCCGGTTCACAACCGCCAAAGCTCGCCACCCTGCTCCGTCACCGTCCGATCCACCCAAGGTTCAGATGGCTCTGTCTTCACCGCCCACCTCCGCGCCTCCTCATCCTCATCATCAAGCCTCCGCTTCGATCCGATCCGCACGCCAAAGAGCCTCGGGCAGGCGTCCGTGTCCCTCTTAACCGATGCCCACGCCGGAATATTTTCAATCTCCGGCAGATCATCTGCACCCGGATTTCCTTCTTCGCGTACGGCGGTTTCCACCGCCTGGCCGACGCCCAGCGGATTCACACCACCGTACGCCGACATTAGATGGAGGATCTTGTCACACAGGCTCTTGATCTGCCCGAGCTCTAAGGAAAGCCGCGTGTTCTCCTGCCTCAGCCGCTCGTTCTCATCTCTAAGCTCCGCCTCGCTGCTACAGGCTTCCGGTGCTCCGGCTGAAGAATTCAATGATATCACCTGATCGTCGCCTGAGTTTGCTGGCGTTGTTATTACTTGGTTGATCGGGATCATCGGAGCCATTGTTCGGGTAGGGATCGCCACCAGCTGGGAGATCTTCCGTCGGTGGATGTCGGCGAGGAGCTGCTGCTCGCCCCTCTTGAATGAATCGTTGGCGAACTCCCATCGATCTGGTACGATTTTCCGAAAACCCTATGATTTCACCTTAAGTTAATCATAAACTGCATAATGCGAGGGAGTAGGAGGAGAAAGTGGGGCTCACGTAGGTGTTCAGCTGACGGACGAAGCTCGAGAAGTTATTGTGCTTGAAATATTTGGGAAGTAGGTCACGCGAAAACTCAGGCGGCCGCCACACAGTGAACGTGGATCCGTCCTCGTTCCATGAGATTACGTCGTCGAAGGCCGGATCGTCGACGAGCTGATACGTCTTTGTTAAGAACGGCGTTGGGATAGATCTCTGTCCGTCCAGCTTTGCCACCGCCATCGACTTCTCAGTCGATTGTGCCGCCGCCGGCGGAGTAGCCATCAGCAATCGGTATTGGGTGACGCCAAGTTCGGGAAGGAGAGGAGATGGAAATGGAAGGCGCGAGATTTCGTTCCAGAAGGTTCCTGGAAGGAGGCGGAGGGCTGGGGGTTAGGGACACGTGTACGTTAGGGTGCTAAGACTGTTAGTAGACGTATTGGGATTCTATGCGGCTTGGATAAGCTTGCAAGGGAGTTGAGGAGGTGTGGGGCGACGTTGCATGAGTAGGCTCGCAAACATTTTCTATGCGGGATTTCATCTACCGTTGATTTTTTTGGATGAACGAGGGTCGAGGAGACTTGGGTTGGCGCATAAGGACTACGCAGGTGCACATGGGAGGTAATAAAATAACGCATTTATATTGAATGACTTGGATGTAGGGGTATGACTTCAACGCCCAGAAATGACCGCCTTTAGAACATTTTCCGTAGGCTTCGCTGTTTTGGTTGAAATACGAAACAGCGCTAAAGGATTTGCTGAGTTCGAAACGAGACCAATGTAGCGGCAGACCATGCTACGTGTCAAATCCAGCTTGGATGCGCTGCAACTATTTGTTCCAATAGTTGTAGCTGTACTTTTAGGTTTCAGCCTTGCTTTAGAAGAATCATTTCTTATATTCTAGAAGCGGAGGTGCATCTCACAGATGGAGTCGCAAAATTTGAGTCCGGTCCCGGATGCCGGCTGGCGTCCTGGAACAATGAAAATACATGAAATTTACTATATAGTCGGTCCCGTCGTTAACAGTGTGATGTGCGTATAATGTTTTTACGTTAGAGAAATTTCACAGCTGAACTATTGATTCAAGGCCGACCAATCTGTTTTCTCTTCGTTACAATTGTGACCGTTGTAGTCCTTAATTATGTACAACGATTGCTAGCCCAACTCATTTTACTGGGGAACTATATATTTGTCAATATGTGAAATTCAGGTTATTATTTTTTGTGTTACCTTCACGGTGCACGGTAAGGTAGTTGCATACGGCTTCTGCTTGCACTGTAGCTCAGGCTCCGGCTGCAAGATGGAAGTCGTTGGAGTCAAGCAGCAGCCTGTAAAGAGAAGATCGGGAAAGTGGCAGATCCTGTAGCATTCGACAATCGTGGTTGTGGCGGGCCAGGTGCGTGTGGATAGAAAGAGCGTCTGTTTCGATCCTAGGGGCTTAGGTTGCGAGTAAAGAAAACTTAATCTGAATTATTAGGAGATTTTTTTTTCGTTTTTTGAGGTGCGGGTGGCCAAAAAATGGGGTACGACAAGCTCATCAAGACAATTATGAAAACACAAAAAGAAACACAATTAATTCAGAGCATATTTGTTCGTAATTCAATCAGAAGAAGCAAAACCAAATCGAAGCAAACTGAGCATCATCGAACCAACTGAAACGGCCCCGCTCGGCCTATCTCCTTCCCCTAATGATCGTACGGCCTACCAGATTGAGCAATGATCCATTCGATGAGTTACCACTTGGTACTCAAGACGATCGTGTACGTGCCAAGAAAAGTTAGGCAAAAGCATGGTGCGACAACAATTTAGGATAGGTGTCATAGGAGTATGCAAAATACAACATCATACACATGATCAAGGATGCATCAGAAGCTGACTAACATCATGAGTTTACTTTGTGGTGTCAATCTTCGGCCAAGTAGGGGCTTGGCATAGCATGCGAGTGGAAAGGATGTCCCGTGAATAAGAAGAAGAAGAGGTGCAATGACAACATTGCCGTGACAACGAAATAGGGTTCATGCAGCAAAGCTGCCTCAAAATGAATTTAAATCTGCACGAAATATGTTTGGTTGACATATAGACTTTAGACGTAATCATGATATTTTATGATGCAGAAGAATTACAAAAATTGGAGAGAAATCTTGAGGATGGTGAAAAATTCTAGAATGGGGTGAACTTGTGGTGAACTTGGGGTCCACTTAATGTGATGTGGAATAGCCTAGAACATTATGGAGGGGCGTAGAACTTTCTAGATAACTCTATGTGCGCTCATGAGCTGAAATGTCCTCGAGCACACTCGGACACGTGACTGGGTCCAAATTAAAAAAAAAATGCTTTCAGCCCATTCAAGTTCGATTTGGTCGACCCAGGCAAGCTATATTATAGTATTAGCATATTAGACGTATTAGGTATTCAAAATTGGAAATCCCAGTTTTAATGTATTACAGTAGAGTTTAGCCATTCAGTTGGGATTTGCAGATTTGGAAATGTGTTTTAATTGAACATCATTCTTCATTGTTGTACGTGTTCTTGAAGATTCTAGCTCAATTTGCTGGTGAGATTTTGTGGAGCTTCTTCTTCGGATTTTGATTTGATGCGCACATTCTATATCTTGTTAAGGTTTAGGGGTTGAGCTTTTAATTCAGTGAATCATCAAAGGGGAAATTTTTGGGTACGGAGGAGAGAGAAATTCATTGTGTAAAGTCGTTTTTAGATGGATGTCTTGAATTTATCGTGTGCTAATTCTGATAAATCTAAATGAAAACGATATTTCCCGATTATAACTGTGGATCGCACACAAAAATCGCTCCAACAAAGGAAGCCTTATCTAAAAATAGACAGCTTTTGCTCTTTTAATCGTGTTAGAACTTAGACCGATAAACTCTTTGAGTAATAAATACTCAATGACCATCATCCACTATAAAGATTAAGGGGTGATTATTTTTATAGCTCTTTCTTTAAAGTTTAAGGGCGTCAGCGCTTATATTTGCAGGTCCATAATAGCTAGTTGCAGCCTCTAAAACATTGTTTATTAAAATTTAAGAAATCAAATCCTTCTAATTGCCGCCCCTCTCATTTCAAAGCAGATTCCTTCTCTCCCATCTCTGCTCTAACCCGCGACCACGCAAGTCCGCCCCGCCATCGCCGCCGCCGTCACCGCCGCCCCGCCGTCACCGCCGCCCCGCCGTCACCGCCGCCCCGCCGTCGCCGCCTAGATCCGATCCTTGCTGCCGCCGGAGCTCCATATATATATACGCCGCTGGAGCTCCACACGCCGCCGAAAATCTTCCGTACTCCTTTCCGCCGGACCTCCAAACTCCGCCTCTGATTTCGAAGCCTAGAGCGGTCAATTTCGAAGCCATTCCAATCCTCCCTTCTCCTATTATATTACCCAATGTGAGTCACCTACTATCTTATATCTATGTTTTCCAAGTTTTAGCTTGAATTTTTTTAGGGTTTTGTATGTTTACATTTTTTTTTTCTTGATAATAATCTTATTTTGCTTGGAAAAACGAGGGTTTTGGTTGAACAAACTATAGATTTGCATTAATAAGTCTAGTTTAATATGTTGTCGCGATCATTTTGAGAATATGTTGTCACAATCATAATGCTGAAATCTGATTTTTTGCGCTGTAATATGACTATTATTATCTTCTAAATTTGAATATTACTATAGGAAAAAGAATAATTTTATAATTTTTTGTCAAGAGGCTGCAAATATCTAATGGGCCTGCAAATACCGATTGAGGGTTGCAAATATCAAAGGGCTGCAAATAGCTATTTGAGGTCTGCAAATATAAGCACCCAAGTTTAAACACCCACTTAATTTAAAACTATATTGCGTTAATTCTAATGGCAGCATTCTGACCGTATTATATTAATTAAATATTAACAATATTAATTAATTACTAACGTTGATTCACTGTTCTGCGGACTTTCGAAGCTTCTACTTGGGCCTTTCGAGCTCACTGCTTATGTTTGCCTCACTAGTTCGTTTGTTTCGGCGGTGAGAGTTGGAGCGATGAAAATGAGAGGGTTGACAATGAAACGGTAGAAAATAGAGGGGGTGGCACAGTCTCAAAAAATGTCAAAAATAATATTTTGGAGCGAAGACGTTCGAACGCCTGCTTCAATCATGGATTAAGCAACATCTTCACTATTGAAAGTGGTACGACACTGGGTGTATGGATTATTCTTGTTCCCATTTCTTGAGGATCTACTTCGTCCGCCAATTGTATGTTATACACCTCAACTTAGCGTTAGAGAAAGATCGATCTTTCGCTACGTCGAGGTGTATATACGACCGGTTGCTGATCACCCCGCGTGTCCTTAGTGTTGACGCCCCCCCCCCCCCCCCCCCCCCCCCCCCCCCCCCCCCCCCCCCCAATGGAGAAAATGCCCAAACAAACGTCCATGAGGCCATCCAGAGCCTCCAGATATGCAAATGTTGCCTTTCGGCGTTCTGAAGATTTAAGGTATTGCCTTCACAACCTAAGAACATTGAGAGCTTGTTCTTCAAAGAGAGATGATCAATGGTTTTGATCGACTGTGGAATACCTAAATTTTAGTATTTTATTCGTTAAGCTTTGCCACACAAATTGGTTCAAAACGATTTTTTAGGCCGCTGTTATGAGCCGGCCAATTCAAGCTAAGGGTCAATCAAAAATCATAGAAATTTGTGAATCCGTAAAAGCTCAATTTGTTTCTTACGGTTTTCTTTACAACACGATCTGCCCATAGCCAGTATGAATCTGCCCATATAAATTATTTTTTAGTACACAATTATTATGGACAAATCATAAGATAACGAATTTATTACTGAGAGATACTTAGAAGCATAGATATTATCATCTCGATGTACGAAATTATTAAAAAAATGATGAGAAATATTTCTCAAATTATTTATTTATTAAATAATTCGACAAATTTCTACTCGAGATTCGTATGGCGCGATCGGAGCATCGCCGGAGTCCGTCCGAGTTCCTCCGCCAGGCGCAGCACCACCATCTCGAACAGCACAAACACCGCCCCCTCGTAGAGACTCCCAAGCGGTAAACGCACTGCGGCCGTAGCATCGGACTCCTCCTCGTCCGCCATGGTCTGCGCCGGGATGTACGCGATCGCGTCGGCCAACAGCGAAGCCTCGCTGCCGGATCCAGGCTGAGCGGTGAGGAGCACGATCTGAGCGCCAGCGGACTTGGAGACGCGGCAGATGGCGTCCACAGTGGAAAAATGGCCGGGTCCGGCGGAGGCGATGAGGAGGTCCCCGGCGGCGATGGGAGGCGTGGTAACGTCGCCTACAACGTGGGCGGAGAGGCCGAGGTGGAAGAGGCGCATGCAGAGGGCCTTGAGCATGAGCCCTTCCCGGCCGACGCCGTGGACAAAGACTTTTCCAGACGCAGATGACGCGACGAGCAAGATTTTTCCCACTAGGACGTCGAGGGCCGGCGGGAGGAAGACGGCGGCGGAGGATGGGGATTGGGAGGCGAAGACAGAACGGATTTGGTCGCAGATTTTGGCCGCCATGACGGCGGATGGATCGTTGTTCATCCCTATGGACTGTAGAATTCCTTTCTTCAAAGGACAAGAGAGCTGCTCGGCCGGCCTTCAGTGTAGATCTTATCTTCTTAATCATCCATCAAGTTCTGTACGAACGGCCATGCGAGGCCTAGGTCCACTTCAGTTCATCCACCCGTCTGGATGTTATATATAATCACCCAGATTTTCTCTATTCACACTACTAGTTATTCTCAGTCCCGAAAATTTATTCAGTCCAATATTTTATGAGTGATGTTATTTGCAAATCAATTATGCAAATCTTGAAAATTTAATTGCAAGCCAACTTATTGGGTGCAAACCATTACAAAAAAATGTTTGCACAATCTCTTGGATGGGAACAAAACATGACTGAAATGCAACATTAATGATGAAACAAAAGTGTTGAAACCGGCAATCGGTCTCTTGAGTTCGGACCCACATGGGGTGTAACCTGTGCTTACTTCTCCCTCACTAAACTCTCTGGACTGTGGATGGAAAATCTGGAACAGACCCAAGGCTGTAGTGAGGAGATCCCGCCACACACCCGGAAGATCTTCGAGAGCTTCCCCTCCCAAACCAATGCTCAGCCGGGCACCTTGGAGGGCACTAGCAGTCAACCAAAACTTGCCTAGGAGGAGAGAGCCCAAAAAAACCTGCCCTCCTCCAAGGTGCCCTTAAGGATCTATTTATAGGTTTTTCTGGGCTGGTCTGCAAATAACATGAATCCGCCTTTTGGTTTTACTAACTGCACCCCAAATTGGTCTGCTAACAACCTAACTCCGCTGTTCTGAAGAGCTATTGGCAGCCCACAATGGGTATCTAGGTCATTTCGCCTATAGATCCCCACTGGGCGAGTGATCCATGAGGGCACCATTCGCCAACCCTGGGCGAATGGTCCATGAGGGCACCATTCACCAACCCTAGGCAAGTGGTCCATGAGGGGCACCATTCGTCGCTTCCTCGGGTCCGGGGAACCTACTCGACGAATACGGGGTTGTACAAAAAGCATGGAAGAAGTGAGTGAAATTGTGAAACATAAGCTCTACTTCAAAACTTCAAAAATCGAATAGGAGTTTATTTGTGGCGGGATTGGCTAGATAAAGGGAGAGGACATAATGTTAGATTTTGTGCTGCTACCATGAACAAGAACACCAACGATGAACAAAGACAAAGAACTCTTTATAACTAGGCAATTGATTGCAAATAAACACGCTGAATACAATGTGCATACACCTTGATTCACAACAGCTGAGATAAAGATAAAATAACTTGTTGCGGACAAGGTCCGCTTCTCCACTAGGTGTCGTTGTCTCGTTGAGCTTGTCAACGCACTCTCCACTCCTCAACGCACTCAACCCTGCACTCTGCACTCTCCACCTCTCGCTGAGGTGCGGGTTGGGGTTGGACACTCTTGGGGTGTAGACACACTCTCACTCTCACTCACTAGTCTATCACTAGTTCTCTCTCTCTCTCTCTCTTCTCTTGTCTCACACCACTTCAACATTCACCAAGGGGGGGGGGGGGGGGGGGGGGGATGCACTCTCCACACATGCATGCACACGTCAACATCAACCCACTCGGCAGCACACACCTCCTCATACATGCACTCGCCCCCTTCTCTTCCTCGACTCGCCACCCCCATAACTCCACACGCCAACCTCCTTCCACTCGCCCCCATACATGCACTCGCCAACCAGGGGGAGGAAGAGGGGTGCACTCGCCAACCCCCCTACATGCTCCACTCGCCAACTTCACAAGGTGCACCCGCCAACCTCACAAGGTGTACTCGCCAACCTCACAAGGTGCACTCGCCAACCCCCCTACATGCTCCACTCGTCAACTTCACAAGGTGCACTCGCCAACCTCATAAGGTGCACTCGCCAACCCCCTTACATGGACTCGCCAACTTCACTCTCTCCGAGCACCAAGGCTCCACTCACCCCTCCTCCTCTCCAACCTCACTTCAACTTCAACACATAAAACCAACGGGGAAATTAAACCACTTTATAAGTAGCAGCTGCTAAAACGAAGAAAAGGGAGAGGAATCGGCGATCACCGGCGGAATCGGCAATAGCTTTGCACGGGAGCAACGGCTAGGGCTAGCGCGGGGAAGAGGATCGGGGAATGTGACTCTTTTTCTTTGGGCTGCATTCTAAAAAAATTCAGGACATAAATAAAAAAATGGAATAAAGTTTGACTTTTCGTGGTTTGCACATAACGAATATTGGTTTGCACATCAGCGGAAATAGAATAGACAACCTCCTGAAAGCCAATGACCCATCAGATTATCTTTTTACGCAGTCGAGATGGTGCATCAACGTCATTAGCTCCTCCCTTACCCTAAGTCGGGCTTTGATGTCCATGCAAATCTTGACTTCCTTCGTCTGTCATCTTCCGCTCGATCTTGTCCACCTCCATTGAGATCTGATGAAGGGGGTGCCAGGGATATCGTCCGGAGACCTGGAAGGAAGCAGCGACAAGTGAAGTCTACGGGGAAAACACTGGAGCCTTTGCACAAGGACGACGAAGGGGTACGACACAGTTAGAAACAATTGAGGAAGCAGGGGCAAGGTTTCGCGTTCGAGCGAGGAAGAAGAACACATGCGTGAGGGTGATTACATTGCGATCTAGGGTTTTGATTTGGGGCACGATTATACCTCCTGAACAAAATGAAGGATTTTAGTCTTATTTACAGGGTGTAAATAACATGTTTTGGGATGCTTAAAGCATCACTGTATTTTTGTGTCTATAAAACCTTTTAAGTTGGACCTCTATATTAAAAAGAAAATATAATCATTTTAAAATAAATCAGAACAATAATTTGCCCTAATAATCTCTAAACATGCACAATATTACTAATGCCTTCTGCCGTAGAACAGAGGCTGTATTATTCTGTCTGAATAATAACACTAGAATTTGCGAAGAAACAATATAGTTTCATTTGAAACCTTGTAAACAGAAGTCAAAGTCAAAGCAATCTTGTTAGAGCGAGCGTCAATACCAAGTCTAATGGATCCGGAGAACTGGGAAAAACACTATAATGGGTCGAGAGACGGGTCCCACCACAAGGGTGAAATATAGACAAATCTTACCCTGAATTTTTGCAAGAGGCTCAACACTAAAAATAGTATAATAAAAACTTGGTTTAGGGTATTTCTTTGTTGACTGTATTTTCAGCTGGTTATTTATCAAATATCTAAAGAAAAAAAATAGCATTTTTAAAATGGAAAACATAGATATTAAGCTTAAACAAACGATGATGAATGGATAGAAAGAAATAGCCTTAACACTTGATATATAATAGAAATTAATAAAGAGAGAGAGAGAGAGAGGGAGGGAGAAGTGCATCATAAATTATGTACAATTTATTTAATTGTGGTCTGGAGATATCCTCAAAATATTCATAATAATAATAATGCATAAGATATATATTATAACTAGTGCAGAACGCAGGTAGCTCTCTCATGGTTTAGGCTGATGACCGTCTGGGTTCTTGCATGCCCAGCTCCACTGGTTTCTGCACATTTCTTCCTTGCCATATTTCGCCCTGTTAATAAGTACGAGACGATTATAAGAATATAACTAAGGCGCATTAGCGTGAAGTACTCCGGCTCTAATAAGAGTTTCAAACCAAACTTCTCCTGAGAAAAGATGGTACAGTGGAGATAGAACACATCTAGGGTATTCGGGCGGTTCGGGGACTACGAGAATCCATGCACCCTTTATCTGCGCACGTGCAACCATCTCTCGAGCGGGAAATGGAGCACATTGTATGGTGATCACTCAAAGAGTCGTAATATTAATATATGCTCAATAAAAGCAAATATCTTTTTGCTCCTTGAAGTTTAGACCGCTTGTATAGATTGAAAAAAATACCCATAATTATTCCTCTTAACCTAATCGTCCCACCTCACCTCACCGCCGCCTACTGCTTTTTCGTCCCCACGCCCCGCCACTCTCTCCTTGCTGAACTCCTATTTATCCTCATTATCTTCTTCGCCCTCTCCTTCGCAACTTACACCAACTCCTCACGCACCGTCCTTCATCTCTTCATTGTCAGCTTGATTGCGGCGTGCACAAAAAAGATGTTGGTAAGATGGCAGAGAGCAAGGGAGAGGGAGGTGTCACCGACAAAGATGATGAAGCGACAAAATAGCGGCTACAATTAATTGTTAAATTAAATTCAAATAAATGAGCCAAAAATAAAACAAATACACGAACAAATTAAAGCGCTTATTTCATTATGTCTGTTCCTTCTCACTCGATGTGCAGTTATTAGAGGACAATCTGATATAAATTGGAAACACGAAGATGATACCCTAAACCCATAAAAAATAATATAAAGTTGAGAGACGAGCTCACACCAAATTCTTGATAGTTAGTTTGGCGTGACAAAGAGAGTAATAAAAGACAATCATCAAAAGTTATCAACTAAGGCTTTGTTTGGCGCGGTGGCGGCGGTCGTGAACGCCGTGGTCATGAACTGTCGTTCGTGAACGCCCGACCTCACCTAAAAAAATCATGCATTTTATGCTCAAAACTAGTTTATTTTCTTTATAGCGATCATAACGGTTATGTCTTGCCAAACATACATTCTATGATAATGACGTTTTTGACCAAACTCACCGGAGCAAATAAGCCGCCCCATACGAAGCCTAACTCACCTGCACCCTTCTAATATAGGAAGCTGGAGAACTACTCTTAGGCTCCGTTTGACGTGACGTTTTTGCTCCGGTGAGTTTGGACAAAAACGCCACCGTCGTAGAATGTATGTTTGGCATGACAATGGTTATGACCACCACCAATAAAAGAAAACTAGTTTTAAACATAAAAGTGGATGAAGTTCCTTAGGGGAGGTCAAGCGTTCACGAACGACGGTGCATAACCATTGCCACCACCACGCCAAACAGAGCCTTAATAACGCAAAAAGAGATAATATACTATTAAATAGAATTATTAATAAAATACAAAATAAAGATAAGTGCTTCAAGTTCTCGTCATGAGAAGGGAGCAGTAGATGCTGCCAAGGCGGAATGCTGACTTCAATAGTATGGAGGGGTTGCTCGGGTGGGAGTGTGGGAGCGCGTGCGTTAAATTTGAGAGAAGTTTAATCTTGTTTGCATATGTGGGCATGAATATGAGGTTTTGTATGTGTTTATTTGTGGCAATGCTGTCATGGAGGGAAGCAAAAGAAATTGTCATGGAAAGATGTAAGGCGGGGAACACGTGGAATCAGAGGAAAGGGGAAAGAACAACCAAGCAGTTGAGTACATCTTTAAAAAAGAAGTCAAAAGGGAAGGCTGAGGGTCTACAATTGAGGGGGCGGGACTTGGGATTGTGAGCTTGGGGACGGGGTTTGTAGGTTTAGGGTTCGAGTGAGTATTAGTTTAGCTGAACTGCCCAAGACTATCGTTGGCATGAGAAAATTCTGAACACACAGAGACCAAGAGGTAACGACTGTGGGTCAGCTAGGAGTAAAGAAGAGGGGAGGAAGCGAGGCCACGCGTGACTGGGCTGCGTGGGAGGACTAGCAAGTGGAGTGGAAAGGATGAGTTAAACATTTGTTGTGTGGTGAAGTGTCATGTCGGATGATTTGGGAAGAAGTAGCCGCATGTGGATTTCCGAGGGAATCGGAGTAGGAGGCTTCGGGACAATTGAAGAAGTCAAAAAAAGCTAGTTGTGCGAGAATGGGAGAAGGAAACACCAAATTGACACCGGACAAACAATATTCGGCTTGGAATTTAAAGAAAATGCAGGTAACATTTGAGTGCACTACTCAGGTAAAATGTCCATAGAAGAAACTTAAATTAAATCAATTAGAATGAGCATTTTGATTCCAAACAATGAAGCACCACATGCAGTGTTAAATCAATTAGGATTTAAAATCAAGCATCGAATCGATTGACGACAATTTATCACAGTTGGAATAGCATCTTGATTCCTACCGTTCTTTGTTTTCTGATTCCAACTGTTCTTTGTTTTCTGATTCCAAATATTCTTTAGGTAGGGCATCAATCGACAGCTGGAGAACGCTAATCCTGTCAATTTTCAATAGTCCTCGAGAACAGTTGGAATCGAAAAATCTTCAATGGATACCCAATTAATGGAGAGATTTAGTTAGGGGGGATTAGAAAATTAGAGCATGGCCTATTTCAGAATAAAAAAAAACTGATAACATTTGGAATTGGAAGAAGAAGCTTTTCTGCGTGGCATTGGATTCATTGAAAGGAGCTTTCAATACATTCCCAAGTTATTCTGGCATGATCGCAACCCCCGTCGAGCTTTCGGTCATTGATGCCCTGTCACTTGAAAGAAGAAAACCACTCCCAAATGAAGATCAGGAAAGATCTCAGAGGCTTCGTGACGCAGGGTAGGCTGTGCCGACGCTAATGTCAACCTAAGTGAATATGCGGAATGGACTTAAGCACACCTACGCCATATGATGCGTGGAGATTTCAATTTAAATCCGGCAATACAATTTTAGCAAATCAAGACAAGGCAGATTGTAATTTTTTGGCGTACAAGCAAATCACACTCATTTTCCCACAAGATGTTTTCTACTACAATTTTCACGATTAAGTTTTATAGGATAAGAAAACAAAGAAACAATTACACTAACAAATCAAAATACCCAAACAAGTATGAAATATTTTTCCAATATTCAATATAGAAAATAAAACACAATACAATTACTCACATAGCAACATAGATCCGGCAGAGGTGGTGGGATGAGATCCTTGGAAGTAGTCCGCGACTGTTCTTGGTTCTGGAGGTGGTCAGGTATGTGGAGTAGGGCAGATATTGGGTTGATGAATGTAGGGTTGTTGGAGGTGGGATGCAGTATACCTGAAGGCTTGGATTTGCGGCAGGGAATAAGAACTAGGTTTGCTGCATGGAGAAGAAATTGCGGTTGGGCATGGGGTTGCAGCTGGATGCAGGAATGGAAGGGGGAGGTTGGCGCTGGAAGATGAGAAGGGGAGAGGAGGGGGAAGGAGGTTGGAAGGACCGAGGAACTTACGGCAGGAAGGAGGTTTGCATGGCGTTGGAAGAGGAGAAGGGAGGGGGGGGGGGGGGAGGGAGGAGGCTTGCGGCGGCTGAAGACTTGCTGTGGAGGAGAGTTTTATGTGGGGGAGGAGTTTCAATGGGAGAGGGATGGTGAATAGCGTGCGGTTAGGGCCAGGGATGTCGATTGGTTTGCACTCGTGGGGAGTTCGCAGCGGTTTTGAGGAGTTATGGTGGTTCCACGACAGGGGGATTGACGGTTCAAGGAGATTGGAGGAATTGGATGGATATGGACGGGCCTTACTAGAAATAAAATTAGAAACGAAAAACTGCAAATACAGAAGAGTAACCGGGACGTCGAACCCTGGGATCTCGCGGCGTCGCACCACAAAGTGAGTGTTGGTCTGGAATCTCTCATAAACAAACAATACCTCAAAATGAAAGCATCCACCCATATTTATAATGAAGGGGGCAGTTGGGCATCAAGCGTGAACGACTATGATTTGTCGTTAAGCTCGGTATCCTAAAACATTAAATATAAGTAAAAAAAAAAACATAAAAATACTAAAATGACGCTCCGGACGCGCTCGTGGTCTCGGATCGTCGATCCGATCAACGTCTCCTGCGCGAGTACACAAAAGCGGGCCCTACCGAGTTATGGTGGCCCAAGGTCCACTGCCGATTCCTATCACTTTGGAGTCGGAAGAAATGAATCGAGGATTATTGGAAGGGGAGCCTTGTGGCGTGAACCATATTCGAGGGTTATTAGATTTGATGAGTTCTCGTGGCTGAGATTGAGTTAATGACGTGGTGTGATCTTCCCTTATTAATAGTAAAGATGAGACCACTCCTAATACGATAGAAATAACAACATACTATTTAATACAATTATTAATTACACCACTAGCCTATGTTGCGTTGTCAAACTTTCTCCTGGTATGACTTTGCAATTTTACAAATCTTTTTTATCCATTTCGCGAGTCATAAAATAGTTAATTTGTGATTTATTTTGTCTGCTCTTGAACGTAATTAAGTGTTGATGCAATCGTCGCCACATCCGAGGACGCGTGATACCATCACGCAACATTTATTATTATTATTATTATTATTATTATTATTATTATTATTATTATTATTATTATGTTCTGTTATTTTAGCTCTGCCATCTTATTTTCCCGCGCATTATTGTCATTTTTAGTTTCGGCTCATCGGATCGACCACCCGGTGAGACCATGAATAAATGGTTCGGCAATTTTAGGTAGTTAGGACGGAAAAGGCAAGCTCACATTATTTAAAGACGCATAAAATTTAATAGGGGAGAAATTAAAATTCAACAAATATATATAGAAAGCACTAAAGAAAAGATTCAGGATATCATTTGGAAGTTTTCAAATACATAGCTCGTAAGATTATATTTGGAAGGAAATATTTTGGAAAGCATTCATGAAGGCTAATTGGCTGTTTTCAAATAATATGAGGAATGAAATGTCTGGAAAGAAAAATTTGGAAAACTAATTATTGGAAAGGCATTGAATAAGGCAAAATCAGGATTCCTCTCTATTAAATCCATACACCGTGAAGAAGAGGGCAGCCCGGAAATATACAGAGAACGAGATTCCTCTCGTTCCTCTGTACTGCCGGTGGTAGTCTACATCTCCACCAACGCCTTTGTTTCATGTTCCTTCACGCCGGCGTTTCGATTGGAGGAGCAACCAGCAGACGGTCGTCGCCGAATCAAGCCCCGACGACGCCTTCCAACAGGACCATCATCAATCCAGATTTTGTGCACCGTACCAATCTTGCCGCCATCCACCGACCGTAGATTCGGTGTCGTCGACTACTCTCCTCCATTCCGGCGCCCACCCAAGGTCGTTTCCTGTCGCCGGTTGTCGTCGACTTCGGCTCTACTCTCCGACAACTCGCCAACGATTACTACTCTTCCTTTGCGCTATGGATCTGGGACGGACGGCCCCTCCGCTATATCCTTCAGTATCCTTGCTCAATTGATTAGTTTAATTTTATGCAGTCCAATTAAATAACTTTAAGCATGTCTTTACGTTCACACTATTCTAATTACCGCTTAGTCATAAATTATTATTTCTGTAGTTTTGCTTGTGGATGTGCGGATCTCGCTACGATTTAATTCGTTAGACTCTCAAGGGATCTTCTTCGAATAACAATTAACGGTTTTTTGCGAAATTCAACGTTAGAGTGTTTTCGCGCGCTAAATTTGTTTGACCCGCTCCGCCTATTCTCAAAATAAAATCGGTTACAATTTAAAATTTAACTTATTTTTTTAAAACCCTAATTTCGGTTTACATCAAGTGTTCTTCCCTCTTCATGTAGAATGCATTTGTCACAATTAGCTCATGTGCTATGACAAAGTCTAAAATGGTTCTTCCTTCTTCATTTCTTTCTCCATACCCAAATCCTCCATGAACATCTGTATAATCCGTATTTTTCTTCCCTACATGTCCATTTAAGTCTCCTTCAATGAAAATTTTCTCGCTTTGTGAGATTTCTCTTATCAAATCATCTAAGTATTCCCAAAATTGTATTTAATAGTTTCACTTAATCCTACTTGGTACCTTTGTATAAGAACAAAGGAGATATACAAAATTGTGTTAATTATCGGAGAATTAAATTAATGAGTCATACTATGAAACTATGTGAACACGTAATAGAGCGAAGAGTTAGACGAGAGACTAGCATCTCAGAAAATCAATTTGGATTCATGTCAGGGAGGTCAACCAAGGAAGTTATACATCTCTTGAGGAGACTCAGTGACAACTATCGGGAAAAACAAAAAGATTTGCATATGTTGTTTATCGATCTGGAGAAGGCTTATGATAGGGTTCCAAGAGAGGTCTTGTGGAGAGTCTTAGAAAAGAAAGGTGTAAACGTATCATACATTGACGTAATCAAAGATATGTATACAAATTCAGTGACCAGGGTGAGGACATCTAGAGGATTAACACAGGAATTCCCTATCGCCGTTGGCTTTTACATCAAGGGTTAGCTTTAAGCCCTTATCTCTTTACCCTTATCTTAGATGAGTTCACCGGACATATCCAACAAGCACTACCTTGGTGTTTATTATTTGCATATGATATTGTTTTGGTCGATGAGACGAGCGAGGGTGTAAACGCGAAACTTGAATCTTGGCGAGACACTTTAGAAAAGAAGGATTTTAGGTTGAGTAGGACAAAGACGGAGTATATAGAGCTTAAATTTAGTAGTGCAATAAGGTCGGATGACTCTGTCATTAAATTAGGTGACCAAGATATTTCCTGCAGCGAGTGCTTTAAATATCTGGGATCGATAATTCAAAAAGATGGAGGTGTAGATAAAGATGCGATACATAAAATCCAAGCAGGTTGGTTGAAGTGGAGAGGCGCGTCTGGGATCTTATGTGATCGTAAAGTACCATAAAGGCAAGTTTTATCGTACTGCAATTAGGCCAGCAATGCTCTACGGTTCTGATTGTTGGGCAATGAATGGTGTATATGAGCAAAAAATGGGAGTTGTGGAGATGAGAATGCTTAGGTGGATGTGTGGTCACACGAGTCCGAATAAAATTAGGAATGAATGTATCAGGAATAAGACAGGAGTGGCGCCAATTGTAGAGAAGATGTGAAAAGCTCATTTAGGATGGTTCAGACATGTACATAGGAGATCATTAGAGGCACCTGTTAGGCGTTGTGAGAGTTTAGTCACTAGACATGTTAAACGGGGGAAGGGTAGACCAAAAGAGACTTGGAATGAAACTATAAGAAAAGATATGATGTACTTAGGTATTAATGAGGCTATGATTAAAGATAGGGCGCAATGGAGACAAAGGATCCATATAGCCGACCCCACTATGGTGGGATAAAGGCTTGAGTGTTGTTGTTGTGTTGTATTAATTACAAATAAATATAGACACTTCAAATCTTCACTTGTCGTGAGGCCGTCGTCTGAGAGCGCGTATGCATATCTCTGTCCGAAAGCGCGTATATGTATCTCCTATCACAATTTGATTTCAGTTGATGGAAATCCAGATTTGACTTTTAAAAAATACTGTTTGAAACAAGAACTTGAGAAAACTTCATGGAACTTCTCTGTTTAAAGGAGATTGGAGAAGGGAATAATAAAACCTTCGGATACCTCGGATCCAGAGAGAAAGACGAATGAAAGCGAGGAAAGAGTCGGCTGAACAAGGAATTGGACAGAACTTTTTTTATGCAATTCCCAACTACATGGAAGTTAAAAGCAAAAACAAACTATGAAATAGACAACAGAACTTACTTCCAACCAAGTTCCTTCTCAGCCTTCTCTGTGGAAGCATAGACCTCTGTAGCATCTCCAGGCCTCCTTGCACACAGCTTTATAGGGATTTTCTGAAGAATTTTGCAAATAGACTTTAAGAACCATTTTAGGGGGGTGTTTAGCTAAATGTTATGTACGTAGTAATGTTATCAAGATAAAAAAATTATTCAAATTTACAATATTAATTGCAGAATTTAATGTGTTTGGTTCAATGCTATCTTGAGCAAGATTACAACCAGATTTAGAGAGAGATCATCAAAATAGGATTTAAATATTATTTGAAAATGGCACTAAATCAAATTAATTTAAGTGTTAAAAGAAACATAAGATAAACAAGCTACATGATTATTATATGTTCTTGCCTTGCCAGATGCTTTCTCGAAAGCAGACACCATTTCAAGGACAGATGTTCCATATCCAGTCCCCAAATTGTATGCAACACAACCTGAAAAAAAAAGCATAAATGGCCCTTTAAAGAAGCAAGATTTCACCAAAAAATACGTGTAAGGAGCAAATGTGTGTGTGTGTGTGTGTGTGAGAAGGAGAAATAAAGAAAGATTACCAATGTTTTCTGTAATGAGAAGCTTTTGAAGAGCTGCTATATGACCTTCAGCCAAGTCCATCACATGAATGAAGTCCCGAACCTGATTTAAAAAAAAAACTGTTCAAATCAGAAAAACCAGTTCTCCTGAGCGCACATATTAAATAACTAACATATCTGTAGAGAAGAGGTATAAAACCTTGTAGTATATTCACTTGAAAAGTAAATACAAGTATGGATACATATATATAGGAAGAGAGAGGAGAAAGAAACCCTATAAATGAGATGTGGGACTAAAAGAGAGGAGAATAAATGGGCCTAATAAATGGGCCTTTACACATGTTTTCCTATATTCTCTAACACTCCCCCGCAAGCTGGAGCGTACAAGTCGTAGGCACCCAGCTTGGATAAGAACTGATGGTATAGTGGCCGAGGAAGAGCTTTAGTCATGATGTCAGCAACTTGTTTTGCAGCTGGGACATGTTCCAATTCTATCTTCTTTGACTGAACCTTTTCCCGGATGAAATGACAATCAACTTCAATATGCTTTGTCCGCTCATGAAACACGGGATTCTTGGCAATATGAATAGCAGCCTGACTGTCACAAAGAAGAGTTGCCGGAGAGGAGAGTTTGACACCTAAATCTCCCAAAAGTCCTTCAAGCCAGGTTAATTCAGATGCGACAGCAGCCATAGCTCTATATTCAGCCTCAGCAGAGGAGCGAGCAACCGCAACCTGTTTCTTGCTACGCCATGTTATAAGATGTCCACCAAAGTACGTACAAAAACCAGTCGTGGAACGCCTGTCATCTGGAGAGCCAGCATAGTCAGCATCCGAGTAAGCAAGAAGAGATGGCGAGGTGGATGGTTTGTAGACAAGGCCTTGTCCAGGAGCAGTTTTCAAGTATCGGAGAATGCGCTCAACAGCTTGGAGATGAGACGTCCTCGGAGTGTGCATGAAGCGACTTACAACACTGACGGCAAACGAAATATCTGGTCGAGTAACTGTAAGATAAATCAGCTTCCCAACCAAACGACGGTAGTACTCTGGATTCTCAAGGAGTTGATCAATCTCAGAACCAGCTGCACATAATTTTTGGTTTGAATCCATAGGGGTATTTGCAGGTTTACAGCCAGAGAAACCTGCCTCTTGAAGTAAGTCAATGCAGTATTTTCGTTGGGACAGGACTAACCCATCGGGTCGACGAGCGACTTCAATTCCGAGGAAGTATCTAAGATTGCCAAGATCCTTTGTTTGAAATGCCGAGTTCAGATGCTCCTTGAGTTGTTGTATCCCAGAGATGTCGTCCCCAGTGATCAAGATATCATCAACATACACCAGGAGGATCACAGTTCCCGTGTGTCCTTCTTTGATGAATAGCGAGAAATCAGCAGAGCTTCGTCGAAAACCAAGTGTCAGTAGGACTTTGCAGAATTTTTCAAACCAAGCTCTCGGAGATTGTTTGAGGCCATAGAGAGATTTCAGAAGGCGGCAAACATAGGCAGCACGAGACTCCCCCGTGGTCTCAAACCCGGGAGGTTGGTACATATACACTGGTTCCTGTAGATCACCGTTCAAGAAGGCGTTCTTGATATCTAACTGAAGAAGAGGCCAACGGCGGTGGACAGCAACGGAGATCACCACACGAACGGTGTTCAACTTGGCTACAGGGGAGAAGGTTTCATCGTAGTCCAAGCCCTGTTGTTGAGTAAAACCGCGGGCAACGAGACGAGCCTTTAAGCGATCAAGGGTCCCATCGGCATTTTGTTTGACCGTGAAGACCCATTTGCAGCTGACACAGTGTTGGCCAGGAGGAAGAGGTACCAGCTCCCAAGTGTGATTAGCGCGGAGAGCGACCATCTCTTCTTCTATCGCAGCACGCCACCCTGGATGCTGTAGCGCTTCCTGCACAGAGTTAGGGAGGGAAATGGAAGAAAGAGAGGTAGCAAACCGGTGAAGAGGTGGAGATAGCCGGTGGAGAGACACATGGTTTGCCATCGGATGAGCTGTAGAGGCGGAGGCCGGATCAACCGCTGATGGAGAGGCATCGGTAGCCGAGGGCGTCTGACGGGGACCATCCTTAGACTTACGACGAGAGTATACTTGAATAACGGGAGGAGGTTGTGCAGGAGATGGAGATGGTGAAGGTACCGTAGGTGGCGGAGATGGTGAGTGTGTAGCGTCCGGCGAAACAAAAGGACGAACAGGAGTGGAAGGTAATGTGCTTGTAACGGAGGGAGAGTGGAATGATTGATCTTCACAGAACGTAACATCAGGTGAGACAACGGTCTTGCCGGTTGTTGGAGAGTAGCACACGTATCCTTTTTGGGTCCGAGAATAGCCGACAAACATATACTTGGCAGCTCGGGAGACAAGTTTATCGATAGGGGGACCGAGAAGGTGGACGTAGCAGACGCAACCGAAAATGCGAGGTGGAATAGGAAAAAGAGGAGTGGAGGGGAAGAGTAGTGTCATGGGAGTGGCAAAGTTAAGAACAGAGGAGGGCATGCGGTTAATGAGATGGCAAGCAGTGGAGACGGCAAAGTTCCAGTATTCCGTAGGAACCCGCATTTGAACCATGAGTGCCCGAGCAACATCCAGAAGGTGACGGTTTTTCCGTTCGGCAACGCCATTTTGTTGGGGGGTATAGGCACAAGAGGTTTGGTGAATTATGCCAAACTCTGTGCAGAGAGTGGAAAAGGAGCGGCCAGTGTACTCGCGAGCGTTGTCAGTTCGAATTATTTTAAGTGTAGTGGAGAATTGTGTCCGTGATTCAGTTACAAAGGCACGAAACACAGATGGTAGCTCAGAGCGATCATGAAGTAAATATAACCAGGTAACACGGGAATAATCATCAATAAAAGTGACAAAATAACGATAGCCATTAATACTTGGGACCTTATAAGGGCCCCATACATCAGAATGTACTAAAGATAACGGAGTCGTGCTCCGGGTACAAGAAGGGGAAAAGGAGGAGCGATGGTGCTTGGCGTAGATGCAGGCTTCGCAGGTAAACTCGTGAAGAGGTACATCAGGGAGAGCTTTGCGGAGAACGGGAAGAGGAGCATGCCCAAGTCGGCGATGCCAGTCAACTGTGGAGACAGACAGGAGAGCGGTAGGTGGGAGATCCAAGAGATAGAGCCCGTTCAGCAGTCGACCGCTACCAATAATACTCCGTGTGCGGCGATCCTGAAAAACAAAAGAAGAGGGAGAGAAGGTTACACAACAATCAAGATCCTGTATCAAACGACTCACAGAGAGTAAGTTGAAAGGAGAGCCCGGAACATGAAGAACCGAGGAGAGCTTTATAGTGGGAGTGAGGTGCAGATCAGCAGCACCAGCAACCGGGGTAGTAGCACCATTTGCAACAACAATAGACGGAGGGTGAGACGTCTGTATATACTGAGGTGGTTTCTGGGAGGTGATGTGATGCGTTGCTCCAGAATCTACGATCCAATGAGAACAGTGAGATAGGCAGGTTATACATTCAGTAGAGAAAGAAGCAACGGATCCAGGAGAACGGCCAAGACTGCCCTGAAGCTGTTGGAACTGAGAGCGTAGGTCATCATATTCCTGTCGGGTAGGACCAAGCTGATCGGCTGGTGAAGAAGCAACAGGAGGTGCCGAAGAAGCAGCAAGGTGAGGAGGTAGACCATGCTTTCGATAGCAAGTTGTTTCACGATGACCGTCACGACCACAGTAAGTACACTTTAAAGGAGGTCGGCCACCACGTCCTCGTCCCCGAGACGGGGGACGGCCACCTCAGGCAGGGGAACCAAGAGTAGGTGTTGGAAGGAGCGGCTGTTGGAGAAGAGCCGGAGAAGAACTGTGCGGGGCCTCAGATGGAGGTGTAACCTTGATAAGCATTGAGCAGACAGCAGACAGAGACGGTGTTGTAGTAGAGGAGAGTATTTGAGCGCGAACGCTATGTAGATGAGGAGGTACGCTAGAGAGCAGCATAGCAACGGTCACTGCCTCTTTCTGTGATCGCTGAATAGCGAGATCTGGAGTGGGGGGCTGATGCTGAAGCCAAGCCTCATGAAGAGTCTTTGCCTTGGCGACATGAGAGAGCATGTCATCGGGCGCACCAGGCTTAAGGTTCTGAAGATCAGATATGATGTCATACAGATGTTGGAGACTGTTCTGCCCAGAGTAAAAGGCATGAAGTTCATCCCACATGGCTTTAGCGGTGTCATGATACATAGCCATCCTATACGGCTCCGAGTCCATGGAGTTGAGAAGCCATGTTTGGACACGACCATCATTCTTAAGCCAGTCAGCAGAAGGCTCAGTAGTAACCTGGGTTAAGTGAGAAAGGAGCCCTTTGGTCTGTAAGACTCGACGCACCGAGTGCACCCATTCCACAAAGTTACGCTTTCCGGTAAGAGAGATAGTGGTAATTCGAAGTTCATCACGAACATCTGAGGTCGGTGCAGCCGGCGGAGCAGGCGACGGAATGGCAGTGGAGGAGGAATCGTCGAGGGCCATTGGAGCAGCAGCGGTCTGGAGCGATCTTGAGCGGCAGCGGAATTGCGGTCTGGCAGAGACCGGACGAGCAGAGCGCAGCAAGCGATCAGGAGCAGAGCTTGAGGAGATCGCAGAGATCGCTAAGAAGATCGCAGAGAGCTGGATCAGCGGTCTGGAGGAGCTGGAGGCAGATCGTTCCGGACAAGGCAGAGACCGCTGAAGAGATCGATAGGACCTTTGCGAACAGAGATCGCTGTTTGCACTACAGGGATCGCACGGCTAGACGAGTTCTAGAGAACCTTTGCGAAGCACGGGAGACCGCAGGAAGAGCTCGCGGGAAGAAGATTGCGGAGCTGGACGACGCACGAGATCGCAGAGCGGGAGAACGCACGAGCTTTTGTAGAGCAGAGCAGCAGAAGAGACCGCGAGAACGGGCGAGCAGCGAGCAGTCGCAGTGAGATCGCGAGGAGACCGCTTGGGGGAAAGAGAGCTGGAGAGAGGTGGATCCCACGTGTCAGGAAGGAGAGGGCTATATAAGAGAGCCAAAGAGGAGAGGAAGTTGGGAGAAGCAGAGTTGGCAGCAGGGAGGAGCGGTCTCAAAAATTGAGACCGCGAGAGCTCGAAAAAAAAAAGGAGAGGGAGGGGGGGGGGGGGGGCGGTCAAAGAATGGGAGACCGCAAATTCTGGACCGAGACCTCTGATACCATGTAGAGAAGAGGTATAAAACCTTGTAGCATATTCACTTGAAAAGTAAATACAAGTATGGATACATATATATAGGAAGAGAGAGGAGAAAGAAACCCTATACAGGAGATGTGGGACTAAAAGAGAGGAGAATAAATGAGCCTAATAAATGGGCCTTTACACATGTTTTCCTATATTCTCTAACAATATCAACTTCTAAAGAAACAAGGATGAAGATGTTGGGATTTTTTGAGACAGTTATTAACATACATAATTAAAATAAATGGATTTCTGAAATTGTTCGAAACAATGGTAGTTTTTTCAGCACAAGACAAGAATGAGAAGATAAAAGCCGTGTCTTGACCAGATTCATGTGAAAGGTCCACGAGTAGCTGCCTTTACTCTTTGCATATGGCTGGGCACTTTTCAGACTGCCGAGGATGCGGCGAGGGCCTACAATGAGGCGGCGAGGGCCTACGATGAGGTGGCGAGGCACATGTGGGCGCAGCAGCGAAAACAAACTTCCCGCAGAATTCGTACTCAGCATCAACCTTGTCGACGAGCCTCATGGCTAAGCTGGAGTGATGCTTCATTGAATATACGGAGATGAGGAGAGCTGAGATAGTGATGTAAGCAGAGGTGGTTGGGTTCATGGATGATGAGTTGATAGAAGAGATGATAGAGGAGCTCATATATTATGGGTCTGTGGAGATTTCAACATCCTGCTCTTCCTCTTCTGTTAGTACCCCTTTATCCAATTCCCTTGTGTGAGCTATGGCGGTTATATTTTGATGTTAATAGCTAAGGTTGAGTGCAGTAATATGTTTTTTTTGATCTAGTGGACACGAAGATACCATGTGGAATTGGGATCAGTCTGGAAAGTGCCCAGCCATATGCAAAGAGTAAAGGCAGCTACTTGTGGACCTGCAGTTGGTAGAAAACGCCAGTGGTGATCACTCAATCACTCAAGGTAGGGTAAAATACAGAAGCTCTACAACTTGGAGAGTGCTGGCCTTTATCCTCTATGGGCCAACAAAC
This sequence comes from Dactylorhiza incarnata, assembly GCA_033032865.1. Lineage (NCBI taxonomy): Eukaryota > Viridiplantae > Streptophyta > Magnoliopsida > Asparagales > Orchidaceae > Dactylorhiza > Dactylorhiza incarnata. The sequence goes on along the minus strand of JAWHQI010000145.1, from coordinate 2,799,622 downwards.
AACAGTGACAACAAATACAGTTCTGAAAAACTGAAGCCCTGCTGTTCCTGCTTCCGCCATCTTAATCAATTTCAGGAAGGATTCTGAGCAAACCAACCAAATCGAAGATCTTCAGAAACATAACAGAATTAGCCACAAAAAAGGCCGCCTCTCCGGAGAAATAGAGAAGATCATCTCTCTCGGAAGATTTTCGGCGGATTTCAGATTGTGAATAGAAAAATTCTTCCATCCTACTCACCCGACAGCTTTTTTTCACGGCCCAAAAGATCGGAATCATCATTCTTCAAACACCACGGCCCGACACAGATGATTTCACAGGGGATGAAAGCTTCCGTTAGATTCTCGTCGATTGCTGCGGCGTTTGCCGCCGGCGTAAAACTTTAAAAAGCATTCCTCGGTTTTGGCTGATACCTGCAGGCAACAGCTTTCGAAGTGTGGGGGGATGGAAGCTATTTGAGGCGCAATGGTGGCGCTGGAGCGATGAAGATGATGTTTCAGGTGATGTGGAGCTTTGGGTTGATTGCAAATAAGGATTCGTGAAGCGCGAAGCGGTGAGAGCTTTCGGGAGGAAATGCGGAAGGCGGAAGCAGGCGATAGAGATTCATGATGGGAGGAAAGGTTCGAACGCGCGGATATATCCGCCCGACCTTGACCTGAAATCATGGACGAGAAACACGCAAATTCCATTTTTTTCGAGGAATGTGATTGCCACCGAGCCTCTGCCAAATGATTCTAGGAGCTATGGTGGCGTTTTTTTATAGCTGGGCTAGGAGAAAAAGTCTCGCCAAACATACCCTAAGTCTTCAACCTTAAGTTCTTTAATCTGTCACCCACACACACTTTATCCTACGATCACGGATGAAAATCTCCACTTCTCTACAATATGTCTGCTTCCAGCTCCAGCTTCCACAAACTACACTTGTTTGTCACCTTAAGTTCCGTGACCCATCACACTGCGTGATTTGGAGCTCATGTCCAACAGAAGAAGACATTTTAAGTTTCTAAGCATTATGCTAGTTTTTAAGGGTTCTATAGTTTGTAAATCCTAAAGGAATATTGCTGGTAAGTATATTTTAATTTCCTTGCACATTTTGGCACTAAGAAGGGAATTAGTGGCTATATTTATAAATGAAGCATGACTCAACGAAATTGCTTCCTTAGTTCCGAAATCATGAAACAAAATTAGTCAATCACAAGCCTAAAAAGATGGCCTAGCTTCGTCCACATGAGAGCAAATGTCACACACTCTTCATAATCCACCAAGCTTGAGAAGTGTAGGAATCTCCTCCCTTCATGCTAGAACATGCATATGCTGCTAAAAATGTGTCCACTCTAATCAATTTAGTTGCGGTAAGGGAATATACTTGTGGCATTTAGGAATACACTTGCCCCATTTATTTGTGTCCACTCTAATCAACGAAGTGGAGAACGCGAAACATGCATATGCTGCTAAAAATATACGCCCTTGCTCCGCATATGAGTTTGAGCTTATGGCATTGGTCCTTGTTGTGCAGTATGGTGGCCCAACCTGCTTGGCCGACAACACTTCATGGTTTGGACGGATCATCATAGCCTATGGTACCTCCTGAATCAGAAGATTGTCATTCTGGCACAATAGGCCTAGGTTGTAAAACTATTGGTCTATGATTTTTCTATCGAATTCTGCGTTGGCTCCTCCAACCGTGCGTCGGACTCTCTTCTCGGCAATCTCAGATTGCTCGTTTAGCAGCTATTTTGAGACCAATATGAGAGGACGCCTCCCTTGCCTAGTGCGAGGTTGCTGCCGACCCACTCCTTTGACCGATTGTTGCGACCTTACGGGCAGATGCCACAACCTGGCCTCCGTATAGTCTCGCAGGGGATTGCCTCCACCACCGCGGTCGTTTAGTGCTCTCAGCTTCATCACAACTCATCTCACACCTACTCACAGAGTTTCACACGAACCCGGAGGCGAGCCACTCTGGTGCCTTCCGGACATACTGTCGCCTCACGGCGTCTCTATATTGGCCCGACATATTCCAACAGGTCAAAGCATTTGTGGAAGCCTGCTTGTCGTGTCAGTATGCCAAGTACGAGGCCACTTTTCCTGGGGGTCTTTTTCAGCCACTCCTTATCCCGGTTTGGATCTGGGAGGATATCTCCACGAATTTTATTTCGAAGCTCCCTCGCTCCAAGACATGGGATTGCATATTAGTGATTGTGGATCGTCTATCCAAATACGCTCTTTTCCTTCCCCTCAGACACCCATTTACTGCACCAGTGGTGGCCGCAACTTTCATTGACGGGGTGGTCCGTTTGAATGAGTTTCCTCTCTCCATTGTGAGTGACCGCGACCCTTTATTCCCGAGTTCCTTTTAGCAGTCGTTATTCAAGATGCAGGACACCCAGCTTCGTATGAGTACAACTTACCACCCCCAAATGGACGGACAGTCCGAGGTAATGAATTGTTGCTTGGAGACATAATTGCGATGTTTTGTGTGCGATCACCCGCGGGCATGGGTGAATTGGCTTTCCTAGGCCAAGTACTCATACAACACCTCTTTCCACACCAGTTCTGGAACTACTCCGTTCGAGACAGTCTATGGTAGACCCCCACTAGCCCTCACGCGCACTGTCCCCGACGAATGTATTGTGGCGTCCCTGTCCGATCTGCTTCGTGATCGGGACTCCATACGTATCCAGCTGCGCCATCACCTTCAGCATGTGCAGGATCCACTCCAAGTTAACGACCAAATTTGACAACCCATTTGAGATTGTTTCATGGGTTGGCAGAGCATATCGTCATTGCCTTCCTCCCGACAGCCACATCCATCCGGTGTTTCACATCTCTCAGTTAAAACGGGTTATCGAAGACCATCTAGTCAAGGCGACTTGGTGGAGACCAGCCCAGATCAGGTCGACGAAAAAGTGCCCGACGCCGCACCCGTCCGGACCACTACCGGCCCTGAATTATTGCATTTAATTTTGTTATTTTGCAATTTATTTTAGTTTGCGTTTTATTTTTGCACGCCTGCGTGTGTAGCCATATATTTGGAGTTATTGTATTTCCCATTGTTATATATATATATTTACTTCCCTGTTAAACAGACCTACAACCGGTCCGCTCCTTCGTTCGACCAGAAGAAAGCCCGCACGCGAAATCCCGCCATTGGCGCTGCTCCAGGAGACGACCCGCAACCACCCTAACCTCCATGTCACGATCCCCTCTCCGTCAGTTAAAGCCAACTTCCCCAAGCCGCTCCTGGACGACGCCATCAGGTACGCTGGAAGGGGATTTGATTTTCGGGGGTGCTCTATAAGGAGGAAGGAGGAAGAGATGCGGAGGAGGGAATCAGAGAAGAAGAATGATGTTATTGACTTCCGTTGGAGTCTTGCTGGTGAGGGAGAGAGACGATGAGCAGTGGGCTGACGTCCTGTTGTTTTTTTAATTCCCGTTGTAGTCCTGTAGGTTTGATGATTTGGCATTTGTTTTGTCTACTGGATGTCGAAGGAGAAGATGATGAACAGTGTCTTTTATTTTATTTAAATGTGTGTTGAATGTTACTCCGTGAACAGTGAATAGCGAAGAAATTTTATTTCTTGTTGAGATTTCGTGGATCCTCTTGAGTGTGAGATAGTGAGTGAATTTAGGTTGTTTAATTTGTGGCTTCCCTACACTAGTGAGTATTCGAGTTTCCGCGGAACCATTTTCGTGTGAGAGTGAGTGAAATTTCTCCTTGGTGCCGTGTGCGATAACGGTCGACTTCGGAGCGGGAGATCGAAGGTGACGAGGAATTCCTCGCGGGATCGTCGTCGACTTCGATTGCGGAAAGACGCCTCTTTCCGTGGGTAACTTGTTTCTTTCTATTCCTTTGCGTGTGTCTATATTTTCTCTTTAGGTTATTAGATTCCTTGCGGGTTTTCGCACGGATTTTGTCAGCGAACGCTACGTCGAAAACTCCAAACGGAAACGTATCAGGAGTTCTCGATTTTCGTTTGGCTACAACAAAGGGAAAGAACGAAAGTTGTGAACCTTCTTTCCCCGAATTTAGAACTGAACCATTATTTTAAACGAAAATTCATTTTAAAAACAAAATAGTTATTTTGTGCTTTTACAAAATTCTAAATTGCGGTATGTTACCGACATCCAATCTGATGAGCCGGATTGGCAGGTTTATTCGAGAAGGGCGCGCGCAAGACCAAGCGGCAGCATCGAGCCCCGCTCCGAACCGGGCGGTTCAGCGAAGGCCGCCTAAGGGGCCGACCGGCCTAGTTATCTTTCCCTGCAGCCTTTTATTTCATGATGTGTTTTTGGTTTTGAACTTTTGATTATGTGGTGGGTTCCCCCTATATAAGGGATCACCTTAGGTTTTGTTTTGCATCTTTGGATCAATCAAGTTTAGTGGGGGCTGAACCCCTTCTCTCTCTATATATATCTATACTATTATATAAAGATATAGAGTTATGGTGTAACCGGGTCCGCCAACAAATCTACGCCGTCCGATTCTCCTTATCGGTTCGATAAGGAGAGAGAGAGTGAGAGAGGGGAGAGAGGGAGTGGGGCCCACAATTAAGAGAGAGAGAGAGAGGAGAGAGGGAGTGGGGCCCACAATTAAGAGAGAGAGAGGAGAGGGCGGCAAGGGAGAGAGGGAGGGGAGCGAGGGTGGGGTTTGTTTTTTGGCTTTAATTTTTTTAAAAATTTAATATATATATATACATAATACTAATATATAATTAATATATAAACAATTAAAAATTATATATATAGAATTAATATATACATAATTAATATATACATAATTATTATATATATATAGAATTAATATATGTACATATTTATGACAGTGCCGGGGGCGGGCGAAGCTCGCCGGGGGCGATCGAAGCAAGTCGGGGGCGGGCAAAGCCCGCCGGGACGGGCAGTGTACTGTCGCGCGGGGCACGGGGGTCCCCCGTGCACTGTCACTCGTATATATATATATATATATCTTTCTCTCTATCTCTTTCCCTCCCTATTTTCCGCCGCAGCCCGTTGTACCGCCAACGCCAACGCCCGCCGATAGCCCCCGCGCTATCCCTTCCGCTGCCGCCCTACCTAACGCTCACCCGATACCCCCTAGCGGTATCATTGGTCCGACCTGCCGCTCCGCCCGCTATCTCTCAGCCGCCGAAAACCCTAATGGCTCCAAACACACGCTTGCATCCCGCCGACTCCTCCGCCGCCGACGACAGCAGCAACGTCGCGGAACATCTCGCGATCCACGGAACCCAGATCTCCAGCCTGCAATCTTCAGTGGAGGCCATCCTTGCCACGCAGAACGCGATCTTAGCGCGCCTCGAGGCCTTGCAGCCGTCGTCGACCACACCGCCACCCCCGTCGGCCCCGGCGGACACCACGTCGGTGCTCGGCACCCCACCTCCCCTGATTGCGACCGGCTCCCGTGCGCCGGCGGCGTTCCCACCGTTTCCCGCAAACCCGTAGGTCGCAGCTCTTCGTCCCCCAATGGCGATGGATGTTCCCCCTTTCTCCGGGACGGATCCTATGGGCTGGATCGCCCGTATGGAGCAATATTTCAACCTCAACGGTACCCCCCCCCCCCCGGCAGATCGCGTCGGCACCCCCATGGTCGGCATGGACGGCTGGCCCTCCATTGGGCACGTTGGCTTCGCCAGTGCAACCCCTCATTCCGTGGCAGGAGTTCAAACACGAGATGATTAGCCGTTATGATGCTCGCTACACCGGCTCCGCTATTGAGCGCCTGTGCTCCGCCCGCCAGTCAACAACGGTGGATGCATATATCGATGAATTCGTCGCTCTGGTCACGCAAGTTCCGGGCCTTCCGCCCGACCATTACGTGGGATTCTTCCTGCAAGGTCTTCTACCCAATATCCGCTCCCGTATTCGGACTCACCACCCTCGCACGGTCTAGGAAGCCCTTGAACTCGCCCGTGCGGTCGAGGCGGACATCGGCCCCCGGCACACCGGCCCACCCCCTTTTCGTCATCCACCATTGCGAGATACCGGTCCTCGACCGACCACCGTGCCCTACGTTCGGCCGCTCCGCCCGGACGGCCCGCACCGCCTCTCCACCGTCGACTACAACGACCTTCGGCGCCGCGGGTTATGTTTCCGATGTCGCCAACCATACTCGCCTCAGCACGTTTGCCCGGTCAAAGAGTTCCACGCCATCTTTTGTGACAGCGAGGGGTACACCGTGAACGAGGACTCACCACCATTGGAGCCAACAACCGACCCACCTACGGCCGAATTGGAGGACGCCCCCCTCAACGTGTTGGAACTGTCATTCTACTCTGTGGGGGGGATTAACGGGGCCGCGCACCATGAAATTAGCCGGCAAGATACGCAACCGCCCCGTCATCGTGATGGTGGATAGCGGGGCAAGTCACAACTTCATGTCCGCCCATCTGGCACAAGAGCTCGCCATACCGATTGATCCGTCACCCGACTTTTCGGTGTGCCTGGGTGATGGCCGCCGCCGGCCGACCTTGGGCCAATGCAGGGATGTTACCATGTCTGTGGGGCCGTGCCGGGTCATGGCTTATTTTTACATGTTCGAGTTAGGGGGCCTCGACGCTATTCTCGGCGTTGCCTGGCTCGAGACCCTGGGTGATGTCCGGGTGAACTGGGCTTCGATGACGATGGATTTTCAGCAGCAGGGCCGGCAGTGTCGTTTGGTGGGTGACCCTACTCTCCTTCGTTCACCGCTATCGTATCGGGCTATGACTCGCGTCACCGAAGTGGACTTCTCGGCCTGGTTATGGCCCCTTCAGGAGAGCTCGCGGACACCGGCCGCAACCGTCGACGCTGATTTGGGAGCTATACTAGCGGAATTTGAGGACATCTTCACCGCCCCTTCGGACCTTCCACCCCCACGACCGACCGACCACGCCATCATTCTCCACCCAGGGTCGTCAGCGGTGTCAGTGCGGCCCTACCGATACGGACACGCACAAAAGGACGAGGTAGAGCGACTCGTTCGGGAGATGTTGTTGGGAGGTATCATCCGACCCAGTGCTAGCCCCTTCTCCAGCCCGGTGCTATTAGTCCGCAAGAAAGATGGCAGTTGGAGATTCTGTGTGGACTATCGGGAACTCAACAAGGCCACAGTACCGGATAAATACCCTATTCCGGTGATTCAGGAGCTCCTGGACGAGCTACACGGCGCGACTTTCTTCACCAAATTGGATCTCCGCGACGGCTATCATCAGATTCGTGTTCGGCCGGAAGACGTGCCGAAGACAGCGTTCCGGACACACGATGGGCATTTCGAGTTCCTGGTCATGCCGTTTGGGCTCACCAACGCCCCCGCCACATTTCAAGCCACGATGAACGAGATATTCTGGCCCGTTCTGCGTAAGCATGTTCTTGTTTTTTTTTTGATGATATCCTTGTCTTCAGCCCCACTTGGCAGGACCACCTCCATCATGTTCGGGAGACGTTCGCCACTCTTCGCCTACATCATCTCACGGTCAACCGCAAGAAGTGCACCTTCGGCACGGCTACTGTCAGCTACCTGGGCCATACGATTTCAGCCCGCGGCGTGGCCATGGACGAAGATAAAATTCAGGCGATGCTGCGATGGCCGACTCCCACCTCCTTGCGCGACGTTCGGGCCTTTCTCGGCTTGACGGGATACTACCGGCGCTTCATCAAAAATTACGGTGGGTTGGCCCGCCCCCTCACCCAATTGCTGAAGAAATCGAAGGACGAGCCTTTCACATGGCCGCCGGCGGCCATGGAGGCTTTCACGGCGCTCCAGTCGGCCTTGGTCCACGGCCCGGTTTTGGCTATGCCGGACTTCCACCAGACTTTCGTCATCGAGTGCGACGCCTCGGGCACAGGCGTCGGCGCCGTTTTGATGCAGGCCGGCCGGCCAGTCGCATATTATAGTCGGGTGTTCTCCACTGTGGTACGCAGCCGTTCGGCGTACGAGAATGAGCTCATGGCGCTGGTTTTGGCGGTCCAACATTGGCGGCCTTATCTTTTGGGGCGGCCCTTCGTCATCCGCACCGATCACCACAGCCTGAGATACCTTCTCCACCAAAAGATAGCCACGCCAGCACAACAGGTTTGGGTGGCCAAACTCCTCGGCTATGATTTCACGGTGGAATTTCGACCGGGCAAGACCAATCGGGCGGCCGATGCGCTCTCCCGGCGCCCGCACGCGCCAGAGTTGACAGTCATCTCCCGACCGGTGTGGGACGACCCCGCGGCCATTCAGCAGGAGGTGGACCGGGATCCCCAGCTTCAGGATATTCGGGCAGCATTGTTGGCCGACCCCTCGTCCCGGCCTCCATTTACGCTAATCGGGGGCCGCCTCTTCCACCGGGATCGACTCGTCATCTCCGCATCGTCAGCGATGATTCCGTCTCTGCTAGCCGAGTTCCATTCCACACCGTCAGGCGGCCACGCGGGAGCGTATCAGACGTACCGACGGTTAGCGACCTCGCTGTATTGGCCCCACATGCTTCGCTAGGTCAAAGCCTACGTGGCAGCCTGCCTGCCATGTCAGAAAGCCAAATACGAGACTATGTTTCCCAGCAGTCTCCTGCAGCCCCTACCGATCCCAGAACGTGTCTGGGAGGACATCGCGATGAACTTCATCACCCGGTTGCCCCGCTCCAACGGGTTTGAGTGCATTTTGGTGGTCGTGGACCGCCTAACAAAGTACGCACACTTTGTTCCGCTCCGCCACCCCTACACTGCGGCGTCAGTAGCCGACAATTTCATCGCAGAGATAGTCCGCCTTCATGGGTTTCCCCGTTCAATCGTGAGCGATCACGACCCACTTTTCCTCAGTAGTTTTTGGACTGAGTTGTTCCGTCTTCAGGGTACCCAACTCAGGATGAGTACAACATATCACCCGCAGTCGGACGGCCAATCCGAGGTGCTCAACAGGTGCTTGGAGACATATTTGCGCTGCTTCATCGGGGAGAGGCCCAGTTCGTGGGCCAAATGGCTAGGTTGGGCAGAGTACTCCTACAATACCGCATACCACCACGCCGCCAACACTTCGCCGTTCGAGACGGTATATGGCCGGCCACCACCGACCGTGCTCCGACACTTACCCGGGGAATGCTCGGTGGCTAGCTTGGCGGATCATCTCCACGATAGGGATGTCATCTTGGACAGTTTGAAGTACCATCTTCGACGGGCGCAGGCAAAGATGGCGTCTTTTGCCAATCGGAAACGCAGGGACCTTCAATTCCAGGTGGGAGAGTGCGTGTTCATTAAACTCCACCCCTACTGCCATCTTACGGTGGCCCGCCGCGCTTGCCCCAAGCTCGCTCCACGTTTCTTTGGACCGTTTGAAATTCTCAGCCGCATCGAAGCCGTGGCCTACCGCCTCCGCCTCTCGGACACCGCTCGCATTCATCCAGTGTTTCATGTATCTCAACTTCGGCGCGTGATAGGCGATCATCCCGTCTCCGACCACATCCCGACCGACGTGGACTCGGCCGGTTCCGACCCCCTCTATCCGGAAGCCATTATTGATCGGCGCAAGCTCACGACTGGAGATGCCCAACCAGAAGAAGTACGTGTGGCTTGGCGCAACCGTCCCCTCACCACCGCCACTTGGCTCCTTCGAGATGATTTTCGCCGACAGTTTCCGGATTACTGCCTTGAGGACAAGGCCAATTTCCCAGATGGCGGTATTGTTACCGACATCCAATCTGATGAGCCGGATTGGCAGGTTTATTTGAGAAGGGCACGCGCAAGACCAAGCGTCAGCATCGAGCCCCGCTCCGAACCGGGCGGTTCAGCGGAGGCCGCCTAAGGGGCCGACCGGCCTAGTTATCTTTCCCTGCAGCCTTTTATTTCATGATGTGTTTTTGGTTTTGAACTTTTGATTATGTGGTGGGTTCCCCCTATATAAGGGATCACCTTAGGTTTTGTTTTGCATCTTTGGATCAATCAAGTTTAGTGGGGGCTGAACCCCTTCTCTCTCTCTCTCTCTGTCTCTCTCTCTATCTCTCTCTCTATCTCTTTCCCTCCCTATTTTTCGCCGCAGCCCGTTATACCGCCGCCGCCAACGCCCGCTGATAGCCCCCGCGCTATCCCTTCCGCTGCCGCCCTACCTAACGCTCACTCGATACCCCCTAGCGGTATCACGGTATTTCTTAAAGTTCGTGGAACGCCCGCTCGAAACATTCAATTGTTTTTATTTGCATACATTTAGGGTTTCCTAGAAATAGCCGACAAGCGCGCAAACCCTACGCGCCGTCCTGCATCACGACTCTTCCCCGCCAGCACCCGGGCTCACCTCGCCAGACTACCTCCGTCAGCTCGTCATAGAGACACATACTATCAGTCCAGAGAGTCCTCGGTCGTGCAAGTCTTGGTGCAATGGCGTGATCGTCCACCATCGAATGCGGCGTGGGTTGATCAGTCTGCTTTCCATGTTAAATTTTTAGACTTCTGCCTTGAGGACAAGACAAAATTTTCAGAGGATAACATTGTTATGGACGCATAGGAGGGAGAGGGACGTTCTCCCCTGCGGAGGATATATTAGCGCCGCGAAAGGCCAGCTAGTGATGCGCCAGCGAAAAGTCATTAAGACACACGAATATTTTGGAGAATCGAATGTATCTTTCCTTGTTTTGTAATTGGACCGGGGTGTTATATTAAACCCACAGGGCTATGTATTTTTTTTTTTATCTTGGTGGTATTAAGAAACTTGGAATCCTATGGGTTATTGCTCTTCCTCCCTCTTCGTCTCCCTCCCTCTTTTCCACTCAAAATTCTTAGTCGCATGTCCTGCATTTCGAAATCCCCTAACACATGATCAACCAACCCCGGTAAACTCATCACCGCCATATATGCCCAATTAATCTCACATGACCTCAATGACGCAGGACGAATCTATAGGCGGCGGGTAAACGGCAACCTAACCCTACATGCTATGCAAAGCCCGACGGATTAGTCACAAATTAGATAATAAACATTAATATCCCACGCAAAATAAATTCAAAGCAAGATACAATAATTAATTAGGGCGAAACAAGCTTAGACTTTCCTCCGCGTGGAGGGCCAAAGCAAGAGCACGCGGAGAATAGACCCTGCAAATCACAATAAGTAATCTAAAGCCAACAATTACAACACGAGAGATCCAAATAAACATGCGATCCAACTGATGATAATAACGCAGAAAATAATAAGTCCAATACAACGAAATCTCACCAAAAGTGGGCTGACCAATGCACTGAAGAATTTGGGTCCGGAGGTGTAGATCGGCGATCGAAGGTGGAACTGGAGGCGTGACGGAATGACGGTGGTTGTCCTAGGTGGAAAGTGGGGAGATCGGGCCGGAAACGCGTAGATCCGGCCACTAGGAAATAGATCCGGGTAGGGGTGGATAGATCCGGCGATTTGGGAGCGGATCCGGGCTGGATTTGTCCAGATCTGGACTGATTTGAACAAGGAGGGGGTGGAGGTGGTTCCACGTCGAGGAGAGGGGTGGTGGTTGCTGGGAACAAAGCGGGGAAGGGCTAGCGGCGGGTTTTGTGGGCTGAGTGGAGAGCGGCGGCTGTAGGGAAGGAGGGGGAGGGGCGGCTGGAGGCAAGGGGGCGAGTGGCTGAAGGCTGGAGGCAGGGAGGCAGGGGTGGCTGTGGGCTGGCGGCAGCAAGGGAAGGGGCGGGCTGCTGGAGGGATTGGGAGGGGCTGGCGGTGGAACAGGGAAGGGGAAAACCTTAGGGATGAATAGTACATTTCATTTTTGAATAGTAGAATTGAATAGGAAAAGTAAGGGAATTTAAGACAGCCAATCCGTGGCTGTTTGGTGGCTGGGGAGGCTGAGAGAGAGGCGTGGGAGGGGGAAGAAGGAGCCTAGGGTTAGGGCAAACCTTGGGGGGGAAGATACAAGCCTAGGAGTCGTCACCTAGGGTTCCACGGAGACGGCACCGTGGCGGGATCGCGGAATTCCGGGAATAAGCTTCTCCAAAATCTGCAATGCCTCCATTCAACCCACTACTCTCTTATTTATAATAAAAACAAAGCTAGGGCATCCCAATCAACGGCTATGATTGGCCGGGGGAAAATCCACTTAAATACAACAATAATAAACCAAAATATATAAAGTAATATATGAAATTGACTCGCAACACGAATCCGAGCGCATCCACAGAGTCGGATCGTCGATCCGGGCACGCCATATATGGTAAGTCGCCAAATCAGCCCCGAATGGGTTCAAAGCTTGTCCTCGCCTCTGCTCCGCATCAATCTCCCCGACTTGAAAGAATTCATCTCCCGATGAATAGGGGTCAGAATTCTCTCGCCGAATGCCAGGTAAAACTCGAAGATGCCCGCCAGAGGTCGTCCAAGTGTCGTCGCTGAAAAGTGGCATCGCCAATCAACTCCCCCTGACTGAAAAGCCGTCATCTCCGGTGAATGGAGACGGCCGCACTGAAGTCGAAGTCCAGGGGCGAGTCGATCAAGCTCTGCTGCAAATACCAAGATGTCATCAACGTCTGTAGTAGGAATGTACCGACGGAATATGGTCTCCGTGATGCTCTCAACGCTCAACTCACGAGTGGTGGATCCCGGTGCGATCGGCGGCGCCGTGGGTAGAACCAAAGAAGACGAGTCCCCAGGTGGGTGGGTGTCAGAAGTGGGTGAGTAGTGGTGGCCATCAGACGTGGGTGGGCTATGAGGGTGGTAAGGCAACGGGAGTGGAGGTGTGGGCGGCTGGAAGTCCTCACTGCTTGGGTCCACATACTCGCGAGGCTCGTAGTACGACGTCATATCTTCAACACTAAAGACCAGGTGTGTTGATGCCTGGAAAATCCCGACTCCAAAATTCGGATCAATGCAGCCGGAGGCTACTTGGCCAGCGGTTCAACGAGAAGACTTGGTTAGCCACAACGAGTGAAAAAGAGAGATAAAAGACACAACCCCAGGTGCTGCGGCAGGGAGGTCCCACCGCGTACCCAGAAGCTCAAAAGAGTCTTCTCCTCCAAAACCACGAATGGCCGAGCTTGGTACTAGGAAGGCACTTGTTAAGGAAGATTCTCTCTGTAAAGGGGCGTGCAGCTCTGATTTTTTGACAAGTGCTATTCCTGGTACCCCTGGGTTTATAGACAAATCCTAGGGGGGCAGGCGACTATCCCTGACCCCCTAGAGTTGGATTTTTAGCAAAGAAATAGGCAGGCGAGTAGGTAAGGACCTCGGCCTAAACTGGCGAGTTGGCTGGTGAAAGTCGCCCATAGGCGAGAATGTCCATGTCTACGCCCTTCTCGCTCGGCCAGGTGCCTTCTCGCTTGGCCTGGTGCCTTCTCGCATGGCCGGGGCTGCGTTCGACGAACTCCGGAGGGCTGCGTTCGACGAACTCTTGGAAGGCTGCGTTCGACGAACTCTTGGTAGGCTGCGTTCGCCGAACTCTTGGAAGGCTGTGTTCGACGAACTCTTGGAAGGCTGCGTTCGACGAACTCTTGGAAGGTTGCGTTCTACGAACTCTTGGTATCTCGGACTATTGACCTCTGTCTTGACCTTTTGACCTTGACCTCTGCCTACGTGGCTTTGAGTGGGTCCTACCCTCGGAGAATATGGGTTGTACACAATCCCCGCTCTTCGCGAGCAACATAGTTGGTCGGAAAGAATCATCCAACCCGTATTCGACGAGTTGCTCCTGGCGGGAAACTAGCTTACTCGGCAGGCATGGGATCCCCAGAAATCTACAAATAGAGGGGGGTAGCCCTTCCTTGGCACGCCATTTTTTTACATTCGACGAGATGTTGTTTACCGAGGAGGTAATTGCGAAGGCCGAGCTGCTGATGAAATTGATGAAGAAAACAAAAAGCTCCAATACTCGCAAGAAGAAGAGGGGGTCCTCTGATCGTCGCCCGAGCCCGTTGGGCGAGGAGGTGCCTCTGGCCAATCCGGCGATCTCTGCGCCCGAGCCCTCCCTCGTGCCGCCGATTGATGAGAGATTGGGGGACGAAATTCCTCGGTCAACTGCCGAGGATGAACCGCTGAACGTCCACCTGGACCCTCTCCGAGAAGGTAATCGTCTTCTCGGGATATTGTGATTCTTGTGCTAACTTTTCGTTGATGCCGACGTTCTTTTGTAGATGCCCCCCCCCCCCCCCCTGCGGAGGTGAATACACAGACGTCCCCGCTGGAAGAGCGCGCAGGTACCGAGCACCTACCGCCTCCACCGATCCTACCCACAGGGGTTCTCCCCGAGCGCGCGACAGGCGAAAACCGGATACTGCTAAGGAACTCCAGGGTTACCATTTCTGGAGGAAGGGGAGAGGGAGGGTCTTCCTCGGTTGTTCCTACGGCTCAGCTTCCTCGGCGCCTTGATGCTGCGCCGTCGTCCCATAATGGACGGGGTGGTCGCTCAGGGGGCCGACATACTCCTCGGCGTTCAACTCCCCCTCGCAGATCCCCTCGGCGGAGGCTCAGTCCTCGGCGGACTCCGTCTCCTCGTCGAGTTGTCTCTCCTCCTCGCCGGGACGCTCCTCGGCGGTCACCTTCTCCTCCTCGCCATCAACCGAGGGCGGCACCTGGGCGGGCAGGTATGATCATCGTAAAGTACTATCTTTATGTGGTTCTTTTCCTAACTGCCCGCCTTCCAGCCCGTGCCATGTCTCCGGGGTCAGCTTTTATTGAAGCGTCCGGGCTTACTACTCGCGAGTATAGGACGAAGATGGCTTCGGCCTATCTCGATCTAGAGATAAAGGTAGAAAGGTTGCTTGCCTACGAGGTTCATCGGCGAATAACTTCGCTTGAAGGGCGCGTCTCGAACATTGAAGGATTCGAGCATCGGCTAGAGGTGGCAGAAGGAAAGCATTATCTCGTCACCGAGTTGGAAAGTCGGATGGCGGGCATAGAACAACGCTACGAGGCGCTGAGGACGGACGTGCGCGGACTACGGGCGAGTATTGGGTCCCTCGGGACGTTGAATCGCATGGAGGAGCATATTCGGCTCAGCGAGGAACATTTGGCGAGAGCGAACGAGCAGATGGCCTTCGCGCGTCAACTGGGCTTCAACGGGAGGCTTGGTGCTACCTCGGACAGGCGCGGCGACCCTCCTGTTAATTAGCATCGCTTGCTAATTTGTATTTTTAAGAACATTATTCTGCGAGTATCTGTAATAATCTCGAATTGCTTGATTGCTGTAATTTCGAACTGTATTGCTTGATCGCATCCGTGTTGACTTTGTCTTCTGCAGAGTTTTCTCGTGTTTTATTTGTAGATCGTCGCTTAGCCGCGAGGAGGGTGGTTAATACCTCGCGTATGCGGTAATTTGTTCGACTTCGATATAGGCGAGTAGGTAGCCACCTCGCACGCGCTTACGTCGCGACCCCCCCCCCCCCCACTCGATTTCTATAAATAGGGGGGGTAGGGGTCCAAAATCGGCGCGCTTTCTCGAAGTTCTTCAATTGCCTTACTAGCTCGCTTCCTTCTTCCTATTCGTTACGATGACGCCTTCGTTAGATGCTGAAGCTCGCCGCTTGGCTTATGCCGAGAATTTCGTCGCTCATAAGTTCAAAAAATCTGTCACCCGCGCGGACGATTTGGAGAGATTCGTCCATCAGTACCTCGCGCCAGGCTTCCGTGTTGGCCTTCCCGCTCCCAGCGAGCGAATCAACACCTTCTCGGAGGGGAAGCTCGGCTTTTCCCTCTCGCACTTCGAGGTCGTCCTGCGCCTTCCTCTCTGGCCCGAGTTCTGTCAGATCCTCAGATACTACGGCTGGGTCCCCGCCCAGATTAACACGAATGGGGTGGCGATCATCATCGGCTACCTGTGCTTCCTTCGCAGCGAGAAGATCGCTTTCGACCTGGACGTCTTCCGGAAGATTTTCTACATGGGAGCGACCAAGGACGGGGTGATCTTCTTTGGCAGCCATCACTGCAAGGTGGCGGGGACGTCGAACAAGGTCCACCGGTGGAGCGAGAAGTTCATCTTCGTCACCGGTGACTTCTCGCATATACCAAATCGCCCTCAGCAAAGACCATCCGCGGCGCTTGCCACTCCATCGCTCAGAGGTCAGCGCGAGGAACTCTTCCTCGCCTTGAAGAACAAAAAACTCGACATCGAGTTCTGGCGTAAAAAACGTCGACCATCTCGCCTTCGTGCATCCTGGCGAGGGTAACATTCCTTAGTCGCCGCTGAAAGTGATTTTACCTTTGCTTCTCCGTCTAACGTCTTTCTTTTAGGCTGCCGGCATCTTCCATCCACGGCTCTTCCGGCGGGGGGTCAGACCCCACCTCCTCTATCTCCCATGGTGCAATATGGCGAGGAGGAAGAAGGCGAGCAGGAATCTCCCCTGCCGGAAATTCCTTCGGGGATTGGCGATACGACCGAGATTCTTCGTGCTGCGGGGTGGCCGACCGAAGGCGAACCATCGGCGACGAAGAAGAGAAAGCGAAAGGAGGTCGCCCGGCGCGTGGCGGCGGAGCGGACACGCGAGGAGGACAGCGTCCCTGAGAACCATCCCAACTTCGGGCAGGGTTTGCTGAATAGGGGCTTGGATGGCGAGCCGCTGATCGTCTGGAGCAGGGAGCGCAGCGAGGTGTTGCAGGAGGCTGGCGCGAGGTACTGATGGACGAATCTCTCCAAATCGTCCGCGCGAGGTACTGATGCCTTCGTGGAGCGAGGACGAGGTCCCGAATGACGATGCTTTCAGCGTCTTGTTCGGACTTTATGGTCGTGATGATGCGAAGGTGTTGCAGGAGGCTTCTCCTCGCTTTCTTGCCGACCAGGGATCGCGAGCAATGTTGCGCGCCTCGGAGCTGTTCCATCAGACCGCACGGAACCTTCTCGGCTCCGAAGTGGAGCTCGCACTCCATCGGAAGCTTACGATGGATGCCGAGAAGCGTGAGGACGAGGCCTTAAAGCGCGCCAAGGCCGCCGAGGACAAAGCCGAATCTAGCCGAGGCTTCGAGGTGATCTTGGTACTTCACGCGAGCTAGAATTAAGACCCACTCTCTTTCCTCTACATCTTCTAACCTGTCCTTCTCGCACCTGCAGGAAGAGCAGTTGGTGGCGGCGGAGACGATCTCCAAGCTCGAGTGCGATCTGCGGGCGAGCCAGGTCTTGCTGGAGGCGACACAGGTTCGTAACGCCGAGTTGGAATCGAGGATGGCCGCCCTTGCCTTCTCGGAAGCCGGACCTTCCCGCCGACCTGCAGGATCGTTCATGACTTCGCAGGAGCTTTCGTCTCTTCGGCGAGAGATTGCCCTAGCCGCCGGGGACTTGGTCTTTGCGAAGCTTTCGGTAGCTGGCTTGCTGGTTCCGGGAGCGGAGAGCTTGACGACGGAGGGGCTCTTGTCCAATATCCTGAATGCAAGCGAGGAGGAGGAGGACGACGAGGAAGAGAATGAATCGGATTCAGCCGACTATGCTCCCAAGTGAAATTTTGTTTTTAACAATTTTGATGTTTCTCGCGGCTCTGCGAGCATATTTTTTGGTAGATAACATTTCTTTTGATAGTGATATTTACTTCCTTTGTGAATCTTTCTTGTACTGTTGTGATGTCGCTAGGCTCATAGGCTCGCCGCGTTTACTTGTCTTTCTCGTCAGAGCGCCTTAGGATGAGATCGGGGTCTGCCGACTATCTCATCCTACTCGCTTCTTCGACCTGCTTGTTCATATCCTGGATCCTCGCCCATAGGGCTACTCGCACTCAACCCTGCGAGTTAGTTTCCTACTCGCACCCTAACTGCTGAAAAGGATGTTAGATAGGAAAAAACGGTCGGGTCTTCCAAGGGGACTCACATTCCCGATAGTCTTCATTCTAGTGTGATGCTGGTGCTATTGAAGAGAACGACTGAGTAGGGAATGACTGTCGGGGAGGTTCCAAAGGAATGCCTTCCAAGGGAACACAACATCCCAAGGTCTCCATCCTGCTGTTGAAGGGGTCGACACAGTAGGGAATGACTGTCGGGGAGGTTCCAGAGGAGCACCTTCCAAGGGAACACAACATCCCAAGGTCTCCATCATGCTGCTCTTGTTGATGCTGTTGAAGACGTCGACACAGTAGGGAATGACTGTCGGGGAGGTTCCAGAGGAGCACCTTCCAAGGGAACACAACATCTCAAGGTCTCCATCCCACTTGGATGCTGAATGTCGACCCAACCTGTTTCCTGTTGCTCAACAATTCAACGGGGAGTTAAGCACATTTAAGCACATTAACTCACACGATCGGAGGAAATAATCAGAAATGAATCGCTTGTTACGGGCTCTCAGCCCTCGAGGATACACAACACTTAAATTCAAGGGTCCCATGATCGGCTTAAGTCGATCATCTCTTCGTGGGATTGGGAGGTCGGCGTCCAGACTTTTTCCTGATAATCTCTCCAGTCGGACGAGAAATGCAATCGGTGGGAACCGCGGCCAACGTGCAAGGGGGGAGCTGATCTCGACCGTCATTGCAGAGGCTTGGACTTAAGGGAACGCACAACCGAGGCACTGTCCCATCATCCGTTCTGGGTTTTACGAGAATCAAGTCGGAGGCCTGTTTCCCAACCTGACTAGGAGGTCGGCTTTTTCTGCTTTTCCTTTTTAAAGACTTGCTATCATTAGAAATTTCTCACGTCCCATGTTTCAGGGGGCTTTATTTATAAGCAATCAATTTACAGGAGAGAAGGGTATACGTCCCTGCTCAGGGGTAAAACCTTTTTAGGTCATCGCCGCTCCGCGTATTCCCCAATAGCTCCCCTTCCTGATTCTGTAAGCGATATCCTCCTGCTGCAAGTGCTTCGTGGATGATGAAAGGTCCCTCCCAATTAGGGTTGAGCTTTCCAACGGCTGCTGATCTCCCAGCTGCGTTCACTTTCTTCAGGACCAGATCACCTGTTTGGAAGTGCTTGAGACGAACGTGCTTGTCGAAGTGTCTCGCCATGCGACGCTTGATCTCCTCTTGCCGAGCCGAGGCTAGATCTCGGAGCTCTTCGATGTAGTCAAGGGACAGCTTCTGGGCTTCCTCGTTCTCCAGTCGCCATTCTTCATCTCCGTCTTCTGCTGCAATCACCCTAGGACTTCTGACCTCGAACTCTACTGGAATGAGAGCTTCGGACCCGTGAGAGAGTTTGAACGGGGTTTCCCCCGTGGCTGAGCTAGGAGTGGTTCTCAAAGCCCACAACACCGAGGGGAGCTGCTCCGCCCAATTACCTCTTAGGTTCTCGACTTTCTTCTTTAGTAGGTTGATGATTAACTTATTGGCGGCCTCCACTTGTCCATTGCTCCGGGGATGATGTACTGACGCGAACCGGAGATCAGTTCCGAGCTGTCTGCAAAAATCCTCCAGCTCCAAACTGGCGAACTGAGGACCGTTGTCGGTGACGATGGCGAGGGGAATCCCGAATCTGCAGACGATCTCTCCCCAGATGAAGTTCTTCACGACTTGAGAGGTGGTCTTGGCCAGAGCATTGGCCTCGATCCACTTGGAGAAATAGTCGATCATGACGAGAACGAACTTCCTCTGGCTGCTAGCTGAAGGAAAGGGGCCTATCAAATCCATTCCCCAGATAGCGAACGGCCACGGGGCGGTGATCGAACGAAGATACTGGGCCGGCTGCAAATGAAGGGGGGCGAACAGCTGACACTTCTGACACTTTTTCGAGAAGGCCTATGCATCCTTGCGGATAGTGGGCCAGAAGTAGCCATGTCTCAAGATCCTTTGCTCCAAAGTGCGAGTCCCAGAATGGCTTCCACGCTCTCCCGAGTGGATTTCCTCCAACACTCGAGGTACTTCGTCTTCAGAGACACATCTAGCCAGAGGGCCCGAGATGGTCTTGCGATACAACTCCCCATCTTGCAATAAGTAGTACGCCGCCTTGTACCGGAACTTCCTTTGATCCCCCTCCTCCGCAGAAAGTTGCCCGGAACTCAGGAAGGAAATGAACGGATCCATCCACGAAGGACGCCGATCGATCTCCATCATCTCTCCTTCCTCAATGGATGGTCGAAATAACTCCGTGATGGTCCCTCCTGCTCTTGGCCCGTATTTGGCCAGACGATCCGCTGTCGAGTTCTCCTCTCTCGGTACGTGCTCGACGAAGAAGGATTGGAAGCCCCCAATCAATCCTTTTACATTTACGAGGTACTTTTTCAGAATGGTGTCGCGCACTTCGAACTCTCCCCGAATCTGAGACGCAACCACCATCGAATCGGTGAAAGCCATGACGTCTTGGATGCCCAGCTCCTTTGCGAGGCGCAAGCCTGCTATGATGGCTTCGTACTCGGCTTGATTGTTCGTGACGGGGAAAAGGAACTCGACTGCTTGCTCGATCCTAGTTCCTTGTGGGCTGACAAGAACGATGCCCACCCCCACAGAGCTCTTGCCTGAGGCTCCGTCCACGAACATCTTCCAAGGGATGGGAGTAGAAGCCTCCTCTCCCGGCTCTGCCTCTACCGAGAAGTCGGCTAAGAAATCTGCTACCGCCTGCGCTTTGATCGCCACCCGAGGCGAGAAGAAAATGTCGAACTCACTGAGTTCTACCGACCATTTCGCCAGCCTCCCTGAATGCTCCACCCCTTCCAAGATATTTCGGAGAGGATGGTCAGTCACGACCCGGATGGAGTGAGCTTGGAAATACGGTCGGAGCTTGCGCGCCGACACCACCAAGGCGAAGGCGAGCTTCTCTAAGATTGGATACTTCAACTCCGCTTCTTGAGCACCTGGCTAACATAATAAATGGGGAGCTGCTTCTTTCCTTCTTCTCGGACCAGCACGGAACTTACTGCTTCCACCCCTACTCCCAAGTAGATGAGTAGGTCTTCGCCTTCTTTCGGGCTCTGAAGGAGAGGTGTCTGAGTCAACTGCTCCTTCAGCCTACTAATCACCTTTTCGCACTCGTCGGACCATGCGAAGTTCTCGCTTTTGCGGAGCGTCTTGGAAAAGGGAGAGCACTTCTCTCCTGCCTTGGACAGAAAGCGGCTAAGACATGCCAACCTTCCTGTCAGCCTTTGAACTTCTTTCATGGTTTTCGGCGAGGCCATCTCCAGGATTGCCTTAACCTTGTCAGGGTTCGGCTCTACTCCTCCCGGGGTGATGAGGTGCCCCAGAAACTTTCCCCTTCCAGCTCCGAACACGCATTTCGCTGGATTGAGCCTCATTTTGAACTTCCTTAGCGTTGCAAAGGTCTCCACCAGATCCGTTATATGCTCTCGGACGCTCTTGCTCTTGATAAAGAGGTCGTCCACATATACCTCCAGGTTCCTCCCCTTCTGCTCTTTGAAGACAAGGTCCATCATCCGCTGGTAGGTTGCTCCTGCATTTTTTAGCCCAAAGGGCATCATTTTATAGTTATAGCAGGCGTCTCCAGTGATGAAGGAAACATCACGGCAATCGGGGGGATACATCCGGATCTGGTGGTATCCCGAAAACGCATCAAGAAAACTCATCACAGGGAAACCGACGGCTGAATCAACCAGCGCGTCGATTCTAGGCAAGAGATAACAATCCTTGGGGCAGCTTTTATTTAACAAAGAGAAGTCCACACACATCCTCCAGCTGCCTACAACCTTCTTTACCATTACAACATTGGAGACCCAGCCTGGGTACTGGATCTCCGACACAAAACCTGCATCCAGCAGCTTCTTCACCTCTTCCCGAATAGGTCCGGCCAACACGGTGGCACTTGACCTCTTCTTCTGGCGGACGGGCTTCACCGCGGGGTCGAGATTGAGGTGGTGGCAGACAACCTCTGGATCGATCCCGGGCATCTCAGCAGCACTCCAGGCGAAGATGTCGACGTTCTCCTGCAGGCACGTCGCCATCTCCACCTTCTCGGTGACCTTTAGCGATCCACCGATCTTCAGCAACCCAGATACTCCCGCTGCGGAGAGTAGCTCGATTTCTTCTACCTCCTCGGACGCCTCCAGCCGGGCCGGGCCTCCTGTTACCCTCTCGAACTCCTCCGCGTCAGCCATCCAGCTGATGGTGCTAACCGAGCTGAGGTAGCACTCGCGGGCGGCTCTTGAATCGCTCCTGATCCTCACCTGGACGTCCCCTTGGCAATACTTGAGGCACTGATGGTAGGAGGATGGGACGACCTTGAAGGTGTTGAGAAGTGGCCTCCCGAAGATGGCCTCCCGAAGATGGCCTTGTAGCAGCTCGGGGCGTCAACGATGACGAAACGACACTGGAGAGGGGTGCCACCGAGTGTTACAAGGAGATCTACGCCTCCCTCCACCTCTTTCTTCTCTCCTGAGAAGCCAAAAAGGGGACCATCCGGCGCCCGGACCCTTCCTGCGCCGACGCCCAGCCCGTCAAACGTCTCCTTGAAGATGACGTTTACGGAACTACCGTTATCGATCAGAATTCGATCAACGGTAAAGTCTTCCACGACGGCTTGGATCACGAGGGCGTCATGAAAGGGGTTCTTATTCCCCAGCATGTCTTCTTCGGAGAAGGTGATCTCCTCCAACGGGGGCGATACCTGTGAGGTCGAAGCAACGCTCCTTCGATAGATCTGATGGAGACTTCCCTTGCGGGAAGCTCCTATCCCCGCTCCCCCATGGATCACACCAACTCCTCTGCCTCCTTGGGCCACATCTCCTCGACCTCCTTGGTCGACTCGATCCTCGTTCCTCCATCGACCGACGGCTTGAACTGCGGGCGGCTCGACTGGGGCTTCTATCCTCCGCTGCTCTCCTTCCACTTCTCCTGTTGCCAGCCTTCTCCTGGATTCCCAAAAGTCTGGGCAGGCCATCGTGCCGTGCCCTTCCACCTGGTGGAGGTCACAGTAGAGGGGAACCTCCTCTACCTGCGGCCTCTTCTGCTTCCTGTTCTTCCGGCCTTGCCGATTGCCGCGCCTGGCAACCGCCATTGCTTCCTCCCTTCTTCTCTCCTGACGCCCCTCCGGCCTGTCGAAGCGTCTTCGCTCCGGGGATCTCCTTCCCCGCTCCTGACGCTGAGGTCCCCTGGCCGGCTTCCACGGTGGCCGGTTAGCGGGGACTTGGTAGCGTCTCTCTTCCTCCCGACGCTCTGGAGCCACGATGAGCCTCCTCTCATCGTTTCCGTCTCGGCTCCTCCCTCCTTGGCTCTCTTTCTCTTCTCTCTCCCTACCTCTTCCCTCTGGCTTCCGCTTTTCCGCCCTCCCGGGCTCTTCCTTCTTCCTCTTCTCGGGGGTCTTCTCCTCTTCCTCCTCCTCATCTTCCTTGGTCACTCGGGTGAGCCTGGCTAAGAAGCCGCGGTTGGAAGCCTCACCCTGGACGAACTGGTTGGCCCTTTCGATGAGATTGCCGTAGGAGTATGGAGGGATCCTACTGACCTCCAACTTAAAGAGGCCTTCACGAAGGCCGAAGGTCAGGGCCAGCTGCAATGTGCGACCATCCACCTCCTGGATGTGCAGTACCTCCTCCTGGAAGCGGTCGATGTAGTCCCCCAACGTCTCCTTGGCACCTTGCGTTAGGTGGAAGAGGGTCGTTGCCTCCTTTTTCAGCTTCTTGGCCGTGGCGAACCGCATGTTCAGCCCCCGGCACAAGTCTTCGAAGCAGTAGATGGAACCTTCCGGCAATTGGTGGAACCAGTCCCTTGCCTTCCCTCGGAGGGAGATCGCGAACAACCTACACTTGAAGGCGTCAGACATGGTCCGGATGGAGGCGACATCCTCGAACCATTGGATATGCCGGATAGGGTCCTCCCTCCCCGAGTAGTAATTCATCGAGGGATCCCTGAACCCCTCCGGTACTGGCGCGGCGACGATCTCCTCGCAGAATGGGCTCCTCCCCCCAACTTGGCGACGACCTTCATCTTGCCGAGTATCTCCTCCATACTCGCTAGCCTGGCGAGTATTATAGTATCTCGCCTGCTCTTCCTCCTCGCGGAACCGAGTTCCGCCAGCTCCTTGCGACGCCTGCAGACCAAACTGCGACCTCCTTGGTCGCTCGAACTCCTCGACGTGCTCCTTCCCTGCTCGCTTAGGGTGAGCACCTTCCTCGGACGGACCCGGGCGATGAGGCGAGGTCGCCGTTCCTTCCATGCGAGGTAGAAGAGCTGCTCGCATGGAGCCTTCTATCCTCCGCGCGAATTCCTCGAAAACAGCCAAGGATACGAACTCGCCACCTCGGGTCGGGTTTCCCACCACATCCTCGTGGTCGCTAACTGTAACCATCTCGTCTTTTCTACCAGACTTTCTTCCTCTGGCCACGATCCACGCTCACCGCACCAAAGTGTTGATGCCTGGAAAATCCCGGCTCCAAAATTCGGATCAATGCAGTCGGAGGCTACTTGCCCAACGGTTCAACGAGAAGACTTGGTTAGCCACAACGAGTGAAAAGGAGAGATAAAGGACACAACCCCAGGTGCTGCGGCAGGGAGGTCCCACCACGTACCCAGAAGCTCAAAAAAGTCTTCTCCTCCAAAACCACGAATGGCCGAGCTTGGTACTAGGAAGACACTTGTTAAGGAAGATTCTCCTCTGTAAAGGGGGGTGCAGCTCTGATTTTTTGACAAGTGCTATTCCTGGTACCCCTGGGGGTCTATTTATAGACAAATCCTAGGGGGGAGCAGGCGACTATCCCTGACCCCCTAGAGTTGGATTTTTAGCAAAGAAATAGGCAGGCGAGTAGGTAAGGACCTCGGCATAAACTGGTGAGTTGGCTGGTGAAAGTCGCCCATAGGCGAGAATGTCCATGCCTACGCCCTTCTCATTCGGCCAGGTGCCTTCTCGCTTGGCCTGGTGCCTTCTCGCATGGCAGGGGCTGCGTTCGACGAACTCCGGAGGGCTGCGTTCGACAAACTCTTGGTAGGCTGCGTTCGCCGAACTCTTGGACGACTGCGTTCGACGAACTCTTGGAAGGCTGCGTTCGACGAACTCTTGGAAGGCTGCGTTCGACGAACTCTTGGTATCTCAGACTATTGACCTCTGCCTTGACCTTTTGACCTTGACCTCTTGGTATCTCGGACTATTGACCTCTGCCTTGACCTTTTGACCTTGACCTCTGCCTACGTGGCTTTGAGCGGGTCCTACCCTCGGAGAATATGGGTTGTACAAGGTGGATACCCATACTTGCAGGGATATTAAGATCGTAGATGTTTGTTTCGATCTGTCTCATTATTATATAGGGATCCATTCGCCTAACGCTCATGCTTTTAGCAAGCCTCGCACGGAGCCTCACAACGCAGATTTTCACCATCACCTGCTCGCATTCATGAGGTACTTGCACTTGCCAGTGAACATCTGCATGTGATTTACAAGATTTATTATCAATATGGATTATTCGTCGGACCGACTCTTGACATACATGCAAACGATGAACAAACAACACAACAGACTCATGCAAATGATGACGAAACGACTCAACATACTCATGCAAATGATGCAAATGAAACATGACCGACACTACATGCTTTTTATGAGAAAATCTAATAATGACCTAAAAATCTATCGCAGGAGGTGGCCTATCAGGAGGCTCTCTCGGGGGAGTGTATAAAAACTCATCCCGTGCACGACGAGTGTTCAGATGATCGCGAGAGACATCTATACTCAAATACGAGCTCATAAAGATCCAAGTGTCTCTCAGGGAACGTGACACATCAGGGGGCTCACCAGGAGGTGCGTAAGAAAAGTCATCGCGAATGCGACGACCGCATGAGTGAAAAGCGTGTGCACCAACTAGAAGACGTGGCTCTATAGTGTGGTGAGTGTCCCCGAAAAGAAAGAGCTCGTCTGGTGGGTCAGCAGGTGGTGCATCCCAAAACTCAGCGAGAGTGCGATGTGTCAGCAAGTGGTGCCCTAAATATTGGATGTTCCTTACAATATCCATCCTCTGGGCGGGGTCAGGGACGATAATGAAAGAGGCTTCCATAAATCGATACTCAGACAAGCGGGGCTCACCTGAATCCCATACTCACCAGGATATGGTGGCTCATCAGGAGGCTCAACAGGGGAGTCATCATAGAACTCGTCACTAGGGTCATGATCCTCCATATGAGTACCATCGTGAGGGGTAGTGTCCCCGTGAATGGATGACATAGCCACTACGGGATCAACACCAGACTCTGGGCTCTCGGCCGTGATGTGACTCAGAGCAATGACAATGGAAGGGTGACATAAACCTATACTCAAGAATGGATCCGTAGGTGCGGTGTCAGGAAGTGGGTCTGTGGTTGGGGTACTAACTAACCCATGCCATGACAGAGGTGGTGGTGTGGGTGACGGGCACGACACTATAGGCTCAAGAGGTCGCTCAAGCTCACTCGCCGTCGGGCTCACGAGAGACGGGTCAGAATCAAGAGATAGGTCACTCACTGGGCTAATAACCTCACTGGGGTGAGAGCAATCCGTATCAGGTATCACTTCTGCCATGTCTGACGGAACAATGGTAGGCAGAGTGGTGTCTTCGGTGTGGGAGGAGCTCATACTGCGGAGGTCAAAGTGAGGATCCAACCGACCAGCTCTTGCGGATCTCAAAGACTGTTCGTAATGAAGGGCAAGTTGATACGTTTGCTCGAGGGACTTCGAGCTATGATAAACCACCTCAGTACGAATGTCTGATCGAAGGCCAGACCGAAATCTGGAAGAGGTCATGGTTGGGTCCTCTCGGATATCGCTCCTCACAACTAACTCATCAAAGCGATCTCTGTACTCAGCGACGGACATGGATCCTTGCTGAAGGGAAAATAATTGGTCGAGCAAGCGACTCCGATATGACGAAGACAGATACCTCTGACACAATGTACGCTTCATGTCCACCCAACTAGTGACGCGATGTCGACAGTCTCGCTCGCGTGTCCTCTCAACGCTAGCCCAATATGCCCTCGCCTGATCTAAAAGTCTAAGTTTCGCAAACTTGACGCGACGCTCACCGAATACCTCAAAATGGTCAAGATAATACTCCATATCCAAGAGCCAATAACTGAAAGACTCGGGACTCGATGAGCCGTCAAAGGAAGGGGCAGCAGTACGAAACTGACTCTCAAGATCTCTCTCGGAACGCGATCCTCATAATAATCATTCCTAAGGTAACCGAGTCGTGTCGAAGGATCGACACGATCCGCTCGCGTGTACGGATAAGAACGACGACAACCATCATACTTATCGTCTCTAATGTAATGGTCTCGTGTCGGTGCGTCAACACGATCTCTAAAAGTGGTGTGTTGCGATCGAGAATAATCGTCGTAGTAACGTGAAGATCTCCCTGACGGGGCTCTGTGAGAGCGGGTGCTAGTGGACTCGAGACCTCCAAAGTGAGGGGAGGAATAATCGTGATAATCGTGACACCTAGACATAATGAAAAACCTATAGACTCTACGGTTGCGTATCAAAAAGAGCGCGTAACCTAGCTCTGATACCAATTGACGCAGGACGAGCTATAGGCGGCGGAAAATCCGTGACCTAACCTTACATGCTATGCAAAGCCCGACGGGTTAAATCACAATTGAATAATAAATAATGATAACATTCCACGCAGATAATTCAAGACAAGACAGAATATTTTATTAGGGCAAACAAGCTTAGGCTTTCCTCCGCGCGGAGGGTCAAAGCAAGAGCGTACGGAGAATAAAATCCTGCAAATCACAATAATAATCTAACAAACCACTACCATGCAAGATATTCAAACAAGTACAAGAGTACAATCCAATATAAAGTGCTGAAAATAATAAGTCCAATACAAATAAGACTCACCAAATAGTGGGCTGACCAAGGCACTGACGAATTCGGAGCCGGAGGTGCATGGGCGACGATCCGAGGTGTAACCGAAGGTGTGGAAATAATGGCGGTGGCTGTCCTCGGCGAAGGGAGATGAAAACAGACCGGAAATGGATGGATCCGGCTATATGGAGGCGGATCCGGGTAACGGGAGGGCGGGTCCGGTGATTTGGCGCGTATCCGGGCTATGGGAGGTGGTCCGGGTAGAGGGGATGGCTGGATCTGGGCTGGACTGCCCAGATCTGGAAAGATTTAGTGGTGGAGGGTTGTTTGGAGGTGGTTCCACGGGTAGGGAGGGGCTGCTAGCAGATCTGGAGGTTGCTGCTATTAGGGGCGGCTACTGTAGCGGAAAAAGAGGGCGGCGGTGGCTTCAAAAGATGGAGGCGCAGGCGGCGGTGGTGGCTGGGTGGCTGTGGGCTTAGGGCGGCTGCTGGGAGGGGGAAATAAAGAGGAGGCGGAGGCTACTGGGAGGGGGGAAATAAAGGGGCGGAGGCTTTCCTGGAGGTTCAGGCGGCCATTCACGGGAATTAAAACTTTAGCAATGCATAGTAAATTTCCAAGCAGGTTGGTTGAAGTGGAGAGGCGCGTCTGGGATCCTATGTGATCGTAAAGTACCACTAAAACTTAAAGGCAAGTTTTACCGTACTGCAATTAGGCCTGTAATGCTCTACGGTTCTAAGTGTTGGGCAGTGAATGGTGTACACGAGCAAAAAATGGGAGTCGCGGAGATGAGAATGCTTAGGTGGATGTGTGGTCACACGAGACTGGATAAAATTAGGAATGAATGTATCAGGGATAAGATAGGAGTGGCGCCAATTGTAGAGAAGATGCGAGAAGCTCGTTTAAGATGGTTTGGACATGTACATAGGAGACCATTAGAGGCACCTGTTAGGCGTTGTGAGAGTTTAGTCACTAGACATGTTAAACGGGGGAGGGGTAGACCAAAAAAGACTTGGAATGAAACTATAAAGAAAGACATGATGTACTTAGGCATTAATGAGACTATGCTTAAAGATAGGGCGCAATGGCGACAGAGGATCCATATAGCCGACCCCACTATGGTGGGATAAAGGCTTGAGTGTTGTTGTTGTTGTAATGCATAGTAAATTTCATTTTTGAATAGTGAAATTGAATAGGGAAAGAACATGGGATTTTTTGGACAGCCAAACGATGGCTATTTGGGGGGCTGTTGGGCTGCGGGAGGGAGTTTGGAAGGGGGAAAAGAGGGCAAGGGTTAGGGGGTACCTTGGGGAGGGAGAGCCTAGGAGTCGTCACCTAGGGTTCCACGGAGTCGGCACCGTGGGATGATCGCGGGAATCCGAGAATAGCTTTCTCCAAATTCTGCAATGCCTCCATTCAGCCCACTACTCTCTTATTTATAATAAAAACAAAGCTAGGGCATCCCAATCAACGGCTATGATTGGCCGGGGGAAAATCCACTTAAATACAACAATAATAAACCAAAATATATAAAGTAATATATGAAATCGACTCGCAACACGAATCCGAGCGCATCCACAGAGTCGGATCGTCGATCCGGGCACGCCATATATGGTAAGTCGCCAAATCAGCCCCGAATGGGCCCAAAGCTCGTCCTCGCCTCTGCTCTGCATCACTCAACCTGATATAATCAGCTTGAACAACACCACGGGCTCTTATATGATACTCTAAATGTTTCTAAAACACAAAATCTAGTTGTACATGTGTGCACATATCTATGCTCTGCCACGCATCGATTGTTATTTCTCAGCGTCACACATTGCACCATTGAGCATAATCGTGTGATAGTTTGCCCGCACATGCCCCTACTTTGCAACAACTCCTCTTTGCAACAATCTAATCTTGAAAGCATGCATACCCTTTTTTGGAATTATTTTTTAATGTTTGTAGAACTCACTCATTAGTATACTTTTTTAGAAATTAGGCCTCACAAACCTCCAACGAATTTGTTAGAATACTTGACAACAAGTTGAGACTTATTGGACTAATTATGACTTATGAGTAACAAACTCTAACCTTAATTTTATCCATTAATCAAATCCAAAAGTTAGATTAATCTAATTAATCACATATAAAAATTTAGACCAATTTAAATATGAGCTCTCTTTATTCTGATTTAAATTCAAATTTATAAATGGAGGCAAAATTATTCGCATCATGACATTTCCTCTGTGGACGTAATTTATTGTTTAAGCTGAAACCACATAAAAATTGGCGCCTTTCTTTGGCTCTTGGTCTCTTTATTACTACTTTTGTGCT
This sequence comes from Dactylorhiza incarnata, assembly GCA_033032865.1. NCBI lineage: Eukaryota > Viridiplantae > Streptophyta > Magnoliopsida > Asparagales > Orchidaceae > Dactylorhiza > Dactylorhiza incarnata. The sequence continues at coordinate 2,769,759 of JAWHQI010000145.1, read as the reverse complement.
CATTGTATATGTTCATGGTAGATATTTTGATGGGGATCATAGTTCACGGGAGATCCAACCCGTATCGGAGTCTCTTCGGGTTTAAACTCGTAGGAGGGGTTAGAATCGTCGTATGGATGATCCGAGCCTATCGTCGTGTTCAGAGTGTCGACGGAATATTTTCAATGTATTTGCGCTATTTTTTTCGTAAATTATTTATGTATTTTTATGTGTATATCGTGACGGTCATTCATAGTCGTTCGTTGTGTGCTTATGCCTATAAATGCTAGTTCATAGTTTATTTTCAGCATTGCAAAATTTGGAGAGTAATTTCAAACTCCCGCGATCCACCCACGATGTTGATGTCATAAAATCTAGGTGCCTAAGCCTAGAATTTAATTTTCCCTTGTTAGACTAAGCCCCTCTCACAGTTTCCCCCACTAAACTGCCGGTCTGCTCCGCATCTCCTCCTTATAGCCTCCGTAACCCACAACAACGACTTCTATCCTCTGCAAATTGTATATCCATAGCCATTGCCACCAGAAGCCTTGTCGTCCATCCTTCATCGTGATTCTTCCATCCATCAGAAGATAATTGCAGCCCTTGTTCAACATCGAAGAAGATCTCTCTATCCAGGTGGTGGAATTGAACGATCGGCTAGGTCGCTCGCTCCTAGCAGCCTGATACTTCATCTCTAGAACGACTACCACTCACCCCTCTGATAGCCTAAGTCGACCTTCTCCGAGGCAAATTTGGACTACTGCTCCACATGGGTAGGCTTACTGCAACCTCTGACCAACAGGTTCCTGAATGAGGTCAGTTCTGGGAATTTTGGGGCATTCGACCAGCAAACAATTGTCCGTCTAGCCTTTGTTCTGCCTGACCAAGTAAGTTCTCTACAGCCCCACAACACTACACCTCTCCAACAACAACGACTTCCTCTGGAAGCCCAAGGCTGAGCAAGAATCCACCTTTCCAGCGCTTAATTTTTGCGATTCCGTTGTCCCAACCCTCCAACTACAACAATCCTCCTCATTTCATCCGCAATTGCTTATGTAGGTTCTCAATTAGAAGTTCTTCTACTTGTAGGGGTGCAAGCGGTTTGGTTTGAGAATTTGGGTCGGTTTGGACCCAAACTGAAACTGGATCATTATGTATTGGTTCAGTTCATTTTTTGTTAGTTTATTTGGTTCAATCTTCGGTTTTCAGTTTTACTGTTTAAAATCTCAACAACATTTAAATAAATTTATGCCGATTAAAAAATAAATATTACCAAACTTTCTTTGCGGGTGATTTATTACAGTTAACAACTAATATTGCATGTAAAACATATGGTTGAATGTTTTTATCGTGAAACCGATTAATGAATGTAAAAAGATATTAAAAAATCAACTCAATACATTGTTTACTTCTACTTGGTGCGTAAAATATATGCATTGAAAAATTTATTTAGATCCAAATAATATCGAAATCATTCAGATGACATAACTTGTATGCATTATTTAGTTAATAAAAATAGTTGAAAGATCATTCTTGATAATATTTTTGTGTATTATTAATCGGTGTGGTTCGGTTTTTCCTAAAGAAAAACTGAATCGAACCGTTTGGTGTAAATCAATTTGGTTTGGGCGATTTGGGGCAACTTGGGGCGATTTGGTCGGTTTTGGGGTTTTTTATGAACAGCCTATCAACTTGGTGTTGAATATTGCATTGGAAAATATATTATTTAAGTTTAAAATTTTGTAATAGTTCGCTTAATCTTTTGTAATGCTTGAAGAGCGTATTCACCGAGTCTTTAATCAAAACACTCTCATTTCAATTATAACTTGACCTTGTTTGTTTATTTAAAGCCTAATCTGGATTGTGCATGTTTGTAAATTCCCTTTATAATTTCAGGATTATTGCAAGTGTATGTTAATGAGCATCATATTCATCTTGACCTCCCTACACCACTATATGTGCATTCAATCATTAGAGTTCCATTAGCACTTAACCACCCCCACTATCTTCACCTTATCCTACGTCATATAAAAGTTAGGTGATTTTACTAATAGAAGATGCCATCCTTAAGGTGATGCGGCTAATTTAGCGTACACCATCAAACCATGAATAACACAATTAACCTATTTGACTTTTTTGTCAAATCAAATTCGTCCTCTCTACTAGTAATCAGCTAGGACGGGCTGTAAGAAAGAAGGGATATCTAACGTATTCTCTGTTTAGGCTCTTTTTAATTATTGTGTTCATTGCACTCGTCCATTTCTGCATAGAAGTCACATGTTTCACCTAATGGAAAGGTCATTCCTAAGGTTAGAATAATTGTAATTTAAAAACTGAACCATTAAATCATGAACATCAAATGCCACCACTTGTGTGCATTGATTAACCTATTTGATTTTTCGGTTGGAGTCCAAGTAAAAGGGAGCTAATAGAAATACATGCTTATGTATGATTCTAGCAGTCCTGCAACACCAACATCCACAACATTGCAACTGTAAATCAGACAAATTAGCAATTAAAGGAGATTTATAAGAAAATAAAGGGTTGATGAAAATTTACCGCACTGCCATCCTTTGTTGGATAATCATAACCATACACATTTAGCTCGGGCAACCTGCCAACAGCAACTTTTTGAATATAAGGCATAAGATTATTAGGAATGCCCTTGGGATCTTCCCCAATCTGGCCACTTTCATGGGCAGAGACAGGGTTGAAGTATCTCAATAGTATAATTCTCCATTCAGGATCAGCCTTTTGAATATCACGAGCTATCTCCTCAAGGAAGAGCTAATGCACAAAAAAGAAAAAAAATGATAGAACCCTAAAAGTCAATAGCTATGCCACACACATCTATTTCATAGTTCTGAAACTAAAATGAAAGAAATTAGTGAAGCAGACATAATAGCCGGTCATTAGTATACCTTAGTACGACCGTATGGGTTCATTGCCTTCAACTGAAAGTCTTCAACACATGGCATCTTTTCAGGTTGCCCATATACAGTAGAAGATGAGGAGAAGACCATCTAGTTTAGAAACAAAATATTTAAATGATCATACGCGAAATGAGTATGAGAGATGGTAACCAGTGACTACTAATTTATAGCGAAATGAGTGATGATGTATTTTAAAGCTAAGGGGAAAAGAAGCATTTACTTACATACTAGTAGAATCTACTCCATTATCATATTTAACACTCAAAGCATACTAACTCCAATGAAATACAATAAATTTTAACCGACGATGTTAAATTTGTTATATTTAAAAGATTGTTGGTAGGTAAGTATATAAATATGTGTTAAATATGTTAATACAATAAATTTTAATGAAAATGTATACAAATCACCTCAAAAAGAAGCCAAAGAGCCACACGAATATAAGAATGAAGAGTACAAAAAAAGTCAGAAAAAAAAAACAAAAATTCTATAATTAACAAAAGTTACAACTAAGGAAAACTTCTGAAATAGAAACAGAGCTTATAGAGTTACATATCAAATTCGAATTTCAAATGGCATCGATGAATCAGTATGAGATGGGATTAATTCCAAAAAAGATGTTATTTTTCACATAAAGGAACAGGAAAATGCTTTGCTTCCCAATTCACAGCCTAGAGATCTCAACCATTGGGACATGCCATATTACATGTATATGACACATGTTGTAACGTCCCAAGGCCCTGGACTTACCATCGGGACAACGTCCACCGACAGCCTCGCCTGGCAACCGTTACCGGGCTGCAGTCCAAGCACCCTAACCCTTCTCCAGCCCACTGGCGGGTTGTTGGTGGCCACAGCCTCCCTTCGATGAGGCAAACTCGATAGTTAAGTGTGCAGCACGGGGACTTCCCAGGAGGTCACCCATCCCAGTACTATTCCAGCCCGAGCACGCTTAACTATGGAGTTCTTTCACTTCTCATCACCAATTGAGCTGAGCTCCATAGTTAAGCGTGTTCGGGCTGGAGTAGTACTGGGATGGGTGACCTCCTGGGAAGTCCCCGTGCTGCACACTTAACTATCGAGTTTGCCTCATCGAAGGGAGACTGTGACCACCAACAACCCGCCAGTGGGCTGGAGAGGGGTTGGGGTGCTTGGGCAACAACCCGATAACGGTCACCAGGCGAGGCTGTCGGTGGACGTTGTCCCGATGGTAAGTTCAGGGCCTTGGGACGTTACAATAAAAAGTGCAGCTCAATTGGTGATGAGAAGTGGAAGAACTCCATAGTTAAGCGTGCTCGGGCTGGAGTAGTTCTGGGATGGGTGACCTCCTGGGAAGTCCGCGTAGTGCATGCTTAACTATCGAGTTTGCCTCATCGAAGGGAGGCAGTGGCCACCAACAACCCGCCAGTGGGCTGGAGAGGAGTTGGGGTGCTTGGGCTGCAGCCCGGTAACGGTCGCCAGGCGAGGCAGTCGGTGGACGTTGTCCCGATGGTAAGTCCAGGGCCTTGGGACGTTACACATGTCATCTATCAAATGACCTAGAGCTTTCTTTTAGGGTTATCTTTTGGGCAAATATTACTCCAAAGAAAAAATAGACAGGCATGGATATAATATTAGACAACAGAAATGGAGAAACCATACCTTTTTACATCCATACTTCGCCATAAACTCATATAAATGTAGGGTGCCGATGAGATTGTTGTCGTAATACAAATGTGGTTCAGCAACGCTCTCCCCAACAGCCTTCAGTCCAGCAAGGTGGATAACAGCATCAAATCTGTCTAATAAAAAAATGAATCAAATAGACACGAATAGAGCTTAGTAAGATCTAGATATGGTCTATGGATAGAGGTTAATAAGATTCAAATATAAGTCATATAACAGTTGACTCTTAACGGTTAGATTTTTTGACAATTAATAGTCCTCTTAATTACACGCTCGATAAAGTTTCCCATCTTAGTAGCTCAAATCACAAAAAAAGCAGCTAAATATGTCATTTTCCCCATTTTGCTCGACCAATATAGAAAATTTTGGAAGATCGAATAACCAGAGTCAACATGGGTCATGGATCGGATTAAGGTCAGCCTTAACGAAAACAATATTCTGACTGCATACATTCACTTGCACACATGGCACCATATTTTAAGGGGAATAGACACTAAATATAAATTTCCGAACGCATCTCTAAAAACACAAATTCTGAAAAAGAAAAATCGATGCTCGGATAGCAAATTACGGGGAAATGGGGAATCAACAGAGAAGGGGGGAAACTGACCTCGTTTCCGAGAACACTTTCTCCAAATCCTCCTTGTTACGAAGATCACCCTGCGATCGATCGAATTCCCAATCAAATAAGCAATCAGAATACCATAAAGTGACTGAAAGAAGGCTCGACGAAGATCTTAGAAGAGAGTATAGTGGAAGGATCTAGAACAATACCAAATGGAATCGGAGGTTCCGGGACAGTTCCGCGCCGACGAGGTTCCTTACGCGATCAACGGCTTCCTCGACGGAGTTGTTGAGGTTGTCGATGATGGAAACGCTAAAGCCCTGCTTGAGAAGCTGCAGCACCGTGTGCGTTCCGATGAACCCCGCCCCGCCGGTCACCAATATGTTTTGAATCCGCCCCTCAGATCCCATCCCGCGCCGAGGGCACTGCAATGCCTTCGTCTCTCTCGAAAGAAATCAAATGGCAGCGAAACCCTTCTCTATCCGCTTCGTCCCTCTCAAGCTGTCTGTTTGGCGACTTATAGATAGAAATGTCGAAAAGGAGAGATCCGTTTGGTTATGATTCTCCCCATTGCCAGGGAAACGTATTTATTGGACCTCGCAAAAGAAGTTACAGTTTTGTAACAAATAGAAAAACACCACGTGTCCAGCGTAGAAACGTGGCCTCTCTTGCGACGCGGTAAAAAACAGTGAACGCTGGTTTTGGTATTTATTTAGCATAAGGGCAATGTTATAAGCACACCATTTTTGACTATTCACACACCAATTTTTACAAGTTATTATGTGCCTTTCGAAAATAAGCCTTGTTGCGGATCGCTTAGGGCTCTTGGTAGACCGGTTTACTTGAACTACCTTAGCTCGGGAGCGAACCAAGCGCGCAAACAGTCAATTTGAGATTCGCTGATTACACTGAGACTTTTTAGCGTGGAAAACCCGGAAAGGGTAAAAAATCACGTGCCCGGAGCTGTGCCGACCAAACTTCCACTATCTTCTGGGGGGTTACAATTATAGACTTAGAAGTCGAGCGCGACAGGCTGTTGCTCGTTACAATAATAGAGTGAAAGAGAGAGAGAGAGAAGAGAATTCCGAAGGTGACAGACCACCTCCAGAAAAACTAAGTCATTTCTCCTTCTGAGAAAGGCGGAGAACAAAAGTGAGAATGTCTTGTCCGTTTTTGTGAAGACGAAAGTGAGAGCGCTGTGTCCGCTTTCGTGAGAACGAAAGTGAGAGCGCTGTGCCCGCTTTCGTGAGAACGAAAGTGAGACTGCCGAGTCGCCTTTCGAGACGAAGGAAAACTTCAAGTCCACGAAGGAGACCTTCAAGCACCGAAGGAGAAATCCGTGGAAATCTTCAAGGAGCTCTCCCGGGTCCAGAAGGCAAGGTCCTCTCAAATGAAGCATAGGGGATCCTTTTATAGCTTTGGCCGGGGGTAGCCCGGTAATTTTGCCGTTGTAACCACCATAACCACCTGGGAGGACGAATCATATTTTCCGGTTCAGAGCCCACGGATCACCATTTTTCGTAAATGACCATCATGCCCTTCGAGGAAAGGCGACAAGCTGTTCATGAAAAGTGAGAAACTGAAAAGACAAAAAGTGAGCGAGCCGAGTCGGAAAAGTGAGCGAGTCGGAAATGTGAGCGTGCTAGAAAGACAAAAAGTGAGCGTGCCCGAAATGTGAAAGTGCTCTGAGCGCGCCCAGAAGTGCTCTGAGCGCGTAACGAAGGGGGAATTGCTCTGAACGGAGTCCGGAGCCCGAAAAGCGGGCGGCGAGCCAAAAGAGGGGGGGACTCACCCCAGCCTTGCTCCGGGGGAGAGCGGTTGCACCGCACCTAAGGGAGGGCGAGGCGCGACCGCACCCGAGGGAGGGACGTGGCTTGGCCGCACCCCACATGGGGGCGGCTTGGCTCGGCCGCACCCAAGGGGTGCGGCCTGGCCGCACCCCTCATGGGGTGCGGCCTGGCCGCACGCCACATGGGGTGCGGTTTGGCCGCACCCCCCACTATGGGGGGTGCGGCTATTCGCACCCCACTAGTGGGGTGCGGGCTAGTCGCACCCCAGTAGTGGGGTTCGGTCATGGCGGGGCGCAACGTGCGTTTCGTGCTTGTTGGCGGCGGAAATGGCGGCTTCGACTTCTTCAACTTGGGTGATCATACGGTGACCGCTGACCCTACCTCCCGTTAGTGGAGTTTTTCCTAGACGCACCCCAAAGCCTCTACGGATATGTAACATAAGTCCCCCAAACCTTCGGAGTCCAGACTTCTGCGCGAAGGAGTTCGGAGGTTTTGATTTTTCTGTGGCGACTTTGACCATTGTTATCTTCGTGTGACGTGTCGGAAGTCGTCGCTCGGCTCTAGTTGTGGAAGAGATTTCTATCTCGCCTTGAATGGTTACGTTGTGGGCTTGCTGCCCAATGGTTGTGTTGGAGATCGAGCTTGTCGTTTCTGTATGGCATATACAAGTGCTTTGTTCTGGTAAAAGCCAGAGTCCCTTGTTGGACGATCCGAGTATTCTGTTCTGGGAGAGGTCAAAGTCCTTTGTCGGACAATCTGAACACTCTGTTCTGGGAGAGGGCAGAGTCCTTTGTCAGACAATCTGAACACTCTGTTCTGGGAGAGGGCAGATTCCTTTGTCGGACAATCTGAACACTCTGTTCTGGGAGAGGGCAGAGTCCTTTGTCGGACAATCTGAACACTCTGTTCTGGGAGAGGGCAGAGTCCTTTGTCGGACAATCTCAACACTCTGTTCTGGGAGAGGGCAGAGTCCGTTGTCGGACAATCTGAACACTCTGTTCTGGGAGAGGGGAGAGTCCTTTGTCGGACAATCTGAACACTCTGTTCTGGGAGAGGGCAGAGTCATTTGTCGGACAATCTGAACACTCTGTTATGGGAGAGGGCAGAGTCCGTTGTCGGACAATCTGAACACTCTGTTCTGGGAGAGGGCAGAGTCCTTTGTCGGACAATCTGAACACTCTGTTCTGTGAGAGGGCAGAGTCATTTGTCGGACAATCTGAACACTCTGTTCTGGGAGAGGGCAGAGTCCGTTGTCGAACAATCTGAACACTCTGTTCTGGGAGAAACAATGCAATTGAAAATGGCGCTTGTGGTTTGGGTGCATGGTGAAGAGTAATAAATAGAATGATATTTGTTTGTTACATTGATGTTCAAAACACGAGATACAAGTAAATACGTCAGGCGTAGAACAAGCTATTCTTCGGGACTGTCGCTCTGGGGATTGCTCCCCCGCTGGATCATTCTTGACTTGTTGATTCATGATCCTTGGTTTGGAGAAATTTTTCAAGGAGTCCCCGACGTACGAACCGTTCGATTTCTGCGCTCAGTCGCGAACAATCTTCTGTTTTGTGCCCGCGACCTCGATGGTAGTCGCAGTATTTTGATTGCTCTCCAGAATTTGGTGCAAGAGCCCTAGGCCTCTGGAGAGAGGGATGATCGCGGATGGCAAGGAGAACGTTAGTCCTGGTTGTGTTCAGGGGAGTTTAGTCTTGATGCTGGCGAGATCTTCGGTCTCTGTTGGGATTGTCGTGATGCTTGTTGTTCTTGTTGGGAACTGTCTGCTGCGACGACTCCTCTTTCTTCCTCTTTGAGCTCCCCTCGAACTGCCGGCGGTGTGCTTCGATGGCCTCATCCGCGGCTATCTGAGCTTCAACTCGTCGAACGAGGTCGTGGTAACTTGGTACGGTTTCTCTCATGAGAGCTGAGTAAAAGCCACTTGGGCGGAGTCCTCCAAGGAAGAATCCCCGCAAGAGTTCAGGATCGACTCATGGGATCTGTCGAGCCTCCGAGGTGAAGCGTCGGAAAAAATCCTTGAGAGTCTCTCCGTCATTTTCGCGGATTCTTGAGAGATGGGAGGGATCTCGGACAATCCTACGATTTGCGATGAACTGGTCCACGAACTGCTGCGCCATTTCTATGAAGTTGTTGATGGCCCCATCTCGCAGGGAGTGGAACCAGGTGCGTGCTTGTCCTTTCAAAGTTGCCGGAAACACTTGACAGAGGAGTTGGTTGGGGGCGCTGTAAATCCTCATGATGGTGGTGAAGTGATTGACGTGTTCCAACGGGTCGTCCATCCCGTCGAACGTTTCGATGTTGGGAAGCTTGAAACCGTTTGGAACTGGATGGGCCAGGACCTGAGGTGATAGTGGGGAGCCGTGGTGCGCGGGATGGCGGGCAAGAGCTGCGCGTCGCCCTGCTCGGGCGTACTCTTCTTCCATCATATCGCGTATCTCCTCTCGTGTGGTTCTTTCTACTACTCGGTCGAGAGCAGCTCTTCCTTGACGATGGTGATGGGGGTCAGCCTCCGGTCCTCTGACCGGCGGAGCAGGATGTGCGGAGCTTGCAGCATCGGAGAAATCTTCAGAGACTTCATCTTCCCGAACGGCTCCCTCGAACGGAGCATGATTCGGAACTGGGGGTGGCGGAGCGTTCGATACTGGAGGCTGAACGGGAACTCGAGGTGCCCCAAGGTTTCTCACGAGAGTCAGCATCGTCTCGGCTTGTTGCTCTTCCATTTGCCGAATGCGCCCATCCAGCTCCGTCGCAGGCGTAAGCACTGCCTCTTCTGCGAGAGGCGCATTGATGAGCGAGTGGGAGGGAGCTGGGTCGACGCGCCCCTCTGGGATTGAACCTTCAGTGGTGCGAGCACTTCCTCTGGCCATTGCGGTTGGCGGTAAGTGTCACTTTCAGTAATCTTTGCTGAACTCTTGGGAATCGTCTTCCCATAGACGGCGCCAAACTGTTGCGGGTCGCTTAGGGCTCTTGGTAGACTGGTTTACTTGAACCACTTTAGCTCGGGAGAGAACCAAGCGCGCAAACAGTCAATTTGAGATTCGCTGATTACACTGGGACTTTTTAGCATGAAAAATCCGGAAAGGGTAAAAAACACGTGGCCGGAGCTGTGCCGACCAAACTTCCACTATCTTCTGGGGGGTTACAATTATAGACTTAGAAGTCGAGCGCGACAGGCCGCTGCTCGTTACAATAATAGAGAGAAAGAGAGAGAGAGAAGAAGAGAATTCCGAAAATGACAGACCACCTCCAGAAAAACTAAGTCCTTTCTCCTGCTGAGAAAGGCGGAGAACAAAAGTGAGAATGCCTTGTCCGCTTTTGTGAAGACGAAAGTGAGAGCGCCGTGTCCGCTTTCGTGAGAACGAAAGTAAGAGCGATGTGCCCGCTTTCGTGAGAACGAAAGTGAGACTGCCGAGTCGCCTTTCGAGACGAAGGAAAACTTCAAGTCCACGAAGGAGATCTTCAAGCGCCGAAGGAGAAATCCGTGGAAATCTTCAAGGAGCTCTCCCGGGTCCAGAAGGCAAGGTCCTCTCAAATGAAGCCTAGGGGGTCCTTTTATAGCTTTGGCCGGGAGTAGCCCGACAATTTTGCCGTTGTAACCACCATAACCACCTGGGAGGACGAATCATATTTTCCGGTTCAGAGCCCACGGATCACCATTTTTCGTAAATGATCATCCTGCCCTTCGAGGAAAGGCGACAAGCTGTTCCTGAAAAGTGAGAAACTGAAAAGACAAAAAGTGAGCGAGCCGAGTCGGAAAAGTGAGCGAGTCGGAAATGTGAGCGTGCTAGAAAGACAACAAGTGAGCGTGCCCGAAATGTGAAAGTGCTCTGAGCGCGCTCAGAAGTGCTCTGAGCGCGCTCAGAAGTGCTCTGAGCGCGTAACGAACGGGGAATTGCTCTGAACGGAGTCCGGAGCCTGAAAAGCGGGCGGCGAGCCGGAAGAGGGGAGACCCACCCCAGCCTTGCTCCGGGGGAGAGCGGTTGGACCGCACCTAAGGGCGGGCGAGGTGCGGCCGCACCCGAGGGAGGGACGCGGCTTGGCTCGGCCGCACCCAAGGGGGTGCGGCCTGGCCGCACCCCACATGGGGTGCGGTTTGGCCGCACCCCCCACTATGGGGGGTGCGGCTATTCCCACCCCATTAGTGGGGTGCGGGCTAGTCGCACCCTAGTAGTGGGGTTCGGTCATGGTGGGGCGCGACGTGCGTTTCGTGCTTGTTGGCGGCGGAAATGGCGGCTTCAGCTTCTTCAACTTGGGTGATCATGCGGTGACCGCTGACCCTACCTCCCGTTAGTGGAGTTTTTCCTAGACGCACCCCAAAGCCTCTACGGATATGTAACAAGCCTTGTACATGCATTTTTAGGAAAAGTGTTCAACACGAAAGTTGCAAAGTTCGTGTTGAACGCATTTTCCTAAAAATGCATGTACAAGACATATTTTCAAAAAATCGCTATAGTTACGATTATGGCGACAATACATCTTGTGCGTGCTTTTTTAGGAAAATTGTTCAACGCGAAAGTTGTAGATCTTGACGAGATCTGCAGTTTTAGTGTTGAACACTTTTCCTAAAAATGCATGTACAAGATGTATTTTCAAAAGGCGCATAATAAATCATAAAAATTGGTGTGTGAATAGCCAAAACTGGTGTGCTTATAACATTCATGGTGCTGATTTAGTCTCCCCAGTCCAACGGACTCAAATAAATGATGTTTAATATTATGCTTTTTTCTTTTCCTTTCTACCCTCGAACCCTTTTTACCTCCTTATGCTCGTCTCCCCGCCTTCCTCCTGTCATCTCTCCCCATCACCTCTGATTCTCCGACGACAGAGATTTGCTCTCCCCAATCTCTTGATCCATCGATATTCATCTATATTTATTAAGAGCAACAACTTCAAACACGTGCATTGTCTTCCTCTAACTCGTATTCGTCAGGTTTGCTTTTCTTCATTTAAACTCCAACAGGTTCGGTTCTGCCTTCCAAACTTGGAGATCTTACTTCCATTGATCAGTCTCAATTGATTTTTTCCCTGTTTAATGACAGAATGGGATGGTTTTGAAGCCCAGCACACTGGCGGCAAGTTTTTGAAGCTTCGACAAACTTTTCTCCGTCTCGCTCTGTTCTAGATCACCAGCATCATCATTTTAGTTACCAAACACAAAAAGCAAGTCGGGTAAATTAAAAGTGTAAAGGTAATTATTTACACATTTTTTGTGAATCAATTATTTTGTAATACTAAGAGAAGAGAACTAATCATTCTATGCCAACTTAACAGGTCAATCAAATTAATTCAGAGCAACGACCCTTACCCGAACTTGCATCCCAAGATCATATTAGTTTCACGGACATGTTGATGATGGTAACTAACCTTATAATTTTTCCTTCTAAGAGCATTATTTGTTTGTATGTAATACAATTTAAAATTACTTAATTGTGCAGGGCATACACGACGAGTGCGGCTAGTTGACTCCTCTGTGAAATTTTAATACTGGTGCTACAAATTTTGTTAAATTTAGTATTGAGAATGTGATGGTGAATTTTGTTGAGATGGTTTGAAAAAAAAAACTTGAATGTTCAAATCATTATTGACTTCAATGTTCAAATCATTATTGACTTCAATGTTGTATATCATTATTGAGATCATGATCTGCAGTTTTTAAGATCTGCAGATTTTTTTAAGCTCTGCAGTTTTGTTTACTTCTGTGTTTTAAGCTTTGTATCATTATTGACTTCAATGTTTTAACTTTTAAGCCTGTAAGGAGGATAGGGAGAAGCTGGGTTCTGATTCGAATCAGGCAGAATTTAAAGCTAGGCATCTCACTATCTCAGTAATGAAAATTCCTTCTAAAATATCAGTTCTCTGCTACCAGCTGAAACAACATTCGGAGAAGATTAGCATCAGGGAGGGAAAAAGGATTGGAGGGTAGAAAGGGAAGTAAAAAAAGCCTAATATTAAACATTTAAACATCATTTATTTGACTCTGTTGGATTGGGGAGAGCAAATCAGCACCATGAACTGAATATTATCCATTTCATTAGAAATGAACCGGGATCCAAGAAAATAAAAATTTAAGCTGCGCTCTGCTTTTAATAGTATTTTGAAGAGCATGAAAACTTAACAACAAACAAAGAACAAACATATGAGCGGGAAAATGTAGGAAACAAATACCAAGAACTTTTTAATTGAAAAAATTGAGAGAAATGGGGAGAACAGAGAGTCAGACAGTGGATTTGAGCGGAAAAATGAAAGATACGGGATTTTCAAAAACAATAAAATGAGTCTACGACGGCTTTTAGGCCAAGAAAGCAAATACAATGTGTTAAAAAATCATATATATATTTTTGATATTTTTAGGCAATTGTTGATCGCAATTTGATTTTTGATATTTTTAGGCAATTGTTGATCGCAATTTGAAAATGATTATCTGCACTCTAATGTTAATTGTAACCCAAAATTTTTTAAAAAAATTATCAGCAATCCATAATATTTAACGCAACCCACTTTATAAAAACATACATAAATCACTTCAAGACATGTGAGCAAAGCTATCATGAATAATACAGACAATCACTTAAAATTGCTGCCGGCCGAAGAAAACTGCCGCGGGCGGCTTCAGGCGAGGTCGGAGCTGTTGACAAAGTGTTCCATGGGGGATCATTGAATCTGTTTTAAAAGAAAAAAAAAATATTTGGCCTGCGAATAGTGTTTTGTGTGAGGAAAGAAAAAGGAAGGTATTTCCTGAATTATTGGGTTGCAAATTGCAATAGCTATTTTCGAGTTGCGGTTAATCACCCTGATACATCAGCGAGCAACTGTTCGTGACTTATTTCCCAAAACCAGTGTGTGACCAGATATCGACAATCCTACAGGTGCCCCCACCTGACACCTGTATTTCTGGGGACTCGCCCATTTCATGGAAATAAAAAAATAAGATGTTATTTCTCGATCCAGTGCTTAAGCCGCAAACTTTTGTTGGTTGATCATCATGCTTTTCGAGAAGAATCTTATCTATACTTTTTTTGTTTCCTTTTGAAACTGGCACACCCCGAAGCTCGTAATTTATGAGACGGGTGTATGAGATGTAGTGAATGATCTTTTATGCATTCTGAAATTTGCAAATAGATATTGTGCATAAGAACCAAAAACAATTTTTTATTTCATTTAAATATACTTTTTTATATAGCCACTTAGGCTTCATTTGGCGCGGCGTTTGCCGCAAACGCCGCCGCAAGGCGGTTAACCAAACGCCCAGCGGCGGCGTTTGCCGCGTCTCTACCCGCCGCGCCTGAGAAAAGCTCCAAAAGCAGTGGGAGGAACCACCGCTTCCTCCCTCCAGTTCGAATGTCGCGGTTCCTCTTGCTGGTTCCGCCCGCCACCGCCGCACCAAATGAAGTCTTAGTGGGATAAAGGCTTGAGTGTTGTTGTATATAGCCCACTTAAAATTTATAATTTAACTGATCGTAATCATGTTTTATGGAAATTTATGGGGGTATTTATTATGCTCATATGAATAATAAAACAAAAGTAAAATTATTGTGCGATGTAATTGCCATCAACATTGTTGCGGACCACTCGAGGCTCCGGTAGACTGGACTAAATTGAATCGTCATAGCCCGGGAGCGTTCGAGCGAGCAAACAGTCACAGAAAATGGAAAGCTGATAAGACAATTTTTTTTTAACTCGGAAAACCCGTCAACTGGGTGAAAAACCACGCGGTCGGGTCTGTGCCGACCAAATCTTCCATTATTTGTCGGTTGTTGTACAAAGTTGTTTTGAAGAACCCGAGGGTGACAGACCGCCTCTCGTTATAATTGTTGAGAGAAAGATGCTCAGAGGGTGACAGACCACCACTCACGAAGCTAAGTCATTTGTCTGCAGCAGAGGGGAATGTTGCGCTCTGAACGCTCTGGAGATTTTGACTGTTGCTTGAAGGTTTGATCAACGAGTTATGTGCGTCTCTGTCTCTGTGGCTTGTCTTCTGCTGCGCGAGAGGAGTTTGGAGTACTGGTCTTGACGGTGGCTGACGTGCTCGTTCTTGAGCTCACAGAGGCGTGCTTGTTCTTGTGCGCACTGAGGCGTGCTCATTCTTGAGCGCACAGAGGCGTGCTTGTTCTTGAGCACACAGAAGCACGCTTGGAGCGGAGCGTACGAGGGAGCGCTTGGAGCGGAGCGCACGGGGGCGCGCTTGGATCGGAGCGCACGGGGGCGCGCTTGGAGCGGAGCGCACGGAGGTGCGCTTTGAGCGGAGCGCACGGGGGCGCGCTCGGAGCGGAGCGCACGGGGGCGCGCTTGGAGCGGAAGAAGGCATTCAAAGAGCTTCGAAGGAGTCTTCGAAGGTAAGGGAGATATTCAAGAGAACTCTCTCTTACTCTTATGAGGAAAGGAGGGAGGAGAAAAAGAGGGATCCCCATAAAGGGGAAATAGGGTCTATTTATAGATTCCAAGAGGGGTGACCCTGTAATTTCTTTCAATAACTACCGGACTGGCGAATAGGAACGCTCCATTTAGAGCACACACTTCACAGATTTTACGCAAACTGCTCCTCCCGTGAGGGAAGGAGCGGCCGACAAGGCCGACAGAAGGGAGGCCGCCCCCGAAGTGGGCGGCGGCCGAGATCGGGCGGCCAAGTTGCCGCCCGATCTGGGCGGAAGGAAGGCCGCCCCCGACGGGGGCAGCGGCCGAGATCGGGCGGCCAAGATGTCGCCCGATCTGGGCGGAAGGGAGGCCATCCCCGAAGGGGCGCGACGGCCGAGATCGGGCGGCCTAGTGGCCGTCCGATCTGGGCGGAAGAGAGGCCGCCCCCGTCGGGGGCTGCGGCCGAGATCGGGCGGCCAAATGGCCGTCCGATCTGGCGAAAGGAGGGCCGCCACCGGCGGGGGCGGGGACCGAGACGGCGGACGTCGCGCGGTGGTGGAGATGGTGGCGATGTCGGCGATGGCGGCGACGATTATACCTTGGGTAGTTACGTCGTTAGTGGGGTTTTTGGATACCCGCATCCCCATGGATGGGGTGCAGTTAATGCCTCTAAGGAGACCCCATCATTTGCCCCCCAAGTCCCCGCAACATCGAGTCGAAGAGGATGGAGGGCAGGGACTTCTACTCGAAATCTGGACGACACGCATAATGTTTTGTGGTGGTGCCCGTACAACAAAATGTCTAGGAGGTGCGCAAGGTAGGCTAGCCACCGGGAGGAGAGCTTGCTTGCAGTTTTGCGCGTAGCAAGATGCACGAGAGGTGCGGAGGGAGGAACTCTCGCAGGGCGCATTCCGTGCTAGTAATGGTGTGAGTAAGGTGCGCCCGCGTGTACGCGGAAGGGGTGCCTACGTGGTGTGCGCATGTGAGGAATGTGCACGTGGGATATGCGCCCGCGTGCCGCTCGGACGTGGGATGGCCTTCCATGCGCCCGCGAGCTGCGCGTGCACGAGATGTGCGCCCGCGCGCGCGGGGAGTGTGCCCGTGCTATGTGTGCGTGTGCGCACGGGAGGTGCACTCGCGCATGCGCGCGCGTGGAGTGTGCCCACGTGATGTGTGCGTGCGGGACGGGCACTAGGGCGTGCGTGCGGGACGGGCACTAGGGCGTGCGTGCGCGGGGATTGCGCCCGCGCGCTATGGATGTGTACTCGCACGTGCGCGTGTGGGGAGTGCGTCAGCGAGCTGTGCGAGCGCGGGACGGGCGCCTGTGTGCTGTGGCTTGTACCTGCGGTCTTTTGCTTGTGAAAACTCGGGCGATTTCTTGGTCTTTCAGGTAGCGTGACCTTGCTCTCAGGGGAAAATGTTGTAGTGACGCTTTCTTATTAATCGTGGAGCATGTTGATGTCTGAAAGTGACGGTATGGGATACATGCAAGTCCAGGGGTGAAGGTCCCCTGTATGGCGGTGTTGTCGCGTCGTTGAGATATAACCAAATTTGATATCGGAGGTCTCTTATTCAATGTTGAGAGAGGGGCTCTAGTGTTGGTGTGGATGAGGCGTGGCTTCGCCCTTTCCATTCTATTGCACATTTGCATCATGTTGTAGCTATGTATTTTGTTTACGACGCTTTAGCCGCTCCTTGAGCGTTGTTTGATTATTTGCCCACTGTTCTGGCTTTGAGCACTGGCTTGTGATAGTAGAGGTTTTGCGGTGTTGGAACCGACATTTTGCGGGGTTAACTGTGTTTTGCTTCTTGGATGTGGGCGTTTGGAGGACGAGACTCAAGTGGATGCTTCGAGCCGAGTAGTGAGAGGTCCGGATTACCGACCCGGGGGATGTCTCTAAAAGTAGCGATGAAGGGCGGATGCTT
Source organism: Dactylorhiza incarnata (assembly GCA_033032865.1). Taxonomy (NCBI): domain Eukaryota; kingdom Viridiplantae; phylum Streptophyta; class Magnoliopsida; order Asparagales; family Orchidaceae; genus Dactylorhiza; species Dactylorhiza incarnata. Next base: position 2,752,534 of record JAWHQI010000145.1, on the reverse strand, counting down.
CGAGTCGCGACAATGAGCTTACCAGGGATGGGAGTGAGCTTTATCCCCGTCTGGTGGACGTGGGGTCCTTCGAAGAAGATCGGAGTCTCTACTTAGGCTACCTGATCGTTCTATTCGGAAGAGCTCGCCAGCTCGGTGTCTTTGCATGGGATATCCGAGTGCTTTGTTCGGGGAGAGGACGAAATCCATTATTGGGAGATCCGAACTCTCTGATTTGGAAAAGCCAGAGCCCCTTGTTGGGAGATCTGAACACTCTGTTCTGGGAGAGGCCGGAGTCCCTTGTTGGGAGATCTGAACACTTTGTTCTGGGAGAGGCCAGAGTCCCTTGTTGGGAGATCCGAACACTCTGTTCTGGGATAGGCTAGAGTCCTTTGTTGGGAGATCCGAACACTCTATTCTGGGATTGGCCGGAGTCCCTTGTTGGGAGATCCGAACACTCTGTTCTGGGAGAGGTGAGAGTCCCTTGTTGGGAGATCCGAACATTCTGTTGTGGGAGAGGCCGGAGTCCCTTGTTGGGAGATCCGAACACTATGTTCTGGGAGAGGCCGGAGTCCCTTGTTGGGAGATCCGAACACTTTGTTCTGGGAGGCCGAAGTCCCTTGTTGGGAGATTCCAACACTCTATTCTGGGAGAGGTCGGAGTCCGTTGTTGGGAGATCCGAACACTTTGTTCTTGGAGAGGCTGGAGTCCCTTGTTAGGAGATCCGAACACTCTGTTGTGGAAGAGGCTGGAGTCCCTTGTTGGGAGATCCAAACACTCTGTTCTGGGAGAGGTCGGAGTCCCTTGTTGGGAGATCCGAACACTCTGTTCTGGGAGAGGCCAGAGTTCCTTGTTGGGAGATCCAAACACTTTGTTTTGAGGCAAACAGTAAAATTGAAAACGACGCTTGTTGTTTGGGCGCATGATAAAATAAATGACACTTGTTTGTTACATGGATGCTAAAAAGATGAGATACATATATATATGTTGGGTGTCCTGGACGTTCCACGGGTAGAGAACAGTCTCCTCTTTAGGACGGTCGTGTTGGGGATTGCCCCCCTGCCGAGTCATTCTTGACCTATTGATTCAGGATCTTTGGTTTGGAGAAATTTTCCAAGGAGTCCTAGACGAACAAATCGTTCGATTTCTGCGTTCAGTCACGAAAAACCTTCTATTTCATGCTCGTGACCTCGATGGTAATCGTAGTACTTGGATTGATCTCCGGAGTTTATTGTAAGAGCTCTCAGCCTCTGAAGAGAGGGATGATTATAGATGGCCATCATTACTCCCGTTCGCAAGGTATTGAGCGGGGTGAAAGTTTCGTGTCGGTGGTGCCCCTCCCGTCTGTGCGGGAGTCGTCCCGAGGCATGTCGTTCCTCTTCGGTATCAATGGTGGGTCTTGTTCTCCTTTTCTTTTTAGACTGCCTTAAAATTGTTGTCGATGTGCTTAGATTGCTTCGTTGGCGGTGATCTGGGCGTCGATCCGCCGAACGAGATCGGGATAGCTAGCTACAGCCTTCTGTATTGGTGCGGAGTGGAAGCCACCAGGGCGGAGCCCTCCGAGGAGAAACCCTCGAAGGAGCTCCGGTTTTGCTCCAGGAATTTGTCGTGTCTCCGTGGTGAAACGACGAAAGAAATCTTTAAGGGTCCGTTCGTTTGGACGAAATTGAAATTCGATATTGGAATTGAATATTGATAAATATTGTGGAATTAAATATTGGTGACTAATTCCAATTCCAACATTCGCCTAATAAACAATATTGTTGAATATTGTGGAATTAATCAATACTTTTGTTCGTTTGTTAAATAAAATTCAATTTAAGAATTTAAACATATTACGAAGAAGCTAATATTTATCACATATATCATAAACAAATGTATGTCATGACGACGATTTTTTCGCCCGGGGGCGTTTTTTTTGCCCAAGAACGATTTTTTTTCCGCCCGAGCGCATTTTTTTCGCACAATTGCGATTTTTTTGCCCGGGCGCGCATTTTTTACCCGGGCTCATTTTTTCGCCCGGGAGGGATTTTGTGTCCCGGGCATGATTTTTTGGCCCGGGCGCAATTTTTTTCCCGGGTGCGATTTTTACAACCGCCCGGCCGAAAAAAGCTCGCATAAGCGATAAAAACGCATCCCAACAAAAAACCGCTCCCCGGTGAAAAAATAGCGCCCGAAAAATAGCCCCCGAGTAAAAAAATTTCGAAGGGAGAAAAAAACTCGACCGGGCAAAAAAATCGCTCCCGGCCAAAAAAATCTTTCCCGGGCAAAAAAATTGCGCCCGAGTGAAAAAATTGCGCCCGTGCAAAAAAATTGCGCGCGAGCAAAAAAATCGCTCCATGACGAAAAATCACGTTTGAGCAAAAAAATTGCACCGGGGCGAAAAACTCTCTACTAGGAGAAAAATTAGCGCCCGGGCGAAAAGTTCGCGTCCCGGCGAAAAATTCGCGCCCGGGCAAAAAATTCGCGCACAGGCGAAAAATTCGCGTGTGGGCGAAATAACGCTCTCGGGGGAAAAAATCGCGCCCGGGTGAAAAAATCGCGCGCAAGCGAAAAAATCGCGCGCGGGCGAAAAACTTGCGCGAGCGAAAAACGCGTGCCCGGGCGAAAAATGCGCGCTCGGGCGAAAAAACGCGCGTCTCGGCGAAAAACGCGCTCTCGAGTTAAAAACGCGCGCCCGGGCGAAAAACTCGTGCCCGGGCAAAAAATTGCGCGCCCGAGTGACAAAACATGCGCCCGGGCAAAAAACGCGCCCCCGGGCGAAAAAACGCGCGCCCGGGCAAAAAACGCACGCCAGGGCGAAAAACACGCGTCAGTGCGAAAAATTTCTGCCTGGGCAAAATTTGGGCGTCCGGGCGAAAAATGCGTGTTCGGGCGAAAAACTCGCGTCCGGGCGAAAAATTGTGTGCCCGGGCGCATAAACGCGCGCCCGGACGAAAAACGCGCGTCAGGGCGAAAGCGCGCACCAGGACGAAAAATGCGCGCTAGGGCGGAAAATTTCCGCCCGGGCAAAATTTGGGTGTCCGGGCGAAAAACGCACGTTCGGGCGAAAAACGTGCGTTCGGGCGAAAAACTCGCGTCCGTGCGAAAAACTCGCGCCCGAGCGAAAAATTGTGCTCCCGAGCGCATAAATGTGCGCCCGGGCAAAAAACGCGATAAATCGAGCGTGTCAGACTCGCCTAATTCCGATATGTCTAGCTAGATTTTGTGCTTAGGCTAAAATCAATTACATGATATTCAACTCAAATTTCAATTATTAAAGCTACCTAATAAGCGAACGACGTAATTTGAATTCTACGTCAAATTTCAATTCCAAGTCTTCAATTCCGTCCAACGAACGGGGCCTAAGGTTTTCCCCTTCGCTTTGACGGATCCCGGACAGGTGGGAGAGGTCTTTGACTATCCGTTGGCTAGCGATAAACTGGTCCGTGAATTGCTGTGTCAGCTCCGCGAAATCCCTGATTTATTCCTCCTTAGGAGAGAGGGGATCTTATTGCCCAAGACGGCCACTTAGTGCTTCCCGGGTGGCAACATGTCACCCTCTCAAGCACTGAGTGGTCGCTTTGTCAGGCACAAGAATCAACACATCACATCAGAGTCACATTGCAGAAGCAATCATAAGAAAAGTCTAACAAGGCCACACACACATATATTTATATATATATATATATATAAGCAACGGGTCATAGCTCACTGATTACATGAACGGCCCTGTGGGCTAAAAGTAACTACTACAACTTATATACTCCTTATTTAGCCCTATACTCTAGGACTCACGTCATGGAAGACGGGGGGGGGGGGGGGGGGGGGGGGGGAGGCTGGAGTATCCGATCGGGCAATCTCGAGAGCTGGTAAGCCATCAAGCGGGGCGGGGGCTTGGCGCTGTCCCATCTCCTGTGATTGGTCATAAGAATAACTGTTAGTCACAGAGCTAAGTGGAAATACATCCCCTCCCTGGATCTGTATCATCGGGACGAGTTTAAGTACCAAAAATAGATTGACGAAACAAGAAGGGTTAGCCGTGTTGAACCCAATAACTTGGTCTCTGTGGAGTTCGGGCTCTCAACAAGTTGAGGGGTGACCTCACACTTACTCCTCCCAAGGGAGAGATCTAGGCTAGAGGCTAAGGAACTAGGAACAAGGCCAAGGGCTTAGCGAGGAGGTCCCACCACACACCCGGAAGATCGTTGAGCGCTTCCCCTCCCAAACCAATGCTAAGCTTGGGCACCTTTGGAGGCTCTCTCCACCCAACCAAGGAACATATGGGGAGAGAAGGTCAAGAGAGAAGTGCCTCCAAATGGTGCCCCTTGAGTCCTATTTATAGGATTTTGAACTTGGTCTGCCAATAACCAAAATTTGGCCTATGAGATTACCAAAATACCCTCGGATTTGGCTTGCGAATAGCCAAATCCCGCTGTTCCGAGGCGCTAAACGCAGACCGCCCTATTCTCGGGGCTGGGCGAGACATGGGGCAGGCCGCCCTCCCTGCTCGCCCCCTAAGGGAGCTGGGGCGAGACAGGGGGCTGGCCGCCCTCCCTGCTCGCCCCCTAAGGGAGCTGGGGCGAGACAGGGGGCAGGCCGCCCTCCCTGCTCACCCCCTAAGGGAGCTGGGATCAGACAGGGGGCTGGCCGCCCTCCCTGCTCGCCCCTTAAGGGAGCTGGGGAGAAACAGGGGGCTGACCGTCCTCCCTGCTCGCCCCATAAGGGAGCTGGGGCGAGACAGGGGCTGGCCGCCCTCCCTGCTCGCCCCCTAAGGGAGCTGGGGCGAGACAGGGGGCTGGCCGCCCTCCCTGCTCGCCCCCTAAGGGAGCTGGGGCAAGACAGGGGGCAGGTCGCCCTCCCTGCTCGCCCCCTAAGGGAACTGGGGCGAGACAGGCTCCAGGCCGCCCTCCCTGCTCGGCCCCTAAGGGAGCTGGGGTGAGACAGGGGGCTGGCCGCCCTCCCTGCTCACCCCCTAAGGGAGCTGGGGCGAGACTAGGGGCTGGCCGCCCTCCCCGCTCGCCCCTTAAGGGAGCTGAGGAGAGACAGGGGGCAGGCCGCCTTCCCTGCTCGCCCCTTAAGGGAGCTGGGGCGAGACAGGGAGCAGGCCTCCCTCCCTGCTCGCCCCCTAAGGGAGCTGGGGCGAGACAGGGGGCTGGCCGCCCTCCCTGCTCGCCCCCTAAGGGAGCTGGGGCGAGACAGGGGGCTGGCCGCCCTCCCTGCTCGCCCCCCTCTTTGGAATAATCTGGGGTCGCTCCCCCCCGGACTTGATCCCGTCCGAAGGCTCACCTGCCCCTCTTACTTGGATATTGGGCCTAATGATATCTTGGGCCCCGGGGATCCACTTGGCGAATACAGTGTTGTACACAATCCCTGCTCTTTTTGAGTGAGGTACACGCTCGGAAAGAAAAGTCCAACCCTGCTTATTCGACGAGTGCCTCCCTGAGGGCCCGGCTAGCGGAGCCACCTTGGGGGAAAAACACTTACCCTCCCCGAGAGGCCATCCTAACCCGCCGGCTAGTGAGAGCCCGACCAGTGGAGTCACCTCGGGGGACAAAACACTTACCCTCCCCGAGAGACCATCCTAACCCGCCGGCTAGTGAGAGCCCGGCTAGCGGAGCCACCTCGGGGAAAACAAACAACACTTACCCTCCCCGAGAGGCCATCCTAACTCGCCGGCTAGTGAGAGCCCGGCTAGCGGAGCCACCTCGGGCGAAAAACACTTACCCTCCCCGAGAGGCCATCGTAACCCGCCGGCTAGTGAGAGCCCGGCTAGCGGAGCCACCTCGGGGGAAAAAACAACACTTACCCTCCCCGAGAGGCCATCCTAACCCGCCGGCTAGTGAGAGCCCGGCTAGCGGAGCCACATCGGGGAAAAAAACAACACTTACCCTCCCCAAGAGGCCATCCTAACCCGCCGGCTAGTGAGAGCCCGGCTAGCAGAGTCACCTCGGGGGAAAAACACTTACCCTCCCCAGAGGCCATCCTAACCCGCCGACTAGTGAGAACCCGGCTAGCGGAGCCACCTCTGGGGAAAAAACACTTACCCTCCCCGAGAGGCCATCCTAACCCGCCGGCTAGTGAGAGCCCGGCTAGCGGAGCCACCTCAGGGGAAAAAACAATACTTACCCTCCCCGAGAGGACATCCTAACCTGCCGGCTAGTGAGAGCCCGGCTAGTGGAGTCACCTCGGGGGAAAAATACTTAGCCTCCCCGAGAGGCCTTCCTAACCCGCCGGCTAGTGAGAACCCTGCTAGCTAAGCCACCTCGGGGGAAAAAACACTTACCCTCCCAGAGAGGCCATCCTAACCCGCCGGCTAGTGAGAGCCCAGCTAGCGGAGCCACCTCGGGGGAAAAACAACACTTACCCTCCCCGAGAGGCCATCCTAACCCGCCGGATAGTGAGAGCCCGGCTAGCGGAGCCACCTCGGGGGAAAAACACTTACCCTCCCCGAGAGGCCATCCTAACCCGTCGGCTAGTGAGAGCCCGACTAGCGGAGCCACCTCGGGGGAAAACAACACTTACCCTCCCCGAGAGGCCATCCTAACCTACCGGTTAGTGAGATCCCGGCTAATGGAGTCACCTCGGGGGAAAAATACCTAGCCTCCCCGAGAGGCCTTCCTACCCTGCCGGCTAGTGAGAGCCCGACTAGCGGAGTCACCTCGGGGGAAAAACATCCGGCCACCGAGCGGTTCCCGGCCCTGCCAGCTAGGTGGGAGCCTGGTCAGTGAGCCAGCATCGAGGCTAAGTATCTTGAGAAACATCCGGCCACCGAGCGGTTCCCGGCCCTGCCAGCTAGGTGGGAGCCTGGTCAGCGGGCCAGCATCGGGGCTAAGTACCTTGAGAAACATCCGGCCACCGAGCGGTTCCCGGCCCTGCCAGCTAGGTGGGAGCCTGGTCAGCGGGCCAGCATCTGGGCTAAGTACCTTGAGAAACATCCGGCCACCGAGCGGTTCCCGACCCTGCCAGCTAGGTGGGAGCCTGGTCAGCGGGCCAGCATCTGGGCTAAGTACCTTGAGAAACATCCGACCACCGAGCGGTTCCCGGCCCTGCCAGCTAGGTGGGAGCCTGGTCAGCGGGCCAGTATCGGGGCTGTTGAAACCAGTTTCCCGGTTTCAGCGTTCGAAAGGGGGCTGCGACTAACTCTTACTTGACCTAAGCCTTGACTCTTGACCGGTCACTAAGAACTAAGAGACTCGAACTTGATAACAACGGGAGTCTAGGAACAGACCCCTTAAGCTTCAGCGTGGAGGTCCCACCACACACCCGGAAGCCCACTCGGAACTTCCCCTCCCAAGCCAATGCTGAGCCTGGGCACCTTGGAGGGCACTAAGAACCACCTCACTGTCAGCTGAAGGATGACAGGGGAGGGGGGTGCTTGCTCACAAGACACACGCAAGAGGGGGGGGGGTGGGGTAGTGACTAACCCTTCCCAAGGTGCCCATGGGGGCCTATTTATAGACTTTCCCAAAAATGGACTGCGAATAGCCAAAATTTGACTGCGAATTGCCAAAATTCTGATGTCCGCAGTCCGACGATGACCATGAACAATCAACGCATGAGGGAGGGGGGGGGGGGGGTGGCGAGTGGGACTCGAGATGCCCACTTCCCCCCTCACGGGAGGCCATATCGGCCTCCCCCAAGGTGTCGGGCGAGTGGGAGACTCCCTCCCACTCGCCTAAAGGAGTTGGCGAGTGGGAGGGCCCCTCCCACTCGCCCCCTAGGTGGCCGGCGAGTGGGAGTGCCTCTCCCACTCGCCCGGCGAGTGGGAGGTTCCCTCCCACTCGCCCAGGTGAGTGGCGAGTGGGAGGCTTCTCCCACTCGCCTGAAAGGAGTCGGGGGAGTGGATGCTCCCCCTGCCTCCCCTGCGGCCTCTCTTTGCCTTGATTGTTCTCGACCGCTTATGCGCGGTCATTTTGCCTGTCTCGACCATCTTCACTGTCTTGGTCTCATTCGGATCAGGTCACACCAACTCGAGAAATATGAGGGTTGTACACAATCCCCGCTCTTTGCGAGCTTGTCCCAAGCTCGGAAAGAAAGTCCAACCCACCTATTGGACGAGTAGGTCGGGCCCGGAGGCAATCTTTGGAGGGCTCCACCCGATGGCTATATAAAATCCCTCGGAGAGGGGGGCAAGAGGAGCACCATTCCTGAGAGCTCCTCCTACTTCCCCTCCTAAACCAGATGGATCCACCTCGAGACTTCAGGGCTCGCATCAAGGCTCTTGCAGGGAAGGGTCCGTCTGACCTGACGGAGCTTAAAGCTCTAATGCATGGCCCTTCGTCCTCTCCTACCCGGTCCGCGGTGCGATCACCTCGGAAGAAGCCCCGCCCCGAGTTGGTGAAGGAGGTTGCGTCGTCATCCTCTCATGGGGCGACCGAATTCGTCCGAGGCCTGGATATGGATATGGTATCGGTTCTCCCCTCATCTCTATTTCACACCTGCGATTATTCATGACTATGGTGACGTGTTTCTTAATTGCCCACAGTTTCTCGCGGAGGACCTCGAGGGGGTTCGAAGAATGGTAGAGGGAGCGGGCGCAGACCCTCGGGTGAGCCCTGTCTCTCTCGCTCGGGAACCTGCAGTCCTCTCGACTGCTCACGATGACTCTTCTGCTGGAGGGAACCAGACCTCGACGGGTCAATCGAGCCGAAGGGAAGTCTCGGCGCCACCCCGCTCTCCTACTGCAGTCATTGAGCCCGTCGAGGACCGATCCGACGTCTTTGAGCGTCTGGGCCGCTTGGAGACCCTCACCCAGGAGCTGCGGGAGGGGAGGCTGTCTTCCGGACCCGACCCCCTCGCCCGTGTTTGCGTGCTGAAGCGTCGGGTCGAGAGTTTGGAGGCTGAACTCAACCTCCTACGGGGAGAGGTCCGGCTCGCATTCGGGGGCATGACGACACCGTTCGAGGATCACTTTCGCCGGGTGGAGGCCTCCGGGCGCACCGTGGGCGAGGAGCTCTCCTCAGCCAAGACATGCTTTGAATCCACGCGCGCGGGGGGGGGGGGGGGGGGGGGGGGGGGGGGTCCCCTTCACCCAGGACCAGGGCTACTGGAAGTGGACGGCACGCTAGTTACCCTTTTTTCGGGGATCTACTATTCGTTATGTAATAATGAGGATCGGCTCGCCATAGCAGTTCATCTGTTTCGCGACCGAACTGTTTGTTTCGTTATGTCTCCCTTACGTTTGCTTTAATAACCCTGCTGATTTATGTCTCGCTTGGGTTGCTATCTTTCGGTTAATTAACATGCATGGTGATCGTTGTGATGCTGAAACAACTGACTAACGGGCGAGAGATAGAGGCCCCGAAAGGACGATCCGGGGACGAAGCGGTCGGGTGGTGTCAGGGGGAGGCGTAGGTGAAGGGGACCCCTTGGTCCGTATCCTTACACCAGGCGAGAGGACCGCAGGGCCCTCCCTCCTCTGCCGGGCGAGTGGACCATGAGGTCCACCCCCGTGCACCGGGCGAGTGGACCTCAAGGTCCACTCGCCTGTGCTCGGGGCGAGTGGGCCTTGCGGTCCACTCGCCCGGGGCGAGTGGACCACCCGGCCCGCTCCCCCTCCATGCCCTTGGGCGAATGGACCCACGGTCCACTCGCCTTCTCTTTTATCCCCCCTATAAATACACCCCTTCTGCCTCTAGATCCTCACCTTCCTCTCTCCCCTTGCCTTGCCTTCCTCCCATAGCCAGCTTCTACCTTTTCCCTTCACTCCTGCAAGATGGCATCCAACCGCCCACCTGTCAAGAGGAATGGTCGGGAGCAGAACGCGGCCAACTTTTCAGGGTGTTCTTTCCCCGCGGGAACGGTATCCAAGGAGGACCTCTCGGCCTTCCCGAGGGGTGGTCATGCAGGCGCCCATCAAGGGATGAGGCCATCAACTCTTTTTACGATGACTGGCTTGCATTCCCCCTCCCTCACTTTGAGGCTGGGCTACGCCTGCCCTTGTGGCCTGAGGTGAAGGAGTTCCTGGACTACTTCGGCGTAGTCCCGACTCAAGTCAACACGAATGCGATTTCGATGTTGACAGCTTACGCGTGCTACCCACGGGAGGAGAGGGTGGTGTTCGACCTGAGCGTGTTCCGCAAGGTCTTCGTCTTCCGAGCAACCGCCGATGGGGTCTGCTTCCTGACCGGCACACACGTGGACGTGCATGAGACCTCCAACAAGGTCCATCACTGGAACGACTCATTTTTGTTCGTTCGGGGTGACCTGGGCGGCATCCCTTTTCCCCCCACTCAGAGACCTGAGAAGGTCTGCAGACCCCCCTCGCTACGTGGGGAGGCTGCTGAGCTGCACCGCTTCCTTAAGGGCGCGAGCTTCAAGGTTGAGCACCTCCGGAGGAACATTAATCAGCTCACCTACGTGGAGCCGGGGACAGGTACTTGGACCTCACCAACTCGTCTCCTTTATGGTTCATTTCTTCCTATGGTCGCTTAACCCGTCCTAACTTGTGCAGGTGAACGGTCCCTTCCTCGACACCTTCCCTTTGCGGGGGGAAGTTCCTCCCTCGCCCATGGGCCCGTCGGGGAGGTAGCAGCTGCCTCTGTCTCGGCTCCGAAGGTGTCCAGGTCGAGGCAGAGGAAGGATAAGGAACTGGTGGGAGAGGAGGGTGTGCCCTCCTCCCCTCCGAAGGGACCGAGGATGCGGCGAGGGAAAGTAGTCTGCCGGAGGGATTCTGGGGCGCCGGCCATGGAGAGGGGGGAACCGAGTGACCCTCATGCGTTGGCCAACCACCCCAACTTTGAGATGGGGGGGGGGGGGGGAGGGGAAGGCCACGGACATTCTCGGCGAGCCCGTCATCCATTGGGATGAAACGATGAACCGGGTCTCCTTATACTCCCAGCGACCTTCGTGGATCGAGGGGGATGTCATCGACGACGCGACACATAGATTTATCTATGGCATCTACGGCTGGCAGGACGCTGCATCCTATAAGGAGATGTCCATGCGTGACCTTGCGTATTCGAGCTACCAAGCCCAGCTCCGCGCGACTGAGCTCTCCCACATGGCCGCCCGCCGAGGTCTTAGTCTCTCGCTCAGGTCGATGCGGGCGGATGCGTCGAAGCAGGATGCAGAAGAGAAGGCCATCGACCTTGCGGCTCGCTTGGCCACTGCTGAGAAACTCCTGGAGGAGTCATCCGGAGGCTTGGTTCGTGCCCACCTTAATGAATTTTCCTTTTCTCTTTTTAATTTCTCATTATTCGTAGGTTCTAATTCATTTGCCTTGCTGGCCTGCACGGACCCGGTGCCGCCGACTCGCTCAAGAGACGATGTGAGGAGTCAGACCAGGAGGTGCAGGACCTGAGGGCTCAGCTTGCCGAAGCTCATAGGCAGTTAAGGGAAGGGAGAGGAGAAGGAAGTGCACCTTCGAGGGCGGCGATGCCGGTCCCACCTCGACCTGCTGAAGTCGAGCGCGGTCGGAGGAGAATCATGGCGTCAACGACCCGAGCCATGGTGAGTCGCCTCCATGACGTGGATGCTCTTCGAGACAACTGGAGGGGGGTTTCCGCCAGCGACCTCCTGCCTGAGGTTTTTCCTTCACCTGGGCGATCCGGCTCGCCCCCTAGCAGCGACGGCTACTCTCCACGGTCGTGAGGGTGGTCTGTGACTTCTTCTTTTCTCCCGTTCCTCATGGGAGCTATGTATTTTTTGTGTTTGTTTTTCTTCTTCAAGCCTGCGTGTACTAGTAGAAGTGAAGCAACGATTCATGTAACATATATTATCAATGAATCAGTAGTCACTTAAAAGAGTCTCCTCAGCTTACTTTCTCCCTTTACTGCTTGAGGACTTGATACCTTACTTGAATCGATCACCGGGTGGTTGATTGGCCCGATGAGTCTCCCGTCTGCCGACATGACTGAGTCTGGGGAGTGGCCCCCTCTTTTTTTTTAGTCTGGGATCATACCGATTGGAGGTGGAAGTACCCACCTGCACCCTGAGTGCTTACCTTCACCCGGAGGCAGAGGAACTCAACGCCTTCCCAATCTGACTGGAGGTGGAAGTACCCATCCACGTCTTAGGTGCTTAGCTTACTTAGAGGCAGAGGAACTCAATGCCTTCCCAGCCTGAGTGGAGGTGGAAGTACCCATCCACGTTCTAGGTGCTCAGCTCACCTGGAGACAGAGGAACTCAACGCCTTCCCAATCTCATTGGAGGCGGAAGTACCCATCCATGTCCTAGGGGCTTAGCTTACCTGGAGGCAGAGGAACTCAACGCCTTCCCAGCCTGACTGGAGGTGGAAGTACCCATCCGCGTCCTTGATGCTTGGCGCACCTGGAGGTGGAGGAACTCAACGCCTTCCCAGTCCCAATTACTGATTGGAGGTGGAAGTACCCATCTGCGTCTTAGGTGCTTACCTTCACCTGGAGGCAGAGGAACTCAACGCCTTCCCAATCTAACTGGAGGTGGAAGTACCCATCCATGTCCTTGGTGCTTAGCGCACCTGCAGGTGGAGGAACTCAACGCCTTCCCAGTCCCAATTACCGATTGGAGGTGGAAGTACCCATCCGCATCCTAGGTGCTTACCTTCACCTGGAGGCAGAGGAACTCAACGCCTTCCCAATCTGACTGGAGGTGGAAGTACCCATCCATGTCCTTGGTGCTTAGTGCACCTGGAGGTGGAGGAACTCAACGCCTTCCCAGTCCCAATTACCGATTGGAGGTGGAAGTACCCATCCGCGTCCTAGGTGCTTACCTTCACCTGGAGGCAGAGGAACTCAACGCCTTCCCAATCTGACTGGAGGTGGAAGTACCCATCCATGTCCTTGGTGCTTAGCGCACCTGGAGGTGGAGGAACTCAACGCCTTCCCAGTCCCAATTACCGATTGGAGGTGGAAGTACCCATCCGCGTCCTAGGTGCTTACCTTCACCTGGAGGCAGAGGAACTCAACGCCTTCCCAATCTGACTGGAGGTGGAAGTACCCATCCATGTCCTTGGTGCTTAACGCACTTGGAGGTGGAGGAACTCAACGCCTTCCCAGTCCCAATTACCGATTGGAGGTGGAAGTACCCATCCGCGTCCTAGGTGCTTACCTTCACCTGGAGGCAGAGGAACTCAACGCCTTCCCAATCTGACTGGAGGTGGAAGTACCCATCCATGTCCTTGGTGCTTAACGCACCTGGAGGTGGAGGAACTCAACGCCTTCCCAGTCCCAATTACCGATTAGAGGTGGAAGTACCCATCTGCGTCCTAGGTGCTTACCTTCACCTTGAGGAAGAGGAACTCAACGCCTTCCCAATCTGACTGGAGGTGGAAGTACCCACCCATGTCCTTGGTGCTTAGCGCACCTGGAGGTGGAGGAACTCAACGCCTTCCCAGTCCTAATTACCGATTGGAGGTGGAAGTACCCATTCGCGTCCTAGGTGCTTACCTTCACCTGGAGGCAGAGGAACTCAATGCCTTCCCAATCTGACTGGAGGTGGAAGTACCCATCCATGTCCTTGGTGCTTAGCGCACTTGGAGGTGGAGGAACTCAACGCCTTCCCAGTCCCAATTACTGATTGGAGGTGGAAGTACCCATCCGCGTCCTAGGTACTTACCTTCACCTGGAGGCAGAGGAACTCAATGCCTTCCCAATCTGACTGGAGGTGGAAGTACCCATCCATGTCCTTGGTGCTTAGCGCACCTGGAGGTGGAGGAACTCAACGCCTTCCCAGTCCCAATTACCGATTGGAGGTGGAAGTACCCATCCGCGTCCTAGGTGCTAACCTTCACCTGGAGGCAGAGGAACTCAACGCCTTCCCAATCTGATTGGAGGTGGAAGTACCCATCCATGTCCTTGGTGCTTAGCGCACCTAGAGGTGGAGGAACTCAACGCCTTCCCAGTCCCAATTACCAATTTGAGGTGGAAGTACCCATCCGCGTCCTAGGTGCTTACCTTCACCTGGAGGCAGAGGAACTCAACGCCTTCCCAATCTGACTGGAGGTGGAAGTACCCATCCACATCCTTGGTGCTTAGCGCACCTGGAGGTGGAGGAACTCAACGCCTTCCCAGTCCCATTACCAAGCAGCGAGTTGTCCCGATGCGTCCCTCATCTACCGACATGTCTTAGCCCGGCGGAGGGTCTCTAGCCAGGTATTTTGAACCTGAACATCTTTCCAGAACCCCTTTCTCATTCATAGTTCTTACCTAATACAACTTGCCTACGCTACGCCCTCTTGGGCATCCTGTTACACCTCGCCCTTTTCTGGGCCCCTCTTTACATCTCGCCCCCATCCGGGCACTTCACTAAACTTCGCCCCTATCTGGGCACTCCGTTACACCTCGCCCCTCCCTGGGCACTTCCTTACACCCCGCCCATTCCGGGTTCACTCGGCTGCCTGCTCCTTGGTCATCTCTGCCATCGCTTCTTCCACTTCCTCAGCTGCTTGCATCCATCCGACCGTGTTGACCGCAGTAACATAACACTGGCGCGCCTCTCAGGGATCTCCTCTGACTCTCACCTGGAACTCCCCGGAGTTGTACTTCAAGCACTGATGGTAGGAGGAGGGCACGCACTTGTACGCGCTGATGAGGGGACGCCCAAATATGGCGTTGTAACTGCTCGGCGCATCCACGATGACGAACCGACAGTTCTTTGAAGTTCTCCCCAGGGTGACGAGGAGTTCGACTCCTCCTTCCAACTCCTTCCTCTCCTCGGAGAATCCGAAGAGTGGTCCATCCGATGCCAGCACTCGCCTTGCATCCACCTTCATCCCTTCAAATGCCTTTTTGAACACCACATTCACCGAGCTCCCGTTGTCGACTAGGATTCGGGAGACGGTGAAGTTCTCGATTGCCGCCTTGATGACCAGCGCGTCGCAGAAGGGGTCCTCATGGGCCGGCAGGTCTTGGGTTGAGAAGGTAATCTTCTCGCTTGAAGGTGGGGATCGAGAGGTCGAAGCGATGCTCCGACGGTATATGGCGTGGAGGCTCCCCTTCCGGGTGGCACTACAACAAACTGCACCTGTTGTAAGGACTGAAATATAACTGAAACACAGTTTGTTACTAATAGTTATATTTAGTAACAAATTTTTTTTTGTTACAAAAAATTACTTTTTTGTAACGAATATTTTAAATTTTGTTACAATAATAATTAATTCGTCACTATAACTGTAAGTATTTGTAACAATACTAATGTTACGTTACAAATAGAAAACTTTTCTCACAATAAGTATCAATTGTAACCACATCATGAAAGTTTTTTGTGACAAAAATATTGTCCTTACTAATAGTAATATTTTATTATTAAAGTTTTGTTACAAAAAATATATCCTATTTTATTTTCAATTTTTGCACAATTTTATTATCAAAGTTTTGATTTTTTATTTTTTTGAAATTTTTTTTTTGTATACGCGCGACAGTACCCCGCCTCGATAGTGCTCTAACGCGACGACAGTACTCCTACAGCTCGCAAACATCCGTGCGCGGCTGTCGCAGATATGTGGTACTATTACGACATATATTTTTGCGTGTACGGAATTTTTTATAAATCATTAACTTTTTATAAAAGTTTTCTGCCTCTCTCCCATGCAGCTCTATCTCTCTCTCACATGAATGAATGAAATATACAGATAAAAATTTCCCTCCATAAATTTTTGAACAAAACAAAACTAAAAATTAAAAATATATTAAATGTAAAAATGAATGCAAATTAATATGACATTAAATTTTTAATATAATTTTGGAATTAAAATAAAATCACGCACGAACCCGCGTGCACGCAAATGTACTCTCGCGCGCACGCAAATGCACTCTCGCGCGCACGCAAATGCACTCTCGCGCGCACGCAAATGCACTCTCGCGCACACGCAACTGCACTCTCGCATGCACGCAAATGCACTCGCGCGCGCACACAAATGCACTCTCGTGCGTGTAGTTTTCCTTTTTTTGCTTGAGAGCTAGCGCGTATTGCATGTGTCGGGGCTCAAACCCAGACACATGCACACACACAGACACGGACAACCAAACACACAAACATCCATTTGCGAGCTGTAGCAATGTCTTTCACGTACGGCCGCCGTCGTTGTCTCCCCTCTCTTCGACGGTCGCCGCCGCCGTCATCACCTCTCTCTTCCACGGCCGCCGCCATCGTCGTTACAATAAATATATTAAATTTTAAAATTAATGAAAACTTGTTACTATTTTTTTAATATAAATTCATAATAAAAATAAAGATCATATATAATAACTTTAAATTTGTTAATATTTATTATCTATTTAGACATAAAATATAATAGTCAAATCTCTAAGGGTCTGTTCGGCGCGTGGGCATGTATTTGATTTATATGTAATATATTAGTATTGAGGATTAGTAATTCAATTTTGGCATTCAACGCGATTGAATTGACACGAATACATGCATTGAGGCCGAAGCCCATGACTTTGACCTAAAAAAATGATATCGCCAATTTTTATCTTCCCCATTGGTTTTTCGTAGAATCGAGCATTTTCGGCCGCATGCATAATATTTGTCGACCGGACGGGTCTTTTTGTGTGTGCGGTTTTTTTTTTGCCTGAGAGCGTGTTTTTCGTTGGGGCACATTTTTCTTGGAAACACATTTGTAGCCCATGACGCGCGTTTTTTCGCACCGGCGCGTGTTTTCGCTCGGGCACACATTTTTGGCCCCAGAGCATATTTTTTTGCACAAGCACGTGTTTTTCACTTGTGCGCGCAGGGCACGGACGCTTCCTATGCATTGTTAGTTGATCGAGCGTCTGAGAGCGGGAGAGTACAGTTTTGGCGGAGGTACCGTCATTGTCGGGATACTATCGCAACGGAGAGAGCATCGAGCATGGGCATAGTACGGAGAGCATCGAGCATGGGCATAAAAATTAATTGAATATTAATATTAATTTAATTTAATATAATAGTAATTAATATTAAATTCAATTCAATTATATATATAACCGTTTATATATATATATAATAAATTATAATAATAAATTTAGTTATATATAAACGTGTATAAAATTTTATATAATTCTTTATAAAACGGATTTATAAAACGTTTTTATAAAGTTTTTATAAAAAATTTATATAAAATTTTTATATAAAACGTTTTATATAAAGTTTCTTTATATAAAGTTCTTATAACACTTTATAAAAACGTTTATATAAAATTTTTATAAAACTTTAAAAATATTTCTATAAAAGTTTTTTTGTCTCTTCCTTTCTACGGCGGGAAATTTCGTTTCATAAAATTTTGCAAAAAACAAATCTAAAAATTAAAAACATATTAAATTTAAAAAAGAATGCAAATATGACATTAATTATGACATTAGTTTTTGCCCGAGCACATATTTTATGCCCAATCGCGCGTTTCGCACTAACATACATTTTTGATCGGTATGCGCGAGATGACTATTAAATATCGTAACATGAAAATATCTAATGTAACTTTTAATTTTTACAACAACGTTTTTTTTTGTAGCGTAGTTTAAGAAAATTAAATAAGACTAAAGATTTTAACTTTTATAGCTTTTTTGGGAGAAACGCACATTTTTCTTACGGGCGCGCGAGAGATAACCCCCGTGTACTGTCGCAAAAAAATTAAATCTAAAAACATATACATTTAAAGTATGTAAACACATGTCATATCAATTGCTAGAAGATACGTATTTTAATGAAAATAAATGTAATGAAAACAATAAATACATGTCATATCGATTGATAAAATAAAACACGATGTTTAATAAGAATTACTTTTTAAATAAGATTATTTAATTTTTAACTAAGAATTAACTCTGCCTATTTTCGCGCTCTTGGATGCTCGATCAACTGACAGTGCATAGGAAGCTCATGTTCCCCGCACGATAGTACCCCCGCCTCGACAGTGCCACAACGCGACAACACTCCTACAACTCGCAAACCCTCGCGCGCAACTGTCGGAGACTTGTGGTACTACAACGACATGAGTATTTTCACGCACGGGGGTTTGCAAGCTGCATGAGTGTTGTCGCGCTGGGGCACTATCGAGACGGGGGTAATGTCGCACATATACACACACAATCGCACACACAAACGCATAACACAGACACACAAACAGAAACAAACACACACTGACATAGCCAAACATAGACACACAATCACATGCACACACATGCATAAACACACATAGCTAGAGCCTAGAGATCACACAGACACAGACACACACTCACGCAGACACAGATACAGACAGACACAGACACACAAACACAGACATAGACATGCAGACATAACACACAAACATAGACACAGACACACACAGGCACACACACACACATAGCTGGAGATCACACAGAGACAGACAAAGACACAGACAGATGTAAACACACAGACACAGACACACAAATACAGACACAAACATAGACAAATACAGACATTGACAGACACAGACAAACACACACTAACATACACTTACACGAACACACATACACACACATAGACACACACACACAGACACACACAGACACACACACACACACACAGACAGACACAGACAGACACGGACAGACACGGACAGACACAGACAGACACAGACAGACAGGCACAGACAGGCACAGACAGACATAGACAGACAGACAGACAGACAGACAGACAGACAGACAGACAGACACACACACACACACACACACACACACACACACACACACACACACACACACACACACACACACACACACACACACACACACACACACACACACACACACACACATGGACGACAATCAATCAGCGGGCTTCACCCGCATCCAAGCGAGCTTTGACTTCTTCGGTGGGCTTTGCTTACATCCAAGTTAGAGACATCATTGAGCGGGCTTTGTCCGTAGCCAAGCGGGCTTTGACGACATCCAAGCAGGCCCCGCACGTTAATGTATACTTTAACTAATTCTTTATAAATGAATATTTATTATTAATTAAAAAATATTGGTGAGCTGAAGGCTCTGTTTAGCACGACGATAACATGTCTATAATTAAAAATGTATGAGTACGTTCGTGCGCTCAAGCAAAAAATTCGACTTTGATTTTCGCAAGCGATAAACTTTGACGTCGCGATTTAGGTCACAGCTGATCAACTCCAGCGACGAGCCAACGAAGAATGCAATGACGTTCCAGGTGCGCCGCCGCTCAAGACAAAATCACCCCCACGACAAATGTTGCTCGCAAGGGGGGGGGGGGGGGGGGGGGCTGTGCACTGTCACTCGTATATATATACACTACTAAAAAAAGTACTTATGGGCTTCTTCAAAACCTCTTTCTTCAATCTAGACCATCCATTTAATCTAAACCATCAAAAAAACTTTATTTTGAATCTCTTCTACTTTATTTTGAATCCCCTCGTTTCTCAGTCCATAAAACATTTGGCGGCAGAATAGGCGCTCTCCCCCACGTCTTCACGTGCTCTCCCATTTCGACGCCCTGCATTGACTCGATCTCCCGCTCCCCCTTCGCGATCTCCCCTTCACGACGCCAACGCCGATCGGAAAAACTTTCTCACCTTCCTTTCTTCTACTCTCTCTACCTCTAACTTCGGTGGCCGGTGTTCCTTCAAGCTCAAGCCTACATACATTTGTGCGAGCATACCTCCTCACCCGGATGACCCGCGTTTCTTCTTGCTCGCGCGAGTAAACTTTAGGGCATCGGTATTTGCCCGCTGCTTGGACGAAAAAAATAAAAGCCCCTCCCGATCTTGGCTCCTGATCCTCGATCACAACGTTTGCGCTATAATAAAGTCCCGCACACTTCGCAAAGGTAAGAATGCATCATCTCCTTCTCCATTCTCAACCGGCTGCTGCAACTCCACAACTTCTAACACTTTCTTCTAATCCTTCTGCTTTGCTCTGTTGCAGATGTCGACCCCCTCTCGGCGTTCAAAGCTTCTTACGGCAAAGGTGAAGCAAAGGTAAGAGTACTTCCACCACCCCTTTCATTTCTCCATTCCAGGCTTTCTGCTACAGTAACCTTTTCATCTCTTACATTTTTGGCAGATTTTGATACCCCCCTCTGCGTTCAAAGCTTCTTACGACAAAGGTGAGCGAAGGTATGAATTCTTCCACACCCCCCTCTCCATTCGAGACTTTTTGCTACTTTATCCTTTTCATTACTTACACTATTTGCAGCCCATAGACTGTTTTTTGGGTGTGATCGTTGTTCCCCTGATTTGCTCTTTTTTCATTGTTTACATTATTTCCGTACTCGTAACATTCTCAATATCGAGCAAATTAGTAGTGACTGTGTTTTCATTTGACAACAGAAATTCAATCCCCTTTTCATTACTGATCTAATTTAGTAATGATGTTTTCGTTATTTTGGCATGCCGTTTTCATGCTTTTTTGGTCATAATTTATTGCTCATTCCGCATATTTATCAATCCAATTGTTTATAGTGATAGTACTCAAAATTTCTTTTGTGAGATCACTATCCTTCTCCATATGTCATCAACTCCATCTGTTTTCCAATAGCATTTATTCCAATTGCTCTTATTTGTTAATCTTATTCTAATGAATATTTGTATGGAGTCCATATAAAAGTATTTATAGAATGCTCGCAGCAGTTGTTTTCTAATGTTGTCACGTATACAGATTCTTTTATCCAATTGTTTGCTAAACTGTAATTACATCATGTATATACATTGTATTATAAAAATGATAGAATTCTAATAAAACTGCAAGTACTTGGCTGCATTTAAAATTTATATGCATTATTATGGGAATGTTTTATGTAAATGTAATAAAGGGTTCGTTTGGCGTGGTGTTTTTCCTCCGGTGAGATTGGACAAAAACATCATCGTCATAAAATATTTATTTGGCATGAGGTCATGGCCGCCACCAAGAAAAAAAAAGACTAATTTTGAACATGAAAGTGGATGAAGTTGCTTAGGTGTGATCGGGCGTTCATGAAGGACGATTCATAACTACCGCGTTCACGACCGCCACCGCTGCGCCAAATGGACCCAAAGAGTTTTACCTATCATGTTAGAAGGAATATGTAAGAGGGATGTGGAGGATATTTCCAGTATAATATTTGTTAGATGTGGATATAACAAATGGTCTTCATTTCATCCAGGACCATCCTCATGCAATCTGGAAGTTCACTTTTCATTTGGCAAAAGGGAATTCAAGCACATTCGAGGAGTTTAATTGTGAAGGTAAACTTGTCCAGGAGTTTAATTCTTCTTATTTTGAGGTTTAGTTTAATAAAATGGATCTTCATGGATGGCTTCAAGTGTTATTTGTTTATTTCTATACATGGAATTCTCCAAAACTATTTCAAATGGATATTATGATATATTAGCTGCATGACTAGTTCTTCGTTTATTTGATTCTTGTATAATATATTAAAATTGTTTCAAAACTTACCTTCTTATGTAGATGCACTTCTTGTGATTCATTTCCTGACATCATTGGCTTGCCATTTTGTTTATTTGTGTTGATAATATTTCACTTAATTATTCTACGGTCAAATTAAATTTCAGGTTTTAATTTATTGGATTTTTCTCAGCAATGTTCACTGTATAGTATAGTAGGGTCAGTCTTCATGTTTTACTCCGCTGTTCTGATTGTACTTAAGGTGCCATTTTTATTGTTCTCGTTCCTTGTTCCACTGCATCTATAATGTCATAAACTTCGTTTTAGCTTCTTTCAGCAACATGCAAAGTATTAGCATCTGAGCTTCCTATTAGCATCAGAGTTTCTTTCAGCAACATGCCTTATGGTTTGTTAGATTGATTTTTATTGTTTATTTTAGGTGTGAATAAAATTATTAAAGATAGTCCTTGTTGACGGTTCTAATTAGAACTGCAGCTGTAGTTCAGCTACAGTTAAAGGCCAATTATAACTGCTGCTAAAGACCAATTATAACTGCAGATGCAAGTCAATTAGAACTGCAGTTGTATCTCCACTAGAACTGCAGCCATCGGCTCAATTAGAACTGCAGCTGCAGCTCGATTAGAACTGCAACTGCAGCTCAATTAGAACTGCAGCTACAACTCAATTAGAACTACATCACAGTTCACTGCAGCTGCATCTTTATTTTTGTTTACCCTTGTAGATGAGTGGGGCTAGAATGAAGATAGCTGCAGGTAGAATCAAGCCTGAACTACAGAGAGTGGGGCTAGTATACTATTATATACTAGTATATAATAGTAGTGCAAGCTGCTGTAGTAGTTCAGACTGAACTACAGGGAGTTGGTGTTTACTAATTCTTGGATTTCATTGTGAGGTAAACCTGTGTGCTTAGATTTTATGTGGTTTGCATTTCTCACCTAATAGATCATTATTAGTTGTGGCTTTTGTTATTGCAATAGTAGTATTTCAATGGCTAAAAAAGATGTTACTTTTTTTTCCTATTAATCATATTAATCTATTTTCAGTTTTTTATTTGTCTTTACATTCTTGTATGATCTTTATGAACTTATTAAACTATTTATACAGTTTTGAGTGCACCATTGTTTTTGCAGCCTAATATGTGAAACAATACCTTCACATCGAGATTACTAGGTCTTGCTTTCAAAAGAGAGTTGCATTTAGGCAGGTTAGATCACTCATTCTCAGATCCCTTCATAGAAATTCTGCTAGAAGGAGCATTTTCATTATAAATATTGTTACCTTATTGACTATACTCACTCAATTTTAGAAATTGCTTGATGTTATTAATGAGCTAGAAGATTTGAAGCCACTCGCACAACATCAAGTTGATGAAATCAACATGGGGAATATCCATCGAACTGTTGGAGTGGACCATAATTCTTATGATCCAGCTTTTGCTAGAAATCATCTCTCCTCAAATTATTTTACCTCAAATTATTGTATTAGCAAAAATAGTGAATATAAACTTTCAGTTTATCTTTTAATTTACAGGAATTTTAACTTGCTTAATCCAAAGGAAGAAACATTATCCAAACACTCCATTCTCAAGTATTCAAATCTCATTCCAGTTAACTCTTTCTCTGCCATTATCTGATTAATATTTAACTCATGTTCAAATTCTAAGTTTTTTCTTCATTAATGGCTTAGATTGAGAATGAGTTTGGGCCGCTGGAGTATGGGGTCGGAGCTCCGGTGAAAGCTCATGCAAGCTGGGCTGTTGGCATGGATGTTGGCCTGGAGACCGGGGTTGTGTGGGCCATGTGCAAGTAAAATGATGCATCTACTTCCCGGTTAGTGCTCCCAGCTCTCTCTATTCATCTTATTCTTGCTTTTACTTGGATGGAATTGAAATTTTAAGGCTGATTTTCATTTCTAGCATGCATATTTAGACATTCATATCAGTGTATGTTTCCAGTTGGAAGCTTTTCATGTCAGTCCTACAACAATGAGATGAACTCTCTCGATGATATTCAAAAAAATTAAGCTTTATGAGCAGATTAGTCTAACATGGGATAAATATGACTATATTTGGTACACTACATAGTAAGTGTCCAAATCCTTATATCTGTGTTTGATACCTTCTCCCTTATACTTGTAATATTTCATTTTGTTTAGTTATTTCATTTTTTATTCCTTGGTTTGAATTTTAAACGTCAATTTGTTTTTGTTTTAGGCTTCATTTGGCGTGCCTTATTTGCTCTGGTGAGTTGGGTCAAAAACGCCATTAGCGTAGATTGTATGTTTGGCAAGACAAAGGTTATGACCGCTGCCAAGAAATTGATGATGATCAAAGAGACGTGTACATGCATGTAAGGACTTTCCCCATTATCTATCTCCATGAGCTGTCTTCATGTAAATTTGTTATATTTTTTTATTAAAATATTGAAATCAAGAAATAATTTGTACACAGGAAGAAATCAAGAAATACTTTTTAAACATGTGTGTGTGCATGTGCAGTTTGGGAAAAGTGCATGTGCAATTTGGAAAAATTGCAGCTAAGTGTATGTGTCAGTGTGTGAGTGTGTGTGTGTGTTGTTTTTAAGAGCTGTGTAGTAAAGGGAGTGAAATGTTAAGTGCAGTGAAGTGTGTGTGTGTGTGGTGTTTTTAAGAGTTGTGTAGTGAAGTGTGTGTGATGTTAAGTGAATTGAAATGTCTGTGTGTATGTGTGTGCTATTTTTAAGAGTTATGTGTGATGTTAAGTGCAGTGTGTGCCGTTTTTATGAGTTTTGTATGTGCGCGTGTGATGTTAAGTGCAGTGAAATGTGTGCATGTGTGTGCTGTTTTAAGAGTTGTGCAGTGAAGTGTGTGCGATCAATGTTAAGTGCAGTAAAATGTGTGCGTGCTGTACGTTTTAAAGAGTTGTGTAGTGAAGTGTGTGATTTTAAGTGCATTGAAGTGTCATTAACAGGTGATCTTAATTTCAGAACATTACAACTAAACAGTGAACTCCCTCATGACCTTAATTTCAGTGTGAACTAAACAACGGGCGGCAAGTGTGTGTTTTATTGTACGCTTGTTTAATGGGGTGTGTATGGATTATGTACGTATGGATGTGAGTTTGTATGGATGTTTTTGCTCTCATTTATTTGTAGGGTGATCTTAATTGCTCTCTTTTATTTGTAGGGTGCTCGAGCATTGACCGGCAAGTGACGAAAGATTTATTAGTCAGAAAGTGATAGACGATTCATTTTCCGAAAAATGACGGAAGATTTATTAGAAACATGTTGATCTTGTAATGTAATATTGTATTATTTTAGAAGAGATGATAATAACTTGTACTCTATGTAATACTTTTTGGTGTGAATAAATACATGTTGATCTTGTTACGAAATATTAAATGTGTGTTTTCAAGATTATTATTTGTAAAAAAATCTCAGGTACACAAAAAATAGAAATGGAATATTTTTGATATATAAATGAATTGACTGTAGTAAGAAGAATGGAAAACAAATGTAACGATTTTTTCGTTACTATTGTTTAATCTATTGTAACGAAATAATGTTTATTATACTTTATTGTAACGAAGTTAGTTTATTTTTAGTGAGGAAAAAATAAAATATTTGTAACGAAATAGTTTTAATCGTAACTGTTTTTTTGTGAGGAAAAAAAAACATTCGTAACAAAATAATATTTATTGTGACCAATTTATTGTGAGGAAGAATCTCTTTTTGGTGAGAAAGTATCGTTTGTTACAATTAATTTATTTGTAACGACATGCATACATTCGTTACAATAACCTTTAGCGTCGAGCTTTAGAGGAGGACCGTTACTTAAAGTTTTTTTCGTTACCAAAGAGTTTTTGTAACGAATTTTGGCACTTATTGTAACGAATTAGGTCCTTACTATAAGTGCAGTTTGTTGTAGTGTGGCCTCTTTGCCTGCTCCCCCGTGGATGACCCCGATCCCTCCCAGGGCCCCTACATCGACCCTCTCTTCACACGACTCATCCTCTTCCTTGTTCTTCCCCTTCTCCCCTGCTCGCGGTCCTTCCAGACACAACTGCTTCCCCCCTGCTGGGGCTCTTCCTCCTTCCCTCATCTCGAGGAACTCTGGGCAAGCCGCGGTCGCGTGACCTTCTTGCTGATGGAAGTCACAGTATAGCAGCGCCGGCTCGCCCCCCCCGTTTCTCCCAACGCTCCCTCTTTCTTCCGCCTTTCTTCCGGCCGATGGCCATGGCTTGCATGGGCTGGACTTGCAGCGGCCCCGAGTTCTGTTGCCACCCTGCCGGGTGGAACCACCCGTGCCTCCCCTGATAACCTCCTCCTCCTTGGAAGTGGCCCCTTCCTTGGCCCTGAGGGGGACCAACCTGTGACCTCCAAGCTGGTTGGGCGGCTGTCGGTTGCGACTTGCATCCTTGCTGCTGCCCATCGGGAGGTCCCTGTTGTCCCTGACTCCTCACTTCCTCCTTCTTTCTTCCTCCACGCTCTCTCCTTTCCTCCTCTGCTACCTCGGCTAACCTAGCCATGAACTCCTGATTGGTAGCCTCACACTTAGTCTCACGATCAGCACGCTTCATCAGCTCTTCGAAAGACAGGGGAGGGTCCCGAGTCAGACTCATCCGAAACAGCCCAGGCTGCAGCCCAAGGGTGAAGGCTAGCTGCAGGGTGTGCGCGGGCACTTCGACGACAAGAAGGACCTCCGCCTGGAACCTATCCATGTAACTAGCCAGGTCTCCCCTGGCTTTTGCCTAACTGCGAACAAGGCCTCCATGCTCTTCCTCCTCTTCTTCGAGGTAGAGAACCTTAACAAGAAACTTCGACGCAGATCCTCGAAGCGGTAGATGGTTCCTGCCGGAAGCGAGTGGAACCAATCCCTCGCCTTTCCCTGGAACGTGACGACGAAAAGCCTGCACATGAAGGCGTCCGACATTTGCCTGATCGTGGTCATGTCCTCGAACCACTGAAGATGTTGGAGGGGATCGCTATCCCCCTCGTAGTAGGACATGGCAGGATCGCGAAACCCATCCGGAACAGGGGCAGACATGACCAGCTCGCAGAAAGGGCTTCTCCATTCTTCTTGGTTGGGGGGAGGCGCTCCCATCACTTCCCCGCCGGGGCAGCTGGTCCGGGGCGAATTGTTGAAAAGCACTCGCGCCTGGAGGCTCAAGCCCTCCTCCGAGGCTGGCCCCTTCTCTTGCTGACTGCTTCTCACTTCCACTAGGGGGAGTGAGGGGATCCTAGGTGCAGGTGGTGTTGAGCACTCGCCGCGAGCGGAGGATGCGGCCTGCATGAACTCCAGGATCCTCTTGCTGAATTCGTCGAAGTCGCTCTTCTTCACATACTCGCAAGGTGGAGGCGGGTCTCCCAACTCGTCGCTTCCAGCCATGAGACTTGGCTCAGAGTTTTCCGAACTAGTCGCTTCCACGCTCACCGCACCAGAATGTTGAAACCAGTTTCTCGGTTTCAGCGTTCGAAAGGGGGTTGCGACTAACTCTTACTTGACCTAAGCCTTGACTCTTGAACGGTCACTAAGAACTAAGAGACTCAGACTTGATAACAAAGGGAGTCTAGGAACAGACCCCTTAAGCTTCAGCGTGGAGGTCCCACCACACACCCGGAAGCCTACTCGGAACTTCCCCTCCCAAGCCAATGCTGAGCCTGGGCACCTTGGAGGGCACTAAGAACCACCTTACTGTCAGCTGAAGGATGACAGGGGAGGGGGGTGCTTGCTCACAAGACACACGCAAGGGGGGGGGGGGGGGTAGTGACCAACCCTTCCCAAGGTGCCCATGAGGGCCTATTTATAGACTTTCACAAAAATGGACTGCGAATAGCCAAAATTGGATTGCGAATAGCCAAAATTCTGCTGTCCGCAGTCCGACCATGACCATGAGCAATCAACGCATGAGGGGGGGGGGGGGGGGGGGGGGGGGGCAAGTGGGACTCGAGATGCCCACTTCCCCCCTCACGGGAGGCCATACCGGCCTCCCCCAAGGTGCCGAGCGAGTGGGAGACTCCCTCCCACTCGCCCAAAGGAGTTGGCGAGTGGGAGGGCCCCTCCCACTAGCCCCCTAGGTGGCCGGCGAGTGGGAGTGCCTCTCCCACTCGCCCGGTGAGTGGGAGGGTCGCTCCCACTCGCCCGGCGAGTGGGAGGGTCCCTCCCACTCGCCCAGGTGAGTGGCGAGTGGGAGGCTTCTCCCACTCGCCCGAAAGGAGTCGGGGGAGTGGATGCTCCCCATGCCTCCCCTACGACCTCTCTTTGCCTTGATTGTTCTCGACCGCTTATGCGCGGTCATTTTGCCTGTCTCGACCATCTTCACTGTCTTGGTCTCATCCGGATCGGGTCACACCAACTCGGGAAATATGAGGGTTGTACAGGGGCTAAGTACCTTGAGAAAAGTCCGACCACCGAGCGGTTCCCGGCCCTGCCAGCTAGGTGGGAGCCTGGTCAGCGGGCCAGCATCGGGGCTAAGTACCTTGAGAAACGTCCGACCACCGAGCGATTCCCGGTCCTGCCAGCTAGGTGGGAGCCTGGTCAGCGGGCCAGTATCGGGTCTAAGTACCTTGAGAAACGTTCGACCAGCGAGCGGTTCCCGGCCCTGCCAGCTAGGTGGGAGCCTGGTCAGCGGGCCATCATCGGGGCTAAGTACCTTGAGAAACGTCTGGCCACCGAGCGGTTCCGGGCCCTGCCAGCTAGGTGGTAGCCTGGTCAGCGGGCCAGCATCGGGGCTAAGTACCTTGAGAAACATCCGGCCACCGAGCGGTTCCCGGCCCTGCCAGCTTGATGGGAGTCTGGTCAGCGGGCCAGCATCGGGGCTAAGTACTTCTGAAACATCCGGCCACCGAGCGGTTCCCGGCCCTGCCAGCTTGATGGGGGCCTGGTCAGCGAGCCAGCATCGGGGCTAAGTACCTGAAAAACTTTCATAACCTTGATTGTCATATTACATGTAAGAAAAACTAAGTCTGAAAGCAGACCATCATACTACACGGGGCTAAAGAAAAAGCTAAGCAAGAAAACTAAAACTTGGTCTCCTGCTCCCAAGTCTGATCTTCCTCGACCTCTTCTGGTCGTTGTTGTTGCTGTCTCGGACACCTCGCCTCCCTTAATTCCAAGAACTCAGGGCAGGCGGACGTCGCGTGCCCCTCCTCATCGTGGATGTCGCATTAAGGTAACTCAACCATATCCCTTCTTTTTCCTATTCTTTCTGCTTTCCTGGCTCTCCTCCTTCTCCCCCAACCGATTGTCATGGTTTGCTGAGGTGGTGGAGAGGGTGCCTTCGGTCCCTGCCTCCACCCGGGAGGTCGGACTCTTCTTCCTGGAAGTTGTCTTCCTCTTGGTCAAACTTCCTCTCGGGAGCCTCTTGATACGCCAAAAGTGTATATACGCAAGTATACGTGCCGAATCAAGTAATATAATAGTGAGATAAGATCGTCCCTCGAGGAAGTGAATATTCTAACACTTAAGAGTATTAGCTAACTCTTTTCCTTAAATCCAAGCTAAGTAATTTGATTGGTTTGATAAAACTAATTCGCCGAAAATTTAAGACTAACATTAAAACTAAAATGACTTAAATTATCTTTTATCGAAATTTAGAGAAAAGAACCTTGTATATTGCTTTCCTAGGTCTGTTGTGATATTTACTAAGTATACCAACGCATTATATTTGTTTTACTACCTTGCACGATTAAAACTAGGAATCATAATCTCTCGATCCTTGAATTCCCATAACCTAGACTTCTCTAGTAATCTCTAACTTAGAAAAATGCAAGGTAAATTAAATTGCTCAAATCGCTCATGCTAATAAAGTGATGCAATCTCTTTCTCTCTCTTCTATTATATCAAAATTATGTGCAAACACACCGCTCCTCTCTCGAATCTCGCGACGTAGTATAGAAGTAAAAGATTTAAATTAGATATCTATGCGACTCATCTCTCGAATCTCGCCGAATAACATTAAGTATTTATCTTAAATAAATCGTGATTCCTCTCTCGAATCTCACCACGAAATATTGAGGATAAACATTGTTCAAATCTTTCGAAATAAGTCATAACATTGATAAAGATAGCAAACCAAGAAATCCTACGGAGAAATTATAAATTAAACATCACAACAAAACCCAGTACTCACAACATACAAGATATGAAGGTTTAGTTCATATTCCTTGAAATGACAAACCAAATTAGAAAGATCTTACAAGACATTGTTCGGAGTCTAGATATTAGCGCAGGAATTCGTCCTCGTATTTGCCAATCCGCTCAAATCTGTCTTCTCTTCCTTCTCTCAAAGCCCTCTCACTTTCTCTTTCTCTCTCCTTTCAAAGAGTAACCCGTATTGCCTTTTTCTCTCTCCAAAACTGCTTTTCAATCTCTGCACACTACAATGTTTTCTCTAAAAAGGTGCGTCCTTTCATAAAGAAACTGCTGACCCCCACTTTGAGTTTTTCGAAAATCTGTACGTTTAGTTCAGCAAAATTAATTTGAACCGCCATGTTATGACCAGGTCATGACCAAGCTGCTGCAATCTGCCCAGCACTTTAATTCCAGCCTACAGTTGCCCGTTCTTTCATGGATTTCTCGCATTCCTGCACAAATATATTACACATTTGACGATAAAAATTTTCACAGTTAAAGATATAATGTTTATTAGTCAATTAATCGTTATCTTTCGTATATTTTCTCAATATTCACTAAAATAAAAGAGTTAATAACTTCTTTTTGAGAAGTTATCACACCCCCACACTTAAGTCTTTGCTAGTCCCTAGCAAAAATTTAATCAATTCTGGCAAATAAATATGAAAACTTCTATTGGAACAAGGCAAGAATCATCTTCTTTACGTACACCAGCTTAGGCTTACTTCAGGATTTCAAATTAACTAAGACAGATCTCTTAAAAGAAATTTCAAACATTCACAATTCCGTTAGTTAGATAGCAAGTGAAGCTCTCTCAATACTTCTAGTGTTGTGTGTGCTCTTCCTTAAAATGGTTCACTCTCAAACAACTTAACTCATTAAGCATGCTCATAATTGGAAAGGATAAGAATATGCCGAGTCTTTGCTTTATGCCTCCACAAGAGTTTAGTAGTTCAATTTGATAAGAAATCATAAGCGCTTAGAATATGAATGACTTTGGCTTGGTGAAGACTTAATGAATAAATTTTGATAGAGAGCAGAATTTCCCTAGTTAAAATTCTTAATGACTCTCCATACTTTGAGGTTTATCTCTTAATCATCATCAATTTTAGTCCATAGTTGGGATCATTCTAAGTAGGTGTACACACACTTAGACCACATATCACTATGACATTATACATTTTTTTTCTTATTTTTATTTTTATGATTTTCTTTTACTTTATGATCATAGTTGGGATCATTCCAAGTAGGTGTACACATACTTAGGCCACATATCACTATGACATTATACAATTTTTTTTTTAATTTTTACCCCCAAAGTTGGAAAGTTACTAAGAAATAACTAGTAAAATTATAGGGTATGGTCAAATAGTATCAAAATGATAAAATTCAAGCTTAAAGAATGATGGATAATCAAAACAAATGTAGGCTTTGCGGTGTGAACTGATCCAAAGGTGACCCTATTCATTGTTATCAATTAACTACATACACTCTACGTTTTAGCTTATAACATTGACTTAGTTCTTGCTCATCCTTCCACAATTATGTTAACAGGTTAATAAATTATTTTGTAGAGAGCAAATTATTTAGAGAATCTAGTGCATAATTGAAATACTTAAGAGAGCTATAACTGCATCTTACTAACTTTAAATTCATTACTTGAAACCACTAAATTAATTAATCTGCCAATTAGTTTAACACGAAATGACTTTAGTAAGCCGTTTGGCGGTAACAAAAAATGAAGAACTTATCGAAATGTGCCATGAATAGAAATTTTATAAGTGAAACTAAACAGAGGATAACTGACGTCACCCCTACACTAAATCATTTGCTAGGCCCTAGCAGAGACCTCATTGAGATCGTAGTAAAACTTCCAAATAAAACAGGAATCCAAAGAAGATAATAACTAAAAATAGAACACTCCCCTGTAAATTTTTTGGCAGGAATGATGCTCCATTACATAGGGTGCACTAGTGGATAGGCTAAGGATATATAGCACAATAATAACCTCATTTAGCAGAGCTCAAAATAATAATAATAATAATTCTTGACCAAGAAAATAATAAAGTTAGAAGTGTGATAATGCAAACATTAGAGGGCATGACATTCTGATAAACACCGTCCAAATCAATTAACTTGGAATAAAGTGAAGATAAAGCTCATTCAAGTAAAATAATTGTCAGGGTTATTAGTATAAAACATATAAAAAATTACAAAACAATTGTCAGTTATCAATTGATTTAAGAAAAACAGTCCAAATCATAAAACAATTACCAGTCATTCAGAGAAATCAATTGTCGATAGAAGCTATTAATAATGTCAGCTTTCTGGAGGGTTATTCTTATGATTGGAACATAGTCTAAATTACTTGGCACCTCATATAGGTCACAAAATTAGAATTTAAGAACAACATATTAGAATAACAGTATAACAACATAAAAGTAACATAAACTCCGCTAAAAGTGAATAACAGCATAGCAACATATTAGAATAACAACATAGCAGCATTAAGGTAGCATAAAAGTCTTCAAAATAACAAAAGATCAGGCCATCCATTGTCTGATTAAAACAGAAAATGAAGGAATTAAACGTCGGCCATATCTTCATCCATGCCGCCGATGTCACTCAGATCGATCCGTGCGCCATCCGAATAGAGCAAGTAACCTTGTTGATCAAATTTGGACTTGTATTTGTAAACCGTCTTCACTGTATCTAAACCAGCATCCTCCATGAGTCTCGCTTGATTCCTCAGGATATCATCACATTTTTTATTAATAAGTAGATGACTGAATCGCTGGTAACCCTTCATATATTCTTGCTCCTCTGTTACACTTATCAAATTGTCAATGATCTCCGATAAGTCAACCTTATCTGGCGCGGTGGAAGAGGAAGGAATGTTTGCTGCGGGCCTTGGAAGGGGGTCGGTATTACCAACAGGGGGTGGTGTGCTCTCATGAGTGTCTGAACTGTCCCTAATATTGCTGGTGATGACTACCTTTGTAATATGGTGTCCGACTTTTGTAATCAAGGTCTCTTTGTCCCCGTACATACCGTTAGCACGACAGAGTTCTGTAATAAGAGTAGGGAACCACAACTGCAACCTATCCATACCAAGGAGCCTCTTTTGTAGCTGACTTGAAATTATACTCCCAAC
Source organism: Dactylorhiza incarnata (assembly GCA_033032865.1). Classification (NCBI taxonomy): domain Eukaryota; kingdom Viridiplantae; phylum Streptophyta; class Magnoliopsida; order Asparagales; family Orchidaceae; genus Dactylorhiza; species Dactylorhiza incarnata. Next base: position 2,720,023 of record JAWHQI010000145.1, on the reverse strand, counting down.
ATCAAAACGAATTCCTTTTAAGATACAGTAGATTAATAAGGCACGTTCCATAGAGACTCTTGTGGTGTTTTTGGTTGGGATTATACTAGTGTTTATGAACAAAAGCCACACCTTGGCTTCCCTTTTTAAACAATTCGCTTTCAGATTCAAACCCTCCGCTGAAACCCAGGCTGTGTCTACATTATTGCAAATTTCTTCCGCAATGACAGACGGCGGAGTTGTGGCTTGTACGTGTAGGAATTCCTCTTCGTTCGGAACTTCAATGTCAAATAAACGATTAATTTCATTTCCTGAAAAATCGATCTGGTTCCCCCTTACAAAAATCCTTTTGTGTTCAAGAGTAAGAGCATTGACATAAAATTCATATACCCATGGCAAAACAGCCTCCTTCCGGGGGTGACAAAATGACTCCCATCCGAAATTTGTCATGCGGGTAACATACTCAGTACTCCAAGACCTTTTTTCGATTTCAAAACCTCGCTAAAAAATGAATGGCTTATCCTGTAATCCCCCATATCGTAATTTTGCCTCATCATTTATAAATCGAACGTCTTTGCTGGGCACGGGTTTGTTCTTTCCTTTACGCTTAGAAGACATTTTCTGACATAAAATATTGAAGCTATCATGAACCCTAGAAATATTGTAAGATTTTATTACCTTTTCTGGAGGAAGAAGAGTTGAGAAGTGCTACCGAATCGAAGCCGAAGCTGAGTCTTTTATGTCGCGGCTTTGCTAGAAAGCAGTCGCGCCTCCTTGTGAAGAGGACTCGAACTCAGTCGCCGCCAGCAGTCTCGCGATACTCCCCGTCGAAAGGGTGATAGGGTTTTTAGTCTCGCAGCCTTCGAACCAGGGCGTGGAAGGAAAGAATGAAACCTAAACCGGTTTTCATTTGTTTAAAACTCATAACTTGGACCGGCGGTTTGCTCAGGGTTGACGAAATTAAACGTCTAAGTTTGATGAAATGTAAACGGGGTTACTGACGGTATTAATAAAGTTGTACGGACGTAAATCCGGTCGACGAAATCTAGTTCGCTTGAGGTCGACGAAATAATTGATCCCAGTGGGTCGAATAATTGGATCCCAGCGGGTCGAATAATTGGATCCCAGCGGGTCGAATAATTGGATCCCAGCGGGTCGAATAATTGGATCCCAGCGGGTCGAATAATTGGATCCCAGCGGATCGAATAATTTTTGGCTTTGTTTTCTTAGTCAAAATGACAGAGACTAAAATGTCAGGACCTTGGTTATAACCTGGTCATGACAATTTAACGCAGTAATTTTAGGGACCTTCCTAACGCATTTTAACCTTTCACATTTATAATTACTACTTAGTTTACTTATTTTAGTTGGGTTGCCTCCCAATAAGCGCTTGATTTAACGTCTCGGCTGGACCAAGCTATTCTTAGACAGATAAATTTATCACCATCGCTTCCCGAGGCTCATTGTTATGGAAGTAAGTTTTGAGTCTTTGACCATTTACTTTAAAAATAGAACCGTCTTTGTCGTTACAAATTGAAACTACCCCAAAATGATGGACTTCTGTAACTCGAAACGGACCAGACCACTTAGATTTCAATTTACCCGGAAATAATTTAAGGCGTGAATATAAAGTAATACTAACTGATCCGGAATAAATGCCTTCTTCTCTATTCTAGAGTCATGCCATCTTTTTGTTCTTTCCTTATATAATTTTGTATTGTCATATGCATGAAATCGCATCTCATCGAGTTCATTGAGATGAAACAAGCTATTCGTACCGGCTTCCTTATAATCGAAATTTAATTTTCTCGTAGCCCAATAAGCTCTATGTTCTAACTCGACAGGAAGGTGGCAAGCTTTTCCATAGATCATCTTATACGGGGTCAGTCCTATTGGCGTCTTAAATGCTGTTCTGTAAGCCCACAACGCATCATTCAATTTTTGCGACCAATCTTTCCTAGTGGCACTTACAGTTTTCTCTAAAATGGATTTAATTTCTCTGTTGGAAACCTCAGCTAAATCATTAGTTTGAGGATGGTATGCCAAAACAATCTTATGTGTCACTCCATACTTCCTTAGTAATGTTGTAAATTGTGAATTACAAAAGTGGATTCCGCCATCACTAATAAACGCTCTAGGTGTACCGAATCTTGAAAAGATGTTTGTTTTTAAGAATTTCAATACGACCTTGGCATCATTCTTATGCGTAGCGATAGCTTCGACCCACTTTGACATGTAGTCGACTACTAATAGAATATATAGATTGCCATCCGAATTAACAAATGGGCCCATAAAATCAATCCCCCAAACATCAAAAATTTCAACCTCTAAAATGGTATTCATTGGCATGCTCGCTTTGTGACTCAGGTTCCCCGTCTTTTGACATCTATCACAACTCCTCACGAATAAGTGCACATCCTTAAATAACGTGGGCCAGTAAAAACCTGACTCAAGAACTTTTGTCGCAGTCCGGTCTCCCTTAAAATGTCCTCCATAAGGTGATGAATGACGAAATCTAGTTCGCTTGAGGTCGACGAAATCTAGTTCCCTTGAGGTCGACGAAATAATTTATCCCATCGGGCCGAATAATTGGATCCCAGCGGGTCGAATAATTGGATCCCAGCGGGTCGAATAATTGGATCCCAGCGGATTGAATAATTTTTGGCTTTGTTTTCTTAGTCAAAATGACAGAGACTAAAATGTCAGGACCTTGGTTATAACCTGGTCATGACAATTTAACGCAGTAATTTTACGGACCTTCCTAACGCATTTTAGCCTTTCACATTTATAATTACTACTTAGTTTACTTATTTTAGTTGGGTTGCCTCCCAATAAGCGCTTGATTTAACGTCTCGGCTGGACCAAACCATTCTTAGACAGATAAATTTATCACCATCGCTTTCCGAGGCTCATTGTTATGGAAGTAAGTTTTGAGTCTTTGACCATTTACTTTAAAAATAGATCCGTCTTTGTCGTTACAAATTGAAACTACCTCAAAAGGATGGACTTCTTTAACTCAAAACGGACCGGACCACTTAGATTTCAATTTACCCGGAAATAATATAAGACGTGAATTATAAAGTAATACTAACTGATCCGGAATAAATGTCTTCTTCTCTATTCTAGAGTCATGCCATCTTTTTGTTCTTTCCTTATATAATTTTGCATTGTCATATGCATGAAATCGCATCTCATCGAGTTCATTGAGATGAAACAACCTATTCGTACCGGCTTCCTTATAATCGAAATTTAATTTTCTCGTAGCCCAATAAGCTCTATGTTCTAACTCGACAGGAAGGTGGCAAGCTTTTCCATAGATCATCTTATACGGGGTCAGTCCTATTGGCATCTTAAATGCTGTTCTGTAAGCCCACAACGCATCATTCAATTTTTGCGACCAATCTTTCCTAGTGGCACTTACAGTTTTCTCTAAAATGGATTTAATTTCTCTGTTGGAAACCTCAGCTAAACCATTAGTTTGAGGATGGTATGCCAAAGCAATCTTATGTGTCACTCCATACTTCCTTAGTAATGTTGTAAATTGTGAATTACAAAAGTGGATTCCGCAATCACTAATAATCGCTCTAGGTGTACCGAATCTTGAAAAAATGTTTGTTTTAAAGAATTTCAATACGACCTTGGCATCATTCTTATGCGTAGCGATAGCTTCGACCCACTTTGACACGTAGTCGACTGCTAATAGAATATATAGATTGCCATCCAAATTAACAAATGGGCCCATAAAATCAATCCCCCAAACATCGAAAATTTCAACCTCTAAAATGGTATTCATTGGCATGCTCGCTTTACGACTCAGGTTCCTCGTCTTTTGACATTTATCACAACTCCTCACGAATAAGTGCACATCCTTAAATAACGTGGGTCAGTAAAAACCTGACTCAAGAACTTTTGCCGCAGTCCGGTCTCCCTTAAAATGTCCTCCATGAGGTGATGAATGACACTTTTCTATGATACTAAGAACCTCTACTTCAGCAACACACCTCCTGATAATTTGATCCGAACAAATTTTATATAGGTATGGATCATCCCAAAGGTGTATTTCACCTACTGGAGGAACCTTTTCCTTTGTTGATAATCCATATATGGATGTAATATATTACTAACTATGTAATTCACATAGTCAGCATACCATGGTATACTTCCCACAGCGACAACTAATATCTGCTCGTCTGGGAAAGTTTCTCTTATCCCTACTTGTTGATTCCTCTCATCACTTTGTTCTAATCTTGATAAATGATCGGCTATTTGATTCTCCGCCCCTTTTCGGTCCTTGATTTCAATGTCAAATTCCTGAAGTAAGAGCACCCATCTAATCAATCTAGGTTTGGCATCCTTCTTCTCCACAAGATACCTGATTGCCGAGTGATCCGTGTAAACTGTCACCTTAGAGTTAATTAGGTACGATCGAAATTTGTCAAAGGCAAACACGACCGCTAAGAGTTCCTTTTCGGTGGTTGTATAGTTTACTTGAGCGTCAATAAGTGTTTTGCTAGCATAATATATGGTGTGGAAAATTTTGTTGCGAACTTGACCTAAAACCGCACCAACAGCAAAATTGCTAGCATCACACATAAGTACAAATGGAGAAGAAAAATCCGGTGCAACAACGATAGGAGATGAAATTAAACTTTCCTTCAACGTTTTAAAAGCTTCAAGACAATTTTCATCAAAAAGGAATGGAGTATCTTTTTCCAATAAATTGCATAATGGTTTAGAGATTTTAGAAAAATCTCTAATAAAACGCCTGTAAAAACCGGCATGACCCAAAAAACTACGAATCCCTTTTACATTTGAGGGGGGAAGAAGATTTTTTATAACATCTACCTTTGCCCTGTCAACTTCTAATCCTTTGTTAGAGACCTTGTGGCCCAGCACTACACCCTCTCGTACCATGAAATGACACTTTTCCCAGTTCAATACCAAATTAGTCCTAACACATCTGTCTAGCACTTTCTTTAAAACTTCTAGGCATTTATTAAATGATGAGCCAAACACCGAGAAATCATCCATGAAAATTTCGATGCCTTCATCCATTAGATCAGTAAAAATGGATAACATGCATCGTTGGAATGTGGCAGGCGCATTACAAAGGCCGAAGGACATTTTTATAAATGCAAACGTCCCATATGGGCATGTAAATGTAGTCTTTTCTTGATCCTCGGGTGCAACCATGATCTGATTATAACCCGAATATCCGTCTAAGAAGCAAAATTATTCATTACCCGCTAACTTATCCAAGACTTGATCGATAAATGGTAACGGGAAGTGGTCTTTCCTAGTGAACTTATTAAGTTTACGATAATCCATACATATCCTCCACCCTGTTACCGTTCTTGTAGGAATCAACTCATTATTTGCATTTTTAATTACAGTTAAACCACCCTTCTTCGGCACACATTGCACTGGACTAACCCATTTACTATCCGAAATGGGATAGATGATACCAGCATCTAACCACTTGATTATTTCCTTCATAACTACCTCCTTCATAGGAGGACTAAGCCTACGTTGGTGCTCAATTGAACCGGTAGCATTATCTTCTAAGAGTATTTTGTGCATACAGATAGAAGGACTAATTTCTTTAATATCAGATATTGTCCACCCCATTGCCCCTTTAAATTCTTTCAATACATCAAGTAGTTTCTGTTCATTTTCTTGTTCTAAATAAGCGTCAATGATAACAGGAAGAGTGTTGCATTCACCAAGGAAAGCATACTTCAAATGTTCGGGTAGATATTTTAATTCTAGAGTAGGTGGCTCTACTATAGATGACTTAGGAATTTTAAGGTCACTTGGCCTAATTATTTCTTCAAATCTTTGAGCACAAGGTAACTTTTCTAGTGTCTCTAAAACATTAACATATTCTTCCATCTCAAGATCGCTTTCCCAATCTTCATTAGATAATATTGATAGAAGTCTTTCTTCAAAATTATTTTTATCTTTGATTAATTGGTTTTGAATTTCAACTTCTTCTATGGCATAACAATTCTCCTTATCATCTGGATAGTTGATTGCTTTAAGAATGTTGAAAGTGATTTCCTCTTCATTTACCCTCATTGTTAATTCACCCTCTTTACATCTATTAAAGTACTCCCTGTGGCTAGAAAGGGCCTACCTAAGATAATTGGGACATCTTTGTCCTCCTCCATATCAAGAACGACAAAATCAGCCGGGAAAATAAATTTTTCCACCTTCACTAGAACATCTTCGACAATTCCCTTAGGATATGCCAAGGTTCTATCCGCAATTTGGAGGGTGAGAGATGTTCGAGCAATCTCTCCGAGACCTAAATTCTTATAAATAGAGAGTGGCATTAGATTAATGCTCGCTCCTAGGTCACATAATGCTCTCCCCGAGAATTTCATTCCTATAGAATATGGAATGGTGAAGCTACCTGGATCTTTTAGTTTATGGGGTATCTTATTTTGTAAAATGGCGCTACACTCTTCAGTTAGTGCAACTATCTCCTTATCTTCAAATCTCCTTTTCTTCGATAAAATATCCTTCATGAATTTTACGTAACTTGGCATTTGTTCCAACGCCTCTGAAAAAAGAATATTAATAGTTAATTTCTTAAAAACATCCATGAACTTCTGAAATTGCTTATCTAATTTCGTTTTAGCCAACCTAGCAGGAAATGGTGGTGGTGGATAAATTATTTCTTTCTTTTTATTTGATAAATTTTCCACCTCCACTATTTCAGGTTTTCTATTATCTATGTTCCTTTCTTCGATTTCAGATTTGTCCGGCTTCCTTATTTTATCAAGACCCTCATCTTCTTTAATCCTTTCCAACAAACCGTCACCACTAGAAATCTCTAATCCACTTCGTGTTGCTATAGCCTTACAATGACTATTTAGATCCTGTTGAGTTGGATTTGGTGTTGTATCAGATGGCAAGGATCCAACCGGTCTCTGACTTAGCGCATTAGCTAGTTGAGCCAATGTGGATTCTATAGAACAAAGGGTTGATTCAATACCAACTATCCTAGATTCATTCTTCTGAAACATACCCTAAATGAATTCATCTGTTATTTTTATAGAATTTACTTGATTACTATGGTGAGGATTCGGTAGTTGATTTAGATTTTGGTTAACTCCTGATGATTGAGTCATTCCTTAGTTATTCTTCCAAGAAAAACTCGGGTGATTCTGCCATTCAGGATTATATTGATTTCCAAAGTCGGGTGGTTCTTGTCTTAGTTGTCCACTTACATAATTTGCTTCCTCCGTTACTTGATTCAACTGCTCTACTATTAATAGTGCACTACATGCAGAATTAGACATAGAATCTAATCTTTTATTTATTGTATTAAATTGTGCCGCCATTTGAGCTGCTAATGAAGTGATTTGATCTACTTGATGAATACCGGCTGGATGGTTATTACCTTGTCTTTCGAATTCTTGGTAATTGTTAGAAGTAAGACCTTCTAAAATTTCAAAAGCATCTTCTGGATATTTCTTTAATAAAGACCCTCCCGCAGCTCCGTCAACTAGGATCATCGTAGTGGTTTGTAACCCGTTATAAAAAATTGTGACTTGTTGGTGTTGGGCCAACCCGTGATGTGGACACTTCCTAAGCATTTCTTTAAACCTTTCTCACGCTTCATAAAGTGTTTCGCCATGATTTTGGACAAAAGTGGTGATGTCTCTAGCCAACTTAGCTGTTTTAGAAGGTGGAAAATATTTATTCAGAAATTTCTCTTCCAATTGATCCCACGTAGTGATGGAACCAGGAGGTAGAGAGTTAAGCCAATCTTTAGCCTGACCCTCCAAAGAAAATGGGAATAACCTCAATTGAATAGCTTCATCCGAAGCCCCGTTTACCTTGTACATATCACAGATTTCTAAGAATGTTCTTAAATGAGCGTTTGCATTTTCATGATTAAGACCCCCAAACTTGTTATGTTGTAGTAGTTGCATTATGGTATAGTCTATTTTAAAATTATTAGCGGCGATTGTGGGTCGCGCTATACTAAATTGCAAACCTCCTCTTAACGGTGCGTTATAGTCGCGACAAGTCATTCGCGGTGCAGCGTTTTGAACATTGTGACCGTTGTGTTTGACTTGACCATTAGGGTCCACCTGACCCTTATGATCATTTTCATTGCCTTGCTAATTATTATCCATCTCTTGATGAATAATAGTGCTTGCTCTAACAATTTGCCTATTCCGTCTACAAGTACGTTCGATTTCTAGATTCAAAGGTAATATTTCAATGTTACGAAATCAGGACATACACTAGACAAAAGTTCAGAGTGAAATAAAATAAAGACTTGGACTCTAATTACTAAGAGCTCACTAATATCGTAAGAAATAAACCGTTAGATAGCCGCTTCCCCGGTAACGGCGCCAAAAACTTGATACGCCAAAAGTGTATATACGCAAGTATACGTGCCGAATCAAGTAATATAATAGTGAGATAAGATCGTCCCTCGAGGAAGTGAATATTCTAACACTTAAGAGTATTAGCTAACTCTTTTCTTTAAATTCAAGCTAAGTAATTCGATTGGTTTGATAAAACTAATTCGCCGAAAATTTAAGACTAACTTTAAAACTAAAATTACTTAAATTATCTTTTATCGAAATTTAGAGAAAAGAACCTTGTATATTGCTTTCCTAGGTCTGTTGTGATATTTACTAAGTATACCAACGCATTATATTTGTTTTACTACCTTGCACGATTAAAACTAGGAATCATAATCTCTCGATCCTTGAATTCCCATAACCTAGACTTCTCTAGTTATCTCTAACTTAGAAAAATGCAAGGTAAATTAAATCGCTCATGCTAATAAAGTGATGGAATCTCTTCCTCTCTCTTCTATTATATCAAAATTATGATGCAAACACACCGCTCCTCTCTCAAATCTCGCGGCGTAGTATAGAAGTAAAAGATTTAAATTAGATATCTATGCGACTCATCTCTCGAATCTCGCCGCATAACATTAAGTATTTATCTTAAATAAACCGTGATTCCTCTTTCGAATCTCACCACGAAATATTGAGGATAAACATTGTTCAAATCTTTCGAAATAAGTCATAACATTGATAAAGATAGCAAACCAAGAAATCCTACAGAGAAATTATAAATTAAACATCACAACAAAACCCAGTACTCACAACATACAAGATAGGAAGGTTTAGTTCATATTCCTTGAAATGACAAACCAAATTAGAAAGATCTTACAAGATATTGTTCGGAGTCTGGATATTAGCGCAGGAATTCGTCCTCGTATTTGCCAATCCGCTCAAAACTGTCTTCTCTTCCTTCTCTCAAAGCCCTCTCACTTTCTCTTTCTCTCTCCTTTCAAAGAGTAACCCGTATTGCCTTTATCTCTCTCCAAAACTGCTTTTCAATCTCTGCACGCTACAGTGTTTTCTCTGAAATGGTGCGTCCTTTCATAAAGAAACTGTTGGCCCCCACTTTGAGTTTTTCAAAAATCTGTACGTTTAGTTCAGCAAAATTAATTTGAACCGCCATGTTATGACCAGGTCATGACCAAGCTGCTGCAATCTGCCCAGCACTTTAATTCCAGCCTACAGTTGCCCGTTCTTTCATGGATTTCTCGTATTCCTGCACAAATATATTACACATTTGACGATAAAAATGTCCACAGTTAAAGATATAATGTTTATTAGTCAATTAATCGTTATCTTTCGTATATTTTCTCAATATTCACTAAAATAAAAGAGTTAATAACTTCTTTTTGAGAAGTTATCACCTCTACCTTCCCCCCTGATGCCTTGCCTCCTGCTCACTCAGCTTGGCCAACCTTCTTATGAACTCTGGGTTGGCCTCCTCACTCTCAACTTCTTCCACCACCCTTTCCATCAACTCCTCAAAAGACAAAGGAGCTCTCCTCTTGAGGTCCCTCTTGAAGAAACCCCCCTGCAGCCCCATGATGAAAGCGAGCTGGAGGGTGTAGCCTGACACCTCTTGGGTGAGGAGAACCTCCTCTTGGAACTGATCCACGAAGTGAGCCAGTGACTCCCCTGGCTCTTGCTTGATCTTGAAAAGTGCTTCGGCATCTTTCTTCCTCTTCTTTGACGTCGAGAAGAGTAGCAGGAAGACTCGACGCAAGTCTTCGAAGGCATAGATAGACCCTCCCGGGGAGCTGGTGGAACCAATCCCTTGCCTTCTCCTTCAGAGTTGTCGCAAAGAGTCGGCACTTGAAAGCGTCCGTCATGGGCCTAATGGAGACCATGTCCTCAAACCACTGCAGGTGCAGGACGGGGTCATACTTGCCGGAGTAGTGAGACATCTCCAACCTTCTGAACCCCTCTGGAACCAGGGCCGAGAGGACCAGCTCACAAAAAGGACTTCTCTCGCTCGCCCCCTACGGGCCTGGGCGAATGGGGGTAAGATACCTCCCCACTCGCCCCCTTGGGGTTGGGCGAGTGGGGGCCTGACACCTCCCCACTCGCCCCCTTGGGGCTGGGCGAGTGGGGGCCTGGCGCCTCCCCACTCGCCCCCTTGGGGCTGGGCGAGTGGGGGCCTGGCGCCGCCCCACTCCCCCCTTGGGGCTGGGCGAGTGGGGGCCCGATGCCTCCCCACTCCCCCCTTGGGGCTGGGCGAGTGGGGGCCTGGTGCCTCCCAACTCCCCCCTCCTAGGGGACCGGGCGAGTGGGGGCCGAATGCCTCTCCACTCCCCCCACTAGTACCTCCTTCCTGGGCTGCTGGCCTGGAGGGCTCTCGCCCACCTGCTGAGACGGGACCTCCAGACCACTTCCTTTCCTACCTTCGCCTATCACAACAAAGGTTAGCTGCAAGGTCTGCAGGACCTCCTGCATGAAATTTTCAAACATCTCCAAAATCGCTCCAGCCACCGGGGGCTGCGAGTGGCCTGGGTCGGATCCTCCACCTCCAGCCATGGAGCTCAGCTTGAGACTTTCTTGAGTTGGTCACTCTCCACGCTCACCGCACCATAAATGTTGAAACCAATAACTTGGTCTCTGTGGAGTTCGGGCCCTCAACAAGTTGAGGGGTGACCTCAAACTTACTCCTCCCAAGGGAGAGCTCTAGGCTAGAGGCTAAGGAACTAGGAACAAGGCCAAGGGCTTAACGAGGAGGTCCCACTACACACCCGGAAGATCGTTGAGCGCTTCCCCTCCCAAACCAATGCTAAGCTTGGGCACCTTTGGAGGCTCTCTCCACCCAACCAAGGAACATAGGGGGAGAGAAGGCCAAGAGAGAAGAAGAGAGAAGTGCCTCCAAATGGTGCCCCCTTGGGTCCTATTTATAGGATTTTGAACTTGGTCTGCCAATAACCAAAATCTGGCCTACGAGATTACCAAATACCCTCGGATTTGGCCTGCGAACAGCCAAATCCCGCTGTTCCAAGGCGCTAACGCAGACCGCCCCTATTCTCGAGGCTGGGCAAGACAGGGGGCAGGCCGCCCTCCCTGCTCGCCCCCTAAGGGAGCTGGGGCGAGACAGGGGGCAAGCCGCCCTCCCTGCTCGCCCCCTAAGGGAGCTGGGGCGAGACAGGGAGCTGGCCGCCCTCCCTGCTCGCCCCTTAAGGGAGCTGGGGCGAGACAGAGGGCTGGCCGCCCTCCCCGCTCGCCCCTTAAGGGAGATGGGGCGAGACAGGGGGCTGACCGCCCTCCCTGCTCGCCCCCCTAAGGGAGCTGGGGCGAGACAGGGGGCCCTCCTTGCTCACCCCTTAAGGGAGCTGGGACGAGACAGGGGGCTGGCCTCCCTCCCTGCTCACCCCCTAAGGGAGCTGGGGCGAGACAGGGGGCGGCCGCCCTCCCTGCTCGCCCCCTAGGGGAGCTGGGCGAGACAGGGGGCTGGTCGCCCTCCCTGCTCGCCCCTAAGGGAGCTGGGGCGAGACAGGGGGTTGGCCGCCCTCCCTGCTTGCCCCTTAAGGGAGCTGAGGAGAGACAGGGGGCAGGCCGCCCTCCCTGCTCGCCCCTTAAGGGAGCTGGGGCGAGACAGGGGGCAGGCCGCCCTCCCTGCTCACCCCCTAAGGGAGCTGGGGCGAGACAGGGGGCTGGCCGCCCTCCCTGCTCGCCCCCCTCTTTGGAATAATCTGGGGTCACGCCCCCCGGACTTGAGCCCGTCCGAAGGCTCACCTGCCCCTCTTACTTGGATATTGGGCCTAATGATATCTTGGGCCTCGGGGATCCACTCGGCGAATACAGGGCTGTACAAGCCGCATGTATGTATCAGGCCTTTTAATAAAGCTAACAATTACATAAAGGAGATGTATAGTTTATAACTACAGTAACATTAATAATTATAACTTGCACACACCCACATACACACACCGCAGGTGTTCAAACCCATTCACAAAACCCTGTGTCGACACAGTTTGGACCGCTTTTCTTCCAGCAGGGTAGCGAACCCCGCGGGCCTCACCGATGTGGCCGTCAGTGACAGTGGCCAGTCCTGTCACTTCTGAGCATAGTCGTACCGCATCACCCAGGCCCTCTCATACAACTTAGTGTACTGCTTGGATGTGAGCGACATCCAGCGATTCTGAGATTTAGGCCGACCAGCAGAGGCAGATCATCGGGTACATAGTGGTGATAATCCGGCGTGCACATCTCCCTGTTGTCATGAGTCGTCAACTCTCCCGCACCGGTACGAACGGTCTGCGGGCGTGACCGACCCGCCACTTTTACAGCAAACATTTTATAAGCAGATTAAGGAAAAGATCATATACTTTAGGTCTATCGCGGCTTTCTTGACTTGAACGGTTACCCAACTTTTGGCCGGGAGGTGCAACGGGGGTGAGGGCACATTATTTGGGGCTAACCCTGGAGGAGATACTCAGTCGCGGTTATCCCCAACTAAGGCCTCACAAAGCAGGAGGAGCCGCCTGCTAGAGCAGAACCTGGGTTAGCACCGTAGGTATAATAGTTTGTAATAAGTACGATAGTTATGGCTCAAAACAAACTGCAGAGTTGCGGTGCTGAATAAAGTACTTGAAAGGAAGGCCGAAAATAAATGGCCGAAATAACCGGACCAGTACGAGACTGGATTACTGAAAGGACTAAATAAGAGCAGTAAATATCTGACCAGTGTGAGACTGGAGTACTGAAAGGACTAAATAAAAACAGTAAATATCTGACCAGTGCGGGACTGGAGTACTAAAAGGACTAAATAAAAGCAGTAAATATTTGACCAGTGCGGGACTGGAGTATTGAAAGACTAAATAAAAGCAGTAAATATCTGACCAGTGCGAGACTGGAGTACTGAAAGGACTAAGTAAAAGCAGTAAATATCTGACCAGTGTGAGACTGGAGTACTGAAAGGGACTAAATAAAAGCAGTAAATATCTGACCAGTGCGAGACTGGAGTACTGAAAGGACTAAATAAAAGCAGTAAACATCTGACCAGTACGAGACTAGAGAATAAGAAATTAAAATAAATAAACAGGATTAGTAGTCCATCACTCCATAATTAGGAGGCTTCAAGTTCATCTCCGTTCATAGGAGGAAAGTTTTGTTCTATCCCCGTTCATAGGAGTTTCTTCCCAGTTCTGCCTTTCTTAGTTAATTGCCCCCTTTTTCAACATCGTTTTATTAGGTGTTTCTTAGTTTCCTCAAATTGATTAATTCCCATGTCTGGGAATTATCCTAAACGCAACTCAATAATTCATAGAGTTTCATATCACTTTGAGCATCGAGTTTTCACCTTCATTTATCAGGTTATTGTTAATTCGTAATGTTGTTCCATGATTATGACGTGATTGCGTGTTACGATGCCCCTTCTCAACTTGTTTGCAAATTCCATAGTGTAAATTCCGATCGTTTTCTCGAAAAATTGGCGAGCCCGCCATTTATCTCCGAATGTCCCCCATAATTTTATAGTATATTCACAATAATGTGTTGAGGGCCCACCCGTTGTCCAAATATTTTCCAGCCTATTTTGGGGTTTTATTTTGCGCGAAGAAATCATATTTGGGCTTTTAAAATCATCAAATCAGTTGATAAAAATCTCAAACTTTGGTGGTGTCTTTAAGAGGTCCTAAAATTGAGCCTATAATTTTTTCATGAATTTTCCAAAGTTGTTTGGGCATTTAATTCCTTCAACTATATCTTGCAAAGGCCTTTAAAAATAGCAAACGATTTCAAAAAATTTACTGAAGGTAGACCTCTTAATAAGGAACATTTTTCATGTTAAAAACTTCCTCCATAGGAGCCTAGATTTGCCCTAGAAAAATCAGGAAGGAAAGAGGGGGTTGGGGTGCAGATAGGGAAAACTGGGAGAGGCGGGAGGAGCCGGACAGCGCGCCCTCCTTTGGTCCCCACAGTGGATCCGGGGCCGATCCGCTGTGGGGGCGCGTAATTTCATGCAGGGGAGGGGTTAATGAAATCAGGGCCGTCTGATCTCATCGTGGAGATCGAACGGCCACCACCCTTCCCGGTGGTGCAAGTGGCGACAACCGCTACCACCGCTGGGCAGCGGCCGCCACGGGTCGGCGCCGCCCCCGGTCGACTCGTCGGGGGTCGGCGACCAATCCGGCGGTGGTTCGGCGGCCTGCCGCCGCCGATCACCGCCGGATTTCTGCAAGAAGGCGGGGCCGGGTGGCGCGGCCTGCATGGGCCATGTTGGCTGACGCTGTGCCGCCCCTCCCTCCAGACAAACCTCCTCCTGCCCCCGGCCGGGTCGCTGGGGGTGGGGCGTATCTACGGTAGTGGTCCGCCAGGCGCCGCCGGCCGCCGCCGAAAATTACCACGCTAGTGGTACTCGAAAACAGAGGAGGGGGGGGGGGGCTTCCGGGTGCAGTCGGAGGCGTGTTCTCTAGTGGCCCCGCCGACTCCCTTCGTCGGGGAAAGGGTCCCCAGGTGGGTACCTGCTCCCCCAGCGCCACCACTAGCGCTGGGGTGAGGTTCACGCGGTCGGGCCACCACCCGAGCCTGGGCATGGCTCGGGTGGCGCTGGCGGCGCTCCAACGATGGGGGGCGGCGTGCATGGTGTCGGAGGAGTGGGGAAAGGGGAGGAGAGGATGTCCACCTGAGTAGGGGGGCTCGGGAGGTGTTGGGCTGAGCGGCCATGGGGGGTGGCGGTGGGCTTGGAGGATTTTTCTGCTGAGGGAGGGGTTCATGCAGAGGGGAGGCTGGCCGGGGGGGGGGGCACAGAGGGGAGGGGGAGTGTTCCTTTTATAGGGAGGGAGGGGGGCCCTCCCTCCCTTTCTCCCGATGTGGGACTAAAGGGAGGGGGTGGGAGAAGATTATTCTTCACCCCCTCTCCATCCACTACCTTATGATGGGCTGGCCACCCATGGAGATATAAGGCAGCCCTCCATGGTGGGTGTATGTGTGAGCTCCCCCTTAGGGAAAAATTCCAAAAAAAAAAGAGTTTGGGGGGGGGGGGGGGGGGGGTTGTCCAAGGTCAACCCTAGGGTGGGTCCCCCATGTGGGTCAAGGCCCAGGGGGTCCAAATTGTCGGATGAAGGGTCAACATAAGGGTGTCAAATCAATATGGGTGTGTGCACGCTTTTCGGAATTGGTTACAACGAACTATGTTGTTCTTGTTTTGACTCTAGGAGTCCACTGAGACTGATTCCGAGTTCGTTCGTTTAATATTTTGAAAAGTGTGTCGTGGCGGTCTACAGAACCTAAAATGGACATATTCCTCATACGAGCTCTGATTGGAATGCAACGAGTATTGTTGCGCTTGTATTGCCTGTACGAATCCAACGGAACTGACAGAAGTCAATTTGGAGTACGTTTGGTCAATGTACCCCCCAACGACTTAGTTGTGACGCACAACGATACTCAAAATGGTCATTTTCTCCAAACGACTTTCGATTGGAACGGAATGAGTTCTGTTGCACTCGTATGGATTATACGAGTCTAACGAAACCGACGGAAGTCAATTTGGAGTACGTTTGGTCATTGTACCCCAACGACTTAGCTGTGACACACAACGATACTCAAAATGGTCGTTTTCTCCAAATGACCTCAGATTGGAACAGAACGAGTTTCGTTGCACTCCTATGGATTATACGAGTCTAACAGAACTGACAGAAGTTAATTTGGAGTACGTTTGGTCACTGTACCCTTTTGGAGTTAGTTTTATTGGGTCTACTAGGGTATAGTAACCCAATAAAAGTCGGGATGTTACACCAGGTACGAGCCTGTCCTTTAAAAGCCGACGGGAATGCCTGACACAATAGTAGATCTGGGGCATTGCAAAGTTGCATCATGATCGCGAAGTGTCTGACGGGCTCCGACGGGTCACCCGCTCCGTCGTATGCCTCAATTTTTGGGAGCTTGAAGCCAAGTGGGATTGGATGCGCTATAACCTCAGGTGTGAATGGTGAGCCGCGATGGAGTGGGCGAGGGGCCAAAGCGGCACGCTGACTGGCTCGTTCATGCTCTTCAAAAATTATGTCACGAACTTCTTCACGTGTGTGCCTTCCAACTGTAGGCTCATGGCTTGCCGCTTCAGGGCGTTTGTGGTGATACTGAGCTTTAGGTCCTCCATCAGGATGGGCCCCGCGGTCTTGGACATTCGTACAGGAGAGATCTCCTTCGGGTTTGCTGATAAGTGAGTGGAGGGGAGCTAAATCAGCATGCCCCCCGGGGATTGATTCTTCACTTGTACGGATGGCTTTTCCTGTCATGATCTCTAGTCACGAGTATCATTGTGCAGTGGGTACTGTCTTCAGAGTCTTCTTCAAGCTTTGGGGGAACTAGTTCTCACAGACGACGACAAACTGTTGCAGTCCACTCAAGGCTCTGGTAGACTGAACTAAATTGAACCGTCTTAGCCCGAGAGCGTTCGAGCGTGCAAACAGTCACAGAAAGGGGAAAGCTGACAAGATAAGTTTTTTTAACGTGAAAAAACCCGTCAACTTGGTAAAAAACCATGCGACCGGGTCTGTGAAGACCAAAACTTCCATTATTTGTCGGTTGTTGTATAGAGTTGTTTTGAAGAACCCGAGGGCGACAGGCCGCCTCAAGAGGGGCGATGCGGTAATTTCTTCCGATAACTACCGGACTGACGAATAGGAACGCTCCGTTTAGAGTACACTGATCACGAATTTTACACAAATAGCGAGACCGCCCCCGAGCGGTTACGGGCTTACCGAAAAAGCAACCGCACCTCCCGCGAGGGGAGGAGCGGACGACGAGGCTGGCAGAAGGGAGAACTCCCCCGAAGGGGGTGCGACCGAAATGTGGCGGCGGCCGAGATGGGGTGGCCAAGTGGCCGCCAGATCTGGGCGGAAGGGAGACCGCCCCCGAGCGGCGAGGCGACCCAGATTAGGCGGCCACTTGGCCGCCCAAACTCGGCAAAAGGGAGGCCGCCCGAAGGGGGCGACGATCGAGATCGGGCGGCCAAGATACCGCCCGATCTGGGCGGAAGGGAGGCCGTCCCCGAAGGGGGTGGCGTTCGAGATCGTGCGGCCTAGTGGTCGCCCGATCTGGGCGGAAGAGAGGCCGCCCCGACGGGGGCTGTAACATCCCGATTCGAGCTAGACCCCTTGTGCGCGTTTTTGAGTCAAGCGAGTTGACTCGGGCTCGGGGTGTACTGAGGGCCAGGCTTGCACCTGAGCCGGGGAAGTGCACTCGACGAATGCGGCGAGTACCAGCTCTATTCTTTGTCCTGATGTTTGCTGTATCGGGATCCGAGCCGTCCGGAGAGCATAACTTGACTGATATAACTCGAAGGAGGTGTACCGCCTTGAAGGAATTATAGTGCGTACGTTAGCTCAAATGACATGGTGTTCAAATAACGTATATATGAAGTTGGCCAAAATCAGTCGCCTCTAGCTACGCGACGCCTCAAATATGATTATTGTGCAAACGACCTTATAATCGGACTTAGTAAGTTTTGTTAGACTCGTGAAGCCTATACGAGTTCAATGAAACTGCCCGCGCTCGATTCGGATGAGAATCGGCGAAATTATAACGTGGTCTGCGAATAACATATTTATCCAAAAATGGTGAAATTGACCAAACAATCTCGCAATTGACCCCAGTCAGTCTTGTTAGACTCGTAATAATAGTATGAGTTCAACGAATCTATCCGTTCGCGATTCCGACGTCATTTGGACAGTTTTCACGTCTAAGTCAAATTTGGCCGCAAACGCACGCTCCGAAAAGCATAAAATGAGCAAACGGACTCGGAATCGACCTCTGATCATTTCGTTAGATGCGTGTCAGCGAGACGGTTGAAACGAGCCCATCCAGGATAAATTACGAGTTATCAAGAGCGAGATACGAGCGATTGAGTGTAATCAATTTAAGATAATAATAATAATCATAATAATCATAATATATTATATTTATATATGTATCTACTCAGTTAGGTTAGGAAGAAAAGGCCCGATCCCTCCTTGCTGCTGACGGCGGAAGAATGAGCGAGCCCTAGCTCTCCCTCCTCTCCCCCGATCTCTCTCTCGACCTCCTCTCCTCCTCCATTTTCGGCGAGATCCCTGTCGTGCCCTCCTTCTCCGACGAGCTCCTCTCCGAGCAGCTCTCCAGCCATGGCCGAACTCCACCTCCAAGCTCCGGCAAACCTCCATGGCCGAAGCTCTCCCTCTAGCGATCTCTCTTCGACAAACTCCCCCTTGCCGATCCTTCTCCCCTCCGGCCAGCGCCACCTCCGTCGAGCTCTACTCCGGCAAGGCCCCATCCGAGGAGCTCTCCAAGGTCGACCTCCTCCTTCCATGGCCGAGCATCTCCGAGAAGCTTTCCTCACGGCAAGATCGCCTCGGCCGCAGCCTTGTCAAGCCCTCCCTCTCTCTCTCTAACCTCCATGGCCGAGCATCTCCAAGTTGCCATGGCCAACTAGCAGCCCTCCTCCTCTGGCCGTCAGCTTCCTCCAAGCCGCAACGTCTTCTTCTCCACTCAAAATAGAGTAGCTCCAACTATCCAAACAGTTGATAGCCGTCCTCTTCGATCTGATCTGATCTGATGGAGGATCTCCAGAAGGTGGTAAAATCCATGAATGATGATGAGCTTGAGGAAGACATCAAGGAGAGGTATCTAGGTTCAGGATGTGGTTTGTTTTGGATGATGAGCATGCAAGGATGGTTCTAAGTGATGAATGTCACTTTTTTCCAAGAAGGAAACCAAATTATATTACCCTTCAAGGAATGATCCTAAGAAGAAAAGGGGCAATGGTGGATTTCATCAACTCCATCTTCTTCAAGATCTGACTTCAAGAGATCGAACACCGTCTACATCGTATTCAAGCGTGACTGGGAGCGGCGGACAAATGCCGCATACGCGGCTATTGGGTAGCATGCATGGATACTCGGTGAGCTTCCTCCCCTCTCCCTTGGTGCTAGTTTTCTTAGATCAAATTAGGCGAGATGTCGAACTCAATTGAGTTGATTTGAGAGCAAGTCATGGAGGGATGACTGAAATCTATTTATTTATTCCGGTCACCTCCGGTCACCGATTCACGGCCCGTCGATGCACCTCATATACGAGAAAGGGGCGGAGGTGTTGGTTGGTCGGATGGGAAATAAGGTGGCTTATGTGGGAGTTTTATTAGACTCCAGATCGGGCAAATAACAGCCCCAGGCTGGAGGAAGAAGATGACCGGACATTGTTCGATCAGCACTTAGAGCCGTATAGTTTACATTAGTTATTTGGTAAATAATATGTTTAGCACGCGGTGAGGTAGGCGTACGAATTCATAGTATTTTGGTGATTTACCTTGTTTTGTTTATCGGAAGCTGTTTGGAAATTGGTAGTTAAATGTTTGATGACAATGTGGACACCCCTCTTGAATTTCATAATTTTCGGATATGAGCTTGCTGTGATTTGTCAATATTATATTATAAAATTATCGTGCCGTAAAAAGTTATCATGATTATTTCGAATGAACAGAGATTTGGTGTAAACGCTCAAGATGCTAACCATGACTTATAGTAGAAATTTTTAGAAGTCTTGGGTTTGATATAGCCACTCGATTAATCACTTGTTCGATGACGCTCTAGGACAATAAGTATGTGCATGAAACTTTAGGCAAGTAGCGATTTGAATAGTGCTCCGATTTACATTATATGTAAAAGTTATTATTATGATTCTAATACAATATTGGAGGTGATTGATCTAAATAGTAGGGCAAATTATGTAATGAACCTAAAACTTGCGAATTGTAGGTCGTTTGTACATGTTCTCATGATGGTAAGACGCGACTTGACTGTACTCGTAGAAATAGAATACTTAATCGTCTACTTCATGGTTGATTCTTCAATGATATGAGACTCATAAATATCAGTGTTCATGATCAACTTTTTCTACACTCTTACCAGTCAACCAATGCTGACTTATAAGACATGCGAGTTGCCACTAATGTAGAGGATTATATCTAAATGATGCCAGGGTATGCACCTGAGGATCATACTGTTCATGATGTGTCGTTAGATGATTAACTACCATTGTAAAACCACTCTTTTTACCCAAGTGTTCGGATGTGATGAACGATTGATGGCGTGGAATGAATTAACATTTAAATATATATGTTGAATCTAACAGGGTTGAGTAAGAAATAACCCTTGACTAAAAGTAGAGCTTAGTCATTGATCTTTAGTTTTGAAGACATAATATTGTGCTCAAGTAGTCCTTAGGTTAGGTTCGTAGGAAATGAAATCTCAGGACTTGTGTGTCTCACTGCTTAGAGTATGCTAACTCCCTACGGGTAGCATTGAGGGCTTGGTTTAGTGATTGGGATGGGTCGACATCCTAAGTTAATGTGGGAAGGGACTCGGTTTGGAACCCTTGCTTGCTTAAGGGCATGAGATAGTCTGACGAGCGGTAGACTCGAGATCCTATTGGGAGCACTAGGGTTGTCCTGCAAAAAGGTAGGTTCCATGTTATATAAGGAGGACTGGTCGAGTCCTCCGAGCCAAGAGTTTGGTGTTTCACTTAAAGGCATTGTTGTATCAAGTAGTACGCGAATACCCTGTGTGTTCTTAGGAGCGTACAAAGGTCTAGGTTGTGTGGTATTACACAAGCCTAGAAGTGGACAGCCCGGTCCACTGCCCTGTTGCCTCAACTGGGTACCTGAGCGGAGACTCGAATAGAGGGCTAGAGGTGGTGCTTACCAGATAGTACGCGGATACCCTGTGTGTTCTTAGGGGCGTACAAAGGTCTAGGTTGGGTGGTGTTACACAAGACTAGAAGTGGACAGCCCGGTCCACTGCCTTGTTGCCTCAACTGGGTACCTGAGTTGACACACTCAAACAGAGGGAACTACAAAAGGTCTGTACGTACAGAGTCGTGTGCGTGAGTTGCATCATTGCATTGCACACAATGGCATAGCATACTTGCATAGTACAGAGACCTCATCGTATAAATTAGTATGGGCTCTTTTATACGATGAGTTTACTTCTTGCCAGATCCCTTAGCTTATGTGTTTGTGTGTATACACACATAAGTTGAGGTTACTTCCACAGCTGCTCTAGTTGTTTCTTTACTTGATCTAGTTTACTTTATAACTACTCTGGTTTACTCTCCCAACTGCTTAGACTCTTTTATAACTGCGTGTGTATACTCACTTAGACGCTCGTTTAGATATATACTGCTTGGCTTCATAGTAGCCCCTTGAATTATTATAATAGATTTGCTAGAAAGGTACTTGATGTATTTATATACATGTTGTTAGTTGTTGATATATAACTGCTAGGTTAGTAGTACCTCCTTGTCACCTACATGTTGTACATACTGTTATATTGCAGCATTTCTTCCTTTCCTTCCACACGGTGCCTAAGAGTTGTCGGGGTGAGAGAATGTGAAGCCACTTAGTCTTTATGACTAACAGTTGTTACACCACTATTTTTAGGAGCACACTCAGCTGGAGCAGTACCAGACAGACAGAGTGATAGGACTTGGAGACATGTTGCAGCTTTTGCAACAACACCTTCTGATACGGTTGTGAGGGATTGTAGTTCTTGTTGTAGACTTCCGCTATACCTTGTTATAGTATATTTGGGAGCTCTTTTTGCTTCCTGTCATTTATATATTTTGTGGACATTTATACTTTGTGAATTATGGACTCTTGAAAACATTCAATTTATTGATGGGTTGGCAAATGATATTGGTAATAGCCGGCAGAATAGGCGTCTTGTGGTACAGGTTAGCCCGTGTGCTGACGCTACCACAAGGTGGCTGTTCTGGGCATAAGACTCCCCTCGGCCGTGTTTTGTGTTCCAGGAGGGGGATCTTACAAATGGTATCAAAGCGCAACGATCCTGAGATAAAGAAGTCCATTAACCCATGACACCACCCGTGCTCGGTCATTCAGTTTGAGGACAAACTGATGCAGCGGAAGCTGTGGTGTGCCCATATGGGATTCACTCTAAGTATGTCCACTAATCCTTAGAACGAGTGCCAACCTAACTAGGACACCACCATATTTTGACCTACCAACATGTTTTGTGGCGCATCCTAGTCTAAGAATCAACCTCAGATATAGAATTGGTTGAGTTATGTGAATACCCAAGTGGTTCAGGGAAGAGTTTTTTGCAAGAGTATGTGCTCAAGGCTTATACTTTGATATTCCTGCTACATTCATTAAGTGATACCATCTCTTACCCAAACTAATAGAACCATCCAGAGGAAAATTTGTGCTTATAATTTACTAACTAGAGTAGTAAGAGATTCGTAAGTCTAATTGATAACTTAATACTCTCCATCTTGATCATAGTGAAGCTATTACCATGATAAATACCCGAGGTTGAATAAGAATCTAAATCTTAGAAGAGGCTCATCTCTTTTGACTTCGTCACATGTTGACCCTAAAAAGTTGTTGTAAATGGTAGATTTAAAGGCCTAAAAAAAAGACTGTATGAGTAATCGTCGAGGTGAAACTCCATGTCGAGGATTATATGCCCTAAGGATGTGTGCTTATGGGGGATGGATGTACCACGTTAGTGATCGAAGAGACTTTGCCCAAGAATTACGGTGGGCTTATCTCTTCGTTTATTGGGCCAGTGTTACCAACTGCGGGTTCTTTGGTATTTGAGAATCTTCACAAATTTTCAACAATTGATATTGATGGTACTTGATGAAGTAGTTCATCCTTGGCAAGGTGGACTACTAATATCAAGTTTGGATCGATGAAATTTTACTAGCAGAATAACAAATGACAGTACTTCAAGGATGAGTATTTGCTCCCTACACTATTTTAAGACTACGTGAATAAGAAGACGAGGAAAGTAGTAAGTTAGCCATTTTGATAAATATCTTAATCGATCTCTACTTAACTTTTGATGACATTATAGCTTGGTACTTGATGAAATTATGTACCCTTATGATGATATAATGAAGTTTGTATGGGTACGAGTGGTTTAATGATCAACCATCCCAGGAAGTTAGGAAATTTGCAATGACTTGTATGTTAAAGGGATGTTAGGGAAAATTAATAGATCCAAATCGACTAGTAAAAGGCCAAAAATGAATGTGGCTTTATTGATTCGACTACGTTTGATTTATGAAGATGACAAGGATAGTATGACTTGTTAAGTGATTTAAAAAAAAATCTCAAATGTTTATCATGGAATAAACATGTCACTAGCAATCTCTAGCGGCGATTGTGGGCAACTTTGGAGTTTATACGCTATATACGAACAAGTAAGGGTTATGTGTAATATTATTGCCTCGCCAAGGTAGATTTCTAGAGGCTCGGTATCATAACCCTACAATGAGACAAGGTTTAAGTTCACGATAAGAGGCCCTTTAAATGGAACTATCTGGATCCCAAAAGAAATTCGGCACGAATTCTGAATTCGGTGCAAGTCTAACTATGATCTAGGTTGGACCAAAGTAATACCTGACTCGGGTTCTTGTGCTCTTAGAAGGAAGCGATAGATATACCTCCCTCTAAGCCCGCAACAGTGGTTCGTAATATCACTAAGACAAATTGTTAAACATCGCAGGTCGAACAATTGTTGATTTTTGGGAAGCATTGAAAATATAAATTTGTCCAAGCTTAAATTCTTGAGGCAATAACATCATGTTGGGGATTTGTGGATTGAGATAGGATATCGTCGTGGCAAGTGAAATGAGGTGAATGCGAACTTGATTGTTTTATGAACCAAAAGATAAATGGTGGAAATTCTTGATGATTAAACACATGAATATTTCGCCATGACATGACATTGGAAGTATCCTTGCCTCCCAAAAGTTAAAAGTTAGTCAGTCACTTGCTAAATTTGGAAGATGTATACTATATGTATGAATCTTTTTACTATAATTATGATGATATGGAGAGCCAAAACACATAAATCGAAAATATCATGATCATCTTTAGAAAGATTCATGATTTTGGGAAATAAATTTTAATTATCAACAGTAGATATAGTGAAACCACATGATAAATGTTAAGACCCCCCTTTTAGTGAGAGCAACTCGTGACTAGTATCGCGGTTAGAAGTAGTGCTTATTGTCTACTGTTGGGGCAGTAAGAGACTTCTAAGTTTGACGTCTGTACCCACAATGTGGTGCTCCTCTCTGTAGTTTGCATCCAATAAGACGGCAAGTCCAGAAAGTGCCCATTTTGTAGTCGGGAACATGTCGACCCCTAAAAATGGTAGCTTTGAGGGCGTAGAACACTTTAATAGGTCCCAGGAACTGTTATTCAAGTGCTTATATGGTAGAACTCCTAATCGAGGACGGCATGCCCATAGGGCCGGTGTGCATACAGGGGGCGAATGTACCATACTGGTGGTCGAAGAAACATAACTCAGGTGTATGTGGGCTAACCCTATTTCTTCGTTTATTGGCCTAGCTAATGGACCAACTGAGGTTTCACTGTGAGTTAAAAATCTTTATAGACTGCTTCACTTAGCTTTGCTATAATGGTGTTTTCTCATCTAAGTCGTTACAAGTCGACGATATTAGAATTAGGTACTCCTTGATGAATGAGCATTTTAAGCAAGGTGGATGGTTAAGCACCAAGTTTTGGATTACGTTGAGTCCCCTACCGGAATAACAGAGGGGAGTAACTAAAGGAATGGTTATGTATTAGCTCTGATCGAAGGTTATGCGGAGAAGTAGACCAAGGAGAAATGGTGATCTAAAACCTTTTGGGATATACACCGAGCTTGTCGAGTTTTCATACATGAACTCCTGGATAAATCATATAGCTGGGTAATTGAGGATATGAATACATCCTGATGTGTGCCAATTAGGACCTTTGTGGGTCACGTTGAGTAAATTTAGCATGGTTTTAGATGGATGTCAATACTATGTGAAGGATGCGATGATATCCTGATGTGATGGTAAGGACTTGAGTTGGCAATCCTTGAGTGCTGCTATGCACTAGTCGGATCCTGACAAGTGTTTGGATGACATAAGGACTTGGTGGTAGTCCTTAGGTTCTAATAACATGAGTTCCATCATTAGAACCTCATGGGTGTAGTTAAGTGAAATCTTGAATCCTCTTGATAGTGTTGTAGTGCCTCTCAGTGATCAATGGTCGGTTAGACGCCCGCGTGACAAATTTTGGGGGACGCCTTGAAATTTGTTGAGTTGGAGTTGTATTTGATTGTTGATCAAAGATGTGTTTTTTTTAAAAGTGACATATTTAGGATAATTGGTTTAAATCGTAGCACTCATAGTGCTAAGGTTATACAACGTGGTTGTTAAGTTAACAAATTCACAACAGTGGTGTCTATGCACTGGTTTGCGTACATATATAATGATATTGTAAACTAAATAAAATTATCGAGGATGTGTGTTGGAGACTCATGACAAACAAGTATGATATTGATGCAAGACAACTGTTGATGACACCTGCTATAGAGATATAGTGTTTTGAGATCTAGTCCTGCAAGGTGTAAACGAGCTGGTGGCTCGGCAGTCTTGTTGGTTTGCAGAACCTGTACAACGATATAGATGTTGGTAGTGGTAGCCTGTGGCATCGTGGTTTTATATATAAATAGCCTGTTTGATGTCGTTCACACCAAGTACTTGCTAAATGTTCCCTTGTATGTTGTGTGCTTGAGATTAAATCATAACATAATCAGTTAGACTGATGTAGTGGTTTTTGAAATAGTGTGTGTCATTATTAGTTCGCATGACTTCACAGGGCAAGAGTGCGCATGCAATCTAGTTTCTATGTATAAATCACAACAATTGAGAATGCATATATAAGCTTGAAATTATTATGGATGAAGTGCCCATGAATGAATATGATGAGTATATTTTACTGTCGTTCAGAAAATCCTCATAGCCTCAACCTAATATTTCGGGGACGAAATTGTTTCTTCGTTTATTGGATTTGTAACATCCCGATTCGAGCTAGACCCCTTGTGCGCGTTTTTGAGTCAAGCGAGTTGACTCGGGCTCGGGGTGTACTGAGGGCCAGGCTTGCACCTGAGCCGGGGAAGTGCACTCGACGAATGCGGCGAGTACCAGCTCTATTCTTTGTCCTGATGTTTGCTGTATCGGGATCCGAGCCGTCCGGAGAGCATAACTTGACCGATAAAACTCGAAGGAGGCGTACCGCCTTGAAGGAATTATAGTGCGTACGTTAGCTCAAATGACATGGTGTTCAAATAGCGTATATATGAAGTTGGCCAAAATCAGTCGCCTCTAGCTACGCGACGTCTCAAATATGATTATTGTGCAAACGACCTTATAATCGGACTTAGTCAGTTTTGTTAGACTCGTGAAGCCAATACGAGTTCAACGAAACTGCCCGCGCTCGATTCAGATGAGAATCGGCGAAATTATAACGTGGTTTGCGAATAGCATATTTATCCAAAATGGTAAAATTGACCAAACGATCTCACAATTGACCCCAGTCAGTCTTGCTAGACTCGTAATAATAGTATAAGTTCAACGAATCTATCCGTTCGCGATTCCGACGTCATTTGAACAGTTTTCACGTCTAAGTCAAATTTGACCGCAAACGCACGCTCCGAAAAGCATAAAATGAGCAAACGGACTCGGAATTGACCTCTGATCATTTCGTTAGATGCGTGTCAGCGAGACGGTTGAAACGAGCCAATCCAGGACAAATTACGAGTTCCCTAGAGCGAGATACGAGCGATTGAGTGTAATCAATTTATTATAATAATAATAATCATAATAATCATAATATATTATATTTATATATGTATCTACTCAGTTAGGTTAGGAAGAAAAGGCCCGATCCCTCCTTGCAGCTGACGGCGGAAGAATGAGCGAGCCCTAGCTCTCCCTCCTCTCCTCCGATCTCTCTCTCTCGACCTCCTCTCCTCCTCCATTTTCGGCGAGATCCCCGTCGTGCCCTCCTTCTCCGACGAGCTCCTCTCCGAGCAGCTCTCCAGCCATGGCCGAACTCCACCTCCAAGCTCCGGCAAACCTCCATGACCGAAGCTCTCCCTCCAGCGATCTCTCTTCGACAAACTCCCCCTTGCTGATCCTTCTCCCCTCCGGCCAGCGCCACCTCCGTCGAGCTCTACTCTGGCAAGGCCCCATCCGATAAGCTCTCCAAGATCGACCTCCTCCTTCGATGGCCGAGCATCTCCGAGCAGCTCTCCTCACGGCAAGATCGCCTCGGCCGCAGCCTTGTCAAGCCCTCCCTCTCTCTCTCTAACCTCCATGGCCGAGCATCTCCAAGTTGCCATGGCCAACTAGCAGCCCTCCTCTGGCCGTCAGCTTCCTCCAAGCCGCAACGTCTTCTTCTCCACTCAAAATAGAGCAGCTCCAACTGTCCAAACAGTTGATAGCCGTCCTCTTCGATCTGATCTGATCTGATGGAGGCTCTCCAGAAGGTGGTAAAATCCATGAATGATGATGAGCTTGAGGAAGACATTAAGGAGAGGTATCTAGGTACAGGATGTGGTTTATTTTGGATGATGAGCATGCAAGGATGGTTCTAAGTGATGAATGTCACTGTTTTCCAAGAAAGAAACCAAATTATATTACCCTTCAAGGAATGATCATAAGAAGAAAAGGGGCAATGGTGGATTTCATCAACTCCATCTTCTTCAAGATCTGACTTCAAGAGATCGAACACCGTCTACATCGAATTCAAGCATGATCGGGAGCGATGGACAAATGCCGCATACGCGACTATTGGGTAGCATGCATGGATACTCGGTGAGCTTCCTCCCCTCTCCCTTGGTGCTAGTTTTCTTAGATCAAATTAGGCGAGATGTCGAACTCAATTGAGTTGATTTGAGAGCAAGTCATGGAGGGATGACTGAAATCTGTTTATTTATTCCGATCACCTCCGGTCACCGATTCGCCGCCCGTCGATGCACCTCATATACGAGAAAGGGGCGGAGGTGTTGGTTGGTCGGATGGGAAATAAGGTGGCTGATGTGGGAGTTTTATTAGACTCCAGGTCGGGCAAATAACAGCCCCAGGCTGGAGGAAGAAGATGACCGAACATTGTTCGATCAACACTTAGAGCCGCGTAGTTTACATTAGTTATTTGGTAAATAATATGTTTAGCGCGCGACGAGGTAGGCGTACGAATTCATAGTATTTTGGTGATTTACCTTGTTTTGTTTATCGGAAGTTGTTTGGAAATTGGTAGTTAAATGTTTGATGACAATGTGGACACCCCTCTTGAATTTCATAATTTTCGGATATGAGCTTGCTGTGATTTGTCAATATTATGTTATAAAATTATCGTGCCGTAAAATGTTATCATGATTATTCCGAATGAACTGAGATTTGGTGTAAACGCTCAAGATGCTAACCATGACTTATAGTAGAAATTTTTAGAAGTCTTGGGTTTGATATAGCCACTCGATTAATCACTTGTTCGATGACGCTCTAGGACAATAAGTATGTGCATGAAACTTTAGGCAAGTAGCGATTTGAATAGTTCTCCGATTTACATTGTATGTAAAAGTTATTATTATGATTCTAATACAATATTGGAGGTGATTGATCTAAATAGTAAGACAAATTATGTAATGAACCTAAAACTTGCGAATTGTAGGTCGTTTGTACATGTTCTCATGATGGTAAGACATGACTTGACTGTACTCGTAGAAATAGAATACTTAATCGTCTACTTCATGGTTGATTCTTCAATGATATGAGACTTATAAATATCAGTGTTCATGATCAACTTTTTCTACACTCTTACCAGTCAACCAATGCTGACTTATAAGACATGCGAGTTGCCACTAATGTAGAGGATTATATCTAAACGATGCCAGGGTATGCACCTGAGGATCATACTGTTCATGATGTGTCGTTAGATGATTAACTACCATTGTAAAACCACTCTTTTTACCCAAGTGTTCGGATGTGATGAACGATTGATGGCGTGGAATGAATTAACATTTAAATATATATGTTGAATCTAACAGGGTTGAGTAAGAAATAACCCTTGACTAAAAGTAGAGCTTAGTCATTGATCTTTAGTTTTGAGGACATGATATTGTGCTCAAGTAGTCCTTAGGTTAGGTTCGTAGGAAGTGAAATCTCAGGACTTGTGTGTCTCACTGCTTAGAGTATGCTAACTCCCTACGGGTAGCATTGAAGGCTTGGTTTAGTGATTGGGATGGGTCGACATCCTAAGTTAATGTGAGAAGGGACTCGGTTTGGAACCCTTGCTTGCTTGAGGGCATGAGATAGTCTGACGAGCGGTAGACTCGAGATGCTATTGGGAGCACTGGGGTTGTCCTGCAAAAAGGTAGGTTCCATGTTATATAAGGAGGACTGGTCGAGTCCTCCGAGCCAAGAGTTTGGTGTTTCACTTAGAGGCATTGTTGTATCAAGTAGTACGCGAATACCCTGTGTGTTCTTAGGGGCGTACAAAGGTCTAGGTTGGGTGGTGTTACACAAGCCTAGAAGTGGACAGCCCGGTCCACTGCCCTGTTGCCTCAACTGGGTACCTGAGCGGAGACTCGAATAGAGGGCTAGAGGTGGTGCTTACCAGATAGTACGCGGATACCCTGTGTGTTCTTAGGGGCGTACAAAGGTCTAGGTTGGGTGGTGTTACACAAGCCTAGAAGTGGACTGCCCGGTCCACTGCCCTGTTGCCTCAACTGGGTACCTGAGTTGACACACTCGAACAGAGGGAACTACAAAAGGTCTGTACGTACAGAGTCGTGTGCGTGAGTTGCATCATTGCATTGCACATCATGACATAGCATACTTGCATAATACAAAGACCTCATCGTATAAATTAGTATGGGCTCTTTTATAATGAGTTTACTTCTTGTCACATCCCTTAGCTTATGTGTGTAACATCCCCCAAACTGCTAGACCCCTAAGTTAGTTTTGTCATGACTAGGTCATGACAAAACCATAGGAAGAGCCATTTGACCTTGAGAGCTTAGGAAAGAAGGAGGAAACCACCTTGGTCTGCAAATAGCAATTTCCATTTACCAAGCTTAGGGTTGGACTTTAGGGCCTCAACTTGACCTTTTGACCCCACCATAGTATCCATAACCCTTTAGGGGTCCCCTTAGGGCACCAAGGGCCCATTGGGGCCAACCTAAGAGGCCAAATTGACCAAAGTCAAGCTAAACCCCAAATTGGTCAAAGTAGCCTATTTAGAACCAATTAACCTTCACCCTGTCAAATTGATCACACATCTAGGTCTAGAATACTATAAGAGACCTAGTAGACCTAAAAGCCCCATCATGGGACCCCCAGGGGTGCAAATTGACCAAAATGCCCTTTTTAGGTCAAAATGGCAATTCTCCACAAAATACCCTAATTGATTATCACCATATTAAATTGACCCTACCCATAGTGTTATCATATCATAGGGGACCCAGTGGAACAAAAATCCCCATGACCAAGTCAACCCTAGGGCTCAATTTGACCAAAGCCAATTTAGCCTGTTTTGGTCAAATCAGCTTAGATTGGGTCAACTAAGACTTATATGACCAAATTGACCCCACCAATAGTTTCTAAACTTAATTTGGAACCCAATGGACCCAAAAGCCCCATCCTAGGGTCACCCAATTGGCCAATTTGACCAAAAATCAAAATTGCCCAATTTAGGTCAAATCTCTCAAACCTAACCCAATCCCTTTGGGCTAACTCATTTGGTTGGTCAACCAGCCCAAGTAGACTAGCATTAAACTCAGGAGAGAGTAGAGAAACCGGCCATGGTGATTAGGAGAGATAAAATGGAGGTTTCCCCATTTTTGAGGTGAGAGAAAGAGGCCATTCATGGCCATTAAGGAGATTCACCCCTTGGCCTCCCCCATTAACACTCCCTTTCATCTCCTCTGCCGATTACAAGGAGTTTCCAGCAGTTTCCAAGGGTGGTTAAGGTAGGGGGAATGTATGGGGGCCGGCCTTGGAGGAATTCGAAGAGGCCATTAATGGCATTGGTGGTTAAAGCCACCATCACCTTCATTCGACCCCCCCATCTTCTTTAGAGGCCAGAGAGGAGAGAAACCCCCAATCTTTCAGAAGAATTCGTGTGTTGTAGGCTTTAATCGGCATGGCATCGCAACCACCCCGAGCTCCCATGGTGTACACGAGGACAACGCGACGGCAAGCCCATCAACAGTTCTGATTCCCTTCCCTGACTCCTGAGGATTAGATCCCAATCGCCGGCGACTTGTTTCGTGGCCAATTGGCCGGGAATCAAGACAGCCAAGCCTCCCGTCGATCGAGTTGGGCTTCTTCTTCCAGACCGCGATTCCGGCCACCTCCGGCCGAGCAAACACCGCTCATCGCTGGCCACCACCTCAACGGAGGTGGTGGTGGCGTTGGTCGGCCGGGGCGGTGCACAGGTGGCCGGGAAATCATCGGGCAAAGTGGCCCAGGCGCGATAAATCCTGGCCGCAGGTTTATCGGGGACGATGAACAGGCGCTGTTAGATCTGCGCCAAGATTCGTGCGCCCCTTAGTTCTAATTCCTTATTTCTGTGATTAAATATGCAGCACTTAATTAATTCTGTTAAAAATACTTAGAGGCCTCTAGGGAAAATTTGTCCAACATCAAAGATGGAGCCCCTGAGGTCTAGTTTAATCCAAAATTGAGATCACTCGATTTGGAGCCCTGGTTAGGGCACAACACTCATTTTGGTGAGGTCTGTCCATAAGGCTAACCAGAGTTTATTTTTGATGCCCACGCCAATCTAGAACTCCAAATGACTTGAAATTTGGGGTGTAGGCTAGTCTTATACATATGTAGATCATGTCCAAAAATCAGATTGATTGGAGAACTTTCCCCATAATTTTTGGAAAAGTTCAATAATCCTTGTGGGACCTAATTAGGTGCCCTAAACACCTCAAAACCCTTCCAAACTTGGATGGGTGGTCCTAGAGAGTAAGTAGGGTCCCTGGTTAAAATCTCATAATATTTGGAGTTGATTTGGTGGGGTAATTCACCAATACAACCTTAGGCTCCCTAGGTTTAGACAAAACTTTGGAAGAGTGCCCCCACTCTTCCACAAAGCCAATTGGCTTCATATTTGGGGTGCACATCACCCTCCCCATGCCAACCTCTGGTCCAAATTTGGTGGCCATTGGAGGAGGTTTACCCTAGTAAATTGCAAAGGGGCTAAATGCTATTAGCACCCCAACTAGGTACCCAATAGAACCCCACTCCTCACCAAATGTTGGTAGGATCATGGGTGGTCATTCACTGACCCCTGACCAATGTAGTGAGTAGTTTGGACTTGGGCAAAGTAGGGAGTTTCCCTTGGGCATTTGTTTGCTTAAGGGTTATGTTTAGGGCAAAAGTGAACTTAAGTAAATGTTGGAGTGTGGAGGGGCTTCCTCCCACTGATTGGAAGGGGTGACCTTGGTCACTGACTTGGGATGTATGGGACACCCCAAGAGCAATTTTGGATGAGTTAAGGCTTAGTGTGCCCTTAAACCCTAGTGGTTAACCTTAGGGTGCCCTTTAGGACTTGTTAAGGACATAGAGTGTTTGCCCATGGAGAGAAGTGTAATAGCCTTCTCTGAGTTCTAAGAGTGTTATAATACCCTCACAAGAAGTTTGGGTGGAAATAATACTTAGTGATTAACCATTTTCTGTCACCAACTTATTTTTGATGTTATAAATCTCTGGAGATTCTATTTGAACCATTAAAAAACTTTTGGAGGCTCAAATTGTAATTATTCATATTGTTGGCAATTTTTGGGATGATTAATTTTAGGGTGTTAGTTTTCTGTAATTACATGAAACTTTGCTGGATGACATTTCATATCATCATGAACCCACAGTATTTTCCTCATAATTTATGGATTAATAGTTTTGGTACCTCTAGTTCAATTTAGAATTAATTGCAAATATATCCTCTGTGGAAATTACAAATGTACCCCCTGTGGAACATGGTCAAATTTTGTAGGACTGAATATTTTTGTATGAATCACCTCTGTATAAATTTGCATAAGGTTTGGAGTTCATATGAGGGTACCTCCTTTGGAATTTATTGGAAATAAATGGGTTTTGGAATTTTTAATAATAGTAAATCTTGCTGGATTTTCCTAAAATTTCATATCTATTGATTATTAGGTACTCTTGATTTATTTAAAAATTGGGGTAGGCATTGGAAGTCAGAAAATTACACTTGTAGTTCAAACCCTAGGAAGTTGCCCTTGGGAAAAATTGTTTTAAATATTAATATTGTTGGAAAAATTATGAAACTCTGGATTTGATCTTAAATATGTAGCATGGACCCCCAATAAATCCATTGGGTTATAGAATTGATTATTTAAGGTACCTCCCTTCAAGAGCATCAAAACGTTAAGGGTGGTCTGCGTTTAGCAATTTGGCAACTTTGGGGTTAAGGGTCAATTTGGTGGTCATTGATTTGGAGATGTGAGGGTTGAGTGGTAATCATATAATTATGTGAGGATCCCTGGAGTAATTAGGGTTGGTGAGTCCTAGGGTGGTGGGGTGCCACCCTTGGGGTAGGTCGTCCTGGGATTGCCGAAAGATCGTCTTTCCCGTTAGCGTCTTAAAGCACCTAGGTTTAATATAGGTATGGTGTTATGAGGGTTTTCTTATAGGAGTCTAGCCGGATCAGTCCGGTGAACTTGTGATTCTGAGATGTTTATTGGTGACGGGCGGGTTAGCCCGGGGAGCTTGTAGCTCGGAGTTGTTGTAAGATGTGTTGCATGTGCATAAGGTGGTGGGTCCTTTGTGTTGGCGATCGTTGCACCGACGTTGATACTCGGGCTCGGCAAGTATGGTATTTACACTTAGCCATAAAAGTTTGGCGGTCCAGTCAGTAAGAGTACGCAGACGCTCCGCGGGTTTTGCGGAGGCGTACGATAAGTCTAGGTTAGGTAGTGCATATACCAACCTAGAGGTGGGCGAGGCCCAACCCACCGCTTCCGTTTGCCACTACGGGAGTATCCTGGGAGTCTTGCTAACTCCAAAAAGGGGTAACTAAAGGTCTATGCGCATAGAGTCGTAGGGAGTGAGTTGCACTTGTATGGTCAAAGCATAACAGCATACTTTGCATTTCATAGCATGAACATAGCATTCAACCCCCGTCACCTATCGTATAAATTGGTATGAGACTTTTTATACGATAGACCCTGCTAAACGACCCCTTGGTCTATAGGTTTGTATGGGCATTCCTATAAATCAATGGTTACTTTTATAATGCTTACTTGCCTCTATACTTACTGCTTACTGTTATTTATATTCTTTACCATGCTGCTTCTATTTCATGTTTCATATATATAAACACCTGTGTAGTGTAGAATTCACCTTGTCATCTGCTTTTGTATTACCCCTTGTTTGTCCTCCGCTTCCTCCTCCCCATACGGTGCCTAGGAGCCTTGGGGGGAGGGGTGGGGAATTGGCTGAGTCATTTTGACTGACGGTCGGTGGACCTTATCATTTTAGGAGACTGCGGCGACGGGGCAGCACTAGAGGCCGGTGCAAATGGAGGCGGGGCAGTCTAGCTCAGGAGCACAGATGACAGGATCCGTGAGTGTTTGTCTTAGTTGATTTGCTTCCGCGAGTGATCTTTGTTGTGAGGCTATTTTGTATCAGGCAGGAGCCCTTGTTATCTTATCTTTTGTTTCAGCTATGTATGTGGACATCTCTCTTGATGGTTTATTTATATGTGATGTGGACTTAGTTTATTTATTCATTTAAACCTTACTTTTCTTTGTGATCGAATTGGCCGGCAGGATCGGCGTTTTGTAGTGGCGACCTTCCCGAGCGAGGGTGTCACCGCAAAACGGCGGTTCTGAGCCTAAGACCCGGTGGTTTTTGCAAAAAAAAGGGGTCTTACAATGTGTTTGTGTGTATACACACATAAGTTGAGGTTACTTTCATAGCTGCTCTAGTTGTTTCTTTACTTGATCTAGTTTACTTTATAACTACTCTGGTTTACTCTCCCAACTGCTTAGACTCTTTTATAACTGCGTGTGTATACTCACTTAGACGCTCATTTAGATATATACTGCTTGGCTTCATAGTAGCCCCTTGAATTATTATAATAGATTTGCTAGAAAGGTACTTGATGTATTTATATACATGTTGTTAGTTGTTGATATATAACTGCTAGGTTAGTAGTACCTCCTTGTCACCTGCATGTTGTACATACTGTTATATTGCAGTTTTTCTTCCTTTCCTTCCACACGGTGCCTAAGAGTCGCCGGGGTGAGAGAATGTGAAGCCACTTAGTCTTTATGACTAACGGTTGTTACACCACTATTTTTAGGAGCACACTCAGCTGGAGCAGTACCGGACAGATCAGAGTGATAGGACTTGGAGACATGTTGCAACTTTTGCAACAACACCTTCTGATACGGTTGTGAGGGATTGTAGTTCTTGTTGTAGACTTCCGCTATACCTTGTTATAGTATATTTGGGAGCTCTTTTTGCTTCCTGTCATTTATATATTTTGTGGACATTTATACTTTGTGAATTATGGACTCTTGAAAACATTCAATTTATTGATGGGTTGGCAAATGATATTGGTAATAGCCGGCAGAATAGGCGTCTTGTGGTACAAGTTAGCCCGTGTGCTGACTCTACCGCAAGGCAGCTGTTCTGGGCATAAGACTCCCCTCGGCCGTGTTTTGTGTTCCGGGAGGGGGATCTTACAAGGGCGGCGACTGATATCGGGCGACCAAATGGCCGCCGATCTGGGTGATAGGAGGGCCTCCCCCGGCGGTGACGGTGGCCGAGACGGCGAACGCCGCGCGGTGGTGGCGATGGCGGCGATGGCGGCAATGACGACGATGGCGGCAATGGAGGCGACAGTTATACCTCGGATAGTTACGCCGTTAGTGGGGTTTTTGGATAACCGCATCCCCATGGATGGGTGCGGTTAGCACCTCTAAGGAGACCCCATCAAACATAGTATTAATTGATGACGATGGATTGTGGTGTACACCTTGGGCAGCGTTTAGGAGTGTGCATCAAAAATTGGGAAACGCTCAAACCAACCGAACAACACAAACCGAACTGAAATCCACACTGAACCGCTCGGTTCTGTGTGGTGGCAGTATTTCATTTAGAATAACTGCCCCTTTCGGTTCATGATGAGGATTCACCGTATTTAGGTTATTTTAGGCTTGGGCGTATCTAGGGAGTAGACTTTGTTCGGCCTAACGAATTAGCGAACCCATGTGCTTACTTTGATTGATGTGATGACGATTGGGTCCGGACATAATGGGAAGGTAACTAGCAGCTGGTATGCTTTACGTCGTCTTCTTATTCTTGTGGTGACATGAAGAGAACTCGCAATGTGTATGCCTTATGTTATGAGCTTGTAATGACAAGAAGAGAACCCTCATTGGGTATGCCTTATGTCCTATCTAGCTTGCAAAATATGAGAAGAGAACCCTACGCTTTTGTATGCCTCATGTTTTTCATACATGTGTGAAGACATTGTGAGTGTGTTCAATTGTGTGTCCATGGGTGCCCCAAACTGGATGACAATTGCTATGTTAAAATCATACAATGTTATAGTAGGGGTTTCGGTAAGTCTCCGGGCAAAGTAAGCTCCTTTATTTATAAGCTCAATATAGTACTCGTGCAACGCTTGAGAAATTGTATGCATATAGTAGAATTTATACTTTACCTTACTTTATAATGCATGCATACTGTTTGTTGATGCGTTATGCGTACTTGCAGGGTTTGAGCTATCTCGCTTCAGAGTTAGCTAGGATGTCCAGGGGAGGGAATTGTTGCATAGTTTTCGATTGACCTTTGCTTCCCGCTTATGATGTTTGGATGTAGGGTATTTGAGCTTAATGGACCAAGCCCAACTAAAATGTTATTAAGTATTGTTTTCTATGTTTTGTTATGCAGGCTTGCACACCTCGCTTCTTTTGAAAAATATTTGATATCTTTGTAAATGTCGTAAGACTTAAGTTTGATATCTTATATTTGATATCTTTGTAATCATCTTATGATATTGAACATCTCTTTATCCTGTAATTAGATCTCACACATTTTACTTGATTAATTGTTTAGTTGTTTGTATATCATTTTAATTTTTTTTGCAAGCTGTATGCTGTGGATCTTTCTAGACCCATACTATTTTGAAAAATACTTGAAGGAGGGGGGTTACAATTTGGCATCAAAGCCTCGGGTTTTAAGGATCCTAGAACATTTAGTAGACCATCTACAGAGAATTTAAGGATTCATGTGTTCGCCTTGAAACCCGAGCATTCTGTTGGGTTTGAGAGCGCGCAAACCCGACCTGAGCACCTGCAAATTAAATTAGTGAGAGTATCTGCGCGATTGTTTTAGCTGATATTGCAAATACACAAACAAACAAAAATAAAATAGTGCACGAGAGATTTTAACGTGAAAACCCAAAAGGATCTCCTCCACTTCGCTACGCAATAATTAATACAAATAACTACAAGTTACCACAGTTATCGAGACGGATCAACACAATCCTCTCCGATGTATTTTGCACGTAACTTGAGCTTCTCCAAAAATGCATCTTAGTGAAGCTGCCCCTTGACCTGAACAGAATCATTCACGGTCCTCCTTCTCGCGGTCGACAGAGGCCGACAACACCAACTGCAACGTCGACTACACTTCTCCATGGATGCCGCAATCTCGACGCTCCTCCTGCACGTACGCTGCAACTTCGGCGCTACTCGCATGCCGCAACCTCGGCGTAAAATAGGTGCGAGATTAGACTTATTATATTTGTTTTCTTTTTCTTCTTGGTGTCACGAGGATAATAAAAAAAATTAAGCCCGCGCTATTGGCAACGGATCACGAACTCGTTACACACGAGCCCGGTGATTTTCTCCGCATCGGATGGGAACCACACCCCAACACATTCCTTGTTTTTGTTTGTATAACCATGCGTTCCCCATTCTAGCTAATAGGGCGGAGCGTGTCCTTCCCAACCGCAAGAGGTTGGAGATTATAGCACCACTGCCTCTAGATTATAGCACAACTGCCTCTACTGATGCGAGTCAACCTTCAGTCGAGATTTGCAGGATGATCGAAGAAGATGTGATAGCCGCACTGGATGCACGATCGACATGACTGGCGCTACTGATGTCCTGGGACTCCAGAAGGAGCCCTTGTAACAACTGCTGTCTGATTCCATTTGCTGAACCTTGAGCTTGTGACCACCAACTAAAGTACTTTTGGGGCATTAATCCTATATCGTTCTCTAGGATCGGTACTATGACTGAGACCTAGGAATGACTCTGAGGAGTACTGTTGGTCCTGTCAGCTACTGACACAGTGGAATAGAAGATGGTATCATTAGCAACTTTCCTACTGAATGTGGAAGATAGGTTGTGGTGGGAAGAGGAAGCTGAGCTTCATTTTGGCCGGCGTTCGTGACACATTACTATAGAGGAATTCTCTGAATCATTAAAATTAAGTACTTAAACTCATAGTGATCATAAAACTCGTCATATATGCCAAGTGAATGATGAACCGAGTCATCGGAGAATAAAATTCTACGACTCTAGGCATGAGGGGGGCGAGTTTGAACAAAAGTGTGCAAGATGAAAGAATTTTCAATAACACAATAGGAACACAAATACTGTACAAGGAAGAGGGGGTTGAAAATTTTAAAATCATTTTTAAAATTGGGCCTATTTTTATTGGGCCTTTAATTGGGACCATTTTAAGTGGGCTTTAGCAGCAACATACATATTTTCTCTTTACTCACGGCCAGCCTAATAATCAATCCCCCGGTTCGATTCGATGAAGCTGTTAGTTGGATACTTGGCAATTCAGCTTTTCATCCCAAATTATTATTTAGGTTAGGCGTCTGGAGCTGGAAAGGGAGCAAACGCCGCCTGTGGTAGGGGCCGGAGGGGGAGGGCTGCGGCCCCAGCCGGCGCTATTTTGGTGTTCCGCAGAGGAAGGCGGGAGTAAACGCCGCCGCACGCACCACTCTCGTGTTTGTTTTTCCGCCTTGCGGCGGAGGCTGCTCCCACACTGGCGTAAAAATGCCCAACCAAATGAAGCCTTAAGCTATGGTACCAGAAAAGTATTAAGGCTTCATTTGGCGCGGCGCTTGGAGGCGGCGTTTGCGGCAAACGCCGCCGCAAGGCGGGTAATAAACAAATACCCGGCGGTGGCGTTTGCCGCATTTCCTCCCGCCGCGCCATGGGAAACGGAGCAGACCACTCCGTTTCGATCCCCGCCTCCCCCCTCCGGTCCCGAACAAGCGTCTCCACCCGCCGTCTCCCGCCCTCCACCGCGTGCACAATAATGACAAATATATGTTCAACATGATAACAGTAATGCAAGCCATAAAAAAACTAATTTTAATCATAAAAATGTTTGGAGTTCCTAAGGTGGGGACGCATGATCACGAATGACAATTCATAACCACCGCATTCAAGACGGCCACCACAGTGCCGTAATTAAAGGTGATTGTTATCCGCACTACAGTTTTGGATATCCGCACTTTTTGTGTATGAGTTATTACGCGCCTTTTAGAAATACGCCTTGTACATACTTTTTTAGGAAAAGTGATCAACACGAAAGTTGTAGATCTCGTCGAGATCTACAACTTTCGTGTTGAACATTTTTTCAAAAATTGCACGCACAAGACGTATTGCCGCCCAGATTGAAATATTGGCGTAATTATAGCGAATTTTTGGAAATACGCCTTGTACATGCATTTTCAGGAAAAGTATTCAACACAAAATTGTAGATCTCGACGAGATCTACAACTTTCGTGTTGAACACTTTTCCTAAAACTGTATGTACAAGACGTATTTCTAAAAGACGCGTAATAACTCATACAAAAAAAGTGCGGATAGCCAAAACTGTAGTGCGGATAACAATCACCTAAATAAATCTGCCCCCAATAAACAGCTGCAATCACTTGAAGGGGAAAAAATAGGTGATTGTTATTAGCACTACTAAAATGTATATCAGCAAATTTTTGATATCCGCAAAGCAATTTTTGATAAAATTATATCCGCAAATCAAATTGTTATTAGCAAAGCAAAACATTTTCTCAAATCAAGAAACAAACAACCTATTTATTGATGAAATGTAGTAAGATATCACAAATATTATTGTTTTAGCTTGAAAATATATTTCTTTAGTTTAAAAAAATATTGCTTTAGCTTGAAGCAAAAAAATCTGAAATCACAATAATATTGTCTTAGCTTGAAAAAATCTGAACAAAAAGAAATATGACCTTAAACTAAGATCTAAATTATAGAGAATCAAAAAATCTGAAAGGGATAAAGTAGTAGTGGGAGAAATAACTATTACCTTACAAAAATAGGCTAGTTGACATCGAAACCCTAAAGGAACGATCTCATTTGGTCGGCCGAGAGAACGGGAACTAAGATCTAAATTATAGAGAATCAAAAAATCTGAAAGGGATAAAGTAGTAGTGGGAGAAATAACTATTACCTTACAAAAATAGGCTAGTTGGCATCGAAACCCTAAAGGAACGATCTCATTTGGTCGGCCGAGAGAACGGGATTGGGATGGGAGCGGGCGTCGGGGTGGCTGCGGCAAAGGGGCGGCGGGGTGGATGGGCAAGCAAAAAGTCGGCGAGGGGGGGTGGGTTCGGCATTCGGAATCACGGATAGCCAAATATCGCGAACAACAGAGGCGAAAAGGAGGCGTGCGGTTATCGGTATTGGAAGAGAAAAAAAGAACTATAATTAGAGTGCGAATAGCCAAAACTGTTGTGCGATTAACAATCGCCAAAAAATAACTACATACAATAAACTGCCGTTTGAATATTAGAATAACAAAACTTCGTTTTTTGGCAATTATAATTTCATCTCGTTATTTTTTATTTATAAACGTAAAAAAGCTATTATATGCTATGGAGGCAGCTGGATCCGCCGCCATGGTGCCGATCTCTGATCCACGGGCATGACCGCCGCCCGTTTGGCGGGGTCATGACCACGCGATGAGAACTGCGCCGAAGAACTTCTGTAAACACCCTACAGTTCGTGGCCGCGCGGATTTTCCCCACGGGAAAGTTTTGTTTTAGATTGTAAACGATCAAGTAATTGATACCCAAAAAAGGAAAAAAATGTTACCTTAGTTTTATTTGTAGATCAAAAGAAAATAAAAATATATCAACATTTTTTTTTAAAGGAGCGCAACTTTTTATTGATAATAAAAAGGGAAACAATGTTAAAGCAAATCAAGGCCACCATCAGTGGGTAACAAACCACTTGAAACACCAATATATATAAACGACACGCACCGACTTGTGACTGTGGGGCCGAGGTGATGATTTTTTGGACTATGATTTTTTGTTCCGCTTCTTGCACCGTTGGATCTGCCATCCACCGACATAATCAGGATCCTGCTGATCATATTCTCTACTAAACTGGATACATGTCTGGTTTCTAGTATCCTCTGATGTCTATTCTGCTGCATTCTCAATATTGGTGATCAATGCATACTGATCATCCGAGCCTAGGTCCTCGTAGACACCTTCATCATGCGCCGCATAATCAGACAGGAGATCATACAGAGAAACCTCAGGGCTCCGGGAACCACATGATCCCGAACGGGGTCGCGTATGCCGACGAGAAATCGTGGCAGAAAGCCCATTCCTAAAGTTGTTGTCCTCAATCCGTGAGAGTGAGGGAGATGTCTTGATGCACAACTGAATCCACAACCCCCAGAGGAAAGGACATAGAAAGGCAGACCGTCATCTGACTCGCCACCACATGAGGAGCCACAGTAGGTCGAGCCATCAACCCAGTCTCCACCCTAAGGGGAGGAGCTAGACCCAGTAGAGGCATCACCAACAACCTTGCATATCCCCAAAAGCTCGAACAGAAACACCAAGAGAAAACAAAGAAGCGCAGATTATCACCTGACTCTCCACTAAAATAGGAGCCTCTGGAGTAAAGAATAGAAGCATGAACATTAGCTTTGGGGGTTATAGACTGTTTATAAGATCTTAATCACAATTTAAAAAAAACGCTTGGGGGGTTAGAAACCAAGAGCACAATATATGCTTAATTATCTACAAAAAGAAAAAAAAATAGTAATATCTCAATAGACTACTTAATTTCAACAATAGTAATTATTCTAAGCTGATGACACTCACTATTATTAATTTTAATAAAAAAACATTAGCTCATAATCCACTAAGGTTTTAATTCCCACTTGCTCCACAATTCTCACAGCTTTTCAACTTTTATGCAAAATCCTTTTTATAAAGTTATATAATAATATTTTATCTTCGTATTTTCCTTGGGGTATTTTTGACTTCTTGCTTCGATCCTTTTCATTTCAATTATGGAGAGCTCTCTTTTGGATTTTATGTGATTTCTAAGCTGAGGCCGAGCTCATGTGTCTACTTATGTAGTATAGTAGTTTGTTGATTGCCCTGAATGCTGATTAATGTTATATCTTCTGAATGTAATACTCTATGTAACTCTTAATGTTTAATATTTCTCATGTAATGTTATTGTTGTGCATTTACTCTATGCCACGGATTTCGTTCATTCGTGCTCGATAGTTTCGTCTGTCCGTGGGTTGTGAATGGGATTCGCCATCCTTCTTTTGCGAATGAGTTCCGTCTGTCTGTGAGTTGCAAACCGGCTTCGCCCGTCAATTTGAATTTCAAGCATGAGTTCTGGTGGCATGCACTACTACTTGAAGTGTGCAAGGCTCAAGTACAAATATCTCAAGTAAAAAGATTCAAGCATCAAGTAGTTCTTCTAGAAATTTACGAACCAATTTTAAAAATAAACTTTGGAATTTGATTTACTATAAATACCGCAAGTAAAACTAAATTAATTACCAGTCTCAGAAGCATTTCAACCGGAACTTAAGATTATATGAGCTAAATTTGACGTAAATATGAAATAATTGAACGTTTGTGATATTTTTTATATAGTATTAGCACTTGTTCAATTATCTACAATTGCTTTATCCCTAAAGAAAAAACTCGTAGTTTTAATATAGTATCGGTATATTCTATTTTTTTAGTATACATAATTTTGACTAGTTTTGTAAACGGGATTGTAAGTTTCGGGGATTTGAAAGTGTACGCGGATATTCAGTTAATCTAAACTGGGGGCAGACAACGTCTTACTCTTGTAAAACGCCTCCATTTTATTGGAGCCTTTTGTCCCTCATCCGTTCATCTTTTTTGACGTGTAAGTGGTCAAAATTCATTGCCTCGACTAGAGGAATCTAAATCCACTAACGATTTTGCAAAGTTCTTGAGAAGGGAGGGGGGCCTGGGCCCAACACGCCCCTACATGTGCGTGGTGATATCATAGTAGAAATGTCTAGATTCTAACTACTAAGACTATGATATTGTTAAATACACATCAGAGTTTTAGTAAACTCGTGCCACAATAATGTTTTAATAGAATCCGGATGTACTTATATACACCAAAGTTCGGCTAATATATATATATTCAATCAGGGCATATTTAAATGTGGTCTGAATATTTGAATTATTCAGCAGTATCCGGTGGATTACTCTATCAACATATGAGATCAGTATAAAAAAAAATCATAAACACATGACACGCTTTTGACATTTTCTAAGGAACTATTAGTCTTCGACTTCTATTTTAATTGGAACTCATAAAAATAAGGGCAATGTTATAGGCAGTCCTATTCTCGCTATTTGCAGTCCTATTTTTACAAGTTTTTCCGTGCTTTTTGAAAATACGCTCTGTACATGCATTTTTAGGAAAATTGTTCAACACGAAAGTGTCGAGATCTACAACTTTCGTGTTGAACACTTTTCCTAAAAATGCACGCACAAGGCGGATTGCCGTCCTGATTGAAACATGAGCGTAATTTTTGTAAATACGTCTTGTACATGCATTTTTAGGAAAAGTGTTCAACACGAAAGTTGTAGATCTCGACGAGATCTACAACTTTCGTGTTGAACAATTTTCCTAAAAATGCATGTACATAGCGTATTTTCAAAAAGCGCGGAAAAATTCGTAAAAACTGGACTGCGAATAGCAAGAATAGGACTGCCTATAACATTGCCCAAAAATAATGATATTAGAGACATTACACTGGACAATGCTTATATGATGAACCGCGTGCGCGCATCTCTCCCGGCACATGATAATATGTATCACCTCCACGTACAACAACGATATTAGCCGATAAATATGATGATAAGACGAGTTATTGGTCAACTTTTTCCTCCTTATGCGCCTCCAACGCCCTCCTTTATCCGCTACATGTTAGGAATCCCATCGAGCATGCGCCTTGCCACT
Organism: Dactylorhiza incarnata; assembly: GCA_033032865.1. Lineage (NCBI taxonomy): Eukaryota > Viridiplantae > Streptophyta > Magnoliopsida > Asparagales > Orchidaceae > Dactylorhiza > Dactylorhiza incarnata. Next base: position 2,675,523 of record JAWHQI010000145.1, on the reverse strand, counting down.
ATAATTACGGTTCTTCAAATTAGAACCAAAACCTTACTTAGTTTAACCGGTTCCGGTTTCAGTATAATTTTTTGAACCGTCGTGTCAACGGTTCCGATTCGATAAGAACCAAAACCAAACCGGCCACTAACGGTTCTGTCTGGTTCTATGCGGTTCGGTCCGGTTCCAATCAGTTTTATGTGTCATAGTTATAATTATTTTATAACTCTATAATTTGAGTCATTAGACGCAGTCACAAAGATTATTATTTTTGTAAAAATAAATATTCGAAAAGAAAATTGAAATTTAAATGATTAGAGCAATAATTTCATAGTTTATGAAAGATAGTGCAGGATAGAAAAGAACACTGTGTATTTTATTTAAGTTTCAAACCTTGCTATTAAGGATATGTTTGTTTCGGTGTTTATGCTCTCTCCATTAGGGGAAACCGTCGCCGCTAAATTTGTTTGTTTGCTAGCCCTCTAATTCACACTATATATCACCGCTCCATTGTCAACGCTCTCATTCCCACCGCTCTAACTCTCACTGTCCCAACAAACATACCCTAAATCTCGTTCTTAAAACTTCAAAAAATGCATAGTGTCGCCCTGAAAGAGAGGTGGAATTGCTTCTCTACCATTTTCCTGATCCAAAATTCAAGACAAATGAAATGCAAATGCACATCAACAAATACAGCCGAAATGAAATGCAAATGCAAGACAAAGGAAGATAAATTCAACCATGAATGAAGGGATCAGATGAGTCTAGTTTTGAACTGTAGACATTACTACTAATCTCTCACCGCCATCAATTTATGTTATGTTGTGAAACAACTTCTCAATCAACTTTTGACTGTTTTGTACCAATAATGTTGTTTACACCTGGCATTAGGAGAAAAGGAAGAAAATGTGGCCATACAAATTTGGTAAAGTGAAGAAACAATGGCTTGACAAAATTGGTAAGCTGAAGAAATCACATTAATTATCAACTTCCAGCCAAAGAAATGAGGTCCGCTTGTATGGATATATTTGGAGGCCTAGAATTAGAACCGGAGGTCCATTTTATTTGAATTGAACCTCCAAATGAACGAATTTGATTGGAATTGGGTTTCGGAATTGAAATTCAAGGCTCGATTTCAATGAAAATAGATCTCTAATTATAATTCCAAGCCTCAAAATGAACGGATTTGATTGGAATTGGGGTTTCGGAATTGAAATTCGAGGCTTGATTTCAATGAAAATAGACCTAGTCTAATTCTAATTCCAAGCCTCCAATTCCGTCAAAATCATAGGAGCCTATGAGAAGCTAAAAGCTTGATTAGAACAGGTTAGATTCATAGCTAGCTGTGGACAAAGTTATGGAGTTTTTTATTGACAAAACGTCAGCGTTACTGTTTTTTGATAGCTCAGCGATGGTAATTTGTCAAAAAATTGCAAGTTTTTCTTCAGCCTCCAACTCCGATTGACAAAGCCAGTAATTAGTAAAAAATAACAATATGTTTTACATTTGAATTTGGCTCATAAAATGAGTATGATAATAATAAATTTGACTTTCATTAAATGTGTTGCATGGTTAATGACAACGAACTCCCATTTGACACAGTTTTTTTTTGCTCCGATGAGCTTAATCAAAAACGTCACCGTCATAAAATTAGTTTTAAGAAAATTGATGAAGTTTTTTAGGTGAGATCGGAAGTTCCCAAACTACAGTTCATAATCACCGTATTTGTGACCGCCACCGCTGTGCCAAACGGAGACTTAATGAAGAAAGACGAAGATCAAGGACCTGAAAAATCATTCGAACACAAGATTTTACGTACATAGTGAGATCATTATGATTGTAACTTGTAAGTTGAGAGAAATTATGCTTCTGCCATCAGTATTCTCGTCTCCACCGTCCGATCAAATGAGAAACATGCACAAGTAAATTAAACGGAACTACAAGCTGATAATATATTTTTATGAGTCACGCATGTGATAATATATTTTTATGGAAAGTTTTTAGTAGAGAGATAATGCATCGTAATTAGAAAATTACAGCTAATTAACACATGCAATAATTAAAAAAAATTCTAGTTAATTACAGAAGAGACTGGAGTTTGTAACGACCTTTGACTTTTCAGTAGTTAAGATGAATGGTTTCAATAGTTAAGATGCGTGGGAGTTCTAATTTAATTAGCTCCACGTTTTAATTTTGGGGGTTGAATATTAGTTTGAATGTTGTTGTATCTAAATTTAGATTCAGTTTGGCACGGCGGCGGCGGTCATGAACGCGGTGGTTATGAACTGTCTTTCGTGATCGTTATCATGCCAAACATACATTCTATGACGGTGAGGTTTTAGTATAAACTCACCCGAGCAAAAACAGTGCGCCAAACGAAGCCCTAGTTAGTTGACTCACTTTGGTTTCGATCCTTAATAATAAATGGCATTAAGGAGATGGTTTGACGGAAATTAAGTATTCTCGTGAGAATTGTAGCTTCGGTGTCTTTGGCACGTTCACCCCCGTTATGACTCAACGTGATTGAACCTCCCGCCCTAGACTACGGTTAACGGCCAAACGCCCAGGTTATATAGTTGTCGTAATTCGGATTAAGAGCCGGTCGTGCCATCGACGAGATCCTACAGCGAAACGGTCCCCAACAACATATGCAAGGAGTCGAACCGTTCATCGGATTGCTGAAAATTGACTAATTGGTTTATCATCCGCTTAGCCGTATTGGCTCATTTTGGGTGTCACGGGTCATCGATTTGGTGGAATAGGCCGGTCAAGTTGGCCCATTTCGGTCAATTTGATTCATTTGACCCACTATAAAGTCCAATTGGATGGTCTTAATAATATGTGGTTCGCCCAATCTCCCTGAGTCATAAATTTACATATTTTTAGTTTGAATATGAATTTGAATCCCGGCCTTTGATTCATGATCCAAGAATTTAAATTTACACGTTTGCATTTCATTTATTCATGCGGAAAGCCAGCTGCTATTAATTCTACAAACAATATATTAAACAAATATATATATATATACAAGTGACAGGCACGGGCCTCCGGCCCTATGTAAGATGTTGTTGAAGTTGAAGTGTAGCTTGAGAAGGGGGAGGCGAGTGGAAGAGAGGGGGGGTTGGTGAGTCCAGCATGGAGCTGGGCGAGTGGAGCCAATCAGGCGAGTGGAGGTGCTGCTGGTGCTTGGGCGAGTGGACGGGGAGTTGTTGCCTTGTGTCCCAGGCGAGTGGAAGTATGGAGGGGGTGCTGCCATTGTGTCCTTGCCGAGTGGGCCTTGTAGTGGGCGAGTGGAGCAAGAAGTGGGGCTTCTACCTTGTGAGGTTGGCGAGTGGAATGAGAGAGGGGGGCTGGGTGCCTTGCCGAGTGGAGGAGTCATGCATGGGGCGAGTGGAGCATAGGGGGAGGTTGGTGTGTGCTGCCTAGTGATGTAGGCGAGTGGGAGTTTAGAGGGGGGGCGAGTGGAGCTGTCTTGGGCTGCCGAGTGGAATGAAGAGGGGGCTGCTTGGTGGTTGCTGTATGTGTTGCCAAGTGGAGAGATGTTGGAGAGAGAAGTGCATGCAAGGTGGTGTGCATGTGCATGTGGTGTGTAAGTGTACCCCCCCCCCCCCCCCTCTTCCCCCACCCTCATTTGTGTGTTTACTATAAATACCCCCCCCCCCCCCCCCCCCCCCTCCATGTAGGAGCAAATGTGAAAGTGAAGAGAGAGAGAGTGAGAGAGAGTAGAGGAGAAGAGAAGAGTTGCCGAGTGGGAGTGTGCTACACCCCAAGAGGTCCAACCCCAACCCGCACCTCAGCGAGAGGTGGAGAGTGCACTGTGAGGTGAAGAGTGCAGGGTTGTGTGAGTTGAAGTGGAGAGTGCGTTGACAAGCTCAACGGCACCTAGTGGAGAAGCGGACCTTGTCCGCGACAAGTTTTTTGTTTCATATATTTTCAGCTGACGTGATTCAAGGTGTATGCACCTTGTAGCCAGCTTGTCTTGTTGTTGTAATCTGCCTAGTTATAAAGAGTTCTTCGTCTTTGTTCATCGTTGGTGTTCTTGTACTTAAAGCACACAAAAATTTAACATGGTATCAGAGCCAGGTTGCTGAAGCGGCGCGTGCTATCGAGGTTCAAGGTAGACATCCAAGATGGACGGCGGAGGAGGATATGCGAGAGGACTAGGCATTGAGCTGCTCACCCAGACCAACTACAAGAAGTGGAAGTCATGCATGGAGAGCTACCTGCTTGGAGAGGACCTATGGGAGGTCGCTGGAGGAGAAGAGCAAGCAGAAGTGTTTCCTATCGATGACAATGGTCTAGCTGTGAGAGCGTGGAGGAAGACCAACGCCAAGACGGAGTTCACCTTGAAGAGAGCAATCTCTCCTGACTTGTTCGACCACATCATGGGGTGCAAGTCATCGTCAGAGATCTGGAGTGCCCTTGATGGGCTATTCAACAAGAAGAACGTAGCGCGGCTACAGTTCCTGGAGAATGAGTTGGCGCAGTCCACTCAGGGAGAGTTGTCGATATCCACCTTCTTCCTGAAGGTGAAGAACTTATGTGCAGAGATCTCGGCCTTGGATCCTGACGAGCCGATCTCTGAGGCGAAGCTGAAGAGGCACATACTCCGAGGTCTGCGGAAGGAGTATGTTCCGTTTATCACATCTGTGCAAGGATGAGCTACTCAACCCACCTTACTGGAGCTGGAGAACCTGCTGTCGTCACAGGAGAGCTTGGCGAAGCAGATGGCAGGAGTGTTTATCTCAGGAGGAGATAGCGAGGCGTTGTTCTCAGGCAAGAGGAAGCTTTGGGACAAGAAGAAGAAGAACTCCGGAGATGGACCTTCAACGTCCTCTCAGGGAGTTAGGGAGAACTTCCTCCCCCCATATGACTAGAGGGGGAGACCCCTCTGCTTTGCCTGCAAGAAGTACGGGCACATGGCAAAGGAGTGCCGGTCTAATCTCAAGGCCGGTCATGTTGCTGAGAGAGGTGGAGACCATCAGAGAGGTGGAGACCATCGAAGAGGTGGAGGAAGAGGTCGAGGTCACCAGGGTGGTGAAGGCGGTGACAACTGCTTCTTGGCTGAGATGACGGCAACGTCAGTCGATGCCTTAGCCTCGGTCAGCTTCGAGAACGACTGGATAGTGGACTCCGGTTGCGGGCACCATCTCACTGGAGATGTGTTGAAGTTTGCCTCCTTGAAGGCGTATGGAGGAACGGATGTCATCATCACGGCGGATGATTCGGTGCATCCAGTGGAGCAAGAAGGGATGGTGTCCCTGGGAAGTGAAGAGAAGCCCGTGACACTGAAGAGTGTGTATCACGTGCCGGGCATGAAGAAGAACCTTTTCTCGGTTGCGAATGCAGTGGATGCAGGATACCACGTGCTGTTCGGACCGAAGGAGGTGAAGTTCCTGAAGAACCTGTCTTCAGTTGATGCTGATGTCACGCTCACCGGGAGAAGGGTGAAGGACTTGTACGTTCTCTCTGCAAGTGCCTATGTGGACAAGCTGAAGACCAACGACAGCGCAGCGATCTGGCATGAGAGGCTAGGTCACGTGGGGATGGACAAGCTGAAGATGATAGCGGCGAAGGGTCTGGTGTCTGGCCTACCCAATCTCTCTTCATGCGGCGACGGTCATGTGTGTGAGGGCTGTCAGTTTGGCAAGTCACATCGACTTCCATTTGACAAGTCAGAGACCAGGTGTAGGGCATCCCTTGAGTGCATACACGCTGATGTGATGGGACTGTGCGCCACCCTGACCTATGGAGGAAACAAGTATGCGCTTGTCTTGGTGGATGACTACACTCGCTACACGTGGGTGTACTTCATGAGGGAGAAGGCAGAAGTGTTTGAGAAGTTCCAGGAGTGGAAGGAACTGGTGGAGGGGATGCTGAACCTGAGGGTGAAGAAGTTGAGAAGTGATAATGGGGGGAGTTTACCTCTAACGCTTTCAACTCTTTCTGCAGGAAATTTGACATTCGACGAGAGCTCTCTTGCGCCCACACCCCTCGGCAGAATGGGGTGGCAGAGAGGAAGATCAGCCATCTGGTGGAGACTACCAGGAGTTGGCTACATGCCAAGAGCATTCCCAAAGCCTTATGGGCGGAGGGAATGGCATGTGCCACCCATGTGATCAACCGGCTACCTCTGAGTCCCAATAGGATGGTGTCTCCACACCAACTCATGTTCGGGGAGAAGCCAGATGTGAGTCACATGAGGGTGTTTGGCTCTACCTGCTTTGTGCACGTTCCAGAGGCGGAGAGAACCAAGTTGGAGCCGAAGGCGAGGAAGTGTGTCTTCATCGGCTACGACGAGAGGAAGAAGGGATGAAAGTGTATGAACCCGCAGACCCACAAGTTCGTCGTCTCGCGCGACGTTGTGTTTGACGAACTGATCTCGTATCAGGGAGTCTCTTCTGTGGTGCTGCCAGAGAGTGGAGAATCAAGCAGGGAAGGAGAAGAGAGAGTCACTGAGGACTCTATGGTGGAGATGGAGGTATCTCCAAGTGCCCCATCGCCATCTGGCTCAAGGGGAGCATCTGGCTCAGGGGGAGCTTCTGGCTCAGGTGGAGCTTCAAGCTTTAGAAGCAGGGGGAGCGCTGCTTCAAGAGAAGTTGAAGGAGCTAGAGAGGATGAGTCTACCGGAGCGGTAGAGAGTGGCCAAGCCTTGAGGAGGTCGAAGCGGACCATCGTCCCGCCTGCTCGCTATAAGGAGGGGAACTTCGTGAGTTTGGTCTCTTGCTTCTTTGCAGGGCCACTCGACGAGAGGGAACCTGCCCGCTTTGAAGATGCTGTTGGCACCAAGGAGTGGGACGTGGCCATGGATGAGGGTGGAGGCCCTGAAGAAGAATGAGACATGGGACCTTGTTCCCATGGTGGAGGGCATCAAGCCTGTCACCTGCAAGTGGGTGTACAAGGTGAAGAAGAGGGCTGATGGAGAAGTAGAGCGGTACAAGGCGAGGCTTGTCGCTCGAGGTTTCTCCCAAACCTATGGAGAGGACTACGAGGAGACGTTCAGTCCTGTGGCGAAGATGACGTCGGTGAGGACCGTCATTGCCCTAGCAACGTGCAGAGGGTGGAAGCTGTGGCAGCTGGATGTGAAGAACGCGTTCCTATACGGAGAGATAGACAAGGACATATTCATGGTGCAACCACCTGGATACGTGTCCAAGTCTCAGCCGCGTCACGTCTGCAAGCTGAAGAAGGCCCTCTATGGGTTGAAACAGGCGCCGAGAGCCTGGTATGGAAAGATTGCAGAGTATCTGCAGTTCTGTGGTTACGATGCCTCAGACTCAGACTCTAGCATGTTTGTGAAGAAGAGTGGAGATCTTCACGTGCTGGTGCTGCTGTACGTCGACGACATGATCGTGACAGGGAACAACAGTGAAGAGGTCGCGGCGCTGAGACAGCAGCTAGCCATCCGGTTCGAGATAAAGGATCTTGGTGAACTGCACCATTTCCTTGGACTTCAAGTGGAGAAGAGAAGTGGCGGGCTGCTCGTGACCCAGAAGGCGTATGCCGAGAAGATCGTCGAGAGGTTCGGCATGAAGGAGGGGAAGAGCAGCTCCGTTCCACTGGAGGTTGGGCTGAAGCTTCGGAAGGAAGAAGGGAGGATTCTTCCTGATCCGAAGATCTTCCGGGCACTGGTGGGGAGCCTAATCTATCTGACCATCACAAGGCCGGACATCGCCTTTGCTGTCGGCCGAGTGAGTCGGTACATGCAGGAGCCGCGGAAGCCTCATCTGGAGGCAGCCAAGGGGATACTAAAGTATGTGAAGGGCACCCTGGAGATGGGGTTGTTCTATGGAGGGAGGACCGACTTCAAGCTGCATGGCTACACAGATGCAGACTACGCAGGAGACACTGATGACCGCAAGTCGACATCAGGTTACGTGTTCATGTGTGGAGCCACTGCCATCTCGTGGTACAGCAAGAAGCAGGACTCCATTTCCCTCTCCACCACTGAGGCCGAATACAAGGCGTCGTCCTTAGCAGCTCAGGAGTGTGTCTGGCTGAGGAGGCTGGTGGAAGACGTGGATGAGAAGGTCAGAGGACCTACTGTGCTGCGTGGCGACAACGAGAGCGCTCTGAAGCTGGCAACCAACCCAGTGTGTCACGCAAGGACAAAGCACATAGAGATCGAGCACCACTTCAACCGAGAGAAGGTGTTGGGTGGCTCGCTTGCGGTGGAGCACGTGCGGAGTGAAGAGAACCTGGCGGACATCTTCACAAAGCCCCTATCTGCGGGGCCGTTCAAGAAGCTTCGCGCTTGCCTTGGAGTTGTCCCTGAAGCTCACTTCAAGGGGGAGTGTTGAAGTTGAAGTGTAGCTTGAGAAGGGGGAGGCGAGTGGAAGAGAGGGGGGGTTGGCGAGTCCAGCATGGAGCTGGGCGAGTGGAGCCAATCAGGCGAGTGGAGGTGTTGTTGGTGCTTGGGCGAGTGGAAGGGGAGTTGTTGCCTTGTGTCCCAGGCGAGTGGAAGTATGGAGGGGGTGCAGCCATTGTGTGTCCTTGCCGAGTGGGCTTTGTAGTGGGCGAGTGGAGCAAGAAGTGGGGCTTCTACCTTGTGAGGTTGGCGAGTGGAATGAGAGAGGGGGGCTGGGTGCCTTGCCGAGTGGAGGAGGAGTCATGCATGGGGCGAGTGGAGCATAGGGGGAGGTTGGTGTGTGCTGCCTAGTGATATAGGCGAGTGGGAGTTTAGACGGGGGGCGAGTGGAGCTGTCTTGGGCTGCCGAGTGGAATGAAGAGGGGGCTGCTTGGTGGTTGCTGTATGTGTTGCCAAGTGGAGAGATGTTGGAGAGAGAAGTGCATGCAAGGTGGTGTGCATGTGCATGCATGTGGTGTGTAAGTGTACCCCCCCCCCCCCCCCCCCCCCCCCCATGTAGGAGCTAATGTGAAAGTGAAGAGAGAGAGAGTGAGAGAGAGTAGAGGAGAAGAGAAGAGTTGTCGAGTGGGAGTATGCTACACCCCAAGAGGTCCAACCCCAACCCGCACCTCAGCGAGAGGTGGAGAGTGCACTGTGAGGTGAAGAGTGCAGGGTTGTGTGAGTTGAAGTGGAGAGTGCGTTGACAAGCTCAACGGCACCTAGTGGAGAAGCGGACCTTGTCCGCGACAAGTTTTTTGTTTCATATATTTTCAGCTGACGTGATTCAAGGTGTATGCACCTTGTAGCCAGCTTGTCTTGTTGTTGTAATCTGCCTAGTTATAAAGAGTTCTTCGTCTTTGTTCATCGTTGGTGTTCTTGTACTTAAAGCACACAAAAATTTAACAGATGTCACTAATTGGAGGAAGATATATGTGTTAAGAACGATACAAACCTCAAAAGTAAAGCATCGTGTGTATGGTAAGAATGATATCTAAGAATGATTCTTCAAAAGTATATATGGCCACTACCACTATATTGAATGCACGTAACATTGGAGAACAGGGATTCATCAAAATACATAGCAGCAGAGAAAATTGAGCAGAGCATATTTAGTAATCCACTACCACTATATGGAATGCAACTTCACTTGAATCATTAACTGAAGTAAGAATACAAAAATTCATAACTGGTTTACCCAGAACATATTTAATAATCCACTAAATAAATTAGCACATATTTAATAATCCTTGAATTGTCTGCGATTTAATACTCTTTTCTGAGCAAGATGGTGCTTTATATGCCATTATATTAATTGAAATTGTTGTTTGTTTATATAATGAAGAGTTATTTGGTTTGTGTGCTTTCTGGGCGAAAATTGAGCAGAATGTGTTTACAGGTCTTGTGATTTGTCTCTTTAATGGGTTCTTATTATGCACAATTTGACACAGAGCAAGCATTAGTATAGGTGAATCTGATATTATATTTTATACCGGGAAGGAATATATACTGGAAATGTTGTGATGAGGGCTTACTTGGTTGCTTTAGATAGAAATTATGGTCATGAAAATAGTCTACGCAAATCAAAAGGCCAACCGACAGGGTAAACCAAATATAGCGTAATCAAGGAAACATCACAAAATCTAACATTCTATGTCTAACTACTGCGGTTAAGATAGGGCAAAATAAACATGAATATGCAGGAGGTAAGCTGAAATCAGGTCTGCCTCGCGAGTTCTTACAGGTTCAAGAGGGCGCAGATGATCTAGCGGACTGTCGGGTTTCAGCAAAAGAGCGCGTAGATGATCCAACAGTAACTGAAATCAAATCTTGCTAGAAGAATGGCAGCAGGAGGAAATCAAACAATAGGTGAAGAAAGAGGGAATAAATCGTAAACTATTGATGGAGTAGGCAGGAGGTGTTCTGGCAACTTACGGACGTGCTTTTTTGAGCGGTCGACGGGCTTCGCAGAGAGGGGATTGCCTTTGAGCGTTCGACGGGCTTCGCAGACGGGGATGGCTACTGGAAAAGATGGCTTTAGGGTTTCTCCGGCGAGGCAGACATGGATGGCTGACGGGCGTGAGGGAGCATTCGTCGATGGAGAGTTGAAGAGGAAGGCGCAGCGATGAAATGGCAATGAGGAGCAAAGCCACGGCGCAGATGCGTGGAACTGGCGAGAGGGGAAGAGGAAGGCACAGCGGCGTGGAGTGATTTTGTGGAGTGAGCGAGGTTAGGTTTTTGATTTCGCAGGCGCGATATATATTAGGCGGCTCCCGCGATGTGTTTGAGTTAAGATGTAGGGCTGTGATGGTTTTTTGTCTCATTTTCCTTGCCTTTGGGGGGTTTATTTTTGTTGCCATTGAGCTTTTTGATATTTCTTTTTAATATTTTTAATATAGTATAGATATATATTCAGAGTCTTTATTATTTTTATTATTATTATTATTATTATTATTATTTGGGGCTTTGCCACATATAGTAGTTCTTAGGGAAGATGGCATCGCAGCAGTCATTTTCTTTGAATTAGTCAAAAACTGATTGGATGTCAAATTGTCAAGGCATGTGCAGCTTTGGAACCAACATTAATGCTATTTTATTAATAAATTTAATATTCATTATATATATATACACAAGTGATGGGCATGGGGCTCCGCCCCTATTGCCAAGCGCGACACTACCTGACCGGCGACGGCGGGCTTCGCCCGCCCCCGGCGGGCTTCACGCAGGCGGGCTTTGCCGGCCCCGGGCGGAACATATACATATGAGTACTCAAAATGATCGTACAAAAATTTTAATTAATATTTTATAAAAAAAAATTCAATAATATTTATATTTTAACAAAAAATCATTTTAAAATAGTTTAGGAGGTCTAATGATAACCTATCATAGTAGGTGTATGAGGTCTACTAAAAACTTTTGAATTTTATGAATTTCATCATTTTTTTTATTATAGGTGATACGGACCCATACACTTAATAGGAGATCCGGGGTGCGGTTAGGGAGAAGCCCCACTAAGGAGGAGTGGAGTTAGTGGGATGAATGGTCAAACCCGTGATCATAACTCCGCCGCACGCGTATTTCACGCCGGAAGCAACGCCGAGCGAGGCCAAACACTGCACCCCACTACTGGGGTGCGGTTAGTCTGCACCCCACTAAGTGGGGTGCGGATAGCCTCCTACCCCAAGCCGCACCCCACCATGGGGTGCGGCCAAGTCGCACCCCTCCATGGGGTGCGACCAAGCCGCAAGCCGCACCCCTCAGAGGGGTGCGGCCACGCCGCACCCCTCCATGGGGGGTGCGGCCACGCCGCACCCCTCCATGGGGGGTGCGGCCAAGCCGCACCCTTACCCATGGGGGGTGCGGCCAACCCCCCCCCCCGGGTCGCGGGGGATGCAGTCGAAACCGCATCCCCCCTGTCTAGGGAAAGCGGAGCCTGTTCTCCTCCCTGGAGGGCTTCGGTTCCCGCCTTCCAAATAGATGCGTTCGCTAGGAGCCACAACTCGACCGCATGACGACTGTGTTCCAGCACCGCTCACCTGTTCACTTAGAACGCCTCCGTGCTCATTGCACGCTCAGAACGCCTCTGAGCGCGCTCAGAGCACTCCCGTTCGCTCAGAGCACCTCCACGCTCATGCACGCTTGGAATGCTTCTGAACATTCTCAGAACGCTTCCCCAATCGCCTGGATTACTTCTCCGTTCGTTGCGCGCTCAGAACGCTTCTGAGCGCGCTCAGCTCACTTTTTGTCTTTCCGACTCGCTCACTTTTCCGACTCGACTCGCTCACTTTTTGTCTTGTCAGTTTCTCACTTTTCAGGAACAGCTTCTCACCTTTCCTCGAAGGGCATGGTGATTTACGAAAAATGGTGATCCGTGGGCTCTGAACCGGAAAATATGATTCGTCCTCCCAGGTGGTTATGGTGGTTACAACGGCAAAATTACCGGGCTACCCCGGCCAAAGCTATAAAAGGACCCCCTAGGCTTCATTTGAGGGGATCCGGCTTGAATGCCCAGAGAGAGCTCCTTGAAGATTTCCACGGATCTCTCCTTCGGTGCTTGAAGATCTCCTTCGCGGACTTGAAGTTTTCCGTCTTCGCGAAAGCGGACAAGGCTTTCTCACTTTCGTCTCCATGAAAGCGGACATGGCTTTCTCAATTTCGTCTCCACGAAAGCGGACAAGGCTTTCTCACTTTCGCCTCCACGAAAGCGGATAAGGCATTCTCACTTTCGTTCTTTACCGTTCTCAGAAGGAAAAGACTTAGTTTTTTCCGAGAGGTGGCCTGTCGCCCTCAGAGCGTTCTCTCTCTCTCTCTCTCTCCTCTGATATTGTAACGAGCAGCGGCCTGTCGCGCTCGACTTCTAAATCTCTAATTGTAACCCCCCGGAAGATAGTGGAAGTTTGGTCGGCACAGCTCCGACCACGTGGTTTTTTACCCTTTCCGGTTTTTCCACGCTAAAAAGTCTCAGTGTAATCAACGAATTTCTCTGTGACTGTTTGCGCGCTTGGTTCGCTCCCGAGCTAAGGTGGTTCAAGTCGACCGATCTACCAAGAGCCCTAAGCGACCCGCAACAGTTTGGCGCCGTCTGTGGGAAGGATTCCCAAAACTCTTGAAAGGCCAACTGCAATGGCAAGAAAGAGTGCTCGCACTACCGAAGGATCAATGCCGGAGGGACGCGTCGACACAGCTCCCTCCCACTCGCTCATCAATGCGCCTCTCGCAGAAGAGGCAGTGCTTACGCCTGCGACGGTTCTGGAAGGTCGCATTCGGCAAATGGAAGAGCAGCAAGCCGAGATGCTGACTCTAGTGAGAAACCTAGGGGCACCTCGAGCTCCCATTCACCCTCCAACATCAAACGCTCCGCCACCCCCAGTTCCGAAACATGCTCCGGTCGAGGGAGTCGTTCGGGAAGATGAAGTCTCTGAAGATTTCTCTGACGCTGCGAGCTCCGCCGGTCAGAGGACCGGAGGCTGGCCCCAATCACCCCCGCCAAGGAAGAGCTGCTCCCGTCCGAGCAGTGGAAAGAACCACGCGAGAGGAAATACACGACATGATAGAAGAAGAGAACGCCCAAGCAGGACGACGCGCAACTCTCGCCCGTCGTCCCGCACATTGCGGCTCCCCCCTATCGCCTCAAGTATTGGCTCATCCAATTCCGAACGGCTTCAAGCTTCCCAACATCGAAACGTTCGATGGGACGGGCGACCCCCTGGAACATGTCAATCACTTTACCACAATCATGAGGATTTACAGCGCTCCCGATCAACTCCTTTGTCAAGTGTTCCCAGCAACCTTAAAGGGACAAACACGCATTTGGTTCCACTCCCTGCAAGATGGGGCTATCAACAACTTCGCAGAAATGGCGCAGCAGTTCGTGGACCAGTTCATAGCTAATCGTATGATTGTCCGAGATCCCTCCCATCTCTCGGGAATCCGTCAGAACGACGGAGAAACTTTGAAGGACTTTTTCCGACGCTTCACCTCTGAGGCTCGACAGATTCCGGGAGTCGACCCCGAACTCCTGCGAGGAGTTTTCCTCGGAGGCCTCCCCCAAGTGGTTTCTACTCAGCCCTAATGAGAGAAACCGTACCAAGCTATCCTGACCTCATTCAGCGAGTCGAGGCCCAGATAGCAGCAGATGAGGCAATTGAAGCGCACCGCCGGCAGTTCGAGGGGAGCTCGAAGAGGAAGAAAGAGGAGTCGCTGCCGCAGACAGTTCCCAATAAGAACAACAAGCATCACGACAACCCCAGCCGAGACCGAAGATCTCACCAACATCAGGACTAGACTCCCCTGAACACTACCAGGACTAACGTTCTCCTCGCCATCCGTGATAACAACGCGTTAAACATGCCCGAGCCGCTTGCACCAAACAGAGGAAACCAGTTGCAGTATTGTGACTTTCATCGCGGGCATGAACACAGGACGGAAGGCTGCAATCGTTTGAAGGACGAAATCGAGCGTCTTGTCCAACAAGGCCTCTTCGGAAGGTTTTTACTAAACCAAGTCCCGAACCAACATGAAACACGGGCTGACAATCCAGTAGAGGACGACGCAGTACCCCGACACGGATGAACCAGAGATACCGAGCAGGGAAACTATCCCCCTAATAGAGCGCGCACAACCCGCATTTCTTTTATCATCAATTTCTATTTTCCGCTTCTTCCAGTTTTCTGCTTTTAAAAACAGTAAGCCGCAAGATTATACTTGTGCGCATGTACCCATTATGTATTTTGAAATTACTACATTTACTTTCTGGTTCAATCAGCGGTGCGAATCTTTTATAGTAAGACACCGAAAAGTTAAGGCCATGTATGACCCTTAGTATTATTACCAAACAGCAAACTCGCCAACATAGAGAAAAGAGGAGGCCTCTCACAAGTGGAAGACATGCGTCGAGTCCGACAATCTAAATTAAGTCCACACAAAAGACAACACCACTCCCACGCTGCAGAATATCACGCTCCCGCGTTGCAGGGCACACCGCTCCCACGCTGCAGAGCATCACGCTCCCGCCTTGCAGGGCACACCGCTCCCATGCTGCAGAGCATCACGCTCCCGCGTTGCAGGGCACACCGCTCCCACGCTGCAGAGCATCACGCTCCCGCGTTGCAGGGCACACCGCTCCCATGCTGCAGAGCATCACGCTCCCGCATTGCAGGGCACACCTCTCCCACGTTGCAGAGCAACACGATCCTGCGTTGTAGGGCACACCCCTCCCACGCTGCAGAGCATCACGCTCCCGCCTTGCAGGGCACACCGCTCCCACGCTGCAGAGCATCACGCTCCCGCGTTGCAGGGCACACCGCTCCCACGCTGCAGAGCATCACGCTCCCGCGTTGCAGGGCACACCGCTCCCACGCTGCAGAGCATCACGCTCCCGCGTTGCAGGGCACACCGCTCCCACGCTGCAGAGCATCACGCTCCCGCGTTGCAGGGCACACCGCTCCCATGCTGCAGAGCATCACACTCCCGCGTAGCAGAGCACATCGCCCACAAGCTACTCAGGCTTCGACGCTAAGACAAGAAACTCGCAACCAAACAAGGTGAGACAGAAGTTTCTCCCACAATTAGAGCCGAGCGCAAGTCACAATAGCTAGTCCACGGGCAACAATCCCGACCCAAGACGTCGCGAAGATGACAATGATTTAATTGTCGCGAAGAAATCAAAACCTCCGCACTCCACCACGCGATGACTCTGACTCCGAAGGTTTGGGGGGCTCTTGATACGGACCCATACACTTAATAGGAGATCCGGGGTGCGGTTAGGGAGAAGCCTCACTAAGGAGGAGTGGAATTCGTGGGATGAATGGTCAAACCCGTGATCATAACTCTGTCGCACGTGTATTTCACGCCCGGAGCAACGCCAAGCGAGGCCAAACACCGTACCCCACTACTGGGGTGCGGTTAGTCTGCACCCCACTAAGTGGGGTGCGGATACCCCCTACCCCACTACGGTGGGGTGCGGCCAAACCGCAAGCCGCACCCCTCCATGGGGTGAGGCCAAGCCGCAAGCCGCACCCCTCCATGGGGGGGGGGGGGGGGGGGGGGGGTGCGGCCAAGCCGCACCCTTACACATGGGGGGTGCGGCCAAACCTCCCCCCCGGGGGTCGCGGGGGATGCAGTCGAAACCGCATCCCCCCTGTCTAGGGCAAGCGGAGCCTGTTATCCTCCCTGGAGGGCTTCGGTTCCCGCCTTCCAAATAGATGCGTTCGCTAGGAGCCACAACTCGACCGCATGACGACTGTGTTCCAGCACCGCTCACCTGTTCACTTAGAACGCCTCCGTGCTCATTGCACGCTCAGAACTAGCCCTGCAACTCGGATCGGTTCGGTTCGGTTCCACTCAGAACCAAGAACCGAACCGTATAGGTTCGGTTCCAAAATTTTGGAACCGGAACCGACCCACGGTTCTAATTTGTAGAACCGGAACCGAACCGGAAATGTCGGTTCGGTTCCGGTTCGGTTCTCGGTTCTTTAAATATCTTGACGGCGATGAGTGCACAGAGAAGAGGAAGGGAAGAAGGCTTACAGTGCACAGCCGGCGGAGGAGGAGCAGGAACGTTGTGATCGACGCCGGCGGGAGGAGAAGGAACGTTATAATCGACGCCGGCGCCTAGCGGACCAGCAGTGCCACTCATGTTCGCTGGGGAGACGGGTAGAGGGAAGTCGTTCCTGTTCGCTGGGGAGACGGGGATGGGTAGCGCCGTAGCGGGAGTGGCGGGAATTAGGGCTGGAGACGGGATGGGTCCCGGGAGAATGACCTAAGATATGAGAATAGATAAAAAATGATATTATAAATCTTAACATTTTATTTTTTTTAAGTATTGAAAGTGATAATAAAAAAATTTATTCAAATATACGGTTCGGATCGGTTCTCGGGTACCCGACCACGGGACCCGAGAACCGAACCGAACCACCGGTTCTTTTTTTTCAAGAACCGGAACCGAACCGACCAATGTGAGAACCGACCCGAACCGTCCGGTTCGGGTCGGTTTCGGTCCGGTTATCGGTTCTTCGGATATTTTTGCACAGGGCTACTCAGAACGCCTCTGAGCGCGCTCAGAGCACTCCCGTTCGCTCAGAACACCTCCACGCTCATGCACGCTTGGAATGCTTCTGAACATTCTCAGAACGCTTCCCCAGTCGCCTAGATTACTTCTCTGTTCGTTGCGCGCTCAGAACGCTTCTGAGCGCGCTCAGCTCACTTTTTGTCTTTCCGACTCGCTCACATTTCCGACTCGCTCACATTTCCGACTCGCTCACATTTCCGACTCGGCTCGCTCACTTTTTGTCTTTTCAGTTTCTCACTTTTCAGGAACAGCTTGTCGCCTTTCCTCGAAGGGCAGGATGGTCATTTACGAAAAATGGTGATCCGTGGGCTCTGAACCGGAAAATATAATTCGTCCTCCCAGGTGGTTATGGTGGTTACAACGGAAAAATTACCGGGCTACCCCCGGCCAAAGCTATAAAAGGACCCCCTAGGCTTCATTTGAGGGGATCCGGCCTGAATGCCCAGAGAGAGCTCCTTGATGATTTCCACAGATCTCTCCTTCGGCGCTTGAAGATCTCCTTCGCGGACTTGAAGTTTTCCGTCTTCGCGAAAGCGGACAAGGCTTTCTCACTTTCGTCTCCACGAAAGCGGACAGGGCTTTCTCACTTTCGTCTCCATGAAAGTGGACAAGGCTTTCTAACTTTTGTCTCCACGAAAGCGGACAAGGCATTCTCACTTTCGTTCTCTACCGTTCTCAGAAGGAAAAGACTTAGTTTTTTCCGAGAGGTGGCCTGTCGCCCTCGGAGCGTTCTCTCTCTCTCTCTCTCTCCCTCTGATATTGTAACGAGCAGCGGCCTGTCGCGCTCAACTTCTAAATCTCTAATTGTAACCCCCCAGAAGATAGTGGAAGTTTGGTCGGCACAGCTCCGGCCACGTGGTTTTTTACCCTTTCCGGGTTTTCCACGCTAAAAAGTCCCAGTGTAATCAACGAATTTCTCTGTGACTCTTTGGGCGCTTGGTTCGCTCCCGAGCTAATGTGGTTCAAGTCGACCGGTCTACCAAGAGCCCTAAGCAACCCGCAACAATAGGGATATAGTGTAATTACACAAATAACCATTATATTTTATGAATTTTCATTTTTTCATAATATATATTTAAGTCATTAGAGTAAAAGAAAAATCACGTGGCCGGAGCTGCGCCGGTCAACTTCCACTATCTTCTCAGGGGTTACAATTAGAGATTGAGAATTCGAGCGTGACAGACCGCCGCTCGTTACAAGGAGAGAGAGAGAGAGAACTCCGAAGGTGACAAACCACCTCTCGGAAAACTAAGTACTTTTTCTTCTTCTGAGACCAGTAGTGAGAACAAGTGAGAATGCTGAGCGCCTTTCACAACCTTCGAAAGCTCGAAGGAGATCTTCAAAGATTCAAAGGAGATCTTCGAGAGCTGAAAGAGATCTTCAAGCGCCGAAGGAGAATTCTAAGTAAATCTTCAAAGGAGCTCTCTCGAGCGTAGAAGATCAGGTGTCTTGAAATGAAGGCTTTGGGCTCCTTTTATAGCTTTGGTCGGGGGTAACCCGGTAATTTCGCAGTTGTAACCCCCCCTGGAAGACGAATCACGTTTTCCGATTCAGAGCTCACAGTTCACCATTTTTCGTAAATGACCGTCTCGCCCTTCGGGCAGTTCGGGCAGCTTCATTGCTGGTTATGAAGGCGACGAACAGGTCCTGCAATTTGAGAAATTAGGAAACGTTAACTGCACGCGTGTCGGGAACGTGGAAACGTTCTGAGCGCGCGAGGAAGTGTTCTGAGCGCGTCACGAACATGGGTGCATTCTGAGCGCGCAACGAACACTGGAGCGTTCTGAGCGCGCAACGAACACGTACGAGAGCGCTCTGAGCGTGTCAGGAGGCGTTCTGAGCGCGCAACAAACACTAGTGCACTTTTTTGTAACGGCCCAGCCCCGACCACCACACTGAGGGCTGGCAACCCGGCTCACAAGGCCGGTCCATCTCCACCCAGTGGGCCGGCTAACCGACCGTTAGACGCCTGGCCCCATTGTCCAGGACGCCCGGGCTGCAGCCCGCTTAGCAACACCCCAACCAATCCCTGTAGCCTGTTTCTCAGCTACAGTAGGGTGTTGATGGCGGGTCTCGATCCCCCGCCACCCTTGATAAGAACCTCTTCAAACAGGTCTCATCACCAACTGAGCTGCAGCTCAGTTGGTGATGAGACCTGTTTGAAGAGGTTCTTATCAAGGGTGGCGGGGGATCGAGACCCGCCATCAACACCCTACTGTAGCTGAGAAACAGGCTACAGGGATTGGTTGGGGTGTTGCTAAGCGGGCTGCAGCCCGGGCGTCCTGGACAATGGGGCCAGGCGTCTAACGGTCGGTTAGCCGGCCCACTGGGTGGAGATGGACCGGCCTTGTGAGCCGGGTTGCCAGCCCTCAGTGTGGTGGTCGGGGCTGGGCCGTTACAGGGGGACAGACCCCAGGATGGCCGGTGAAGAGCATATGTATTCAAACCGGGGACGAACGTAAGAGGGGCAGACCCTTACGACGTCGGGACCTTACTACGATGGAGAAGGGTGAACCTTCAATCGACGGTAATGCGAAGTCCCCGGGGCAAGACCCCAAAGTGTCCGGTGAAGAGCGGGTGTGCGAGCTCGTCTGTGCGAGTTGTCGTGACATGCGTAGTTATGAGTCTGTTATCATGCGATCTTTCTGGAAGTTGTCGCTTGGTTCTAATTGTGGAAGAAACTTCTATCTCGTCTTGATTGGTTGCGAGCTTGCCGCTCAGTGATCGCGTTGGAGATCGTGACGAGCTTGTCGCCTAGTGATTGCATCGAAGATCGAGCTTGTCGTTTAGTGTTGAGGCTCGAGTAGCTTGGTGGCGAGGTACCGGAGCAGCGCGGTGGCGAGGTGCCCAAGCGACGCGGAGGCGATGTGCCCAAGCAGCGCAGAGGCGATGTGCCCATGCAGCGTGGTGGAGAGGTGCCCAAGCAGCGTGGAGGCGAGGTGCCCAAACAGAAAGGTGGTGAGGTGCCAAAGCAGCGCGATAGCGAGATGCCCAAGCAGCGCAGTAACGATGTGCCAAAGCAGCGCGATTGCGATGTGCCAAAGCAGCGCGGTGGCAAGGTGCCCAAGCAGCGCGGAGGCGAGCTACCCAAGTAGCGTGGTGGCGATGTGCCAAAACAACTCGGTGGCGAGATGCCCAAGTTATGCGGAGGCGAGATGGCCGAGCAGCGCGGTGGCGATGTGCCAAAGCAACGCTGTGGCGAGGTGCCCAAGCAGCGCGGAGGCGGGATGCCCAAGCAGCGCGATGGCGAGGTTGTCTTTTGGGCAGACTTAGTTAAGATTGTCGTGCTCGACGCATATTCTCCATCTGCATGAGGCTTTTACCTATCATCACATTGGCGTGTTTTTTGCTTGATGTTAGTACCGAAGGTTGTGGCCTTAACTTTCGTAGCCTTACTTCAAGGGATCCGTATCGCTAGTAGAGTGAGAAAGTAACTGTAGTAATCTTAAATATGTCATGGATACATGTGCGCAATTATAATCTTGCGGTTTACTGTTAAAAAGCAAAAACTGGAAGAAGCACTGAAAGTTCTCTTGCCCGGTACCTCTGGCTCATCCGCGGAGGGGTACGACGTTGTCCTCTACTGGATTGTCGTCCTGAGTTCCGTTGTGGTTCGGGACTTGGTTTAGTGAAAACCTTTCGAGGAGGCCTTGTTGTACAAGACGCTCGATTTCCTCCTTCAACCAGTTGCATCCTTCAGTACTGTGTCCGTGCCCGTGATGGAAGTCGCAATTATGTGTTTGGTTTCCTCTATTCGGCGCAAGCGGCTCGGGCCCACGCAGCGTGTTGCTATCACGGATGGCAAGAAAAACGTTAGTTCTGGTAGTGTTCAGGGGGAGTGTAGTCCTGATGCTGGTGAGATCCTCGGTCTCGGTTGAGGTTGTTGCGATGCTTGTTGTTCTTATTGGGAATCGTCTGCGGCGGTGGCTCTTCCCTCTTCCTCTTTGAGCTCCCCTCAAACTGCTGGCGGTGCGCTTCAATTGCCTCATCAGCTGCAATCTGAGCCTCAACTCGCTGAACGAGGTCTTGGTAACAAGGCACAATTTCCCGCATTAGTGCGGAGTAGAAGCCACCGGGGCAGAGCCCTCCAAGAAAAACTCCTCGTAGAAGCTCGGGGTCCACCCTTGGAATTTGACGTGCCTCAGTAGTGAAGCGGCCGAAGAAATCCTTGAGGGTCTCTCCCTCGCTCTAGCATATTCCTGAAAGGTGGGAGGGGTCCCGGGCGGTTCTGCGGTTGGCGATGAATTTGTTGGTGAATCACTGAGTTAGTTCCGCAAAATTGCCTATGACTCCTTCTCTCAGAGAGTGGAACTCCTTCTCTCAGAGAGTGGAACCAAGTGTGTGCTTGTCCCTATAGTGTCGTCGGGAATAATTGGCACAACAGTTGGTCAGTGGCATTGTAAAATTCTCATGACGGTGGCGAAGTGACAGACATGCTCCAGCGGGTCGTCTGTTCCGTCGAGCGTCTCCATGTTGGGGAGCTTGAAGCTGTCTGGGATGGGTTGCGCCAAGACCTCAGGTGTTAACGGTGATCCGTGGTGGAGAGGGCGGCGAGCTAGAGCGGCCCGTCGCCCATCTTGTTCGTATTCCTCGGCGATCACGTCCTGAATGTTCTCGTGGGTGAGCCTTCCTTCTACACGCCCGAAGCCTGCTACTTCCGGGCAGTGGTGGTGATGACATGCTTCAGGTTCTCTGGCTGGGCGGACTGGGCGTGCTGAGTTGGCTGCGTTAGAGATCTCTTCCTCCAGAATGTCGTGCTCGCAAGCGATATGCAGTTTTGGAGAGCGATCCAGAGTTTGAGGAGGCAGACTGTCTTATTCACGGGCGGGATTAGGAGCTCGTGATGCCCCTCCGTTCCTTAGGAGCGTGAGCATCTCAGTTTAGTATTCTTCTATCTGGCACACGCGTCCCTCCAGTGATGTAATAGGTGCGTTCATGGCCCCTTTCGCAAGAGGAGCGTTGATGAGAGAGTGGGAGGGTGCTGGATCAACATGCCCCCGGGATTGATTCTTCGGTAGTACGAACACTACTTCTTGCCATTGCGATCGGTAGCGAGTACTGTCTTGAAGAAAATACTTCCTTTTGGGAGTCTTTGATGAGTATTTGGGAACACTCGTTCCCATAGACGATGAAAAGCTGTTGTGGATCGCTCGGGTGCTCTGGTAGACCGGTCGAATTGGACCACCTTACCTCGGAAGCGAACCGAGCGAGCAAACAGTCAATGAGTGAATCAAAGAGTGACACAAGGACTTTTAACGTGGAAAACCCAAAAAGGGTGAAAAACCACACATCCGGAGCTGTGCCGTCCAACTTCCACTATCTTTTTGGGGGTTACAATTAGAGATTGAGAACTCGAGCCCGACAGGCCGCCGCTTGTTACAATGAGAGAGAAAGAACTCCGAAGGTGACAAACCCTCTCTCGGAAAAATAAGTACTTTTTCTTCTTCTGAGGACAGTAGTGAGAACAAAAGTGAGAATGATGAGTCGCCTTTCGCGACCTTCCAAGGCTCGAAGGAGATTTTCGAAAATTCGAAGGAGATATTCGAGAGCCGAAAGAGATCTTCAATCGCCGAAGGAGAATTCCAAGGAAATCTTCAAAGGAGCTCTCTTGGGCGTAGAAGGACAGGTGTCTTGAAATGAAGGCTCTGGGCTTCTTCTATAGCTTTGGCCGGGGATAGCCTGGTAATTTCTCCATTGTAACCACCGTAACCACATGGCGGACGAATCACGTTTTCCGATTCGGAGCGCACGGATCACCATTTTTCGTAAATGATCGTCTCGCCCTTCGGGTAGTTCGGGCAATTCGGGCAGCTTCGTTAACTGTGACGAACGGGTCCTATAATCTGAAAAATTAGGAAACGTTAACTGCGCGCGTGTCGGGAACGTGGAAATGTTCTGAGCGCGCGAGGAAGTGTTCTAAGCGCGCCACAAACACGGGAGCGTTGGTTTAGGTGATCCTAATGTCCTAGGGCATAACCTAGGGCTAAAACTAGTGTCCTAGGGCATAAACACCTCCACACCACCCCATATCACTCATGGAGGTGTTTTAGGTGATCCTAATCCAGTGGCCAAGGTTTTACCTCATGGAGATGAGATTTGACCCCAATACCCCAAAATGAGCATTATACCTTATTTTGACCTAGTTTGACCCAACTTGGGTTAGCCAATCACTCAACTAAATCAGTCCCAATTGGGTTGGGCTTTTTACCATGGTCATACAATAATCCCAAGGAGCACCCACCAAAATTTGGAGGGCATTGGAGGTCATTTGATCCAATAATTAATTAATGTATGAATTATGAAATTATTACAAAAACCTTAGAAAAAGGTTCTCCTAAAATTTTCACCTTTGGGTATGATGTGTGGGTAGGTGTAAATAGCCTAGGTTTTAAATATCAAGGCTATACCATTTACCAATAGAAAGATATTCAAGAAAAGGTGACTGCCCTACCCTAGGGACCAGTCCCACCAAATTGGCTCTACAGGGAGATACAGTGCCCCTATTGACCTGAAACAGATTTTCACTTAATCTAGACACCAAGGGCTACAATATTTATGTTGGGTACTTTTCATTTGAGGTGGTCTAGTATTTTTAATAAATTAAACAAAATATTGCAGGAAGTGTGACAAAATGAAATAACATTTTAACATAATCATTTAAATCTGCGAATAGCAGATCACGACAGATCTGACAGCCCACAGTCATCGTCCCCATTGAATGGACGGTCCCCGAAGACCGTCATGGGTGACCTTTCTTCTCGATTTTCCGGCCACCCTTACATCTTTCCGGCCGGCTAGTGCCACCACCACCTTCGTCGAGGTGGTGGCAAGCGATGGGCGGTGGTTAGTCGGCCGGTGGTGGCCGGAGGGGGGTTTTCTAGCGGGGGAAAAGGGCTCGAAAATGAACCCTTTTGGGAGCACGATTCAAGCTCGATTGAGCTCTAATCAAGCCCCAAACCGATTGAGATCTATGCACTAGGGGAGAGAGGGAGGATCAGACCTGTGTGGGGGCTTGGTGGCGCATATTCCGGCGAGTCGTCATGGCCGGAGGTGGAGCTTTCGGCGCCATGTCAATCCTAGCTTCTGATTCTCTATTTCTTCGGGGAAGAGGGGGGTTACACTCCTCTCTGATCCCTGAGGGTGTTAAGGAGATCAATTGGGGGAGGGGGAGCCTTGGCATCAATTGCCATTAATGGCCATTAGTGGAGATTTCAGCCACCTCTATTTCTCCCCTAATTCAGCTCCCTTGGCCATAGAAACTCCAGAAATCTGTTTGTAACTGAAGGGGGAGGTGAATGCTCATCAATTGGGGAGGAATTGAAGGATCAAATGCATTAATCACCATGAATGCTCTCCTTCTCTCTTCAATTTGGGGGAAACCCCCCTTTTCTCTCTCCTAATAACCAATTACAGAAATTGAGTAGTGATTTCAGTAATTACCAAGCCCACTAGGTGGTGGACCACTTTAGTTGGACTAGCCCAAATGGATTGGGTTTAATTTGGGCAAATTAGGTTATTTTGACCTAATTTAGGACAAGGTTGAGTTTGGTCAAATTGACCAATTGGGTTGACCCCAATGGGTGGCTTAGGCTCCAATGGCCTCCTTAAGGGTTAGGAAGGTCTAGGTAATGTCAATTTGGCAAGATGAGGGTGAATTGCCCCTTAATAGGGCACTTTTGACCAAATTAGGGCTAGAGTTGACTTTGGGTAAATTGGCCAAATTAGAGGTCCCATGATGGGGCTTTTTGGTCCATTAGGTCACTAGTGACCCTATGAGGGTAGGGGCAGGGTCAATTTGGCATGGTGGAGGCCAATTGGCCCTAATTGAGCCAGTTTGACCAATTTAGGGTTATTGTTGACTTTGGTCAATTTGACCTCTTTTGCTGACCCCAATGGGTCCCTGGTGCTCCAAGGAGGCCCCTAGTGGGTTAGGGACACTATGGTGGGGTCAAGGTTCAAGGTGAGGCCCCTAAGTCCAACCCTAGGCTAGGTATCTGAAAACTACTATTTGCAGACCACTTGGGTTTTCCCTTTCTCACCTAAACTCACATGGTCTTGAGACCTTCCTATGGTTTTGTCATGACCTAGTCATGACAAAACCAACTTGGGGGTCTAGTTGTTTGGGGGATGTTACACGAATAGTCGTCCCCTGAAAGATCCCCGGCTCTAAGACCGGCAATACCGCACCCAAACTTCCTCTCCATCATACGGAGAGTCTTCTGAATACCTCTCTGAAAGGCAACTTCACACTCATCCGCTAACATCGTCTCGACCTCCTTCGTCATCACCTCGGCGCGAATCTCCTCCGACATCTGGAACCGCTCCTCTACAAATGCCAGGGAATCTTTGTACTCGGCCACACCTGCCGCCTTGGACTCCTCAATGCTATGCTCAATAGAGGACAACCGGTCTGTCTCGCTCCTCAGGAAACCCAGCTCCCCTCCAAGCGGAATATCTCCCGCTGAGCCTCCGACAACTGGCGAAGGGCATCCTGAGCAAGCGCCTTGTCACCACCGCACTCCGCTCGTAACGCCTCAACCTCCGACCGGGAAGAGGAAATGTCCGCTTCCAGCTGTCTAAGGCTATCAAGATCGCGATCCCTCTTCTTCTTCAGGGCGGATAAATCGCCCCTCGCCACGCGAAGCTCCTTCCGAAGAGTGAAGCAGACGTCCTTGAGGCCCACATAACAATCGTTCCACGTAAGTGCAACGCTGGTCAAAACATCGGCCTGTAGGAAGAAACAAATAATTAGCACGCACATACAAAGATGGAAAAGAAGGGCCAGCACTAGAAAAGCAGAGCTCTACTCACCGCAGAAGTCATCGCCTGAAGAGAAGACGAAACTCGCCTAATTGGCGGAAAAGGAGGAGGCGGTGGCAAGTCCCCCTGCGGAACCTGGCCAGCGACAGGAGACGCCAGGATCTCAATATCCGGATCGTCGGGACTCGGCTCCACCCGGCGGCTGCTCGGACCAGCCTCATGATCATGGCTCCTAGGCACAGGCGGAGCAAGCCCTGAACTGGAACCTCCATTCTTAAAAACGATCTTCCTCTTCTTCCCACAAACCAGGGGAACGACAGACGCACGCTCAAGATCCCAAGAAAGTCCCACCGAGAGCAATCAACTCTCCTCCACGCAACCAGAGACACAATAAAGGGCCTTCGATAACCCCTCTCACCCAGGAAAATCGGGGAGAGGAACAAACTCGTCCTCCCGCCCCGTGTGACGGCGGCAACGTTCAGGGAGCGCCCTCCACAACTCTGGCAACTCCCAACGATTCTGGACATACCCGTAAAGGGTATTCCCATGCCTATAATCATTCTTCTCCCTGAAACGAAACCAGCTTTTGTTGCTTTGAACCTCGATGCAACCCCTTGGTCAGTGGAAACCTCGCACTAGTCTTTGAACACCTCGACGGAAAACTGCGCGCTATGCTCCCGAAAGAGCACAATCATCCCCATAATTCTCGCCATCCCAACAGGAGTAAACTGAGTAATCAGAACACCGCAGAACCAGAGTATCTCGATAACCTCCTCCGATGGGGGAAGGCGAAACCCGTATTTCAAGCAGCTCTCAGAGAGAGTCATGAAAAAGGTCGGCAGATTCTGAGCGCGCTCCTCCGCCCACGGGATCTTCACCTCAATGCTAGAAGGCAGTCCAAACCACTTACGCCACATGTCGATCCGAATGCCATCAAGAGTAGAGCGTAGACGCATCGGTCTTGACTGGCCGCCCCGTTTCGAAGCCTGAAAACAAAATATGCATACATAAGCACATACATCAAAGAAATAAAGGCCCAAGAAGGCACACATTAGGCAAACTCCGCCGGAACCCCCACAAGCTAGGCACCTCTACAACAGGCCTGACCGCGCACCAGCCACGCGCGCGTCGGCCACCCCAGAAGGCCGCGCGGCACGGCCGCCCGGTTTCACGACCGGCACCGGCCGCGCGCACGGGCACGCGGGCACCAGCCGCAAGCCGCGCGCGCGGGCACGCGGGCACCAGCCGCAAGCCGCGCGGCCGGCCGCCCACTTTCCTGGGCGGCACCGGCCACGCCCACGGAGCGCGGGCAATGGCCGCCCCCGCAAGTCATGCGGCCAGCCGCCCGCTTCCCCGATCGGCATCGGCCGCGCGCACAGGAGCGCGGGCGCTGGCCGCCCGCTCCCCCGGCCAGCATCGACCGCGCACACGGGCGCGCAGGCGACGGCCGCAGGCCGTGCGGCCATCCGCCCGCTTCCCCGGCCGACACCGGTCGCGCGCACGGGAGCGCGACCGCCCGCTTCCCCGGCCGGCACCGGCCGCGCGCACAGGGGCGCGGGCACCAGCCGCAAGCCGCGTGGCCGGCTGGCCGCTTCCCCCGCCGGCACCGGCCCGCGCGCGCGCTCCTCTCTCTTCTCTCTTTTCATGCGAAGCAGAGAAAAAACTTACGTACCTCCACCATGGTTCAACGCGCCGCGTAGAGATAACGATGATCGGAGCCGCTGCAAGCAAGACAAAACCTTCGCACTCCTCCGCACGGAAGTTCGGACTCCGAAGGTTTGGGGGGCTTATGATAGGAATTCATATATAGGCTTTCATCTATATAAAGATGACCGGGTGTCGGTTACTCACACAATCCACTCCCCCACTAAGGTAGTGGGGAGTGAGTGGTAGAGCAAACCAAACCGCCATTTTCGCCGCCAACTGCCTGTGCGAGAGTGCGCGCGGAACGCGCCGCACGTAGCCATACACGCGCCAGCACCGCGCCCAACCATGTCGTGCACGGTAGCGCCACCCCCTCCCCCCCCCTGCGCCTATAGGAGGGGGCGGCGTAATCGCACCCGCCAAGAGGGGTGCGGCCAACCGCACCCTCCAAGTGGGGTGCAGCCAAGTCGCACCCCCCATGGGAGGTGCGGCCACGCCGCACCACCTTGTGGGGTGCGGCCAAGCCGCGCCACCCTTTGGGGTGCGGCCGAAGGCATCCCCCCGTCGGGACCAGGTTGAGTCTTTTTTCCCTTTGGGGCGCAATTTCCCGCCCCCACGCTCGTCGCGCTCAGAGCGCTTCTCCGACAACTCAGAACACCTCCGCGCTCATGCGCGCCCAGAATGCTTCTGAGCACGCTCAGAACATTCCCACATTTTCGACGCGCTCACAATTTGTCTTTCTAACTTCTCAGATTGCAGGAATGGCTCGTCGCCTTTTCACCTTCAACGAAGTTACCCGAACTGCCCGAAGGGCGAGACGGTCATTTACGAAAAATGGTGATCCGTGTGCTCCAAATCGACCAGCGCGATTCGCCCGTCGGGTGGTTACGGTGGTTACGACGGCGAAATTACCGGGCTACCCCCAGCTAAAGCTATAAAAGTAGCCTCGTGCCTTCATTTCAATGGACCTTGCCTTCTGGACCCGAGAGAGCTTTGTGGAAGATTCCCTCGGATTCTCCTTCGGTGCTTGAAGATCTCCTTCGTGCTTCGAAGATTTCCTTCAAAGCCTCGAAGATCTCCTTCGAGTCCCGAAAGGCGATCGACTCGGCATTCTCACTTTTCTTCCACCAACATTCTCACTTTTGTTCTCCACCGTTCTCAGAAGGAAAAAAACTTAGTTTTCCGAAAGGTGCTCTGTCACCCTCGGAGCTCTCTCTCTCTCTCTATTATTGTAACGAGCGGCGGCCTGTCGCGCTTGAATAATTCTAAGTGTCTGGTTGTAACCCCCCAGATGATAGTTAAGTTTGGTCGGCACAGCTCCGGACGCGTGGTTTTTCACCCTTTCCGGGTTTTCAACGTTAAAAAGTCTCAGTGTACTCAATGAATCTCTAATTGACTATTAGCATGTTTGGCCCGCTTCAGAGCTAAGACTGTTAAAGTCGACCGATCTACCAAGAGCACCCAAGCGACCTGTAACAAAGCTAAAGACGATGAACGATTACAAATGAGATTGTATCATTGTATGAAACAGATGCGATATATTAGTTCCATGAGGATCGTGTGATTGTTAATTAGCACGTGTTTTCCTTAACAACATTAATTAGCTGCCCGACTTCGGGATCGAGCAGCTAATCAAGCTGATGCATTTGATTAAATTTTTCACGATCATTATAGAATGTATGTTTGGCATGACAAATTGACAATGGTTATTGTTGAGGCTCCGCTCAAGATAGTCCACTAAGGCTCATCGGATGTGGAATGGCCTTATATAGTATCTCCAGCATAGAGCCTAACTCTAGTGACACGGAACCCATCGGGTCATTCCGAGTCGGTCCTGACACGCGCGGACATATTAATAATAATAGAACTAACAATCTCCTCCTATGTCCGCGGTATACCGACGTTGGAAAAGGGTTGGAGTGTGTAGTGTTCAACCAATTTGACTCATTACACAACCGTGTCCACAAGTACCTGTTATAATATATTGGACTGAAAGAAACAGGAGTATGTATGCACGCATAAGCATAGAACATAAGCTAAGCAGCATCACATCAGAATCAAAGTACCGTCAAAGAGATAGGTACCAGAAGACCTAATGTCTCATGACTAACAAAAAGTAGAAAATAGTCCAAACAAAACAGGTAAAGAGAGCTAAACAGTGCTCTAAGTCAGAGAAAGAAACCAAACAGATACTCTAGAAACCATCATCCAGCAGATCATCCTTTTCAGGATCTCAGTCTACATGTGCTCCTCCTGCATCAGCATTTTCTGTAATTTCCAACTGAGAACTTCATTTAGAATGAATTCAACAATGGAAAATATACATGTATCTAGTTCTGTATATAAGAACGTATTACTTTAATTATGCTCAGAGTGAATATGTATAGTATTTCAGGTTTAACCGCAGTATCTATTAATTGTTTCCAAGCGAAACGATTTCAGACTTCTGGATAACGCAGCTATATCTGTGTTCCTATGTGTGATATCCTGGTTACTGTTCTTCTAGGGTTAATTGGAACTCATCAAATGTGGAATGGAACCAATCAACAGGAGAAGGTCCAAAAACAAGTTAGATCGTGTTATCAAATGTGGAATAACACTCTCCTCCAAGTTAAGGAAGACGAATCTGGATGAGGTTGTTATCATCAAATGTGGAATGAAACAACCAACCAGAGATTCGTACTCAGCAACCAAAATATCAACGGAGCACAACATGCTTGATTTGACAAAGGAAGGAATCAAAACATTCGGACTAAGGTTGGTCTCAAACCGCCTTAAGTCCCATTTCCCCCACTGTTTTGATTGAACGGTCTCGGGGCATTCCTTTCGTCAATGGATCAGCTAGATTATCCTTCGATCGCACGTCGACCAAAGTAATAACGCATTGTTCTTTAAGATAATTCAAAAGGGCGTGTCTCAGTCGTACATGTCGTCTCTTAGTGTTAAAGAGGACATTCTTAACAACTTGGACTGCTGCCTGATTATCACAATAAAGGCTTAAAGAATTTATTTGAACTCTAGACAAGGAAATGTCTAAGATCAAATTTCTGATCCAGTCTGCCTCTTCACCAGCTAAAGCTAAGGCAAACAACTCGGCTTCCATAGACGACAAAGCTATGCAAGTCTGTCTCTTGAACTTCCAAGTAACTGCAGCACCACCCAATGTGAATATAAATCCACTTGTTGCTTTGCTGTTTGAAGCTTCTGAACACCAGGAGGCATCAGAGTAACCTTCCAAAGTAGAAGGGTGACCAGTATAGCACAGAGCGTGGTCTTTAGTACCTTTGAGATACTTCATCAGCCTATCTAGGGCATCCCAATGCTCTTTGCCTGGACAACTGGTAAAGCGACTTAGCATGCTTACGGAGAAAGCAATGTCAGGTCTAGTGCAGCTTGTGGCGTATATGAGACTTCCAATGATCTTTGAGTACTTGACTTGATCAACGCTTGTTCCATTATTCGGACTCAGCTTGACGTTCGGATCAGTTGGTGTTTCAACAGGCCTACAATCTTTATAACCCCAGGTATTAAGAATCTGCTATATGTAGTGAGCTTGACTCAGAGTGACACATCCCTTGTCTACTCTTACTTTCATACCTAGTATGGTATCGACGGGACCAAGGTCCTTCATATCAAACGCTTTGGCGAGAGTGGACTTAATATCCCTCACGGCAGCTAGGTCTGACCCCAGGATTAACATGTCATCCACATATAGGCATATGATGACTGTTTGGTTTGACATCAAGCGGTAATAGAGACACTTGTCTGAGAGACTGGACTGAAATCCAAAGCTCTTTACCACTTGATCAAACTTCATGTGCCACATCTTAGGTGCTTGTTTACGCCCATAAATAGATTTATCAAGTTTGCACACTTTATCCTTTAGATCTGTATGGACATAACCTTCAGGTTGTGCCATGTAGATCTCTTCATTTAGCTCTCCATTCAAAAAGGCTGTTTTCACGTCCATCTGATGGACGATGTTCTCGACAGAGGCTAAGGCTAGAAGAATTCTAATAGTAGATAGGTGACATACATGAGAGTAGACATCAAAGTAGTCAATTCCTCCTTATTGTTTATAACCCTTAGCTACTAGACGTGCTTTGTATCTGGCTATAGACCCATCGCTATGTAGTTTCTTCTTCAGTACCCACTTGCATCCCAGGACTTTAGCTCCTTTCGGTAGGTCCACTAGATGCCATGTATTATTTTGTAGTAGCGAGTTCATCTCATCGTCGATGGCTTCTGCCCAAATTAACGCATCTCTCGATCTCGTCGCTTCCTGATAGGAAAATGGATCATCCTCTAAGTGGTAGGTGACGAAATTCTCACCAAAATCCTTAGGGATTCTATCTCTTGTAGATACTCTAAGAGGAATAGGTTCGACCTCTAGAGGTTGGGGAGCAGTGCCAGAGGGGCCAACTTCGAGTTCTACCGTAGACTCTGAGATCATGTCAGTAGATCCAGGAACGGCCAGGCCATGATCTTTGATAAATTTATGCTCAAAGAAAATAGCATCTCTAGACTCTATCACTGAATTAGTGGATATATCCAAAAATCGGTCAGCTGCACTGTCTTCTGCACTGCCTAGGTAGACACAGGTTGTCGTTCTAGGTCCCACCTTAGGTCTTTTAAGGTCTTGTATACGCACATAGGCGATACAGCCCCAAGTCTTAAGAGTGTCATATCTACAAGGATGACCGTGCCACAGCTCATAAGGAGTAGAACTGAGCTTTGAGTGAGGTACTCTATTCAGAATGTGATTTGCAGTAAGGACTGCTTCCCCCCAGAAGGAATTGGGCATGCCAGCGGTCAGGAGCATAGAGTTTAACATCTCTGTCAAAGTTATATTCTTACGCTCAGCAACTTCATTTGATTGGGGTGAGTAAGAAGATGTAGTTTCAAGGATTATGCCCTCAGTGGCACAAAACTCCCTAAACCCAGTTGCAGTGTATTCTCCTCCTCGATCACTTCTAAGTCTCTTAATCTTCAGATTTAACTGGTTTTCTACACGAGATTTGAAGATTTTGAAGGTCTCGAATGTCTCGTCTTTCGATTTCAATAGGTAGACATGACAAAATCTGGAGAAATCGTCAATGAAGGTAATTAGATACTTCCTTCCCCCTCTAGTGGCATGACTCTGAAAGTCACAGAGGTCGGAATGAATCAATTCCAAAAGTTATGTGCTCCTAGAAACGGTCTTATAAGGGTTTCTAGTTATTTTAGTTTGGGCACAAACCTCGCACCTATCAAACCGAATAGAGAAATCTAATGGAATGTTGTGACTCTTAGTTAGATCATGCATCTTCTTGTAGTGAACGTGTCCAAGTCTATTGTGAAGTAGCTTTGGATCTAATAGAGACGAACTCACTTGATTTATGCACTCGTTTTCTAGGCTAAGTCTATACATTCCATTGATTAAATAAGCGCAACCAAAATAATGTGAATTAACAGACAGTGTTATTCTACCGCTAATGGTTGTGAAGGACATTCCGGACTTATCTAACAAGCTCATAGAAATTAATTTTTTGGTTAAATTAGGAACTAACTTAACAATTTGCAAAAATAAAATTTTACCTGAAGAGAGAACGAGCTTTGCCGTCCCAGCATGAGTGACGTCTGTCTCTCCTCCATTGCAATTCTCTACTCTGTCTCGGACTGCTCTGACGTTGGAGAGTAGACCTCTGTCATTTGTGACGTGACAGGTAGCACCGCTGTCCATCCACCACTCAGAAGACGCACTGCGATTATTGCTCCCGATTGTTGGATCGGTCGGCGCCCTTAGAGGGGGGGGGGGGGGGTGAATAAGGGTTTTCAAAAACTTTAGATTTTATTTAGAAAAACTTTGGAATATTACAATATTAAAACAAGAAGTCAAGTAAAACAAAAAGAGAGACAAGCTTTATTGATATTAAATAAGTTTTACAAAACTTGATCTTAATGGCGCTAGAGATCGGAGGCGAATAATAAAAGCTCTTTTCGTTTTTTATCCCGACTCGCTTCCCCACGAACCGGTGGCCCTAGTCTTCTCCTTCCAGGATTCGGCCTCAAGCCGCTCTAGCCAATCCTTCCCCGGATGTGGCCTCGAGCACCCCCTAGACCTAGCCTAGATCTAGTCGCCAACACGAGGCGAATTTCAGCCCTAAGTCCTACCCCAGACCTAGTCGCCAACACGAGGCGATTTCACTAACCGTTTACAAGAAAAGAAATGAAATGAAAAGACAATAATATAAAAACTCCCTCTATGTGGATCTCTCGGAGAAGTAGACGAAGATGCAGAGTATGATCGTAGTCGATGCGGTCTTTCGTCACGATGATGACGCGTGTTGAAATCTTCTCCACGGATCTCCTTATGGCTTTATGGATTTGTGGGAGTATCTCTCCGAACACTCCTCTCTATGTTGTGGCACGAGCCTCTGGAATTTGGGATCTCTAGAGCATGAAAAAGACGGAGCCAAAGTCTCCATTTTATAGCCTCAGCGCTACCGCCGGCGCTAGCCCGGATTAGGAAAGATTTTGCGTGGCAGGATCTCCCATCCGCGGCAACGTTTTGCTCTATGCCTTTTGTGCGCCACGCTACCGCCAGCGCTAGTAGCTACCGCCGGCGCTATCCCTGATTAAGTAACTTTTTGCGCGGCAGGATCTTCAATCCGCGACAACCTTGCTTTTATTCCTTCTGTGTTTAGTGCTACCGCCAGTGTTATCCGCTACCGCCAGGCGTTAGCGCCTTCTATAATCAGCTCCTAGAATTGCGCTATTCATCGCTAGCGCCCGGCGCTAGGCACTACCGCCGGCGCTAGTGAGCCTCTTCGAATTTTGGCCTCAATTTTGGGGGCAGTCATCATGAGTACTCCTTGAGTCATATGGACTATGTTAACCTGCACACTTGAACAAATACACATAGGATTTGTTATTCTCAAACCTAGGAGATGCGGAAGACCATGTTCCAACAAACTCCCCCTTTTGATAATAACAAATCCATTAATGATAAATCAAAGCATTAATAAATAAGCATGATGAAACTCTACTTGTGTGTGTGTGAGAGTGATGACTTAGGATAATTATTGATTTTAGCATTTAGAATTGCTTCCCCTAAATACATGCTCCCCCTAAGTGAGTGCTCCCCTAATATGTAAGCTATCATCTGAATTTGTCATGTTGGGTTTATGATAGCGGGTTATATTTATCATGTTAGTTTTCCCCCTTTTGTTATTAGCAAAAGTGGGTAGGGAAACAAAGCACCAAAAAGGTTGTAAGTCGAAAATAAGGCATGATCGAGCTTTTGAAGTAAATGATAAGGAGTTTTAGAATTGTTTTTCATTTAAATAGATCAGAGTTATAAGCATTACAAAATTTTTCATAGAAGGAAATCAGAGTTTTTAGCATAAAAAAGTAATGATTTTCTCTTTATATAAAAGTTTTAAGCATAAAAATAAGGATTTCCAAATAACCAATCTACCCAGACAATATGTCTACACCCTAGGCCCGTACTAAGTGACGGATGAGCATGAGGAGCTGCAAACATGCCGTAGGTTGGGGTGTTAGTCCCATATGCAAACACTAGACAAAACTCAACCTAGCACTCTTTCCCCCCAGTGCCTCGCAAGGCCCCACTGGAACCCTCCTCGGTTAAGGACAAGACATGACTAAAGATAAGTTTATCTAATGTCTACAACCCTACGCCCCCGCTATGGTGAGATATGAAGTAACGGATAATAGTTTTTTGAAACATGAAGCTTTTAAATCTAATGGGAAGAATCATAATTGAATTTTTTTTTTGAAATAAAACTTACTTAGCTATATTGAAATTTATGAATGTGTCAGAGTTTGAGCATTGCGGAAGATTTCGAAAAAGAAACACCATAATACTAAATAAGAATTTAAGTTAAAAAGGAGATGTTTTTGAGTTTCAAAACTAACTTTATAGAGATAAGAGTTGAAGCATTTTGGAAGAAAGAAACAACATCCTTTTAGCAATGTTTCACTTGTTGGAAGAGCGTTTAGCATACACGTTTATATTGAAATAAATCAGAGTTTGTTACTATAAAAATGATATGCGTTTTAGAACAACCAATATAAATTCTACCAAGCAAGTCTACCACTTGTTTTTAAGAAAAAAATTGAGATTTAAGACTTGATATAAGCATGAAAGTGCACGGTAAAAGTTATATGGTGATGATGCGGAAGACATGTAGAAATACATGAAACATCTTATTGTAATCAAGAATAATCCATAAAAAAATATATGAGTTTAATTTTAAAAAGAAGATGTTTATGTAAATCATGTTTCAATGAAAATCTTTTATGGTTGACAAAAATAACCAAGCATGAAATAATATTATCACAAAGAGATTACTACAATGTTTTTTCAATTCACACTTTCAAATCATATCAAACATTATAGAAAACATGCTAGGTTATCTAGTGCATTTCATAAGTAAAGAGTAATATAGAATTAGCATTAGGATCCAATACTCATGAGAAGAAGTGTTATGGAAGATAATGATGTGCACATAAGTGTATTTTTTAGTAATGTAAATAAATGTTTTAATCAAAAATACATGAAATATGTAAAGTAATAGCACAATAAAACACAAATAAGTTTACTTCCACACACTTTAATGCACAATAAAAAATACAACTACCAAGGTGCTCTGCACACACAATACTCATTAAAACTTATCAGGGTGCAAAGTAGTGCTTGGGGGATCACATATTTTATTTTGAATTTTGAGACTAGTGATCCGGTGTACTTAAGAGTAAGTGGTTTTTCTTATTTTTGAAAGAAAGATTTGATTTGCACAAGACACTTTACTATTCTTTCCAAGGTGCTCAACCTCACAATGCTTATTAAGACTTATCAGGAGGTTCAAGTAGTGCTTGGTGGAGTTATCTTTGTCATTTATTTTATAATTTTGTTTTGTACAAAGTTCTCCAAATACACTTGTTTTGCAAATCAATAGACTTTATGAAAAACATAACCACTTATCTTAATTTTTAAGAGTGCAAAATAAGAAGTGTAGGTAAGATACTTGTGCAATTTTAATCCATTGTACTAATACAGAACATACACAAGTATTCTTAGATTAAATACATATGTAGACAATGCCAAAAGTGAGTGAATAAATATCATTATCAAACATAAAACATTTCTCATACTTAGAGGCATGCTAAGCTTAGTTCCACACAACCTTTAAATTATAATTGATGCACATATTAATAGATATATCAAAGCATGATAAAGACAATGTTCAAAGTAATTTGAAAAAATAAATTGTAACATTATAGAAGTTCTAAGTAATAGATTAAATCATGCTTGATTTTGCCAGAAAAAGTTCATACAGTTTTTTTTATGGTTTTAAAGTTTTATAATTTTGTATTTATTTTTTTAAAAATAGACTTTAACCACAAAACAAAAATAAAAAGGCAGAACATATTTTTTATAATTTGGATTTTATATTTTTGTATTTTGATTTTTCAAAAATAAAATAGAATCAGACGTGCAAAACTAAATAGTACATATAGATCAAAATATTTTTTAGAAATTTTTCAAAAATTTAAAATTACAGAAATTTGCACATGGACGCTAGCGCCTGCGGTAGCGCTAACGCGGGAGACAGTAAGTGTTTTTTGAGGATTTTGAAATTGTTGATTCTTGATCTTGATTAAGTGTCCCAATAGTAGTTTCATGCAGAAATTTCAGAATTTTAGAAGATGTTTTTGATGGTTAAAAACTAAAAAATTGCGTTTTTGAATTTGTTTAAATTTGAAAGATCTTGGACACCTAACTCAAGTCTTAGCAATTGATTTATAAACTATGACATCATTTGAGTTTTATAACAAATTTAGACTCACATAGTTTTTCTACCTTTTGATTTAGCATGACATTCTAAGTGATTATCTATTATGAGCACCAAAAGAAAAACTTATACTAGGAAGTAATGCTGAGATAATGAGATTTGGTGCAAATTTATAACGATATAGATCAATTTGATAGATGCTAGTATTGCATGTACTCAAAGAGGAATTTCAATTTGATTTTCTTTGGACCTAGAACGAAATGATGGACCTTTATATGAACAAGGTCTAAAACAAATGTACATGCAATATAATCAAATCAACGACAAAGATCACATAAATAAAGTTTTGAAATAATATCATTGTTTATATTACTTGAATTTATTGATCTTTGGTTTTGCATGATAATATATACGTTCAAGATATATGTTCTAATGATTAATTCATAAACTATGTGTTTGATGGAATTTTAGTGTTCTATTATGATTTCAAATCACATAGATGTCATAAAATTTGAATAACATCATAAATGTTGTACCTAACATAGATATATAAGCATAAACCAAAAAGTGATGCTAGGATGATGAGTTTGGATGCAATGTTATACATAGGATTAATCATGCAATTTGTAAAAAATATTTTTCTTTATTATAAGGGCTATCATCAACAAGATCAACACATTTTGCATTTTAATTTTTAGCCTAAGCCCTTTAATAAACCATTTAAATCCATTCTCTAAACTAATATCATTAATTTCAATATACAATTTATAATGATAGTTCAAGACATTTTAAAGGTAATGGATTTAGAAAGGTAAAAAATAAAAAGGATAAGTAGATCACTTAAACAGAATGATATGACTTATGATGTTAGAGAATTTTAGCAAAGGACATCAATAGATCATAGTGGTGTTTGTGAATTCTATATTCATTATGAAGATAAATTCTTTCAATACATTTTAGTGATTTTCCTTTAATTAAGAATTTTGATTTAGATCTTGAATTTTATTTTAGATCAAGTTATTTCGCTACACCACTTGTTGGTGAAGGCTAAGAATCTTAATAGCCAAATAATCAGATTTAATTTGAAATATCTTATAGCAAATTTAGAGTTTGATTTATATGGATAATATAAGATATTTAGAATAAAAGATAGGTCATCAAAATAAAAATATGATTTTGAATTTTGATCCATTTGTTTTATAAACTCATAAAGTTTTATGAGATAAAATCATATTTCCAATAATATATAAGATGACCATAACAAGATAGCTTAAAAATAAGAAAACAAAGAGAAAAAGAAAAGGATATTAAGGCATATCATGAAGTAGAAGTTTGTATATTTCATTTTAAAAATATTCTACTTCATGCATTTGGATGATACTAGTAGATAAGAGATTTAGGTATCCAAAGTTGACCATGTTTGATGGTTCCTTTGGGTACCCAAATGCATCGTGATGATTTTTGTGAAGACAAAGATGAATGAGTCCTTTCATGTGAAGTGAATGTTTCATTTTTAATTTTAGGTCTCCATTCAAATCTTGGTTTAATGTTATTCTTATTCATCAAATTTTCATTGAGATTATCTTTATATTGATGATTATGATTGTAATGATTATTAAAAGTGATGTTCATAGGAAATTTATGTAGTTTTATTTTTATGTTGGGAGAAACACGATTTTGTAAATAATGGTGATTTTGATTTTGATTTGCAAATCCTTTATGTTCCTTACTCCCATTATTAAACTTAGTTAAGATGTTCATATTCATTTTCAACTTGTTTTTAGATATAGTTTCACATTGTGAATTTGTATTTACAATTTTCATAAGCAAGTTGATTTTGGATTTTAATTCATCATTCTTAACTATAAAATTATGTCTTGCTTTATTATAAGCTATTGTGTAATTTTTAAGAGTGGATACAATAGACTCGATATGATCTTGATAATTGTTTCTATATTTATCAAATGTTTCATCCATCTCTTTAATTTCAATTTATATTCTTTACACTTAGCACAATCATTTATCAAAGATGAATTTTCTAAACATAATTTTTCATTTTGTTGTTTTATAAAAATAATTTCTTTTTCAAGTTCCTTATGTTTTTCCTTAAAATTATCACAATCAAAACAAGGTTTTGTGTTTTCAAGTAAAGGACAAGATGGTGAAACCACATCACAATTTGATTCTAAATTAACATTAGCTTTTAATCTCTTATTTTCTAAACGTAAATTTTTATTAGTAATTTTCAATTTCTTGATCTTACGTTTAGCAGTTTTTAGTATATTGAAACTAGAAATGGAAGTTATCACACAAGAGGAAGATTTAGTCTTCCTTACAGCGCTATTGGAGGAGGCATATTGTGAACATGAAATTCCTTCGTCATCTTTTAGTTCTTCCTCCATTATAGATGGATCTATATCTTCTCTTTCTCTTGGTGTATTGTTCTCCTTTTCTATTTCAATATTCTCCATGGCTTTGCTCCGAGAGATATCTTCTTGAATGATAGTGGATGCTTAGACATTTTTCTCTTCCTGTGTTTGTTCCATACCTGCGAGAGGAAGATCATACATTTCTTCAAGAAATTTCCATATTTTGTATGCACTAGAAAAACAGTATATTAATTTGAAAATTTCATTTGAAAGACCACAAAATAAATAGTGTTTAGCTTTTGCATTTAACTAAAGTTCTTTTTTATTTGATTCATTTGCAGGTCTAGTTATGGCTAAATTCCATACTTCGATATCTAAAGTTTTAATAAATTTTTCAATTAAAATTTTCCATCCTTTATAATTTGATCCTTCGAATAAAGGTGGTGCAAGAGATTTTTCTTTTTCTTCAAAATTACCCCCACTGATAGAAGCGAGATCATGAGACGCCATTATTCCCGATTGTTAAGCCGATTGGAATAACCTCGCTCTGATACCACTTGTTGGATCGGTCGGCGCCCTTAGAGGGGGGGGGGGGGGGGGGGTGAATAAGGGTTTTCAAAAACTTTAGATTTTATTTAGAAAAACTTTGGGATATTGCAATATTAAAACAAGAAGTCAAGTAAAACAAAAAGAGAGACAAGCTTTATTGATATTAAATAAGTTTTACAAAACTTGATCTCAATGGCGCTAGAGATCGGAGGCGAATAATAAAAGCTCTTTTTGTTTTCTATCCCGACTCGCTTCCCCACGAACCGGTGGCCATAGCCTTCTCCTTCCCGGATTCGGCCTCAATCCGCTCTAGC
The DNA here is from genome assembly GCA_033032865.1 of Dactylorhiza incarnata. Taxonomy (NCBI): domain Eukaryota; kingdom Viridiplantae; phylum Streptophyta; class Magnoliopsida; order Asparagales; family Orchidaceae; genus Dactylorhiza; species Dactylorhiza incarnata. Next base: position 2,635,195 of record JAWHQI010000145.1, on the reverse strand, counting down.
CAATCCTTCCCAGGATGTGGCCTCGAGCACCCTCTAGACCTAGCCTAGATCTAGTCGCCAACACGAGGCGAATTTCAGCTCTAAGTCCTACCCCAGACCTAGTCGCCAACACGAGGCGATTTCACTAACCGTTTACAAGAAAAGAAATGAAATGAAAAGACAATAATATAAAAACTCCCTCTATGTGGATCTCTTGGAGAAGTAGACGAAGACGCAAAGTATGATCGTAGTCGATGCGGTCTTTCGTCACGATGATGACGCGTGTTGAAATCTTCTCCACAGATCTCCTTATGGCTTTATGTATTTGTGGGAGTACCTCTCCGAACTCTCCTCTCTATGCTGTGGCACGAGGCTCTGGAATTTGGGATCTCTAGAGGATGAAAAAGACGGAGCCAAAGTGTCCATTTTATAGCCTCAGCGCTACCGCCGGCGCTAGCGCTACCACCGGCGCTAGCCCGGATTAGGAAAGATTTTGCGCGGCAGGATCTCCCATCCGCGACAACGTTTTGCTCTATGCCTTTTGTGCGCCACGCTACCACCAGCGCTAGTAGCTACCGCCGACGCTATCCCTGATTAAGTAACTTTTTGCGCGGCAGGATCTTCAATCCGCGGCAACCTTGCTTTTATTCCTTCTGTGTTCAGCGCTACCGCCAGCGTTATCCGCTACCGCCAGGCGTTATTGCCTTCTATAATCAGCTCCTGGAATTGCGCTATTCATCGCTAGCGCCCGGCGCTAGGTGCTACCGCCGGCGCTAGTGAGCCTCTTCGAATTCTGGCCTCAATTTTGGGGGCAGTCATCATGAGTACTCCTTGAGTCATATGGACTATGTTAACCTGCACACTTGAACACACAAGATCAAATACACATAGGATTTGTTATTCTCAAACCTAGGAGATGCGGAAGACCATGTTCCAACACCGATCATAGCCACAAAGGACTTGAGATCAGAAGTATCGACCACCATGTTTGCCGCCTGAGGTGGAGCTTCATCCTTTTGCTTCTTCGGACCCTTACAGTCAGCAGCCCAGTGACTCCACTTGCCGCAGTTGTTGCATTTACCCTTCTTCCTTTTGAGGGAAGGCTTCTTGACAGCCAACTGGGCAGGACGGTCAACTTTAGGTACCGGGGGCTTCCGAGGAGGATTATTAGGTCGAGAAACGAAGTTGACAGCCTGTGGGGGCTGAGCAACCTGCTCCGCGCTCTTTCCAGCGATGTTCTGGTCCTCGATGTGAATGAACCTTTTGAGTTCATCCAGAGTAATCTTCTCCTTCCGCCTATGCATCTCTGTCTTGAAGGTCAGCCACTCCGCAGGTAGCTTGCTCAGAATCAAGTTCACGAACAGATTATCGTCCATCTTCGACTGATCGTCCTCCAGCTTGTTGCGCAGGTTCTCCAGCTCTATCATCTGGGAGGTGATTGGCAGGTTCGCTTTGAGGCGGAAGTTGAAAAACTTCTCCCCAAAGAGCGATTTGGACAACACCTCCTCCTTCTGGAAATGTGCGTTGAGACGATCTCAGATCTCCTTTGCAGTCTTGTAAGCGTGGTAGGTCAGTGCGAGCCGAGGATTGAGGGAATTCAACAGGTATTCCCTGCAGAAATCCTCATCCTTGGTCCACTGATATTCGTCTACGCCCTCGCTAGAAGACGCAAAGTCACTCTGCACAGTGTAGAAGATTCCGCGTTCCTTCATTCCTAACTGGACTTGTATTTTCCAACTGAGGAAATCGGACACGTCGAACGATTGCAGTTTGGTGACGTCGAGCGCGCTTTTCTTCGACATCGCAACAGAATTCTAAAACAGAAAACTGAAACAAAATCACCTGAGTCGCGCGGTGCCGATCCGGTGTCTTCAAAACCAATCCAGTAAAAATTTGTTTGCTCCTCCGCTCCTGCTTCCTCAAGCAACGAAGATCCAAGGTAGCAACCAGATATCTCTTTTGAAGAAATCCAAAAGATATTAGTTTGATCGGATCTTCTTCAGCAGCAAATTTCTCCTTGCTGCGGCAAGATAGTAGATCGGGCGGCAGCTTCCAGCGACAGCACAAGATCAAACAAAATCTTCAGATCTCAGTTGCCTGGAGTAGGAAGAACGACTTCTTCCTTTGATCTACCTTCCAGAGGACCTTCGATCCTCCAGATCTGCCTTCCAGCGACAGGGAACGAACCCTCGATGGGATCTTCCTCAGATCCAGACGAGGAAGAACGCGATCTGCGCAGGAAATGCAAACAGGGATCGCGCACAGTAATCGCGATTGGATTCAGCGATGGGAGCAGCGGGATCTGTGATGGGGCTCTTCCTTCGATCGGCAGGGGAGACGGGAGGCTTCGACCAAGAGCGCAGAAGAGGAACCTCCTTTCGATCTCCGATCCTTTGCAAACAGCGACGAAGAAGAAATCCAGGCAAACGGCGAATTGAGGAAGAAGGAATCGCGAGCGGCGTGCCTTTGATTTCCGAACTTCCTTTTCGACAGATTCAGATGACGGGGAGAGCGGCGCCGGATGAAAACAAAATCGCAAAATCGGAAGACCAAGGCACCGACGGGAGCGAGAGGTTTGAGCAGAAAAAACCTAAAACGTTATCTTGAGAATGTTGAGGCTCCGCTCAAGATAGTCCACTAAGGCTCATCAGATGTGGAATGACCTTATATAGTATCTCCAGCGTAGAGCCTAACTCTAGTGACACGGAACCCATCGGGTCGTTCCGAGTCGGTCCTGACACGCGCGGACATATTAATAATAATAGAACTAACAGTTATGACCACCACTAAGGGTCTGTTTGGCGCGGGGTGGCGGTCGTGAACGCGGTGGTTATGAACTGTCGTTCGTGGCCGGCCGACCGCACCTAAAGAACTTCATTCCCTTTTATGTTCAAAAATAGTTTTATTTTCTTGGTTGCGGTCATAACCATTGTCAAACATACATTTTAAGATAGTGAAATTTTTGTCCAAACTCACCGGAGCAAAAACACGATGCCAAAGAGAGCCTTAGGGTCCATTTGGTTGGGCTGTTGCTGATGAAAAGCGGCTGATCAGAAATGGAGTTTTGAAAAAGAGCTGTTTCTGAGAAATGAAGTTTTGTTAGAAAACTGTTTGGGTGCAATGGAGTTTTCAGTGCTTATTGAAATGGAGTTTTATAATTTTTGTTTGGGTCAAATGGAGTTTTTGAAAAAAAAATTCGATACACATCAAATACACAATCTTGATAATAGTTACTATAATAGATAAAAATACCAACAATTCTTCTCACCATCTAAGATCTAGAAGTGTACAACTGTTGCGTTATATTTTCACGCAACGTGATCATCTCATCTACCCCGCCTGCTGTATCAGGACAAACTACTTGATGCCCTTGTGTGCTTCCCCCCTCATCACCACCTCCCTGCTCGACGTCATTGAAATCAATATCCCTCCACGACGGGTGCCGCCGAATAAAATTATGCAGTGTCATAGTCGCCATCACAATATCGGTTTGTTTGGCGAAGCTGTAGCTCGGAATATCACGCAATATGACCCACTTCTTCTTCCAAATGCCGAACGATCTTTCAATGACACTTCTAAGGGATGAGTGCGCGTGATTGAATATCTCTCGGCGTTCTAAGGGTTTCTAAGGGATGATTGATGGTCTTTGAAGATTCTGCCAGATCTTCTAAGACGGAGCTGGTGGCACTTTTCTTTCCTTTCTTCCTCTTCCTCGCTGATGTGACCTCGGGGGGATGTGGTGCAATATTATCCTCCTGGATGTCATGCTCCCCACCGGACAACTCTCTCTCGTCGGCAGACTCAGGTGGATTACTCCTTATGCTAGGAATGGTAGCATGACGTCCACAGGCAACTACTGAATCAAACATCCTCCTCAATCGTTCCTCTGACTCGGGGGGGATGCCAGCATATCTGAACTTTTTGGCCGCTGGGACAACCTACAATATTATAACAAAAATTAGGAAGGGCAAATAGTTGAACATAAAGTTAAATGATCATCTTTTAATAAATGAATACCTTCAATCTCTCGTTCCACCACTCGTCTGAAGCATCTATAGTCTTTGTAGTCGGATTCCAACCCTAAACCAGTGGACTCACGTTTTAGCTCACTCCAAATCTTCCACTCTTTCAAATGATCCCATTTGTTCTTCATTTGAACTTTATCATAATTTTTTCCAGTTTGTAAGTGGAATTTGGTAGTCACATTAACCCAGCCCTCTTTGCTAAAATGGGTTGTCGGTCGGTTACCAAGCTCTATTTCATGAATGCATATGTCGCAAAAAACCAGGACATCATTTGAATCCCACATAGCGGAGACACCACCGTCTTTCGGCTTACCCATCTTAAAAATGAAAAAATATGTAAACATATAAACATATAAAAACACACACACACACATACACACACATACATACATATAAACACACACACACACACATACACACACAAACAACACATACACACACACACAACACACACACACATACAACACACACACACATACAACACACACACACAACACACCAACAACACACAATATATAACACACACACACACACACCATACATACACACACACACACATATACACACAAACACACACACATATACACAAACACACACATACAAAAAAACAAAAAAACACAAACACACAAACACATACACACAAACACATACACACACATACATACATACACACGCACATACACACACATACACAAAAACATATATTGAAATACCCTAAAAATTTTGAACAAATCTTCAATATTATTACACCATCCCAAGTGAAACTATGCACAAATTCGAGCATCAAACAAGCTATCACAGATAGAGGAGGGATTGTACCAGATCAGTCGACTGGGAGGTCAGCGGCAGAGGTCTGTGGCTAGGGCAGAGGTCTGCAAGGATCTGCGGGATCCGGCAGATCGGGAAGCTATCGATCGGCAGATCTGTGGGATCAGGAAGAGCTCGATCCGTCGGCGAAGATCAGGAAGAGCTCGAACGGGAAGCTAGCGATCGGGAAGCTATCGAACGGGAAGCTATCGATCTGCGAGATTCCTCTCCGTCGGCGAAGATCAGGAGGAGCTCAGCGATATCCGGCGGTTCTGGATTGGGATCGAGGGGGCAAAATCGCTCGGAGAGGTCACGGGAGATCGCGAGAAGGAGGAACGGCGCATCTGAACTGGCGCCCCTACCCACGTCTGGCGATATGAAATAAAGGTGGTTTTTAATCAAACGCCGTTTGCTACTATAAGCCAAAACAAAAGCTGCCTTTGCGGTTTTCAGCCCAACCAAGCGGGGCCATTTTCTCATATATATTATTATATATATTAGTTGATAAGTTTTAAAATTTTACTATATGTTTTTATTTTATTTTATTGTAAAGCTTTTGACATTCTTAACGAGTAAACAATCTCCGCTCCCACTCCTTTTATTTTTATATATTTCACCAACTTTTTTACTTTATCTTTGGTTTATATTATAATAACAATTGCTTACTGATTGGGTGGCTACGATTAGCATATTCAAAGAATATAAAGCTTACAGAGATAAATAATAATAATAATAATATATAATATTAAGTGTGAACTCCACATATAACGGCGCGTGCAGAATTCTGCCGCTTCTGTTTCACGAACCCAAACTATTGCACTTTCTGCTCTGTCGGCAACGAAACTCGTCGGCAACTAACATTAAGGCTTTATCTGGCGCGGCGGTGGCGGGCGGAGAAAGCGGGTGGAGACGCCGGTTGGGATTGGAGGGGATGAGCCGGTGCTGGAAACGGAGCGGATCCCTTGCCTTTTCTCTCTCCGGCGGGTGCAAACTGAGCAAACGATGCAGACGCTCATTTGTTTACCCGCTAGTCCAGCGGCGTTTGCTCCAAACGCCGAACCAAATGAAGCCTAAAGCTCCGTTTGGCACCCCGCCTGAATGCGGCGGCGGTTACGAAGTAAAACCCTAAACCTAACGCTCCCTTTGGTGTCACATTTTTGCTCCGATAATTTAAATTTGAATAAAAATGTCACTGTAGAACCCTGTATTAGCCGAGTGGACCCCTAGGACCCAAGATGCCTTTAGGCCTGATATTTTTTAGCACTGCCCCAGGCAAAGGGGCGAGCGAGGGAGGCGGCCTGCCCCCTGCTCGCCCAGCCCCAGTAGGGGAGCGAGCGAGGGAGGCGGCCTGCCCCGTGCTCGCCCAGCCCCAGTAGGGGGGGGGGGGGGGGGGGGGGGGGGGGGCGAGCGGGGAGGCATCCGACCCACACTCGCCCTGGCCCCAAAAGGGGGCGAGCGAGGGAGGCGGCCTGCCCCCTGCTCGCCCAGCCCCAGCAAGGGGGCGAGCGAGGGAGGCGTCCTTCCCCCTGCTCCCCCAGCCCCAGCAAGGGGGCGAGCGAGGGAGGCGACCTACCCCCTGCTCGCCCTGCCCCAGTAGGGGGCGAGCGAGGGAGGCGGCATGCCCCCTGCTCGCCCAGCCCCAGCACGGGGCGAGCGGGGAGGCATCCGACCCCCACTCGCCTCGCCCCAGAGGGGGTCTGCGTTTAGCGTCTCAGAACGACGAGATTTGGCTGTTGGCAGGCCAAACCTTGGGGTATTTTCGTAATCTCCAAGGCCAGAATCTGGCTATTGGCAAACCAGACTCAGGAATCTATAAAAAGGACCAAGGGGCACCTTTTGGGGAGGACTCTCTTTGTGCTACTCTCTCCCTAGGTTTCTTTGGTGGGGGGATGAGTGCCTCCAGAGGTGTCTAAGCTCAACATTTGACTTGGGAGGGGAAGCGCTCTAAGTTCCTAGTTCCTTAAGTCTTCGACTTGGCGCTCTCCCTTGAGAGAAGTAGGTGTGAGGCCACCCCGTTTGCTGGATACCCGAACTCCACAAGAGACCAAGTATTGATTTCAACTTTTGTGATTTCAACAGTCACCGTCTTAAAATATATGTCACAAAAGCACGACCGCCGCTAAGAAAAGAAATCTAATTTTGAACATAATAGTTGATGATGTTCGATCCTTAGGTGAGGTCGGGCGTTCATGAACAACAACAGTTCATACACACATGTTTACCAACCCGAGCGTAAAACTCATGGCTCTAATCAAATCACCACTTATACTTTAACCTCCAATTAACAGCCAAATTTTGAAGCTCCCAGGAGATAATATTATTAAAACGAAGGGTATTAATTAATATACATTTTCATAGTTACATATAATTAATTAATCTCCTACCAACTAATTACTCTACGTACAGGAAAAACAACGATGGCAGGCAAAATAATGCCCGCGAAATCCTCTCTTCAGCTCTCCTCTTTGCCAACCTTAAGTTAACATCACACCGTCAAATCTAAACGGATGGTCGTGATGTGGAAACAGCTCCATATCCATTTCCGAGGGGTAGTGCAGGAGCTGCGAGTACTCGTCGTACAATCTCTCCAGCATCACCGCATCCTGCTGCTTCGCCAAAATCTGCCCACCGTGATCCGAAAGCAGATAGCTTGTATCCAGAAATCCACGTTGATGATGATCATCTCCAGTTAATCCAAACTCCCAATCACCAGCTGACAAGTGGACGACTGCCTCACGATCGCCACTGCTCTCCGATGATGTCGACGATGATGACGACGATGGGCCTTGCTTCTCTTCCTCGGCGCTCATCACAATCCTAGCCGTCAATCGAGTCGGCTTCGGCGCGTAGATTTTCTTCACGCTGCCATGATTTGTGGGGTCCGTGTTTTTTGTCGTTTTGTAGCCGCCGACCGGGGAAGAAGATTTGCTGGAATGTTTATTTCTGGGGGTGGTTTCTTTGAGGACGAAGCCTTGCTTCTTCAGCTTCTTGCTGAGATGGCTGTTCCAGTAGTTTTTGATCTCGTTGTCGGTGCGGCCGGGGAGACGGCCGGCGATGAGGGACCACCGATTGCCGAGCAGGCGGTGGAGGCGGATGATGAGGTCTTCTTCTTCCGGACAGATGTTGCCGCGCTTGATGTCGGGGCGAAGGTAGTTCATCCATCGAAGCCTGCAGCTCTTCCCACAGCGAAGAAGACCTGAAAAATGAGAGGGCCAGTCAGAGAAGAGTTGATAGATCCGGATCCCCTGGAGTTCATGCGAGAACTCCACTCCAGGGGTGGATTTCATGCGGGAAGAAGAAACAGGAAGCGGGCCCACCATTTTGATTAATCTATGCGAGAAAGGAGAAAATGGGCCCATCACTGTGAGAAAGGAGGGAGCAAGCCCAGCCCTTGGATATTAATCTTGAAACTCCACCCCTGATGTACTCGCATGAACTCCAGGGGATCCATTTCCTTGATAAGTGATATACGCACCCACTCAATAGTCAAACACACCATCATTTCGAGCGCAGAAAGTTTAAAAGTAAAGTCTTGAAGACTTTGACAAAGTTATCACGAACAGTTATAATTGCTTAAAAAACTAATCTTGATTAATGAGCCATATAATTAATGAGTTGGTCACGAACGCGATGGTTACAATTTCGTTCGTGAACGTGTGCGAGAAACTCCATCCACTTTTTATGTTCAAACTAGTTTTCTTTTTTTAGCGGTCATATAACAGTTGTCATGCCAAACATGCGTTCTATGTCGCTCCAATCAAATAATTTTCGGGCGGATGCGTTTATTAAAAAAAGAGCAGGCTAGTCCACTCCAATTAATACAGAAAAAATAATTAAATTAGACACTAAATACGATGGCGAGATTGAAAATAGTTTGACATTAAGAAATTAACATAGCATTGCACGCTTAAATTTAGATATTAGCTACTGCGGCTCTTCACCTCTAAATTAACAATTGTTTTTAAATTGAATTCTGTTTATATTCTAACCGATATTATATAATGCAAAATCTTTAATTAGTTTCAAAATTATGAATACTAATATATACTGGTATGAAATAAATACCTGCTTTCTTAGGGAGAGAGCTCCAGTTTCCCTCTCCATGAGTGTTGATATAGCTGGTGAGCATAGCATCCTCTCTGGAAGTCCATGGCCCTCTGTGAAGACCCACCTTTGAGCAGCAGGGAGCCCTTCCCATCTTCTTCAATCTGCCTTCCTCCTTATTATTAACTTAAAATTTGCAGCACAGTCTGATATATATTATAAGTAAAAGATCAACAATAACCCTCTCTCTCTCTCTCTCTCTCTCTAGCTAATTTGATCCTTCTCTCTCTCTCTCTCTTTCTAGTAAGAGGATATGGGTTTGGGGGGAGGGTATGACCTCCTTTTATAGCTTCCAATTCTTCTGCATATGTTTAATTGGGGGAGTAAAATAATCAAATTTGTTGTTATTATTATATGTATTTGGCTGCCTCTGAGCCATCATGGCTTGATTCATGAAGTTCCCTGGCAACTACGGAGATGACCGAGAACGGAGTACCGGTCAAAGAAGGCTATGAATGGCGATCTTCACGGATCCGCTGTTTTCCAAATTCACCGAACACCGAGGTGTGGCATCGCAGGTGGCAGGACAGGTGTACACTTTCAGTATTAATGCAGCACGTGCTGGGTTCTTTAATTGTGATCAAGTACTTTTAAAGAAGTTCGTGGATTGGGAGACTGTATTGAGATCTTCTCTTTGGACTCACTCTCAGCCGTCTTAAGTTATCTCATCACTATTTGATTCAATATTTATTCGAGTCCGTTGGTTTGGACTGAATTGAGATCTTGAAATTAAAATTGTGCTTTTAATTTGTTCTTTATTCTTTGTGTGCGTGAACGATTGAAATTAGAATTCTAATGAATTTTATAGAATTCATTTTGAACTTAAGTTAATTGTTTTCAATTTATTGCCCGGGCTCATATTTATCGCCCAAACGTGCATTTTTTGTCCGCATTTTGTGTCAGGCATGTTTTTTTTCAAAAATGGCAGGTTCTTATTGAATGCATTATGCTATAATTAATGTTAATATATGTGAGAAAATGTTGGGTTATTCATAATATATGTGAGTAAATGTTAGATTTTTCATAATATATGTGAGAGAATGTTTGGTTATTCATCCGCAATGATAAAAATAGACGGATGTTATGTGCAAACCGGTTTTGGTTACGTGCAAACCATCAAAACTCGCGCTTTTTGAAAATAAGTCTTATGGGTGCATTTTTAGGAAAAGTGTTCAGCATCAAAGTTGTAGATCTCGTCGAGATCTACAACTTTCGTGTTGAACATTTTGCCTAAAAATGCACCTATAAGGCGTATTTTCAAAAGGCGCGAAAATGCCTTTCGTTTCCCCCCTTCAGTGGCCCTTGTTGCCTTCCTTAACAAACCCTCAGGCCTCCTTTGCGTCGCCTTCCTCATAGAAGTCGTTGGGTTGACCCTGAAGGCCGAATTCTATGGTACAGAAGGCTTTCATAAGAATTTGGCCATCGCTACGCGCCTTATGAAGTCTTGCAAAAGAAGGGGTCTACTGATAGAACTGGGCGGGGAGACGATACTAGTTATCAGGTCAGAGAGATGCATGACCCCCTTCAAAACCCATGACTTCTTAATAAAGATTTGTTATGCGCGATATGCCAACGACTTACTACTGGGAATCGTGGGTGCCTTAGAACTTCTCATAGAAATGCAAAAAACGTATAACCCACTTCCTATAATCCGGCCTGAACCTTTGGGTAGGCTCCGCAGGATCAGCAACCATAGCTACACAGAGTACGGTAGAATTCCCCGGTACGGTCATTCAGGAAGTCCCTCCGAGGACAACTCCCATACAATTCTTGTGAGAGTTGGAGAAGCGTCTACGTGTCTTCCTTTCCCCTATTTTCATACCATCCCACATGTTCTTAAGAATGCAGGAGTTGTTGTAACTGTCATTCTTATGTATTCAAGCTTCTCCCATTCTATTAAGAAGATCGGTCGGGAAAGATTTCTTCATTGAGTAAATCACCTCACTTCGATCATTGAAACTGGAGCAAGTAAACTGGCCTTTTTTCATCTAATAGTTGTGGAGTGAAAGAGGATACAATGAATCTTGAAGGAGTAGGAAAGATGGGGTGGCACCAGTCCCAACCAAGTTCAAGAAGATTCTTTGGTGAAGGATAAAGTTCAACATGTCCCTAAGTTTCAGTTCTTAATTCAGTGGGTCTTCTGGCCTGAAAGTCGTATAATAGAGGGCGATTGACTTCTTCTTGAAAATCTTGTAAGCCTAGGGCACTCTTTGGTGAAGGATTAATAAGACTTCGGTGGGCGGCTAAAGGGAAGGGGTAGAGTTGTTATGCCCGGGATGGTACTAGGGCTCTTGTTTTTGAACACGCATCAGAACAAGTGCTTGAGTAGCGCCCGTTGTGATTTATCCCTTGGGCAATCCTGCCTTGTTGTGATGGGGGGGGGGGGGGGAGTGATAGAACACATGGAAAGTAGTAGTTGGACGAGGTGCTTAAATGGTCATTATTCAGGTGAAGGGAAGGAAGCGTAAGCCAAGCCAGCACAAAAAAGAATATTCAGGGCAGTAAAGATAGGAGCTCCTATCTATAGGGCGGGCTTTCAAGACAGAGATGCAATACTCCATCTGGAAAGGGCTTTCCCTCGACAGAAGGGAGTAAAAAAAGAAAGAGAAAAAATCCCTTCCCGTCCGACGGGACTCTACGTCTGGGTCTGATTCTATCTCAAACTCAGATTAGAAAGAGTGCCCTTTTTCTACAAATCAATCATACAAGTCTTCCTATCATACAAAAAAAAGAAGGAAATGCATGTGTTCTTTATCTCCCCCCCCCAGCCACACATCTCTTTCGTGCCTTTTTTCTCTATCTCATCGTCTCACGTAGATTGTTTTTTGTACCGGTCAATCTTTCTATCCTTTTCTTATGTTATGACATACTTTTGTATGATCAAAGATCAGAAGGTGATCTTGTTGGGTATTGTAGCCACAATCACCTAGATTTGAAGAAGTCCCCTTCAAACTAAGAGGAATTGCAATTGTATTTGATCACGCACTTTTAGCTGTGTTGTTGCAGATTATTCCATTCTAAAGTACATAGCAATGTCAGGTTTCAATGAGTCGTCAAACACAGGCCTATGCAATGTAATTCCTCATTGTATAGAACAAGGTGTTGACTCATGTGAAATCTCTCTATTGAGATGTACTTCGTATACTAAAGTGCAGGAGATGAAGAACTGAAGATGTTGCTGATTTGACTTAGGAAGAAATTTGGTCTTTAGTAGAATTCGGCTAATGCCATTAATCGAATTCGGCTAATGCCACTAATCAAATTCGGCTAATGCCATTAATCGAATTCAGCTAATGGAAGTTTCGAATTCGGTTATTGCCTTTAGTCAAATTCAAACTCACGAATTTTCGGTTAATGTATTTCGACGAATTCGGCTAATGCCTTTAACCGAATTCGGCTATTGACTATTTCGGCTATTCTGTTTATTCGAATTCGTGATTGTGTCTTCCGGTTCAGCTCGTTCCGGTTTGAAGTTTAGGGCATCTCCACCATGCACAGTACGCATGGAGCTTGATCCCGATTTCACGCTAATAGCCGTTAGAAGTATTTTGCTATAAATACCTAAGGGATCTAAACGGTAAACCCTAATCGTTCTTGTGCAAAAAAAAGAAAAATCGCTCGTTCTCAGATTGTCGGTCGCTCTCGTTCTCGCACGCACCCATCTCCGACAAAGAAAAGTTTTCTCGATTCTTCTGCTCAAGATTCAGTCGACCAGATCATCTCCTCTAAAGGTCCATTTCTCTATTGATCTAGTCGACTCCAGATTCAGATCCATCATTCAAAGCCGAGAGATTTCATTTTCCTTCCTTCTGTAAAAGACTGAAATCTATTCAAGGAAGACGAAATCTAACTTTCAGATCTGAAGAAAAGGACTCCTTCAAGAGTTCCTAAGGAAGATTGTTTGTCAATCTTAAGTGTTTTTGTAAAACAACTTTACCCTTTTTGTAGGAGGTGTGCCTCCGAGATTTGTAGATCTTTATTTTAAAGATAGAGTTGTAGGAGTTTGTGTGCTCCGAGTTTGTAGGAGAAGTTTATTCTCCGAGTTGTTGTAGGAGTATTTTGCTCCGAGCTTGTAGGAGTTGTGAACTCCGAGTAGTAGGATATTGATTGATCTGAGTTTGGTGAAGTAGCCGAATCTAGCCTTGGAGTGCTAGATAGGCGAGGCAGAAAAGTGGACTACCCACATCGGGGAACCACTATAAATTCTCTATGTCGTGCTGTGGTTGTTTTTGTGTGTGCTCTTTCTTCTGATATTTTAATTCCACTTTAAGCCGCAGAATCCACCTATTCACCCCCCTCTAGGTGATTTAGGTTGCGACTAGATACTTTCATTTGGTATCAAAGTGGGTTGTTCGCTAAAAGGCTATCACCTTGAACAAGATCTCCTAATCTAGTCGCAGATCAAGCATGTCTGGAATGGAAAGATCAAAGGATTCTGTCAAGTTGTCAGTTTGCACCAAAGAGAATTTCCCCATGTGGAAGGAAAGAGTTAGATTCTACATGGAGGCCGCAGATCCAAGGATTTTTCAAATAGTGGAAGAAGGTCCACTTGTTCCTACAAAGCCATCTTCAATAAACTCCGCTATCATGATTCCGAAGAATATGTTAGAGCTTACTAAAGATGAGATCGCTCTTGTCGCTCTAGACAAGAAGGCAAAAAATATCATAGCCGGTGCAGTGGATGATTCGATGCTGCAAAATCTGATTCACTGTAAATCTGCCAAAGAGATGTGGGATTCTTTAGTGGTTCTGATGGAAGGTACTGAAGAAGTGAGGGATGACCGAAGATCGTTGCTGAACCAAGAATACGAAGCTTTCAAGCAAGATCCAAGAGACTCCATTTCTGAAACCAATGAGAAGTTCTTTAAGATCGTAAATGGCCTTAGGAACTATGATCAAGAATTCTCTGTTGGCGAACTGAATGATAAGTTCTTGAGATCCCTGACGAAAGAATGGGATACCAAGGCCATTGCAATCAGAGAATTCGGCAAGTTAACTACTATGGAGCCGGAAATCTTATTTGGAAAGCTCTTATCACATAAGCTTAAGCCCAGCATCAGGAAAGCTGAGGAAGAAGGCAACAATACATCCGGGAAGGAAAGATCCGTGGCCCTGAAAGCTGAAGGATCAAAGAAAAGCAAGGTCAAGACATCTATAAGAACTCAGTTATAAGAAGAGGATGATGAGTCCGTGAGTTGCTCGTCAAACTCTGAAATGTCTGATGGAGAGTTCTCACTTCTCTCCAAGCAATTCAAAAGACTTCTGAACAAGAGAAAGCAGAAGAGAGGCCAATCCTCTACTTCTGATCACAGAAGATCAAGACGTGATGGTGATCATCACAAGAGGGACTACAATAATGACAGGTATAAATCTAAACCGAACAAACATGATTCTACTGACATTATTTGCTATTGTTGCAACAAGCCAGGACACGTAATTGCCGAGTGTCCATATAAAAAGAAGGAAGGATCGAAGAAGGAAGAAAAGAAATCCTTCAAAGGAAAGAAGAAGGAAAAGAGCTTCCTCGCTAAAAAGGCCAAGACTCTGAGCGACAGTGACACTGATGCGTCAAGCTCAGAAGAAGAAGCCTACTTTGGGCTAATGGCACAATCAGACGAAGAAGTAGGCGACTCCTCTTATAAGGGGAAGGTAAACTCTCATACTCCTCTTTCTGCTTCTGAATATGAAACTGCATCCGTTGCAAATGACGGCTACTCATCAGAGGAGGATTCTGATTTAATGACTCAGTATAAAGCCCTTGTGAAGGGATTTGACAAGTGCCGCAAGGTCGTCAGATCCAAGTCAAAAGAAATTGAATCTCTCAAGACGGTGGAATTAGCTTTGAGGGAGGAAATTGAACAATTAACTCCTCTCAAAGATGAAATCCAACTCTTGAAAGACGAACTGAAAAGCTCCACTGAGTTGTTGAATCTTAAGGAGAAAACTATAAATGAACTAGAAGATAAGTTGAAGGTGGAAAGAAAGCTCGTAGAAAGCTTCTCGAAGCCTAAGACTATTCTTCCACTCATTGATAAGTTTTCTGCTCCTGCGAAGGGTAGTGGCATTGGTCACGAGGCTGAAACTAGTAAGGCTGCTGAGAAAAGTGTCGTGAAAGGAAAAGGAACTGGAAATCAAAGTCAACCTTCATTCAGGAAGGTAGTTTTTCCGACAAACCCATTTGACTTTGAATCATCATATGGTCACTTTGCTAGACCAACACGCGTTGAATCTTGCAACAGATATCAAGGATGGACCAGACCCCAGAACTTTGATGTGTCTTCATTCAAAGCTCCTCATGAAGAAGTAATCCTCAAGGATCACGGTCCATTTGTTCACGGATCAGCTGCTAAGAAGACACCAAAAATCAAAACGATTGCACCCAAATCTGTAGAGAAGAAGTTGGAGCCATGTGTGTGCTGTCACCATGAGGCCCCCACTTCTAAGAAAGCTTCTTATAAGAAAGCTACTCCTGTTGCACCTCCCGTTCAAAAAGTAAAATAAGAGACAAAGAGAAGGTACAATCGGTTTGATTGTTGGTGTTATGGCAAGGTTGGTCACTTTGCCGCAGATTGCTGGTTTAATCCAAGAAATGTCAAGACTCCACGAGCTAACAATGCAAGAATGACCCCTCGCACTGTTAACATTCCCAGTGGCGGTCATCTAACAAGAAGCCAAGGACCCAAATCGGTTTGGGTTCCTAAGGGCAATTGATTATTGATTGCAGGTATGTCCAAAGGCCAACTCAAATCCCATATGGTACTTGGACAGTGGATGTTCTCGGCACATGACCGGAACAAGAAGCCTATTGCAAGATTTCTCCCCTGTGAAAGACGGTCCAAAAGTTATTTTTGGCAGATCTGATCGGGGAATCACGAAAGGCTACGGTATGATTACTAACGGTATAGTCTCTTTCACAGACGTGGCTTATGTTAAAGGTTTACAACATAATCTCATTAGCATAAGTCAACTATGTGACAAAGGCTATATGGTAGAATTCTACAAGGACAAGTGTCTGATAAAGTCGTATGATACGTCAGAAACTATTTTTACAGGCACTCGGAGTAGAAATATTTTCTGTTTAAATTTTCTATGTTTAGACTCTTCTACACCAGTGTGTTTTTTAGCAAAAGATAGCGCATCTCTTTGTAACCAGTGGCACAAGAGACTAGCACATATTAATTTTAAAACTATTAATATGTTATTTTCTCACAATTTAGTTCGTGATGCTCCTGATGTTAAGTGCATTAAAGAGAGACCGTGTCACGCATGCCAGATGGGTAAGCAGACTCGGGCTACCTTTAAGAGCATTATTGGCAAAGATTCTACCAGATGCTTATATCTGCTACACATGGACTTGTTTGGTCCTATGTCAATCAGAAGTTTAGGAGGCAAAGCTTATACTTTGGTTATAGTTGATGACTACTCACGTTTTGCTTGGGTGTTCTTTCTAAAACACAAGTCAGACACCTTCGACTCCTTTACAACATTCGTTAGGCAAATTCAGAATGAATTGGAATATTCTGTGGTCAAAATCAGAAGTGACCACGGTACAAAATTCAAGTCTGGTGCCATGACCGAATTTTGTGAAAACCAAGGTATATTTCATGAGTTTTCCTCTCCTTGTACCCCGCAACAAAATGGAGTTGTCGAGAGAAAGAATAGAACACTCATAGAGGCTTGCAGGACAATGTTGAGTGATTCCTCACTACCAGAGTATTTCTGGGCTGAAGGTATCAACACTGCTTGCCACGTGCAAAACAGAGCACTAATCAATAAAAATCATCATAAGACCCCTTATGAACTTTTGAAGGGCAGGAAACCAACCCTGTCTTATTTCAGAATTTTTGGTAGTAAATGCTTCGTACTTAATAATGAGAAACATTATAAAACTAAATTTAGTGAAAAATGTTTTGAAGGTATTTTCGTAGGCTATAGTAGCCATAGTAAGGCATATAGGATTTTCAACAAGAAAACCCTGGTCGTAGAAGAAACTTATAATGTTATATTTGATGAGACGAGTATGCTTCAAGGCAGCTCTTCTAGTGTTTTTGTTGAAGATGCAGGCGCAAGATTCAAAGAACTTAACTTGGAAGAAGCTCCAAAAGAAGACACTCCCAAGTCCACAGAAGTAGATTGTCCAATTCCTTCTGATGAAGAATTTCATGAAGAAGAAGAAGCACCAGAAGTGGAACCACCTCCAGAAACTATGGATGATGGAAGAAACTTGATGATCAGACATCAGAGAGATCACCCCATTGAACAAATTATTGGTGAAACAAGTGCTGGGGTTAGAACACGAAGAGGTACATCTAACCAAATTTTGCATTTAAGTTTTCTTTCACAGATTGAGCCAAATAAGTTCGATGAAGCAAAGAACGATGCATCATGGATTATTGCAATGCAAGAGGAGCTTAATCAGTTCAAGCGATGCAAAGTATGGAAGCTAGTACCCAGACCCAAAGGACAAAATGTTATAGGAACAAAATGGGTCTTCAGAAACAAGTTGGATGAAGACGTCACAATCATCAAGAACAAGGCCAGACTTGTCGCTCAAGGCTACAGACAAGAAGAAAGAATCGACTTTGATCAAACTTTTGCCCCCGTGGCAAGACTCGAAGCGATCAGGTTGTTTCTGGCGTATGCTGCTCACAAAGGATTCAAAGTTTATCAAATGGACGTGAAGTTAGCCTTCCTCAATGGTGATCTAAAGGAAGAAGTATACATAGAGCAACCCCCAGGTTTTGTTGACTCCACTCTACCTGATTATGTCTACTATTTACGTAAAGCCTTATATGGTCTCAAACAAGCTCCCCGAGGTTGGTATGAGACGCTCTCTACCTTTCTTCTTGAGAACAAGTTCGCAAGAGGAAATATAGATAAGACATTATTTCTTAGGGAAGTAAAAGGCAAGATTTTGCTAGTGCAAATCTATGTCGATGATATTATCTTCGGATCTACTTACGATAACCTATGCAAAAAGTTTTCCAACTTAATGCAAGGGAAATTTGAAATGAGTAGTATGGGCGAGCTGAAGTATTTCTTAGGACTTCAGGTAAAACAATCTGAAGATGGAATTTTCATCTCTCAGACGAAGTTTACCAAAGAGTTAATTAAGAAATTCGGAATGGAGAATGCAACTTCTATGAGGACTCTAATGGGTTCAGCTATGTCTCTAGATAAGGATGAGAAAGGGAAACCTTTTGATGAAACCAAGTATAGAAGCATAATTGGATCCTTGCTCTACCTTACTGCGAGTAGACCAGACATAATATTTTCAACATGTGTATGCGCTAGATTTCAGGTGAATACTAAGGAATCTCACTACACTGCCGCAAAGCGAATTTTGAGATACCTTAAAGGTACACCGAATCTTGGCTTATGGTACCCAAGAAGTAATGAGTTTGAACTAACAGGTTTTTCAAATGCAGACTTTGCAGGTAGCAAAGATGATAGGAAAAGTACTTCAGGAACCTGTCAATTTCTAGGAAGAAGACTAGTTTCTTGGAGCAGTAAGAAACAGAATTGTGTAGCTATATCAACCGCTGAATCGGAGTACATCTCCGCTGGCAGCTGCTGTGCACAATTGCCGTGGATAAGGAATCAGTTGGAAGACTACAACTTGAAGCTAAAGGATATTCCAATGTACTGTGATTCGTCGAGTGCTATTGCAATCGCTCACAATCCAGTATCTCACAGCCGGACAAAGCACATCGAGATTCGATATCACTTTATCCGTGAGCATGTGGAACAGAAGGACATCAACCTCAGTTATGTTCCAACAGATAAGCAGGTTGCAGATATCTTCACGAAGCCTCTTGACGAGACAAAGTTCAATTACTTCAAGATGGAGCTTGGGATGCTGAACAAAGACTCTTAAAAAACATCTCAAAAGGTGCCAATAAGAAGACTTAGAAAATTTTCAAAGATGAACAAATTCGACTATAGCATTTCACCGAATTCGACTATATCATTTCGCCGAATTCGGCTATATCAATTGGACAAATTCGGCTATATGCTTTCGCCGATTTCGACTATATGCATTCGCCGAATTCGCTTATATCATATCGCCGAATCGTCTGTCCTTCGGAACTCAAATTTATTCTATCTCATTTATTGGATCCGAAGGGTCATTTTTCAAATTTTGAGGTACGCGCTCTCTCTCCTCCCTAGTTTTGCACTATATAAACGTTTTTAAGGAGACTTAAGGGTTCACGCATTCGGCTAAACCCTGCTTTCGACCTTTCATCTCCTGAATCGCCGTCTTGCACTCGATCGTCTTCTCCGTCTGTCTGCTTCGTCTTCTCCGATTACTTTCGATTTCCATGGCAAAGCAAGCTTCGGACAAGCTTCTCTCCGGTGGCGAATTAGTCAGAACTGGATTCGACGACTCCGTGGATGAATTTCGAAACGTCGTTCTAATGCTGGAGGTCGCCGGTCTTGGATTCGTGCTTGAACATCCATGCAAGGTTCTCGAAAAAGAAGTTCTAAAGTTCTACAGGCATGCCGAGTTGAAGAAACATGGAACAGTGATCAAAAGTCGTATTGGTGATTTTCCAATCAAAGTTACACCCTCCAGGCTCTCAAATTTTTTGAAATTTCCAGCTGTTGATCAAGAAGATGACTTCTACCAAGAGGATTTCAGGAAATCCTTATCATTCTGTGGCTTGCCCAAAGGGACCACATCAATTAAAAGGAAGAAAATGAATGACGAAGGAAAATTGCTGTCTGATATCATCGGAAAAGTACTAATTTGTAAAGTGGGCTCGCATGACTACATCTCCAACGATATGTTCAAGCTTCTGGCCGCAGTCATTTGCCGGAAAAAGATTGATTGGGGCAGAGTTATCTTTGAAAGAATCTCTTCAAGCCTTTCAACCCCAAATCTTGGCAGGATTCTCACTCTGTTTCTCTACCAGCAGGACAAGCAAAGATTCAGCATGAAAATAGGAACACCAATTCATCATTTCAAGAGGATTGACGCTTCAATCCTAGTCAGATGGTCTCGGAAGGTAGGAGAATGCAAAGCCAGCAAGCAGCGTGTTTCTTCCTCCAGTGCAAGCTCAGCAAGTGATTCAACACCAAATTCACCAGTATCACCCCAAATCCCATCTCCAAAGCCATCCCATGAGTTCTTAACAGGGGAAAGTTCAAAAGCTCCTCCAGTCCCTTCATCCGATCCAGTTGTTCCTCCAGATATATCTCCTAAAGCTAAGTCAGATGACATTTCCAGAACAGAAGACCAAGGAGATGATGGGGGAGAAGAAAGTGATAGTAACAACTCAGGGGGAGATCATCCTGACCCGGAAGGTGGAAAGATAGTCTCATCTGCCAAAGGCCAAGAGGTATCCCAGAAAGATGAGTCTCCAAAGATTCCAACCCCTGCAAGTTCTGAGGGGGAGACTAACGTCAATGCTCAACAACTACTAGTTGCTGAAATTAACACCGCCATTGAAGAGCCTCTGCCGGCCCCTTCACCGCCGAGAAATGAAATAGTTGTTGCAAGTGCTAGAGACTTTGTTGAAAGAGCAAGAGAAGTTGAGCAGCCACACTCTCCAGCTTTCGACCGAACCAAAAATAAAGCAACTCTCGAAAGACTGTATTCTCTCGATGAGATTGATTCAGATGAGTTCCTTTCTGCTGAAGATGATTTTGGAATCTCTTCCAGAGCTCAACCCTTGTCTCCCACTCCCAAAAATCTGTTGCTCCAGAATATAGAAGGTATGCTTATCAGGCAGAAGCAATACTTTGATTTTTCATTAAGGCGAGTTCGAGAAAAGGGCAAAGTTGTGGAAAGAGATCTGAGCAACGGCTTGTGTGAGGTTGCACACTGCATTGACACTTTCAAGAAACACCAAGATGACTATTTTGAGCAGGGTTCATCCACTTTAAAACATGTGATTGCTGGATTAGAGCACGTAAACCAGAATATATATGATCTTCCGGAAGGACAACGAAGAATTTTTGTTGATGCTGAAGATGGTCGAAATTCTCTTCAACGAACTCTGGATAATATGCAGTTTAACATCATCCGAACCCTGACTGAAGAAGTCAGAATGGGGGAGGAAAGGTTGCATGAGCGTATTCAGACACAAATTTTTGATTTGCACAGAGAGCTGGAAGGGAGAATCCAGGAATCTAATATGAATATGCAGACTTAGATTATCGATCTAAGCAGAGAGATCGAGATCAGATTTCAAGAATCGAATGCTTACGTTCATCAAATCCATGCTTGGCTACATTCAGAACTGATCAAAAGAAATGCCCCTAATATTCAGCAAGGACAGTCTTCCCAACAAACCTTCAATTCTCAAGAATTCCATCCCGAAATTCAGTTTGCTGCTCCGTCTGAACCCTTTATTCCTCCTGAGGTTTATCATTGGTCAGATGATGAAGACGAAATCTCCCGGAAAAGAGCTAGAGTTGATCAAGGAGGATCTAGCACAGGTGGTTTTATGCAAGATGCAAGAAGGGCTGCAGGTCCCAGATTTCTAGAACCAAGAGCACCTCATCCTAGGAGGATCATTGGTGAATTGGGAGTCCGGAATCTAGAAATATCATATTGGATACTTATAATCTCGTAATGAACTCAAATGAATCTATTGACAATTACTACGATAGAGATGAGATCCACAAGTGGGAGATGGCTAGGCTCAAGAAAAAAATTCACTACAGGAACCATCGAGACGATGAAAAGCCTCCTTCTCCTCCTCCAAGATACTATCCAAAGCCAAGGGCCTATTTTGCTAGACAACTCAAGAAGAATCAAAAGGGAAAATCTCATCAGAAATGACCAATGTGGGAACCCCGAATAGTCTCATTAAAAACATTTATATCGTTTAATTTGCTGTGAAATGTTCTTATGATTATCTTCTTTGCTGATAGTTATTTAGCATTCAGTTTTTCATATATATCATGATTATTATTGGTTATGCAAATCACCTTAGTAGATAGGGTTCTGACTTCTTCAAATAGGGGGAGATTGTTGGGTATTGTAGCCACAATCACCTAGATTTGAAGAAGTCCCCTTCAAACTAAGAGGAATTGCAATTGTATTTGATCACGCACTTTTAGCTGTGTTGTTGCAGATTATTCCATTCTAAAGTACATATCAATGTCAGGTTTCAATGAGTCGTCAAACACAGGCCTATGCAATGTAATTCCTCATTGTATAGACCAAGGTGTTGACTCATGTGAAAGCTCTCTATTGAGATGTACTTCGTATACTAAAGTGCAGGAGTTGAAGAACTGAAGATGTTGCTGATTTGACTTAGGAAGAAATTTGGTCTTTAGTAGAATTCGGCTAATGCCATTAATCGAATTCGGCTAATGCCACTAATCGAATTCGGCTAATGCCATTAATCGAATTCGGCTAATGGAAGTTTCGAATTCGGTTATTGCCTTTAGTCGGATTCGAACTCACGAATTTTCGGTTAATGTATTTCGATGAATTCGGCTAATGCCTTTAACCGAATTCGGCTATTGACTATTTCGGCTATTCTGTTTATTCGAATTCGTGATTGTGTCTTCCGGTTCAGCTCGTTCCGGTTTGAAGTTTAGGGCATCTCCACCATGCAAAGTACGCGTGGAGCTTGATCCCGATTTCACGCTAATAGCCGTTAGAAGTATTTTGCTATAAATATCTAAGGGATCTAAACGGTAAACCCTAATCGTTCTTGTGCAAAAAAAGAAAAATCGCTCGTTCTCAGATTGTCGGCCGCTCTCGTTCTCGCACGCACCCGTCTCCGACAAAGAAAAGTTTTCTCGATTCTTCTGCTCAAGATTCAGTCGACCAGATCATCTCCTCTAAAGGTCCATTTCTCTATTGATCTAGTCGTTTCCAGATTCAAATCCATCATTCAAAGCCAAGAGATTTCATTTTCCTTCCTTCTGTAAAAGACTGAAATCTATTCAAGGAAGACGAAATCTAACTTTCAGATCTGAAGAAAAGGACTCCTTCAAGAGTTCCTAAGGAAGATTGTTTGTCAATCTTAAGCGTTTTTGTAAAACAACTTTACCCTTTTTGTAGGAGGTGTGCCTCCGAGATTTGTAGATCTTTATTTTAAACATCGAGTTGTAGGAGTTTGGGTGCTCCGAGTTTGTAGGAGAAGTTTATTCTCCGAGTTGTTGTAGGAGTATTTTTGCTCCGAGCTTGTAGGAGTTGTGAACTCTGAGTAGTAGGATATTGATTGATCAGAGTTTGGTGAAGTAGCCGAATCTAGCCTTGGAGTGCTAGATTGGAGAGGCGGGAAAGTGGACTACCCACATCGGGGAACCACTATAAATTCTCTGTGTCGTGTTGTGGTTGTTTTTGTGTGTGCTCTTTCTTCTGATATTTTTAATTCCGCTTTAAGCCGCAGAATCCACCTATTCACCCCCCTCTAGGTGATTTAGGTTGCGACTAGATACTTTCAGATCTGTTCCGTCCTTTCTCCCCTCCTTACTCTACTAATGAAGGTTAAGGCGAGCTGCCCGTACGGGCGGCCTCTGCGCATTCTTCCTTCCACCTATGCTTACGTCGGTCGAATCGACGTTCCAAGGCGGCCAAGAGTAGGGTATATAAAGTTGTAAAGGTATATTCAGACATATAACGGGCTCGGGGTCTTTGCGCGTGGAAACCCTAGGTAATCTTCTATATATATACCTAGCTGGGGGCAACGAAAAGAGTGTTCCACTTTGACCCTCCTTCGGATGTTTCGAGCACCCTTCTACATTCTCGAAACTTTTGCCCTAGGGTAGCTCCCGTCCGCCTCGTCCCTGTTCACGCGAAGGAATCGCGTCTTCCCAGCCGCCGTTGCCGCTGCCGTTCGCAAAGAAGATCGTGATTATTCCCCGCAGCCGCGCCTCCCAGCCTTCGTCTCTTTTCGTCGCTGGCTCGTGGCTACTGTTCACGGCGAAGAAACCGCGATTCACCATCGCCGTTCTCGTGAAGCTTTCGCGATCCGGATCCCGTCACCGATCGCGAAGAGGAAGAGCTTGCGAGTTCTCCTCTCTGGTTCGCCATCGCCGTTCGTGAAGGAGATCGCCAGATCCGACCCCCCCCCCCCCCCCCCCCCCCCCCCCCCCCCCCCCCCCGCCCGCCTAAGGTCTGCCGCAGCGCCGCCGTCTCAGCGGTTCCAAATCCGTCTCAGCAGATCCCGTCTCAGCGGACCCCGTCTCAGCGGATCCCGTCTCAGTGGTTCCAAGCCGCCGCCATCAGCAATCTCCCACCGCCGCCGTCTCCAAGCTAAAGCTCATGTAGCCCTAGCGTTGTCGTCCGCCGACAGCGTCAGCGACAGCCCCCTGTCGCTACCGCCAGACGACAGTGCCGACGACAGCTCCCAGGAACCCCATTCCTCCCTATTTTCGTGTCGTTCTCTGACGGGCGCACAATGATGAAGGGGAACAGCATGGCATCCCCCGTTCCGATGACAAAGCTGGATAAGTTCACGGCGACTGAGTTCAACGCCTGGAAGTTGAACACTCAGTTCAGGATGAAGTATCTGAACGTGTTCTATACCGTTCAGTCTGATCGTGCTGGGGTCGCAGGGACTAAGGATGAGGCACAGTGGATTTCAGATGAAGACTTCTGCGAAGACTACCTGCTCAACTGTCTGTCCTCCAGCTTGGCCCAGACCTACATGAAGATGAACACTGCAAAGGAGATCTGGGATGCGTTGTAGGAGCACTTCAGGCAGGAGGAGGACCTGTCCAAGACGCACCTAGTGGACAAGTTCCACTCTTTCAGCTTCGACGAGGAGAAAGTCATTCTCCCTCAGGTATCAGAATTTGAAAATTTAATTGATTCCTTGCATAGTGAGTCTATTAGTCTGCCCGATAGCTTTGTTGCGGACACGATTGTGTATAAGTTGCCCTCCTCGTGGTAAAATTTCAAAACGGAAATATACCGCAAGAAGATGCAGGTTGGTCCGAACGACCTCAAGCGTTTCATACGCATTGAGGACGAGAACAGGACGAAGCACGCTTTGGAAGCTGTTGGCAAGCAGAAGGCTGCTGCCAACATGATTTCAAGCTTCAAGCGGCCTTCTCCCCCTCATAAGACCAAAACATCTCGTAGTAACCCCCAGATTGCAGGCCCGAGTAAACCCTCTAAGAAATTTAAGGGTAAATGTTATAACTGCAATAAGTGGGGACACATTTCATCTGACTGCAAGCTACCGAGGAAAGAAAGAACCCGGACACCACAAGAAGGCAACCAAGCCCATCTGGTTAGCCAAGCTGAGCCATCCGACTTTTTTGCCATGGTCGGACACGCGCAGGCCAGCACGGAGTGGTACCTGGATTCTGGGGCAACGTGTCACGTTTGCAACAATGCTAATATTCTGACAGAGCATCAATTACCACTAAGGAAGAAGAATTTGTTTGTGGTGATAATTGTTGGAACTATCCCTGCAACTCGGATCGGTTCGGTTCCACTCAGAACCAAGAACCGACCCGTATAGGTTCGGTTCCAATATTTTGGAACCGGAACCGACCCACGGTTCTAATTTGTAGAACCGGAACCGAACCGAAAATGTCAGTTCGGTTCCGGTTCGATTCTCGATTCTTTAAATTTAGATTTTTATGGAGCACCTTGCTCAAAGAGTTCAAATGATACTCTACAGTATTAAGAAACTAATGGAGAGAATAAAAAAAAAACTATTAACCTATAATTTTCCTTGCATACATCTTATAATCATAGAATAATGATCACTGTACTTTGAAAAAGAAATCTCCAGGAGACCAGAGCATCAATTACCACTGTTCACTCCAGGAGATTTCATGGCTTTGGGATGCTTCAATGTTGCTGCTGCTGGTATATTGTGAGTCCCAAATATTGCTTATTATAGGACGATGATCATGAAGTTGGAAGTAGCTAATTTGATCATCATCAGTAGTACTACTCGTAGGTATATTATTATATGGTGCTCCTGAAGTTGCATATGATCTATACCAATATATATATAAGCCATAAATTTACTGAATCATATATATATATATAATTAAAATGATTAATTGCTATATATGTATTTGCATACCTCATTTGAACAGACAAGAAAAAATAGGTCCAAATTTAGTAAATTGATTAAGACAAACTGAACAGTGGAGTGAACACTTTAACTCAAACCAACCATTAAGTACCTCCATCAAGCTAATTGTTCATCAATCTCTTTCAAATGCTTCTTGCTCACCACAAATAACTGTTAAAAAGGAAAATATTATGTTAATATTGATATAAAATGATACACTATAAAAATCTAAATTATAGCGTAAGAAGAATAAAAATCAAAGAGCATTGTAATTACCACTCTCAAGCTCTTCAATTTGATGCAAGTCTTCCTCAATTTGCAAAGGCAACGGAGACGCTCGTAACCAATCTTGAGTACAAATCAACCCTTCAACAATCTTTGGTGAGAGTGAACTACGAAATCGATCGAGAACACGTCCACCTGTACTAAAAGCTGACTCTGATGCAACGGTAGAAACTGATATCGCCAGGATATCTCTAGCCAATGCTGAAAGAATTTTATATTTGCTTGAATGCACTTTCCACCAATTTAATATATCAAACTCTGGAGATAGATCATCCAAATCACATTCTTCTTTCAGATACTTATCTAGCTCTGATTGGTTAGAGGAAGTTTGAAGCGCTTTCTTTCTCTCAATAAATACTGCTCTCAGTTGTCTCATTTCATTCAAGGAACTAATATTGGGAGGGTTATATGGTTGATCCAATTCCATGCACTCACCTCTAGAAGAGTTTGAAGTTGCCGGCATAGCATCAAGTTTCTTATAATACTCAAATAATTTCTTATAAACTTTTAAAACTTTTTCCATCAACTCATTAACTTGATCATTGCTGAAGAAAAATTCATAACAATGTCTCACAAATTCAAGCTTGTTTCGCGGATCTAGCACTGATGCAATCACGAGCAATATACTAACTTTATCAATGTTCCCCCAATATTTTTCAAATTTGGCCTTCATTTTTATTGTCATTGCTTGGTGATTAAGATTTGAGGATGCAACTCATTCATTTAATGCATGTCCAATGAAAAAACTTGCTTAAAATACGCACTTGAAGTAATGTATGATGAACCGGAGAATAAATTACTAGCAATATAAAATTTCTCTAAAAAAGAGACCAATAACTTAGCATTTTCCCAATCATAACTTTGAGGAGGTCCATTTTCTAAGTCGATTGCAAAGTCAGAAACTTCATCTTCGAATCTTTCAAAAGCTTTCTTAAACTTGAGGGCTACTCGTAACATTTGATATGTAGAGTTCCATCTAGTTGGGACATCCATGCAAACTGAACCTTTATACTCTATTTTTTCTTTGTCACAACAAATTTTAAATTGATGTGATCTCATAGGAGAACTTCTAATATATTTCACCGCATCACGAACTCTTGCAACTGTATCTATCTTCTCATTCATCCCATCTTTCACAATTAAATTTAGAATATGGCATGCACATCTCATATGGAAAAATGCTCCCCCCAAAGGCAAATATGATTTCTCATTTAATTTTCTTCTCAAATGATCAATTGCAACGATGTTTGCAGTGACGTTATCTACAGTTAGAGTACAAACTCTATCTATCTCCCAATCTAATATACAAGATTCTAAGACCTTGCCAAGCTCTTTTCCTTTATGACTGGAGTGTAGTGCGGGAGATCAACTTAAACCTTGGTTGCAACATTCTCATAAGATAAAGAAATCCTTCTATTTCAATAATTCTAAAAGGCAACTCATCTGTGATAACCCATCTAGCAAGGGCCATTCGACATGACTCCTGATCAAACTTCCAAGAATGTAGATACTCAATAGAAGTTATGTCATTTCCCTCTTCCCCACATTTCATCTCAAAGCTTAACAATTTTTGTTTTTTGTCGACTGCATTATACGGATATTTGCTGCAATTCTTTAGACGTTTCCACATATTACTAGTACCATTAATACTTGCACAACCATACTCTTTACTGCAATAGTTACATGCAGCTTTCTCAGACTTCTCACCTTCTTTCTTCTTAATCTTAGAAAAATGACCCCATATATTGGACTTTGACTTGTAATCTCTTTTCTGCGCATTAGACGTGCTAGACACGGTGCTCCCATCTACAATTGTAGTGGGCTCATCTGTAACAATCGGAGCACATGTTGCGGCAATAACTTCATTTGTGTCTCCCACACTAGACATTTTAAAAGCCTAATAGGTAAACAAAAAATAAAAAATCTGAGAGAAATGCTCAAGCTTGTGTGTATTCAAGAAGATACAATTTAATACCTATGATATAAAAACTGGATTTCAAGAAATCCTCAAGCTTGTGTGCATTCAGTAAGTACCTATACAATATTGAATATCCAAACACAATGAGGTCTAGCATAAAATTGAAATAAAATAGGAAAAATTGAAATAAAATTGCGGCCAAATAATCTACCATACCTGAAATAGATTTATACGAAGATATATGGTTCCTCCAAGATTTTGCTCAATCTAGATGCATGGAAATCTATAGAAGGAGAAAGAATGCAGAGTTGAAATGGGAGAAATCAAACCATTCTAGCTGCTGCCATGTCTACTAATCTCAACAGGTATCTCATATTTACCTTAAGGAAGCTTTAAAAATCTGAAAGGGTTTCGTTGTTGATGGAAGATCTGGAATGAAAGAGAAATGAAAGATTATTACCCCTTACTGTTGATGGTGCGTCGATGAGGGGGAGGTTCAGAAGTGGCAGCAAGCAATACCTGGGGAGACCGTTGTAATCGACGCCGGCTGCAAGCAATACCAGCAATTTCTTCGTTGTAATCGACGCCGGCTGGAGACGGGGATGGGGAGCGGGAGCGGGCGAGCGGCGCTAGGGCTGGAGACGGGGATTGGGAGCGAGAACGGGCGAGCGGCGCCGGCTGGAGACGGGGATTGGGAGCGAGAGGGGCGAGCGGCGCTAGGGCACGGGAGGGGTCACGGGAGAATGAGAGTGAAGACTGAAGAGTGATAATAAAATTATAAAATATAAATACATTAAAACTTTAACTACCGCGAGCCTAACCGTGACCGTCCAGGTCCAACTACAAATTAAATATATGATTTTTTTACGGTTCGGATCGGTTCTCGGGTACCCAATAACGGGACCCGAGAACCGAACCGAACCGCCGGTTCTTTTATTTCAAGAACCGGAACCGAACCGATCTATGTGAGAACCGACCCGAACCGTCCGGTTCGAATCGGTTTCGGTCTGGTTCTTCGGATATTTTTGCACAGGGCTAGTTGGAACTTCTTAAGTGATAAGAAGAACTTCACCAGTTGTAAGTCTATTTTTATTGGCAATCATTTTAGGAATACTTCTACTAAACTGAATTAGGCCCGCAAATAACTGAATTAGGCCCGCACATTCATACACTCCAAATAACAGCCTGCTTAAAACTTTAGATAAAAGTAGTCCTGTTCAAAAGGCCCGATCGGGCCGTGCTGATTGAGCCCGGGCTTCTTGCCAACCGGGCTTGGCTTGAAATGGGTCGGGCCGGGCCGGGCTCGGGTCCTCTCTCAAAGAGGGGGCCTGATAAGGCCCTCCGGCCCAGGCCGGGCCCGCCTAATTTCCCAACAAGCGGGATATTAATCCCGCCTAGATAAGGTGGGATTTTAATCCCGCCTACATAAGGCGGGATTTTAATCCCGTCTAAATCCCGCTAGTGGAGGGATTTCCATCAAAACATCTCGCCGGCCAGGGTGACGGGCCCAGGCTAGGCCCGGGCCGGGCACTGGGCCGGGCAACCGGCTGATATGGGGGCCCTGGAAGGCCCCCAAGTTCGGTCTTTGGCCCGGATTGGGCTTTTTCCGAGCCGGACCTAGCTGGAATTTTTTCGGGACGGAATTTTTCCGGGCCGGGCCCGATCTTTTTGAACGCGACTAGATAAAAGTACAGCAAAATAATCAAACCAACCCCAACTTTCACCAATATTTTAAATATATCATTAAAACTTTATTTATTCGTCTCCTATTTGGCCTAAAATGTTAGTCAAGTTTGAAATAGGTCCTTAGACCAACATTAATTAAGTTTTTAACCATTTTAGATAATGCTGTAATCCTAAATTGTGATGTGTTGCTCATTCAAATATTGCCGTTTATTATTTAATTGTAAAAATGATAAAAATGATTAATTGAAATTTTTTATTTTATGTCAATGTACAGCATTTCAGTTATAATTAGACCCAAACTACCATCGGTAATTACGGACGATCAGGATGATCTACCATACAGATTCATACATCCACTCCCGAATTTAACAGCTGCGAGTACTCGTCATATAATCTCTCCAGCATCATCGGATCATGCTGCACCGGCGAAGCCTGATCATCTAACGGCCCCGGATGATCCAGATAGCACTGGTAATCTGAATCAACTAAACCATGCGCATCTCCCGTTAATTCAAACTCCCCCGCGTCTGACCATTCCTTAGCCGACACGTACTCAACTTCGTGACCTGATGATGATCCCAGCTTCTCTTCCTCGCCGCTATAGTCCGTCGCAATCCTGGCCGTCAATCGAATAGGCTTCGGTGCGTAGAGTTTGTCGAAAGCCTTAATATATCTGCTGTTCTGCTTCTTGTCGCGTTGAGAAGATTTGGATTGTTTTCTTCTTCTGGCGGCGGGCGCTGCTGGAACAACGAGGCCTTGCTCTTTGAGCTTCTTGCAGAGATGGCTGTTCCAGTAGTTTTTGATTTCGTTGTCAGTGCGGCCGGGGAGGCGGCCGGCGATGAGTGACCACCGGTTTCCGACCAGGCGGTGGAGGCGGATGATGAGGTCGTCCTCTTCGGGGCCGATGTTGCCGCGCTTGATGTCGGGGCGAAGGTAGTTCATCCATCGCAGCCTGCAGCTCTTCCCACAACGAAGAAGTCCTGATTAAAGTAGAAAATAAATTAGAAATTAGATGATTAATAATGTTTAACGGGAGTATTTACAGAGGAGGTGAAAATGAAAAGAAATTATATGTTGAAAATAAGGCTCTGTTTGAGAACCCCGCCAGTGGCCGGTCCGGGAGGAGAGAGAAAATGATCATTCACAACAGTCGGTTGGTGCTCCGCAGGCCAGCGGCAAAACGCCCGATTTGCCCTCTTTCACTCCGGCCATCCTCAAAGGAGACTTACGAGAAGCGCGGAACGGTGTCCCGCCGGATTCTCAAACACAGCCAAAATAATAAGATAAGTAATTTATAGCGCTAGGTAGGGACCTGCTTTGCTGGGAAGAGATCTCCAGTTGCCTTCGCCATTGGAGAGGATATAGCTAGAGAGCATAGAATCCTCCCTTGAAGTCCATGGCCCACTGTGGAGCCCCACCTTCCAGCAGCAAGCAGCCCTTCCCATCTCCCTTTCAAGCAGCTTCCTCTACGTCCCTCTCTACTTTTGCTCAATTTATACACTCAATTCAGTAAGACTACTTTCATTTCGCGGGTTTCGTAGGAAGGAATTGGTCATTCACATGTGTTCGTTTGATAATTTATTGGAGGGAATTGAATTTCCTACAAAGCGGCTACCGGTTTGGATCTGTTAATTAGAATTTTGCCTAAGGTGATAACTCACCTTTTTCCATCGGTTTTGGGGGATTTTCTCTCTCCTGCTAATCATGCGGCA
This sequence comes from Dactylorhiza incarnata, assembly GCA_033032865.1. Lineage (NCBI taxonomy): Eukaryota > Viridiplantae > Streptophyta > Magnoliopsida > Asparagales > Orchidaceae > Dactylorhiza > Dactylorhiza incarnata. The sequence continues at coordinate 2,603,673 of JAWHQI010000145.1, read as the reverse complement.
TCACTCTCTCCCTATAGCATTGTATCTATTATTTTAAAAAATTCGGATATTTATATAGTATTATTTATGACATTATATATGTTAATATTTTTGTTAACTAAGTACGTCTTATTTGTATATTATATTTCATTAATCTTTCGTGTTTTGACTATTTCAAACAAATAATTATTATTTAGAGCAATCTTATGACCACGAATTATATAGTATTCTTTCTGTTGAAGCCTGAAAAATCACGGCTCCAAAATTCGGATCAATGTAGCCGGAGGCTATTTGCCCAGCGGTTCAACGAGAGGATTTGGTTAGCTACGACGAGCGAAACGGAGAGATAAAGGACACAACCCCAGGTGCTGCGGCATGAAGGTCCCACCACGTACCCAGAAGCTCAAATGAGTCTTCTCCTCCAAAACCACGAATGACCGAGCTTAGTACTGGGAAGGCACTTGCTAGGGAAGATTCTCTCCTGTAAGGGGGGTGCAGCTCTGATTTTTGACAAGTGCCATTCCTGGTACCCCTGAGGGTCTATTTATAGACAAATCCTAAGGGGGGGGGGGGGGGGGGGGGAGCAGGCGACTATTCCTGACCCCTTGGAGTTGGGTTTTTAGCAAAGAAATAGGCAGGCGAGTAGGTAAGGACCTCGGCCTAAACTGGCGAGTTGGCTGGTGTAAGTCGCCCATAGGCGAGAATGTCCATGCCTACGCCCTTCTCGCTTGGCCTGGTGCCTTCTCGCACGACCGAGGTTGCGTTCGACGAACTCTGGAAGGCTGCGTTCGACGAACTCTTGGAAGGCTGCGTTCGACGAACTCTTGGAAGGCTGCGTTCGACGAACTCTTGGAAGCCTGCGTTCGACGAACTCTTTGAAGGCTGCGTTCGACGAACTCTTGGAAGGCTGCGTTCGACGAACTCTTGGAAGGCTGCGTTCGACGAACTCTTGGAAGGCTGCGTTCGACGAACTCTTGGAAGGCTGCGTTCGACGAACTCTTGGAAGGCTGCGTTCGACGAACTCTTGGAAGGCTGCGTTCGACGAACTCTTGGAAGGCTGCGTTCGACGAACTCTTGGAAGGCTGCGTTCGACGAACTCTTGGAAGGCTGCGTTCGACGAACTCTTGGAAGCCTGCGTTCGACGAACTCTTGGAAGGCTGCGTTCGACGAACTCTTGGAAGGCTGCGTTCGACGAACTCTTGGAAGGCTGCGTTCGACGAACTCTTGGAAGGCTGCGTTCGACGAACTCTTGGAAGGCTGCGTTCGACGAACTCTTGGAAGGCTGCGTTCGACGAACTCTTGGAAGGCTGCGTTCGACGAACTCTTGGAAGGCTGCGTTCGACGAACTCTTGGAAGAGTGCGTTCGACGAACTCTTGGAAGGCTGCGTTCGACGAACTCTTGGAAGGCTGCGTTCGACGAACTCTTGGAAGGCTGTGTTCGACGAACTCTTGGAAGGCTGCGTTCGATGAACTCTTGATATCTCGGACTGTTGACCTCTGCCTTGACCTTTTGACCTTGACCTCTGCCTACGTGGCTTTGAGTGGGTCTTACCCTCGGAGAATATGGGTTGTACACTTTCGAAGAAATATTTTTATTTCAAAAAAAAATTTAATAGTATTCTTTCGTGCTTTAACTATTTCAAAAAAAAAATTATTATTAATTTAGAGCACGAATTATAATAATTATATTATGGTTATTGTACAACCCCGTATTCGTCGAGTGGGCCCCCAAGACCCCAGGGAGGGTCCAGGTGCAGAGTAGGAGTCCAAGGGCCCTTGGGCGAGTGAGACCCCACTCGCACGGTATCGAAGCACGATATCGAAGCAGATAGGCGAGAGCGCTCAAGATCTCGCCCATCGAGTGAGTCGAGCACCTGGCGAATGGTGTCCTCATGAGCCATTCGCCCGGCGAACTATGACGGGCAAGGAGCCTGGCGAGTGGTGCCTTCATGGACCACTCGTCCGGAAGGCTTTAAGGGGAAATTACCTAAATGCCCTATGTGGGATGTCAATAGCCCTTCAGAACAGCGGAGTTAGACTGTTAGCAGACCAGTTTGGGGTGCGATTAGTAAAACCAAAAGACGGATTTACGCTATTTGCAGTCCAAGACTAGAAAATCTATAAATAGACCCTTAAGGGCACCTTGGAGTAGATCAGACCTTTTTGAGCTCTCTCCTCCAGGCAATTTTCGGAGTTGGCTGCTAGTGCACTTCAAGGCGCCCGACTGAGCATTGGTTTGGGAGGGGAAGCTCTCTAAGATCTTCCGGGTGTGTGGCGGGACCTCCTCACTACAGCCTTGGGTCTGTTCCGTATTTTCCATCCTCGGTCAGGAGAGTTTAGTGAGGGAGAAGTAAGAGCAGGCTACACCTCCAGTGGGTCTGAACTCAGAGACCGGTTGACGGTTTCAACAGTTATCATGTTAATTTAAAGTTTTTGTTATGTTTAGGTATATGTACATATTTAATTAATATCTATTCTTATGTTTGAATTTCATCCTATAGCCGAATAGAAAAATTGACAGATTCAATTCCTGTCACTGAAAATCATCCCTGCGAACAAACAGCAAAATTGAGTTTTGGCCCAAAACCAAAACTTATGAGCTTTTGGTTTTGGACCAAAACTAATTCTTTTCAATCATAAACCTACGAATCGAATGCAACCTGATATTTACCCCCCCCCCCCCCCCCCCCCCCCCCCCAATCCCTCTCTCTTCTCTCTCCACCACCTCTCTCTCAATTCATTTTCTATCAATCTATGCAACACACACTCTCTCTCTCTCTTCCTCGTGATAAACTATGTGACATCATTTTATAGCATCATGTTGTAGGGTGTGCATAAAAATTTGAAATTGACTGAACCGAGTCGAACCGATCGATTCGATTCGGTTTCGATTTTAAGTGACTGAAAATCGATCCTAATTCGATTTGATTTGGTTTGCACAAGGTGCAAACGATAAAGCCAAACTGAATATTAATAGATAACCGGTCTTTGTGAAGGTTAATTGCACACATCTTGTTAAAGTGAATTATCACTTGACTTCTTTTAATTCATTTCTGTTTTCATGCATTTATTCGGCTATTTAGTTGTTAGTTTATCAACTATGTTAGAAGAACCCCTATCAATTCTTGCTTAATGGATGTATTTTAAATCAGCTTTGAATTCATTGCAAATCTCAACAATATCGACTAGAGTAAGGTTTAATGTTGAAACCGGAATATTGGTTCAACTGTTCGAGACTTGGGGGTGACCAAAGGCTAGTCGTTTAGTGATCGACCCACATGAGACAAGATGATAAGAAGCTAGAGAGCACGAAGAACAACTCTGAACTGCCTATAAACAAGACTCGCGTGCTGCAGCGAGGAGGTCCCGCCACATTCCCAGAAGTATATAGGAACTTACCCTCCTGAAGTCAATGATGAGCTTGACACAATAGAGGCAGGCAATGTACTCGCCCACCATAGGGGGAGGGGGGGGGGGGGGTGAAGGTGCCTTCGATCTACATGTGCCTTGGGGTCCTATTTATAGGCAAATCCAAAATGGACTGCAAATAGTTGCCCCACCTTCTGAAATGGGCTGCAAATAGCAGCTCCCACCTTTTGACGGGGTGAAAGTATGTACTCGCCCAGGTGGATGAGGTCTTTTGTACTCGCCCAGGTTGTGGAGGTCTTATGTACTCGTCTAGGTGGGGGATGTCTTCTGTACTCGTTCAGGTGGGGGAGGTCTTCTGTACTAGCCCAGGTTAGGGAGGTCTTCTATACTCGCCCAGGTGGGGGAGGTCTTCTGTACTCGCCAAGGTGGGGGAGATCTTCTGTACTCGCCCAGGTGGGGGAGGTCTTTTGTACTCGCCCAGGTGGGGGAGGTCTTCTGTACTCGCCCAGGTGGGGGAGTTCTTCTGTACTCGCCCAGGTTAGGGAGGTCTTCTATACTCGCCCAGGCGGGGGAGGTCTTCTGTACTCGCCTAGGTGGGGGAGGTCTTCTGTACTCGCCCAGGTGGGGGAGGTCTTATGTACTCCCCCAGGTTGGGGAGGTCTTCTGTGTTGTCCTCATGCATTTCTGATCTCGACGAATTACGGGTTATACATTTAAAATGTCAGATTTTTTTTTGCACTTATCAGATTTATTATAGGGATGGAGAGAAAACTTTAACTACATAAAGAGTGTGAAAAATCAAATTGAGGGTTAAAAACTGAACCGAACTGTGAAGTTTCGGTTCGACTTCGGTTGGGTTCGACTTTGGTTCAACTTTGATTTTCCACAATTTTTATTATCTGTACATAACACCACACTTTTTTGCTGGAGGAATTGAGAAGATATTTGACCACCAACTTATTAAAATTCCTGAATCGGCCCTTAATTCACACTACCCACCAGTGGCGGACGCAGGAATTTTTTCCAGTGTGATAGGACTTAAAATTTTCAAAAAAAAACTCGAAAAATATGAAACAAGTACATTAATATGTCAAATTATACAAAATTAAAGTTGCACATACAATAGTAGAAAAATATAAATAACCTTGTTTACAATACTCCTCTTCGAGCTTTCTTGTTTTGAAAGCATAATGTCCTCATTGCTGATGGTGGAAAATGTCTTTTTAATACATGTCACTAAGCAAGCATTCATTCATTCATCCCCCATCTGATTACATAATGATGACTTGATAATCTTCATTGCAGAAAAACTCTTTTTACAGTTGCAGTTGCGACATGTAATAGTAGTGATAGCTTCACAAGTAAATATATCAATGGATAAAGAACATCCTTCTTCAATTCAACCAATCTTTGCGCTAATCCTCCAAGCCCAACCACCTCTGAGAAGTCATCATTTAAGCGGACGTCTAAAATATAACATTCAAGTTGATTATCAAGCTCCAATAATGCGTTTGGAGAGAAGTCCATTGGATAATGTTCAGCAAATCGAATCAATTTTTGTTTATCAAATGCAATAAATTCATTACTTGGATCTAAACTTGTCATACATGCGTAAAAGCAAGTTTGTGCTCACCTCATCTATACAACCCTGTATTTGCCGAGTGGGCCCCCGGGACCCAAGGGGTCTTTTAAGACATTATTTTTCAGCACGGTCTAGGGCAGGAAGAGAGGGGGGCGAGCGGTGGAGGCGGAGGCCTCCCGCTCGCCCATCTCGTGTAGGAGGCGAGCGGTGGAGGCGGGAGCCTCCCGCTTGCCCAACCAGTAGGGGGCGAGAGGAGGAGGGGTGACCAGCCCCCCTCTTGCCCCCTCTCTCCCCAGCTCCAGTAAGGGTGTCCTGCCCCCTCTCGCCCAGGCCCAGGGGGGGGGGGGGGGGTTCTGCGTTTAGCGCCTCGGAATGGCGGGATTTAGCTATTGGCAGACCAAACTTGAGGGCATTTTCGTAGGCCAGAATATGGCTATTGGCAGACCAAGTCCAAAAATCTATAAATAGGACCAGGGGGCACCATTTGGAGGGACTTCTCTTTTGGCCACTTTCTCCCCATGCTTCTTTGGTGGGTGGAGAGAGCCTCCAAAGGTGCCAAAGCTTAGCTTTGTCTTGGGAGGGGAAGCGTTCTAAGATCTTCCGGGTGTGTGGTGGGACCTCCTCTCTAAGCCCTTGGTCTTGTTCCTAGTTCCTTAGCCTCTTATCCTAGAGCTCTCCCTTGGGAGAAGTAAGTGTGAGGTCACCCCCCAACTTGTTGAGGGCCCGAACTCCACAGAGACCAATTTATTGGTTTCAACATCATCAAATCGATTATTCGACTCAACAAGTTGTAGATCTATCACTGCATAAAATATATCGACATGATAAAAAAGAATGTTCGTAGTTTCTTCAGTTTTAAGTCTTGATCTCCCTCGAGCAATGAATTTGTCTTCCATATTCGGAACGACCATTTCATGTTTGTTACAAAAGAGAGTTACCTCGTTAAGTAGAGAATCTCATTCATTGTTACGCATTTCTTGTAATCGTAACTTGGAAATTTTGACAAGAGTCATGACATTTACGAGGTTCTGATCATTCCTTTGTAATGCTTATGACAACTCATTGGTGATCTCCAGAACATTCTTCATTAAGTGGGTCAAGAATACAAACTCAAAATATTGCATAGCATTCAATAAATCACTAGCTTCAGCTTTTTGCTCTAAAAGTGTGGCATCCACTTCAATGACCTCAAGGACATCAATAACTGATGAAAACAGGCAAATTAAACTCAAGAGAGTTCTATAATGGGAGTTCCATCTTGTGTCTCCTGCTCTTTTCAATGTTCTTTCTTGATTCAAACATTTTCCTGTTATAACTTCACCACTTGATATTTCTTCAATAACTTATATAAATTGTTTCTCTCGGAGAATGTCTCTACATTTGCAAGATGCCCCAATAATGTTTGTAATAATTGTTACTAAGTTAAAAAAAGAACAAATTTTCTTATGTTTCTTTGCGACCGCAATAAGTGTCAATTAAAGTTGATGAGCAAAGCAATGTACATAATATGCAGATTAATTTTCTATTATAATCAATGTTTCTAGACCATTGAATTTACCTTGCATATTACTAGCTCCATCGTACCCCTGTCCCCGTAAACTCGTTATACTCAACCCATATTTAGAAAAAACATGTTCAATCGCTAACTTAAGTGATGAAGTGCTTGTATTTTCAACATGAATAATTCCCAGAAAGCGCTCAATTATTCTTCCTTTCTGATCAACAAAGCGTAAAGCAATTGTCATTTGCTCTTTAACAGATGAATCACGAGCTTCATCAACTAAAATAGAGAACAACTCAGCTTTGACACTGTCTTTAATGATGATATTGGTAGTCTTTGTTGTTGCAGCTTGAACAATATCTTTTTGGATACTTGGTGCTACTAATTTAAGATTTTCAGGAGCATTTTTTAATACAACTTTATTGATGTTGTCATTATGGTCAGCAAGAAATTTAAGGAGTTAAAAAAATTTTCTCTATTGCCTGATTCATCAGTTTCATCATGACCGTAAAACGCTAATACTTGCTTTAAAAGAAATCTAATGCAGTCTACTGAAGCTTCCAAGCGGGTGTGATAATCAGTTCGAGCTTGGTCAGATTGAGTGCACAAAGCAACTTCAACGTGTTGTTTTTGGTTCATCAAGTCAAGGCAAGACTTCAAACACTTGTTATGGATGCTGCTGTGGTTTCCAACATGAACATCTAATCTGTCTTTATAATTCCAATTTGTGAACCCCCCCCCCCCCCCCCCCCCCCCCCACTGACAAAAGAATCTTCGCCGCCTTGGTCACCATGCTCGGGCTTGAATAAATAACAACATAAGCAAAATGCAGCGTCTTTCACTATGCTATACTCCAACCAATAACTGTATTCCTCAAACCATGAACGAATAAATCTACGCGGATCTTTTCCAATAAGTCTTGTCGGGAAATTATGATTTTTAGGTTGGAAAGCTTTTTTTCTGCAAATACCATCTTCGAACTTTCTCCCTCTAATTACGATCATATTCATAAATACTCTTTCGTAACTCAGGGTCCGCGGGAAGACCATCTACATTGAGTTCTAACCGTGGATGATCATCTACTTTCTCTCTCTCATTAGGTCTACTAGAAGCATTAGATGATCCTTCTCTTGTTTTTCTTTTAAAAACTTTTTCATAGTAACTTAACATAAATTATGAAAAGAAGATTAAAAAATCATCGCCTAAATGCACATATCAAGTATCACCGATCTGGGCCTATCGCCAAGGGTAGGCTTCACCCAACATGCCTAAGTCCGTCTCGAGCGGGCCTCTAATGCAATTTAATGTCGAGGACAGACACAATCAACCCGATGAAAGAGATCGTTACCCTTGAAGCGTGCCACAAAGTAATTGAATCGACCATAACAGCTCCCACTTTGCTGATCCGACCTCTCCTCAGTCCTCAACCAAGGTCTGGCTTTGCTGCAATGAAAACATAAATGAAACCAAAATTACTTTATAAGGAAGTTTCAACAATCTTAAGACAGTAAGATAAAGACTAGTGGGATAAAGCCCTGAAAATCCAGTCATCTAATGCATAACATCACACTTTATTTTTAAATTGCTGGACCTAATGCTACCATTTTCGATTTTTAAATTGCTGGACGCCTAGACCTAAGAGCATAACATTCCATGAACAACAGTGTCGTGGAGGAGATTAGCCCTGAAAATCTGTGATTTCATTTTTTTTAATACACAAAACATTCCAAACATGAAAAGGGAATTTAGGTGAAAAAAACCTAAGTGTTGTGGAGGAGATTAGGCCACAGAAAATCAAAAATGGAATCACAAAATCACCTAGTCACTGTGGAAGAGATTAGGGCACAGAAAATCGAAAATGAAATCACGGAATCACTTAACTTACTGTTGCTCGGCTGCTCCTCACACCTCAAGGAAATGGAGATATGGTCCTCTGGCTCTGGAGAACTGGAGAAGCAATTTAGGTGAAAACAACCTAAGTGCCATGACACGGAAAATCAGAAATCACCTAGTCATAGTAATCGACTCACCGTGGAAGAGATGCGAAAAGGTAGTGCATAAGAGATTATATAGGTCGTCCCGTGTCGTCCTCTGACTATGGAGATTAGCTCCTCTGTAAGACTAGAAATGAAGCGAAGACGCCGAGTAAAAAAGATTAGGGTGCGGGATCACGATTCGCGAGTGAGAAGGGAGGGGTGAATGCACAGAGGAAGAGGGCCCGTGCTTATATTTTTTTTAATGAACAGTATTAGCCATGGTTTAAACCGTGGCTAATACTATTAAATTTTTTTTAAACGCCCCAAGGTGGGTCCGCCCCTGCTACCCACAGAGAGAATTTTAGGTACGCATGTGTACCCAGAGAATTGTAGGGGACCTTATTTTTTGCCAAATTACAATCGTATTTTCAATTACAGTTGTAAATTGACTGTATTTTCAGTATAAATTACAGTTATAATTTAGTTCAAAATTGATGCGTACTCATACAAGATTCTCATTCATACAAGTCAAGGAGGTGGTTATTCCAAAGGCCCACTAAGATGATAAGAGGGAAGTGGGAGAGTGGAAAAGCCCACTAACTCCGCCACCAACCGCCCGTGCAAGACCGCGTGTGATCGCCGCATCCGAACGTTACAGCACCGCACAAAGCAGGACTGCGTGCGGTAGCGCCCGCGGCAAGAGCGGCGCTACCGCCCGGCGCTCCCGCGCGGTAGCGCCGAGCCTCCCTTGAGGGGTGCGGCCTAACCGCACCCCTCTTGGGGTGCGTTGGGGTGCGGCCAGCCCACACCCCTCTCGGGGTGCGGCCAGCCCGCACCCCTCTCAGGGTGCGGCCAGCCCGCACCCCTCTCAGGGTGCGGCTAGCCCGCACCCCCCTCTTGGGGTGCGGCCAGCCCGCACCCCTCTCGGGGTGCGGCCAGGCCTCACCCCCTCCTTGGGGTGCGGGTTGCAGCCAGGCCGCACCCCCCTCTTAGGGTGCGGCCAGGCCGCATCCCTCTTGGGGTACGGCCCGGGCACACCCCCCTTTGGGGTGCGGTCGAGCCGCTCTCCCCCATAGCAAGGTTGGGGTGAGTCCCCCCTCTTCCGGCTCGCCGCCCTCTTTTCGGGCTCCGGACTCTGTTCGGAGCAATTCCCCGTTCGTCGCACGCTCAGAACACTTCTGAGCGCGCTCAGAGCGCTTTCGCATTTTGGGCACGCTCACTTTTTGTCTTTCTGACTTCTCACATTTCCGACTCGCTCACTTTTCCGACTCGGCTCGCTCACTTTTTGTCTTTTCAGTTTCTCACTTTTCAGGAACAGCTTGTCGCCTATCCACGAAGGGCAGGATGGTCATTTATGAAAAATGGTGATCCGTGGGGTCTGAATCGGAAAATATGATTCGTCCTCCCAGGTGGTTATGGTGGTTACAACGGCAAAATTACCGAGCTACCCCCGACCAAAGCTATAAAAGGACCCTCTAGGCTTCATTTGAGGGGATCCGGCCTGAATGCCTAGAGTGAGCTCCTTACAGATTTCCACGGATTTCTCCTTCAGCGCTTGAAGATCTCCTTCGCGGACTTGAAGTTTTCCGTCTTCACGAAAGCGGACAAGGCATTCTCACTTTCGTTCTCTACCGTTTTCAGAAGGAAAAGACTTAGTTTTTTCCGAGAGGTGGCCTGTCGCCCTCGGAACGTTCTCTCTCTCTCTCTCTCTCTCTCTCTCTCTCTCTCTCTCTCTCTCTGATATTGTAACGAGCAGCGGCCTGTCGCGCTCGACTTCTAAATCTATAATTGTAACCCCCCAGAAGATATTGGAAGTTTGGTCGGCACAGCTCCGACCACGTGGTTTTTTACCCTTTCCGGGTTTTCCACGCTAAAAAGTCCAGGTGTACTCAACGAATTTCTCTGTGACTGTTTGCGCGCTTAGTTCGCTCCCGAGATAAGGTGGTTCAATTCGACCGGTCTACCTAGAGCCCTAAGCGACCCCCAACAGTTTGGCGCCGTCTGTGGGATTTTTTCTCAAAACTCTTTGAAGACCAACTGCAATGGCAAGAAAGAGTGCTCGCACTACTAAAGGATCAATGTCGGAGGGGCGCGTCGACCCAGCTCCCTCTCACTCGCTTATCAATGCGCCTCCCGCGGAGGAGGCAGTGCCTGCGCCCGCGACAGGACTGGAAGGGCGCGTGCGGCAGATTGAAGAGCAGCAAACCGAGATGTTGGCTCTCGTAAGGAATCTCGGGGCTCCCCAAGTTCCAGTTCAACCGCCAGCACTGAACGTACCGCCGCCCCTGGTACCAAATCATGCCCTGAACGAAAAGGTCATTCGAGAGGACGAAGCTTCAGAAGGATTCTCCAACGCGGCAAGCTCCTCTCACCCTGCCCCACCAGCTGGGGGCCTAGAAGCTGACCACCGTCACCATCACCCAGGAAGAGCTACCACTGATCGAGCAATCGAAAGAACCACGCGAGAAGAAATACGCAATATGATAGAAGAAGAGTACGTCCAAGCAGGACGACGCGCAGCTCTCTCCCACCGTCCAGCACACCTCGGCTCCCCACTATTGCCTCAAGTCCTGGCCCTTCCAATTCCGAATGGATTTAAGCTTCCCAACATCGAGACATTCGACCGGACGGACGATCCGTTGGAACATGTCAATCACTTCTCCACCGTCATGAGGATCTACAGCGCCCCTGATCAGCTCCTCTGTCAGGTGTTCCCGACAACCTTGAAAGGGCAAGCACGAACTTGGTTCCACTCCCTGCGGAATGGGGCTATCAACAACTTCGCAGAAATGGCACAGCAGTTCATGGACCAATTCATCGCCAACCACAGAATTGTCCGAGATCCCTCCCATCTTTCAGGGATCCGCCAAAATGACGGAGAAACACTCAAAAATTTCTTCCGACGCTTCACTGCGGAGGCTCGACAGATCCCAGGAGTCGATCCCGAGCTCTTGCGGGGAGTCTTCCTTGGAGGACTCTGCCCAAGTGGCTTTTACTCAGCTCTCATGAGAGAAACCGTACCAAATTACCCCGACCTCGTTCACCGAGTTGAAGCTCAGATAGACGCCGATGAAGCCATTGAAGCACATCGCCGACAGTTCGAGGGGAGCTCGAAGAGGAAGAAAGAGGAGTCGTCAGCGCAGACAATTCCCAACAAGAACAACAAGCATCACGACAACCCCAGCCGAGACCGAAGATCTCGCCAGCATCAGGACTACACTCCCTTGAACACTACCAGGACTAACATTCTCCTCGCCATCCGGGATAGCAACGCGCTCCGCAGGCCCGAACCGCTTACGTCGAGCGGGAGAAACCAGTCGCAATATTGCGACTTCCATCGTGGGCATGGACACAGTGCTGAAAGTTGCAAGCGGTTGAAGGAGGAAATTGAGCGTCTTGTCCAACAAGGCATCCTCGGAAGGTTTTTACTAAACCAGGTCCCGAACCAGCACGGACCGCAGACTGACAATCCAGTAGAGGATAACGTCGTACCCCGATGCGGATAGGCGAGCGGTACTGGACAGGGGAACTTTCCCCTAGCTAGTAGAACGCGCACAGCCCGCGTCTCATCTATCATCAATTTCTATTTTTGTTTCTTCCAGATATTTGCTTTTAAAACAGTAAGCCACAAGATTGCACTTGTGCACATGTATCCGTTGTGTATTTAAAAATACCACAGTTATTCTCTGGCTCTATCAGCAACACGAATTTTCTAAAACAAAGCTACGAAAGTTAAGCCCACGATCTTCGATGCTAACACATAGAAGCAAATTCGCCAACATGGTGAAGAGAAGAGGTCTCTCGCGAGTGGAGGATAAGCGTCAAGTACAACAATTTCAACTAGGTCTGCCCAACAGACCACCTTGCCTCGGCGCTGTTTGGGCGCCTTGCCTCGACGCTGCTTGGGCGCATTGCCTCGGCGCTGCTTGGGCGCATTGCCTCGGCGCTGCTTGTGCGCATTGCCTCGGCGCTGCTTGGGCGCATTGCCTCGGCGCTGCTTGGGCGCATTGCCTCGGCGCTGCTTGGGAGCATTGCCTCGGCGCTGCTTGGGCGCATTGCCTCGGCTCTGCTTGGGCGCATTGCATCGGCGCTGCTTGGGCGCCTTGCCTCGGCGCTGCTTGGGCGCCTTGCCTCGTCGCTGCTTGGGCGCCTTGCCTCGGCGCGGCTTGGGCGCATTGCCTCGGCGCCGCTTGGGCGCATTGCCTCGGCCCTGCTTGGGCGCATTGCCTCGGCGCTGCTTGGGCGCATTGCCTCGGCGCTGCTTGGGCGCATTGCCTCGGCGCTGCTTGGCCGCCTTACCTCGCCGCTGCTTGGCCGCATTGCCTCGCCGCTGCTTGGGCGCATTGCCTCGGCGCTGCTTGGACGCATTGCCTCACCGCTGCTTGGGCGCATTCCCTCGGCGCTGCTTGGGAACCTCACCTCAGCAAACCTTGAGCACCTCGCCTCAATGCTGCGTCATTGCATCGCCCCAAAGCTCCTCAGGTTTCAGCGCTAAACGACAAGATCGTCACGATCCCTAGCACAATCGCTGGGCGGCAAGCTCGCGATCGAACAAGACGAGATGTAGGTTTCTTTTACAACTGGAGCCAAGTGACGACTTCCGGAAAGTTTGCAAGACGACAGACTCATGGTTGCTCAAATCGCAACAGCTTACCCTCGGCATGGTACGACGCATCGCACGGAAATGGTGATGGTCTGAATTGCCACAAAGGAAAATCAAAACCTCTGAACTCCTCTGCGCAGTAATTCGGACTCCGAAGGTTTGGGGGGCTTATGATGCGTACTCATACAAGATTCTTATTCATACAAGTCAAGGAGGTGGTTATTCCAAAGGTCCACAAAGATGATAAGAGGAAAGTGGGAGAGTGGGCAAGCCCACTAACTCAGCCACCAACCGCCCGTGCAAGACCGAGTGCGATCGCCGCATCCAAACGCTACAGCACCGCACAAAGCAGGACCACGTGCGGTAGCACCCGCGGCAAGCGCGGCGCTACCGCCCGGCGCTACCGCGCGGTAGCGCCGATCCTCCTATGAGGGGTGCGGCCTAACCGCACCCCTCTTGGGGTGCGGCCAGACCGCACCCCCCTCTTGGGGTGCGGCCAGGCCGCACCCCCCTCTTGGGGTGCGGCCAAGCCGCACCCCCTCCTTGGGGTGCGGGTTGCAGCCAGGCCGCACCCCCCTCTTAGGGTGCGGCCAGGCCGCATCCCTCTTGGGGTACGGCCCGGGCACACCCCCCTTTGGGGTGCGGTCGAGCCGCTCTCCCCCATTGCAAGGTTGGGGTGAGTCCCCCCTCTTCCGGCTCGCCGCCCGCTTTTCGGGCTCCAGACTCTGTTCGGAGCAATTTCCCGTTCGTCGCACGCTCAGAACACTTCTGAGCGCGCTCAGAGCGCTTTCGCATTTTGGGCACGCTCACT